>JASDDO010000024.1:203879274-205225580 GCA_030015575.1 Agapanthus africanus
AATTAGGTATAGCATAGACGAGTAACATATCATAGCATAAGCCAGTAATATATATATATATATATATATATATATATATATATATATATATATGCGTCCCATATCACTGAGATATATTAATGGGGATTTATTTTATTAGTCTCTAAATTTAACCGGAAGCCTATAGTCGATCACAGTCGTACTTGAGAATCGCTCCCACAGAGAGGTGTGTTAACTACTTTAAATGCAAGTTAAAAAATGTAGTTGATTTAAAACAAAGTAGCAAGAAATTAAAAGGTGGGTTCTTTATATGAAAAGAATCTAGGGTTTTTGTGTTACTTATCTTTCAATGGTTGGTTTAAAAGATACTACTTCTTTTCTAGATCTCTTTCTAATATGTTTTCTATTACTTAATATAAAATAGGTTATGAAAACTTAATTAACAATAGCCTATCAATTATAAAAGATCATCTAGATACCATATTAAAAACTTAGTTCTAAGTTATTAAAAATAATGACCTAGGTTAAATTTATTTTAATAAAAATTATTTCTTTATCGTCCCCTATTAGGATTCTAGTTTGTCAAACCTTCATCATCCTAATTAGTTTTTAGGCGTATCACCTATCTCTAGATCCATTCAAATTTTCAATTATCTTTATTAAAATCTAGTTCATATGATAAAAACTTAAAAGAAAGGAATTATATTAAAATAAATTCACCATTAAACACAAGAAAGAGAAGAGATAAAATGTCCAACCATAGAAATTACGCAAATACAAACCTTAGAAAAATAGTTTAGTTGCTCATATTATAAAAAAGGAAAAAATTATTCAAAATAAAAGCACTTACAATTATTCTTGATTGCTCCATCTCCAAGAGTAAACCCTAATTTTTAAGCATATGAAAGAGATATGAAACCTTAGGGCTATACATGTGCTTATATAGGGCTAAGCAAGTTTGGAAAACAAGTAATAAAAGATATAAGAGAATCAAACTTGCTAACAACTATGAAAATCTAATTAATAAGAATCTAATTGCTCTGTCAGATACTGTTGCGTGCCTTCAGAATCTTTGAAAGATGAAATCCTATATCTCATATTAATCTATGTGGAAAGTAGATCGTGCCCATAAAAAATCTCATCGAACGACCCAAAATAGACCGCTGATCCGCCGCCGTTTGACGAAATTGGTCGCTGATCCGCTGCCGAATTTTGGTTTCATGTCTCCAGATTTTTTCTGTGGTTTCTTCATTGATTTAGTGGGATTTTGAGCATATAATATCTTGAATATCTCGTTGTCTTTCTGTAGTTGCGTGGATCTCCGAATTGTTTCCAAATTTGGCATATAATTAGACAGGTTGATTTGTTGCTTTTGATTTAATTTGGTTTCTCCAACTGATTGGTTGTTATGATAATTGATTCAGCTCTATTTGTTGCAACCTTTGCTGATTTGCAATGATGTTCCCAAATTTGTTCCAAATTTGCAAATTGACTTTTTTGATTTTCTGAATAACCTGCTTAAGGCTCCATTGTACGCATATAATCCTCATTTTAGCACAATTTTCCACATTTTTGCATCCAAGCCCTGTTATCTGAAATAATTCATAAAAGATACCCGACACAGCATGATATATGACAATAAAATGATAAATGGGTTAGAAAATGTGCAAAAGATTACACCATTGCTGTTCATTTATATCTCATGTCTTTCTTATGTACATTTACTTTATATTGCTTATATACGCTTAGCATATTTACTTCTAAGTAAATACGTCGCTTGACCCGTCACGTCTTCTTACTGTACTCTGGGAAGCGGGGCGTGACATGTTTTGTTGGCGGCCTATGCAGGTCAGTTCTGCATGGAACCCTACCATGCGGGATCTGTTCTGCATGGAAACCTAAGCAATATAACACAAGAATTATAAGACCTAGCAACTAAATATTCTTTATATTTCATATTCCTTGAATCTATCCTAACCCTATTTTTCTTTCAAGGTTATGGATTCCCCGAACAATACTAGCACCAATGTGATCGGCAACACCACACCACCACCTCTTCCACTTACACCTACCGTTGTAGCTCCGATCAACGAGCAGACGGTACTGCTCGAGGCAATTAAGAGCCTCATGAAAGGACAGCAACAACAGACTGCCATACTAATAAACCGCCCAGAAGTGGAAGCACCTGGAGTGAAGCAATTCCGGGCACTACTTCTGAAGCAATTTTCTGGAAAAGTGAGCCCTTTGGAAGCTAAAGAATGGGCTCAATCAATTGAGGACGATCTGGCAGCAGCACAAGCGCTAGACATTGCTTGGGTAAGGGTTGCGAAGTTGCTACTTACTGATAATGCCCGAGTATGGTGGAAGGCGGAAGAAAGCCGTCTTGCCCAGCCGATCGAATGGAAGACCTTCCGCGACATGTTTGACGCGAAATATTTTCCAGAGACTACCCGATTCGACATGGAGCAGCATTTCATCCACTTACAACAAGGCTCTATGTGGAGCAACTCCGTGGATGAGTATTATGCCAAGTTCACTATGTTGAACAGGTTCGCGGCACACCTTATTCCGATTGCTGAGATCAGGGCCAGAAGATTTCAGCAATGGTTGGACCCAGAGATCCAAGCTGCCTTAGCTATAGGGGATTTCCCAACCCATGACCTAGCTCTGAGAGCTGCCCGTCGATACGAGGCAGTAGTGAAGAAGAAGGGCAGACCTCAATCTGCCGGTGTGAAGCGCCCTGCTACTCAGATAGCAGGAGGAGCCTCTTTCTGACCACCGTTTGTATCCAGGAGACCGGGAATACCTTTTAACCGGCCCAGTCCAGATTTCTGCTTTTATTGCAAAAGGAATGGACATCTGGCGAAGGATTGTAGGCGTGCTAATCGCCTCTGCTTAGTCTGTGGCTCAACCACACATGATATTGGGTCTTGTTCTCACACACTCAATCAGAATTCTTCACCTATACCGGCAATCACCTATCCGCAGCGGCCAGCTATCCAGGAACATGCACCATGTCTTGCTCTCACAGCTCCACCTCCTCGTAGACCTACTGCACCTCCTCCTCTTCAGTTCTATCAAGCGCAAAGGAACCTACCTCAGGGACAGAGGAACGAACATAGGAATGTTCCCCCAGCAAGGAGGAACGTACCTAAGTGACAGGATTTCATAATGATTGTGGAAGAAGTTGAAGCCACTGGTCAAGTCATCACTGGTACTATCTTAGTAGCCTCACTTCCTGCACCAGCACTCTTCGATAATGGAGTATCTCATTGCTTTATGTCGCAACGGTTCGTCCGAACTCATGCGATTCCAGTCAAACCGCTCGTATCCAACTGGAATGTCAGTCAGGGAACGACGTTCTAAAGGCAACAATGGGATACGACCTATGTCCAGTGGTCGTCTGCAGCAGAGAATTCTATGCTGACTTCAAGGTGCTGGACATACCGAACTTCGATGTAGTTTTGGGTATGGATTGGCTAGGAACTTTCTACGCTACCATCGACTATCATCAAAGGAGGGTAGTGTTCGAGATTTCAGAGCATCCAGTCTTTTATTTCAAAAGTGGAGACCGTACCCTGAAGCATAACATATACAAAGCAAAACCGAAGAAGGCAGTGATTGCAACTCTACAGGTGGGAGAAGACAAGCCAGAGGTAGTTCGAGAGTTCGACGATGTATTTCCTTGAAGACATACCAGGATTGTTTCCTGATCGAGCTCTTGAATTTGGAATTGATTTAGTACCTGGTGCACAACCGGTGATCAAAGCACCGTATCGATTAAGCCCTGAAGGTTTGAAGGAGGTCCGTACTCAGCTGGACGAACTTCTGCAGAAAGGATGGATTCGTCCCAGTACTTCAAGTTGGGGATCTCCAGTTTTGCTTGTGAAGAAGAAGGAAGGTTCATACAGAATGTGCATTGATTATAGAGTTTTGAATGAAGTCACGATAAAGAACAAGTATCCACTACCGCGAATCGATGATCTGTTCGATCAGCTAAGTGGGTCTTACGTTTTCTCAAAGTTAGATCTTCGTTCGGGTTATCATCAGGTGAAGGTCAAAGAGTCTGATATTCCGAAGACGGCATTCAGGACTCGCTATGGACATTATGAGTTTCTCGTGATGCCATTTGGATTGACCAATGCACCGGCCATATTCATGAACCTAGTAATCAAGTTTTCCGAGAGTACATAGACAGGTTCGTTGTCATATTCATCGACGACATCCTGGTATATTCAAAAAATCGGAAAGAGCAAGCTGAACATTTACGAATTGTCCTGGAGACTTTACGACATCATCAACTCTATGCCAAGTACAGCAAGTGCGAGTTTTGGCTAGAACAAGTCGGATTTCTTGGACATATCGTTTCAGGTGAAGGAATCTCCGTAGATCCAGCTAAAGTAGCAGCAGTAAGCGAATGGCCGACACCAAAGACAGTGAAGGACATTCGAAGTTTCTTGGGATTAGCGGGATACTACCGAAGATTTATTGAAGGATTTTCGAAGATTGCAACACCCCTGACCAAGCTCACACACAAAGATGAAGAATTCGTGTGGTCAGAAGCATGCGAACAAGCTTTCATAGAACTCAAGTCAAGATTGACATCAGCACCTATTCTCGTCATACCGGACCAATCTGGAGGTTTCGTAGTACATTGCGATGTATCCGGTAAATGATTAGGATGTGTTCTATATCATCATGGTAAAGTTGTAGCTTATGCATCAAGACAGCTGAAGATTCATGAGCGCAACTATCCGACGCATGATCTGGAGTTGGCAGCCGTTATATTTGCACTTAAGATCTGACACCATTATCTTCTTGGAGAACGGGTAGATATCTACACAAACCATAAAAGTCTGAAGTATGTGTTTACTGAGAAAGAGTTGAATATGCAGCAGAAAAGATGGTTAGAACTTATGGCGGACTTTGACATCAATCTACAATATCATCCAGGAAGGTGAATGTAGTACCTGATGCACTTAGTCGTTAATCACTATTAATGAATCTCATCGCACAGTGGAAGCTACAACAAGATTTGCATCAGATGGAGATAGAAGTGGTCCTGCCAGGTAACGCTTCAAGTCTGATGAACTTACAAGTTCAGTCTACAATTATCAATCAGATCAAAGCAGCTTAAGCAAGTGATGCCAAGTTGCAAAAGATCAGAGAACAAGTAGAAAAAGGACTTCGAACAGATTTCATCATTCACGAAAACGGATCTTTGAGATACGGCAGTAGATTGTGTGTACCATAAGGTCCTGTTCGGAAAGAGTTGATAAAAGAAGCTCACAGCTCCCCATACTCAGTACACCCTGGTGGTACAAATATGTACAAAGATCTACGTCAACATTACTGGTGGCATGCAATGAAGCATGAAGTTGCCAGAAGCGTCGCTAAATACTTGGTGTGTCAGTAAGTGAAAGCTGAACATCACAGGACTGCTGGTTTACTTCAACCGTTATCTAACCCAGAATGGAAGTGGCAACACATTACCATGGATTTTGTGACTGCACTTCCTCGCAGCATAAAAGGTAACGATGCTGTATGGGTTATTGTGGATCGACTCACAAAGTCGGCTCATTTTATTCCCTTTCGAGTTGGCCAATCTACCGAGACTCTAGCAAAGAAGTACATGGAGGTAAGTTTGAATCTAAGTAAGATTTAACTCTTCAATGTATACTACTTCTGATACCCATGAACTCATGTAGGAGATCGTAAGATTACATGGAGTACCGGTTTGGATTGTCTCCGATTGTGGCACTAGATTCCGATTGCAATTCTGGCAGAGTCTGCAAGCTAGCTTGGGAATAAGTCTGAACAGCACAGCTTATCATCCACAAACAGATGTTCAGTCTGAGCGAAAGATTCAGATTCTTGAAGATATGCTAAGAGCGTGTACGCTAGACTTCGGAGGATCGTGGGAAGATCACCTACATCTTGTTGAGTATTCATAAAACAACAGCTACTAAGTGAGTATTGGAATGGCACCCTATGCAGCTCTATATGGAAGGAAGTGTCGTTCACCATTAAGTTGGGACGACATCGGAGATATAGAACTCCTTGGACTCGAGATGATAGTAGCAACTGTTGATATAGTTCGCACTATCAGGGAAAGAGTGCGCAGAGTGCGCATAGCCCAAGACCGACAGAAGCACTGGGCTGATGCAAAGTGCCGACACTTGGAGTTCCAACAGGGAGATCATGTCTTTCTGAAGATTTCTCCAAACCGTGGAGTGATTCTCTTTGTAAAGCGGAATAAACTAAGTCCGAGATACATTGGACCATTCGACATACTCGAACAAGTCGAAAAAATGGCATACTGCTTGGCACTTCCACCCTCAATGGAAGGAGTGCACAACGTGTTCCTCATATCCCAAATCAGAAGGCATGTGAGTGACCCCAGTCACATTCTTGATCACTCCGAGCTCACGGTACAGACAGACCTATCTTGTGAGCAACAACCCATTGAAGTCCTGGACAGAAAGGTAAAGTCACTTCGGAACAAGGAAGTTAACTTGGTTCAAGTGATGTGGAGGAAAGATTCACCAGGAGAATCAACGTGGGAAAGAGAAGACGTCATGCGTGCAAGATACCCTCACTTGTTTGTAAATTAGTCCTTAAATACATTCTAAATTTCGAGGACGAAATTTTTGTAAGGAGGGTAGAATGTAGCGATTCTGTTTTAATGTACAGAAATTTTTTAAAGTTAATGTACAAATGGAGTATTTGAAAATCCTGAGCACAAGTTATAAATTTGATTTTTTTTTAAAGAGCAAGAAGCAACTTGTAGCTCATTGGTAAAGCCTTGCACTGCTGTGACATAGCCTCTGTGTTCGAATCCCATCAGCCTCATATTATTTTTACTGATTTTTCTTTTAAAATTTTTGGAAGCCCAAAAGTTTACATGTGCAATATATGTAAAATGAAAAATCACTAAAAAATGAAACATGTGCAAAATGCTATTAACAACGACTAGGACACGTGGTATTCATTCGACGGCCCAACTTAAAGATTGGACCGGCGTGATCTTTCAAATGGCCGGCACCGTCGGTGGAAACTGTGGCAAATGCTGCAAATTTTTGCCCTAGCATCCCTTGGACTCCCCCCACTAACCCTAGTCTGTTTGTTTTCCTTGCACATTAACAGAGAATTAAAATGAGGCATTAATCCAAATTGTTAATGCATTTTAATTTCATTCTTCAATCCTCAAAACCCTAATTTCTCCTATAAATACCACCCTATACCCTAGCCCTCCTCATTCTGAAATCTCTTGTTAAAACTCTAAAAAATTTCTAAGTCCAAAAAGTTGTACAAGTGGAGTTATCTCAAGGTCAAGTTCCAGCGACGATTCGGGACAAATCTGGCGACACCGTGACTCCACGAAGCTATCAAATGTTCCCTCAATCTCTCCTCTCTTCTCCAAACTTGTAAGTCCCCTCTACTCTCTTCTTTTCACCTCTCAAAACCTTTTCTTTTCAATGATATCGGTAAGTGGAGTTATACCGACATCCATCTCTAAAACTTCTTAAACTAACAATTTTTCTTAAGAACTATTTATCCAAATCATTGTACTTAGCTAGTTAAACATTAAACTATAATTAGAAACAAATTTCAATTCAAAACTCTATATAAAAAACACCTTTATTGCACTTTTACAGTTAAATACCACAAACTTTCTATTCGACATTACTTCATCATATAGCTCATATTACCTTTAGAAAACACACGAGGTAATGACCTACCTCATCACAACACTCATCATGACATACACGATTCTCTTTACAATATTTTTAGGAATAATACAATTTTACGATAAAATACCCCAAACTATTAAAAACCGTATTCTTTAAGATTGTTTTAATTAATTCCATACAATTATGTCCTTACAATCCATTTTGGGGAATCCGATTTGGTTGGTGCGGGTTATCGCATATCTATCGGACTAGCAGGGCGAGATGCAGACTTCCTCACGGAGCATACGATCTCGATGGAATTGTTATTACAATTTTTAAGAAAACATGATTTATATTTAATAAATAAATTCTATTTTTAGTATATATATATAAATATTATCAAAATATCTATTTTAAATATATTTAATAATTCCATGTTTTCTAAATCAAAAGAAAAGAATCACAAAAGTTCATGAAAATACCCTCGAAATCAATACAGGTCAAATTACATGAAAATACCATGTAGTATTCAATTTAGGTTTATATCTACTAGAATATCTCATCACTTTTAAAATTACAACTATGAAAACCCTAAAGACGATAATTAAATATCTGAGGTTTATTTTGAAAATATATCAAAACTATTATTCATAAAACCCCCTCAAGTTTATTAATTTACAATAAAGACTCTAGTAAATATAGGTTTAAGCGGGACCAATTCTCTTGAGCCTCAGGAAGCTGGAGAAAGTGGGTGCTTGCCTATTTAAGGTAGACAACTAAAACGGGATTATCAATGGTAATTGGCTTGGAAAAAGTCACAAATCCTGCCGTGCATGTGCAGCAGTTACCGATAACTCCAAAACTAATTCAGGACTTCAATTCTGTTTAAGTGTCTGACTCAGTCGGAGTCTCAGTCTAATCTGAAATCAATCCATCCATGTATACAATTCAATATAACTCCAATGCAACATGAATCCTTTTATCCAGAATACAATCTATATCAACATGACTTGATTTGACCGATCCATGGGTATACATTTGACTTGTCTACATGGCTATCCGTTTATATCCTTATCCGTTTACATGAACAATTGATATCATGGTTTCGGCAAGTCTTATATTTATAAATCACTACAAAACAATACAATAATACATTACGGGGTTTAAGGGGTAGATCGGTACAGAATGTGTTTAAAGTGGCATGAGACAACCACTTTAATACACCTAACATGAATATCCATTGTCGTTGTCCCATGGGTTTTGACGGGGCCTTGTACTCCTTATACCATAGTCTACAGGGTAAGCTGGACTCCTCTCATTTAACTGGCATATTCTGTACCAAGCTACAAACAACTGCGTTAACATAACTATCAACATTATACCAGTTATATTCTCATTACCTGTTCAGTCTATTTCCATCTCTCTTTGGGACTTACCGAGCGATTGTTCGCTGACGACATTCCTTTTCTATTCTTTCTTTGGAATGTTGTCAGGAGGACCCGACTCTCTGAAGATCGAGTCCAGCTCAGACGACTTGGAGCAGTTCTCAGAAGACCTAGAGTTTTAGACACTTGTATATACTTTTATTTTCAGTTTCATGCCATTGTTTAGGCATTGCTTTCCAGTCTTGTATTTACTTTCCAATATTGTATTGTAAAGAATGTTTAATAAATAAAAAGTTGCCGTTCATTTATATCTCATGTCTTTCTTGTGTACATTTACTTTATATTGCTTATATACGCTTAGTGTGTTTACTTCTAAGTAAATACGCCGCGTGACCCGTCACGTCTCCTTACCGTACTCTGGGAAGCAGGGCGTGGCAAAAATAGAGATGCGGTTCACCAAAGCCCTGTCAATGGGAATTAAGATACCACCTCTCATAAGGAACACTCCCGGGATCATAAGCCTCGATGGAGAAGAATCATATCCAAACTACTGCCTATATTATCGGAGGGTCACCCACTTCACCGAGGAATGCAGTGCCTTCAAGAAGTTGTTGAAAGGATACGTTGCCCATCAAAAACACTTCTAGAGGATGAAGCGTGAAGCTCGTGCTCATCGACGGCAAAATAGTGGGACGAACGCGCATGAAAAGACTGAAAACTGTCATATGGTTAGTTCCAGTTCAGAAGGGGGAAAACCCCAAGTTCATACCTTCGGGAGCGATTCTGAGGACGAAACACCCATCAACCCTCTTTTCAAAAGACTCCGCCTCCGAAAAAGAAGGGGAGGAGAAGAACCGCGAGAATATTCAGCTGTGTAACCGCTTGCTGCCTGAGAAGAACCTCGGACCTATAAACAATGGTTCGAGCAAAAAAGACAATGGGAAAGGGAAAATCCCCGAGGAAATTGCCCTCGATGACGGAGTGGTAAAAGAGCTCACCACATAAGATCCACCTAAGAAAAACAAGGTGAATTACAATGTCCTGGCACCTCTGAGGAAAATACCCTCGCAACTGAGCATATTGGATGCTCTCTTCCTGTCCAAAGAGGCACGAGATTCCCTGATCAAGATATTACAAGAGCCCGATCAGTTCCAAGCTTTTCTCGTAGAAGAGAAGATGAAAGATGAATTGGCAGAGGTCCTTACAACTGACATTACATTCAGCGATGAGGATCTCCTCCTCGGTACGTGCGAACATAACCGCCCGTTATACGTCACTGGGTACTGCTACGACATTAAGATAGGGAAAATTCTTGTCGACAATGGATCCTCCGTCAACCTTCTCAACGTGAGCGTGCTAAAGGAAATTTGCATGAACGTTTAGCACCTTGCCTGAGATAAAATTACCATCTCTGGGTTTGACTCACAGTCATTACGGACGCTTGGGTCTGTAATATTGACGCTACGCTTCGGGCTGCTCATCACCGACATCAAATTTCATGTCATTGACGCCAAGACTAGCTATAACGCTTTGCTCGGCATGCCTTGGTTACACGAGTACAACGTCATCACTTCTAAACAATATCAGTGTATGAAGTATTTCAAGGATGGCTCAGAGTACACCGTCATGAGAGAGCTAAATCCATTCTCCATAAACGAAGTCCGGAAATATGAAGACGCAAAGTACTTCCTACCAGATTTCGAGGATACTAAAAGGTGCCACAAGCCGGAGGATAAACAGAAATCTGTAGCCACTATCCCGATATTTGGGAGCGATACCGAGGAAGATGAAGAAATAGTCTACTCAGGACAACCCCTGAAAGAAAACAATAAGCCCGGACTAGCTACTCTTGTTTTGGTCTTTGGCAGCGACTCTGAGGATGAGGCTAAAGTAGTGTTCTCCGTCCGCCTATCAAGGCAAACCTTCGCCGGAATAGATCAAAGTCTACAGATTACAATGGCTTTGCCTCGGCATTATAAGGAACTTGATGCGCTTGATACATACAGCGTACAAGAACTGCAAACTTTCTATATACCTCCCAGGCAAAGAGGTGAAAAGGCAATCTTCTTTTACCAATTTACGGAGACCAAAGTAGAAAAAGAAGTCTGGCATGGTGCCGATTTTGCACTCGACAGGCTTCAACCCATCTGTCTGCCAAGATATTACGCGGTGGGATTGAAAAGGTTATTAAGATGCCAATGTGTACCCTTCGAACAAACTGTTCGACAAGCCCAATTCTACAAGAAGATTTGGGACATTTCCGGGACTCAGCGAAAGATGACCAACAGGAAGATAGAGACAACCGGGCTCGGATATGTTCGGTCCAAGAAACGGGAGCAGATCTACAGTTGCCGCGTCGTAAACAGCTCTAGCGAAGTGGAAAACTCTCTTCTAAATAACCGTGACGTCAAATCGGAGCGAGATCCCGCTCTCAAAATGTTAAGCCCGTCGTTGGAAGAACAAATTGACAAGTTAATAAAAGAAGCTTGTCAAACGAGCCGGGACAACCACAGCCGCGAAATGGCCATTTATGAAAAGGCCCGGACGCAGCGTCTCAGTCAGCAATCTACTGAGAAAGTAGACCGTAATGCTTTTCATCCCTGATCCGCTATATGTTCTCGCGAAAGGGGAAAACCCCGAAATGGAGGCAAAAAAAGAGCCAAGAACTCAAACAACGTTCGAAG
The DNA here is from genome assembly GCA_030015575.1 of Agapanthus africanus. Lineage (NCBI taxonomy): Eukaryota > Viridiplantae > Streptophyta > Magnoliopsida > Asparagales > Amaryllidaceae > Agapanthus > Agapanthus africanus. The sequence goes on from JASDDO010000024.1 coordinate 203,890,996, forward strand.
ACAACAAAGCGGATTAAAGACGCCATTCAATCGAGAAAAGCTCGATTGGAGCCCGTCCTTTATAAAGAAGATAGGTCGGGAATACTCTTTCCCTCAAGACAAGACAAGAAAAATATTCATTCTTGTCATGAAGCACCAAATGATGACGCTTCCGGAGTCTCGGCATCCCGAACAAATAAGCGAGGTCCATCATCCGGATTATTGCTCCTATCACCGAGTAATAGGTCATCCCATTGAAGACTGCTTCATCTTCAAATACTGGGTAGAAGATCACTATCGACAAGGTAGGTTTATGTTATCCGACAGCTGGAGGGTAACCCCGCCACAAAAGCATGAGCCAAAGAGGACCTATACCGTCAGGATAGGACCGTCTCAACATCGATAATGGAAGCGAACTCGTACTTTCCATATGATAACACTCTCAAAAGAGGGAGGGCATGAGAATATGAATGACCTCTTCAGGTGCTTCGCAAATGAAGACGATGCCGAGGTGATCTCAGAGTTTTTGCCAGCACCAAAAGAGCTGGAAGATGAACATGCGTTCGACGAACATGAAATTGTGAGTTTCCAGATAAACATGCGTTCGACGCAATCAAAGAATAAAATGATTCTCAATGGAAACTCTACTTCGATGGAGTATCTTCCGTAAAGAGGCGAAAGCAAAACACCCCTATAATCAAAGCCGGGGTGGGCCTTCTCTTCGTGACCCCGCAAAGAGGGATATTGCGTTACTCCCTCTTCTTAACAGAGCCAAGGACTAACAATGAAGCTGAATACGAAGCTTTGATAACAGGTCTTGAGATCGCTATCGACAAGAGGATCAAAGACCTCCTCATATATGGAAACTCCCAGCTGATCGTTAGCCAAGTAAATAGCGACTATCAGACATGCAAATCAGAGCTGATAAAATATGGCGAAAGAGTGCAGCAACTGCTGACACAAATCCCTTCTTATACCCTGGAAAGTATACCGCGTGCGGAAAACAGCAAGGCGGATGCATTGGAAAAATTGGCCAAGGAATTAGCTCATGAAGACCTCGACGACGTGAGGATCATTGTGCAAAGATGCATGGTTCTCGCGCCAACAGATATATTTTCAGAAGACCTAATAGAGCCATCCGAAATAGAAGAAATGACCAAACAAGTAGCCCTTCAAATAAAAGACAAAGAAAAGGTCATCGACTGGAGGGAAGTCTTCATAGACTACTTCAAGTCCTAACGAACGCCCGAAAATGCGTCGTCTAGACATCAGCTCATGAAACGAGCTTTGTCTTTCGCCTTCTTCAATGATACTCTATATAAGAGATCATTTGATTGTTTATGGTTAAGATGCCTGGGGCCGGAGGAAGCAAAAAAATTCGTCCAAGAAACTCACAACGGACTCTGCAGTTCTCATCAAGATGGGCCAAAGATGAAGCTGAAGATAAAAAGAATCGGTTATTATTGGCCCACAATGATCCAGGACTGCCTCGAATATGCGAAGCAGTGTCACTCGTGTCAAATTCATGGGGACTTCATCCATCAACATCCAAGTCCGCTACACCCAACAGTGGCTAGCTCGCCGTTCGAAATGTGGGGAACCGATATAATTGGCCCTATCGAACCGACATCATTCAAAGGACATCGGTTTATATTGGCAATGACCGATTACTTCTCTAAGTGGGCAGAAGCAGTACCACTAAGGGAGGTGAAGACAGAGAATATCCTCCACTTCTTCAGAACCCATGTCATATATCGGTTCAGAACTCTGCGACGGATAATCTCGGATAATGGGCCAGCCTATAGGAGTCATAAAATAAGCCGCTTCACACAACAACATAAAATAGATTGGAGATACTCTTCGGTCTATAATTCTCGGGCCAACGCGCTAGCTGAAGCTTTCAATAAGATCTTGATAAAGATTATAAAAAAGACGGTGTCCAGAAACAAAAAAGACTGGCACGAAAGGCTGCATGAAGCTCTCTGGGCGTACCGAACAACATTCAAGACGATCACGAATACAACACCATACGCACTAGTGTTCGGCACAGAAGCAGTGCTCCCGTTGGAAATAGAACTCCCCTATCTACGAGTAGCGGTTCGATACGAGCTGAAAGATGAAGAAAATGCTCATCTTAGACTTGAGGAGCTCGACGCTCTCGACGAAACTCGCTTTATGGCACAGCAAAATCTGGAGGCTTATAAGGTAAGGATGACACGGTCATATGAAAAATTGACCAAGCCGAGAACATATGGCACAGCAAAATCTTGGTAGCCGAGAACATTTCGCAGAAGACCAATGATCTCCAATCGTGCAAAACGGGAGAAGTTCGAGCCGCACTATGAAGGCCCATACATCATAGACAAAGTCTACCAAGGTGGAGCCTACCTGCTCATGGATATGCATAGCGAAAGACCCTTCCGGCCAATAAACGGTCGATTCCTCAAAAAATACTACGTTTGACGAGTCATGACTTAGGTCAATGATAGATGACGACGCTTGTGTCTGCTCACTATCTTCCTGAGTCAGAACTCTGAGAGTAGTGTCAGAAAAAAAATTCGTCCCAAAATACGGCGATAATGGACCGAGACGTCCCTAAGCTAATAATGGACCGAGACTTCCCTAAACTAATAATGGACCGAAACGTTCTTAAACTAATATTCGTCTCAAAAACAGGAATGTTGGACCGAAACGTCCTTAAACTAATGATGGACCAAAACGTCCTTAAACTAATATTGGACCGAAAAGTCCTTAAACTAAGAATTCGCTCCAAAATACGGCGACATTGGACCGAAATGTCCCTAAACTAGAGCGTCACCCCAAACACAGCGATATGCTTACTTGAGATCTATTTTGCAATCGAAGTCCCAATGGCGAAGGTTGCAACTCAAGTCTCACTGGCTACACAGCTACTCCAGCGGTGAAGCCCCCAAGTCCCACCGACAAACAGATGGGTCACCTGCGACAAAGCTACTCCCGAGAGCTTCACCAATTAAAAAAAACATAAAAATGGTATGTCCACAAGTGAAATGGGCACGGATGAAAACCCTAAAGGGCGCCGTGAGTAAAAATAGAAGGATTACCGACGAGATTGTGAAAACGTGGAAGGGCGCAATCTCGTTAAAAAAAGGGGTATGTCCACGAGCGAAATGGGCATGGATGAAAACCCGAAAGGGCACTGTGAGTAAAAGCAGCAGGACCACCGGCGAACTTGTGAAAACCTTTCCCGAAAGGGCACAATCTCGTAAAAAATATATAAAAAATAATAAAAAAATAAAAAATACACTTGCAGGGTCACTTCGACCTTGCGAGGAGAAAATACCTGCATGAGATCCTTACAACTCACATAGGAGCAACACACTTAGGAATCCCCACGATTCCTAAGGAGAAAATACACTTGCGAGATCCTCACGACTCGTAAGGAGAATTCCCCCTTATGAGACCCTCACGCCTCATAGAATTCAAAAGCCTTAAGTTACAGGGATCGAAATATATTCTTAAGCCATCAAAAACTCTACAAAACCCTTTTGCCCTACATGCGGTCTAATATTGACCCTTGTATACAATCCACGGGCATAAATAAATATTCTCCCACCAAGTTCCACCAATGATGAGAAATGTCCCTATATGGTGAACGACACTTGTAAGTCCTCTCGACTTATAAGGGGAAAACACTCTTGGAAGATACTTACGACTTACAAGAGAAAATATCACTTAGGAATCCCCACGATTCCTAAGGAGAAAATACACCTAAAAGATCCTCACGACTCGTAGGGAGAAACACCTTTATATAACCCTTACGGCTCATAAAGCCGGAAAGCCTTAGCCGACAGGATCCTAACCTTGTTTACTAAGCCATCTTTGTTCAAATTGACAAAGGAAAATGATGATTCGCTCCTGACAACATCCCAGTTGTAGCGACACTGATGCTTAAATAGGTATCAAATCTCAAGTCCTCTCCCGGAAAACGCACCAAAAAAAAGCCGAAATGATAGGGCAACTCGCAATAAAAAGCAGCGAGTAAAAATAAAAATATCCTAAATGATTGGGCACAACGAAAAATACCTGAAATGGTTGGGCAATCGCAACTTTCGCGACATAAAAGCTGAAAAGATAGAGCATCGCGGAAAGAAATAAAAAAAATGAAAAAAATGAAATGAAAATGAAACTTTTCTGCCAAGTATGTCCATATTGACTCTTGTATATGATCCATGGACACAAATAAAGGAAAAGGGATCATATTTTCCCCGCCATGCTTCGTTAAAAGGAGAACTGAGTCTCGACGGTACATATACCACTTAGAGACTATTCCTGTGTTCCCCCTCATTCCAGCAGGGGAAGACACAACAATCAAATAAAAGTGAAGTGACGGCAAAATCCTAACTTCAGGTCTTAATGGCAACATCTACAGCCTAAAGATCATCCCAACGTTCTTCTCATTCCAGCAGGATGCAGATGCAACGTCAACAAGGAACCAAGGGTCAAATAAAAATAGAGTCATGGCAAAATCCCAAGTCTTGACGGTACATATACAACCTAGAGACTATCTCTGTGTCCCTCCTCATTCTAGCAGGGGCAGACACAACAGTCAAATAAAAGTGAAGTGATGACAAAATCCTAATTTCAGGTCTTAATAGCAACATCTACAGCCTAGAGATCACTCCGACATTCTTCTCATTCCAGCAGGATGCAGAAGCAACGTCAATAAAAGACCCAAGGGTCAAAGAAAAAATGGAGTGACGGCAAAATCCTAGCTCCAAGTCTCGACGGTATATATACAACCTAAGGACTATCCTGGCACTCCCCCCTCATTTCAGCAGGTCGCGGACGCAGCTATCAAATGAAATTGGAGCAATGGCATATTCCTAGCTCCGGACTTCAATTGCAATGCATATAGCATAGAGGTCCTACAGATGTCTACCTTACTTCAGCAAAGAATTGGCGCAACATCGTCAAAGCAAAAACGAATTGACGGCATATTCATATCTTCGGTTCTTGACGATATATATATATATAGCCTAAAGACTGTTGGAGATCATCCTACCCCAGAAGGGTGCGGTTATGACTCATCGGGGCTCCAAATTGAGCCTAACCTCAAGTAACAAGCGTCATGGAAAATACCTAACGCTTGTTCTTCCAACGGTAATATGACCTAAGAAGATTACTTGAAGACGTCTTGTCCAGCCTCAGAAAGGATCAGAGACACGACAGTCGTGGGGCTACTCGAACAGCGGCTTAAAGACTGCATATCGAGGAATATATCAGCCAACGCAATAGTACCACGAACTAAAACCCTAGTACCACAAACCTAACGGACCTCTGTCAAAAAAGAATGGGGGTTTTCTACATACAACGTTAGGACGAGTTTGCCTGTAAACCTAAAAGAGGTAAACTAAAAATACTACGAAATGAGTACATAAACTAGAGACTCCGAAATGAGTGAATAAACTACAAACTCCGAAATGAGTACATAAACTAGAGACTCTGAAATGAGTGAATAAACTACAAACTCCGAAACGAGTAAATAAACTAGAGACTCCGAAAGGAGTGAATAAACTACAAACTCCGAAATGAGTGCATAAACTACTTCGCGTCAGATCAAAACATCAAGAAACAGAAAGGTCAAAAATTTTAAAGTTGTATACGATACGCCAACCTGAAACCAGCCATATGATAGGCATTACCCTACATGTCTTCACTCACGGGTAAACCTCCGTGAGCAAGGTAATGGGGGGAGCATTTGCTCACATCAGTCCAGTGTTCACCTACATCTAGATGCATATTTGAATGAGAAATAACGTTGAAAGTATACTCATTTATGTGTGCGTGTGCGTGTGCGCGCGCCACATATGCGCACATCATTGGCATTCATACGCAGCAAAAACTCCCAAGGGTAAAGTGCAAAGTACATGTGCAGAGACAAGATACCCACATGAATATGTGCTAGGGGAGAAACATTCAGCGGCCAATGATAATGAAACACATTTAAATAAACACTTTATTCTGCAGGAAATAGATCACCGAATACGGGATCAAACGTACAAGGGTTTACAAAACTATAAATAAAGTTTTCTAAAGACTTCTCAGCCTTCTCCACCATGTCAAAGCGGCGATCTATACGAGGAGTCGCTCCCCATCGGTTAGCGCCGTGCCTATCAGTGAAGGCAGACATGATAGCCTGTTGAGCTCGTATCTGGCTTAGCAGCTGAACAGAGCAATCCCTAAGAGGCTGGGTAATCAAATGTGCCTTATGAAAGCACTCGATCTTTTCCTCCGCTGCGTCGAGCATCGCCAGAGTTATCTCCGCTGGATGAGGGGGAATGTCAGCGAGTACGAACAGGAAGATCATCCGGAGCCAAATAGAGCCAATGGGAAGAGGAGAGCCTATACAAGTCAGGAGCTCGTACATCACTGTGTCGCATTGGTCATCTGTGAGAACGGGATTCACCAAGCGTGCAACATAACGAGGAACAATTCCCTCGATAGGCACCTCCCATGGTTGCCGACGAGCATGTGGACGATTGCAAGCTATAACCGTTGATCCGTTAAAAAAACGGTTCTTTCCTTGTGAAGAAGAAGAACATTGCTTCAGAATATAAAGAGAAGCATTTAAGTCTGGGCACGGAAATTGTTGTGCATGGTGGAACTATTTCCATGTCCGGACAAAAAAGGGCATGGGAAAAGAAAGAGTTGACTCATAAAAAGCAGAGTAAGAAGGCAAAACGATTCCTTCGTATCCTATAGCAGTGTCTCACGTACATGACACGTAAATGTCGGTGCTAGTTTTTTAGGGTTAAGTGCTATAGCAGCGCCTTACGTGCATGACACGTGAGCGCCGGCGCTAGTTTTATATATATATATATATATATATATATATATATATATATATAACAACACCTCACGTGAAGCACATATGAGCGTTGGCGTAGAAAAAGGGGGGTTTTGTCATTCATACTTCAAAGAAATTTATACATTGGTAATCATCAAAATGTCTACAATGAAAAGACACTGAACTCTGGACATACATTGGTAATGAGAAGAGAGAAAGAAACAAATATCATCAAAATGTCTACAATGGAAAGACACTGAACTCTGGACATGGATTCTCAAACTCAAAAGCAAGTTTGAGCAATGCACGTTCAGTCTCATCAACCATCTTTCTGTGCATCTTCTTTCGGATGCAAGCGTCAGGATCACCACTGATGTCATCCACCTTCTGATATACTGATACTATTGCTTTCTGTTAAAAGACATGGTGCAAGATGGCGACGAGATTATCTCTCCGTTTCTTTGAGATCAACCCCATCAAGTACACTGAATGTACCTTATCCTCAGCATCATCGAGCGCTTGAAGTGGCAGAACCTCAAGGCGTCCGGGTATAGCTTTCTAGATCGACCCAAAGACGATCTTCAAAAGGGAAGAACGACGGGGAAGCAATCGACCATTGCAATCGTCGAAGCGACGCATCACCGCGTCGCATTGGGCATCAGTAAACTCCTGGCCTTGACAGCGACCTTGGATGCGAATCTCCTCATAAGAGATAATCTCTTCAAGAACATATAGATGACCAGCCATGGAACCTGAAAAGAAAACCCAGGGGAGGGTTAGCGATTAAAATACTAAAATCACTACAGTCTAAAGAAAACAGTGGGCCCCAAAAAATCAAGATGATGGCTCATCAATGATGAGACATGTACCCATTTTGAGAATCCAAAAGGATTCTCATTAAATGAATAGTACCCATTAAACAGTGGAGTTAAAAACTCCCAATATTCCCCGAAAGGCGGGCTCTTTAAAACAAGCAACAGATTCAAATCTATGAAGGAAAAAAAGGATTGAAACCCCCCCCCAAAAAATAATAAAATAAAAATACAAGAACAGTAAAGGGAATAAAATTCCTAAAGTTTTAAAGATCGAAATCAGAGCCAAGCTCTGTAAAAAAAATGGAACTAAATTCCTCTAAATAGTGCGATCAAATCCCAGAACAATCCCATGCTAAAAAAAATCATGGGTTGATAGATGGAATCAAATTTCAGAACAAGTGTCAAGATTGACAGCAGGGTAAAACCCTAAGAAGGAGAATCAAAGATTCTCAAATCTTGGATGAGGACATCAAGATCCATGATCTCTATAAAAAAGAGCTTTTTTTAGATCTCCAAGAGATTGAGAGAGAGCTAAGCTCTGTCGATCTTGAAATCCAAAACTAAAAAAAATACATATGCCCAAAAGGAGTTAAGAGCTAAGCTCTATTCATAGTTCTTACCAAGACATTTGGCAGAGTATACTCTATTCAAAAGAGTTCTGGGAGACAGAGATCTAAGCACTGGGAAACGAGAATTAAATTCTCAAAAGAAAGGAAGATTCAAGGAGGAAGATGATGAGACAACAGTCATCTTAAGGGCCAAAGGCCTTATTTATAAGACGTGGGGGGGGGGGTAGTTCAACTTTCTAGAAGATTCAACGGTGGTAAAAGTGACACCGTTGCACTCACGTGTAAGCTACGTGAGAACAACGGTGGGGGGCAATTGTTCCCCTAAAAATTAAATATAAGAAAAAGAGCAAAGCACTGTTAAATTCCGATGAGGCAGCGCCTCACGTGCTTCCTACGAGAACGCCAGCACCAGTGCCAACCTCTTAAGATTAAATCCTATGGTGGCGCCGCACGTGAAGTTCAAATGGGCACCAATGTACAAAGCACAGAAGCGTCTATCATATATAAGAATTAAATTCTTAAGTGGCACTCACATGCACAACACGTGAGCGCCGACGTCCAAATTAAAAGCATTTAGAATTAAATTCTACATAGGGGATATTTCCCTAAAATCTGAGATATTCTCTATTAAACAGAGCCGTTGGATCAAAAATCCAATGGTGATGATAAATTATCAAATAATAGAATTAAATTCTATTAGGAGAAGATATCTCCCTAATCTTTCTAAGTGAGAAAGATATTCTCAGTTGAATCAAAAATCCAATAATAGAATTGAATTCTATTTTGGGAATATATTTCCCCAAAGTTTTTAAACAAAGAAAGATCGTTCTCTGTAAAACAGAGAGACCTTGGATTAAAAATCCAATGATGATTAAAAATCACCGTTTGACAGAATAAAATTCTGTATATGGGAAAATATTTCCCCAATCTTGTTAAAAACAAGAAAATATATTCTGTGAAACAAAAATCACTGGATCAAAGATCCAACGGTGGATAAAATCCACCGAGCAAATTTTGAGACCAATTAAATTATTTGTTATCTCTCAAATGAGAGATTTTCTCAAACTAATTAACAAATTTTCCTCTACTATATAAAGGACCTGAGACTTCAAGTCTCAGAAAGAGAATTGACCCCATAAGTTTCTCCACAAAAACAGAGAATTTAATTCTCAAAAGAAGAAGAAGAGCTCCCTCTTTTAAACTCTAGGTAAAGAAAAAGAGATCAAAATATGTCATTTGCCTAGTATAAAGGGAAACACGGGGTTAACCCTTTATATAAGTACTTAGTTCTTTCTCTGATTTGAGATTTGCAAAGAAAATATCCCCACAAGTTGAGAATACAATTCTCATCGGAGAGATTCTGTTCTTCAAATTCAAAATCTAGGGAAAAGAACTAGGTTAAAAAGAAAGAAAAAGTAAAATAACCTATCCTATAGGAATTTAATTCCTCTGAAAATAGAGTTTAACCCTAAAAGAAACTTATTTCTTATGATAAAACCCCCATAAGAACTTAGTTCTTAAAGAAAAACTAATCCCAGATCTTCAAAAAAAGATCTTGGTGGTCATTAATGGTCAAAATGCCATTAACAGAGATTCAATCTATAAAAAAGAAAAGGAATTAGCGCCTCACGCTTCCCACATGGGTGTCCCCAACAGCGCCCAGCACCTCGCGTGAAAAACATGCGAGCGCCCAAAACAGAAGGCCAGCGCCTCACGTGAAATACACGTGAGCGTTGAGTAAAGTGCTTAGCACTTCATATGCAGCCAAAACGGTTGAGTGCTTACCACTGATTGGGCAGAGCCCAGCGCCTCGCGTGAAATACACGTGGGCGCTCAAAAAAATAAATGAGATAGCGTTGCACGTGCTCCTCACGTGGACGCCATAAAAAGTGCTTAGCACTATACATATTCAGTCAAAATGACTGAATTGCTTAGCTGTCACGCCCCGCTTCCCAGTGTACGGCGAAGGGGACGCGACGAGGTCCGCTACGTATATACTCAGAAGTACATACGCTAAGCGTATCTAAGCAATATAAAAGTAAATACACAAGAGACAAGATATAATAAAAACAACAACTTTTATTTATTAACATTCTTTTGTACAATGCATGAAAAGGAAATACAACTGAAATAAAAAGATGCCTAAACAGTGGCATAACAGGAAATGAAAATACAGAAAAGAAAAGTGTACAATGAAACTAAAGTGCAGGGTCTTCGGCAAACTGCTCCAAGTCTTCTTGGGATGGCTCGATCTCCGCCGGGTCCAAACCACCTGACGACATTCAAAGAAGAAAGAAATAGAATGTCGTCAGCGAACAGATCGCTCGGTAAGTCCCAAAGATAAGGGAGATGTAGAAAAGAAGAAAGAGAGAGAGAGAGAGTAGCTTTTAATGTTGTATTATATTGTTGTAATGTTGTATTAACGCTGTTGTTTGTAGCTTGGTACAGAAGAATGTCAGTGTATACGAGAGGGGTCTCTATATGCTAGAGACCAGGGAAAATGGAAGTACAAGGCTCCGTTATACAACCCGGAACAACGGCAATTGGATTCATGTTAGGTGTCTTAATCTTACCGTCTCGTGCCACTTTTAACACCTTCCGTACCAATCTACCCCTTAAATCACGTAGTGTTTTATTTGTATTGTTTTGTAAATTGTATTGAATGTATAATTGAAAGACTGACCGAAACCATGATATCAGTAAACGGATGTAACCGTAGAATCATGTAAATGGAATAACTGGAGAACCATTTAAATGGAATGTATATCCATGGTTCGGTTCAGTCAAGTTGTATAGATTGATAATTGGATTCATGGATTCATGTTGAATTGTAATATTGAAGATTGTAGATTGTAGATTGACTTGAATCATATTCAAGTCAGATTGATTAGACTCAAACCCGAGTCAGACAATCAGAAATGTAAATCGAAGTCTTGATTATTTCTTACCTATAATTTGCTAGGGCCCTTAGGGAAATTTATAAAACTTGAGGGGGGTTTATGTAAAAATACTTTTATATACTTTTCAAAATACACGTAAAGTATTTAATTATCGTCTTTATATACATACAACAATTTAAAAATCAAGATAAATATGTATACATGTTCGAAGAGCATGAAATGAGTCAAGTATATTATTCGAGTAACTACCATAAACAATGCTGTAAAGAAATATTATGTACGACTAATTAATCAAGTTGAACGAATGCGGAATATAAACAGAAATATGGCTCTAAATGTTTTTCATGCGTGAGTTCCAGTTTCACCTAAATACGACTACCAGTTTGGGAGATATATCTGTTTTCGTATCGTCGCGCAAAACAGATCAGAATCTATTCGGCACCGTCACATATTTTTAAAACACAGTTTGAGTTAATTTCCATCAGGTTTCAGGTTACGATGATTATTAGAAAATTGTAGGTCTTTTGATATGCTTATCTAAAACACTAATATTCGCACGATTTGGATTTCTTAAACTCTAGTTATGATCATTTTAATATCAACGTTTAAAACAGAAATTCAGATTTCTGGACAGCAACTGTATGTTATATTACAAAGCCTATATCGGGTTGTTTCATGAATTTCTAAGTAATATAATATACAGAAAATTATATATTTATCAATTATAAATCTACACATCTAAATGTTGTCACAAACGGACATCGTGTGTTCGAGTTATGTCCTATTTAAAAACAATGTGCGAATCAGGACATATTCTGTCCAGATCCGTCGCCTAATATTGTAACGCTGTTTTCTTTATCTTACGTTGGTTTTCAGTAAAAACATAAAACTAATAAAATATATATTATTCGATGTAGATATCTAAAACACCTGATTTTACTCAATTTGGATATCGGTATACCAAGTTATGTGTTCTAGAAATTGACCAATAACTGCAGTTTTCTATTTTACGAACAGTGAATAAAAACGATATAATTCCTAAACCGTTAAGCGATTCGATCTAAAATTTTTACAGCGTATACAGAAAAATATATTCTATCATATGTAAATTTCCTGAAATTTCCAGAAGTAAAAATTAATTTCTAAAAAATATTTTAGAGCTAAAGGTATTGATGTGTATACTAAAATCGGCAAAAAGATTAACTAGTATTTTGTGCAGGCTTCTATTTTTCTTTTAATAAACAAACCGATTTCATGAGACATTATAGATATATTGTGGCATGAAATTTGTGTTCTCACAACTTGTAATAAATATTCATAGTCATGAACAAAGAATTAAAAACACTTTAATTTGAACAAGATGCAATAAGGTATTATTAAACCATATAAAACAATATATATCTAGACTTATATATATGTATATGTTTATATTTATCTTCTCTTACAGATTACGATATGAAAAGAATAGGGGGTTCACGAGGTATGGCAAGAGGAAAATAAGAGATGGAGGGAAAGAGAGAGAAGGGACTTACATACACAAGCCGGTGTTGTCACCGGGCTTGTCTATCCGCCGATAGCCTCGCGTTACTAGTGAGACCTTCTTGAGGACTTCTTCATGTTCTTCTTCTTGGACTTTAAGTGAAGGAGAAGTGAGAGATAAAAAATGTGAAGAAGGAAAGGATAGAGGAGGACAAATAAAGATGGTTTAATGGTGAATAATAATATATGCATTTAACATGAGAATTAAAAGAGAAATGAAAGGCCACCATTCATTTTGGAAATGAAAGGTCTCATTTGTAGGTTATGAGAAGAATAAAAAATGATAAAAATAATTGCAAGAATGAGGATTTGAACATGTAACTTATAGAATAACAATGTAAGGACTTAACCAATGAGCTACAAAGTTGTTCATGCATATATTTAATTAGAATTAAATATATGTTGTTGCTTAAAAAGAAAGTGGGCTTTCCAGATGGGCTGTAAAGAATAAGAATAATGGATTTGGGTTAAATATTTATGAAAGAAAAAATAAGAATGAGAAGTTAAAAACTTAAATATAAGAAAAAGAAATTGTACACAGAAAAATACATAATAGATTGAGGAATAAAATAATAATAAATTTAATAGAAAAAGGAAAATACCAAGTACAAATAAATACGGTATATTATTGAAGAGGGATAATACAAATGTCTAAAGATTTTGAGGTCATTACATTCTACCCTCCTTAAAAATAATTTCGTCCTCGAAATTACTCAAGAAGGATGATGTAACAGAGTAAGGAGACATGATTAGGATGATGTCGTCTTCGAGCTCCGTCGATTGATACTCTAACCAATTGAGCTAACATGCCAACGAGATACAAATAGAAAGGGTGAATAAGAGTTAAGAATTCAAAAGTCTTGAGATAGACTTCAAAGAAACCGAAGGTGGAGTTTAAGATGGATTCAAGGAATATGTAATGTAAAGAATGTTTTAGTTGCTGGTTCTTGTGTTATATTGCTTAGGTTGTTCACGCAGAACAGAACTGCATAATAGGGTTTCATACAGCTCTGACCTGCATGGGCCACCAACAAAACCTGTCACGCCGCGCTTCCCAGTGTACGGCGAAGGGGACGCGACGAGGTCCGCTACGTATATACTCAGAAGTACATACGCTAAGCGTATCTGTAACACCCGAGCCCAATACTACTATTTTCTGTTACTGGTTGAGTGTTAGATATTACTCATTTCATTTATCTTGCTTGTTTGGGTCTTACTGTAAAATTTTATCTGACAAAGTCATTTCTGCATATAACAAATTTTAGCACCTAAACTAAAATTAAAAATATCCATCTTGGCCTACTCGACACCCCTAACCGCGTGGTAGCGTCCGTGCATCGAGTTCTCGTCCCGTTCAGTGAAACGAGAGAGTATGGACGGCTACGCGCGCGTACAGGTGTCCGACTTGGAGGTATGCTTTTTCATCATAAAACATTTCATTTTGAAATTTGGAACCCGCTTAAAATCCTATTATTTAAATTTCAAATTTTTGGACCCAACCCGGGCGCGATTTGGAAATATTTCATTTAGCGCCAAAATCCCAAATTAATAAAATATTCAAAACCTTATATTATTTCGTTTATAATATAAATCTTACTGTTATTTAAATCTATTAAATCTTTTTTAACCTCTTAGATTTCTCTCCGTGACCAATCACGGGGCTCTTAACCCCCGTGGGCCCCCTCCAATCTCTCTCTCTCTCTCCATCACTCATATCTATCTCTCTTTCTCTCTCTAACCCTCTCTCTCTTCCTTATATATAATCCCATGCATATCTTCTTCCCTCCGGAACTGTAGCCCCACGAGAAAAAAAACCCATCGCTAACCCTAACCCTAGCCCTAGCCGCCTCCGCCGTCGCCACCGCAGCTCCGACGCCGGCGCCAGCGCCTCCGTTGCTCTCGCCTCTGCCTCCTCGTACCAACCTCGACATCCCCTCCTTCTCCCCGTGTGCACGTCGTCACCGCAGCAGAGACCCCGGCCAACCCCGTGCCTTCTCTGTACGGCCGGAGACATCGCCGGCGACCTTCGTCGTCGTCACCCGCGCCACCTTCAGCACCTCCTCATCACAGCGCACTCCAGACCCGACCACCTCCTCTCCCTCTCCACTTTCCTTCCTTCTCCATACCCGCAGCCCTAGCCGTCGCCTGCGACCTCCTCGCCGGTGCCCCACCGCCGTCGACCCCATCGCTGGCACGCCCTCTGCAACCCCTGTAAGCCTTCTCCTCCTTCCTTTTTCTCTGGTTCCTTTGTATTCTTGTTTGCACCACTTGATGTTTCACTGTTCGCTTTCGCCGGAATCCGGCGATGCCGGTGATGTGTCCCGACGTTCCAGCGAGGTACCTCGATCCGCGTGGTTCCATTGTTCGTTGTTTGGGTTCAATCCGTGAACCGTGCGTCCGTCGCGTGTTTCCCCGCCGACGTTACGTTCCGTTTTTCCCGGTTCGCGACCCGTCGAGGCAAGTATCACTTGCTACATGCTATACTATTCAATTATATATGTTTGACTCATTAAACCTGCAAAACTTAACTCGGTATAGTTATTTTCTCATTTGATTACAATATGACATATATCATTTTACAGTTAACATAGAAATTACAGTTTGCCACTTTTAACCTAAGAACCAAGTTTACCTGTTAATCACATTTTACCGTTTAATAGATTGTAGCACTTTCCCTTTTAGTTCGATTACATTCGGATATTCGTATTCAAAGGCTTGATATAACTGTATTGCATCATCATTTAAACTGTTGCACCGCTAAGGGTACTCAAAACCTGTTAATATAATAAAACGGCTGCACTATATTAATGCACTGTTGTGATTGAATGAACTGCTTATTGTTGTTTAATTTATTGCTTATTTCCTGCTGTTAATCCCCTGTTCGATTATATATCTGTTGTGAGCACACCCATGACATTGTTACATCTTGACTTGACTTTGTTACACATGATATATATTTGATACACCTGACATGGTACCGTTTACTGTTGACTTGACCTGATGTACCATGACCTGACCTGTTACCTGATCTCGTGCCTAATGCCAACAAACCCGACATGTAGTCCTCATAGACCATTTCTGTTGTCTATCCAGACAAAACCTGCTGTTACCTGATCCTGTGTTGGCATTAGTTCTTGATTACTGAATACCTGACCTGACACATATAACTTGGGGGTATGGGGAAATCAAAAGTGTAAACTAAAGTGTAACTTAAAAGGGTATTACTTGATCCATGGTCCCGGGGGGTAACGGGACAGATCCATTCGTGACTCTTACATTTTCCTGATCCGTGGTCCCGGGGGGTAACGGGACAGAGCCATTCGTGACTCTTACATTTTCCTGATCCGTGGTCCCGGGGGGTAATGGGACAGAACCACTATTGGTTCACATATTCCTGATCCGTGGTTCCGGGGGGTAACGGGACATATCCTTTGAGTTACATGGAGGATTACTCAAATTGATTTCAAAGATTTTTGAATAGAAAACCTGATAGAACAGTTTAGTTACCCACTGCACACTACCCTGCACTGCTTGTTTCATACTATTGCTTTATTCATGTTTATTTCTGTATTGCCTATTACACTGTTCATATTATATTACTGGTTGACATGACGCGCCGACGTCTGGGTTTTGCATGGCCCGGATTCCGTACCGCTGTCGCGGTCCGAGCAGGAGTACTTCAGCCAGCAGGCTGAGCTGTGAGGTGTTAGTATTAGTTAGTTTTATTTCCTGCATTTATTTCCTGATGTGAGCCTGCATTATGGGACATACTTTTCAGTTATTTGTATTGGATCATTTGCTTCCGCATTTATTTATTATTGACTCCTGTTATTCTGGATTATGGACATGTTTTTAGATAGTTTTATCTCGTTCTTGATATCGCTACAGCCGTAATGTGACTGTGGATGGATACTTCCTACCCACAGGTAGCATGGTTGGCTATGTCACGTGCCCAATCTAGCGTACTCTGGGAAGCGGGGCGTGACATGGTTCTTTTGGTATCAGAGACATAGGTTAGTTGGGTTGATTCTTTTGTAGTTGGGTATTGTACCCAATACACGAATCAGAATACCCGTGTTTAGGAAACATGTCCTACCACCTTGACCGTTTTACCATTCTTGAATCACATTCTTCCTGATTATATCTTTTACGATGTGCAAACTTCCTTTGCATATCGATTCGAAAACCCGATTCCTTGTTATCTCTAGGACTTAGGCGACTTGGGTGGAGTTAAGTAATTGTGGCTATGATACCGCGGCATAGTTACAATGCGGTACTCTATTTAAGTATCTTAGAGTTCTAGCCTTGATCTATATATATCAAATCTATCATCATGCTAATGTTGGGTGTTTTCTTGATTTCAGGAATATGGCGGGTAAGAATTTGAAGACGTACCAGAGGCGTGTGGACGAAGCCGCCATGCTTGGAGTGATAAGGGGGATGCTAGAGAATCAAAAGAGGCAGACCGAGCTGATCCAGCAGCAAGCAGACTCATTTCAGGAAGGTTTGCAGATCGTTCAGCAGTCTGTGAACAACGTTGGAGCTAAATCAATTGACCTAGTAGGGACCGTAGCAGATTTCAGACGTTTGGGTCCGTCTACCTTTACTGGTTTGGAGGAGCCGTTGTCAGCCGAGCAGTGGCTAGTTGACACGGAGAATTTGTTGATTGCGGCACAGATTCCAGAGGACAAAAGAGTTGATGTGGTACGCATTCAGTTAGTGGACTACGCCCGAGAATGGTGGCTTGTGGAGGAGACCCGCTTGCCCAAACCGATCAAATGGGCGGATTTTTCTAAGAGTTTCCTGGAGAAGTTCTTCCCGCGAACTGCACGGGAGGAAATGGAAGAGAAGTTTATTGGGCTGAGGCAGAATGGAGCACCCGTGGATGTACATGCAGCAGAATGGACGAGACTCAGCAGATTCGCTGGACCTTTAGTTGCCAACGATGCAGACAGGGCACGGAGGTTCATGCGCAGCTTGGATGTGGACATCCAGAGGCAGATTGTCTCCCTGGGTTTGACCACTTTCTCACAGGTTCTTACGGCAGCTCGGGAACAGCAGAGTTTATCTGGGATGAAAGGGAGCTTGCAGCAGACAGCAGTTGCGGCAAGGAAGCCCGCATTTGTACCTAACAGAGCTCATGGTCGCAGAGGTATTCCAGTGGACCGTCGAGGTGTAGCACCCATGAAGAAGCCTGTGATCGTTGATCGAAGAAAGAGCATGATTTGTGACTACTGCCGTTTACCTGGGCACGTGCAGAAGGATTGTCGAAGGAAGCTGGGACTTTGTTTGGTTTGTGGAGCGGCTGATCACGCAGTTGGTGCCTGTCCGTCGAAGCTTCGTACGAGGGATGATATTCAGAAGCCTCCGCAGAAACCGTTCCAAGGGCAGAAACAGCTGACTCAAGGACCTAATCAGGCTCGAGCTTTTACCTTGACAGCTGAGGAAGCTAAGGCATCAGGAGAAGTGGTTTCAGATATTCTACTCGTTCATGGTTTTCCCGCAGTGGCATTATTTGATTCTGGTGCATCCCATTGTTTTATGTCATCCAAGTTTATAACTACACACTCGATTGCCTGCACGACCCTGTCTAGTTTCTGGGACATACACACTGGGAATGGGAAAATTGTATCTAGTAGGGAATGTAAAGACTGTACAGTTGTGGTGTGCGGACGGGAGCTTTTTGCAGATTTCTTGGTGATTGATACGGACAGCTACGAGGTCGTCTTGGGAATGGACTTTCTTGGCACTTTCCATGCTCACATTGACTGTAGGGCAAGGAAGGTAATTTTCCAGATTCCCGGACATCCTGAGTTTACCTTCACTGGAGGAAGCAGTTCTGTCGGGCCAGTCGAGTTTAGGGCTAGGCCGACAAATGTTATTCTTGCAGCAATGGATGTTGATAGTAATGAAGAGCCGGCGGTTGTTCGCGATTTTATGGATGTGTTTGAAGATATATCGGGTTTACCGCCGAAGCGAGACGTGGAGTTCGCGATTGACCTTATTCCTGGTGCAGCGCCAGTTTCTAAAGCGTATTATCCAATGGCACCAGTAGAGTTAGAAGAACTCAAGAAACAAGTTGCTGAATTGCTTGAGAAGGGTTGGATTCGAAGCAGCAACTCACCTTGGGGAGCTCCAGTCCTTCTAGTAAAGAAGAAGGATGGCACGAGAAGGATGTGCATCGACTATCGAGAATTAAACCGGGTGACTATCAAGAACAAGTACCCGATCCCTCGCATTGGAGAACTTTTTGAGCAGCTTAGTGGCGCGAGGGTATTCTCGAAGCTGGATTTGCGATCCGGATATCATCAGGTCCGAGTGAAAGCAGAAGATATTTGCAAGACGGCATTTCGAACTCGGTATGGACATTACGAGTACTTAGTAATGCCCTTCGGAGTAACGAATGCGCCGGCAATATTCATGGATTTGATGAACCGAATCTTTTCACCGTTCTTGGACCAGTTTATTGTGGTATTCATTGACGATATTCTGGTTTACTCGAAGAGTTTTGAGGAGCATGCTGAGCATTTGAAGATCGCACTGCAGACATTGAGACAGGAGAAATTGTACGCGAAGATGAGTAAGTGCGAATTTTGGCTGGAAGAAGTGAAGTTTCTGGGGCATGTTGTGTCGGGCGATGGAATCACCGTCGATCCCGAAAAGATTGCAGCAGTTCGAGATTGGCCGATTCCAAAGAATGTAGCTGAGATAAGAAGTTTCCTTGGATTACCCGGGTACTACAGGAGATTTGTGGAGAACTTCGCTCGTCTGGCATAACCGTTGACCAAGCTTACGCGCAAGGAGGTACCTTTTGTATGGACGGATAAGTGTACGTTAGCTTTCGAGACGTTGAAGCAGAATTTGATAACCGCCCCTATTCTGACCGTGCCAGACAATTCCGGAGGATTGGTGATTCACAGCGACGCGTCTGGAAAAGGATTGTGATGTGTTTTGATGCAGCATGGGAAAGTTGTAGCGTACGCATCGAGACAATTAAAGACCCATGAGAAGAATTATCCCACTCATGACTTGGAGCTCACGGCTGTGATCTTCGCTTTGAAGATTTGGAGACACTACCTTTTGGGTGAGAGAGTCGAAGTTTTTACAGATCACAAGAGTTTGAAGTATGTGTTCACTCAGAAGGAGTTGAATATGAGGCAGCGTAAATGGTTGGAGCTGATGGCCGACTACGACCTTGATCTTAAGTACCATCCGGGAAAAGTTAACGTCGTGCCGGATGCGCTTAGTCGGTTACCAGCGATTCAGGTGTTAACTACGCAGAGGGAGATCATTGCAGATTTTCGAAGATTTGACTTGGAGGTTGTGCTACCGCATTCTACGGGACAGTTGATGCAGTTGCAAGTACAGTCGTCCTTGGTTGAGAAGATTAAAGCGTCACAATCGCAGGATTCTAGACTGCAGAAGTTTCGAGAGCAGGTTGAGGCTGGACTACGAACATATTTACTGGTTCACGAAGATGGTTCGTTGAGGTATGGTAGCCGTTTGTGTGTGCCAAAGGGGGATGTTCGTGAAGAGCTTATGAAGGAGGCACACAGTTCAGCTTATTCTATACATCCAGGTGGCACAAAGATGTACCGAGATATTCGACCGCATTTCTGGTGGGAAGGCATGAAACGGGAGATTGCTCGCTTCATGGCTAAGTGCTTGGTATGTCAGCAAGTCAAGGCTGAACACCAAAGGGTTGCTGGTTTGTTGCAACCACTTCCGATTCCTCGATGGAAGTGGGAACATATAACCATGGATTTCGTGACGGCTTTACCGCGAAGTCCAAAAGGCAACAATGCAGTATGGGTGATTGTCGATCGATTGACCAAGGCAGCTCACTTTATTCCTTTCCGGGTTGGTCAATCCACGGAGACTTTGGCAGAGCGGTACATGCAGGAGATTGTAAGATTGCATGGCGTACCGGTGAGCATCGTGTCCGATCGGGACACTCGGTTCTTATCACACTTCTGGAGGAGTTTACAGGAAAGTTTGGGGACTCGATTGAAGTTTAGCACAACTTATCATCCTCAAACTGATGGTCAGTCGGAGAGAACGATCCAAACTCTTGAAGACATGTTGAGAGCATGCATGTTGGACTTCAAGGGTTCATGGGAGGATCATCTACACTTGGTGGAGTTTTCTTACAACAATAGTTTCCAAGCAACTATTCAGATGGCTCCGTTTGAAGCTTTGTATGGTCGTAAGTGCCGTTCACCTGTTTGTTGGGATGATGTTGGTGAACGAAGATTACTGGGACCAGATTTGGTGGTACAGACAGTTGAGAAGGTGAATACAATCAGGAAGCATATGAAGGCAGCTCAAGACAGACAGAAAAGTTGGGCTGACACGTCAAGAAGACCTTTAGAGTTCGCCGTGGGTGATTTGGTATTCTTGAAAATATCACCGACTAGAGGGGTGATTCGTTTTGGGAGTCGAGGGATTCTTAGTCCTCGATTCGTTGGACCCTTCGAGATATTGGAGCGCGTTGGAGAGGTAGCGTACCGTTTGGCGTTACCGCAGTCCTTGGCGGGTGTGCACGATGTGTTTCACGTATCTCAACTACGAAGGTATATTCGAGATGAAACACACGTCTTGGATCATTCGGAGTTAACAGTACGGGAAGACCTGACTTTTGAGGAGCGACCGGTTGAAATCATGGATCGAAGGGAAAAGGTTCTTAAGAACAAGGTTATCCCCCTTGTGCTCGTTTCTTGGGGTAATCGATCGCATGGAGAGTCCACTTGGGAGCGAGAAGATGAGATCCGACAGAAGTTTCCTCACCTTTTCCTGTAGTTTTCTATCTTGTATTCTTGGAATTTCGAGGACGAAATTCTTTTTGTAGTTGGGTATAATGTAACACCCGAGTCCAATACTACTATTTTCTGTTACTGGTTGAGTGTTAGATATTACTCATTTCATTTATCTTGCTTGTTTGGGTCTTACTGTAAAATTTTATCTGGCAAAGTCATTTCTGCATATAACAAATTTTAGCACCTAAACTAAAATTAAAAATATCCATCTTGGCCTACTCGACACCCCTAGCCGCGTGGTAGCGTCCGTGCATCGAGTTCTCGTCCCGTTCAGTGAAACGGGCGAGTTTGGACGGCTACGCGCGCGTACAGGTGTCCGACTTGGGGGGTATGCTTTTTCATCATAAAACATTTCATTTTGAAATTTGGAACCCGCTTAAAATCCTATTATTTAAATTTCAAATTTTTGGACCCAACCCGGGCGCGATTTGGAAATGTTTCATTTAGCGCCAAAATCCCAAATTAATAAAATATTCAAAACCTTATATTATTTCGTTTATAATATAAATCTTACTGTTATTTAAATCTAATAAATCTTTTTTAACCTCTTAGATTTCTCTCCGTGGCCAATCACGGGGCTCTTAACCCCCGTGGGCCCCCTCCAATCTCTCTCTCTCTCCATCACTCATATCTATCTTTCTCTCTCTCTAACCCTCTCTCTCTTCCTTGTATATAATCCCATGCATATCTTCTTCCCTCAGGAACTGTAGCCCCACGAGAAAACAAACCCATCGCTAACCCTAACCCTAGCCCTAGCCGCCTCCGCCGTCGCCACCGCAGCTCCGACGCCGGCGCCAGCGCCTCCGTTGCTCTCGCCTCCGCCTCCTCGTACCAACCTCGACAGCCCCTCCTTCTCCCCGTGTGCACGTCGTCACCGCAGCAAAGACCCCGGCCAACCGCGTGCCTTCTCTGTACGGCCGGAGACGTTGCCGGCGACCTTCGTCGTCGTCACCCGCGCCACCTTCAGCACCTCCTCATCACCGCGCACTCCAGACCCGACCACCTCCTCTCCCTCTCCACTTTCCTTCCTTCTCCATACCCGCAGCCCTAGCCGTCGCCTGCAACCTCCTTGCCGGCGCCCCACCGCCGTCGACCCCATCGCTGGCACGCACTCTGCAACCCCTGTAAGCCTTCTCCTCCTTTTCCTCCTTCCTTTTTCTCTGGTTCCTTTGTATTCTTGTTTGCACCACTTGATGTTTCACTGTTCGCTTTCGCCGGAATCCGGCGATGCCGGTGACGTGTCCCGATGTTCAAGCAAGGTACCCCGATCCGCGTGGTTCCATTGTTCGTTGTTTGGGTTCAATCCGTGAACCGTGCGTCCGTCGCGTGTTTCCCCGCCGACGTTACGTTCCGTTTTTCCCGGTTCGCGACACGTCGAGGCAAGTATCACTTGCTATATGCTATACTATACAATTATATATGTTTGACTCATTAAACCTGCAAAACTTAACTCGGTATAGTTATTTTCTCATTTGATTGCAATATGACATATATCATTTTACAGTTAACATAGAAATTACAGTTTGCCACTTTTAACCTAAGAACCAAGTTTACCTGTTAATCACATTTTACCGTTTAATAGATTGTAGCACTTTCCCTTGTAGTTCGATTACATTCGGATATTCGTATTCAAAGGCTTGATATAACTGTATTGCATCATCATTTAAACTGTTGCACCGCTAAGGGTGCTCAAAACCTGTTAATATAATAAAACGGCTGCACTATATTAATGCACTGTTGTGATTGAATGAACTGCTTATTGTTGTTTAATTTATTGCTTATTTCCTGCTGTTAATCCCCTGTTCGATTATATATCTGTTGTGAGCACACCCACGACATTGTTACATCTTGACTTGACTTTGTTACACATGATATATATTTGATACACCTGACATGGTACCGTTTACTGTTGACTTGACCTGATGTACCATGACCTGACCTGTTACCTGATCTCGTGCCTAATGCCAACAAACCCGACATGTAGTCCTCATGGACCATTCCTGTTGTCTATCCAGACAAAACCTGCTGTTACCTGATCCTGTGTTGGCATTAGTTCTTGATTACTGAATACCTGACCTGACACATATAACTTGGGGGTATGGGGAAATCAAAAGTGTAAACTAAAGTGTAGCTTAAAAGGGTATTACTTGATCCGTGGTCCCGGGGGGTAACGGGACAGAGCCATTCGTGACTCTTACATTTTCCTGATCCGTGGTCCCGGGGGGTAACAGGACAGAGCCATTCGTGACTCTTACAATTTCCTGATCCGTGGTCCCGGGGGGTAACGGGACAGAACCACTATTGGTTCACATATTCCTGATCCGTGGTCCCGGGGGGTAACGGGACATATCCTTTGAGTTACATGGAGGATTACTCAAATTGATTTCAAAGACTTTTGAATAGAAAACCTGATAGAACAGTTTAGTTACCCACTGCACACTACCATGCACTGCTTGTTTCATACTATTGCTTTATTCATGTTTATTTCTGCATTGCCTATTACACTGTTCATATTATATTACTGGTTGACATGACGCGCTGACGTCTGGGTTTTGCATGGCCCAGATTCCGTACCGCTGTCGCAGTCCGAGCAGGAGTACTTCAGCCAGCAGGCTGAGCTGTGAGGTGTTAGTATTAGTTAGTTTTATTTCCTGCATTTATTTCCTGATGTGAGCCCGCATTATGGGACATACTTTTCAGTTATTTGTATTGGATCATTTGCTTCCGCATTTATTTATTATTGACTCCTGTTATTCTGGATTATGGACATGTTTTTAGATAGTTTTATCTCGTTCTTGATATCGCTACAGCCGTAATGTGATTGTGGATGGATACTTCCTACCCACAGGTAGCATGGTTGGCTATGTCACGTGCCCAATCTAACGTACTCTGGGAAGCGGGGCGTGACAGTATCTAAGCAATATAAAAATAAATACACAAGAGACAAGATATAATAATAACAACAAGTTTTATTTATTAATATTCTTTTGTACAATGCATGAAAAGGAAATACAACTGAAATAAAAAGATGCCTAAACAGTGGCATAACAGGAAATGAAAATACAGAAAAGAAAAGTGTACAATGAAACTAAAGTGCAGGGTCTTCGGCAAACTGCTCCAAGTCTTCTTGGGATGGCTCGATCTCCGCCGGGTCCAAACCATCTGACGACATTCAAAGAAGAAAGAAATAGAATGTCGTCAGCGAACAGGTCGCTCGGTAAGTCCCAAAGATAAGGGAGATGTAGAAAAGAAGAAAGAGAGAGAGAGTAGCTTTTAATGTTGTATTATATTGTTGTAATGTTGTATTAACGCTATTGTTTGTAGCTTGGTACAGAAGAATGTCAGTGTATACATGAGGGGTCTCTATATGCTAGAGACCAGGGAAAATGGAAGTACAAGGCTCCGTTATACAACCCGGAACAACGGCAATTGGATTCATGTTAGGTGTCTTAATCTTACCGTCTCGTGCCACTTTTAACACCTTCCGTACCAATCTACCCCTTAAACCCCGTAGTGTTTTATTTGTATTGTTTTGTACTGTAAATTGTATTGAATGTATAATTGAAAGACTGACCGAAACCATGATATCAGTAAACGGATGTAACCGTAGAATCATGTAAATGGAATAACTGGAGAACCATGTAAATGGAATGTATATCCATGGTTCGGTTCAGTCAAGTTGTATAGATTGATAATTGGATTCATGGATTCATGTTGAATTGTAATATTGAAGATTGTACATTGTAGATTGACTTGAATCATATTCAAGTCAGATTGATTAGACTCAAACCCGAGTCAGACAATCAGAAATGTAAATCGAAGTCTTGATTATTTCTTACCTATAATTTGCTAGGGTCCTTAGGGAAATTTATAAAACTTGAGGGGGTTTTATGTAAAAATACTTTTATATACTTTTCAAAATACACGTAAAGTATTTAATTATCGTCTTTATATACATAAAACAATTTAAAAATCAAGATAAATATGTATACATGTTCGAAGAGCATGAAATGAGTCAAGTATATTATTCGAGTAACTACCATAAACAATGCTGTAAAGAAATATTATGTACGACTAATTAATCAAGTTGAACGAATGCGGAATATAAACAGAAATATGGCTCTAAATGTTTTTCATGCGTGAGTTCCAGTTTCACCTAAATACGACTACCAGTTTGGGAGATATATCTGTTTTCGTATCGTCGCGCAAAACAGATCAGAATCTATTCGGCACCGTCACATATTTTTAAAACACAGTTTGAGTTAATTTCCATCAGGTTTCAGGTTACAATGATTATTAGAAAATTGTAGGTCTTTTGATATGCTTATCTAAAACACTAATATTCGCACGATTTGGATTTCTTAAACTCTAGTTATGATCATTTTAATATCAACGTTTAAAACAGAAATTCAGATTTCTGGACAGCAACTGTATGTTATATTACAAAGCCTATATCGGGTTGTTTCATGAATTTCTAAGTAATCTAATATACAGAAAATTATATATTTATCAATTATAAATCTACACATCTAAATGTTGTCACAAACGGACATCGTGTGTTCGAGTTATGTCCTATTTAAAAACAGTGTGCGAATCAGGACATATTCTGTCCAGATCCGTCGCCTAATATTGTAACGCTGTTTTCTTTATCTTACGTTGGTTTTCAGTAAAAACGTAAAACTAATAAAATATATATTATTCTATGTAGATATCTAAAACACCCGAGTTTACTCAATTTGGATATCGGTATACCAAGTTATGTGTTCTAGAAGTTGACCAATAACTGCAGTTTTCTATTTTACGAACAGTGAATAAAAACGATATAATTCCTAAACCGTTAAGTGATTCGATCTAAAATTTTTACAGCATGTACAGAAAAATATATTCTATCATATGTAAATTTCGTGAAATTTCCAGAAGTAAAAATTAATTTCTAAAAAATATTTTAGAGCTAAAGGTATTGATGTGTATACTAAAATCGGCAAAATGATTAACTAGTATTTTGTGCAGGCTTCTATTTTTCTTTTAATAAACAAACAGATTTCATGAAACATTATAGATATATTGTGGCATGAAATTTGTGTTCTCACAACTTGTAATAAACATTCATAGTCATGAACAAAGAATTAAAAACACTTTAATTTGAACAAGATGCAATAAGGTATTATTAAACCATATAGAACAATATATATCTAGACTTATATATATGTATATGTTTATATTTATCTTCTCTTACAGATTATGATATGAAAAGAATAGGGGGTTCACGAGGTATGGCAAGAGGAAAATAAGAGATGGAGGGAAGGAGAGAGAAGGGAGTTACATACACAAGCCGGTATTGTCACCGGGCTTGTCTATCCGCCGATAGCCTCGCGTTTCTAGCGAGACCTTCTTGAGGACTTCTTCATGTTCTTCTTTTTGGACTTTAGGTGAAGAGGGAGAAGTGAGAGATAAAAAATGTGAGGAAGGAAAAGATAGAGGAGGACAAATAAAGATGGTGTAATGGTGAATAATAATATATGCATTTAACATGAGAATTAAAAGAGAAATGAAAGGCCACTATTCATTTTGGAAATGAAAGGTCTCATTTGTAGGTTATGAGAAGAATAAAAAATGATAAAAATAATTGCAAGAATGAGGATTTGAACATGTGACTTATGGAATAACAATGTAAGGACTTAACCAATGAGCTACAAGGTTGTTCATGCATATATTTAATTAGAATTAAATATATGCTGTTGCTTAAAAAGAAAG
This sequence comes from Agapanthus africanus, assembly GCA_030015575.1. Classification (NCBI taxonomy): domain Eukaryota; kingdom Viridiplantae; phylum Streptophyta; class Magnoliopsida; order Asparagales; family Amaryllidaceae; genus Agapanthus; species Agapanthus africanus. The sequence continues at coordinate 203,918,197 of JASDDO010000024.1, forward strand.
TGGGCTTTCCAGATGGGCTGTAAAGAATAAGAATAATGGATTTGGGTTAAATATTTATGAAAGAAAAAATAAGAATGAGAAGTTAAAAACTTAAATATAAGAAAAAGAAATTGTACACAGAAAAATACATAATAGATTGAGGAATAAAATAATAATAAATTTAATAGAAAAAGGAAAATACCAAGTACAAATAAATACGGTATATTATTGAAGAGGGATAATACAAATGTCTAAAGATTTTGGTGTCATTACATTATCACTCCTGCACAAAAGGAAAAGGGCTGAACAAACAGAACCCAAATAAGTGCTTAGCACTTTTGAATAAAAAAAGGAAGAAAAGATTGAGCAGACTAAGCCCAATTTGGCTAAGTCTCTGAAGTTTTCTTGTAACTGAGCCCAAATGCTCTGTTGTTGGATCTTAAATAAAAAAAATGATCCTGAAAATGTTGTTAAGTTGATCTTAATCTAAAATATGGCTAACATATCCTTAGTTAAAAATAAATTGAGCCCAAATGCTCATATATTTAAGTTGATCTTAATATCAAACTAGATTAACAGTCCTTAAATAAAACAAAACATTTTTGAACTAGAGGAATATATAATCTAAGTTCAAAACCCAAACCCAAATCTAAAATATACGGATTTGGACTGATCCGCGCCTTATGGGTGACGACATAAATTAGTTTTCGTATACAATCCACGGGCAACCAAAACAAACAAAATAACACATGACATGAAGTGAACTACTGGAGAAAGAGAAAGTGGTTATCGCAACGCGATAACGTAATTAAATGTAGGGGCTTGCACCTGAAGGGAAGAGCATCCCTACAATCAAAAACCCCTCGCAAATGAGGGGGAATCTGATAAAGTCACGCTACAACGGTTGCATCTAGCCAAACCTCCGATATATGGTACCTAAATCAACTTGGTATCTTCGGAGAGGTGGTTGGATATGTCCAAATAGCATCTGCTCCTAAATTCATGCTAGACGTCCCAACGTCTCAGTCCGGTCTTCAGAGGTAAACATCCATCATCTTCGCCATTTTAGCATCTTGCTTCTTGGCCTTTAAACGTTTTGGATATAGTGCTCTAGGCTCAAGAAGGGTATCCATAGAAGATGGATGGAATGTGGGTGTATCAATAGATGCCGTCCGTGTAAGTGGGATAAGAGACTGCTCCTCCTCATTAGCCAGTATCTCTTCCGAATTTTCAGGTATCCTAACCTGATTATCAACCTGTTTTTTCCCGATCTCAAAGTAATTATAGCATTTTCTTGCGCGGGATTTGCACGTGGATCTTTTGGATTTGTTACAAGTTGGCTAGGTAAGGTGCCCATTTCTCGTCCTTCCAATGCTGCAATTAGCTGGCCAATTTGCTTTTCAAAATTTTCCAGCTGCTTTTCAACCTTATTAAGTCTAGTATTCTCATCCCCATACCCTTGTTGTGTGTTGGGTTGGGTTAGCTCGGAAACCTTGTCTTTGGAATTGTTGGCTGTTGTTGCCTTGATTCCATTGTAAATTTGGGTGGTTCCTCCAACCTAGTTTATATGTTTGAGAATACGAATTATTATTGTTGTGTTGACATTAAGCAATTGCGGTTTCTTGACCTTGAGGATTGCATATAAGAGGACATTCTTCTGAAAAATGGAAAGAGACTTGACAGTTTAGGCAATGAGAGGGTTTGCTAACTTGTTGGACGGGAACAGTTGTAGTTGATTGCTTTTCTATTGGTTTTCTTATTACTGCTAGCTCGGCTTGCATCCTATAGTAGCTTCAATTGTGTGTAACTCTCCCCTAGATGTGGTCGAACCTCTCTCAATAGTACACTCCCATTGCATGGTTTTATCAGACAATTCTTCTAGAAAGTTCTTTGCGCCATCTTCCTTTTCATCATAAAGTCATCTTGATACATTGACTCTATCATAAGTTTAGACTCCATACCATTATACACTATCTAGCATAATTCTCACTTAGCTATATTGTGATATGGGCATTTAATGAGAAGATTTTTAAAACGTTCAAAATATTTCCAAACAGATTCCCCTGGTTTTTGTGAAAATGTCCTAATTTCATTTCTGAATTTAACGGTTTTTAAATGCAGGTAGAATTTTTTAAGAAAAACTTTAGTAAACTCCATCCATATGGAAATAATGTTGGCCATCACACTGTAAAGCCAATGCTTAACTTTATCAGTGAGGGCAAAAGAAATAAGTCTAAGTTTTACAGCATCTTGATTTAACTTTAATTTGAAAAATTGGCACAAATTCTCAAATTCCATTATGAAGACATAGGCGTCTTCTGATTCTAAATCATGAAACTTAGGAAATGAGTTTACGAAAGTAGGTTTTATTTCATAGTCACCGGCTGTTAACGGTAAAACTATGCAAGATGGCAGTGGTGTGCGAACATGATAACATATATCCTATAGGGTAAGTGTAGTGGGGACGATTTCAGCCATAATATCTATAAAATCAAGACGAGTCAAACCGTTTTTTTTGTCTCGACCCCACACGTGCATACACCGTACACAAAAGTTTTTTTGTTTTTTATATGCAAAAACTAAGATGCAGAAACTAAACTAAAGATTTTAGCAAATCACAATCGAAGATGCGTAAACAACCTAGATCTAGAGTTACCTAGGTCAAGTTACTATACTCGCTCCTAACCGCCAAGAAACAAATTGCAGGATAGATTCTCTAACAGCTCTTTAACAACTTTGAAGGAAGATCAATACCAGTTAAGTGGGAGAGTTCAGCTATACGAATCACCGAAATAGCGGGCCTTAATTAAATAACCACAACTAGTCACACGTAACTAGACATCTTAAGATTGAATCGGATAACCGTTAGATTCCCTATAACTTTCTCTTGTCCTATTGAGCACGATATGTTCTTAAGGGGCTGATGTCTAGATATTTTTTAATTTAATGTAGCTTAATGTGGATGCTTAGTTGTGATTTGTGGGGCCTAAAAAGGATAATGAAATCCCCACTTAATCTGGATTTAGGTTGTTGCCCGTAAAATCTTTTTAAATATGCAATGCAATAAAAAATCTAAAATTTAAGCTAATTTTTTATTTTTATTTTTATGGTGCAAAGAATCTTGCAAAAATCTGTTAGTTGGAATAAAATCGAGATTTTGGAAAGAACGAGATCTTACCTAGATTTGCCTCATGTTTGTTTCGATCTTCTCTTGCAGTAAGTTCGTCTCGATTCCTGAAATTTTAAACAGAAATTTTGCAGAATCAAATACACTAAAGGAAATCCAATTTAATCTACAACTAAAATCTAAAACTTAAATTTAAATGTAATTAAACTACATCTCTCTGGCAACGGCGCCAAAAACTTGATAGGGATTTTATTAGTCTCCAAATTTAACCGTAAACATACAGCTTATCGCAGTCGTACTTAAAGATCGTTCCCACAGAGAGGTGTGTTAACTACTTTAAATGCAAGTTTAAAAAGATAGTTGATTTAAAATTAAGTAGCAAGGAATTAAAAAGGTGGTTTTTTTTAATAAAAGAATCTAGGATTTTTGTTTTGCATATTTTTCAATGGTTGGTTTAAAAGATACAACTTCTTTTCTAGATCTCTTTCTAATATATTTTCTATTACTTAATATAAAAGCATAGGTTATGAAAACTTAATTAACAATAGTCTATCAATCATAAAAGATCATCTAGATATTATATTAAAAACTTAGTTCTACGTTATTAAAAATAATGACCTAGGTTGAATTTATTTTAATAAAAATCATATCTTTATCATCCCTAATAGGGTTCTAGTTTGTCAAACCTTCATCATCCTAATTAGTTTTTAGGTGTATCATCTATCCCTAGATCCATTCAAATTGTCAATTATCCTTATTAAAATCTAGTTCACATGATGAAAACTTAAAAGAAAGGAATTATTTTAAAATAAATTCATCATTAAACACAAGAAAGAGAAGAGATAAAACATCCAACCATAAAAATTATGTAAATTCAAACCCTAGAAAAATAGATTAGTTACTCATATTATAAAAGGGAAAACTTTATTCATAATAAAAGTATTTAAAATTATTCTTGATTGCTCCATCTCCAAAAGTAAACCCTAATTTTAAAGTATATTAGAGAGATATGAAACCTTAGGGTTGTACAGATACTTATATAGGACTAAGGAAGTTTGGAGAAAAAGTAACAAAAGATACAAGAGAATCAAACTTGCTAACAATTATGAAAATCTAATCAATGAGAATCTAATTGCTCTGTTGGATACTGTTGCGTGCCTTCAGAATTTTCGAAAGACGAAACCCTACATCTCATATTAATCTATGTAGAAAGAAGATCGTGCCCATAAAAAATCTCATCGAACAGCCCAAAATCGACTGCTGATCTGCCGCTATTTGACTATATTAGCCGCTGATTCACCGCTGAATTTTGGCTTCATGTCTCCAGATTTTTTCCGTGGTTTCTTTGCTGATTTAGAGGGATTTATAGCATATAATATGTTGAATATCTCGCTGTCTTTCTATAGTTGCGTGGATCTCCGAATTGTTTCCAAATTTGGCATATAATTAACAGGTTGATTTGTTGCTTTTGATTGATTTGGTTTCTCCAACTGATTTGTTGCTGTGATGATTGATTCACCTCTATTTATTGTAACTTTTACTGATTTGCAATGATATTCCTAAATTTGTTCCAAATTTGCAAATTGTCTTTTTTGGTTTTCTGAATAACTCGCTTAAGTCTCCATTATACGCACGTAATCCTTATTTTAGCATAATTTTCCGTCTTTTTGCATCCAAACCCGGTTATCTGTAATAATTCACAAAAGATACCCGGAACAGCATGATATATGACAATAAAATGATAAATGGGTTAAAAAATTTGCAAAAAATTACACCAATCATATATCATCATCAATATATGACGCGTAGCAGAATCATAATGCGTAGCATAACAGATAACGATATCGTAAAGCAAATGAATATAATAAGTTTCACACAACTAATAAAATAAAGATAGCACGCACGAGTAACATAATCGTAGTATAATAGAACAATGAATAGGTACTTACTTCGAGTATTCCCATATATATATATTTTAAAGTAGAACGAAATGTTGTTTGAAAATAAAGAGGCTGTGATATTTGTAATAAATATATTACTCTTTTCAAATCCAAATAGCACATCCTTGCATTATCACTTTTTAAAACATGAAACAAATCGTTGTTTTTAAAAAGTGGGTAATACCATATATCTGTAAAATCTCCTAATAGAGGTAATAATAAGGCTCCGCGAGTCAAAGCAAAATAAGGCCGTATTCGGCTAATCATCATCTATCAACATCCCATCCGGTACGGAATCTCGCCTCGTACGATGACCACCAAACATATCATCATATCATATCATAATAATGATCGGTACAGATATCTAATCTATGTACCCAAATATATATCAATAACAGTACGGACATCAAGTCTATGTACACACATAGCAACTCGTACGGACATCAAGTCTACGTACGCACACAACGACTGGTGAGGACATCTCGTCAACGCACTTGTTCAACGATCGGTACAAACACCTCGTGTCACATACACACACGGCGACTAGTACGGACCTCCCATCGCGTACCCGCCCAACATTCAGTACGGACATCTAGTCACGTACGCGCACATAACGCCAATTGTACTATAACATCATTTCTACTATAACGCGGATATTTCTTTAACGTAAATCGTACTTTAATATGTAAGCATGGTAAGTCCTACGTGGTATGGTAGTACTAATGATGTGTAGTGTAAATGCGAGTATGTGATCGTGCAACATGTCAATCATTAGTATTTGTACTAGTGTTCTACCAAGTGTATTTACGATAAGCCTACTAAGCGATACTAACGAAGTTTTCTAAATAATGAACAAGTCTAAATATATGTGACATGCATCCTACGCACATTCAATGATATAATAAGCAGTATGTTTCACGGGGGTGCTATACGCCATCCACTCGATTCCCCACTCGTAGATATAATCTACTCACGGTATTGCAGTTCAAGCTAATCAAAGCCTACGACTGTCTTTCCATTCCTCGCCGACCCAGGAGTCTCCGCAATCGACCCTATAACAGATGGTAATCATAAAAAAACTAAGGGAAACTTCATTAATATCCATATAAATCCAAGCAAATGAAATACAACAAAAAACATAAAACAATGCAGCCAAGAAGAGATACATACGTCTCAAGCTTACATGCCCAGACGTCTGAAGAAGACGTCTTTTTGAGACAGAGAGCTTGGCAGACATCTGAAGCTCTATGCTCAGACGTTTGACTAAGAACATAATGAAAACCAGAGAGCAAGGCAGACGTCTGATGTTTTGGAGCCTAAACGTCTGAAGACCAAAATCAATGAAAACCGGAGGCTTAGCAGACATCTGAAGCTAAAAAACCGAGGCTTCGAAATTCTAAAAATTGCAAGACTTGAAAATCAAACCTTTTACTTTAAAATACCTTCAATAATCCCAATACAAGTTGTAATCACTGCAAATAGCTACACTAACATACTACAACACCAAAAATCCATAAAACTTCTTTTGTGCAGGAATTAAACCATGAAAACATGATCTTTTATGCAAGTTATAGTTTTAAAACAACTAGTAGAGAAAGGGATTTACCACTATAAGGAGATAAAAGAAGAGATCAAGATTTGATGAAACCTCTTGGAGACTTGATGATGATGATGGTCTTTACTTGAAGACTTGGTGGCTTCAACATGACCTTGTATGGCTTCTAGTTGAAAAGAAGAAGAAGATTGATATTTTGTTTGAGTTGTTTAGAGTTGGGATCATTGAGAGGGTGTGAGGGTGCTAGCCATATAGTTGTGAGATGATATGAGAGAATTAAAGATGAGAGTGAGAGTGAGGTGAGAGAATGAGAGATGATGAAAATGAGGAGAGAAAGAGGAGGGAACTAGGAGGAATGGAGGAGGCATGGGTGTTCCCATGCTCTCATGTCCCCCCCCCCCTCTCTCTCATTTCTTATATGACATATAAATGTAGCCATGCTTTTTAAAAAATAAAAACCCTAATAATATTAACCTTTATTAACTTGTTCTGGCACCTTATGTGCAAATTAGGAAAACCAATACTTGTTTTAGCATTCCTGCTTGTTTAGATGCAGTTATATACTTATATTTAAGATACCTCAATTCAATAATTGGCATTATTTTAATAAAACATATTATATTATTATTTAAATTCCAAAATAGTAGTTACTATTTTTTGAAATGTTACAATATTCCCCTTTAAATAAATTCGGTTCCCGAATTTAAATTTAAACCCAACCTAAAAACATTTCATTAAATTAAACAGCGGGGCTCCGAAGTGTCACACAAGTTAGAAATACTACATAATGTGTAAAAACAAGCACATCCTGATAGATCGCGCACAAATCGAAAATCCACATCGAGAAGATGTCATCAAAATCTTGTGCCAATCATCGACACTCGAAATCCTAAAATATCATGATGGAATATGTATGCATGAGGAATGATAGTGTGAAGCCCAGATAACTAGAACTCCAACCCACACTGCGAGATCCATACCAGCTACGATACAACGTGTGATGTATGAAAACGAAATCAAATGCAACGTATGTGCAATAAAACAAAACCAAGAGCAATGGATGTGCACGAAACAACATCAAGTGAATCGAGTGTGCACGAAACAACAATCAAGTGCAATTGTGGCGTGCCAAAAACATCAACCATGTGCAAATAGTGTGCACAAAAACATAATCAAGTCATCAAAACATATAAGCCAAAACAACCGACATCGAAATATTCCTTCAACGTCGAAAGTGTGATACTCGGATCACCAAAACATCAAGGCTAAAACAAATGGTGATATCCAGATCAAAAAAATATCAAAACCAAAACAAAGAGTGATACCCCGATCACCCAAAACACAAATCAAAACAACTGACATTGAAGCGTACCTTCTTCAACGTCGACATGTGCCTGAGCACCCGGAGCAGTCAGAACAAGAACTCTTACTCGCCCATCGCACACGGTCTGATGTCCTCTATCTCCGAATCCTCGTTCTCTCTACACATGACCACTATATCCACTATCCTTCCAATCCCCAGATGGAATTGGAGAAATAACCGTTGGAGTGGGAAAAGAAAATGAAGCAGCTCGTCGGGACGCTATCCCGTTCTGACGCCTGACGGAACAGTTTCTGGCTCTATGGTTGGGCCTCATATAATTAAAACACAAACAGGTTGGCCTCTCTCGATCGAATCGCACCAGATCTGAGCAAGACCCTCTAAACAAAAACTGACCAACTCTACTGATCTTGCATTAGAGCATCTCATCGAATGAAATATCCTTGCCATCCTATCGAGAAACGACTGTGGATCCTCCGCTACATCTATACCAGTAAACATCGGAGGCTTTAGCCTCAAGATCTAAGGAAGCAACACATTTAACGGCCCAATCACCGGAGGTATAACCGATCCCGAAGCACCGGGCTATACTAAAATCTTTGGAGCTGGCTGCGTAACGGCAGGTCTCTGGGTCCGAATAGTCTCAGCTAACGACCCAATCAAACGATGTAGATCTTGAACGCTCGCCTCCAAACGAGAATCCTATCCGAAGGAGCAAAATAAATCCGTTCCACTGTCACCGGAACACCATCCTGGTCAGTCCTCGTCTCAGACGAGCCTGCCCTGACCTCATATCCTACTGCAGCCCTCTCGGCTTGCACAGTCTCTGACGGCATGGCGAATAGAACAAGAAACAACAAGGGTCGGTTACAGAATCTCGACAAAATAGCAATACAATGCTAACAAATTGGGAACGAATAAGTGAGAATCATAGAAGAATCTGAAGATACATCCTAAGGTTACTTAAGCGGAGTGTCATATCGTAAATATACCGTGGAACATACATACGATACATAACTCTACTTAAGCTACTTACTCCATCATACCAAGGGTATCCACATACGTCGAAAAATCGGGTTTAGGACCCCCAATGTCAAGTCTAAGTTTCTCAAGGTTAAGCCTAGTGTTTCCCTTATTAATTAAACACAATAATAAGAGCTAAGCTATGATCAAACACAATAAGGCAGCACCTCACGTGCTCCCCACGTGAGCGCCAGCGCCGCGCCTCATGTGAAGTTCATGTGAGCACCGACATGCAAAGCACGTGGTGCCTGTTATATAATAATTAAATTCTTAGGTGGTGCACATGTGCATAGCACGTGAGCGTCAGCACCCAAACCAAAGAGAATAGAATTAAATTCTATTAAGGGGAAAATATCTCCCTGGTCTTTTTAAATAAAAAAAATATTCTCTGTTAAACAGAGAGTTGTTAGATCAAAAATCCAATAGGAAAATATTTTCCAATTTTTTCCAAATAAGAAAGATAGATTCTGAACTCTTGGATTAAAAATCACCTAGTGATAGAAATAAAATTCTATCTATGGGAAAATATTTCCCTAATCTTGATAAAAAAAAGAATGTGTATTCCGTGAGACAAAAATCATAGGATCAAAGATCCAACGGTGGATAAAATCCCCCAAATAATCTTTGAGGCCAATTAAAATCAATTGGTATCACTCAAATGAGAGATTTTATTAAATTAATTAACAAACTGCCTCTCCTATATAAAGTATCCGAGACTTCAAGTCTCATATAGAGAATTAACCCCATAAGCTTCTCAAAAATACAAAAAGCCCTAAAAAATAGAAAATTTAATTCTCAATAAAAGAAAAAGATCTTCCTTCTCAAAACCCTAGGTAAAAAAAATACAAAGATCAAAATATCTATTTTACCTATCTAAGGGATTAACCCTTCTCAAAAAACTTAGTTCTTTCTCTGGATCTGAGATTCATAAGGCAAGTCCCCCACAAGTTGAGAATTTAATTCTCATCAGGGAGATTTTTTTCTTCAAACTCAAAATTTAGGGGAAAGAACTAGATTAAAAGAAAAAGAGAACTTATGGTTCTAGAAATTTAATTTCTCTGCAAATAGGGTTTATCCCTACATGAAAGAACTTAGTTCTTATAAAAAATAATAACAAAAAGAACTTAGTTCTCCAATAAAGAGATCCCAGATCTTCAAAAACATAGATCTTGGTGATTATTAATGGCCAAAATACCATTAACGGAAATTGAATCTCTAAAAAAGAAAGAAAAAAAAGACCTGGCGCCTCACGTGAAACACACGTGAGTGCCCAAAAGATTCCCCTAAATGGAACTTAGCACCTCACGTGCTTTCCACGTGGGCGCTCAAAACAAAAGACTCAGTGTCTCATGTGCTTCCCGCATGAGCGCCCAAAAAAAAAGACCCGGCACCGCACGTGCTTCCTACGTGAGCGCCCAAAACAGAAAAGAGCTCAGCGCCTCACATGAATTACACATGAGCGCCTAACAAAATAGAAAGCTCAGTGCCTCATGTTCTTCCCACGTGAGTACTGTATAAAAATGCTGAGCACTATAAAATTCAGTCAAAATGACTGAGTGCTTAGCACTGATTGGACAGCGCCCATGTCTTAGCGCCTCACGTATTCCCCACATGAGCGCCATACCAAGTGCTTAGCACTCTATATTCAGTCAAAATGATTAAGTGCTCAGCACTGATTGGGCAGCGCCCATGTTTTAGCACATGATTAGTCTAAAATATTGCACATTTGAATGATTATTTTTCCCACTATTGTTAAATTCTAAAAGGTGTTTATTGTAATTATAGAACATATGAGGGTTTATGTGTAAAAAGTTTATTATCATATGTTTCTACATTATAATTAACATAATGAGGGAAAATACATGCATATAATATTTATATAAAATATTAGTAATTAAAATATGCATATCATGTCAAATATTTCTAATCAATATTCTTAACATATAATATCATATGAAATGGTTAGGGTAATATCTCACAAAAATACCAAATACTACTAACACTTTGATTTGAGATATTGTGCAGATAAGCTCAGGTTTGGAATCCAAGAGACCCGAGATGTCGGAATCAAATCTGCCGAAATACGGAAGCAAATCATAAGATTTAGCAACGGCAGAGACTCAGAGTATTATTCTCAGAATCCAGATATCGAAGGGATCTCCACATGTCAACAAGAGTGAGCAGAAAAAATCCCAGGCGATGATCCCACCAAGGCGCCGCGGTTGGGCGGCCAAAGGCAAGGATTTGCGACGGATCCGTGGCTTAATTAGAGCCTTAGGATGTGATATTTTAAGGTTTTGATCGTAACAGAATATATTCACTTATGGAATCTAGGGTTTCTGGGTTTGGGACTATATATAGGACCGAGAGCTTCACATTCAAGATCAATCCGAAGAGATCAAGTGGTCCAAAGCGATCCACGCATCTAGGTGATCATCAGCTAGTCATCTACCTCCAACAGGATAGAGAGCGGGAGCAAAAATTAGGGTCTTTTGTAATCTGCTTTCAAAAAGGAGAGTTGTATGAAATAGTTGATTAATAAAGGTAGATCTTAGTTTATTTCTTTTCGCATTTACTTTCTGCACTTACTTTATGCATCTTAATCATGCTTTCATTCTTCTTCAGCCTTTATTCTAAATCTCAAACCATGAGCGAGTAATTACTCGTTTGCTAGGATTCGTAGGCTAAGGTAGATCGATAGATGATAAAATCATTTAACTTCTTTTATACATTTTAAAGTCTGTAAACTTTAGCAAAATAAATATTAGTATCCTTATCGGGCGCGCTACCAATTTATTGTCAGTCACGACCACGATTCGAGATCTGTTTAACACTTGTTTTGGTAAAGGCTAGACATGAATAGAGATCAATGAAAATACAAGGGTTAAGAGTGGGGAAACCCTAGTTTCTTCCAAAAGAACCCTAATCTACATTCATCACTATCGATCCAGTTTTAAACTATTAAAAGATAAAAGAAGTCATTTTTAATTAGTCATCCATTACTACTAAGTCATATGAACCCTAACAAGCCTCTTCTTCATAAATCTTACATCTGCAATATATCCGTAATTACAACCAATTATCCTTCTTCCATTAACTCGTCTAAAGCAAGAAAAAGGCTCATGTTTCACTGCGGACGACCCGTACTCATCGCGGCTAGCTACTAGCGACACCGTCCTGATTGCGGTTACTTTATTTACAAAACACTATTTAATAGATCAATCAAATGGCGTCGTTCCCGGGGAAATCCGCTGTAATTTTTTTTCTTATTATTCGGGTTGATTTCGTATAAAATCCAGTAAACATATTATAAACGAGAACCAAAACTGCATCTTGTGTATTTAACAATTATTGTGCGAGTTTTGCAAGGGATTCTAGAGTAACTGGAGCAAGCCAACAGAGAGTTAGATAATCTTAACATATCCCAGAGGAGCATAGGGGTGCATTGAAGAAAACTCAGCAAGAGAACCCTCCATAGTGCAGCGGAACCGCGGCGTGTTGGTCGAATTGGAGCTTCAAAATCCTCGGGTATCTTTATCAAATCTTTCTCTCTCCTCTAAAATCTAATATTCTGATTTTTCCTGCAGGATTCTTTGCAAATATCGCCGCTCAAAAATCTTTTTGCGTGTTTTGATATCGGTTTATTTGTGCATATCTAAACCGGACATTAAAGGGCAATAACGTAAATCCAAATTAGGTGGGGATTTCATCATCCTTCTTAGGCCCCACAATCACAAAACGAGCATATTTTCACTCTACATTAATTAAAAAATATCTAGACCAAGACTCTATGGACTGTCGCGCTCAATTAGGATAGAGGAGGGTCGTGGGTAATCTATTGATTATCCGCATTTCTCTTGTGGTGTCTTGGCAAGTGTGACTAAGGAAAGTGGTTACTTAATTAGGCCCGCTATTTTCGGCTATTCGTATAGAGGATACCTCCCACTTACCTAGCCATAAGAGCGATAAAGTGGTGGTAGAGGATTGATCCTGCGACTTATCCTTTGGAAGTCTAGGAGCGGTTTAGTGATTTGACCTAGGTGACCCAAGTTCTAGGGATTGATTGTGAATTTTTGTGATTTGTTGAGTCAAGTCTCACGTCCGAAACTTTTTCAAAACAAACCTTTTCTAAAAAAATTGTTCTCACACACGCTGCAACGTGCGCTAAACCCGCTTAATGCATGATCGGCTGGACACGGGATTCTAGTGCCCGTCTTGTCCGCGTTTTTACTGTCGACTCCGAAGTCGACACTTCTTCATCTTCTATTTCCCCTCCACCCACCACATCTCCCAAAATGGACGGATCTCAATCAGGATTTCACGATACCACCCTGCCACCACCCGTAGGTGCGCAGAATCCACCGCGCATCTCTCTCCAAGAAAGATGCTACCCCATATGCGGACCGCTTTCTTCTTTTCTGTCTCTTCCACTAGCCAATGGGGGTAATTTCGAAATTAAATCCCACTTCATCAACTTGTTGCCCAAATTTCACGGGCTTGAATATGAAGACGCATATGTTTTCATAACCAAATTCGAAAACGTATGTGCAATGATGAGCACAACCCAACTTTCTGTGGATGCTATGCGATTACGTCTTCTTTCTTTTACCTTGTGCGATCTAGTAGAAAAATGGCTTTATAGCACTGCCTCACATTCTATCGCTAAATGGGACGAATTCATTATAGCATTCCTTAAGAAATTTTATCCCAATCACAAAACCGCCCGTGTTCGAAGCGAGATTAACCAGTTTACCCAACTTCCCAACGAACCATTCTGGAAATGCTTTGAATGGTTTAAGGATCTTCTTGTACAATGCCCCCCATCAAGGAATTGATAGATGTCAACTTTGCCGAATTATATACGAGGGTGTTAATCCTGCCACGAAACAGATGCTTGAAACCATTTGTCAATGCCATTTCATGTCAAAAGACGATGACGAAGCTTGAAAATTTATGGAAGATCTTGCCGAACAAATCTCACAATGGGAGAGCGTTAGACCAACATCATCTTCATCTAGGGCATGTATCCATCAGCTCGACGTTTCCATCGCAGTAAAAGCCGAAATGGCCGCGATGCAAAAGAAACACGAAGCTATCGAAAACAAAGTCTCCCCAACCTCCCTAAACCAAGTTACACTCTCCAAAACCGTATGTGGTTTCTGTTTTGACCCATCACATTTAACGGAAGAATGTCCTTTGAATCTTCCGTCTCAAGTTCATGAACAAACCAATGCTGCTTTTCAGCAACAACCTAGAAATGACCCTTATTCATCCACTTATAATCAGGGATGAAGGAATCACTCTAATTTCGCTTGGAACCAAAACCGGTCTCAAAATCGGTTTCCAAGCCAAAATAATTACCAAAGGCTTCCTCCACAACAATAGCAGCCACCACAACAAAATCAGCACCCCTTTCAACCGCAATCTTTTCAAAACCCGGCCAACAACTTTGATCCTTACAATAATATTTCAACGACCGGTACCGATAAAACCTCTGCGCTCGAACGTAACTTAGAAACGTTCATTAAACAATCCACGCAAACGACGGCTAATTTAACGTCTTCTATCCAAACGTTAGTGCAACACACTACTATCCACAGTGAAAGCATAAAATCGATAGAAGCACAAGTTGCACAGTTAAATGCCGCGATGAGAGAGAGAAAGGGAGACTTCCATCTCAAGCTCTACCAAATCCCGGCCACTCACAAAACGTGAATATCATACTTCAAAATCATAATGTGAGTGCCGTAACTACGTTGAGATCGGGAAGAGTGCTGAATAACAATATTGGTGAACAAGTTGAAGTCGATGATAATGATGAAACCCCGGCTACTATTTCTACTCTTACTTCGTCTAATCCAACATCTTCTTCCGAGGATATTCTCCGTTTTCCACTAGGCTCGAACGCTCATCCCACTTCCTTAAAGGAATTACCATCCATAACCATCCCAAATCCAATTTTGGGATCCACTCTATCCCCATTAACTTCTCCTCAAAAGTTAGACCCAACCCTTATTGATAAAGCTCCTTTTCCACACAGGTTGTGGGCCAACAGACCAAGTCCCCAAATGGAGAAGATTGTGGACATTTTAAAGCAAGTTAACATAAATATTCCTCTCCTAAACTATTAAAACATAAAATGAGTCATTTTTAATTAGTCATCCATTACTACTAAGTCATATGAACCCTAACAAGCCTCTTCTTCATAAATCTTACATCCGTAGTATATCCGTAAGTACAACCAATCATCCTTCTTCCATTAACTCGTCTAAAGCAAAAAAAAGGTTCACGTTTCCTTGCGGACGACTCGTACTCATTGCGGCTAGCTACTAGCGACACCGTCCTGATTGCGGTTACTTTATTTACAAAACACCCTTTAACAGATCAATTAAATGGCGCCGTTGCCGGAGAAATCCGCTGAAAACCTTCAGGAGACAACACTCCTCCTACTAGGGACACCTAGAGTTTTAAAGGCTTGTTGCACGTGCTCTGTGCAATCGTGTTGCCTATGAAAGTGTGCTAGGTTTTTTTCTTCTTCTTTTTCTCTTTAATAACTAGTTTGCTCGGGACAATCAAAGTTAAGTTTGGGGGTATTTGATTAGTCTGAAATATTGCACATTTGAATGATTATTTTCCCCCTATTTTTAAGTTCTAAAATGTGTTTATTGTAATTATAGAACATATGAGGGTTTATATGTAAAAAGTTTATTATCATATGTTTCTATATTATAATTAACATAATGAGGGAAAATACATGTATATAATATTTATATGAAATATTGTAATTAAAATATGCATATCATATCAAATATTTCTAATCAATCATCTTAACATATAATATCATATAAAATGATTAGGATAATATCTCAAAAATACCAAATATTACTAACACCATGACTTGAGATATTGTGCAGATATTAGATCAGGACTGGAATCCAAGAGATCCGAGATGTCGGAATCAAATCTGCCGAAATATGGAAGCAAATCGTAAGATTTAACAACAGCAGAGACTCAGTGCATTATTTTCATAATCCAGACATCGAAGAGATCTCCAAATGTCAACAGAAGAGATTAAAAAAAATCCTAGATAATGATCCCTCCAAAGCGCCGCGGTTGGCCGGCCAATGAGCATGATTCGCGGCGGATCCGCAGCATATCTAGAGACGTAGGATTTAAAATTTTGTGGTTTGGATTTTATCTGCTTATCCTCAAGTAGGCTATCTAGGGTTTCTAGTTTCTGTGACTATATATATGACCGAGAGCTTCACATCTAAAATCATCAATCCGAAGTGATCAAGAGGTCCAAAGCGATCCATGCATCCAGGTGATCATCAGCTAGTCATCTACCTCCAGCAAGAGAGAGAGCGAGAGCAAAAACTAGGGTTCTTTGTAATCTACTTTCAAAAAGGAGAGTTATATGAAATAGTTGATTAATAAAGATAGTGTTTTTTTTTGTTTTTTTTGCAATTACTTTCCGCATTTACTTTCTGCATCTTAATTATGTCTTCACTCTTCTTCATCCTTTCTTCTAAATCTCAAACCATGAGCGGGTAATTCCTACCTTGCTAGGGTTCGTAGGCTAGGGTAGATCAATGGATGATAAAATCATTTAACTCCTTTTATACATTTTAAAGTCTATAAATTTTAGCAAAATAAATATTAACATCCATATCGGGCGTGCTACCAATCTATTGCTAGTCACGACCACGATTCGAGATCTGTTCAACACTTGTTTTGTTAAGAGCTAGACATGAATAGAGATCAATGCAAGGACAAGGGTTAAGAGGGGGAAAACCTTAGTTTCTTCTAAAAGAACCCTAATCTACATTCATCACTATCGATCTAGTTTTAAACTATTAAAACATAAAAGGAGTCATTTTTAATTATTCATCCATTACTACTAAGTCCTATGAACCCTACAAGCCATTTCTTCATAAATCTTACATCCGTAGTATATTCGTAACTACAACTAATCATCCTTCTTCTATCAACTCGTCTAAAGTAAGAAAAAAGTTCACGTTTCCCTACGAACGACCCGTACTCATTGCAGCTAGCTACTAGCGACACCGTCCTGATTGCGGTTACTTTATTTATAAAAACACTTCTTCACATACGATCAATCAGCGCCTCACGTGTTTTCCACATTAGCGCCAGAGCCACAAACAAGTGCTTAGCACTTCTGAATAAAAAAAAGGGGAGAAAAGAGCAGACCAAGCCCAAATTGGCTAAGTCTCTCTGAAATTTCTTGCAAATGAGCCCAAATGCTCTGTTGTTTGATCTCAAATGAAATTTAATGATCCTGAAAATACTGCTAAGTTGATCTTAGTTTCAAATAAAACTAACGTATTCTTAGTTAAAATAAATTGAGCCCAAATGATTATATGTTAAAATTGATCTTAATCTCAAACTAGATTAATGGTCCTTAAATAAAACAAAATATTCTTTGAACTAAAGAAACATATAACCTAAGTTCAAAACCCAAATCTAAAAATATATGGATTTGGACTAATTCGCGCCCTACGGGCGACGACATAAACTAGTCTTCGTATACAATCCACGGGCAATCCTAACAAACAAGATAACACATGATACGAAGTGAACTATTGGAGAAGGAGAAAGTTATTATCGCAACGCGATAACGTAATTAACTGCAAGGGCTTGTGCCTACAGGGAAGAGCCTCCCCATAATCAAAAACCTGTCATAAACGAGGAGGAATCTGATAAAGTCTGCTATATCGATCACATCTATCCAAACCTTCGATATATGGTGCCATAAATCAACTTGGTATTTTCGGAGAGGTGGGTGGATATGTCCAAATAGCATCTGCCCCAAAATTCAGGCAAGATGTTCAATCCCAGTTCATCTCTGTTTTCGACGGTAAACACCTAGGTTACGAAAGATCATACCCTAGACTCCGCATGGTCAAACCTAAACTTAACAAAGGAAAACGAAGTTCGGGTCTAATACCCCAAAGTCATGTCTAAGTTCCGTAATGTTAGGCCTAAGTTTCAAAACGTTACAACCTAGACCCCACATGGTTAAAGCTAGACTCAACAATTGTAAAACCTAGTACTCTGATACCAACTTTGTCACGACCCGGAAATGGCATGTGACCGTCACTTGAATCACGTGAAGTCTATAGGACCCCACCGTAACCCAAATAAGCCAAAAATCAGGATTCTATACCATATATAGGGAAAATAGATAATTAATTACAAAAATGGAGGTGAAGTTTTAAGAAAGTTTTGCAAAAAGATATAAAGCTCATTTCGAAAAGATGTTTGAAAACGGACAAATAAATCAACGCCTAAACGGCGGATACACAACCACGCAATACACACACACGACGCATAAGGCGAAGAACAACAAGCGGAAAGTAACAACATAATATACATCAAGTCAACTCCACACGAGTCCGACTAGAACAGAATATACAACTCTATGGTCTCGACAATATAATAGACTTGGTCTTTGATGGAGTACTTCTAGATACAAATAAGATACAATGCAATCGCCGATACAAATTCTAACCTACCAAGCTCAAAATACAACAACTATGCCCCAAAAGAAGATCGTTGTACCAAACAAGCCGCTACAGATCCAAGCGGTCAAACCTGCAAAGAACTATTGCACAACGGGGGTGAGTTGCCAACTCGTGAGTAGAATTATATAACACGCTAGATGTCGCATGGATAAGCGGTGAAACAACTAAAGCATGATAAATGCGTACATCAAGAAGGGTAATAATCATGTGTCGAACTATAGTTTGAGCGATGAAATATAAAGATAATAACCCCTCATGTACAACTCGTTTACCGCTATCCTAACATATAAAATATGAATCTGTATATGGTTATCATGTCAATATCAAGTAATCAATATCTGGCCCGGTATGAGCACAACATAACCACAAGTATATAAAAGCATGTGAGTCACGGAAGAAAATGCAATACTATAAAATGTACCGATAATCAATCCAAGTCAATAACTCGCTGCATACATATACAATGGTGTCAAATCATGGTCACCGTAGCAGTAGTACAGTATCTATAGCACATTACCAAACATAACACAATTAAGGCTATAATACATATATATCACACATCCATATGTAATCATATAAAATTAGCCGAAAGATGTATGTATATGAAATCCTTTCAAAATAGTCGTATGGTATATATATATATATATCGCGGCACATGCAGCGGATGTTGTTTTGTGAAGGAAGGTATGCATTTTGTTTAAAGTATACGTCCCGTCTTTTGAAAATGACTTATTTAAAAAAGGGTTTTCTTTTGTAAAAGTCTGTGTCAATTATAGACATGTGGAAAATAGTGAGATTATAGATCCTTTGAAAACCTCTTTAGTATACATCGATATGTGAAAATAGTATTATGGTACTGTTTCGTGGACCAGTCATGTCCGGCTACTATATATAGCAAAAATATATCTCATCAGTACATGGCATATATATCGATCTCTCACACACATATATAATATCCATCTCAGTGCAGAGCATCTATATTGATCCCTCACATATCCTTAGAGACATCATGTGTCAACTACTCTCAATCGCTCATGGATTGATCACAGATATATCACCGGGCGACATCTTGTGTTTCCCTAATCACTCATGGATTGATCACAATAAATATATCTCCTGGAACCCTGGCTATATCCATCGTGTCTGAATCATCTTTCCCTTTCATATATTCTATTATATATATTCAATATCTTAAAATTGATATCACATCACATCATATCCCCAGTAATATAAATCTCGTCAAACTCGTACCCTTTTAATCTGTGTGAGCTAGGCATAGCACAGACGGGTAACAAATCACAGTATAAGCCAGTAATATAATTATAGTGATATATATATATATGTATGTATGTATGTATATCACCACTGATATACATACATACATACATATATATATATATATATATATATATATATATATATATATATATCAGTGTCCTATACCATCGAGATATATCATCATCAATAGATGATGTGTAGCGGAATCATAAAGCGTAGCATAACAGATAACAGTATCGTAAAGCAAATGGATATCGTTGTTGGGGTAAAAAATTACACCTCGGTCGACTAAGTCAAAATCAAGGTCAACCCTAAGTCAAGACCAAGCATGGAAGGAGCCGTCTCCATGCCAAAAAGGAGGCAATAAATTAGTCTAAATGTAATTTTTAGAAATAAATGTATGTAAAATGGGAAGAAAGTCAAAATTTTGTAAACCCCATGGCTTATGAGCAAAAAAAAAGCACATAAGGCATGGGGTGACACAAGTGCCATTTAGCAAAACCCAAGGGACTATATGTAAAGTGTGTAGCCTATAAAGGCAACATGATGAAAAAATCAACAGGAACTTTTTTATTCTCTCAAAAAAATCTGAGTTCTGTGCCTCCTTTTCCTTCCTCAAGGTTCTAAACCTTATTCCTTTTTCTTGAGTTAAATCAAGAGTTTCACTCTTCTTTCCCCAAAAAGAAATAGCTTTTCACCATAAAACCCATAAAGGGGAGCTCAGATCTCCCATCAGATCTCTAAAATTGAAGATTTTTAGGTCTCACCCCCCTTTTTTCTCCAAGGTCCAACCAACAGAGAGGAGAAAGAAGAAGACCCGTCTCAAAAAATCCCATTTTAGGAAGATCCAAGGCTCAAGAGAAAATTCAGGGCTTTAGGAAGAAGAAAGGAGTCCCCTTTCATCATCTTCGAAAATCTCTTAGGAGTTTAACTTCACAAAAAAAAATAATAAAAATAATAAGTCCTTTTTTAGGAGTTTAACTCCAAAAGTCAATCAGGAAGTACAACTCTCTGTGCAGGGGCTAAGCCCCTCTTCCCTTCTTTTTAGGAGTTTAACTCCAAAAGTTAATCGGGAGTACAACTTCTAGTACAGAGGCTAAGCCCCTTTTTCCGCGGGCGCCCAGCGTCCATGTGTAAGGCACGTAATCCGCTGACGCCCAGTGCCCACGCGCCATGCACGTGACCCGCTGGCTCCCAGCGCCCACGTGCGAGGCGCGTGACCCGCTGGCTCCCAGTGCCTACACGCCAGGCACGTGAACCACTGGCGTCCAGCGCCCGCGTGCAGGATGCGTGACCCTCTAGCGCCCCACGCCCATGTGCCATGCACATGGCCCGCTGGCGTCCAGCGCTCACACGCCACTCACACGTCCTTAGAATGCTCCTCACCCCACTTTTTTCCATACACTCCATACTCAAAACACGTCCTTAGGCTGCTAGCCCCCTTGACCCCCACCCCGCTATCCGGGTAGCGGGACCCCCATAAACTCTGCGAGGCCCCCGATATACCCAAAAACCCTCAAGACACACATACACACACTGTACATTGAGTTCGCATGACTAGTTGACCCGTCAATCGGAGGTTTCTTCGCTTGAAAGGCGAGGGGTAATTAACGACAGCTTAGTCCATGGCTGCCGGAGATTCGGATCCCCACAATCAATAAACCCCGGTCTACCCTAGGTAGGGGGAATCTGTAGTATGCCTGACAAGAGACGCGTATTCCCATCTCAATGGGGTGACGAAAACACCCTACAATCGTAAGTTTCATACAACTAATAGGATATAGATAGCGTGCATGAGTAACATAAGTGTAGTATAATAGAACAGTGAATAGGTACTTACTTTGAGTATTCCCATATATATATATATATATATATATATATATTAAAGTAGAACAAAACGTTGTTTGAAAATAAAGAGGCTACGATGTATTTAAAATATATATATACCCTTTTCAAATCCAAGTAGCATATCCTTGCATTATCACTTTTTAAAATATGAAACGAATCGTTGTCTTTAGAAAGTGGGTAATACCATATATCTGTAAAATCTCCTAATCGGGATAATAATAAGACTCCGTGAGTCAGAGTAAAATAAGGCCGTATTCAGCTAATCATCATCCCATCCCGTACGAAATCTCGCCTCATACGATGACAACTAAACATATCATCATATCATATCATAATAATGATCGGTACGGATATCTAATCTACATACCCAAACACATAGCAATAATAGTAAGGACATCAAGTCTACGTACACACATAGCAACTCGTATGGACATCAAGTCTATGTACGCACACAACGACTGGTGATGACATCTCGTCAACGCACTCGCTCAACGATCGGTACGGACACCTCGTGTCACGTACACGCACGGCGACTAGTACGAACCTCCCATTGCGTACCCGCCCAACATTCAGTACGGATATCTAGTCACGTACGCGCACATAATGTCAATCGTACCATAACATCATTTCGACTATAACACGGGCATTTCTTTAACGTAAATCCTACTTTAATATGTAAGCATGGAAAGTCCTACGTGACATGACAGTACTAATGATGTGTACTGTACATGCAAGTCTGTGATCGTGCAACATGTCAATCATTAGTATTTGTGTTAGTGTTCTACCAAATGTATTTACGATAAGCCTACTAAGCGATACTAACGAAATTTACTAAATAACGAATAAGTCTAAACATACGTGGCATGTATCCTAAGCACATTCAATGATATAATAAGCAGTATATTTAACATGGGTGATATACGCCATCCATCTGATTCTCCACTCGTATATATAACCTACTAACGGTATTGTGGTTCAAGCTAATCGAAGCCTACGACCGTCTTGCCATTTCTCACCAACCCGGGAGTCTCCGCAATCGACCCTATAACCGATGGTAATCATAAACAAGTAAGGAAAACTCCATTAATATCCACATAAACCCAAGCAAATGAAATACGATGGAAAATATCAAAAAATTCAACCAAGAAGAGATACAGACGTCTGAAGCTTACATGCCCAGATGTCTGAATAAGACGTCTCTTTGAGATAGTGAGCTCGGCAGATACCTGAAGCTCTATGCTCAGACGTCTAACCAAGAACACAATGAAAGCCAGAAAGCAAGGCAGACGTCTGATGCTTTGGAGCCCAGACGTCTGAAGACCAAAATCAATGAAACCGTAGACTTAGGCTTAAGCTTGCAGATGTTTAAAGCTCAAAAACCGAGGCTTTGAAATTCTGAAAATTGCAAGACTTGAAAATCAAACCTTTTGCTTTAAAATACTTTCAATAATCCCAATACAAGTTGTAATCACTACAAATAGCCACACTAACATAGTACAACTCCAAAAATCCATAAAACTTCTTTTGTGCAAGAATTAAACCATGAAAACATGATCTTTTATGCAAGTTATAGAACATGATCTTTTATGCAAGTTATAGTTTTAAAACAACTAGTAGAGAAGGGTTTTACCACTATAAGGAGATGAAAGAAGAGATCAAGCTTTGATGAAGCCTCTAGAAGACTGATGATGACGACGGTCTCTACATGAAGACTTAGTGGCTTCAACATAATCCTGTATGGCTTCTAGTTGAAAAGATGAAGAAGATTAATATTTTGTTTGAGTTTTTTAGATTTAAGATCATTGAGAGGGTGAGAGGGTGAGAGGGTGCTAGCCAAGGAGTTTTGAGATGAGAATGAGAGAGTTAGAGATGAGAGTGAGAGTGAGGTGAGAGAATGAGAGATGATGAGAGTGAGGTGAGAAAGAGGAGGGAACTAGGAGGAATGGAGGAGGCATGGGTGTGCCCATGCTCTCATTTCCTCTCTCTCATTTCTAATATGACATATAAATGTAGCCATGCTTTAAAAAGAATAAAAACCCTAATAAAAATATTAACCTTTATTAACTTGTCATGGCTGTTTACCGCCAAAAACTGGACTGAGACGTGGAGACGTCTAGCCTGAATTTAGGGGCAGGTGTTATTTGAGACATATCCATCCACCTCTCCAAACATGCCAAGTTGATTTATAGCACCGTATATCGGAGGTTTAGATATATGCGATCGATGTAGCAGACTTATCAGACCCTCCTCATTTGTGAGGGGTTTTTGATTGTGGGGACGCTCTTCCCTGCAGGTGCAAGCCTCTGCAGTTAATTATGTTATCGCGCTGCGATAATAACTTTCACCTACTCCAGGCAGATCACTTCGCGTCGTGTTATATTTGTTTATTATGGGATTGCTCTTGGATTGTATACGGAGACTAATCTTATCATGTCCGTAGGGCACGGATTAAAAGATCCTTGTCCTAGACACGTCAAAATAACGAGAATATAGCTCGTTTATAAACCCTTTTATATATATCAACAGGTAAAAATAGTATTCAGGTACTCTCCCCCGGATCAGTCCTGATCGGCTACTATATCGCATAAACTATAACGGCGTATCGCGGATGATCGCAAAACATCAATATATGAAGGTCCAGTATCGACACCCTAAATCATCATATCTCTCGTGTCCATCATCGACACGCAAAATCATCAAATCTCTCGTGTCCACCATCGACACGCAAATCCAGATATCGTCGACACCGTCTTATCAGATCGATCGCCCCTCGATATCCCTAGCCCCGGTCAGTATCTCCTGGATATCCGCCGTGCTCACATTTATCTCCGGGATCGAGTGTCCTCATTAGGCTCCCCGCCTCAATTGCGGCTTCCCTGCCCCTCGGTCTCGACCGGGTCCACCATGTATCCGACTGTATACTCCCCCGCTCAGTCGGATATGTAGCATGTCCGTAACCGTATAGCCCCCCCACTCGGTTCAGAATAAAATCAAATCAGAAAACATCAAGCTCATGGTGGACGTCAACTCATCGTATCCAGAAATATCAAGTAAAGAATAATAATAATTGCATATATCTTTCAGATGATATAATCAATATATATATATAAGCGTCTCATACCACTGATATATATTATCGAAGGTAAAAATATCATAAAAACTCATAACAATCAAATACGAATACCCATGGTAATGGTATTCGTAATTAATCAACAGGTACTAAAGGTATTGTACGTAAATACAGTCGGTCGTGCAAACAATCACAACAGTTCTACTGTGTCATGGCAATACTAATGATGTGTAGTATAGTGTTCCCTCATGAAAACTGAATAAAAAAATATAAAAGCAATGGGAAAAGTCCCCAAAAGGAGCATCACGTGCCCACACGTGATAGGCACCGCGCTTGACAAAGCAAGGCTGAAACTGAGCCTCACATGCAGACACGTGACTTCTATATACAAAGTATATAGGCGCCTTCTTAAAACAAACAATTGGCCAGAAAAAGTCACGTGGTAGCACGTGACGCTTTTTGATGTGCTTAACTTTGTGGGGTCACGTGCTACACGTGATGGGCTCCTATGCCTTCTGAACCGATGGAATTAAATTCTAAAATAAAAGGGATCAGAGCCCCATTTGAAAAATATTTCCTTAGATCTTTCTAAACAAGAAAGATTGCGCTCTGTAAAGCAGAGCACCGTTGGATTAAAAATCCAATGGTGATTAAAATCATCAATTTACAAAAGAAGATTCTGTATAGAAAAATATTTCCCTAATCTTGTGAGAAATATCTTCTGTAAAATAAAAGCCCTTGGATTAAAAATCCAACGGTGAATAAAATTCACCGATTGATCTAAAAGATCGTTTCTGGTTGATTATAAAATCAATCAAAATCTCTCAATAAGAGATTTTCTGAACAATTTGATTCTTTTCTTTCTCCTATAAATAGGAGCCAAGAGGAGGAGAAAAGAAGAGAGAAAAAACCCCTCGTAAGCTTAAAAGAAAAGAGAATTTAATTCTCCAGAGAGAAAACCCCCCTCGTAAGCTTAAAAGAAAAGAGAATTTAATTCTCCAGAGAGAAGAAGATCTCCTCAGAGAGAAAAAGAAACCCTAGGTAAGAGAAGGAACAAAACACAGAGAATATCTCATCCCCTTTTCACCTCCATAAGAGTTTAACTCTTCTAAAAAGAACTTAGTTCTTCCTTTGGTTGAGATCTGTAGAAGCAGATCTCCCCACAAGTTGAGAATTTAATTCTCATCGGGAAGATCCTGCCATGCAGATCCAAACCCTAGGGGAAGATCTAAGTTCAGAGAATTTAATTCTCCCAAAATGTGTATAGAAATTGAATTCCTATACACTTAAGCTTAAAAGAAAAGAGAATTTAATTCTCCAGAGAGAAGAAGATCTCCTCAGAGAGAAAAAAAAACCTATGTAAGAGAAGGAACAAAACACAGAGAATATCTCATCCCCTTTTCACCTCCATAAGAGTTTACCTCTTCTAAAAAGAACTTAGTTTTTCTTTGGTTAAGATCTGCAGAAGCAGATCTCCCCACAAATTGAGAATTTAATTCTTATCGGGAAGATCCTGCCATGCAGATCCAAACCATACGGGAAGATCTAAGTTCAGAGAATTTAATTCTCCCAAAAAGTGTATAGAAATTGAATTTCTCTAATAAAACAAGGGTTTAACCCTTCATATAAGAACTTAGTTCTTCTTTATGGTGAAAGATCTGCAGAAGCAGATCTCCCCACAAGTTGAGAATTTATTTCTCATCGGGGAGATTCTGCCGTGCAGATCCCAAACCTAAGAGAAAAACTAAGTCCTAAGAATTTAATTCTTACAAAACAGTGGGCTTGTGTAACACCTTAGGATTTGTTTAGTGAATAATTATATTTAAATAATGGTTTCTAAATAAAAAGTTTACCAAATTGTGTTTCAAATATTTTTCCTAATTTAATAAATATTTTTCCAAAATTTTCCTAGGCTTGCACACACATGTGCATGTAAACTAGGGTTTTTAAAATGTGTTAATACCATGATTATTAACCATGGTGGGTTAATCATGGGATTTAGCCTTTTTGGTTTTTTTTTAAATGGGTTTAGATTAAGGTAATTAGTTAATTTGTATTTGTTTTAAATTGAGTTGTGTTTGGTGTTGACTTGTGAGAGAGAGGGAGTGGGCATCATGGCTTAGCCCATGCTTGGCTTTAATGAAGAGAGAGAGAGGAGGGTTGACATTTGGACCTTGAGTGTTTCCTCTCATTTCCTTGCATTTCTCTCAAACACCCACACACTCACACACACACACACTTACCTCAGCTCCAGAAACCCCAGCAGCAGCAAGCACAGCAACAGCAACACCTGAGGGCAGCAGCAGCAGCATGAGAGCAGCAGCAGCAGCAGCAGCAGCAGAGATCAGTAGCAGCAGCAGCAGTGAACAGCAACAGCAGCAACTGCAGCTTCTCCCCTTCATTTCTTCTGCTTCCTTCAGCTACCTAGGGTTAAGTATGAGGTATAATTCCTAAACTTACTCCCTAGCTTGCTTAGTTAGTGTAGTTTTGCATCGGTTAATGGTTTTTAGTGCGTTTTAGTGTGATATGAGGTGTTTAGTGGGAACTTTGTGCTAATGTGATGTGTTATGGTTTCAGTAGGTTGTTAGTGGGTTGTTGAGACCATATTAACTTAGCTTAACCCCTATTACACTAAAATACCACCAGTTTCCCTAATTGATGCAAATTTGTCGTTTTTAAGCAAATTTGAGCTTTTCTGGATCTGCTTTTGACCCGGTGAGTTCAGAATGAAATTGAGGATACTGCAGTATAGTGGTGATGTGCTGATACCCTAGCTAGAACCCGACCCCCTGATTCTTCCCTTTGGCCGCCAATTTATTCTTTTTGGCCGCCAATTGCGGCCAGATGGGTAGGGTTTGGGTTAGGGTTTGGTCCTGTAGGTGTCTGCTAGTGTGTAGGGTTCTATGATATATATTTTTTTGTAAATCTAGTTCTGTAGTAAAATCTGGGACCAAATACCTATTTTTCCGTTTTTCTAAACCTTCGCGACACGCGTGATACGTGAGTAGGTTTGGGGTTTCTGCGTATCGCGACGCGTCGGGGTAGTTTCAGGTGCGTGATCACACGTTTTAGCGTATCGCGCACACGCGCGATTGGTTTGCGACACGGGTTTCTAGTTGGACTGTAGTGTCGCGTTTCTGTGAAATTGAGCTTATGTGTGATATGTGTTATGTGATTCTAGGTTCGCAGGCCAGTGAGACGGACGCTACGAAGAAGGGCAAGCAAGTTGTTGGATACACTTAGCGCGAGACACGGTGAGTAGATTTCACATCTACGGGGATATCGCCCGCATGGCGTTATGCGTCAGGGCTGATAGGACCTTATTACTATATGTTGCATTTACCCCATAGACTGTCATCGCATGTTGCATTCCCAGCTACATATAAATATATATATATATATATATATTGCTTAGAACTGATAGAACACCGCACTATTACTAACGGTTTATGTTGCACGGGCACTATTTTGCATGCTACACACACACCGTTAGTAATTGCCATGCCACACTCACTGTAGAGCTGCCAGGATTATGTGGTTATAGTTCATCTTACATGTGATTGATTATGATTTCCTAGAAATTGGGAGCCGCATGACATCTTTAAAAAACGGAAACTATTTTAAAAGCGGTTTTTCCCTTATACACCTACCATGGAATTATTACATTGTACCTCGCATTGGATTTATTTATTAGCGATGGATTTTCATGTGATTTCTGGTTTTGAGGACCGTGGAATTATTTAAGAAAAGATGCACTATTTTGAAAAACCCGGTACCTCGTGATATGATATTTTGGTGCGTCCACCACGCGTTTTCTCGGTGCTGAGACGTGTGCTTGAAACCCGATTCGAGGAGTGGATGTTCCGTTTGCGGGTTCGTGGTGGGCCCGGTATGGTTCCCCTCGGCGAGATGATCGATGGGTTTTGCCGATTGAGCCTGGAGGTGGGCGAGTACCTACCGGTGATTGGTTGGACCTGGCAGTTGTCCGGAGGATACTGGCCAGAGTCGAGAGATGGATGCGGGATGATCCGTACTGCCGGGGCCGAGGGCCGATACCGCAGATGGACCCCGCGGGCCGATCCGGACTGACGGAGCCCGATATACGAGGATTTGCGTGTCGATGCTGGACACGAGTATTTTATGATATTTTGGGTGCCGATGTTGGGCACTCGTGATTTCTCAGAGATATACAGGATTTGAGGGCCGATGGGTGTGCCGGCGCCTGAGTGTATTTGGGATTTGGGTGCAGCCTGAGGCACCGCCTATTGTTTTCCATGTTGACATATTCCATATAGACGTTATGTATCCCATGCTCAGTATTGATTTCTATATACCTCATCCTGTAGCACTTACCTGATAGAGTACTTGCATTACTATTGCATCCACTGTTTGGCATGCATTGATATCATCTGCTGGCATTAGTAGAGCCACGCTATATGTGCATGCTCGCGATCACCTTTATATGTTATCTCTATTCACGAGTTGGCAACTCACCCCCGTTGTGCCACAGTATTTGCAGGTTGCCCTTGGAAGTAGTCGCGGCTAGCTGTTACCGCATCTTTTGGCACAGATACCATTGCTGAGGCGAGTTAGCCTTTTTCTGTTAGGTGGGTTTTGTACGGTATCTGTTATCTTTCAGTTGTATATTGATGTATCTAGTATTCTCCATCTACCTTTCTGTATTGACTTAGAGACAGTTGTGAGGGCGATGTGTATGATTTTGGTACTCTGGTGTCGAGCTCGCATGTGAGCCGACTTTATGTTATGCAGTCTTACCTTTGCTATATTGTCCTTGCTTTACTGTGTATTCTTCGCTACGGCGTCGTATATCATATGGGGATGCTTCATTTATTTCACTTGTTATTTCTGCTACACCTTGCTTTTACCCGACTTACGGGACAAATGTTTAAAAAGGAAATGTTACCAAAATTATAAAAGTTATAACTCTTGAACTTAAAAGGATTTCTACTAAATTAATAAAATGTTTTTCGGACACGCATGACCGTTTTTACGAAAATGTTTTAAATCACTCTATATTTATTGGTTTTGATTTCTGGGTCCGGCTTACTTAGCCGCGTTACGCCTGTAGACGTTGCGTGGTTAAGTGCCGGTCACGAGTCGAAATTCTCGGGTCGTAACAGCTTGAAAGTCTCGAAACTCAGGATCTCCATGCACGTAAAAAAAGAGATTGACGCCCAACATGAACAAAGAGGACAACTGAGACTGGCTCACGTGATCCCACGTGACCTCCCAAATTAGCGCTTAGCACTTATAAAGCAAAAAGGGAGTAAATCAAAGGCAGTTTTCAGTTGGGGAGCGTCACGTGATCCCACGTGACCTCCCCAATTAGCGCTTAGCACTTATAAAGCAAAAGGAGAGTAAATCAAAGGCAGTTTCCAGTTGGGGCGCCTCACGTGATCCCACGTGACCCAATAGTGCTTAGCACTTATAAAGCAAAAAGGGGAATAAACCCAAAGAAAGAGCGCCTCAAATTTTTAGTGTTTAACACTACTTCAAACGCCTCACATGGGAGCACGTGAGCGCTGAGCATATACTAGTGTTTAACACTATGAAAGACCAATATTAGCCAAACTCAGACCAAATTTCCCGAGGACCATCAATTGAGCTCCTCATGCTCAGGGTCCCCAGAACCGATCTCAGACCCAAAGATAGCTAATGAGCTCCCAACAGATGGCATCTAAAATGGTATTCATCCCATTCCCCTTTAGTCAGGACATTGGTTCGAGGGTACATCTCTCCTTACCTCTGATATGTGTCGTTGTAATTCTTCAACGTCTTCAGAGAGGTGGCGGGTCCCGATAACCAGAAACTCTATAGATTATGATGTTTTTAAACTCCATAGACTATGAGGTCCTTAAACTCATAGACTACGATGTCCTTAAACCCAATGGACCACAACGTCCCTAAACTAAACTCTATAGACTATGATATCTTTAAACTCCATGGACTATGAGGTCCTTAAACTCATGGACTACGATGTCCTTAAACCCAATGGACCGTAACGTCCCTAAACTAAACTCTATAGACTATGACGTCTTTAAACTATGGACTATGAGGTCCTTAAACTCATGGACTACGATGTCCTTAAACCTAATGGACCGCAACGTTCTTAAACTAAACTCTATGGACTATGAGGTCCTTAAACTCATGGACTACGATATCCTTAAACCCAATGGACCGCGATGTCCCTAAACTAAAACGATAGAGTCCAAATACTCTTTCGTTGGATCTAAATGATCCCAAAATCCTGTTGAGTATATCTTAGTCTAAAATTAGACTAACGTATCCTCAACAAACGTTTGAGTTGATCTTAGTCTAAACCAAGACTAACGATCCTTAAACCAACCCAAACCCAAATCTAAGAAATTACGGATTTGGACTAATCCACGCCCTACGGGCGAAAACATAAATTAGTCTCAGTATACAATCCACGGGCAACCAAAAACAAAACAAAACACACACGACATAAAGTGGACATCTGGAGAAGGAGAAAGTGGATACCGCGATGTGGTAGCGTAATTAACTGCAGGGGCTTGCGCCTGCAGGGAAGAGCGTCCCCACAATCAAAACCACTCGTAAACGAGGGGGAATCTGACGAAGTCTGCTACAACGGCCGCATCTGTCTAAACCTCCGATATATGGTGCCATAAATCAACTTGGCGTCTTCGGAGAGGTAGGCAGATAAAACCCAAATAGCATCTGCCCCCAAAGTTCAGGCCGGACGTCCCAACGTCCCTGTCGCGTCTTTCGGCGGTGAACAGATTCTTGTCACGGGTCATCTTGTCATAGGACCGTGACATTTGGGCTCGGTACAGCTCTAGATTTTGCTGTACTGCGAGCCTCTTTTCTTCGAGAGCGTCGAGCTCTTCGAGCCGAAGGAGCAAGTTTTCTTCCTCCGTCAACTCGTGCTGAACGGTCATTCTTAATCTTGGAACTTCAATTTCGAGAGGGAGGATCACCTCCACTCCGAAGAGTAATGAGTATGGAGTGGACTGAGTTGGAGTACTATGCAAGGTATGATATGCCCACAACGCCTCATGAAGTTTGAGATTTCAGTCTCTCTTGTTGGCTGAACCATTTTTCCTCAGGAACTTGCATAGAGTTTTATTGAAGGCTTCGGCTAGCCCATTGGCCCTTGGATTATAGATGGAGGAATATCTCCAGTCTATCTTATGCTGAGTAGCGAAGCTTGAGATTTTGAAGCTCTTGAAAGAAGGCCCGTTGTCAGAAATGAACCTTCTTAGTGTACCGAAGTGGTACAGAATATTATGTCTGAAGAACGTCAGATATCTTCTGTTTTGACTTCTTTTAGCGGGACAGCTTCAGCCCATGTGGAGAAGTAGTCTGTTGCAGCCAATATGAACCGGTGGCCTTTGGATGATGGAGGATCAATTGGGCCAACTATATCGGTGCCCCAAACTTCGAATGGCCACAACGCCATTGTAGGATGCAACAGATTGGGATGCTTGTGAATGAAATCACCGTGAATTTGGCAGAGATGACATTTCTTTGCATGCTCTTCGCAATCCCTTATCATGGTGGGCCAGTAATATCCAAGCCGTTTGATCTGAAGCCGCATTTTGGGGCCGGACTGGTGAGCCCCGCAGACGCCCGAGTGAACTTCTTTCATGACTTTTTGGGCTTCGGCCAATCAAAAACACCTGAGCCAGAGTTGGTCATATGATCTGCGGTATAGTGCATTATTTACAAACACATATCGAAGGGCTCTTTTCTTCAACTGAACCCTCGCAGATTTTTCATCGGGCAGCTTGTTGTATCGGAGGTATTCTATGAAGGGTTCTCTTCAATCGGGCTCGTCTTGAATGATCAGAGCTTCTTCGGCAGGATTACTCTCTTGTTCTACGCTTCCTTCTTCACGCAAAGAGACTGGAGGTAGAATTTTCCGGTTTTTTACTGTTATCGGAATCTCATCCATATCGGGATTAGCCAACTCCTTGGCTAAGCGAGCGAGTACGTTAGCTTTTCCATTCAATGCCCTAGGAACTCTCATCAGTTCAATGTAGGTGAACTGTTTCATGAGCTCCACCACCCGGCTTCTGTACCGAGCTAACTCGGGTTTGTATATCTTATAGTCGCCGTTTACTTGGTTGAAAAAAGCTGGGAATCACCGTAGACCCGCAGCCGAAGGAATTTCATTTCTATGGCGAGCTCCAGACCAGCTATCAGAGCTTCGTACTCATCCTCGTTTGTGCGTGGCTCGGTGAGAGCAAAAGAACGTCCTAGGGTTCCCATAGATGGCATAACGAACACCAATCCTATCCCTTCTTTTATCTGTGGAATGCTTGATTTGCTGGAGCTCCTTATTGATGAGGTTCCATCGAAGTAGAGCTCCCAGCATGCTTCGTTATCTTCGAGATGCAGCACATGTTCGTCGGGTAACTCGCAATTGAGTGGCAATCTTTCTGGTATGGGATGAGCAGCGAGGAAGTCGGCAAGAGCTTGCCCTTTTACTGCTTTCTGAGGAGTATAGACTATGTCGAACTCAAGCAGTATTGCCCATCTTGTCATTCTACCGGCTAGGCTTGGTTTGGTCATTAAGTGTTTGAGCGGGTCGACCTTGGAGATTAGCATAACCCGATGAGCGAGTAGATAGTGCCTTAGCTTTTTCACAGTGAATATCAAAGCCAGGCATTATTTTTCGATCGGAGAATAATGTTGTGGAGTGTATATAAAAAAGGGGGAGTGGCGTCCTAAGGACGTGTGGGCGCAGGGTGCCAGTGCCTCACGTGCTTGGCGCGTGGGCGCTGGGCGCCCGCAGAAAAAGGGGCTTAACCCCTGTACTGGGAGTTGTACTCTCGATTGACTTTTGGAGTTAAACTCCTAAAAAAGGATTTATTATTTTGTTATTTTTTTTGTGGAGTTAAACTCCTAAGAGATTTTCGGAGATGATGAAAGGGGACCCCTTTCTTCTCCCTTGAGCCCTAGATTTTCTCTTGAGCGTTTGATTTTCTTTAAGTGGGATTTTTGGAGATGGGTCTCCTTCTTCCTCCTCTATGTTGGCTGGATCTTAGAAAAAAAAGGTGGGGTGAGACTTAAAAATCTTCCATTTTAAAGATCTGATGGGAGATCTGAGCTCTCCTTTTTGGGTTTTATGGTGAAAAACTATTCCTTTTGGGGGAAAAAGAGTGAAACTCTTGATTTAATTCAAGAAAAAAGAAGAAGATTTAAAACCTTAAGAAAGAAGAAGGAGGCACAGAACCTTAGACTTTTTTGACAGAATGAAAAAGTTGTTGATTTTTTCATTATGTTTACCTTTATAGGCTACACACTTTACATATATCCTCTTGGACTTTGCCAAATGGCACTTGTACCACCACATGTCTTATGTGCTTATTTCTTTTTACACATAAGCCATGGGGTTTATAAAATTTTGGCTTTCTGCCCATTTTTCATACATTTATAAAAAATTGCATTGAACTAATTTATTGCTTCATTCTTGGCATGGAGCCAACCCCTTCCATGCTTGGTCTTGACTTGGGCTTGGGCCCACTTCGTTTAGGCTTGGGCTCGCTTGGCTGGGGGTTGACTGACTTTGAATTGGTCAAGCGGGGTGTAATTTTTGACCCCAAAACCCACGGTCTAGCATTCTCTGTCTCTGGATTCTTATTCTCTCTGCGGATCACTAAAACCATGGCCTCTTTATACAATCGTCTGGTGAGGAGCAGCAACGCGAACAGTCTTATGCTGACACTTCCTTGGCAAGTAACCTGGTCTTTCGCAATGTAACACGTCGACGACGGCGATCTCTAACCTCTGAGTATTTATCATAAAAACGACCCTAGATCCAATCTCAATTATTATAGAATCCTGGAAAGAACCCTTCATGGCTCCTGCCTATCTCATCTATCCAATCTGCCCGGAACTAGCACTCTTTAATGAATCCACTTCCGTTCCGGAACAACTGCAATCTCATCAAGACTTTCCTCTGAAAGTGTGGTCGTACACGCCTCTGCATACGTATCGAATCTCCAGTATCGACGGAGAAGAACAACTGCGCATTGAGACTTCACACAAATCTCTTATTCCATTACTCTTCAGTATCGATCAAATAAGGAGTGTATTGTGATAGCTACACGAATTGCAAGTCATATTCGGCTATGATCAAGCCCGGAGTCTTACACAAAAATTCAAAAATACGAATTCGGCATCTCTGACACTCTGTAGAAGAATCTGGCTAAGCCCACGTTCGAGAACTCGTCCCAATTCGTGGGAGGAAGACTCACTACACGGCCTTTCTCGAGCGACTCACATCAGGTCTGAGCAAGGCCCATCAAAAAGAAGCTAGTCAACTTTACCGATCTCGTATCGAAGCGCCACAACGAATTAAATATCCTATCCATCATACCCATGAATGACTAAAAATCCTCTAGCACATCTATACTCGTAAACACCGACGACTTTAGCTTCATGAACTTTGGAAGCGACACCTCGATAATCTCAGCAACGGTTAGTACAACTGTTTGAACAGTAGGCAACACAACGATCTCCGGAGTAGGGTAAACAACATCATACCTCCAAGTCTGGCTGGTCTCCAGCGATGACCCGACCCTCTGGTGCAGATCCCAAAGAATCTCGCTTCAAAATTAGAAATCCGATCATATAAGGATAAACAGCATGTTCCTATGTCACCGGAATATCACCCTGGTCTGTCCTCGTCCCAAACAAGTCTGCCCCGACCGTGTCTCTAACCGCAGCTCTCTCGGCTTGCGTAGATATGATGACCGGAACAACTAACATGTAACAATGAGGATAGATTAACTGAATGAATAGAAGAAAAGATCTCAAGATATATATCCTAAGGTAATTTAGGCGGAGTATCGTATCGTAAATATGCCACGGAATATATGTACGGTACGTCACTCTACTTAGTACCTACTCCATCAACCAAAGTCAACCTATGTAACGAAAGTTCGGGTATAAAACCCCCAAATTCAAGTCTAAGTTCCGTAAGGTCTAGCCTAGGTAACGAAAGTGTATGCCTAGACTCCATATTGTCAAACCTAGACTCGAACAAAGGTTAAACCAAACGTTCTGATACCAACTTTATCACGACCCGAAAGTGGCATGTGATCGGCACTTAAATCACGTGATATCTAAAGATGTCAACACGATCTAAGTAAGCCAAAAACCCGGAATCTAAACCTTTTTACGAAAATATTGGAGTGAAGTTTAAAAATAGTCATTAATTCTAAATAAGTTTGTTTGAAAAGCATTTATGACGTTTGAAAATCGGGCAGCACCTCGTTTGTAAATTTTGAATAAAAACTGATACAAACATAATATTTAAAGCATTCCAACGGGAGCTAACTTCCAAGCCCAAACGGCGGAGCAACTGCGCAAATAATATACGACGCCCGATGGCGAAACAAAACCAACAAGTATAAAAAGTCGACTCCAACAAGTGTGATGCCCACAAACACATAAACTATAAGTCTCGCTGCTAAGTCCACAATATACAAGGTTCTAGGTCGATGGAGTTTTAACCAGATACAAGAGAATATACACACACACACACACACACAAAGTGTGGGTATGATACAACAGTAGCCCACCTACTAAAGCAATCACCGAAGAAAAGAGTGTGCTGTAAGCCGCTGATGATCCGAGCGGTATATCTTGTAAGAAACTGAGGCACAACGGGGGTGAGTTGCCAACTTAATGAATAAAAGTATATCACAAGGTAGAAATCGAAATGCATAATGCTATACCTAGGTCATAAAGTATAGTACTATCATATCTTGAACTAATATATATATATATATATATATATATATATATATATATATATATATATAATGCATAAGTACAATAAATGCATCACAATCGATCACGTAAACCCGAAAATATATCATGTCGTATGTATATAACATGCATCTAGGTATAAACCTATAAGGTAGCCGAAATATGTATGTAAAACCCCCTTTTAAAATAGCCGCGGGATACATATGTCACGGCATAAGAAGCATACGTAATAGTATGAAGTATAATATGTAATTTATTGAAGATATACGTCTCGCTATTTAGTAAAGAGTTTTAAGAGGTTTACAGTTTAAAAGATCCTTGTGTCATCCTAGACACGTCAAAATAATGAGACTATAGCTCGTTTATAAACCATTTTATATATATCAACAGGTAAAAATAGTATTCAGGTACTGTCCCCCGGATCGGTCCTGATCAGCTACTATATCACATAAACTTTAACGGCGTATCGCGAATGATCGCAAAACATCAATATATGGGGTCCAGCATCAACACCCTAAATCATCATATCTCTCGTGTCCATCACTGACACGCAAATCATCAAGTCTCTCGTGTCCGCCATCGACACGCAAATCCAGATATCGTCGACACCGTCTCATCAGATCGGTCGCCCCTTGATATCTCTAACCCCGGTCAGTATCCCCTGGATATCCGCCGTGCTCACATCTATCTCCGGTATCGAGTGTTCTCGCTAGGCTCCCCGTCTCAATTGCGGCTTCCCTGCTCCTCGGTCTCGACCGGGTCCACCATGTATCTGACTGTATACTCCTCTACTCAGTCCGGATACATAGCATGTCTGTAACCATATAGCTCCCCCACTCGGTTCGGAATAAAATCAAATCAGAAAACTTCAAGCTTATGGTGGACGTCAACTCATCGTATCCAGAAATATCAAGTAAAGAAGAATAATAATTGCATATATCGTTCTGATGATATAATCAATATATATATATATATATATATATATATATATATATATATATATATATATATCAGCGTCCCATACCACTGATTATATCATCGAAGGTAAAAACATCATAAAAACCCATAACAATCAAATATGAATACCCATGGTAATGGTATTCACAATTAATCAACAGGTAATAAAGGCATCATACGTAAATACAGTCAGTCGTGCAAACAATCGCAACAGTTCTACTGTGTCATGGCAATACTAATGATGTGTAGTGTAGCATGCGCGTCTGTGCTCGTGCAGCATGGCAATCATTAGTATTTGTGCAAGTGTTCTATAAGTGTTTATAGCAGAATGTAATTCTACTCATATCCATAGCATATAAATACAACCCAATTCCCCGGATATAGAGAATTCATAACGTATCATATCGGCATTTATATAAACATCGCGTAGTATAGCGGTCCTACAGTGTCATAACAGTACCAATGAGGTGTAGTGTAACATATGCGTCTGTGCTCGTGCAACATAGTACGCATTCGTAGTTGTGCAGTGTTCTATCAGTATGTTCGAATAAAAGAGAACATATATAATCGGTAAGCGAATCGCGAACATATAAAGGAAATTTAAGTGTATTGCGTAATTATTAAACGTAACTAATTGCTATAAGTTATACCATTATCATTGAAATTGGAACGAAACTTTATTTTGAAATAAGGAAGCTGAATTAAGTTAAAATAGATATTCGTTTTGGAAATAGTATCGCATCCTTGTCATTTGTCATTTAAAAGTAAAAACAAATCGTTGGTTTTTAAAAGAGTATAGCTCAATCAATCGTAACGTCCCAAGTCGGGATAACTCATGACTCCATGAGTCCAAATGAAACTTGGCCGTATTCGGCACACTATCCTCGTTATCACAAGTACGGTATGATTTCCTCGCACTTTATCTATCCAATATCATATCCATATTGTACGGACCTATCGTCACGTACGGCTATCCCCAATACCATATATCTAGATATAACCATAACCGTATGAATTCTACTAGGTACTCACTATACACCAATAT
The DNA here is from genome assembly GCA_030015575.1 of Agapanthus africanus. NCBI lineage: Eukaryota > Viridiplantae > Streptophyta > Magnoliopsida > Asparagales > Amaryllidaceae > Agapanthus > Agapanthus africanus. The sequence goes on from JASDDO010000024.1 coordinate 203,956,669, forward strand.
AATGCAACTAAGTTAGCTAACATATCACTTTACACTACTTATATCATAACTATTCTATATAAGTGGTTGCGGGGGTGCTATACGCCATCCACCCAATTTCCCCCGTAGATATAAATCTACTCACCAACTTGTCGAGCTAGTCGAAATCCATGATTGTTTTGTCTGTCCTTACCGTCTCAGAAATCTCCGCGATCGTACCTACAATTGTAGTTATAACACATTGGCGTAAAAATCATATCAAAAAGCAATTCAACGAGCTAAGCGCACATAAGTTAGAACCTATAGCCCACTTACTCCAAATACGACCAAATACCCCTGACATTAACATACGAACGTCAATAATTCAGTTGAGATATAGAAATACGAAAAACCGTATCATAAATATCAGAAACATTGTTAAAACTATACTAGAACACTCCCAGATTTCTCTATATGAAATCTGAGACAAGACAAACAATACAATAGCCTAAATTATCACCAATTAAAGCTACTGACCAAAACCCAAAACACCTATACACTGGAAAACCGGTGGCGGTGGGTATTTTGGGAAAACCGGCGGGTGAACTAAAGAATTAGGGGCTTGGGCTTTAAGGGTTATCTCCTATTGGTCTCACCATATCCTAGTATTGTATTTTTCTAATGGATTAACCTAGTAGTTACAGATTCAAATTGATCATCCCATATATCACATAAATTTCATTTTTCTGATATTTGAACTAGGAACTGATATTTATAAAAACAAGAATTGCAAAGGAGGTGGGATTTACCTATAGGGATGGTGCACAAGGAAATCCAATTCAAGAAGTGTATGGTGGAGGCTCCAAGAGGTTGTAGAGGTTCTAGCTTGGTGATATGCACAATATTGATGAAGGAACCCTCCAATTCTCTTTTGATATGATGAATGCTTGAAAGTTTTTGGTGTTGGAGCTTGAAGGAATGTATTGGTTCAGTTTGAAAGTGATAATATTATCATAGTGTTATGATAAAAGGGAAGAGGGAGGTGTCGAGAAGTGGTGTAAAGCAAGTAGGAGGTGTAAAGGTAGAACCATGAGGTGGAGTGAGGTGAGGGTGTGTGTGGTGTGGAGGTTGTGAGGGTTTAACTAGCCTAAACATGTATCCACCCTCTTAACAAAATGCAAACCTTTTTAAATAAATATTTTCATGTTACTAAAATTCTAAATTCTTAATTTAAAAAAAAAACACTTTGTATAACACTTAAATACTATTATCTTATAATAAAATCTCATGTTATATTAAAACAATTTAAATATCATTTTTATGACAACACACATTTTCTTCATTTTTACCAAAATAATTATATTTTTGCGGATATCAATCAGATACCAAAATTCATATGCGATGTTATTTTTGTAAACTCATTATTCATATTTAAAATTATAAATTAATATTTATAATTTTCCAAAATGTTACAAACAGGGATTTTATGCGATCGTAACTTTCCGTTAAGATTGAAAGGGATGTTTTATCGGAACGTTATTCGGCCTGCCTTATTATATGGTACAGAATGCTGGACTCCTAAGAAGCAACATACATAGAAGATGCATTTAGCGGAGATACGCATGTTTCATTGGATGGGCGGTAACACTAGAAAAGATAAAATGCGAAATAAGGATATTCGTGCAAAAGTTTGTATAGCACATGTGGAGGAGAAGATGCGGGAAAACTTGCTAAGATGATTTGGTCATGTGCGACGCAGACCTATGAAAGTATCGGTTCTACGAATGGATACTCTCGATATAGACAATGTCAAAAGGGCGAAAGAAAGACCGAAGAAACCATGAATGGAGGTGTCACGAAAAGATATGGTTGCCAAAGGCCTCAATAAAAGTATATTATTCGATAGTGTATGTGCTGGATAAAAAGATCAATTGTTGTTTTAACAGGAAAGCAATGGGTTTGGATTTCAATAAAGTACACAATGTCTCTTTGCACATAGGCTCATAACTAAGTTCATGGGCTAAATCTCTCATGGGCAAGGTACATGCAAATGCTCCACTATCTCCATCATTTATCCAAAGATTTAGATAGAAATAATTGCCAAAATAAAGCTAAAGCTATTATAGAAAATTAAACATGTATATATAAGTACATTGCATCCAACATTAGCCTATCATTTACACCCCTTTTTAAGAAAAAGGATTAGAACAACAAAAAAAAGACTTATCCCTAAGTTTAACTTCCCACCCACCAACCCTACATTCAAACTTTAGATCAACTCAAATATAATCACCATATTTTAACAATTTAATTAGAATATGAAATCTCACACAAATCAACTATCTTTGAGTCATTAACATATCTGGAAAGAGTTTATAGCAATTGCTTTCTAGATCCGGAATACTCGATTTCTCATTTGAGGCAGAAGAAGATGGAGATTGATCTTTGATGATGTGGCGAGGGAACTCCGAGAGCATTTGAACCACGTCCCTCATTGTAGGCCTCTCGATGCTGTTTTCTTGAACACATAGCAGTGCGACAAAAAATACATGCATTGCTTCTTTAATGGGGACCGTGCTTAGCCTCGAGTCGAGGATCATGTCAACGTGCTCTTTGCAATCGGAGGTGATTCTTTTGGACCATTGCACTATGTCAACGCCATCTCCAAAATCTCCTATTGGACGCTTTCCTGTGATGAGTTCTAGAAGGACTATTCCAAAACTGTAAACATCACTTTTTTCGTCCACTTTCAGTGTGTAGGCATATTCTGTTTAAAAATAAAAATATTAACAAATTGGATTGTAAAAACATCACTTTTATCAATCCCATTTCATGTGAAAAAGGACTTAGATAGGCCTAATGATTATGCTTGCACACCATGCATCATGCATATAGGGCCAACGAATGAATGCTAGCCAGCCCTAGAGGCCCCTTCAATGATGCACCACATTTCATAAATAACATCATGGGCCAACATATTCATTTTACAAATAGCTAATCAAAATTATTAGTATGTCCTTAACCCCAACATAGTCATTAGCAATAGCTAATCAAAATTACAAAACACAAGAATTTGAAAGCACATATCCTAATCCCCCAACATACACACATGCTTTTATTTTACTAAGTTTTTGGCATTTCCTAGAAAACTTCCACAAATACCTAAACTTCCACAAATACGCATAATTTTGCAATTTTAGAAAAAGATGGGTCCTCTTTAATTTATTAAAAGCCTAAACACTAATCTGCAAAATGTCGGGAGCCCCGGCGTGTCGGACTTCCATTACAGGCGTGTCGGACTCCCGGCACCAAAACAGGCGGGGGATGTCTGTAACACTGCCACTCACTTCTACCATTTCTTATGCACTTTACTACACATCGTTTCTCCTAATTATCATGAATGATTTATGATTAGATTTCACTAAACTACCATTAACTTTTAGCAACAAAAACATTCTAATAAAGAGAAATAACATTGCAAAGTGGACAAAATCAACGCGTACCAGGAGCAATGTAGCCATAAGATCCGGCGATCGCGGACATGCTCTGCGATGCTCCGCCGTCGATCAGGAACTTGGCGAGCCCGAAGTCCGCGACATGTGCTTCGAACTCGTTGTCCAGCAAGATGTTATTGGACTTGACATCCCTGTGCACAATCATAGGGCTACAGTCATGGTGGAGGTAGCATAACCCCCAGGCCGCCTCGATCGCTATCCTGTACCGGCGGTCCCACCCAAGGAACCCCCCTCCTTTCCCATGCAGCACCTCCCCTAGGCTCCCATTGCCCATGTACTCATACACCAGCACATTGGTCTCCATGTTGGTGCAAAATGCTAACAGCCTCACAATATTCCTGTGCCTGATGTTGCCGAGTGTCCGGATCTCCGCCTTGAACCCGTGATCGTGACCGTTGGATCCCAACCCTAGGAGCCTCTTCACCGCGATGTTCTCGCCGCTTGGGGTTGTGCACATGTACACCACCCCGGCCCCGCCTCGGCCGATTACGTTGGAGTCTTTCATGCAGCCGGTCACGTCGCTCACGGAGAATGTCACCTTCCGGAACGCGGTGAGGTGCCACGTGGCGGCCCTGCCTGACCGCCACGTGTACGACCGGGCTTTTAAGATGGCCACCAGGGCGAAGAGGAGCGAGCACAAGAGGAGGCCGAGGGCGAAGAGGAGCTTGAACTCATACGGGCTGCGGTGGGCCGGGCGCGCCGGGTTGAGGCCTGCATAATTGCACAGATTCTCGATGACCTTCCCGCAGAGCCTGGGGTTTCCCGCGAAAGATGTGGCATTGAAGTCGGCTAACCGGCCTGTATCGGGCAGTTTTCCCGAAAGCTCGTTGAAGCTGAAATCCACAGAAGTGAGGCTTTCCATCATGCCTATGGTTCTGGGTATGGATTGATTCAGGTGATTCCGCGAGAGGTTCAGATAGTTCAGGTTTTTGATTCGGGAAAGTTCGGACGGAATTTGGCCTGAGAAGTCGTTTTGGCTAACGTCTAAGTAAGTGAGTTCGGAGCAGTTACCGATCTCGAACGGAATCGAGCCCGAAAGCGAGTTACGGCTGAAGTCGAGTTTCACGGCTTTCTGAAGCTGTCCTTTAGAGTTAGGAACCGGACCATCGAATTCATTATCACCAAGAAGTAGAGTTTCGAGCGAAGTGAGATCGAACAGCGAAACGGGTAAAGGCCCCGAGAGCAGGTTGTTCAACAGGTTGAGCTGAGCCAATTGCGTCGGGTTTCTACCCGGGTTCGGATTCTCCGAAATCGACCCGGAAAGATAGTTGTTGTGGAGCTCAAGGAAGTTGAGTTCCGGCAAGTAAATCAAACCCGAAGGAACGGTTCCATTCAAGTAATTTTCGCCCAGCCTCACTCTCACTAAACTCAAACAATTCCCTAAACTCTCAGGGATGGAACCAAACACGAAATTTTTGAACAGAATGAGAACCTTAAGCCGATTCGACGAGCAGAGTTTCCCAGGAATCGTACCCGTAAGCTTGTTGGAAGAGAGATCGAGAAGCTGAACCCTGCCATTCGAGCCGAGGTTCTCAGGGATGACACCAGTGAAGTTGTTCATGAACAACTCCAGGGTTTCCAAACTCGGAAGCTCGGCGGTAAATTCCGGTATCGACCCGTGCAGCCGGTTCATGAACAGGTTCAAAAGGACCAGCTTCTGCAGCCCGATGAACTCGTTCGGAATTTCGCCTGTCAGCGCATTGTATGAGAGATCAAGAGAGGACAGCATCGTCAAATTGCCAAGAGAAGCCGGAATTTTCCCGGATAAGTTGTTTTGGTGAAGAAACAGAGCGTCGAGGAGCTTCAAATCCCCCAACTCACTCGGAATCTCCCCGCCGAGGCCGCAGCTCGATAAATCCAAATGCTGTAAGTTTTGCAGTTTGCTTAGCGCAACCGGGATTCCTCCATCAAACTCATTGAAGTAGCCCAAGTAAAGCTGCTTCAGGTCCGTCAAATTCCCAAGCTCACTCGGAATCCTCCCTTGGAGATCATTGCCATTCAATGACAGGTACTCCAATGTGCCCATTTCTCCATAACCCGAAGGGATTCTCCCGAAAAAGTAGTTCCCGCCCAGGTCTAGATACCGAATCTTTCCCAAGTCGGAAACCCCAAGCGGTAGCAGAGATGTGAAGTTGTTGTCGTAGGCGTCGAAAACTTCCAAGCTCGACAGGGTCGAATAGTCCCAATCTAGGCTACAATTAAACCCGTTCGCCGATATGTTTAGATACCGAAGACTCGGCATGTTCGACACTTTTATCGTGCCTGAAAACCCGTTTCCGGCCAAGGAAAGGTTTACGAGAGACTTGAGGCCCCATATTTCGATGGAAGAGGAAGATGTGATGTTTGAGTTTGAGAGATCAAGTGATACAACATGAGTGTGATGCGTGTCGCATTGGACACCAATCCAAGAACAAACCGAGCTCGAGTCGGAATTAGCCCTAGCAGGCAATGCAGAGGCTAGAGAAGCTAAAGCGACTGCGTCGTCGGAATTTAGAGAAGAAGAGATTGTGTGAGTTTGGAGAGAGAAGAGAGTGAGGAGAATGAGGAAGGCCATTTTGAGGCTTTGTGTTTAGAGATTGTTGAGGTGAGAGTTGAAGGGAGTGTTTTTAGGGAAGGAGAGGGAAAGGAATATGAGAAGCTTCTTCATTGTTGTGGAAAATGGAGGAGGCTTCACATTGAAGAGATTTTGGTTTCTCCTTTTTATTTTGTTACAAAAGGCGGAGAAGGGGTATATTTAAATTTTGCGTCAAGTATTTGTTTGTTAAGAGAAATTTGAAGTTTTTTAGAGTGTGGGAAAAAATGTGTTTAAAGATTAAAGTTGCATGTAAGGGCCTTTTGCTTTTATGAAATGAATATTGATGCAATTCTGTTTGAGGATCGCTCAGTATGTATCTACTGTCTAATATTATAATGCAAAAGTAGTTCTTATTTTGAAATTGATTGCTGATGTGACTTTTCCATTCTTTAAGAAAAATCAATAAAAGTGATAAAAAATCTTATCAAAATTTATGAATATAACTAACCCATTATTTATTATATTAAAAAAACCATCATTTAAAATCTTTTGGACTATATTATAGTTTTTAATGAAAAATAATATTGAGAAAAAGCAATAAAATCAATTAAATTTGATATAAAACATGCGAATTACTAGCATTTTTAGCCCAGTAGCTACATAATTTGCACTGGGGCTAAATTGCACTTTGCCACTTATTTTAACGAAAATTAACATTTTATGTTTCTATTAAGTATTTATGTCCGAACTGCTTATGGATGAAATCAATAATTGTGATCTACCATTGAGATTGGGTTAGGATTATAAAAAATTGAACAAAAATCAAGTTATTTCGGAGATAAAATTACAATGTTTCAAACAGAGGTAAAGTACAATGTTTAAGCAGAGATTGTACTTTTGCTATATGACCAAAAGTGACGTTGCTCCTTCAATTTAGCCTCTTTTTTTTTTAGTAAATTGATTATTTGAATATACTAAATAGGAATGTTGGGTGTTTTTTTTATTTTTATTTATTTTTTATTTTTTGTTTTGCCATAATTTATGTACCAACCCTGAAATCCCTGTCCAATTATAACACAGTCAATGTATAGAAATGTGTATTTCAGTCTGAGCAGGAGTTAAAAGTTAAATTTGTTCAATAAAAACAAGAATCAATTTGTAACTCGCTTATTAATACTCTTCACTGCTGTTCTTTAGTCTATATGTTCGAATCCCATCAGCCCTAATTATTTTTTCTTTTAACATTTTGGAATCTCAAGAGTTGCACGTGCATTACACGGAGAAACGAAAAGTTTCAGTAAAACAAACTGGATAAATGAGGAGTTAACATGAAATAGATAAATGAGGAGTTAACACGAAATAGATCACATGACACAAATCTCGAGACAGATGGGCAAATCTGGGCTGCCCATTTCCTTGATCTGGCCGCTCCTGACGGTTGGATTGGCTCCATCTGCTTCCATATTTCGCCCGTGCGTCCCTACAGCCCCTCTCTACTCTCTTTTCCTAATTGTTTTCCCTAAAATTAAACAGAAAGCAGTAAGCCCTTCATATACTCATTAACACTCTCTTTAATCCATTTTTTAATTCTTTTTAAATCACCAAATTCCCCTATCTTTTACCTATAAATACCAAGCCATCCTAGTTCATTTCCCTTTTACAATTATTCTGAAGAAAATCCATCTCAAAGCTCGTTTCAAGCCAATTCAAGTTTCAAGCTCGATCCAATTCGTTTCGTCGAAATCGTTTTTCCGTGTTGCCTTCTCGTTGTTAGTCTCGGTTCTTCCAACCGAGACTTTCTTCCTCTTATCTACGATCCCGTAAAGATCTAGCACAATCCGTAAGTCCTTTCTTTTCCCCTCCTCTCAATCATTTAATCTCAAACGACCTTTAAAACGAATATCCATAAAATTAGAGTTAGGTTTTACAATCTCTTTAAACCAAATTTTTATCACAATTGTCATGCCAATTAAATTACACCCATATTCTTACAACCACCTTAAAATAATGTCATCCATTTAATTTTGAATATATTTAAAATTCCGTGTTAAATATATCATACATCGAAAATTACACAAAAATATCATGAACTTTGCATGTACCTTTTATCGCTATATATATATATATACCTATAAAAAATTGACGGGATAACGACCTACCCCACTCACATACACTATGGTTCATAGCACGATATCTTAGATACAATGTTTTATTCTAAAGGAAACAATTTTCATTAAAATACCGTCGCTTTATAAAAAAATACATTTTTAATAGCTATTTTAAAAACCTTTGCAATTATGCTTCTGCAACTCTCGTTAGGGGACCCATTTGTAGATGGTGCGGGTTATCGCACGTCCTTTAGATAATAGAACGAGATGCAGAACTTTTCACGGAGAATTCGGCCTCTAAAGAAATAAAATACGATTTTCAAGAAATACGACTTTTAAAACAAATTAAATCGTTGAAAAATTATATAAATCATAAATCTGTATTTTCAATACAAGAAAATTGTAAAAACTATATTTTTTTAAATGAAAGATTAAAGTTACACCAAAATACCATCAAGTTTCCAAAAGTGGTAGTTTTCATTAAAATACCATAAACTTTAAAAGTTAGATGTTTACGCTAAAATACCATAAAAATATAAAATACGTTTTTATACAAAAATCTTGAATTTTAAACAACATATTTTTATTAAAAACTTATTTGATGTTTTAGGACGAATTAAAAACACTAGAGAATTTTTAACTGACAGTTTTACTAAAATATCCTAGAAATCAAAAGACTAATCTAGCTTACGTATTTTAGATTGCAGATTGGTTTAAGTGGTATCTTCTCTTGTCAGTTGTCTCAGGGGTTACCGGAGGTAATGATGCACCACTTGCGTCTCCCTAAATATAAATCGTAACCTTAGGGTGAGAATTATTTCATGACAATCGTCTTTGAAAAAGACACAAATCTTGCCGTCCATATGCAGCAGTTGTCGATGTTTTCCAAATTCAAGAAATTCACAAGATTAAATCTTGTAATATGTGATGGATATAGTTCCCTCAAGGCAATTATTGTAATTGAAGGTAGCCGATTATGATAATTGAACGAGGACCTATACAGTTAGAACAATGTTACTTGAGATGATAGTATGTTATCTGGTTTGTCTTTTTCATTATATGTATACGTTTTAATAAAGCCCGTAAGATTATTGCTCGACTACCAGCATTATGATGGTGATCATATACGTGGGAGCTGAGTGGTCTATAAGCACATCCTTAAATGTCCCTATGCGAGGGAGTATCGAGACTTGGCATCGATACTCCGGAGTAGACTGGTGTATACTTTTCGAGACCCCGACGAGGGGCGGTGGCCGGTCTCATAAGCCATTAGTGTTGAGTCACCTAAAATAGTATACAGGTGCTCATTGGAGGTGAGTATACCGGACGGACTTGCCGAGAACTTTTAGATAGTATTACACCTATCGTTGGATGGAAGTTCTCTTGTGGCATAAATACATGTTAGTCTTTTGACCTAAGATTTTTATTTGTCTCGCATGAGTTCCCACTGTACTTAGATTACTACCCTATCACGGCTCAAAGGAGTTGTGCAAACAGGTTTTAGTTGGGTACAATCCCGAACCACATGGAGGCAGTGGACAATCGTCAGGGATTCATCTCTCTCGGTGTTGGGATTCGATATCGCGCTGTGTTGGACCAGCCCTCACCAGAAATCCTTGGCCAAGATGGATGGGATTTACTGATGTGATATCAGTAGTTTCTCAAAGGGTGATGAGCTTTAGACCGGCACGACTTATCGGGTTAGTAGGGGTCTGACATTATCCACCCGTAGACCCGGTATGCGATTATCTTAGACGAAGAGACCGGACTGTACGAAGATTGTCACAGACGGGCTTAGTAAGGATACAGATGAGTTTGCTCGTCGGCCTTCCTTTCGCTCAATACCTGGATAGCTGTTAAGCACAACTAGTGCCGCTGATGTACTTGTGGTTAAACCCACTGCCAGCATATTAACGAGTCTTTAGATTCCCACACAGAGGGTTTTCCCGGTTCAAGCAAAATAATGTAATGGCCGTATATTGAAACATGCAGGGTTTCGATTAGATATGTGTGCTAGCTACACGGACTTCAATCGGACGGATGATAATACTAGCCGGTTTAGGATTAAGCCGGATTATTAAATCAAGTTTTGATTTATAATTTACATATATATATATATATTTCGATATGTATATTCTAGTATTATTTTCACTGTGTTATCTATCTCTTAGGTATTCGTATTTTGATACGAATACGGGCATGTATTTATGGGGATGTATTCTTGTATATATACAAGAATACTTCTAGAAGGAGAACACCTCATTTCTAAGATTTACTTTTCTTTTGTATAAAAGAAATTGTGAAATGAGGTGGAAAAGAGAAATGGCGGAGGGTATGGGCAAATGAATTATTAATTCATTTGCATATACTATTCAAGCATGGTTGTAATTTTAAAATGGAAAAATTCTTTTAACAAAAGAAATGAAGCATGCTTGAATTGGTGACAAGTTTATTCATTTTATCATTTAGCTTCCCTCTTTTCCATGGCTCCTTCTTCTTCTTCTTCTTCAACCCTCTCATGAGTTGAGAATCATGAAAATAAAGAGAAAGAAAAATTCTAGAACACTCACACACATCACTAAGTATCCTAGATTAGCAACCTAAGATCCTTAGTTACTTCATTGATGAAGTTGAAACTTAAACGTGGTTCCTTTGAGTGGATTATCTTCGGAGAAGTAAGACCGGATTGCATGAGCGATCCAGAGCTCTTGAGAGCATGCTAGAGTCCAACCCAATTGGAGCAAATGAAGACGCTACAAAGGTTGTGATTTCTATCCTTTTGTGCTTGCTATTTTATGTGTTTGGTTTAGATTCTTGGGTATAAGTTTCTAGTGCTATCAAAATTTTCATTTTTGTATTCCGCATTGGCCGCGGATTAACGGCTAGGGCACTAGGAACCAACATTATGATATGCTTAGAATCTGAATACAAACTCGACTTGAACATAAACTCGAACTTAATCTACTCTAACTTGACTCGACCTTGGATTTCAACTGACATGACTCGCGTTCTACTTGACTTACTCGACTTCATTCTTCACCTTTTGCAATGAACCTCACCGCTAGTGGAAGCTACAGCAAGAACTGCACGGACTCAAGATTGAAGTAGCTGTGCCAGGCAATGCATCATCCTTGATGAACTTACAAGTCCAATCCACTCTTGTCAATCAGATTAAGGCAGCTCAAGCAAATAATTCTAAGCTACAAAATATCCGAGAACAAGTAGAAAGTGGTCTTCGAACTGACTTCATCATCCATAAAAATGGATCCTTACGGTATGGGAGCCGTTTATGCGTGCCATTCGGCCCTGTTCAAGAATAGTTGATGAAAGATGCTCACGGCTCTCCGTATTCCGTACACCCAGGCGGCACGAAGATGTACAAGGATCTACGAAAATACTACTGGTGCCATATAATGAAACGAGAAGTTACTCGTTGTGTAGCAAAGTGTTTAGTATATCAGCAAGTGAAGGCTGAACATCACAGAACCGCTGGTCTACTTCAGCCATTACCAATCACAGAATGGAAGTGGCAACACATTACCATAGACTTTGTAACTGCTCTCCCACACAGCATAAAGGGTAAAGACGCAGTTTGGGTTATTATAGATCAACTCACCAAGTCGGCTCATTTTATTCTATTCAGAGTTGTCCAAAATCGAGACGTTGGCAAGAAAGTATATAGAGGAGATCGTGAGATTACATGGGGTACCTGTCTGCATCGTCTCCGACCGAGATACTAGATTTCAATCCCTGTTTTTGCAGAGTTTTCAAGCCAGCCTGGGAACGAGTCTAAACTTCAGCACGACATATCATCTCCAAACATACGGACAGTCCGAATGAACAATTCAGATCCTGAAAGATATACCGAGAGCCTATATGCTAGATTTCGGAGGCTCGTGGGAAGATCACCTACACCTTGTGGAGTTTTCATATAATAGTTGTTACCTGGCAAGTATTAGGATGACACTATTCGCAGCGCTCTACGGATGTAAATGCCGTTCCCCGCTGAGTTGGGACGACGTCAGAGATCGCGAACTCCTTGGGCCAGAGATGATCGTGGCAACTGTCGATGTAGTCTGCACGATCAGAGACAGAATGTGCATAGCTCAGGACCGACAAAAGCACTGGTCAGACGCAAAGCGCCGACACTTAGAGTTCCAAGCCGGAGAGCATCTGTTTCTGAAGATCTCTCCGAACAGAGGAGTGATACGATTTGGCAAACGGGGCAAACTTAGTTCAAGGTACATCGGACCATTCGATATACTTGAACGAGTTGGAGAAGTGGTGTACCACTTAGCACTACCATCCTCATTGGAAGGAGTCCATAATGTGTTCCACATATCCAAGCTACGACGATATGTGACGACCCCAGCTATATACTTGATCACTCGGAGCTCACTGTGCAAACCGATCTGACTTGCGAGCAACGGTCAGTCAAGATACTAGATCGGAAAGAGAAGACATTGCGGAACAAGGTGGTCAAGCTAGTCTGGGTGATGTGGAGAAAGGATTCGTCAGGAGAATCAACCTGAGAGAGAGAAGATGATATACGTACACGATACTCTCATCTGTTTGAAGATTAGCCTTGTGTAAATTTCGAGAGCGAATTTTTTTTTAAGGAGGGTAGGATTTAACGACCCTGAAATCCTTGTAAAATTGTAACACGGTCAATATATAGAAAGGTGTATTTCAGCATGATTAGGAGTTATAAGTTAAATTTGTTCAATAAAAGCAAGAAGCAACTTGTAGCTCACTTGTTAATACTCTCCACTGTTGTTCTTTAGCATGTGTGTTCGAATCCCATCAGCCCCAATTAATTTTAATATTTTTTCTTTTAACTTTTTGGAAGCCCAAGAGTTGCACATGCATTACATGGAGAAACAAAAAGTTTCAGATAAAACAAACTGGATAAATGAGGAGTTAACACAAAATAGATCACATGACACAAATCTTGAGACAGATAGGCAAATCCGGGCTGCCCATTTCCTTGATATGGCCGCTTCTGGCAGTTGGATTGGCTCCATATGCCTCCATTCTTCGCCTGTGCGTCCCTACTGCTTATCCCTACTCCCTTTTCCAATTTGTTTTCTCTGAAATTAAACAGAGAGCAGTAAACCATTCATATACCCTTTAACACTCTTTTTAATCCAATTTTTAATTCTTTTTAAATCACCAACTACCTCATCTTTTCCCTAAAAATACCAAGCCATCCTAATTCATTTCCTTTCTATAATTATTCTGAAGAAAATCCATCTCAAAGCTCTTTTCAAGCCAACTCAAGTTTCAAGCTCGATCCAATTCGTTTCGTCGAAGTCGTTCTTCCGCGTTGCCTTCTCGTTGTTAGTCTCGGTTATTCCAACCGAGACCTTCTTCCTCTTATTTACGATCCCGTAAAAATCTAGCACAACCCGTAAGCCCCTTCTTTTCCTATCCTCTCAATAGTTTAATCTCAAATGACCCTCAAAACGAATATCGATAAAAGTGGAGTTAGGTTTAACAATCTCTTTAAAACAAATTTTTGTCACAAATGCCATGCCAATTAAATTACACCCATGTTTCTACAACCGCCTTAAAATAATGCCATCCATTTAGTTTTGAATATGTTTAAAATCCCGTGCTAAATAAATCATACATCGAAAATTACACAAAAATACCATGAACTTTGCATGTACCTTTTATCACTATCTATATATACCTATAGAAAATTCACGGGGTAACGATCTACCCCACTCAAATACACTATGGTTCATAGCATGATATTTTAGATACAATGTTTTATTCTAAAGGAAACAATTTTCATTAAAATACGCTCGCTTTATTAAAAAAATACGTTTTTAATCGCTATTTTAAAAACCTTTGCAATTACGCCTCTATTGGTAGACACTCGTGCTCGTGGCTCTAACTTGCGGAGAATGCGGAATACAAAATAAAAATTTCCAAATAAGAGCACGAACTCTACGACCTAGAATCGAATCCAAACACTAAACTAGAAAACCCATGAAGAAGTTTAGCTACTAGGTTAGTGATTACAACCATTGTAGTCGTGTCCTTCGTCTTCTACGTCACTTCTTATGCTCCTAGGTCATCGGGAACGAGCTTGGGAGTCGGTCTTCCTCATCGAAGATGATCCACCTGAAGGAACCCTCACCTAGACTCTAGTTTCACACTGACAATCAAAATGAAACAACCAGTGATCAAGACTTGCTAAGATTTGATCACTAGGATATAGTAGTGGCTAATCTCTAAGTGTTCACTCTTTTTCTTTTTTGCTTTCTCATTTTACAAAAACTCATGAAAGAAGGAAGAAAAAGCTTGGGTGAAGATGAGCATGGCTAATGAAAAAATATCATCCTCTTTTTCACTTTTCTTTCACTCTTTTTTTCAATCTTTGAATGAATAAGATTATGACTCACCATGGTGAGTCACAAGGCTGCACCATTCCCAAATAGTCAAGAAGAGATGAGAAGAGAAAAGAGGCTACCTCATTGTACATATATACATATGTATATATGTGTGTGTGTGTGTAAATATATACAAATACACTAATACAAATATATGCTACAAATACGAATACCCGTATTCGTATCAAGATACGGATACCCGTATTCGTATCAAGATACGGATACCCGTATTCGTATCAAGATACGGATACCCGTATTCATATAAATACCGTATTCTGTCAAAATACGAATACCGAAAAGAGAGATACTAAAAGAGATATATAATACTAGCTCACATTTAATCCAAATATGATAATCTGGCTATCTTTCAAACCGGCTAGTATTAACAAAATGTCCGATTAAAAGCACATGTACAAAAACACGTGTTTTAATCGAACTTGAGTACACATCAAAATACATACACTATATCATTTCGCATAAGCTGGAAAACCCTCTGTGTGGGACCCTAAAGACTCGAGAATATGCTGGAAATGGGTTTAACCACAAGCACGTCAGCGACATTATCTGTACGTAACGACTAACCAGGTATTGAACGAATGGAAGGCAAACAAGAAAACTTGTCTGTATCCCTACTGAGTCTGAAAGTGACAGTCTTCGTACAATTCGGTCTGTTCATCTAAGAGTATTGCATATCAGGTCTAGGGGGTGGATAAAGTCAGACTCCTAAAAACACGATAAGTCGTGTCGGTGTGAAGCCCATCACCCACTGAGAAACTACTGATCCAAATTAGTAAATCTCGTCCACCTTGGCAAGGATTTCTGGTGATGGCCACCCGTGCACCGCGTGACATCTACCCCCTGTTGGATAAAGGTGCCCTCAAGGCATTTAGTATAATTGAAGGATGACCAATATAAGAGAACAATCTTACTCGAGATGATAGTATGCTTTCTGGTTTGTCTTTATCTTTTATGTGAATACGTTTTACCAGTTATCATGTATCGCTAATCCATGAGATAAAGCCTTTAGGATTTCGCTTGACTACTAGGACGATGATGGAGATCATACTAGTGAGGGGGCCTGGATAGTCGATGAGCACATCCTTAAATGTCTCTGGTCGTAGGAGTATCGAGACTGGGCATCGGTACTCCAGTTTAGACTAGTGTGTACGTTTCCTGGCCTAGTTAGAGGGCGATAGTTGATCCCATAGCTATTGCTGTTTGACACCGAGGATCGTATACAGATGCTCATTGGATGAGTTATACTGGACGAACTCACCGAGAACTCCTAGTTGGTAATATACCAATGTCAGGTAGCGGTTCTCTGGTGACATGAATACAGGATAATCCCTAGGACCTGCGATCGCCATAGTGTCTTGTGTGTTCCCACTATCCTTAGACTTCTACCCTACCACGGCTCAAAGGAGTCGTGCAAACAGGTTTTTGTTGGGTATAGTCCTGAAGTACGTGAAGGCCGTGAGCGGTCGAGGGGATTCGTCTCTCCCGGTATAGAGAGTTGATATCGCGTTGTGCAGGACATGACCGCAACCACAAGTCGGTGGCTACCGCAGTGGAGATAAATTGATAAGTGTTATCAGTTGTATCTCCGGTTGGTTATGAGTCCTCAGTCGCATGACTTATTGAGTTATTGTGATCTGACAGATTCCAAACCCTAGACCCGATATGCGATATTCTTAGACGAAGAGACCGGACTGTATGGTGATGTCACTGATAGAATTTGCAGGGTTCAGATGAGCTTGCTCGTTGACATTCTTTCGATCAATACCTGGGTAGCCGTTACGTGCAGCTAGTACCGCTGACGTGCTTGTGTGCTATCGATATGATCCTAACCTATTGCTAGCGTATTGTCGAGTGTTTAGAGTCCCACACAGAGGTTTCCTAGCACATGCAAAACGATGTAGGGCACATATGAGGATACGTGCAAGAGTTTGATTAAGCACGTGTATATATACACGTATTTTAATCGGATGTTTAATGATATTGGTCGGTTTATTTATGATATAACCGGACTATTAAATCAAGTGTTGATTTAATCACTATATATATATTTATATATGATTTAGATATGTATTAAACTAATATCATGTTCACTTTATTATTTCTTCTCTTTAATAATATTTATATTTGATATAAATATTATTTATACATTTTGTTATGTGTGTTTACACATACAAGTTGTATGTATAAGAATTATATAGGATTAAAGATGAGAACAAAGATATTTATTTATTTTTATGAATAAAAGAAAATGAGTCATTCTTTAGTAAAGTGTAGAAGCTTATTACTCATTCTTGTTTTATTTTGTTAAATAAGTATACATATGTTTAGTTCTCATTTTTTTGATCCCTAGCCATTCTCATCACCATGGCTCTCAACCTCTCTTGAGTTTTTCTCAAGTGAAGTGAAGAAAAGAAAAGATAAGAATTTTTGTGAGCTAATTATTCTACATCTCCTACTAATTATCCTTAGCAAGTTTATTTAGTGGGTTGCTTCATTTTGATGAGATCAATTTGAAGCTAAAGTTTGTGTTGGAGTTATCTCAAGGTGAATCATCTTCAGCAAGGAGATCATCGAGCAAGCTTGTTCCGGGCTTTGTGAAGACTAGTCGGAGTCCAAGGAAAGGTGGCTAACGCACTGCAAAAGTTATAGTTTGCCAACTTCTTTGTATTAGCTTACTAGTTTTGTTGCAAGTTGTAGTTGTTATTCTTGATCCTATGTTTGCTTGTATTTGCTCTCTAGATTTTTAAAATTATCGCTTCCGCCATGTTATAAACCCTATTGTAGAGAGTATAGCGAACTTACACCCCCAATACCGGGAGAGACGAATCCTTGACGATCCGCTCACTGCCTCCACTTGGCTTGGGACTATACTCAATTAAAACCTATTTTCACGACTCAGTAGAGCCGTGGTAGGGTAGTAATCAAAGCACAGTGGGAACTCACACAAGACAAATGACGATGTCAGGTCAATAGACTAAGTTGTACTCATGTCACCAGAGAACTGCTACTTGACAATATGTATAATACCATCTAGAATATTCCCGGCGAGTCCATCCAGTGTAACTCATAATCCAATGAGCACCTGTATTCTATCATTGGTGACTAACTAACACCAATGGCTGTGAGACCGGCCATCGCCCCTCGTCGGGGTAAAGAAACGTATATATCAGTCTACTTTGGAATATCTATGCCCAGTCTCGATATTCCCACGACTAAGGACATTTAAGGATTTGCTTATAGACTACCCAGTTCTCACAAGTGCGATCGCCACAATAACCTTGATAATCAAGCAAAAATCTTATGGGCTCTATCAACATGTAATAGTGATCTGTAATACCACATAATACATGTACATGATGATAAAGATGAACCAGATAATATACTATCATCTCGAGTAAAACTGTTCTACCTGTATAGGTCCCCCCCTCAATCATCATAATCGCCTGCCTACGATTATAATAATTGCCTTGAGAGCATTATAGCCAACAATCTCCCACTTGCACTTACTAATTATTGTTGTGTCACATATTCACAGCCCGTGTGATACCGAACACCCAACTTCTCTACTAATCAGTTTCGCAAATTATGTGTAAGTCGATGTCGCGCACTCCACGGGTTCGCGGGAAGGAGGAATATTTAAAAAAACGATTTTCAAAGCTCGCAATACCGACTTAAACTCCAGGATCGTAGCTAAACCTTAACTAGCTAAGCATGTAAAGAGGTTAACTACTTGGAAATGAGTTTATACCTCACGATACAAGTCCTTCGGGTCTTCTTTGCTGTCCTCCTCGTCATCGTAGGATCTGAGAATCGTAACGGATTGATGCTTCCTCGTCGGCTTTCTCGAGTCAAAGACGATCCACCCGAAAGTCTATAGTCCGAGCTCCAACCTCAAATCTGAGGTAATTAGGGTACCTAGTTCGCTAAACTAGATGGCCTAAGTGATGTAGAGGAAGAAGATGGGTTAGTTTGTCTCTTGGAACTCTAGGTTTCTCAACTCATGAGACTTTAAGGGTTGAGAGGAAGAAGAAGAGAGAGCTTGAGGAAAGAGAAAGTGTTTTTCATAATGATAATAGAAATGGCTCTAGATATGACTATGCATGCCAAGAAAATATCTCACACAAAATATCTAGTGCCACAAAAATATCTCACAAAATATCTAAGTCAAACCAAGCCTCAATAGTCAAACCAAGTAGCCATGCTTGAATTATCATATATAAAAATAACAATACATTTCCTCCACCTTATAATTGTTTTAACCAAATAAATAATTACAACCCTAATGAAGTGTCTCCTTCTAAAAGCAATCTTGAGCAATTACAAGAATGCCCCTATCATCCGTATATACATACCCGTATCCGTATTCCGAGAAACACGAATAAAATGAGACGAAACTAATCCATCAATATAATACTAGGATCTGGCTTAAACCAAAGCCCACTAGTATTATCCGCCCGATCATCATACATGCACAAGTATACGTAAGTGATCGAAGCCTTGCCGTAAAAACCATACGGCCTCTACATCTTTTGCCCGATGCAGGGAAACCCTCTGTGTGGGACTCTAAAGACTCGACAGTACGCTGGTAGTGGGATTAACCACAAGCCGTAATCAGTACTAGCTGAACGTAACGGCTACCCAGGTATATATCGATAAGATGGCCGATGAGAAAACTCATCCGAACTCCTACTGAGCCTGTATATGACAATCTCCGTACAGTCCGGTCTGTTCGTCTAAGATTATCGCATATCGGGCCTAGGGGGCGGTAATCGTCAGACCCCTAATAGCGCAATAAGTCATTCCAGAATGTAGCCCAAAACACCCTGAGAAACTACTGGAATACCTACCAGTAAATCTCGCTTTCCCTGGCCAGGTCTTTGTGTAATGGCTTTCCGAACACAACGCGATATCAACCCCTAATACCGGGAGAGACGAATCCTATCTAACCGCCACTTCCTCCAAGTGCTTCGGGACTGCACCTAACTAATACTTGTTTGCATGACTCCTTTGAGCCGTGGTAGGGTAGTAATCAAAGTACAGTGGTAACACACTCGAGGCAAAGTAGCAGTGTCAAGTCGATGTACTAAGCTATACTCATGTCACCTGGGAACTGCTACCCGACGATAGGTATAATGCCCACCAGCAGTTCCCGATGAGTCCTGTCCAGTGTACTCATAACCTAATGAGCACCTTCATACTATCTCAAGTACAACATACTAATGGCTGTGGGACAGACCATCTCCCCTGCTGGGATGAGAAGCGTATACACTAGTCTAATCCGGAGTATCGATGCCCCGTCTCGATAATCCTACGACTAAGGACCTGTATAAAGATGTGCTTATAGACTATCCAGCCCCCACTAGTGTGACTGCCATCACAATGCTGGTAATCAAGCAAAGATCATAAGGGCTCTACCAATATGTATAAGCGATATGCTAAAAGAAACACATGCACATATTAAGGTAGAAACAAACCAAGTAGCATACTACCATTTTGAGCAAGACTGTCAATACAACTGTGAATATCCCAAGCTTCCATTAAGTAATATACAAACCAGTATGATACAATAATGGCCTCTAGGGCATATATCACTAATAATCTCTCACTTGCACTAAGGCCATGTATTGGCATATCGCAGACCTACCATCTCGATTAGCCTCTCAAACTGTGTCTGAGGGATGGCCTTTGTGAGTGGATCTGCAGTGTTATTCTCCGTATCTACTCTCCTCATCTCGATCTCCCGGCGATCAACGATCTCCCTGATCAGGTGGTATCGCCTCAAGATGTGTCTTGACTTCTGATGGGACCTGGGTTCCTTCGCTAAGGCTATAGCGCCGTTGTTGTCGCAATACAGAGGTATTGGATCTACAATGGACGGAACCACCTGAAGTTCTGTTAAGAACTTCCTCATCTAGACTGCTTCTTTCGCGGTGTCATAAGCAGCCATGTACTCCGCTTCCATCGTCGAGTCAGCAACAGTGTCCCGATTGGAGGTCTTCCAACAGACCGCCCCTCCATTGAGGGTAAAGACATAACCCGACATGGACTTGGAGTTATCCTTGTCACTCTGGAAGCTAGAGTCGGCAAAGGCCTCGATCTGGAGGTCTTTTCCGCCATACACCAAGAACATCTCCTTAGTCCTTTTCAGGAAATTGAGAATGTTCTTTACCGCTATCCAGTGCTTCTCCTTTAGGTTTGACTGATACCGGCTTACCATGTTTAGTGCGTAAGCAACATCTGGTCTGGTCCACAACATCACATACATTATAGAGCCTACCGCATAAGCGTAGGGTATAGATGTCAAGCGAGCCCTTTTCAAATCAGTCTTGGGAGACATCTCTTTGGAGAGGGTGATTCCGTGACAAGCTGGTAGATTACCGCGCTTGGAATCTTCCATACTAAATCTTTTCAGTATGGTGTCGATGTACCTGGACCGTGAAAGTCCCAACATCCTCTTAGATCTATCACGATAGATTTGGATCCTCAGAATGTAGGAGGCATCACCCAGGTCTTTCATGGCGAACCTCTGTGACAAGAATCCTTTGACTGATTGTAGCATAGGAATGTCATTTCCTATTAAGAGAATTTCATCCACGTACAAGATGAGGAATACCACTGTTCTCCCAACAATCTTACTATATATGCATGGTTCATTTGGATTTTTGATAAAGTCGAATTCTTTGACCGTCTCATCAAAACAGATGTTTCAACTCCGCGATGCCTGCTTTAGTCCATAAATGGACTTAAGCAACCTGCACACTTTCCCGCTGCTCCCACTCTGAATGAAACCCTCTGGCTGATCCATATAGACGCACTCTTCCAAATTTCCATTTAGAAAATCCGTCATTATGTCCATCTTCCAGATCTCATAATCGTGGAAGGCAGCAATGGCAAGAAGGATCCGAATGGATTTGAGCATAGCCACTGGAGAAAAGGTTTCATCATAGTCCAAACCAGGTCTTTGAAGAAAACCTTTTGCAACAAGTCTAGCCTTATAGGTTTCAACCTGTCCATCTATACCAATCTTCTTTCTGAAGATCCATTTGCAGCCTACAGGTTTTACCCTTTTTGGAGCAATGTCCAAAGTCCATACTTTTTTGGTGTACATGGACTCCATCTCAGCCCGCATTGCATCTAACCATTTTATTGAGTCGCCGCTCTGAATGGCTTGCTGGAAGCTAGTAGGCTCATCAATATCAATGATGCAATCCTCTCGATCCCCGTCTATGAGAAAATCGTAGTATCTCTCGGGCGGATGAGAATGCCTACTAGTTCTGCGGAGTGGCGTGGGGATGTCCGGTTCTTCTGAAATCTCTGGTTCTACCATGCTTTCAGTAATATCTTGTGGTTCTGGAATTTCTTCCAGTTCTATTGCGCTCCCACTTTTCTGATTTACTAAAAATTCAGATTCCAAGAAGTGGGCATGACGAGAAATAAAAACCTTTTGTTCCTCTGCGTAATAGAAAAATACCCCTGGAGTTCTTTGGGTATCCCACAAACTTACACAGTACTGAGAATGCCTCGAGCTTGTCTGCATGCTGCTTTTTTACAAAAGCTGGACATCCCTATTTCTTAAGGTACTTAAGATAGGGTTTCTTCCCACTCCACATCTGATATGGTGTGGTAGGCACAGTCTTGGTATGAACCTTATTCAAAAATATGCAGTTGATTCTAGTGCATAACCCTAGAAGGATCACAGCAACCCAGCGTTACTCATCATGGAATGAACAATATCCAATAGGGTTCTGTTCTGCCTTTCCGATACACCATTGCGTTGTGGTGTGTATGGAGGAGTAAGCTGAGAGAGAATTCCATTCTCTTTTAGGTAATCCAGGAACTCAGCACTTAAGTATTCACCACCTCGATCAGATCTCAGTGTCTTGATACTTTTACCTGTTTGTTTTTCCACTTCATTCTTATATTCCCGGAATTTATCAAAGGCCTCAGATTTATGCTTCATCAAGAAGACATGTCCATACCTAAAGAAATCATCCGTAAAAGTAATAAAATAGGAATAATCACTTCGCGCATGTGTAAACATTGGACCAAACACATCGCTGTGTATGAGTCCTAAGAGCTCGCTCGCTCTTACTCCGTGTCCAGTGAACGGAGTCTTTGTCATCTTTCCTATGAGAAAAGATTGACAAGTTGCATAAGACTGATATTCGAATAGATCTAAATATCCCTCTCTATGTAACTTTGTTAACCGTGTTTCATTGATGCGACCTAGTCTACAATGCCATAAGAAATCCTGATTTAATTCCGGAGACTTTCTTTTAAGTGTGTTCTGGACACTGAAAACCTGAGCTTGATTTAATATGTATATTCCATTATCTAATGTACCTGACCCAATCAAAACTTGATTTAGGTGGATGTGGACCACATCGCTTACAAATGTAAAATCATATCCTTCCTTAGAAAGTAAAGATACAGATATGATATTACAAGCTAGACTAGGTACATACAAACAGTTACGTAGAATCAATATCTGCCAACTTGTCAATCCTAGATTATATTCCTCTACGGATTCAGCGTCCACGCTCATTCCGTTAGCAACTATGAGAGTCATATCACCTACCTTGATAACTCTACGGTTTCTCAAATCCTGTAATGAATTACAGATATGAGATCCTGATCCGGTATCTAGTACCCAGGAAGTAGATTTAATTGACATGCAATTTTCAATTACAAACACACCCGAAGTCGAAGCCACAACATGTTTCGGATCCTGGATTTTGGCTTTCAAAGCCCTGCATTCCTTCTTCCAACGCCCTTTCCCGTGATAATAGGACTATCCCTCCTTCCCTACTATCAGCCCCGAAACTTTTGCCCTTCCCTTTCCCTTTACCTTACTGACACCGCCTATCGGCTTTGTGGAGGTCTTCTTCTTCTCACCCTTGGCATCCGCTTTGGATCTAGAAGAGGAAGATTCCCTAATAAGCAAAGCGGGTGTCTCCCTGGTTTCCTTCAGGGTGTAAGTAGAAGGTAAGGACTGTAGAATCAAGTCAGCATATGACTCGTTCTCCAACGTGGTCTCCTGGTTCATGAGCTCATCAATATAGCTAGTCATCGTAAGGACGTTTTTCCCTACAGATGACCCGATAGCCAACCTCGCTTGAAGCAATTCCTTCGAGGTCACATATCTTGCGATACGAGATTGCTCTTCATATAAATCTTTATTATGGAGGAAGATGGAAACTAAGTCCATCTTCTCGTGCTGCCTTTGGTTTTCACCATCTACTGAGGACAACACGAGTCACTTGGCATTCGCACTATCCTTTTCCCTTGTCTTATGGATATCAACATCCACGACGGTGGAAATTGGACCTGGGACGGCAGGGGCTTGAGTAGTAATGAGGTGGTCCAGCTTGTCACAGGCAATGGACATCTAGACAAATCCTTGCCAGTCAATATAGTCTGGCCCAGTCAATTTATTAGCTAATTGTAACCTAGGCGCGGTCAACTGGTCGCTGCAATTAGGAGAAAGAGAAGAAATACTTTAGCATGATACTCTTGCAAGTTTAGATTGGTTTTTAGTTTATCTAAACAGGATGGTTCCCAATATTTCTCGAATCCTTCCTCAAACCATAAAAGAAGAATTAGTCAGGATTAATCTCACCGTACAATACTTGCTTAACTTTTCAGCCAGGCTAGTGTCGGTACTTCGAGGGAGGTTTTACGACGCTTTCGCAAAGTTCCTTAATTAAATAACTTCTTTTCCCCGGAGGCGTAGCCCCGCTAACACTGTTCTAGACACCTACTTGGTTTATAGTATTGATCGTTAAGTGAAAAAATCTCCCGAGGAGTAGCATATACTCACAGTAGGATCAGGATCCAAATATCATTGTGTGATAATCCTGAAGGAGTCCTACCAACATTATCACACTCCAAATGGTATGTAGCACTAGCAAGTTTCAGTTTCCTTAGAAACTCCCGATGTGTATTTTTGCCCCATGCTCTTATGACCTTGACGAAGGCCAACAAATCATAAGTCACATGTCAAGTTCTATCCATCATTGTCCAGATTAATTTGAACCCACCCGTACATACCCTTGACGAAGGCCAACAAAGTAGTACGACTGTCCCAAACCAACGCATCTATCTATGCTACATATGAATATCCAGCAGGTACTAATCACTATACCTTGGCGAAGATCAACAAACATAGCTTGAATACTACTGAATATTCATATGAAATGATGGAGGGTTACAAATCGGTTTAGCGAAACTGTGAACGTAGTGAACTTGATATAATCGAAAGAACCTGATAGCTTTTAAATGAAGTGGTTTAAGCTTCGCATTTTTAAAAGTTTGATGTTTTGAAAAAACCGAGTGGTTTTAAAATTTGTTCCAACAATTCAACTTTGGTATGTTTGCTTTGTATTAATCTAATACAGTCCCATCATTTACACCTATCATCACAGAAAGAAACGAAAATATGATGTACGCTTATGCCATCCGCATTCTCCACTGGGCCCCGTCTTACACCGTTAGGTTACTTAACTAACGCCAGATCTGGGGGTTGGACTAGCGTGGATGCAAAACTAAGCAACATCTATTATATAATATATATAATAATAACCATTCGTCCCACGCAATAATAGGCATTCCAGATCACAGATGAACATATTAGATATACTACGAATTCCGCGTTTTATTTAAGCCTGTAACGAAAGACGAATTCCACGGTCGTGATGAATAGCCAAACCTCACGCCAGACCCCTACGGGTGCGGCAAACTACCCGCCAAATACCTGAAGTGAAGCAACCCCCTCTGTAAAATGAGTAGGCCACTTAACACTTCAAAGTACCTGGTAGTTTGTGCACCCCACCTTGGGTCTATCATAGGAGCAGAAAACAGTAAAAGAAAATAATACAACGGTTGCTACAACCTCAACCCGGATGTGCCCCACAAAATAATATTACATCACTTTACAAATATTACATCGAATGAAAGAATGAAAACTCTCATCTCATATCCCCGGCAATTCATCCACGACGATCTAATAAGTTCATATACACAAACCAATATCACAGATCACATATATGTACAACCCCCACTAATCGACGTATAACGATTAGCGGACGTTCAACACATGTATCAAAACACAGATAAAACCCGATTAGCAAATAACTTAGAATTTCGATCGAAAACTATTTTCTGTGTCTACCCCAAGTGCAAACCAACACTCAGAACATACTAGGTAGAAACCAAATATCCCAGAGAACAATACACCAAAAATAAGACACACAGAGGAAAAACGAGCCGACTCGGCCGCGACTCGGCCGCGGAACGGCGGCAAATCGACTGATTTGCTGCAGTTCCATGGTGGTCCCGATGAGTTATGGACTCTTTTTTCTGCTGTGTTCTTAGAATACCCTGCTTGCAATTTACATGCCTCTGAAATATTTTTTATCACAGTTTTCAAAATCGACAGAAAGCAAGGTTACGGGTGTATCGTATTCGTGATTTTCCAACGATCGAGGTTCTAATAACTTGCTAACTAGCTAGTAAAGGTTTAGCAGGCTCTGATACCACAGTAAGTTGATGTCGCGCACCCCACGGGTTCGTGGGGAGGTGGAATATTTAAAAAACGATTTTCAAAGCTCGCAACACCGACTTGAACTCCAGGATCGTGGCTAAACCTTAACTAGCTAAGCATGTAAGGATGTTAACTACTCCGAAAGGAGTTTATACCTCATGATACAAGTCTTTCGGGTCTTCTTTGCTGTCCTCCCCGTCATCGTAGGCTCCGAGGATCGTAACGGATCTATGCTTCCTCGTCGGCTTCCTCGAGTCAAAGACAATCCACCTAAGAGCCTATAGTCCGAGCTCTAACCTCAAATCCGAGGTAACTAGGGCACTTAGTTCGCTAAACTAGATGGCCTAGGTGATGTAGAGGAAGAAGATGGTTAGTTTGTCTCTTGGAACCCTAGGTTTCTCAACTCATGAGACTTTCAGGGTTGAGAGGAAGAAGAAGAGAGAGCTTGAGGAAAGAGAAAGTGTTTTTCATAATGATAATAGAAATGGCTCTTGATATGACTATATGCATGCCAAGAAAATATCTCACAAAAAATATCTAGTGCCATAAAAATATCTCACAAAATATCTAAGTCAAACTAAGCCTCAATAGTCAAACCAAGAAGCCATGCTTGAATTATCATATATAAAAATAACAATACATTTCCTCCACCTCATAATTGTTTTAACCAAATAAATAATTAAAACCCTAATGAGGTGTCTCCTTCTAGAAGCAATCTTGAGCAATTACAAGAATGCCCCTCTCATCCGTATATACATACCCATATCCGTATTCCGAGAAACACGAATACATTGAGACGAAACTAATCCATCAATATAATACTAGGATCCGGCTTAAACCAAAGCCCACTAGTATTATCCTCCCGATCATCAAACATGCATAAGTACACGTAAGTGATCGAATCCTAGTGTAAAAACCATACGAAAACTACATCTTTTGCCTGATGCAGGGAAACCCTCTGTGTGGGACTCTAAAGACTCGACAGTACGCTGGCAGTGGGTTTAACCACAAGTTGCAAGCGGTACTAGCTGCACGTAACTGCTACCCAGGTATCTGTCGATAAGAAGGACGATGAGCAAACTCATCCGAACTCCTACTGAGCCTGTATGTGACAATCTCCATATAGTCCGGTCTGTTCGTCTAAGAGTATCACATATCGGGCCTAGGGGGCGGTAATCGTCAAACCCCTAATAGCGCAATAAGTCATGCCAGAATGTAGCCCAAAACATCCTGAGAAACTACTGGAATACCTACCAGTAAATATCGCTTTCCCTGGCCAGGGACTTTGTGTAATGGCTTTCCGAACACAGCACGATATCAACCCCCAATACCAGGAGAGACGAATCCTATCTAACCGCCACTGCCTCCAAGAGCTTCGGGACTGCACCCAACTACTACCTGTTTGCATGACTCTTTTGAGCCTTGGTAGAGTAGTAATCAAAGTACAGTGGGAACTGTTGGGTTTCGGCAGCGCCCCGGCCATCAATCCGTGACCAAATGCGGAACAAAAATTTAGAAAAACGGGCACTAACGGAACCCATTCCTATGGATCTACCATTAACCCTACACTAGCAAACTAGAAAGAAGTTTAGATGGTTATACCGAATGATCTGTGTTCTTCGGTCTTCAACCACCTTCCCAAGCTCCTCGAGGCTTCCTTGATCAAGCTTGATCTCCGGTCTCCCTCCATCAAAGATGATCCACCCGAGGATTTATGAAACGAGCTCCTACTTCATAACCGAAGTAACTAAGGTATCTGGTTCCCTAAACTAGATAGCCTAGGATGTAGAGTATGGTGATGGATTAGTTTGTCTCAAGACACCCAAGGTTTCTCAACACATGAGAGGGTTTGGGTGGAGGAAGAAGAAGATGCCATGAGGATGAGAATGTTGTAGGAGAGAATGAATAATGGCGTAGTCTTTTCTTTGTTGTGAGATTAGTAATAAATAATGGAGCCACCCAATAAAAATCCCATGTCTCCAAAATATCTAGAGTCAACCAAAAATATCTCAAGTCAACAACAATCTCACAACAAACAAAAACTTAAGTATGCTTAGTATAGTAACCATGGGTCATTACTAAGCTATTAAACAATAATGCAATAAACACCTCATCCTCCACCACAATAACCTTTTAATCCAAAAAGGTCTAAACCATAATGAGGTGTAATCTTCTAAAAGTAATCTTGTAAGAAATTACAAGAATACCCCTCATCCGTATATACATACCTGCATCCGTATTCCGAAGAATACGAATACAATGAGACGAAAATAATCCAACAATATAATATTAGGATCCGGCTTAAACCAAAGTCCATTGGTATTATCCGTCCGAATATCATCCGTGCACAAGTACACGTATGTGATCGAACCCTGCCGTAAAACCATACGGCCTCTACATCGTTTCGCCCGAAGCAGGGAAACCCTCTGTGTGGGACTTTAATGAATCGTCAATACACTGGCAGTGAGTTTAACCACAAACACGTCAGCGGCACTAGTTGTACGTAATGGATACCCAGGTATTGAGCGAAGGGGAGACCAACGAGCAAACTCATCCTGAACCCCTACTGAGCCTGTCAGTGATAATATCCGTACAGTCCGGTCCGTTCATCTATGAGTATCACATATCGAGTCTAGGGGGTGGATAAAGTCAGACCCCTAATAACGCGACATTTAGTGTCGGTATGAAACCCATCACCACCTGAGAAACTACTGATCCTAGATCAGTAATTCTTGACTACCTTGGCTAAGGATTCCTGGTGATGGCCACCCGTGCACAACGCGACATCAACCCCCAATACGAGAAAAGACAAATCCCCGACGATCCGCTCACTGCCTCCATGTGGCTCGGGACTGTACCCAACTAAAACCTGTTTGCACGATTCCTTTGAGCCGTGGTAGGGTAGTAATCAAAGCACAGTGTGAACTCATAAGAGACAAATGACGATCTCAGGTCGATAGACTAATATGTACACATGTCACCTGGGAACTGCTATCTGACAATAGGTATAATACCAACGAGCAGGTTCCCTGCGAGTCCGTCCAGTGTACTCATAACCCAATGAGCACCTGTATACTATCTTAGGTGAACAAACTAACACCAATGGCTTGTGAGACCTGGCCACTGCCCCTCGTCGGAGTCTCGATCAGTATACACCAGTCTACTCTGGAGTATCGATGCCCAGTCTCGAAACTCCCACGACTAGGGACATTTAAGGATGTGCTTATAGACCACCCAGCTCCCACGTATATGATTGTCATCATAATGCTGGTAGTCAAGCAAGAATCCTATGGGCTCAATCAATATGTAATAGTGATCTGTAATACCACATAAAGCATGTACATGATGATAAAGACAAACCAGATAGCATACTATCATCTTGAGTAAGACTGTTCTATCCGTATAGGTCCACCCTCAATCATCGCAATCGCGTGCCTGCGATTCAATATTTGACTTGAGGGCACTATAGCCAACAATCTCCCACTTGCACTTAAGGCTAATTATTGCTGTGTCGCATACTCACAGCCCGTGTGATACCGAACACCCAACTCCTCTACTAATCAGTCTCGCAAAGATCGTTTGCGAAACTATTGTGTTCGAGAAATACCCTTAGTGAGTGGATCCGCTCCAATGTTTCTTTCTGTATCTCTCTATATCTCAACTTCGCGGAGAAAGCCATCTCCTGAAATGAGCAATACCTGACTTAGAATTTTTCCGGATATCTGATGAGACCTAGTTCACAAATGAACTCCAAATCCAGTAAACTTCTTAGACTGTATCATCCACTGAATTTAATCAGTATCCTGCGCCATGCCTTCCTCAGTATCTGCTTGGACCACCTGTCTAACATACTGTCCCTCAAAAGAGGCAAAACTATAACTCTGACAGTCGCTCTGTCATCCAGGTCACCTTGGAATCCTGGGATGATAACCGTCTCCCGAAGGAGGCTTCCGTTACCATATCCCAAGAACATCCACTTATGTTCTTAACTGCTTCCCAACATTTCTCCAGGATTGGATTAATATATAAAGTTATTGCAGCTAGTGCAAAAACAATATCTGGTGTGGTACTTGACATCACATGATTGACTCAATTGTCTAAGCAAGTGATATTCCAATCATGCAAATCCCTCTCCCCTTTAGTCTGTAAGACATCCTTCAGAGAGGGTGACTCCATCACCTGCAGGTATACCACCATGCTAGGAGTCAACCATTCTAAAATGCATTTAGAATAATATCAAAATACCCAGATTGAGACACTTCCTAAATCTAGATCTAAAACCATAGATCTAGTAACCAGAAATCCTGATATTATATCCATATCCTATGTGGAGAAACTACCTTATGTCAACCACAGTATAACCGATCGTAGTTTAGGAATATCTCTTCCTATCAAGTGCATGTTATCCAAATATGTGGACATCACTCTCTACTACCTTCTTACCAGATCCATCTCCTATTCAGATGAAGTCAAGACCAATCACTGTCACATCAAAAGTAGATGATCTATTTCCGCTATACCTGCTTTAGTCTATAAATAGACATAAGCTACTTTCCCTTTATGCTTCCGCTGCTCCCACTGACTATAACAACCCTCTGGCAGAGTCATATACATCTGCACTTCCAAAGCTAGTTAGAACGACGTTATACTCATCCTTCTGCCGGGTCTTATAGTCTAGAACAACAACGGCAAATCTGGGTAAACAAGAACCTCCCTGTCACCGTCTCTGAGAGGACCGAAGTACTTCTTGGGTGCTTGAGGTTACCCACCAAATCTGCGAAGTGGCTAATGGAATGTCGAAACCAATTGAATTCTCAGGTTCTATTAAATTTTCAGTAATCGTTTGTGGTTCTGGAATCACTTCCAGTTCTACCATACTCCCACTTATGTTTTCTGACAAGAATCCATTTTACTAAAACTGGTGGCGAGTCAAGAACAACATAACCATTGATCTTCCAGATGGTAGAAAGTTAACCCTCGTCAAAGCCGAGGATAAACCTCAAACTGCCATTATTGAAACGTGTCTTAAGTTTATCCGGATTCTGGTTTTTATCATTAGACGGACAACTCCCTATACCTTGACATCATTAAGATATAAATTGATTCTACATACCATATAGAAACAAAGGCACTAATTTAGTAGGAACCAGATTCAAAAATATGCAGCCGTCTCCAGTGCATATCAACCAAATGGAAGGCGGGCAATCAGTATTACTCAACTAGAAGTGCATCCATATATGAGTAACCTGAAAGAGAAGCAAGTTCTCAAAATCATTACAATTAACGGAATACCAAACACAAGTATCTATATCTTCGACTACCTCGAAGAATCCTGATACTTCCAACAAATGGTTCTTTACTTTATTCTTATATCTATAACTTTTCAATATCTGGACCTTTTATTTCAACGAAATACTTGTCTAGAACTGGAGAAGTCATGAGTAAACAGAATATAGTACGAGTACCAACTCTTTTGTCCTAATAGACACTGGACAATATACAATACTTTGTATAAGCCCTCTGAGTTCAACAACTCAAACCCTGTGCGTCGTAGGTTGAAAACTGAGCTATGGTTAAGAAGAATTACACCGCTGTTGAATGCACCTTACTTAATCACCAACTGATATAGGTAAATGTCATAGGAATAATTTCAAAAAGTTATATCTCACTTTATAAAATAAACGTACAGATATATCAGTTTGAAATTGGTGCATAATAATCGGATATTCAAAACCAAATATTTGCCATCAGGCAAAAACCCAGGTGATTTGCTCAAATATCACCAATTACAACGAATTCCGATATAATGAGGATATAATCACCTAATTCCCAATATCTTACTTTCACTCACCATCTGTAACACCATACAGGTGTGAGAATTAAATCTGGTAAATACATAGCCTGGAGTCAGAATAATATCAAACTACCCAAAATGGGATACTTCCCAAATCTAGATCTAAAACTATAGATCTAGTAACCAAAATCCCTGATATTATATCCATAGCCTATGTGGAGAAACCACCTTGTGACAACCACAATATAACCGATCGTAGTTTAGGAATGTCTCTTCCTATCAAGTGCATGTCATCCAAATACGTGGACATCACTCTCTACTACCTTCTTACCAGATCCATCTCCTATTCTGATGAAGTCAAGACCAATGACTGTCACATCAAAAGTAGATGAACTATTTCCGTTATACCTCCTTTAGTCTATAAATAGACATAATCTACTTTCCCTCTATGCTTCCGCTGCTCCCACTGACTATAACAATCCTCTGGCAGAGTCATATACATCTGCACTTCCAAAGCTAGTTAGAACGACGTTATACTCATTCTCCTGCTGGGTCTTATAGTCTAGAACAACAACAATGGTAAGTCTGGGTAAACAAGAAACTCCCTGTCACCGTCTCTGAGAGGACCGAAGTACTTCTCGGGTGCCTGAGGTAACCCACCAAATCTACGAAGTGGCTAATGAAATGTCGAAACCAATTGAATCCTCAGGTTCTATTAAATTTTCAGTAATCATTTGTGGTTCTGGAATCACTTCCAGTTCTACCATACTCCCACTAATGTTTTCTGAAAAGAATCCATTTTACTAAAACTGGTGGCGAGTCAAGAACAATATAATCATTGATCTTCCAGATGGTAGAAAGTTAAACCTCGTCAAAGCCCGGGATAACCCACAAACTGCCATTACTGAAACGTGCCTTGAGTTTATCCGGATTCTGGTTTTAAGCGTCAGCCGGACAACTCCCTATACCTTGACATCATTAAGATATAAATTGATTCTACATACCATATAGAAACAACTGCACTAATTTAATTGGAACCAGATTCAAAAATATGCAGCCGTCTCCTGTGCATATCAACCAAATGGAAGGAGGCCAATCAACATTACTCAACTAGGAGTGCATCCATATATGAGTAACCTGAAAGAGAAGCAAGTTCTCAAAACCATTACTATCAACGGAATAACAAACACAAGTATCTATATCTTCGACTATCACGAAGAATCCTGATACTTCCAACAAATGGTTCTTTACTTTATTCTTATATCTATAACTTCTCAATATCTGGACTTTGTATTTCAACGAAATACTTGTCTAGAACTGGATAAGTCATGAGTAAACAGAATATAGTACGAGTACCAACCCCTTTGTCCTAATGGACACTGGACAACATACAATACTTTGTATAAGTCCTCTGAGTTCAACAACTCAAACCCTGTGCGTCGTAGGTTAAAAACTAAGCTATGGTTAAGAAGAATTACACCGCTGTTGAATGCACCTTACTTAATCACCAACTGATATAGGTAAATGCCATAGAAATAATTTAAAAAAGTTATATCTCACTTTATAAAATAAACGTACAGATATATCAGTTTGAAATTGGTGCATAATAATCGGATATTCAAAACCAAATATTTGCCGTCAGGAAAAATCCATCTGTAACACCATACAGATGTGAGAATCAAATCTGGTAAATACATACCCTGGAGTCAGAATCCAATTGGGAAACCGTTTTTAAATAACATTGCACAGTAAAACTGAAACATGAAAATGTTTCTAAAGGGTAACCTGGTATTCCTAGTAACGCCTCTTCCATTATCCTGATTCATGACAGTAACCGTATACTTCCATGCCCTCACTCCAATCCCTTTATTATGTCTTTACTTATTACCTTATGTACACCACCTTTAGGCTAATTGGTTTTCTTTTTTTCCTACCCTTTGGCACCAGCCTAAGGTTTGGAAGAAGACTATCCAATAAGCGTAATAGGTGTACTCTCCTAATACCAGGTGCTCTCGCAACCTGAGAGAAAGTAAATGGAAAAGACAACTGAATAATCATATTCAATTTCTCCTGAACCGGAAACCATCCTCGAATCCAGAACAAGTTCCTTCGAGTTCGTATGTAACTATACGATGGCGTATCCAAGAATTATGGACGTTCGTAGTGATACGAAGTGTTCTGGAGAAATCCAAAGTGGATGTAGGAGTGGCAGGGGTATACGCGGTTTTGTCGTGAATGATGGCAGTCGCAATTTCCTTTGCCCTTACTCTAATCCCTTTATATGTCTTTACTTATTACCTTCTGCACACCATACTTAGGCTAATTGGTTTTCTTTCTTCCCTACCTTTCGGCACCAGCCTATGGTTTGGAAGAAGACTATCCAATAAGCACAATAGGTGTACTCTCCTAATCCTAGGAGCCCTCGCAACCTGAGAGAAGGTAAAGGGAAAAGACAACCGAATAATCCTATTCAATTTCTCCTGAACCAAAATCCATCCTCGAACTGGAACAAGTTCCTTCGAGTTTGTATGTAACTATACGATGGAATATCCAATAAATGTGGATCTTCGTAGTGATACGGGGTGTTCTGGAGAAAAGCAAAGGTGATGTAGAGGTGGCAATGATATATGCGACTCCGTGACAATCCAAAAGCCAAAGTGTTTTAAGAAGGTTCGGTTAACTTGGTTCATTAGTTTTAGTCTAGGGTCGGGCCATGGTCGCTGCGAGAGAAAAGAAACACTCAGCGTGCACTCTAACCTAGATCAGAATGATTAATCACTTTATCTAATCCGGATGGCTCCCACTGTATCCTCAAATTCTCTTTCAAACCTTAAAAGGAGAATTAGTCGGGATCATCTAAAATCACCCGAGGAGTAATCCTACTCATCAGTGTGAATCGGGATCCAACTATCATCGCATTATAACTTGATGGAAGTCACTCAAGTCACCACACTCCAGAAGGTATGCGCATGCCTGGCAAGTTTCCTGTATGTTTGAAACCCCCGATGTGATTTTTACCCCTAGGACCCAAGTGACATTGACTAAAGATCAAAATGTCAAAAGGTCCTAGTCAAGTTCTACCCATCATTTTCTTGATTGCATTAGACCCACCCGTACGAGCCTTGATTAAAGATCAAAATGATCATACGACTGTCCTAACCAATCCACATATCCATGGGAAGGAAAAGCACTACATAGCTACCGAACACTACGCCTCGACTAAAGATCGAAATGCGCATCACGAATACTAAGCACCACCAATCCGAAATGACGGAGGGCTACGGCTGGTTTTTGGCGAAAAACCTTTAACGTAATGAACTTGATATCGTTGAAGGAATCCAAGTGGTTTTACAAATATATAATGGCGCAAACTTTTGCTAAAGAGGCCACTCCCGGTGAAAGGATCTCGGCGCTTTCCTCATCGAATGAGGTGCGGGATATTCCAAACTGAATACCACGATGCAAAGCAAAAGAATCGGCTATTGTAAACTTATTAAGTTGATGCAAACTTCTGCCCAAGGGGTCACTCCCGATGAAGGGATCTCGGCCCTTGCCTTGTCGAATGAGGTGCAGGATATTCCCAATCGAATACCACCGTGCAAAGCAAAAGAAAACGTCTGTAATGTCTGTTTTTGAAAACTTGGTTCCAACAACATCATATATATAGGTTTGCTTTCCTTGCATTGATTAGAATCAACGCAGTCCCATCAATTAAACATATCACACCAGAAAAGAACGAAAATATGATGTACGTATATGCCATCTGCATTCGCCACTGGGCCCCGTCATCACCCTTTACGTTACTTAACTAACGACAGAGCGGGGGCAGGACTAGCACGGGTGCAAACATATACAACATCTACCAGTATATATATAAATATATATGACAATCGTCCTAGGCATGATATAAAGCAACATCACAGAAGTATCACAGAAACTCAGCCAAGCAACACAGAGTGGTGGATAATCCTGGATCCTCGGGTTTTACTTGAGCCGCAAATGAGACCCGACGTTCCCTGTCGTATGGATAGCCTGTGCAATGAAAACCTAGACCCCTACGAGTGCAGCAAGTTACCCGCCAATCCTAGAAGCGAGGCAACCCCAATCAATAATGTGAATGGGCAACCTAACACTTCATAGAATCCGGTAACTTGGGCACCCCACCTTAGGTCAACCTATACCCCCTACGAGTGTGGCGACTAGCCCGCTAATTCTAGAGTAAGGTCCCTTCCGTCTCAACGCCATGAGATGCGGACCCGTTGCCCTCTAGAACCCGGTTATTCGTGCACTCCACTGCGGGGTAATCCTAGTACAGAAAAGAAAATAACATGTACAAGGGTGATATCGACGTCAACCTGGTCGTGTCCAAACAAATAATATACAAACTAACAGAGACGGCAGTCCACATGTCGGACGCTTGCCCCGCAATATCAAATGTACAAATGAAACTAAACTGTACTACTTTGCACCCAAGCTATCCGCCACGATGATCCAGCCACAACACGGCACAACACAAAACATCAACGTGAATGTCACGTTCGCAAACCCGTCTAAGAGAACATATAGCAATTAGACGAGTTGTACCGCTCTAATGACATTCACGGTCGCAGATAAACTACTAAACAGTGTTTAAAATATCGATTTCGAAACACCCTGAATTGCCTCTAAACTATTTGATAACACTATATCTAAACTGGCAAAACAAACAATACCAAAATACCAATATTCCAGAGACTAGAGAACACCCCAAAAATCAAGTTCCAAGTCCCTTACAAAACCGGCCATGCCGGTTTTTTTTGCAATCTCGCCGGCCCTATAGTGGAATTTGGGGCTCGTGTTTGGGTGGTGTTCTAGTTACTGTATAAATAGCCTTCTGCAATTGTTTAAAGTTTTTTTTAGAAGACTCAGAAAAATCGACAGCAACTGAAATATTTGGGGTATTGTTTCGGAGTTGTTTCGGTTTCGATACTTTAAACGTTGTTAAAACTGCTAGCAATGGGTTAATGGGCTGGCTCTGATACCATGTTGGGTTTCGGCAGCGCCGCGGCCATCAATCCGTGGCCAAATGCGGAAGAAAAATTTACAAAAACTGGCGCTAACGGAACCCATTCCTACGGATGTACCATTAACCCTACACTAGCAAACTAGAAAGAAGTTTAGATGGTTATACCGAATGATCCGTGTCCTTCGGTCTTCAACCACCTTCCCAAGCTCCTCGAGGCTTCCTTGATCAAGCTTGATCTCCGGTCTCCCTCCATCGAAGATGATCCACCCGAGGATTTATGAAACGAGCTCCTACTTCATAACCGAAGTAACTAGGGTATCTAGTTCGCTAAACTAGATAGCCTAGAGGATGTAGAGTATGGCGATGGATTAGTTTGTCTCAAGACACCCAAGGTTTCTCAACACATGAGAGGGTTTAGGTGGAGGAAGAAGAAGATGCCATGAGGTTGGGAGTGTTGTAGGAGAGAGAATGAATAATGGCTTAGTCTTTTCTTTGTTGTGAGATTAGTAATAAATAATGGAGCCACCCAATAAATATCCCATGTCTCCAAAATATCTAGAGTCAACCAAAAATATCTCAAGTCAACAATAATCTCACAACAAACAAAAACTTAAGCATGCTTAGTATAGTAACCATGGGTCATTACTAAGCCATGCAACAATAATGCAATAAACACCTCATCCTCCACCTCAATAACCTTTTAATCCAAAAAGGTCTAAACCATAATGAGGTGTAATCTTGTAAGAAACTACAAGAATACCCCTCATCCGTATTTACATACCTGCATTCGTATTCCGAAGAATACGAATACAATGAGACGAAAATAATCCAACAATATAATACTAGGATCCGGCTTAAACCAAAGCCCAGTGGCATTATCTGTGCACAAGTACACGTATATGATCGAACCCTGCCGTAAAACCATACGGGCTCTACATCATTTTGCCCGAAGCAGGGAAACCCTCCATGTGAGACTCTAATGACTCATCAATACGCTGGCAGTGGGTTTAACCACAAACACGTCAGCGGCACTAGTTGTACGTAATGGATACCCAGGTATTGAGCGAAAGGGAGGCCGACGAGCAAACTCATCCTGAACCCCTACCGAGCCTGTCAGTAATAATATCCGTACAGTCCGGTCCGTTCGTCTATGAGTATTGCATATCGAGTCTAGGGGGTGGATAAAGTCAGACCCCTAATAACGCGACATTTAGTGTCGGTATGAAACCCATCACCACCTGAGAAACTACTGATCCTAGATCAGTAATTCTTGACTACCTTGGCTAAGGATTCCTGGTGATGGCCACCCGTGCACAACGCGACATCAACCCCCAATACGAGAAAAGACAAATCCCCGACGATCCGCTCACTGCCTCCATGTGGCTCGGGACTGTACCCAACTAAAACCTGTTTGCACGATTCCTTTGAGCCGTGGTAGGGTAGTAATCAAAGCACAGTGGGAACTCACAAGAGACAAATGACGATCTCAGGTCGATAGACTAATATGTACACATGTCACCTGGGAACTGCTATCTGACAATAGGTATAGTACCAACGAGCAGGTTCCCTGCGAGTCCGTCCAGTGTACTCATAACCCAATGAGCACCTGTATACTATCTTAGGTGAACAAACTAACACCAATGGCTTGTGAGACCTGGCCACCGCCCCTCTTCGGGGTTTCGATCAGTATACACTAGTCTACTCTGGAGTATCGATGCCCAGTCTCGAAACTCCCACGACTAGGGACATTTAAGGATGTACTTATAGACCACCCATCTCCCACGTATATGATCACCATCATATTGTTGGTAGTCAAGCAAGAATCCTATGGGCTCTATCAACATGTAATAGTGATCTGTAATACCACATAAAGTATGTACATGATGATAAAGACAAACCAGATAGCATACTATCATCTTGAGTAAGACTGTTCTATCCGTATAGGTCCTCCCTCAATCATCGCAATCGCGTGCCTGCGATCAATAATTGACTTGAGGGCACTATAGCCAACAATCTCCCACTTGCACTTAAGGCTAATTATTGCTGTGTCGCATACTCACAGCCCGTATGATACTGAACACCCAACTCCTCTACTAATCAGTCTCGCAAAGCTCGTTTGCGAAACTATTGTGTTTGAGAAATACCCTCAGTGATCCACAGTGAGTGGATCCGCTCCAATATTTTTTTTTCTGTATCTCTCTATATATCAACTTCGCGGAGAAAGCCATCTTCCGAAATGAGCAATACCTATCTTAGAATTTGTCTGGATATCTGATGAGACCTAGTTCACAAATGAACTCCAAATCCAGTAAACTTCATAGACTGTATCATCCACTGAATTTAATCAGTATCCTGCGCCATGCCTTTCTCAGTATCCACTTGGACCACCTGTCCAACATACTGTCCCTCAAAAGAGGGAAAACTATAACTCTGACAGTCGCTCTATCATCCAGGTCACCTTGGAATCCTGGGATGATAACCGTCTCCCGAAGGAGGCTGACGTTACCATATCCTAAGAACATCCACTTATGTTCTTAACTGCTTTCTAACGTTTCTCCAGGATTGGATTAACATATAAAGTTATTGCAGCTAGTGCAAAAACAATATCTGGTGTGGTACTTGACATCACATGATTGACTCAATTGTCTAAGCAAGTGATATGCCGATCATGCAACCCTTTAGTCTGTAAGACATCCTTCAGAGAGGGTGACTCCATCACCTGCAGGTACACCACCATGCTAGGAGTCAACCATTCTAAAACGCATTTAGAATAATATCAAAATACCCAGATTGAGACACTTCCTAAATCTAGATCTAAAACCATAGATCAAGTAACCAGAAACCCTGATATTATATCCATATCCTATGTGGAGAAACTACCTTATGACAACCACAGTATAACCGATCGTAGTTTAGGAATATCTCTTCCTATCAAGTGCATGTCATCCAAATATGTGGACATCACTCTCTACTACCTTCTTACCAGATCCATCTCCTATTCTGATGAAGTCAAGACCAATCACTGTCACATCAAAAGTAGATGATCTATTTCCGCTATACCTGCTTTAGTCTATAAATAGACATAAGCTACTTTCCCTTTATGCTTCCGCTGCTCCCACTGACTATAACAACCCTCTGGCAGAGTCATATACATCTGCACTTCCAAAGCTAGTTAGAACGATGTTATACTCATCCTTCTGCCGGGTCTTATAGTCTAGAACAACAATAATGGCAAGTCTGGGTAAACAAGAACCTCCCTGTCACCGTCTCTGAGAGGACCGAAGTACTTCTTGGGTGCTTGGGGTTACCCACCTAATCTGCGAAGTGGCTAACGGAATGTCGAAACCAATTGAATTCTCAGGTTCTATTAAATTTTCAGTAATCGTTTGTGGTTCTGGAATCACTTCCAGTTCTACTATACTCCCACTTATGTTTTCTGACAAGAATCCATTTTACTAAAACTGGTGGCGAGTCAAGAACAACATAACCATTGATCTTCCAGATGGTAGAAAGTTAACCCTCGTCAAAGCCGAGGATAAACCTCAAACTGCCATTACTGAAACGTGTCTTAAGTTTATCCGAATTCTGGTTTTTATCATTAGACGGACAACTCCCTATACCTTGACATCATTAAGATATAAATTGGTTCTACATACCATATAGAAACAAAGGCACTAATTTAGTAGGAACCAGATTCAAAAATATGCAGCCGTCTCCAGTGCATATCAACCAAATGGAAGG
Source organism: Agapanthus africanus (assembly GCA_030015575.1). Lineage (NCBI taxonomy): Eukaryota > Viridiplantae > Streptophyta > Magnoliopsida > Asparagales > Amaryllidaceae > Agapanthus > Agapanthus africanus. The sequence goes on from JASDDO010000024.1 coordinate 203,997,266, forward strand.
GGGGCAATCAGTATTACTCAACTAGAAGTGCATCCATATATGAGTAACCTGAAAGAGAAACAAGTTCTCAAAACCATTACTATTAACGGAATACCAAACACAAGTATCTATATCTTCGACTACCTCGAAGAATCCTGATACTTCCAACAAATGGTTCTTTACTTTATTCTTATATCTATAACTTCTCAATATCTGGACCTTTTATTTCAACGAAATACTTGTCTAGAACTGGAGAAGTCATGAGTAAACAGAATATAGTATGAGTACCAACCCTTTTGTCCTAATGGACACTGGACAATATACAATACTTTGTATAAGCCCTCTGAGTTCAACAACTCAAACCCTGAGCGTCGTAGGTTGAAAACTGAGCTATGGTTAAGAAGAATTACATCGCTGTTGAATGCACCTTACTTAATCACCAACTGATATAGGTAAATGTCAAAGGAATAATTTCAAAAAGTTATATCTCACTTTATAAAATAAACGTACAGATATATCAGTTTGAAATTGGTGCATAATAATCGGATATTCAAAACCAAATATTTGCCATCAGGCAAAAACCCAGGTGATTTCCTCAAATATCACCAATTACAACGAATTCCGATATAATGAGGATATAATCACCTAATTCTCAATATCTTACTTTCACTCACCATCTGTAACACCATACAGGTGTGAGAATTAAATCTGGTAAATACATAGCCTGGAGTCAGAATCCAATTGGGAAACAGTTTTTAATTAACATTGCACAGTAAAACTGAAATATGAAAATGTTTCAAAGGGGTAACCTGGTATTCCTAGTTGTTAGTTATATGTATACCCTAAAGACCATTATTATACATGTGATGTATATTATAGTGGATACTTGGACATATATAGGGAGGACTTTCTTGCTCGACATGATAGTATGCTGTTTGGTTGCTCTTTATCTTAACATGTACACTTATTGTCTCTCTATTACATGTTGATAAAGCACTTAGGATGAGTACTTGACTACCAGGATTATGATGCAGATCATACTAGTAGGGAAGAGGTAGTCGGTAAGTACATCCTTCAAATGTTCCTAGTCGTGGGGGTATCGAGACGGGGCATCGATATTCCAGAGTAGACTAGCGTATACGCTTCTCGACCCATATGATGGGCGATGGATGATCCTATATCCATTGGTGTTTGACATCAGAGAAGGTATACGGATGCTCAGTGGAGACTGGGTACACTGAACGAACTCGCCGATAACTCCTAGATGGTATTATACCTATCGGCAGATAGCAGTTCTTTGGTGACACTGGTACAGGTTAGTCTGTCGACCCGAGATCGTCATAGAGTCTTGTGTGATTCCCACTGTGCTTTGATTTCTACCTTACCACATTCAAGAGATCATGCAAAATGGTGGTTTTTGGGTACAGTCACTAGTCATATAGAGGCAATGAGCGATAGGAGGGGATTCGTCTCTCCCGGTATTAGGGGTTGATGTTGCGCGCTATGCTCGATTGGCCATAACAGGAAATCCCTGGCCAGGGTTGCTGAGATTTAATGGTAAGTGTTATCAATAGTTTCTTGAACCATTATGAGCCTCACATCGGCATGACTTATCAGGCTATTGGGGTCTGACGTTGAACCACCCCCAGGCTGTGATATGCGACATATCTGACGAAGAGACGGGACTGTACGGTAGTGTTACTGATTGGATTCGCAAGTGTATGAGCATGCTTGCTTGTTGATCTTCTGATTGCTCAATACCCGGGTGGCCGTTAAGTTTAGCAGACCGCTTGCGGCTTGTGGGTGACTGATATGATCACCACCTACTGCCGGCGTATTGACGAGTCTTTAGAGTCCCACACAGAGGTTTCCTGGCTCAAGCGAAACGAAGTAGGAGCACATATGTGATATGTGCGGGACTGAGATTAATACGCGTATGTGATACCGTATTCTATTCTCGCGATATGTGATATCGGTCGGTTATATGTGATATAACCGGGCTGTCGAATCAAGTGTTGATTCGACAAGTTGATACATTTGATATTAGTCGGTTGTATGTGATATGGCCAGATTATTAAATCAAGTGTTGATTTAATAATTTAATGTATAATTATATATTTGATATATTAATTTACATTAACTAATATTAGCTCACTTAAGCATTTCTTTATCTCACTAGTGTACACTTAGTATATATGTGATATATATTAATGTACATCTTTTGTGTCATGCTTGATGCCACATGATACATGGGTGTATGAGACTTACACCATGCTTATAATAACATGAGGGTTTTGTTTATTTAAAGTAAATCAAATTAGTTGGAAATTGTCACATGGTTGAAACTTGTAGAAGCTTATGGAACCATTGACCAAGTCCACTAATTTTGTTTTACTTGAAGATATTTATTAATCTAACCATTATTGTTTACCCATGGTTTAGTCTCTACATGAGTTAGTATATGATACTAACTCACCCATGGTTGCTATTCTCACTCATTATTCCATTCACACTTCATCTTCTTCCTCATCTCCAAAAGCTTTCTAGCTTCATGAGAGGTGATGAAATATTGTGAGAAAATTATTTCTAAAGTGAGCAAAATTCCTACTTCATCAACCTCTTGTCTACTGGCCATTTAGATTGGGTTGTTTCTTCACTAGTTCATCACTTAGTGAAGAGGTAACTTGAGTTAGTGTCTCCTCGACGTAGATCATCTTTGGCCTCGAAGACTTCAAACAAGCTTGTTCATTTCACCTTGTGGAGCCTCACTAGAGTCCGGGAGATCACTACTTAAATCGAAGGGGCTACTGCACAGAGCTATTGAAGTGAAAGACCGGTCTACAAAGATTGTATTCCTTGTTCACTTAGATGTAAAGATGTTTACATGCTTGTTCGTCTAATTCTCTAGTTTAGATTCTAGCGTTAGGGTTCTTTAGCGCGCCATTTTTTTTGAAAACGGCATGGTCGATACCTCCCGAAACCTAGCGGCCGCCTAAGGAACCCAGCAGTGGTATTAGAGCCAAGCTAGAGAATTAGATGATGTTTGTTAGATTACGAAACCGAAACTACTCTTAAACATGCAACACTAAACCTAGTTTTTGTCGAAATTTTCAGAGAGTCTAAAATTTTTTTAAGCAGTTGCAGAATGTTACATGAGATGTAAAAAGAACACCATAGAAATTTGAGCCCCCTAGCAGGAAAATGTCCGGCCACATGTGAGGAAAAACCGGCCTGCTCGGTTTTATAGGCTAGTTCAGGGTTGAATTTTCTAGGGTGTTCCGGTCTCTGGGTTTTGGTATTTCAGGTGTTGCTTGTTTTTTCTAAGATTGCATGTGATGTGGTCTTGCTGTATTGGCAATTCAGAGTGTTTCGTATTCGTAATTTTAACATTGTTTCGGGTTATTTAGACGACGTTAAAAAGTTCAAACTGATATCAATAACCCAATTTTTCTCTCGCTGGAAATTTTCCAAGAGTTGGATTTTTCCAAGTTTAAAATCTTCAGAAAATCATGCAGGTGTTTTCTATGGACCCTCTAGAAGAACGAAACCCTGACTCGATTCTGTGACCGTCGGAACCGCCACCAAACCCCAGGGTTTATGGTATTTCCGTGGAGCCACAGGTGAGGCAAGGGTTGACCCTATTACGGTTGGTCCATAGGTGTTGTGGCATGTTCTGGGTACTTTTTAAACTCCGCTCAAGTGTTGAGCGCTTTGGTAAATTTTGGGTGTTTGTTGATTCGATCGAAAAGTTTAACATCGTCTAGCTATTTGTGATTGTGATACAATATTTGGAATCCACAATAATTAGTTATGTGATAACTAGTTTGAATTTTATAAATCTAGCAGTTTAGTCTCATTTGATCGGTTGCAACGGAATTTTGATGTGGATCAAAAGTCCGTCGCAATTACGTAGTGTACGCGGATACTCGTCGGTTAACCTTACCAGATAGCCACGCCCCATAACCCCGACCAAGTGACTGTAGGAGAACCCCGTTGCCAAAAGCATCCGTTCGGGTGCTCATGGCCGCGGTGTTCCGCCTTAGTGCACTTCGTCGACAGCATCGGGGGTGCAGCCGTCTACTAAAGTTTCTGACGAGCATTCGATCTGGTTGTCAGGAATCTTGTTGAATTACCCGACTAGTTATTGGAAAGTGTTTTCAATATCGAGACTAAAATGCGGGATTTATAATTGTTAGGCATGTGATGTCTAAGGAATTCATTTGGTAAGGCATGAAATCCAAAGTATATGATACATTGGGTTTATGATGTCTAAGGTGATTGTGGATTCCAATTGTTGTGTAATATGTGGTGTATCGCCGGTTTCATTGCTATACGTCAACGACAATTGGGATACGCATATTTACTTACGTTGATGACATATGATGTTATGTGTTGCTGTGATATGTTATATTGGATCGTCGTATTTAAATAGACGGGTTTTTTTTTATGTGAGATGAGAGTTTTTTATTTTCATTCATATAAAAAATTATATGTAATATTCTTTTATTTGGGCACTTCCCGGTTGAGGATGATGTCACCATTGATGTATATTATTTACTTTTCCGCATTAGGATAGACCTAAAGGGGGATCGCAAGTAACCGGGTTCTAGTGTCCAGTGGGAGACGATCTCGAGGAGTCGAGATCGGGTTTCCTAACCCTAGAATTGGTAGGGTTGTTTGCCGCTCTCGTAGGGGTCTAGAGATGTGGGTTTGGCTATTCATCGCGACCGTGGAATCCGTGTTTTTTACTGGCTTAATTTAAAACACGGAATTCCTAGAATATCCAATATTTCATATATGTTCTTCTGCTGCTGATATTCTGTGATGTGATCACTTGATATTCTGAGACAAATGCTTATATTATATATATATATATATATATATATATATATATATATATATATATGATATATAATAAATATTGCTACTTTCGTTTCTTCTGTGATGCTTAGGAAGCATAAATGATGGGACTTCATTAATGAGATTAATGAAGTAAAAGAAACCTAAAGATATTGCAGAATCTTGTTTTAAAAATTGGTAGCTCTAGTTCTTGCTTTGCATAGCGGTTTTCCTTGTAGAATATCCAGCATCTTATTCGATAAGGAAAGAGCCGAGATCCCTTCACCGGGAGTGACCTCTTTAGCGAAACCGGCAGATGCTACAACCCACTCGGTTTTGTCTTTTGATTGCTTTTTTAGTTCATGCTTTGCATAGTGGTATTTGTGAAATATCCAGCACCTCATTCGATGAGGAAAGAGCCGAGATCCCTTCACTGGGAGTGACCACTTTAGCTAAACTAGTAAAAGCCTCAAAAACACTCCTTTTAAAATTCACTCGATTCTACAATGAGATCAATTTCATTACGCAAAAGGTTTTCTTAAAAATCTGTCGTAGCCCTTCGTCATTTCAGACGAGTGCTACTTAGTATTCGTGCTACGTTTGTTGACCTTCGTCAAGGCGTAGTGTGTGGTAGCTAACTAGTGCTTATCTGCTAAAGCATGAGATGCGATTGGATTAGGGTATTCGTACGACGTTGTTGGCCTTCGTCAAGGGTCGTGCGGGTGGGTTTAATTCAATCATGAAATGTACGGGTTGAACTTGAGTAGCGGCCTATGGTTTGTTGGCCTTCGTCAAGATCATAGGAATCTAGGGGTCAAATATTATCGGGAATTTCAAGTGTTGAAATTTGCAATGAGATTGCATACCTTCTATGAGATAGTTGGATCCCGATACCCACTGCGAGTAAGAGTTACTCCTGGGAGAGTTTTACATATTACAATTAGCCGATCAAAGTAGGTGTTTAGAAAGGTGTTAACGGGGTTACGCCCTTGGGAAAACGAGGTTTATTTTAATTAGATCCATACGAAAGTTGTAGGGTTCCTAGGCACTCTTACAAGGGTCTATAAGGCATCAACCATGCCCGATTTAAAATTTAGACGTGCCGAATAACCCAAAGCGAGGATCTTTGCTAGATAATTAGGGTTACACATGCAAGTAAACATCTTTACAACTAAGAGTGAGGGATTACAACCTTTGTAGTCCGCTCCTTCGCTTCATAAGCTCCGAGTAGTCGTCCCTTCGCCGCGATCCATGATCTCCCGAACTCAAGAGAAGCTCCACAACCGGAATGATCCATGCTTGCTTGTAGTCTTCCTTTTCAAAGATGATCTACCTTGAAGTTTCTTTAACTCAAGCTCTCACTCACTAATGAGGTGAACACCCTAATCTAATTGGTTAGATTAGATGAGGATGATGAAGTAGGATTTATGCTCTCTTTTATTATCAAATTCTCACACAAATCCATCACAAAATAAAAACTTAGAAAGCTTTTGTGAGCTCAAGGAAGAAGAAGAAGAATGAATGTTCTTTTGTGATGAATAATGAAAATGATATATGATTACAAATGCAACCATGGTCAAAGATGACAAGGCTAACCAGTGTAGAGACTTAACTAGGGTTAAGGGTGTGGTTTGGGTCAAAGAAATATCTAGCAAAATATCAACCATAATATCTTTGCTAGAAACAAAGTAAAACTTTCTAGAAGTTTCATGAAAGAACTAACCCAAATCAAACCCTAACCATCTTTAATCTCCACTAATCATGTTGCATTAGTAATTATAATATGTTACAATATTATATATCACATATATAATATATTTTGTAACAAAAGAAAATAATACAATTAACATATATCGCATATATATCAATGTATTATCCGGTGAGAAAATGAATCAATAAAGCGAGCCAATATTAGATAATGTAATGTAATATATCACATATAATTATACATTAAATTATCGAATCAACACTTGATCCGACAATCCGGCAATATCGAATATAACCGACTAATATATATCAAGTAACGATTCATCGAATCAACACTTGATCCGATGACCCGGCTCATATCAAAATATCGCGAGAATATAATACGGGATCTCATATCGTATTATCCTCGGTCCTGCACATATCACATATGTGCTCCTACTCCGTTGCCTGAGTCAAGAAACCTCTGTGTAGGACTCTAAAGAATCGTCAATACGCCGGAAGTAGGTGATGATCATATCAAACACTCACAAGCTGCAAGCGGTCAGCTAAACGTAACAGCCGCCCAGGTATTGAGCGATCAGAAGATCAACAAGCAAGCCTGTACATTCTCCTGTGAATCCAATCAGTAACACTCTCGTACAGTCCGGTCTCTTCGTCTGATATGTTGCATATCTAGTCTAGGGGTGGTATACGTCAGACCCCAGTAACCGATAAGTCGTGTCGATGTGAGGCTCATAACAGGTCGAGAAACTACTGATAACACTTACCAGTAGTACTCAATATCCGCCCTGGCCAGGGACTTCCAGTTATAGCCAATCGAACACAGCACAACATCAACTCCCTATACTGGGAGAGACGAAACCCCTCCTATCGCTCATTGCCTCCATGTGATTCGGGACTGTACCCAAAAGCCACCATTTTGCACGCCCTCTTGGACGTGGTATGATGGAAATCAAAGTACAGTGGGAATCACACAAGGCTCTATGACGATCTCGGTTCTACAGACTAACCTGTACCAGTGTCACCAGAGAACTGCCATCTGACGTGAGGTATAATACCATCTGGGAGTTCTCGGCGAGTCCGTCCAGTGTACCCAGTCTACACTGAGCACCCGTACACCATCTTTGATGTCAAACACCAATGGATATGGGATCATCCATCGCCCATCATATGGGTCAAGATGCGTATACGCTAGTCTACTCTGGTGTATCGATGCCCTGTCTCGACACACCCTCGACTTGGAACAGTTATAGGATGTACTCGTCGACTACCGTGGCCCCACTAGTATGATCTCATTATAGTCCCAGTAGTCGAGTACATATCCTAAGGGCTTTATCAACATGTGAGAACAAGATAGTAAACTAATACAAGTCAACATGTTAAGATAAAGTGAAACCAAATAGCATACTATCATGACGAGCAAGAAAGTCCTCTCTATATATATCCAAGCATCCTTTATAATATACATCATATGTACAACAATGGCCTCTAGGGCATATACATAACTAACAATCTCCCATTTGCACTAAGGCCAGCTGTTGTAGTATCTCATACCTAGCATCCCGAATAATCTCTTAAACTGTATCTTGGGAATGGCCTTCGTGAGTGGATCCGTAGTTTTGTCCTTCGTATCAACTTTCCTGACCCCGATCTCCCGGCGATCTACTATCTCCCTGATCAGGTGATACCGCCTCAGAATATGTCTGGACTTCTGATGGGACCTGGGTTCCTTGGCCAAAGCCACAGCTCCATTGTTATCGCAATACAAAGGTATTGGATGATCAATGGATGGAACCATACCAAGTTCAGTAATGAACTTCTTTATCCAGACAGCCTCTTTGACAGCAACGTTGGCAGCGATGTATTCAGCCTTCATCGTCGAGTCTGCAACGGTATCCTGTTTGGAACTCTTCCAACACACCGCCTCTCCATTGATGGTAAAAACAAATCCCGAGTGCGACTTAGAATTGTCCTTATCACTTTGGAAGCTTGAATCGGTAAAGGACTCCACATGGAGTTCCCCGTTACTATAAACCAAGAACATCTCCTTAGTTCTTCTCAAGTACTTGAGAATGTTCTTCATAGCTATCCAGTGACTCTCTCCGGGATCTTCTTGATACCGACTCACTACACTTAGTGAGTATGCTACATCGGGTCTGGTACATAGCATCGCATACATGATAGAGCCTACTGCCGAAGCATAGGGTATCCCTTGCATGCGAGCTCTCTCCAAATCAGTCTTGTGAGACATCTCTTTGGAGAGAGTGGGTCCAGAGATCGTGGGTAGGTTCCCACGCTTGGATTCTTCCATACTAAACCTCTTTAGTATGGTGTCAATGTACCTGGATTGGGACAATCCTAGTATCCTTTTAGATCTATCTCTATAGATCATAATTCCCAGTATGCAGGAGGCGTCACCTAGATCTTTCATTGAGAATCTTTGTGATAAGAAGAGCTTGACCGATTGCAGCATAGGAACATCATTTCCTATCAAGAGTATGTCATCGACGTACAATACGAGGAAGACAACCTTGCTCTCTGCAACCTTCTTATATATACAAGGTTCATCTACATTTTTGATGAAGTCAAACTCTTTGACTACAACATCAAAGCAGATGTTCCAACTCCGCGATGCTTGCTTTAACCCATAGATGCATTTAAGTAGCTTGCACACCTTTCCGCTGCTCCCATTGTCTACGAAGCCCTCTGGCTGAGTCATGTACACGCACTCTTCTAAATCACCATTTAGAAAGGCGGTCTTAACATCTATCTGCCAGATTTCGTAGTCATGGTATGCAGCAATGGCAAGTAAGATCCGGATGGACTTAAGCATAGCTACTGGAGAACATGTTTCGTCATAATCCACACCTGGTCGTTGACGAAAACCCTTTGCAACAAGTCTAGCTTTGAAAGTCTCAACTTTTCCATCTACACCAAGTTTCTTCTTAAAGATCCATTTGCTCCCAATGGGTTTTACCCGTTCAGGAGTAACTTCCGAAGTCCATACTTTGTTGGTGTACATGGATTCCATCTCAGATCGCATTACATCCAGCCACTTCACAGAGTCACCACTCATGATGGCCTGCTCGAAACTAGTGGGGTCATCATCTTCCATGATGCAATCTTCGCTCCCACCATCGATGAGAAAACCGTAGTATCTCTCAGGTGGATGAGAAACCCTGCTAGATCGGCGGAGAGGCTGGGGTTCATCAGGAGCTACTGAATCCTCTGGTTCTAATAAATCATCAGTTGTAGTTTGTGGTGCTGGAACCTCTTCCAGCTCTACCTCTTTGCCACTAATTTCTTTTGCAAGAAATTCCTTTTCTAAAAAGGTGGCATATTGAGAAACAAACACCTTTTGTTCTTCAGCGTGGTAGAAAAAGTATCCTTGGGAATTCTTAGGATATCCCACAAACTTGCAAAGAACTGATCGTGCCTCGAGTTTATCCGGATTTTGCCTTTTGACATAGGCCGGACAACCCCATATCTTAACTCGTTTAAGATACGGTCTCTTCCCACTCTATATCTCTTATGGTGTGGTAGGTACAGATTTAGATGGAACTTGATTCAATAGGTATGCCTCTGTCTCAAGTGCATATCCCAAGAAGGAAATAGGTAACTCAGCAGTGCTCATCATAGAGCGTACCATATCTGATAGGGTGCGATTCCTCCATTCCGATACACCGTTGTGCTGTGGTGTATAGGGAGGTGTAAGCTGAAAGAGAATCCCATTCTCTTTTAGATAATCTAGGAACTCATTGCTTAAGTATTCACCTCCTCGATCAGATCGAAGGATCTTAATACTTTTGCCCGTTTGGTTCTCTACTTCGTGTTTATATTCCCTGAATTTCTCAAAAGCTTCAGAATTGTGTCTCATCAGGAACACATGTCCGTATCTTGAGAGATCGTAAGTGAATGTAATGAAGTAGGAAGAACCGTTCCTGGCATGTGTAGACATGGGACCGCATACATCACTATGTACCAGTCCTAAGAGTTCCTCAACTCTTGCTCCGTGTCCACTAAACAGAGTTTTGGTCATTTTGCCTTTGAGACATGAATGGCAAGTATCATAAGATGATAATTCGAACGGATTCAAATATCCATCCTTATGTAACTTAGCTAGCCGTGTCGCATGTAAGTGCACGGCGGCGCCCCAGCCGTCGATCCGACGCCGGAAACGCGGAAACGAAAAACTTTTGCGACTAGCAAACCGGCACCACCGCGCACAAATATCCCGGATCGGGCCATTAACCTAGCTACTAGCAAACTAGAAGATGGGTAGATAAGTATACCAAGCGATCTGTGTCCTTCAGTCTTCGTCTCCACTCCGATCTCCCGCGGAATCTCCGTCCGTCACGTCCTCGTCGGAAATGGCACCACGTAGCCGATTTCTTTTACGGACTCCCACCTCTGGAACAAGGCAACTCGGGCGCGAAGTTGGCTAGCCGACGCGTCCAAGGAATGCTATAGGTGTAGTGTAGAAGCTTGTCTCTTTTGGGGTTATGAGGTTGCTATGGTGATGGAGGAATCAAGAACTTTGAATGGAGCTTGTAACTTTGATACAAAAATGAGATGAACACATTTCTCCACAACAAAAATCAACCCTCTCCCTCATCCAAAAGTGGCCGGCCAAAAAAAATGAGAAGGGAATCAAATAAGGGAGGTGAGTGTAGGAACTAAAATGGTGACCACATCAAAAGCAAGCCTCATATCAAAGTTGCAAATCAATCCCATCCTAATCCTTTCTCATTAATGCAAAACTATGATGAAGAAAGGAATGGAATCTAATGATGATGAAGCCACACATGCAAGAAACCCCTCCACAAAAAGTTATTTGCACAACTGCAAATAACCCCCTCCATCGGAAAATCCGGCCGGGAAGGAACGAAGGAAAACAGGCCGGAACGGAATGCAAACTGGCAACTTCAGAAAACTGATCCCGTAATAAATTACAGGAAAACCCCACGACTGCAAATACATGCCCGCATTTGTATTCCCACTGAATACAAATGCAAAGAGACAAAATCTACACTATCTAATACTAGGATCCGGCTTAAGCCAAAGCCGGCTAGTAAAAACCGTCCGATCACGATCCGTGCAATACCGCACGTATCTGATCGAACCCTGCCATATCTCCATACGACCTCTACAGCGTTTCGCTCAAAACCTGAGTAACTGAGTGTGGTGGACTCTAAAGGCTCGTCAATACTATGGCTGTGGATTTAACCACTAGCACGTCAGAGGTATTAGCCATACGTGACGGGCTACCAGCTATTGACCAAAAGGGACGTCGATGAGCGAACTCATCCTGACACCCCACTGAGCCTGTCAGTGACAATATCCGTACAGTCCGGTCCGTTCGTCTATGAGCATCGCATGGCGGGCCTACGGGGTTGGTAAAGTCAGACCCCCAAAAGAGGTACAAGTCGTATCGGAGTGTAGCCCAGAACACCCTGAGATACTACTGGAATACCTACCAGCAAATCTCCTGCCTTGGCCAAGGACTTTTCATCTACTGGCTCTCCTAGACACAGCGCGACCTCACCCCCAATACCGGGAGAGACGAACCCCTGTAGATCCGCTCACTGCCTCCATGTGGCTCGGGACTGTACCCAACTAAAACCTGTTTGCACGACTCCTTTGAGCCGTGGTAGGGTAGTAATCAAAGCACAGTGGGAACTCACACGAGACAAATGACGATCTCAGGTCGATGAACTAACCTGTACACATGTCACCAGGGAACTGCTATCTGACGTCAGGTATAATACCAACTAGCAGGTTCCCGGCGAGTCCTGTCCGGTGTACTCATAACCCAATGAGCACCTGTATACATCTTAGGTGAACCAACTGACACCAATGGCTTGTGAGACCGGCCACCGCCCCTCGTCGGGGTCTCGACTGTATACACTAGTCTACTCCGGAGTATCGATGCCCTGTCTCGAAACTCCCACGACTAGGGACCATTTAAGGATGTGCTTATAGACTCCAGCTCCCACGTATATGATCGCCCTCATACTGCTGGTAGTCAAGCAAGAATCCTAGGGGCTCTATCAACGTGCAATAGCGACTCGTAAGGTCACCTAAAGCAGTACACGATGATAAAGATAAACCAGATAGCATACTATCATCTTGAGTAAGACTGTCCTACCGGGATAGGTCCTCCCTCAATCATTGCAATCACGTGCCTGTGATCCAATAATTGACTCTGAGGGCACTATCTCCAACAATCTCCCACTTGCACTCAAGGCTAATTATTGAGATGTCGCATACTCACAGCCCGTGTGATACCGAACACCCAACTCCTCTACTAGTCAGTCTCACAAAGCTCGTTTGCGAAACTATTGCGTTCGAGGAATAGCCTCAGTGAGTGGATCCTCTCTGGTGTTTCTTTCTATGTCTCTCTTTATCTCAAGTTCGCGGAGAAAACCATCTCCCGAAATGAGCAATACCTGTCTTAGAATGTGTCTGGATATCTGATGGGACCTAGCTCATAAGTGAACTCCAAATCCAAACTTCTTAGGCTGTATCGTCAACTGAACTTAATCAGTATCCTGCGCCATGCCTTCCCTCAGTATCCACCTGGACCACCTGTCCATCATACTGCCCCTCGTCAGAGGGAAAACTATAACTCTGACAACCTCTCTGTCATCTAGGTCATCTTGGAAGTCTGGAATGATAACTGTCTCCCGAAGGAGACTGCCGTTATCAAATCCCTAGAACATTCACTTATGTTCTAAAACTGCTTCCGACTGTTTCTCCAGGATTGGATCAATATCAACTTATTGTATCTACTACAAGAACAACATCTGGTGTGGTACTTGACATCTCATGATTGACTCAATTGCCTAAGCAAGTGATCTGCCAATCATGCGCATCCCTCTCCCCTTTAGTCTGTAAGACACCTTTAGAGAGGGTGACTCCATTACCTGCAGGTACACCACCATGCCAAGAGTCGTCCATTCTAAATACTCTTAGAATGCTGTCTAAGTACCCAGATTGGGAAACCACCCAAATCTAGATCTAAAATCATAGATCTAGTGACCAGAATGTCTGATATAATGTCCAAGTCCTGTGTGGAGAAACCACTGTGTGACGACCAAAGTATAACCGATCGTAGTATAGGAATATCACTTCCTACTCTGTGTATGTCATCAAATACCAGGACATCACACCCTACTACCTTCTTAACAGATCCATCCCTTATTCTGATGAAGTCAAACCTATGACTGTCACATCAGAAATAGATGATCTATCTCCACTGTATCTGCTTTAGTCTATAAATAGACATAAGCCACTTGTCCACCATGCTTCCGCTGCTCCCACTGACTACGAAAACCCTATGGCAGAGTCATATACACGTGCACTTCTAAAGCTAGTTTAGAACGACGCTATACTCATCCTCCTGCCGGGTCTCACAGTCCGGAGCAACAGCAATGGAAAGTCTGGGTAAACAAGAACCTCCCTGCCACCGTCCTTGAGCATACCGAAGTACCTCTCGGGTGCCTGAGGTTACCCACCATATCTGCAGAGTGGCCAATGGAATGTTAAACCGGATTGAATCTTTAGGTTCTTATCAAATCTTCAGTAATCGTTTGCGGTTCTGGAATCACTTCCAGTTCTACCATACTCCCACTACTGTTTTCTGAAAAAATCCATTTTTGTTAAAACTGTGGCAAGTCTAGAACAATATCACTATTGATCTTCCAGATGGTAGAAAATCAACCCTCGTCATAGCCCGGGTCAACCCACAAACAGCCATTACAGAAACGTGCCTTGAGTTATCCAGAGTCTGGTTTTAAGCATAAGCTGGACAACTCCCCGTACCTTAACAATGTCAAGATATGAACTGTTCTATATCCAATATAAAAACATAGGCACTGATTTGATTGAACCAGATTCAAATCATGCAGCTGTCTCCAGTGCATGTCAACTAAATGGAAGGAGGCGGATCAGCATTACTCAACTTAGGAATACTTCCAATTATGAGTAACCTGAAAGAGAAGCAAATTCTCTTAATCATTACTATCAACTGAATACCATATACAAGTATCTACATCTTCGATCTCCTTGAAGAATCCCGATACTTGCAACACCTGGTTCTCTACTTTATTCACATACCTATAACTTCTCAAAACTTGGACCCTGTGTTTCTACGAAACATTTGTCTAAGAACTAGAGAAGTCATAAGTAAACCGAATATAGTACAAGCACCATCCCCTCTGTCCTGATGGACACTGGACAATATACAATACTCTGTATAAGTCCCCTGAGTCTAGTGACTCATTCACTGTGTGTCGTAGGTTGAAAACTGTACTTATGGTTAAGAAGAATTACACCGCTGTTTAATGCTCCTTACCTAACCATCTACTGATATAGGTAAATGTCATAGACAAAATTTCAAAAAGGTATATCTCACTCTATAAAAATAGACGTACAGATGTATCAATTTGAAATTGGTGCATAACAGCGGATATTCAAAACCAAATATTTGTCGTCCGGCAAACTACCCAGGTGGTTTCCTCAAATATCACCAATTACAACGAATCCCGATATAATGAGGACAATCACCTAATTCCCAATAACTTAATCCCACTCATCATCTGTAAAATCATACAGATGTGAGAATCATACCTGGTAAATACATACCCTGAAGCAAGTGTCTAATTGGAAAATCAGTTTTCTCTTAACAATACACAGTGAAACTGAAACATTGAAATGTTTCGATGGGGTATCCTGGTATTCCTAGTAATGCCTCTTCCATTATCCAGATTCACAACTGTAACCGTATAATTCTTTGCCATCTCTCCAAATCCCTTTATATGTCTTTAGTCATTACCTTCTGCACACCCCTTTAGGCCAAATGGTTTTCTTTCTTCCCTACCGTTCGGCACCAGCCTATGGTTTGGAAGAAGAATATCCAATAAGCATAATGGGTGTACTGTCCTGATCCTAGGACCACTCGCAATGCGAGAGAAGGTGAAGATAAAAGACAACCGAATAAACCTTATTCCTATTTCTCCTGAGCCAGGATCCATCCCCGAACTGGAACAAGTTCCTTTCGAGTTCGTATATAACCATACGATGGAGTATCCAATAAACTTGGGATCTTCGTAGTGATACGGAGTGTCCTGGAGAAATACAAAGGTGATTTAGGATTGGCGAAGAAATACTTGGTTTGGTCGTGAATAGCAGTCGCAATTTACTTTGCCCTCTTACTAATCCCTTTCTTTGTCTTAACTTAATACCTTATGTACACCGTTTAGGTTAATTGGTTTTCTTCATTCCCTACCGTTTAGCACCAGCCTAAGGTTTGGAAGAAGACAATCCAATTTGCGTAATAGGTGTACTATCTCCTAAACCAAGGAGTACTCACAATGTGAGAGAAGGTAAAAGGAAAAGACAACTGAATAGTTCTATTCGTTTTCTCGAGAACCGGAAACCATCCTCGAATTCCTTCGAGTTCGTATATAACCATACGATGGTTTTGTCCAATGGAAGTGGACGTTCGTAGTAATACGGGGTGTCCTGGAGAAAAGGGTAAAAGTAGGAGTGGCAATGAGGTTTGCAACTCTGACAATCCAAAAGCCAGTGTTTAAGAAGGTTCGGTTAATTTTGGTCACTGAGTCATAGTCTAGGGTCGGGTCAATGGTCGCTGCCAAAGAGAGAGAGAAAAGAAACACTCAGCGTGCACTCTAACCTAGATCAGAATGGTTATCACTTTATCTAATCTGGAAACCTCCCACTGTAACGTCAAATTCTTCCCCAAACCTGAAAGAAGAATTAGTCGGGATCACCTGAGGAGTAAACCAACTCATCAGTGGGAATCGGGATCCAACTATCATCGCATGATAACGTAACGGGATCCGCTCACGTTATCACATTCCAGAAGGTATGCGCATATCTGGCAAGTTTCAGTTCTTTTGAAACTCCGGATGTGATTTTTACCCCATGCTCTTATGACCTTGACTTTGGCCAACAAATCATAAGTCACATGTCAAGTTCAACCCGTCATTGTCCAGGTTGATTTGAACCCACCCGTACAAGCCCTTGACTTTGGCCAACAAGGCTATACGACTGTCCCAAACCAACGCATCTATCTATGCAGCATATGAATACCCAATAGCTACCAAACACTGTGCCTTGACTTTGGCCAACAAACACAGCTTGAATACTATTGATTACCCATATGAAACGACGGAGGGCTACGAATGGTTTCTGGCGAAAACCTTTAACGTAATGAACTTGATATCGTTGAAGGAACTGATAGCTTTAAAAAATGTAGTGACAAAAACCTTTGCTAAAGAGGTCACTCTCGGTGAAGGGATCTCGGCTCTTTCCCCGTGGAATGAGGTGCAGGATATTCCAACTGAATACCACGATGCAAAGCAAAAGTAATCGGCTACAGTGAAGTTATTGCCCTGACGCAATCTTTTGTCCAAGGGGTCACTTCCGGTGAAGGGATCTCGGCCCTTGCCTCGTCGACTGAGGAGCAGGATATTCATAACCGAATACCACTGTCCAAAACAGAAGAGAACGCCCTTGCAATAACAGCTTTTTGAAAAGTGTTCCAACAACATCAGAATAGGTTTGTTTATCTTGCATTGATCCGAATTAACGCAGTCCCATCAATTGATCACACCACAAAAGAACGAAAATAATGATGTACGTATATGCCATCCGCATTCGCCACTGGGTCCCGTCATCACCCGTTAGGTTTCTTAACTAACGACAGAGCGGGGACTGGACTAGCGCGGATGCAAAACATATACAACATCTACTAGTATATATATAATATATAATTTTCGCTCAAGGCGTGATAAAATGCAACATCACAGAAATGTACAGCATCAGAGAACAATACAGATATCTGGGATCCCCGGGTTTCATAGAGCCGCTACTGAAACCCGACGTTCCCCTGGTCGTGTGGATAGCCTGTGCAATGAAATCCTAGACCCCTACGGGCGCGGCAAGTTACCCGCCAAAACCTGAAGCGAGGCAGCCCCCTTCAGCAACGTGAATAGACCACCCAGCACTTCACGGAATCCGGTAACTAGGGCACCCTTCCTGGGTCAACCTATACCCCCTACGAGTGCGGCGAATAGCCCGCCAATTCTAGAGTAAAGCCCCCTGCGTCTCAATGCCATGAGATGCGGGCTCATTTCCCTCTAGAACCCGGCTATCCGTGCACCCCTCCGTGGGGTAATCCTAGTACAGAAAGTAAAATATACATACAACGGGTACATCGACCTCGACCCGGTCGTGCCCCAAAAGAATAATACAAACAGGCAGTGACGACAGTCCACATGTCGGATGCTCGCCCCGCAATATCAAATGTACATATAAAATAAAACTGTACTAACATTGCATCCAGGCTATCCCCCACGACCAATCCGCAACATCACAGCACAACACAGAACATCAACGTGAATGTCACGTTCGTAAATCCGTCTAAAAGGGCTATAGCAGATAGACTGGATTTACGGATCGAGTGACATTCACGGTCGCAGATATAATGTAAATACTGTGAACTAACATGTTTAAAATATCCGATCGAACAAATTCACCGAAATGGGCCCCAAGCAGTACTGTAGCACTTACAAAAAATCTGGGCCCAAACAGAAATCCCAAAACCCCTATTTCCTATTCAAAAGCCCACTGGAAAAATTTGGCCCAATGAGGACACTTTCCCACCGTGGAACCGCGGCCAAACCAGGGGTTTGGCCGCGTTTCTGCGGTCGTAATGACGAATCATTGGATCGAATTTTCCCAGAATTCTTAGAATTTCTTGCATGTGTTTCTGCAACTACCTGAAAAATTTTTAGAGCCCAAAACATTTCAACAGAAAACTGATGCACACGAAATACGGTTTTTTTTGGGATTTTTGTTCGATCGAGTCTTTAAACATACTAGAGCAAGCTAGACTAGGTTAATGGCGTGGCTCTGATACCAATGTAAGTGCACGGCGGCGCCCCGGTCGTCGATCTGACGCCGGAAACGCGGAAACGAAAAACTTTTGCGACTAGCAAACCGGCACCACCGCGCACAAATTTTCCCGGATCGGGCCATTAACCTAGCTACTAGCAAACTAGAAGATGGGTAGAGAAGTATACCAAGCGATCCGTGTCCTTCGGTCTTCGTCTCCACTCCGATCTCCTGCGGAATCTCCGTCCGTCACGTCCTCGTCGGAAAGGGCACCACGTAGCCGATTTCTTTTATGGGCTCCCACCTCTGGACCGAGGCAACTCGGGCGTGAAGTTGACTAGCCGACGCGTCCAAGGAATGCTATAGGTGTAGTGTAGAAGCTTGTCTCTTTTGGGGTTATGAGGTTGCCATGGTGATGGAGGAATCAAGAACTTTGAATGGAGCTTGGGAACTTTGATACAAAAATGAGATGAACACATTTCTCCACAACAAAAATCAACCCTCTCCCTCATCCAAAAGTGGCCGGCCAAAAAAATTGAGAAGGGAATCAAATAAGGGAGGTGAGTGTAGGAACTAAAATGGTGACCACATCAAAAGCAAGCCTCATATCAAAGATGCAAATCAATCCCATCCTAATCCTTTCTCATTAATGAAAAACCATGATGAAGAAAGGAATGGAATCTAATGATGATGAAGCCACACATGCAAGAAACCCCACCATAAAAAGTTATTTGCACAACTGCAAATAATCCCTTCCATCGGAAAATCCGGCCGGGAAGGAACAAAGGAAAACAGGCCGGAACGGAATGCAAACTGGCAACTTCAGAAAACTGATCCGTAATAAATTACAGGAAAACCCCGCGACTGCAAATACATGCCCGCATTTGTATTCCCACTGAATACAAATGCAAAGAGACAAAATCTACACTATCTAATACTAGGATCCGGTTTAAGCCAAAGCCGGCTAGTAAAAACCGTCCGATCACGATCCGTGCAATACCGCACGTATCTGATCGAACCCTGCCATATCTCCATACGGCCTCTACAGCGTTTCGCCGAAACCCGAGTAACTGAGTGTGGTGGACTCTAAAGACTCGTCAATACTATGGCTGTGGATTTAACCACTAGCACGTCAGAGGTATTAGCCATACGTGACGGGCTACCAGCTATTGACCAAAAGGGACGTCGATGATCGAACTCATCCTGACACCCTACTGAGCCTGTCAGTGACAATATCCGTACAGTCCGGTCCGTTCGTCTATGAGCATCGCATGGCGGGCCTAGGGGGTTGGTAAAAGTCAGACCCCAAAAGCGGTACAAGTCGTGTCGGAGTGTAGCCCAGAACACCCTGAGATACTACTGGAATACTTACCAGCAAATCTCCTGCCTTGGCCAAGGACTTTTCATGTACTGGCTCTCCTAGACACAGCGCGACCTCACCCCCAATACCGGGAGAGACGAACCCCTGCAGATCCGCTCACTGCCTCCATGTGGCTCGAGACTGTACCCAACTAAAACCTGTTTGCACGACTCCTTTGAGCCGTGGTAGGGTAGTAATCAAAGCACAGTGGGAACTCACACGAGACAAATGACGATCTCAGGTCGATGAACTAACCTGTATACATGTCACCAGGGAACTGCTATCTGACGTCTGGTATAATACCAACTAGCAGGTTCCCGGCGAGTCCTATCCGGTGTACTCATAACCCAATGAGCACCTGTATACATCTTAGGTGAACCAACTGACACCAATGGCTTGTGAGACCGGCCACCGCCCCTCGCCGGAGTCTCGACTGTATACACTAGTCTACTCCGGAGTATCGATGCCCTGTCTCGAAACTCCCACGACTAGGGACCATTTAAGGATGTGCTTATAGACTCCAGCTCCCACGTATATGATCGCCCTCATACTGCTGGTAGTCAAGCAAGAATCCTAGGGGCTCTATCAACGTGCAATAGCGACTCGTAAGGTCACCTAAAGCAGTACACGATGATAAAGATAAACCAGATAGCATACTATCATCTTGAGTAAGACTGTCCTACCGGGATAGGTCCTCCCTCAATCATTGCAATCACGTGCCTGTGATCCAATAATTGACTCTGAGGGCACTATCTCCAACATCGCATTGATATGACCAAGTCTACAATGCCATAAGAAGGATTCGTTCATTTCTGAACTCTTCCTATTTTGTGTGTTTTATATATTAAGGACTGTATTTTGATTGAGAATGTATATGCCATTATGTAACGAGCCTGATCCAATCAACTTTTGATTCAGGAATATGTTCATAACATTATCCTGTACTACAAAATTATATCCTCCTTTACTTAATAAAGAAACTGATATAATGTTGCACATCATGTTCGGTATATAACAGCACTCGTTCAGAATCAAAGTATTACTACTTGGTAATACTAGGTGATATTCGCCAACTGCTTTGGCTGCAATACTTGCACTATTCCCTACTTGTTCGGAATGATCACCCTTTCCCAGTTCTATACCTTTACGTAGCCCACGTAACAGTTTACATATGTGGGATCCCGATCCGGTATCTAATACCCAGGACGTAGGGTGAACTGAGAAACGGTTCTCAATAACTAACACACCCGAAGAAGATGCATCAACATACATGTTCTTCGTTTGGGCGGCGTGAGAATCCAGATATTCTCCTGTTTCCTACTCATTCTTATAACTCTTATAAGAAAGAACGGGACCAACGTTCCCCTGCTCAGTATAATAAGCGGGTTCAGTCAATACATCAATATTATTATCTTGATTAAGGCGTGACATGGTCGCTACCTGGAGAGAGAGAGAAGGAAACACTTTAGCGTATGCTCTTGCAAGATTAGATTGGTTATTATCTTATCTAATCAGGATGTCTCCCACTGTTTTTATCAAATCTTCCTTCAAACCCTAAAAGGTAAGATTTGTAAGTCGATGTACTTCACCCCAGTACTTGTGGGGAGGCAGAATTTTCAAAAACGATCATGTTTAAAGAACGAACATCGACTAACCGCTTAAATCGAAGCTAAACGATAACTAACCAAACATATAGTTGTTCTAAACTACTATGCTTAGGGATTATACCTATCGAAACTAGTCCTTCGTCTTTACGATCTCCTTGTTCTCCTCGGCCTTCTCTAGGTAGTAGACGATCCACCCGAGAGCAAAACTCCAAGCTAAACCTCTAAACTTGAGGCAACTAACCTTCTTGGATTGCTAATCAAAGAAGCTAGAATGAAATAGAGTGATGGTTATGGATTGTTTAGTCTAACTAATCCTTTGATCTCAACTCATGAGGTGTAAGGATTAGGGTTTGAAGATGAGAGCTTGAGGAGAGAGAAGGTGAGAAATTCTCTAATGAGAATAGTAAATCTATCATAATATATATGAACCTTTAAAATTCATCCATAAAAGAAAAACTAAATGATGAATAATGAAGTTTCATAAATATCTAGTGGTGATTCATAACCATGACTCATTAAGCATTTATCATGCATTAATGATATGCATGAATCACCCTCATGACTCACTAAACTCATTTAATGCAAATGACACCTAAACCTCCTTAGTCACCACTTCTAGAAGCTTCTCGCACAATTACGAGAACACCCCTCCAATCCGCAAAAATACGGAAAAACTTTAGACTGTAAAAATCCAATAACCGGATACCAGTAACTGGCTTAAACCAAAGCCGACTGGTAAAAACTGTCCGAAAGTCGTACGCGCGTAAACGCACGTATGCGTCCGAACCCTTTGTCGCAAAACCATGCAACCTCTATATCGTTTCGCCTGGAATAGGAAACTCTCTGTGTGGGACTCTAGAGACTCGACTACTACGCTGGCAGTGGGTTTAACCACAGACCGCAAGCGGCACTAGCTGTACGTAACGGTCCCCAGGTAGTTGTCGATAAGAAGGCCGATGAGGAAACCCATCCGAACTTCTACTGAGTCTGATGTGACAATCTCTATACAGTCCGGTCCGTTCGTCCAAGACTATCGCATATCGGGCCTAGGGGGGCGGCAAGCGTCAGTCCCCTAATAGCGGTATAAGTCGTGTCGGAGGGAAGCCCATTACACCCCGAGAAACTACTGGAACCTACCAGCAAATCTCGCTTGCCCTGGCCAGGGACTTTGCGTAATGGCTCTCTGACACAGCACGATATCTACTCCCAATACCAGGAGGGACGAATCCTGTCTAACCGCCACTGCCTCCAAGTGCTCGGGACTGCACCCAACTGCTACCTGTTTGCACGACTCCTTTGAGCCGTGGTAGGGTAGTAATCTAAGAACAGTGGGACACACTCGAGGCGAAGTAGCAGTGTCAAGTCTGCGGACTACGCTGTACTCATGTCACCTGGGAACTGTTCACTGACGACTGGTATCAAACCAACCAACAGTTCCCTGTGAGTCCTGTCCGGTGTACCCGTAACCTAACGAGCACCTGCATACTATCTCCAGTACGACGTACTGACGGCTGTGGGACAGACCATCTCCCCAACTGGGATGAGAAGCGTACACACTAGTCTACTCCGGAGTATCGATGCTCTGTCTCGATAATCCTACGACCAGGGACCTGAATAAGGATGTGCTTGTAGACTACCCAGCCCCCACTAGTGTGACTGCCATCACAACGCTGGTAGACAAGCAAGATCCTAAGAGCTCTATCAATACGTACACTCACATATTAAGATAGAAAAACCAAGTAGCATACTACCATGTTTAGCAAGACTGTTATATACATGTGAATATCCCAAGCTTCCATTAAGTAATATACAAGCTAGTATGATACAGTAATGGCCTTCTAGGGCATAAACACTAACAATCTCCCACTTGCACTAGGGCCATGTACTGGCATATCGTAGACCAATGATCTCGAGTAGCCTCTCGAACTGAATCTGAGGAAGGGCCTTCGTGAATGGATCAGCAATGTTCTCTTCTGAAGCAACTCTTCGAACCTCGATCTCCTGACGATCAATGATCTCTCTGATCAGGTGATACCGCCTCAAGATGTGTCTGGACTTCTGATGGGACCTTGGTTCCTTCGCTAAAGCTATAGCTCCGTTGTTGTCGCAATACAGAGGTATTGGATCAACTATGGTAGGAACAACCTGAAGTTCTGTTAGGAACTTCTTCATCCAGACTGCTTCTTTTGCGGCATCGCAAGCAGCTATATACTCCGCTTCCATCGTCGAGTCAGCAACAGTGTCCTGCTTGGAGCTCTTCCAGCACACCGCCCCTCCATTGAGGGTAAAGACATAACCCGACATGGACTTGGAATCGTCCTTATCACTCTGGAAGCCGGAATCAGCAAAGGCCTCCAACCTGAGGTCTTTTCCGCCGTAAACCAAGAACATCTCCTTAGTCCTCCTCAGGTACTTGAGAATGTTCTTTACTGCTATCCAGTGTTTCTCCCCTGGGTCTGACTGATACCGGCTCACCACGCTTAGTGCGTAAGCTACATCTGGTCTGGTACACAACATCGCATACATTATAGAGCCTACCGCAGAAGCGTAGGGTATAATAGACATTCGTTCCCTTTCTAAATCAGTCTTGGGAGACATCTCTTTGGAGAGGGTGATTCCGTGACAAGCCGGTAAATTACCGCGCTTAGAATCTTCCATACTGAATCTTTTCAGTACAATGTCGATATACCTGGACTGCGAAAGTCCCAACATCCTCTTGGATCTATCACGATAGATCCGGATCCCCAGAATGTAAGAGGCATCACCCAGGTCTTTCATGGAGAACCTGTGTGACAAGAATCCTTTGACAGATTGTAGCATAGGAATGTCATTTCCTATCAATAGAATGTCATCCACGTACAAGACGAGGAATACGACACTTCTGGCTACAACTTTACTATATATGCACGGCTCATCTGGATTTTCGATAAAGTCATATTCTTTGACTGTCTCATCAAAACAGATGTTCCAACTCCGCGATGCCTGCTTTAGTCCATAAATAGACTTAAGCAGCTTGCATACTTTCCCGCTGCTCCCACTCTGATTGAAACCCTCTGGCTGATCCATATAGACGCTCTCTTCTAAATTTCCATTCAGAAAAGCCGTCTTTACGTCCATCTGCCAGATTTCATAATCATGGAAGGCAGCAATAGCAAGAAGGACCCGAATGGATTTGAGCATAGCCACTGGAGAAAAAGTTTCGTCATAGTCCAAACCAGGTCTTTGACGAAAACCCTTTGCAACAAGTCTAGCCTTATAGGTTTCCACCTGTCCATCTACACCAATCTTTTTCTTGAAGATCCATTTGCATCCTATGGGTTTTACCCCATCTGGAGCAAAGTCCAAAGTCCATACTTTGTTGGTGTACATGGACTCCATTTCGGTCCGCATTGCATCTAGCCATCGTACCGAGTCGCCGCTCTGGATGGCCTGCTGGAAGTCAGTAGGTTCATCATCATCTATGATGCAATCCTCTCTATCCCCGTCTATGAGAAAACCGTAGTATCTCTCAGGCGGATGAGACGGCCTACTACTCCTGCGGAGGGGTGCGGGAATGTCCTGTTCTTCTTGAACTTCCGGTTCTACCAAACTTTCAGTAGCAGTTTGTGGTTCTGGAATTTCTTCCAGTTCTATTTCGCTCCCACTTGATTCCTTTTCTAAAAACTGATGTTCTAGAAAATGGGCATTACGAGAAACAAACACCTTTTGTTCCTCTGCGTAATAGAATAGATATCCCCTGGAGTGCTTTGGATATCCCACAAACAAACACTTTACTGATCGTGCCTCGAGCTTGTCCACATGCTGCTTTTTAACAAAAGCTGGACATCCCCAAATCTTTATATACTGTAGATGGGGTTTCTTCCCACTCCACATCTGATATGGAGTGGTAGGCACAGTCTTGGTAGGTACCATGTTCAAAAGATATGCCGCTGATTCTAGCGCATGACCCCAGAAAGATCGCGGTAACTCAGCATTACTCATCATGGATCGTACCATATCCAATAGGGTTCGATTCCGTCTCTCCGATACACCGTTATGCTGTGGAGTGTACGGAGGAGTAAGCTGAGAGAGAATTCCTTTCTCTTTTAGGTAACCTAGGAACTCGGCACTCAAGTATTCACCACCTCGATCAGATCTAAGTGTCTTAATACTTTTGCCGGTTTGGTTTTCTACTTCATTGTTATACTCCTGGAATTTCTCAAAAGCCTCGGATTTATGTTTCATCAGATAAATGAATCCGTATCTTGAGTAATCATTCGTGAAAGTAATGAAGTAGGAAAAACCACCTCTTGCATGTGTAGACATTGGACCACATACATCGCTGTGTATGAGTCCTAAGAGCTCGCTCGCTCTTACTCCTTGTCCAGTAAATGGAGTCTTTGTCATCTTTCCTTTGAGACAAGATTGACAAGTGTCATAAGATTGATATTCGAATGAGTCCAAATATCCTTCTCTATGCAACTTAGTCAACCTTCTCTCATTGATGTGACCCAGTCTACAATGCCATAAGAAAGCTTTATTTAAATCTGGAGACTTTCTTTTTAGTGTGTTCTGGACATTGAAAATTTGGAGCTGGTTTAAAACATATATTCCGTTATTTAGTGTACCTGACCCAATCAAACCATGATTAAGGTGGATGTTGACAACATCTCTTACAAACGTGAAATCATAATCTTTATTTGATAACAAGAAAACTGATATGATATTACACGTTAAGCTTGGTACAAAATAACAGTTATGTAAAACCAAAATGTGTCCACTCGTCAATCCTAGGTGATAGTCCCCGACGGACGCAGCTCCCACGCTAGCTCCGTTAGCAACCTTTAGGGTCATATCACCTTCCTTCAGCACTCTACGGTTTCTCAGTGCCTGCAATGAATTGCAAATATGAGATCCTGATCCGGTATCCAATACCCAGGAAGTAGAGTTGATCGACAGACAATTCTCAATTACAAACACACCTGAAGTCGAAGCCACAGCTTGCTTCGGTTCCTGGTTCTTGGCGTTCCACGCCTTGCAATCCTTCTTCCAGTGCCCTTTCCTGTGACAATGGAAGCACTCATCTTGACCAACTATCGGTACTGCTTTCTTTTTCTTTCCCTTCCCTCCCACCTTACTAACACCTCCTCTAGGTCTGGGTGCGGCCTTCTTCTTCCTTCCTTTGGCCCTAGCCTTGGACCCGGAAGAAGATGTACCGCCAACAAACATAGCGGGTGTTTCCCTTGCCTTCTGCAAGGTGCCCTCTGCACTCCTTAACATGTTCAGGAGTTCCGCAAGTTCAACTTCTTTTCCTTGAAGATTGAAGTTGAGGATAAACTGGGCGTAGGTGGGAGGAAGGGACTGGAGAATAAGGTCTGTATAGAGCTCATTATCCAAAGTCGTCCCAAGGTCTGCGAGCTCTTCTATATAGCCGATCATCTTTAGGACATGTTCACCTACCGATGACCCGACAACCAACCTCGCTCGAAACAAGTTCTTAGAGGTCTCGTATCTTGCTATACGAGATTGCTCTCCATAAAGTTCCTTTGTATGGAGAAATATGCCATCTAGGGACATATCCTCGTGCCTCCTCTGATGTTCATTGTTCATCGAGGCAAGCACGATGCACTTGGCTCTCGCGCAATCTAAATCCCAGGTTTTGCGGATTTCCTTATCCGCATTACTGGATTTGGGACCAGGGACAGCAGGTGCCGTAGCGGTGAGGACGTACCCCAGTTTGTCATAGGTCAAAGCCATTTTGACATTCCGCAGCCAATCTTTATAGTTTGGCCCCGTCAGTATATTTTTCTCTAAAAGTAACTTAAGTCCAGTCATTTTCAGGGTCGCTGCAATTAGGAGAGAGAGAAGAAAACTCTTTAGCATGATGCTCTTGCAAGTTTAGAGTGGTTTTTAATTTATCTAAACTGGATGGCTCCCACTGTTTCTCGAATCCTTCCTCAAACCATAAAAGAAGAATTAGCCAAGACTATTCTCACCGTACAATACTTGCTTAACCGTTCAGCCAGGCCGGTGTCGATACTTCGAGGGAGGTTTTCCAACGCTTTCGCGAAGTTCCTTAATTAAATAACCTCTTTTCTCTGGGGGCGTAACCCCGCTGACACTTTTCTGGACACCTACTAGGTTTATAGCATTGATCGTTAAGTGACGAATATCCTGATAAGTATCATATACTCACAGTAGGATCGGGATCCAAATATCATCGTCTGATAATGTTGTAGGAATGCTACCAACATTCATCAAACTCAAAATGGTATGCATCTCTTTGCAAATTTCAGTTTCTTTAGAAATTCCCGATATAAGTTTTTGCCCCATGCTCTTATGACCTTGGCGTTAGGTCAAAATGTCATAAGTCACATGTCAAGTTCTACCCATCATTATCTTGTCAATTTGAACCCATCCGTATATATCCTTGACGTTCGGCCAAAATGATAATACGACTGTCCCAAACTAACTCATCTATCTATGCAACAAATGAATATCCAGCAGCTACCAAACACTATGCCTTGGCGTTAGGTCAAAATACATAGCTTGAATACTACTGAATACCCAGATGAAATGACGGAGGGCTACGACTGGTTTTGGCGAAACCGTGAACGTAGTGAACTTGATATAACCGAAGGAACCTGATAGCTTTTAAAAGGAGTGGTTAAAGCTCCGCATTTAAAAATATCTGTTTTAAAAATAACCGAGTGGTTTCTTTTAAATTGTTCCAACGATTAAAACTTTGGTTTATTATTCTTTGCATTATAAATAATGCGTCCCATCATTAACCTATCATTGCAGAAAACAACGAAAATACAACGTCCTCTTATGCCATCCGCATTCGCCACGGGGTCCCGTCATCACCCGTTAGGTTACTTAACTAACGACAGAGCGGGGGCTGGGCTAGCGCGGGTGTAAAACATAAGTGACGTCTAAATAGCTACAATATATATAGATATTTTACATTCGTCTGACGCAATGATATTCATTCCAGAACACAGATAAACAATATTGGATTTGCAAGCAATCTGTATTTCTTTTGAGCCTGCAAGAAGAGACAGATTACACAGTTGTGATGAATAGCCGTTACCCCACCCTCGACTCCTACGGGTACGGCAAACTACCCGCCCGGCAGTTTGTGTACCCCACCTTGGGTCAGTCCTAGGAGCAAAAACAGTAAAATGAAATAATACAACGGTGGCTACAACCGCAACCTGGATGTGCCCCGCAAAATAATATTACAACAAATTACATTTACAACAAATGAATTAAACAATAACCCATTGCTAAACCCCGGCTAAACACCACAACAGTCCAATACAGTTTATATGCACAAACAGATATAACCATTTCAGAAATGTGCAACCCCCTGCCAACCGACATACTAGCAGTTAGGGGAGGTTTATGAACACATTAAACAATCACAGATTTAATCCAATATGCAAATACTGTACAATTTCGATCGATTAAACATCTTTAATATTGCTCCAAAATCTGCTCTGTTAACTGGAAACCTGAGCAAAATTAAAATATTCCAGAAAACCCCAAATACCAGAGAGGACCCACACATGAAAGATGAGTCCATGAATCGGCAACTCGGCCGCGGAACCGCGGCGGATCGGTGGGATCCGCCGCCCTTCCGCGGCGCTTTAGCCGAGTCATGGGCTCGAATTTCATGGGTGTTCTCCTGGACTCTTTTCTAGCTTTCTGAGCAACCCTGAACAATTTTAGGACATCATTTTAAACTCGACAGAAACTGAAATATTTTAGGGTTTTACGGCTTCGTTTTTCCGTTCGAAATTCGTACAAATTTGCAATCAAGTTATTTATTGTTTAGCGAGGCTCTGATACCACTGTAAGTCGATGTACTTCACCCCAGTACTTGTGGGGAGGCGGAATTTTCAAAAACGATCATGTTTAAAGAACGAACATCGACTAACAGTTTAAATCGAAGCTAAACGATAACTAACCAAACATATAGTTGTTCTAAACTACTATGCTTAGGGATTATACCTATCGAAAATAGTCCTTCGTCTTTACGATCTCCTTGTTCTCCTCGGCCTTCTCTAGGTAGTAGACGATCCACCCGAGAGCAAAACTCCAAGCTAAACCTCTAAACTTGAGGCAACTAACCTTCTTGGATTGCTAATCAAAGAAGCTAGAATGAAATAGAGTGATGGTTATGGATTGTTTAGTCTAACTAATCCTTTGATCTCAACTCATGAGGTGTAAGGATTAGGGTTTGAAGATGAGAGCTTGAGGAGAGAGAAGGTGAGAAATTCTCTAATGAGAATAGTAAATCTATCATAATATATATGAACCTTTAAAATTCATCCATAAAAGAAAAACTAAATGATGAATAATGAAGTTTCATAAATATCTAGTGGTGATTCATAACCATGACTCATTAAGCATTTATCATGCATTAATGATATGCATGAATCACCCTCATGACTCACTAAACTCATTTAATGCAAATGACACCTAAACCTCCTTAGTCACCACTTCTAGAAGCTTCTCGCACAATTACGAGAACGCCCCTCCAATCCGCAAAAATAAGGAAAAACTTTAGACTGTAAAAATCCAATAACCGGATACCAGTAACTGGCTTAAACCAAAGCCGACTGGTAAAAACTGTCCGAAAGTCGTACGCGCGTAAACGCACGTATGCGTCCGAACCCTTTGTCGCAAAACCATGCAACCTCTATATCGTTTCGCCTGGAATAGGAAACTCTCTGTGTGGGACTCTAGAGACTCGACTACTACGCTGGCAGTGGGTTTAACCACAGACCGCAAGTGGCACTAGCTGTACGTAACGGTCCCCAGGTAGTTGTCGATAAGAAGGCCGATGAGGAAACCCATCCGAACTCCTACTGAGCCTGATGTGACAATCTCCATTCAGTCCGGTCCGTTCGTCCAAGACTATCGCATATCGGGCCTAGGGGGGCGGCAAGCGTCAGTCCCCTAATAGCGGTATAAGTCGTGTCGGAGGGAAGCCCATTACACCCCGAGAAACTACTGGAACCTACCAGCAAATCTCGCTTGCTCTGGCCAGGGACTTTGCGTAATGGCTCTCTGACACAGCACGATATCTACTCCCAATACCGGGAGGGACGAATTCTGTCTAACCGCCACTGCCTCCAAGTGCTCGGGACTGCACCCAACTGCTACCTGTTTGCACGACTCCTTTGAGCCGTGGTAGGGTAGTAATCTAAGAACAGTGGGACACACTCGAGGCGAAGTAGCAGTGTCAAGTCTGCGGACTACGCTGTACTCATGTCACCTGGGAACTGTTCACTGACGACTGGTATCAAACCAACCAACAGTTCCCTGTGAGTCCTGTCCGGTGTACCCGTAACCTAACGAGCACCTGCATACTATCTCCAGTACGACGTACTGACGGCTGTGGGACAGACCATCTCCCCAACTGGGATGAGAAGCGTACACACTAGTCTACTCCGGAGTATCGATGCTCTGTCTCGATAATCCTATGACCAGGGACCTGAATAAGGATGTGCTTGTAGACTACCCAGCCCCCACTAGTGTGACTGCCATCACAACGCTGGTAGACAAGCAAGATCCTAAGAGCTCTATCAATACGTACACTCACATATTAAGATAGAAAAACCAAGTAGCATACTACCATGTTTAGCAAGACTGTTATATACATGTGAATATCCCAAGCTTCCATTAAGTAATATACAAGCTAGTATGATACAGTAATGGCCTTCTAGGGCATAAACACTAACAAGATTAGCCGGGATTAATTACACCCTATAATTTCGTCAATCTTTCAGCCATATCAGTGTTGGTACTTTGAGGGAGGTTCCCCGTGCTTTCGCACGGACCTAATTAAAATAAACCTCATTTTCCCAGAAGCTTAACCCCGTTTTCCCACCTTTCTAGACACCTACTTGATCGGCTAATTGTCCTATGTAAAATTCTCCCAGGAGTAACTCTTACTCGCAGTGGGTATCGGGATCCATCTATCTCATAGAAGGTATGCAATCTCATTGCAAATTTCAACACTTGAAATTCCCGATAATGCTTTTGCCCCTAACAACTTATGACCTTAACATAGTTAACAAATCATAATTGCTAGCCAAGTTCAACCCGTCATTTCCCGATTGAATTAAATCCACCTGTACGACCCTTAACATAGTCAACAAAGTCGTACAACTACCCTAATCCAATCACATCTCATGTTTTAGCAGATAAGTACTAATTAGCTACCGCACACTACGCCTTAACATAGTCAACAAACGTAGCACGAATACTAACTAGTTTCTATCTGAAATGACGGAGGGCTATGCAGGTTTTTCAGAAAACCATGAGCGTAATGAACTTGATATCGTTGTAGAAACAAGTGATTTTGAAAAGGAGTGTTTTTTAGGCTTTTCTAGTTTCGCTAAAGAGGTCACTCCCGGTGAAGGGATCTCGGCTCGTTCCCTATCGAATAAGGTGCAAGGTATATCATATATACCGCTGTGCAAAGCAAGAACTATATAAGCTGTCAAAAACTAAACCGTGAGTTTGTAGCATCTGCCAGTTTTGCTAAAGAGGTCACTCTTGGTGAAGGGGTCTCGACTCTTTCCTCATCGAATAAGGTGCAGGGTATATCATATATACCGCTATGCAAAGCAAAACTGTAGCTACCCTTTTTATAAAGTTTTGATTCTACAACATCTTTTAGATTTCTTTTCTTTTATTAATCTCATTAATAAAATCCCATCAATTAATACTTCCTAAGCATCACAGAAGAAACGAAAGCAGTAATATTTATATATCAACATATATATATAGTATAAGCATTCGTCTCAGGCAGTAATATGATCTCATCACAGAACATTGCAGCAGAAGATAACATATGAAATATTGGATATACTAGGACGTTCGTGTTTTATTTCGAGCCTGTATAAAACACGGATTCCACGGTCGCGATGAATAGCCAAACCCACATCCCTAGATCCCTACGAGAGCGGCAAGAAACTCTGCCAATTCTAGGGTTAGGAGACCCGTTCTCGACTCCTCGAGATGGCCTCCCACTGGACCCTAGAACCCGGTTACTTGTGCTCCCCTCCTCGGGTCTACCTAATGCGGAAAAGTAAATAATATACAATGGCGACATCAACCTCATCCCGGAAGTGCCCCAATAAAAGAATATTACATACAAATGAATTTTACATGAATGAAAATAAAAACCCCCATCTCACATAAAACCCCCGGCTATTCAGAACACGACGATCCAATATAACATATCACAGCAACACATAATATCTTATATCATCAACGTAAGCAAGTATGCGTATCCCGATTGTTGTTGATGTATAGAAACGAAGCCGGCGATACCCCACATACTACGCTTACGGTCACATGTGGCAACGCCGTACTGCCCTAAACCCTAAGGTTTAGAGACGGTTCAGACGGTCACATAATCGAGTTAAGGTTTGTGTTCTTCTAGAGGGTCCACCGCGTTACTTGCACGTTTTTCCGAAAGATTTAAACTCAAGAAAAATTCAACACTTGAAAGTTTTTCGTGCCGGGAAAAATTGAGTTAATGATATCCGTTCGAACAATTTAACATTTTCTAAAATATCCGGAAAACAAAACGAAATTAAACTTTCCGATCGAATCAATGAATACAAAGGAATCCCCAGAACACTCAACACTTATGTAAGATTAAAACTACCAAGAATCATGTACAAGTACCTACGGATGTACCCTGAAGACACGTGTCCCTAATACCAAAGTTCGGCCGCGGAACCGCCGCGGGAAGCAGGTTCTTGCCGCGGTTCCGCGGCGACTTTAAGGTATTGTGGGCTAGTGTTTCAAGGTAATCCTCAGAATTCCCTGCTGATTTTTTGAGTATTTTTAATGCAGAAAAAATCACATTTTTACAAAATTTCCAGAGAGGGGGTCAAAACCGACGTATCAGGGTTCGATCGGACTTTTAACTTCGTATACACGTCGCCTAATGCTCTAGCCAGGCTCTGATACCACTGTAGGGTTCCTAGGCACTCTTACAAAGGTCTATAAGGCATCAACCATGCCCGATTTAAAATTTAGACGTGCCGAACAACCCAAAGCGAGGATCTTTGCTAGATAATTAGGGTTACACATGCAAGTAAACATCTTTACAACTAAGAGTGAGGGATTACAACCTTTGTAGTCCGCTCCTTCGCTTCATAAGCTCCGAGTAGTCGTCCCTTCGCCGCGATCCATGATCTCTCGGACTCAAGAGAAGCTCCATAACCCGAATGATCCATGCTTTCTTGTAGTCTTCCTTTTCAAAGATGATCTACCTTGAAGTTTCTTTAACTCAAGCTCTCACTCACTAATGAGGTGAACACCCTAATCTAATTGGCTAGACTAGATGAGGATGATGAAGTAGGATTTATGCTCTCTTTTATTATCAAATTCTCACACTAATCCATCACAAAATAAAAACCTAGAAAACTTTTGTGAGCTCAAGGAAGAAGAAGAAGAATGAATATTCTTTTGTGATGAATAATGAAAATGATATATGATTACAAATGCAACCATGGTCAAAGATGACAAGGCTAACCAATGTAGAGACTTAACTAGGGTTAAGGGTGTGGTTTGGGTCAAAGAAATATCTAGCAAAATATCAACCATAATATCTTTGCTAGAAACAAAGTAAAACCTTCTAGAAGTTTCATGAAAGAACTAACCCAAATCAAACCTTAACCATGTTTAATCTCCACTAATCATGTTGCATTCGTAATTATAATATGTTACAATATTATATATCACAAATATAATATATTTTGGAACAAAAGAAAATAATACAATTAACATATATCGCATATATATCAATGTATTATCCGGTGAGAAAATGAATCAATAAAGCAAGCCAATATTAGATAATGTAATGTAATATATCACATATATAATTATACATTAAATTCTCAAATCAACACTTGATCCGACAATCCGGCTATATCGAATATAACCGACTAATATATATCATGTACCGATTCATCGAATCAACACTTGATCCGATAACCCGGCTCATATCAAAATATCGCGAGAATATAATACGGTATCTCATATCGTATTATCCTCGGTCCTGCACATATCACTTATGTGCTCCTACTCCGTTTTGCCTGAGTCAAGAAACCTCTGTGTAGGACTCTAAAAAATCGTCAATACGCCGGCAGTAGGTGATGATCATATCAAACACCCACAAGCTGCAAGCGGTCAGCTAAACGTAACAGTCACCCAGGTATTGAGCGATCAGAAGATCAACAAGCAAGCCTGTACATTCTCCTGTGAATCCAATCAGTAACACTCCCGTACAGTCCGGTCTCTTCGTCTGATATGTTGCATATCTAGTCTAGGGGTGATATACGTCAGACCCCAGTAACCGATAAGTCGTGTCGATGTGAGGCTCATAACAGGTCGAGAAACTACTGATAACACTTACCAGTAGTACTCAATATCCGCCCTGGCCAGGGACTTCCAGTTATAGCCAATCGAACACAGCACAACATCAACTCACTATACCGGGAGAGACGAAACCCCTCCTATCGCTCATTGCCTCCATGTGATTCGGGACTGTACCCAAAAGCCACCGTTTTGCATGCCCTCTTGGACGTGGTATGATGGAAATTCAAAGTACAGTGGGAATCACACAAGACTCTATGACGATCTCGGGGCTACAGACTAACCTGTACCTTTGTCACCAGAGAACTGCCATCTGACGTGAGGTATAATACCATCTGGGAGTTCTCGGCGAGTCCGTCCAGTGTACCCAGTCTACACTGAGCACCCGTACACCATCTTTGATGTCAAACACCAATGGATATGGGATCATCCATCGCCCATCATATGGGTCAAGATGCGTATAAGCTAGTCTACTCTGGTGTATTGATGCCCTGTCTCGACACACCCTCGACTAGGAACAGTTATAGGATGTACTCGTCGACTACCGTAGCCCCACTAGTATGATCTCATCATAGTCCCAGTAGTAGAGTACATATCCTAAGGGCTTTATCAACATGTGAGAACAAGACATTAAACTAATACAAGTCAACATGTTAAGATAAAGTGAAACCAAATAGCATACTATCATGACGAGCAAGAAAGTCCTCTCTATATATATCCAAGCATCCATTATAATATACATCATATGTACAACAATGGCCTCTAGGGCATATACATAACTAACAAAAGCACGAGGAACCTCCCTCAAAGTACCGACACTGGCCTGGCCAAAAGATTGGCGAACTTGTAAGGTGTAATTAATCCCGGCCGGTCTTAACTTTTAGGGTTTGAAGGAAGATTTGATAAAAAAAGTGGGAGCCATCCTCATTAGATAAAATAATAACCAATCTAATCTTGAAAGAGCGCACGCAGAGTGTTATCTTCTCTCTCTCTCCAGGTAGCGACCATGTCACGCCTTAATCAAAATAATAATATGGATGCATTGACCGAACCTGCTTATTATACTGAGCTGAAGAATGTTGGTTCCGCTCTATCTTATAATTGTTATAAGTCCGAGCAGGAAATAGGGGAATACCAGGATTCCCATGCCACCCATTCGAGGAATGAGCATGTTGATGCATATTCTTCGGGTGTGTTCATTACCAAGAACTGTTTCTCTGTATCTTCTATGTCCTAGGTATGAGATACCGGATCAGGATCCTATATATGTAACAGTTACATGGGCTATAGAAAGGTATAAAACTGGGATTGGGTGATATGTCTCTAAGTGTTTGAGAATGGTGCAATTGTTGCAACCAAGTCATTTGAAAAATATCACCTTGTATTACCAAATGGTAAATACATTGATTCTGAACGAATGTTATTACATTCCAAACCTGATATACAACATTACATCAGATTCTTTATTAAGTTAAAGAAGAATATAATTCTATATTGGAGGATAATGTTGTGAACATTTTCCTGAATCAAGAGTTGATTGGATCAGGCATGTTATAAAATGACATATACATTCTAAATCAAACCACAGTTCAAAGTATGTAGAACACACACAAGAGGAATAGTTCAGAAATGAACGAATCCTTTTTATGGCATTGTAGACTATGTCATATCAATGCAACACGACCAGCTAAGTTACATAAGGATGAATATGAGAATCTGTTCGAATTTTCATCTTATGATACTTGCCAGTCTTTTCTCAAAGGTAAAATGACCAATACTCCGTTTACTGGAAACAGAGAAAGTGTTACTGAACTCTTGGGACGAATACATGATGATGTATACGGTCCTATGTCTACAAATTCCAAGGTTGGTTCTTCGTACTTCATTATATTCACTGATCATCTCTCAGTATTTGGACATATGTTCCTGTTGAAACACAAGTCTAAAACTTTTGAGAAATTCAAGGAATATAAGCTTGAAGTTGAGAACCAGACGGGTAGAAGTATTAAAGTCCTACGATGTGATCGAGGAGGCTAATACTTGGGCATGGAGTTCCTGGATTTTCTAAACAGAGAATAGGATTCTCTCTCAGCTTACTCCTTCGTATACACCACAGCACAACGGTGTATCAGGGCGGAGGTATCGCACCCTATGAGATATGGCGCGCTCTATGATGAGTACTGCTGAGTTACCTATTTTCTTTTGGAGCTATGCACTTGAGAAGCTGCATACCTATTGAATGGGGTTCCAAACAAATCTGTGCCTACCACTCTATATGAGATATGGTATGGGTAGAGACCATGTCTTAAACGAGTTAAGATATGGGGTTGTCCGGCCTATGTTAAAAAGCAAAGTCTGGACAAACTCGAGGTAAGGTCAGTTCTATAAGTTTGTTGGATATCCCAAACATTTGCGAGGGAATATCTTCTATCAAACTGAGTAGCAAAAGGTGTTTTGTTTCTCAGCATGCCACGTTTTTAGAAAAAGGAATTTCTTGTGAAGAAATTAGTGGTCATGAGGTAGAACTGGAAGGAGTTCCAGCTGGACAAACTAACAGGTGATGATTTGGTGAAACTAAAAGATTCAATAGTCTCCAACGAACCTCAGCCTCTCCGTGAATCTGATAGGGTTTCTCATCCACCTAAGAGATACTACGGTTTCTTCGATGACGGTGGGAGCGAAGATTGCATCATGGTAGATGATGACCCAACCAGGTTCAGGCATGCCATCACGAGTAGGGACTCTGTGAAAAGGCTGGATGCGATGCGATCAAAGATGGAATCCATGTACACCAACAAAGTATGACTTTGCATATTGCACCTGAAGGGGTAAAAGCCATTGGGAGTAAATGGATCTTGAGAAGATTCTTGGTGTAAATGAAAAAGTTGAGACTTTCAAAGCTAGACTAGTAGTAAAAGGTTTTCGTTAATAACCAGGTGTGGTTTATGATGAAACCTTTTCTCCAGTGCCTATGCTTAAGTCCATCAGGATTAAAGCATGCATCGCGGAGTTGGAACATCTATTTTGATGTGGCAGTCAAAGAGTTTGACTTCATAAAAAAGGTAGATGAACCTTGTATATACAAGAAGGTTGTAGAGAGTAAGGTTGTCTTCCATGTATTGTACGTAGATGACATATTCTTGATAGGAAATGGTTTCCTATGATACACTCGGTCAAGCTCCACTTATCATGAGGATTCTCCATGGAAGATCTGGATGATACCTACCACATCTTGGGATTATGATCTATGGTGATAGATCTAAGTGGATGTTGGGAGTGACCTAAATCCAGGTACATTAACACCGTACTAAAGGGGTTTAGTATGGAAGATTCTAAGCATGGTGGTTCGCTCACTTACTCAGGAACCACTCTCTCCAAATAGATGTCTTCCAAGACTGATTTGGAGAGAGCTCGCGTGCAAGGGATACCCTATGCTTCGGCAGTAGGCTCTATCATGTATGCGATAATGTACCGAACTAGATGTAGCTAACTCACTAGATGTAGTGATCAGGAATCAATCGGATCTTGGGAGAATCACTGGATAGCTGTGTAGGACATTCTTAAGTACTTGAGAAGCACCGAAGAAATGTTCTTGGATTTTGGTAACGGTGAACTCCGGTGGGAGTCCTTTACTAATTCAAGGTTCTAGAGTGCTAAGGACGACTGAAAGTCAGTCACAGGCTTTTTCTTTTCCCTCATAGGAGGGACGGTATGTTGGAAGAGTTCCAAGCTAGATACCGTAGCATACTAGACGATAAAGGCTGAATACATCGCTACCAAAGTGGATGTCTGGATAATTTTTGTTCATGAGATGAACATGGTTCCTACCATTGAGCGTCCAATAACTGTTATTGTGACAACAATAGAGTTGTGGCTTTGGCCTGGGAACACCGGTCCCATCAACGATCCAGACATATTCTGAGGACAGTATCGCCTGATCAGGGAGATGGTTG
Source organism: Agapanthus africanus (assembly GCA_030015575.1). Lineage (NCBI taxonomy): Eukaryota > Viridiplantae > Streptophyta > Magnoliopsida > Asparagales > Amaryllidaceae > Agapanthus > Agapanthus africanus. The sequence goes on from JASDDO010000024.1 coordinate 204,036,022, forward strand.
ATCTCCAAGGGATCGAGGTCAGGAAAGTTGGCGCGAAGGATAACACGGTGGATCCACTCACAGGGGCTTTTCCCTAGAGAGACTTTTATGGGGCGTTGAGTATGAGATACTAAAACAAACGGCCTTAGTGCAAGTGGGAGATTGTTAGTTATATGTATGCCATAGAGGCCATTATTATTCATGTGATGTATATTATAGTGGATGCTTGGACATATATAGGGAGGACATTCTTGCTCGACATGATAGTATTGTTAGTGTTTATGCCCTAGAGGCCATTATTGTAGCATACTAGATTGAATATTACTTAATGGAAGCTTGGGATATTCACAGTTGTATTAACAGTCTTGCTAAAAATGGTAGTATGCTACTCGGTTTGTTTCTACTTTAATATGTGCATATGTTTGTTTTAACATATCGCTTATACATATTAGTAGAGCCCTTAGGATCTTTGCTTGATTACCAGCGTTGTGATGGCAATCACACTAGTGGGGGCTGGGTAGTCTATAAGCAACATCCTATACAGGTCCCTGGTCATAGGATTATCGAGACATGGCATCGATACTCCGGAGTAGACTGGTGTATACGCTTCTCATCCCAGCATGGGGAGATAGTCTGTCCCACAGCCATTAGTACGTCGTACTGGAGATAGTATGCAGGTGCTCGTTAGGTTACGAGTACACCGGACAGGACTCGCCGGGAACTGCAGGTTGGTACTATACCTATCGTCAGATTGCAGTTCCCAGGTGACATGAGTACAGCTTAGTCCGTCGACTTGATATTGCTACTTCTCCTCGAGTGTGTTCCCACTGTACTTAGATTACTACCCTACCATGGCTCAAAGGAGTCGTGCAAACATGTAGTAGCTGGGTGCAGTCCCGAAGCACTTGGAGGCAGTGGCGGTTAGACAGGATTCGTTTCTCCCAGTATTGGGGGTTGATATCGCGCTGTGTATAGAGAGCCATTACTCAAGGTCCCTGGCCAGGGCAAGCGAGATTTACTGGTAGGTGCTCCGGTAGTTTCTCAAGGTGTAATAGGCTTCACTTCGACATGACTTATACCGCTATTTGGGCTCTGACGTTTACCGCCCCCTAGGATCGATATGCGATAGTCCTAGACGAACAGACCGGACTGTACGGAGATTGTCACATACAGGCTCAGTAGGAGTTCGGATGGGTTTCCTCATCGTCCTTCTTATCGAAATCTACCTGGGTACCGTTACGTACAGCTAGTACCGCTTGCGGCCTGTGGTTAAACCCACTGCCAACGTAGTGTCGAGTCTTTAGAGTCCCACACAGAGAGTTTCCCTGCACCGGGCAAAAGGTGTAGAGACCGTATGGTTTTACGGCAGGGCCATGATCACTTACGTACACTTGTGCACATACTATGATCGGGCAGATAATACTAGCGGGCTTTGGTTTAAGCCAGATCCTAGTGTTATACAGATGGATTTATTCAGTCTCAGTTTATCCGTGTTTTTCGGAAATACGGATAGGAGGGGCGGTCTCGTAATTTGTCGGGAAGCTTATAGAAGGAGGTGACTCATTTGTGTTTATTTCTTTTTAGATTTAAACTAAATGAGGTGGAGGAGATGGGGTGTAGTTTCATTAAATGATCCATGACTCATTAGGTGACACATTAGATGATTCACCTTGTGAATTAAATGAAGCATGATGAATATTAGCTAGATATTTATTTTGATGATATTATTATGCTTCATGATATTCACAAATGAGAATAGTTCATTCATTATCACAAAACACTTCTCTCTCCTCAAGTCTTCATCTTCTTCCTCAAACCCTAATAGCTCTCATGAGTTGAGAATCCTAGGGTTTAAAGTGACTAAGTAATCCATCTAAATACTCTACACCCTCTAGGACTTCTAGATTAGCAAACTAGAAGCCGAAGTTATCTCATATTCGAGATAGGAGCTCGGACTATAGACTCTCGGGTGGATCGTCTTTGACTCGAGGAGGCCGTTGAGGTACCCATGTTCCATAGAGCCGACGAGGAGTGGAGGACAGCGATGAAGACCCAAAGGACAAGTAACCTGAGGTATAACTTCGAATCAGATTAGTTAAACCTCTCGTAGTTTTCTTGTAATGGTTAAGACACGATCCGTGTGCTCAAGTCCGTGTTACGAAGCTCTGATAATTGTTTTTCATATATTCCGCCTCCCCGCGAACACGTGGGGTGCGTGACATGGACTTACAGTGGTATCAGAGCCTACTAAACCTTTACTAGCTTGATGGCAACTAATTAGAACTTCGATCATCGGAAATACACGAAAACATAACCCTGCTTCCCTAAAGTTTCTATCGATTTTAAACTTTTCGAAAAAATTATTTCAGAAGTATGAAAATTCACAACAGGGAATTCTAAGAATACTGGAGAAATACGGGTTGCTAACTCGGTGAGACGACCGCGGAAGCGCGACGGATTGGTGCAATACGCCGCGGATCCGCGGCCGAGTCAACTCCGAGTTAACTCGTACTTCTTATTTTTGTGTGTTCTGTTTTCCTGTATATTTTGTTTCTGCCCATGTCTTTTCAGTGCTGGCTTGCATTTGGGGTAGACACGGAAAAAGGTTGTCGATCTAAATTCTAAGTTATTTGCTAATCGGGTTTTTTGATGTGTTCGTAAACCTTCGCTAATTTCTAGTATGTCGGTTAGTTGGGGGTTGCACATTTCTGTAATGGATATTGGTTTGTGGATATGAACTTCATTGGATTGTCGTGGATGCATAGCCGGGGATGTGAGATGAGAGTTTTTATCTTTCATTCGATGTAAATTGTAATATGTTGTAATATTCTTTTGCGGGGCACATCCGGGTTGAGATTGTAGCCACCGTTGTATTATTTCATTTATTGTTTTATGCTCCTAGGATAGACCCAAGATGGGGTGCACAAACTACCGGGTACTTTGAAGTGTTTAATGGCCTACTCACGTCGTTGGGGGAGACTGTTTAACTTCTGGTACTAGGCGGGTAGTTTGCCGCACCCGTAGGGGTCTAGGATGGGGTTTGGCTATTCATCACGACCGTGTAATACGTCTTTTGTTGCAGGCTCGAACGAAACGCGGATTCCTAGTATATCCAATATGTTCATCTGTGATCTGGAATGCCTATTATTGCGTCTGACAAATGTACAATATCTATATATGATATCTAGTAGGCGTTGCTTATGTTTTGCATCCGCGCTAGCCCGCCCCCCGCTCTGTCGTTAGTTAAGTAACCTAACGGGTGAATGACGGGGCCCAGTGGCGAATGCGGATGGCATAAGCGGACGTTGTATTTTCGTTGTTTTCTGCAATGATAGGTTAAATGATGGGACGCATTATTTTAATGCAAAGAAAACAAACCAAAGCTGAATCGTTGGAACAAATTTAAAAGAAACCACTCGGTTATTTTAAAAGAGCAGAATTTTTAATTGCGGAGCTTTAACTACTCCTTTTAAAAAGCTATCAGGTTCCTTCGATTATATCAAGTTCACTACGTTCACAGTTTCGCCAAAACCAGTCGTAGCCCTCCGTCATTTCATATGGATGGTCAGTAGTATTCAAGCTATGTTTGTTGGCCTTCGTCAAGGCATAGTGTTTGGTAGCTGCTGGGGTATTCATATGTAGTATAGATAGATGCGTTGGTTTGGGACAGTCGTATTACTTTGTTGGCCTTCGTCAAGGGTATGTACGGGTGGGCAAATTAACAAGGATAATGATGGGAAGAACTTGACATGTGACGTATGATTTGTTGGCCTTCGTCAAGTTCATAAGAGCATGGGGCAAAAATCCACATCGGGAGTTTCTAAAGAAACTGAAACTTGCTAGTGTTGCATACCATTTGGAGTTTGATAATGTTGGTAGGATTCCTTCAGCATTATCACTGTAACGCTTTGAAATTCGTTTAGGATGTTTTCGCGATAATTAGCAATTTTGCATGTTTTTCATAAAAACCCGAATATCTTATTTTCCTTTTTAATTAGTGATAATTGTGTTGTGAAGTGTTATATATATATATATATATATATATATATGTATTTATATGTATATATAGGGTTTACTAGTTATATAATTAGTCGTGTTTACCCTAATGGGAAAATCCTTTGTATTAGTGTACACATGCACACTTAGCATTTTGTGACTTTGGTGAGAAAGTGTATCATGTTAACCCTTTTTGCATTTTCTTGCATGGTTGTAATTTTCCCCCACCCATTTTAAGCCTAGTCAAAAACATTTTGACCATGTATTATTATTTAGAATGAAGGTATGGTGGGTAGGTGAAGATTTTGACTAGGTTTGACTATTGTTTTCTCTCTCATTTCTTTCTCTTTCCCTCATTTCTGAATTCTGCACAAACAACAGCAGCAACCACAACATTTTTATTCATTTCCCTTCTTTTTTCATCTCTCTTTTGATTCATGCTCAAAACCCTACACAAAAACCTCATTTTTCCTTCACACAAACCTTGGTTTAGTGGCTCTTTTGAGGTGTTTGGAGCAAATCTGCACACTTGAGGCTAGAGCTGAAACTTTTGGTGTTTCTTAAGGTCTTTAGAAGGTATTAACTCTTGTTTAACACTCTTTCTCCATAACTTGTAGTATTTCTAGCAAAATATCACATTTTTGTGCATTTTTAGTGCTAATGAAGGGATTTAGTGAAGTTATGTTAAAAATAACCTTTTTATGGCTTGCTTAGCTTGGTAATGTGTTATTAGTGTCGTTTAAATCATTGGTTTGCTTCAGGTTTCACAACAATACCCTAAAGTACCTTTTTAGTGCTAAAATGTGGTTTTTAACTTGAAATTGGGCTCTGTTGAATCTGCTGCTACCCGAGTTGCTTCAGATTAAAATTGAATTTACTGTGGCATGTACATAGGGTATAGAGTGCACACACAAAACCCGGGAGCCCATTTCCCTACCCAGGCCGCCGAAAAATACATTCTGGCCGCAATTTGCGGCCAGATGGGGGTTTTGTGGGTTGGGGTTTGGGGTGATTGGTGTCTGCTACTATGTGTAATCCTATGGTATATATAGTTTTGTAAAACTCTTGCTGTATAAAAATCTGGGATCTATTACCCTATTTCTCGTATTTTTACATCTTCGCGACACGCGTGTTACGTGTGTGGGTTTGGGGTGTTCTGCGTATCGCGACGCGTCGGGGTAGCTTCAGGCGCGTAATCACACGTTTTAGCGTATCGCGCACACGCACGCTTGGTTTGTGACGCGGGTTTCTAGTTTGACTTTAAATGTCGTGTTTGTATGGTTTTAAGCTTATGTGTGATATATTGTGTAATTCTAGGTTCGCAGGCGAGTGCGACGGACGCCGCGAAGAAGGGGAAATAAGTCGTCAGCTACACTTAGCGCGAGACTACGGTGAGTAGATTTAACATCTACGGGGATATCGCCCGCATGGCGTTATGCGTCAGGGCTGATAGGACCTTGTAGCTACATATTGCATTTTCCTACATGGCCACTGTTTGTTGCATACCGCATTCCCTGATATATATATATATATAAACTTAGAATTCATAGAACACCGCACTATTACTAACGGTTCATGTTGCACGAGCACTTATCTGCATGTTACACACACACCGTTAGTAATTGCCATAACACTCTCACTGTAGAATTGCCATGATCATTATACTGTAGTTCATCTTACATATGATTCGATATGATTTTCATAGAAATTGGGAGCCGCATGATGTCTTTGAAAAACTGAAACTATTTTAAAAAGCGGTTTCTCCCTTTTACCTATATTATGGCTTGATGTACATAGCACATCGCATTTGAATTACTCATCGGTGTTGGATTTCATGTGATTTCTGGTTTTGAGGACCGTGGGGTTATTTAAGAAAAGATGCACTATTTGAAAACCCGGTTCCTCTTGATATGATATTTTGGTGTGTCCACCACGCGTTTTCTCGGTTCTGAGACGTGTGCTAGAAACCCGATTCGAGGAGTTGGATGATCCGTTTGCGGGTTCGTGGTGGACCCGGTATGGTTCCCCGGGGCGAGAAATGTTTTTCGTGGAGTAGACGATGAGCCTGGCAGGGTGGCGAGTACCTACCGTTGATTGGTTGGACCTGGCGGTTATCCGGAGGATACTGACCTGAGTCGATAGATGGATGCGGGATGACCCGTATTGCCGGGGCTGAGGCCGATACCGCAGACGGAGCCCGTGGGCTGATCCGGACAACGGAGCCCGATATATGAGGATTTGCGTGTCGATGCTGGACAAGAATTTTTATGATATTTGAGTGCCGATGTTGGGCACTCGTGATTTTCAGAGATTTACAGGATTTGAGGGCCGAGGAGAGTGCCGGCGCCTGAGTTTTATTGGGATTTGGGTGCAGTGTTGGGCACCGATTATTTTTCCACGTTGATATTCCGTGTAGATGTTATTTATCCCATGCTCAGCATTGATTATTATGCATCTCATCCTATAGTTATTTTACCTGACATAGCACTTGCATGATTATGTACATACTGCTTATCGCATATAGACTTATCTGCTGACATTTGATAGAGTAGCGCAGCACGTGCATGCTCGAGATTACCTTTATATGTTATCTTTATTCACGAGTTGGCAACTCACCCCCGTTGTGCCACAGTATTTGCAGGTTGCCCATCAGAGTAGTCGCGGCAGGCTGCCTTCTTACATCTTTTGGCTACAGATACCATTACAGTTGGTGCGAGAGCTGTTTTGCTGTTAGGTGGGTTATGGTATCTAGTTACTTCTATTGTACACACTTTTGTATCTAGTACTCTCCATCTACCTTTATATGTATTTGACTTAGAGACAGTGTGAGGACGATGATGTATATTATTTGTATTCTGGTGTCGAGCTCGTGGGAGCCGACTTTATATATGCAGTTTTAGTATTCTGTGATGTTTTTACTTATTGCTCATTTCTTCGCTACGGCGTCGTATATTACTCTTGTGGTGATGGTTTCCGCCGTTGGGCGTGATTTCTCCCATTTGGAGATGCTTTATTTCATTATATATCATTTTCACTTATATCCTGTTTTGTACCCGATTTCGGGGTTACTTTTACAAAGGAAATTTTGCCAAAATTCTTATGATGATAACTTAACTTTAAAAGAACTTTATTGAACTATTTAAGGTTTTCTAAATGTTTTAATTATATGTTTTCAACACTCACTACTTTTAAATGGTTTTGATTTCTGAGTTCGGCTTACTTAGTCGCGTTACGCCTGTAGACGTTGCGTGGTTAAGTGCCGGTCACGAGTCGAAATATTCGGGTCGTGACAAAGTTGGTATCAGAGCGTAGGTTTTACCTTTCGGAGTGTTGGATGACCCTGGTATGATGGAGTAGGTAGCTGAAGCAGAGTGGCGTAGCGTGTGTATGTTCCGCGGCATACCCACAGCACGGTACTCCGCCAAAGCGACCTTAGGACTTATTGATTTAAATTCCTTCTTGTGTATATACATTCTTGCGATTCGATTTCTGTATCCTTATTGAATCCTACTTTTCCTTTCAGCCATTATGCCGCCAAAGACTACGAGGGCGCAGAGAGCGGCCGCGAGGGCCGAGATTCGAGTTGACTCGTCCGAGACGAGGAATGATCCGGGTAGTACACCGGTTGTGCCCGAGCAGGCTGTTCCTCCCATGACAGATCAGATTGCCATGTTAGGGGCTGGTATGCAGGAGATGCGCCAGACGGTGGGGTCCAGTATGCAGGAGATGCGCCAGATGATGGGATCTCTAGTTGAGACACTTCGAGCGCAGCGACCAGAGGTAGTTCCACCCGTTGCAGAGACCGCAGTGATACCCACAGCACAGGCAGTTGCCCCTACAGCTACAGAGGTCATCTCAGTATCGCTATCAGAGTTTATGAGGTTGAAGCCTCCGGTCTTCACAGGAACCGATGCAGCCGAGGACCCACGGTCTTTCATTGATAGGATGGCTCGAATATGTCGTTCCCTCAGATGCGCAGATGCGAGATGGGTCGAGTTCGCGAGCTTTCGCCTGGAAGGTCTTGCGCAGAAATGGTGTGAATCGGTCGAGAAGGGCAGAGCAGCAGGTCTTCCTCCTATGACCTGGTAAGAGTTCGTGGCGCTTTTCCTTGCCCGCTTTCTTCCACTGAGCGTCAGAGATGCTAGAGCACGCAGGTTCGAGTCTTTATGCTAGACTCCGGAGATGTCAGTGGCAGAGTATGATGTGCTGTTCACCGAACTATCAGTTTATGCTCCATACCTAGTGGCTACTGAGGAGTTGCGAGTCAAGAGATTTGTCCGAGGCTTGCTCACACCACTGTTCCTTGCGATCAGCGCACAGCATTACGAGACATATGCAGCAGCTGTAGACGCAACCCTATTAGTTGAGGAGCGCCTTGCTTAGACTTCGGTAGTTCCAGAGCCGAAGAGAGTTCGTACCGGTATATCAGCACGGAGACAGACATTCAGACGCCGCGACAGGTATCGTTCTGGTACGAGGAGTGGCAGAGATTCGGGACGAGGCCAGATGTTTAGTTCGTATCCACGGGAGAGTCAGCAGTCGTCGCAGGGTTGCTTTAGGTGCGGCAGTCTACTTCACCTCGTTAGAGATTGTCCTGAGATACACCGGAGGGAGACAGCAGCACCCCATGTTACCTTACCACCTTCACCACCCCAGAGGGCGTTGCCTGTTGTACCTGCTGTTGCTCCGCGTCAGACTCATACACAGAGAGTTCGTGGGCGTAGAGGAGTTGCTTAGAGAGGACGGGATGATCGAGGCAGAGGACGGTCAGTCACAGGTGGAGGACAGGCGCGGGTTTTTGCTTTGACGCATCAGGACACGCAGGCGTCCAATGCGGTGGTCTCAGGTATCCTTCCAGTATGTTCTGTTGATGCACACGTGTTGTTCGATCCCGGATCCATGCACTCGTACGTATCCACACACTTTGTGCCGAGTTTGGGTAGAGAGTCCGGTTTGCTTGATCAGCCGCTTGTTGTGACCACTCCTGTGGGAGAGTCGTTTGTTGCTAGGCACGTGTTCCGATCCTGTACCATCTGTATTGGCGAGAGAGAGTTGCCAGTCGACTTGATCCTTCTTGAGATGTTGGACTTCGACGTTCTTTTGGGCATGGATTGGTTAGCCACGTGCTATGCTTCTGTGGACTGCCGTGAGAAGACAGCTAGATTTTGTTTTCACGGCGAGTCGGTTTTTGTTGTGTTGGGGGACTGTGGTGCCGACCCTCACAGTTTGATTTCTTCTTTTCGCGCTGGACATCTTATGAGGAAGGGATGTCAGGGATTTCTCGCCTATGTTTGCGATACTAGAGCTACGTAGGTTCCGTTGGATCAGGTTCCGGTTGTTAGCGAGTTTCCTGATGTGTTCCCTGACGAGCTTCCTGGGCTACCGCCTGAGTGTGATATTTCTTTTTGTATTGATTTGGTTCCTGGTGCAGGGCCTATTTCTATACCGTCTTATCGGATGGCCCCGGCGGAACTTCGAGAATTGAAGGGTCAGTTACAAGATTTGCTAGATAAGGGACTTATTCGACCCAGTGTTTCTCCTTGGGGGTGCTCCGGTCCTGTTTGTCAAGAAGGACGGCAGTATGCGTTTGTGTATCGACTACCGCTAGCGGAACAGGGTTACAGTACGGAACATGTATCCTTTGCCACACATCGACGATTTGTTCGACCAGCTTCAGGGGGCAGGATACTTTTCGAGGATCGATTTACGATCAGGCTACCATCAGCTGCGGGTTCGACAGGAGGACGTTCCGAGGACAGCTTTCCGCACGCGTTACGGCCATTATGAGTTTTTGGTGATGTCGTTCGGACTCACCAACGCGCCAGCAGCATTCATGGACTTGATGAACCGTATTTTCCGGCCGTATCTTGATCTGTTCATCATAGTATTCATTAAAGATATCTTGGTGTATTCCCGGAGTAGAGAGGAGCACGAGCAGCACCTGCGGATCACACTGCAGACCTTGAGGGAGGATCAGCTTTTCACCAAATTCTCCAAGTGTGCTTTCTGGATGGACAGCGTAGACTTCTTGGGGCACGTGATTACACGAGATGGTATATGTGTAGACCCAAGGAAGATCGAGGCCGTTCGGAGTTGGCCCAGACCCACATCAGTTACGGAGATTCGCAGCTTTTTAGGGTTGGCCGGTTACTACAGGCGATTCGTGCAGGACTTCTCCCGTATTGCTACACCGTTGACCGGGTTGACCCGGAAGGGAGTTCCTTTCGTTTGGACGGAGGAGTGTGAGCACAGTTTTCAGCAGCTACGGATTCGACTGACTACGGCGCCGGTGTTATCATTTTCGTCAGGATCAGGCGGATTTGTGGTCTTTTGTGACGCTTCACGAGTGGGGCTAGGGTGCGTATTGATGCAGCATGACAGGGTGATTGCGTATGCTTCACGGCAATTGAAGAAACATGAACAGAATTACCCCACCCACGATTTGGAGATGGCTGCAGTGGTCTTTGCACTTAAGATCTGGTACCATTACCTATACGGCGAGTCGTGCCAGATATTCGCTGATCACAAGAGCTTAAAGTATATATTTCAGCAGCAAGACCTGAACCTTAGACAGCGCCATTGGATGGAGTTAGTGAAGCACTACGATTGCGAGATCTTGTACCACCCGGGCTGGACTAATGTAGTGGCGGATGCTTTGAGCAGGAGGCCCGGGGGTAGTCTATCTTGTTTGAGCACAGTACAGAGGCAGTCGTCGGCAGATTGGCAGATTTTATGCGACAGCCAGGTACAGTTCGAGTTTACGCCGATCGGAGGACAGATTGCGCATGTTCGTGCATGCCCACAGTTACTTGACCGTATACATGAGGCACAACATAGTGATGACCGATGTTCAGAGATCAGGGCACAGATTGGACAGGGCATATTTTCCGAGTTCGTGATCGATGATCAGGGGATACTACGATTTGGGGCTAGACTGTGCGTACCAGATGCTGAGGGACTGCGGCGTGAGATTCTTGAGGAGGCACATCGATCAGTGTATAGTGTTCATCCAGGTTCCACCAAGATGTACTATGATATGAGAGATGTTTACTGGTGGGACGGAATGAAGAGGGACATCGCAAATTTCGTGTCGAGATGCTTGACTTGTCAGCAAGTCAATGCCGAGCACCAGAGGCCCGCGAGAGAGCTACAGCCGTTACCCATTCCGGAGTGGAAATGAGAACAGATTTCTATGGACTTCATTGTGGGTCTACCCAGGACTAGTCGAGGGTATGACTCCATCTGGGTGATCGTGGATCGTTTGACGAAAGCGGCTCACTTCCTACCGGTGAAGACGACTTTCATATTTTCTCAGTATGCCCAAATATACATCGACGAGATTGTACGACTGCATGGAGTTCCGACATGTATCGTGTCCGACAGAGGCACCCAGTTTACCAGCCGACTATGGCAGAGGCTTCAGGAGGCTTTGGGCACCCGCTTGAGTTTCACCACAGCATTTCATCCGTAGACCGACGGACAGTCAGAGCGGACTATTCAGACTCTCGAGGATATGCTCAGAGCATGCGTATTAGACTTCGGAGGTAGCTGGGATCATCATTTACCCTTAGTAGAGTTCTCCTACAACAACAGCTATCAGGAGACCATTCAGATGGCACCATTTGAGGCTCTTTACGGGAGGAGATGTAGATCACCCACCTGTTGGACAGAGATCAGTGAGAGCAGTATCTTAGGGCCACAGATTGCCGAGGAGACGACCGCGAAGATCCAATTGATTCGTGATAGGATGATAGCAGCCCAGAGTAGGCAGAGATCTTATGCGGACCGTCGTCGACGCAGACTTGAGTTTTCTGTTGGTGATCATGTTTTCTTGAAGGTCTCCCCAATGAAAGGTGTTATGAGATTTGGGAAGAAAGGGAAGCTTAGTCCCTGATATGTGGGCCCCTTTGAGATCCTCGAGCGTGTTGGTGCGGTTGCGTATCGGTTAGCCCTTTCGCCCAGTTTCCCAGATGTGCACCCCGTATTTCACGTCTCGATGCTCCGCAAGTATCTCCATGATCCTTCGCATGCGATTCAACACCCGACGATCCAGCTTGAGCGCGACCTTTCTTTTGCACAGCAGCCGGTGATCATCTTGGATCGACAAGTGAAGAAATTGAGGTCGAAAGAGATACCGTCCGTCAAGGTACTTTGGCGTGGTCCGAGCAGCGAGGAGGTCACTTGGGAGACCGAGAGCGAAATGAGGAAGAAATATCCCCATCTCTTTGAAGGTACGTGTTGTTAGATTTTAAATTCGGGGACCGAATTTCTTTAAGGGGGGTAGATTGTAACGCTTTGAAATTCGTTTAGGATGTTTTCGCGTAATTAGCAATTTTGCGTGTTTTTCATAAAAACCCGACTATCTTATTTTCCTTTTTAATTAGTGATAATTGTGTTGTGAAGTGTTATATATATGTATATATAGGGTTTACTAGTTATATAATTAATCGTGTTTACCCTAATGGGAAAATCCTTTGTGTTAGTGTACATATGCACACTTAGCATTTTGTGACTTTGGTGAGAAAGTGTATCATGTTAACCCTTTTTGCATTTTCTTGCATGGTTGTAATCCCCCCCCCACCCATTTTAAGCCTAGTCAAAAACCTTTTGACCTTGTATTATTATTTAGAATGAAGGTATGGTGGGTAGGTGATGATTTTGAGTTGGTTTGACTATTGTTTTCTCTCTCATTTCTTTCTCTTTCCCTCATTTCTGAATTCTGCAGAAACAACAGCAGCAACCACAACATTTTTCTTCATTTCCCTTCTCTTTTCATCTCTCTTTTGATTCATGCTCAAAACCCTACACAAAAACCTCATTTTTCCTTCACACAAACCTTGGTTTAGTGGCTCTTTTGAGGTGTTTGGAGCAAATCTGAACACTTTAGGCTAGAGCTGGAACTTTTGGTGTTTCTTATGGTCTTTAAAAGGTATTAACTCATGTTTAACACTCTTTCTCCATAACTTGTAGTATTTCTAGCAAAATATCACATTTTTGTGCATTTTTAGTGCTAATGAAGGGATTTAGTGAAGTTATGTTAAAAATAACCTTTTTATGGCTTGCTTAGCTTGGTAATGTGTTATTAGTGTGGTTTTAATCATGGGTTTGCTTCAGGTTTCACAAAAATACCCTAAAGTACCTTTTTAGTGCTAAAATGTGGTTTTTAACTTGAAATTGGGCTCTGTTGAATCTGCTGCTACCCGAGTTGCTTCAGATTAAAATTGAATTTACTGTGGCATGTACACAGGGTATAGAGTGCACACACAAAACCCGGGAGCCCATCTCCCTACCCATGCCGCCGAAAAATACATTCTGGCCGCAATTTACGGCTAGATGGGGGTTTTGTGGGTTGGGGTTTGGGGTGATTGGTGTCTGCTACTATGTGTAATCCTATGGTATATATAGTTTTGTAAAACTCTTGCTGTATCAAAATATGGGATCTATTACCCTATTTCTCGTATTTTTACATCTTCGCGACACGCGTGTTACGTTTGTGGGTTTGGGGTGTTCTGCGTATCGCGACGCGTCGGGGTAGCTTCAGGCGCATAATCACACGTTTTAGCGTATCGCGCGCACACGCGCTTGGTTTGCGACGCGGGTTTCTAGTTTGACTTTAAATGTCGTGTTTGTATGGTTTTGAGCTTATGTGTGATATATTGTGTAAATCTAGGTTCGTAGGCGAGTGCGATGGACGCCGCGAAGAAGGGGAAACAAGTCGTCGGCTACACTTAGCGCGAGACTACGGTGAGTAGATTTAACATCTACGGGGATATCGCCTGCATGGCGTTATGCGTCAGGGCTGATAGGACCTTGTAGCTACATATTGCATTTTCCTTCATGGCCACTGTTTGTTGCATACCGCATTCCCTGATATATGTATATAAACTTAGAATTGATAGAACACCGCACTATTACTAACGGTTCATATTGCACGAGCACTAATCTGCATGTTACACACACACCGTTAGTAATTGCCATGACACTCTCACTGTAGAATTGCCATGATCATTATACTGTAGTTCATCTCACATATGATTCGATATGATTTTCATAGAAATTGGGAGCCGCATGATGTCTTTGAAAAACTGAAACTATTTTAAAAAGCGGTTTCTCCCTTTTACCTATATTATGGCTTGATGTACATAGCACATAGCATTTGAATTACTCATTGGTGTTGGATTTCATATGATTTCTGGTTTTGAGGACCGTGGGGTTATTTAAGAAAAGATGCACTATTAGAAAACCCGGTTCCTCTTGATATGATATTTTGGTGCGTCCACCACGCGTTTTCTCAGTTCTGAGACGTGTGCTAGAAACCCGATTCGAGGAGTTGGATGATCCGTTTGTGGGTTCGTGGTGGACCCGGTATGGTTCCTCGGGGCGAGAAATGTTTTTCGTGGAGTAGACGATGAGCCTGGCTGGGTGGCGAGTACCTACCGGTGATTGGTTGGACCTGGCGGTTATCTGGAGGATATTGACCAGAGTCGATAGATGGATGCGGGATGACCCGTACTGCCGGGGCCGAGGGCCGATACCGCAGACGGAGCCCGTGGGCTGATCCGGACTGACGGAGCCCGATATATGAGGATTTGTGTATCGATACTGGACACGAGTATTTATGATATTTGAGTGCCGATGTTGGGCACTCGTGATTTTCAGAGATTTACAGGATTTGAGGGCCGAGGAGAGTGCCGGCGCCTGAGTTTTATTGGGATTTGGGTGCAGTGTTGGGCACCGATTATTTTTCCATATTGATATTCCGTGTAGATGTTATTTATCCCACGCTCAGCATTGATTATTATGCATCTCATCCAGTAGTTATTTTACCTGACATAGCACTTGCATGATTATGCACATACTGCTTATCGCATATAGACTTATCTGCTGACATTTGATAGAGTAGCGCAGCACGTGCATGCTCGAGATTACCTTTATATGTTATCTCTATTCATGAGTTGGTAACTCACCCTCGTTGTGCCACAGTATTTGCATGTTGCCCATCAGAGTAGTCGCGGCAGGCTGCCTTCTTACATCTTTTGGCTACAGATACCACTACAGTTGGTGCGAGAGCTGTTTTGCTGTTAGGTGGGTTATGGTATCTGGTTACTTCTATTGTACACACTTTTGTATCTAGTACTCTCCATCTACCTTTATATATATTTGACTTAGAGACGGTGTGAGGACGATGATGTATATTATTTGTATTCTGGTGTCGAGCTCGTGAGAGCCGACTTTATATATGCTGTTTTAGTATTCTGTGATGTTTTTACTTATTGCTCATTTCTTCGCTACGGCGTCGTATATTACTCTTGTGGTGATGGTTTCCGCCGTTGGGCGTGATTGCTCCCGTTTAGGGATGTTTTTTTTCATTATATATCATTCACTTATATCCTGTTTTGTACCCGATTTCGGGGTTACTTTTACAAAGGAAATGCTGCCAAAATTATTATGATGATAACTTAACTTTAAAAGAACTTTATTGAACTATTTAAGGTTTTCTAAATGTTTTAATTAAATGTTTTCAACACTCACTACTTTTAAATGGTTTTGATTTCTGGGTTCGGCTTACTTAGTCGCGTTACGCCTGTAGACGTTGCGTGGTTAAGTGCCGGTCACGAGTCGAAATATTCGGGTCGTGACAATCACACGATGATATCTGGATCCCGATCCTACTGTGAGTATATGCTACTCATCAGGAGATTCTTCACTTAACGATCAATGCTATAAACCAAGTATGTGTCTAGAACGGTGTCAGCGGGGCTACGCCTCCAGGGAAAAGAGGTTATTTAATTAAGGAACTTCGCGAAAGCGTCGTAAAACCTCCCTCGAAGTACCGACACTAGCTTGGCTGAACGGTTAAGCAAGTATTGTACGGTGAGATCAGTCCTGACTAATTCTTCTTTTATGCTTTGGGGAAGGATTCGAGAAACAGTGGGAGCCATCATGTTTAGATAAACTAAAAACCAATCTAATCTTGCAAGAGAATCATGCTAAAGTGTTTTCTTCTCTCTCTCAACTGCAGCGACCCTGTGACCATGACTAGGTTACATCTAGATAATAAGTTGACTGAATCTGACTTTTATGACTGGCAAAGGTCTGTCCCGATGTCCATTGCCTATGACAAGCTGGACCACCCTATTACTACTCAAGCCCCCGCCGTCCCAGGTCCAGTTTCCACCGTCATGGATATGGATATCCGTCAGACAAGGGAAAAGGACAGTGCGAATGCCAAGTGCCTCGTGCTGGCTTTAGTTGATAGTGTATACTAGAAGCAACACGAGAAGATGGACTTAGTTTCCATCTTCCTCCATAACAAAGATTTATATGGAGAGCAAATCTCGTATCGCAAGATATGAGAGATCGAACGAATTGCTTCAAGCGAGGTTGGCTGTCGGGTCATCTGTAAGGGACGACGTCCTTACGATGACTAGCTATATTGATAAGCACACGGACCTGGAGACCACATTGGGAAACAGGTCATATGCTGATTTATTTCCACAGTCCCTACCCTCTACTTACACCCTGAAAGAAACCAGGAAGACACCCGCTCTGCTTAATGGGGGACCTTCTTTTTCTGTATCCAGGGCGAAAGCAAAGGGTGAAAAGAAGAAAACCTCCACAAAGCCGATATACGGTGTCAGTGAAGTAGAAGGAAAGGGAAGAGAAAAAGTTTCGGTACTTGGTGTAGGGAAGGAGGGATGTTCCTATTGTTATGGGAAGGGGCATTGGCAGAAAGATTGCAGGGCTTTGGAAGCCAGTGGCCAGGATTCAAAGCATGTTGTGGCTTCGGCCTCGGGTGTGTTTGTAATTGAGAACTGTTTGTCAATTAACTCTACTTCCTGGGTACTAGATACCGGATCAGGATCTCATATCTGTAATTCGTTACATGCTTTGAGAAACCGTAGAGTTATCAGGGTAGGTGATATGTCTCTCAGAATTGCGAACGGAATGAGTATGGACGCTGAATCCGTGGGGAATATCGCCTAGAACTGACAAGTGGGCAGATATTGATTCTACGCAAATGTTTGTATGTACCTAGTTTGACTTGTAATATCATATCGGTATCCTCACTTTCGAGAGAGGGATATGATTTTACATTCGTAAACGATGTGGTAAACATCCACCTAAATCAAGTTCTGATTGGGTCCGGTACATTAGATAATGGTATATACGTATTAAATCAAGTTTAGGTTTTCAATGTCCAGAACACACTTAAAAGGAAGTCTCCGAAAGTAAATCAGGCTTTCTTATGGTATTGTAGACTAGGTCACATCAATGAAACACGGTTGACTAAGTTACATAGAGAAGGATATTTGAATCCATTCGAATATCAATCTTATGCTACTTGTGAATCTTGTCTCATGGGAAAGATAACAAAGACTCCGTTTACTGGACACGGAGTAAGAGCGGGCTCGCTCTTGGGACTCATACACAGTGACATGTGCGGTCCAATGTCTACACATGCAAGAGGTGGTCATTCCTACTTCATAACTTTTACAGATGATTTCTCTAGGTATGGACATATCTTCTTGATGAAGCATAAATCCGAGGCCTTTGAGAAATTCCGGGAATACAAGAATGCAGTGGAAAACCAAACAGGCAAAAGTATCAAGACACTGAGATCTGATCGAGGTGGTGAATACTTAAGTGACGAGTTCCTGGGATACTTAAAAAAGAATGGAATTCTCTCTCAGCTTACTCCTCCATACACACTACAACACAATGGTGTATCGGAAAGGCGGAATAGAACCCTATTGGATATGGTTCATTCCATAATGAGTAAGGCTGAGTTACCGCGATCTTTCTGGGGTTATGCACTAGAATCAGCTGCATATCTTTTGAACAAGGTTCCAACCAAGACTGTGCCTACCACACCATATCAGATGTGGAGTGGAAAGAAACCCTATCTTCAGTACTTGAAGACATGGGGATGTCCAGTTTTTGTTAAAATGCAGCATGCGGACAAGCTCGAGGCACGCTCAGTACAGTGTAAGTTTGTGGGATATCCAAAGAAATCCAAGGGGTATTATTTCTATTACGCAGAGGAACAAAATGTTTTTGTTTCTCGTCATGCCCACTTCTTGGAAGCTGAATTTTTAGAAAATCAGAAGAGTGGGAACGCAATAGAACTGGAAGAAATTCCAGAACCATAAGCTGTTATTGAAAGTATGGTAGATCCAGAAGTTTCAGAAGAAAGGGACGTCCCAGCGCTTATCCGCAGAAGTAGTAGGAAGTCTCACCCCCCGAGAGATATTACGGTTTTCTCATAGACGGGGATCGAGAGGATTGCATCATTGACAATGATGACCCTACTACCTTCCAGCAAGCCATTCAGAGCGGCGACTCAGTAAGATGGCTGGATGAAATGCGGACCGAAATGGAGTCTATGTACACTAACAAAGTATGGACTTTGGACATTGCTCCAGATGGGGTAAAACCCATAGGATGCAAATGGATCTTCAGAAGGAAGATTGGTGTAGATAGACAGGTTGAAACCTATAAAGCTAGACTTGTTGCAAAGGGTTTTCGTCAAAGACCTGGTTTGAACTATGATGAAACCTTTTCTCCAGTGGCTATGCTCAAATCCATTCGGGCCCTTCTTGCCATTGCTGCCTTCCACGATTATGAGATCTGGCAGATGGACGTAAAGACGGCTTTTCTAAATGGTAATTTGGAAGAGTGTGTCTATATGGATCAGCCAGAAGGATTCATTCAGAGTGGGAGCAGCGGTAAAGTGTGCAAGTTGCTTAAGTCCATTTATGGACTAAATCAGGCATCGCGGAGTTGGAACATCTGTTTTGATGATACTGTTAAAGAATTCAACTTTATCAAAAATCCAGATGAACCATGCATATATAGTAAGATTGTAGTGAAAACTGTAGTATTACTCGTCTTGTACGTGGATGACATTATCTTAATAGCAAATGACATTCCTATGCTACAGTCAGTCAAAGGATTCTTGTCACAAAAGTTCTCCATGAAGGACCTGGTTGATGCTTCCTACATTCTGGGTATCCAGATCTATCGTGATAGATCACAGAGGATGTTGGGACTTTCGCAGTCCAGGTACATAGACACCATATTGAAAAGATTCAGTGTGGAAGATTCTAAGCGCGGTAACCTACCGTCTTGTCACGGAATCACCATCTCCAAAGAGATGTCTCCCAAGACTGATTTAGAAAGGGCTCGCATGTCGATTATACCCTATGCTTCTGTGGTAGGCTCTATAATGTATGCGATGTTATGTACTAGACCAGATGTAGCATACGCATTGAGCCTTGTAAGCCGGTATCAGGCAAACCCAGGGGAGAAGCACTGGATAGCAGTAAAGAACATTCTCAAGTACCTAAGGAGGACTAAGGAGATGTTCTTGGTGTATGGAGGAAAGGACCTCCAGATCGAGGCCTTTGCTGACTCCAGCTTCCAGAGTGACAAGGATGACTCCAAGTCCATGTCGGGTTATCTCTTTACCCTCAATGGAGGGGCGGTCTATTGGAAGAGTTCCAAGCAGGACACCGTTGCTGGCTCGACGATGGAAGCGGAGTACATAGCTGCTTGCGATGCCGCAAAAGAAGCTGTCTGGATGAAGAAGTTCCTCACAGAACTTCAGGTGGTTCCTATTAGTGTTGATCCAATACCTCTGTATTGCGATAACAATGGCGCTATAGCTTTAGCGAAGGAACCCAGGCCCTATCAGAAGTCTAAACACATCTTAAGGCGGTATCACCTGATCAGGGAGATCGTAGATCGCCGGGAGATCGAGGTGAAGAGAGTAGATACAGAGAATAACACTGCTAATCCATTCACAAAGGCCATTCCTCAGACACAGTTCGAGAGGCTATTCGAGATGATAGGTTTGCGATATGCCAGTACATGGCCATAGTGCAAGTGGGAGATTGTTAGTGTTTATGCCCTAGAGTCCATTATTGTATCATACTAGATTGTATATTACTTAATAGAAGCTTGGGATATTCACAGTTGTATTAACAGTCTTGCTAAAAATGGTAGTATGCTACTTGGTTTGTTTCTACTTTAATATGTGCATATGTTTCTTTTAACATATCGCTTATACATATTAGTAGAGCCCTTAGGATCTTTGCTTGATTACCAGCGTTGTGATGGCAGTCACACTAGTGGGGGATGGGTAGTCTATAAGTAACATCCTATACGGGTCCCTGGTCATAGGATTATCGAGACAGGGCATCGATACCCCGGAGTAGACTGGTGTATATGCTTCTCATCCCAGCATGGGGAGATGGTCTGTCCCATAGCCATCAGTACGTCGTACTGGAGATAGTATGCAGGTGCTCGTTAGGTTACGAGTACACCGGACAAGACTCACCGGGAACTGCAGGTTGGTACTATACCTATCGTCAGATTGCAGTTCCTAGGTGACATGAGTACAACTTAGTCCGTCGACTTGACATTGCTACTTCGCCTCGAGTGTGTTCCCACTGTACTTAGATTACTACCCTACCACGGCTCAAAGGAGTCGTGCAAACATGTAGTAGTTGGGTGCAGTCCCGAAGCAGTTGGAGGCAGTGGCGGTTAGAGAGGATTCGTTTCTCCCGGTATTGGGGGTTGATATCGCGCTGTGTATGGAGTGCCATTACGCAAGGTCCCTGGCCAGGGCAAGCGAGATTTACTGGTAGGTGCTCCGATAGTTTCTCAAGGTGTAATGGGCTTCACTCTGACACGACTTATACCGTTATTAGGGGTCTGACGTTTACCGCCCCCAAGGCCCGATTTGGGATAGTCCCAGACAAACAAACAAGACTGTACGGAGATTGTCACATACAGGCTCAGTAGGAGTTCAGATGGGTTTCCTCATCGTCCTTCTTATCGACATCTACCTGGGTACCGTTACGTACAGAAAGTACCGCATACGTCCTGTGGTTAAACCCACTGCCAACGTAGTGTCGAGTCTTTAGAGTCCCACACAGAGAGTTTCCCTGCACTGGGCAAAAGGTGTAGAGACCGTATGGTTTTATGGCAGGGCCACGATCACTTGCGTACACTTGTGCACGTACTATGATCGGGCAGATAATATTAGTGGGCTTTGGTTTAAACCGGATCCTAGTATTATACAGATGGATTTATTCAGTCTCAGTTTATCCGTGTTTTTCGGAAATTC
Organism: Agapanthus africanus; assembly: GCA_030015575.1. Lineage (NCBI taxonomy): Eukaryota > Viridiplantae > Streptophyta > Magnoliopsida > Asparagales > Amaryllidaceae > Agapanthus > Agapanthus africanus. The sequence continues at coordinate 204,057,131 of JASDDO010000024.1, forward strand.
GGATGGGAGGGGCAGTCTCGTAATTTGTCGAGAAGCTTCTAGAAGGAGGTGACTCATTTGTGTTTATTTCTTTTTAGATTTAAACTAAATGAGGTGGAGGAGATGAGGTGTAGTTTCATTAAATGTTCCATGACTCATTAGGTGACTCATTAGATGATTCACCTTGTGAATTAAATGAAGAATGATGAATATTAGCTAGATATTTATTTTGATGATATTATTATGCTTCATGATATTCACAAATGATAATAGTTCATTCATTATCACAAAACACTTCTCTCTCCTCAAGTCTTCATCTTCTTCCTCAAACCCTAATAGCTCTCATGAGTTGAGAATCCTAAGGTTTAAAGTGACTAACTAATCCATCTAAATACTCTACACCCTCTAGGACTTCTAGATTAGCAAACTAGAAGCCGAAGTTATCTCTGATTCGAGATAGAAGCTCGGACTATAGACTCTCGGGTGGATCGTCTTTGACTCGAGGAGGCCGTTGAGGTACCCATATTCCATAGAGCTGACGAGGTGTGGATGACAACGATGAAGACCCAAAGGACAAGTAACGTGACATATAACTTCGAATTAGAGTAGTTAAACCTCTCGTAGTTTGCTAGTAATGGTTTAGACACGATCCGTGTGCTCAAGTCCGTGTTATGAAGCTTTTATAATTGTTTTTCATATATTCTTCCTCCCCGCGAACACGTGGGGTGCGTGACATGGACTTACAAGTATGCTATCTGGTTGCTCTTTATCTTAACATGTACACTTATTGTCTCTCTATTACATGTTGATAAAGCCCTTAGGATGAGTACTTGACTACCAGGATTATGATGCAGATCATACTAGTAGGGCAGAGGTAGTCGGTAAGTACATCCTTCAAATGTTCATAGTCATGAGGGTATCGAGACGGGACATCGATATTCCAGAGTAGACTAGCGTATACGCTTCTCGACCCATATGATGGGCGATGGATGATCCTATATCCATTGGTGTTTGACATCAGAGAAGGTATACGTGTGCTCAATGGAGACTGGATACACTGAACGGACTCGCCGAGAACTCCTAGATGGTATTATACCTATCGCCAGATAGCAGTTCTCTGGTGACACTGGTACAGGTTAGTCTGTCGACCCGAGATCGTCATAGAGTCTTGTGTGATTCCCACTGTGCTTTGATTTCCACCTTACCACGTTCAAGAGATCATGCAAAACGGTGGTTTTTGGGTACAGTCCCAAGTCACATAGAGGCAATGAGCAATAGGAGGGGATCCATCTCTCCCGGTATTGGGGGTTGATGTTGCGCTATGCTCGATTGGCCATAATATCAAATCCCTGGCCAGGATTGCTGAGATTTACTGGTAATTGTTATCAGTAGTTTCTCGAACCATTATGAGCCTCACATCGGCAAGACTTATCAGGCTATGGGGGTCTGACGTTGAACCACCCCAGGCTATGATATGCGACATATCTGACGAAGAGACCGGACTGTACGGTAGTGTTACTAATTGGATTCGCAGGAGTATGGGCAGGCTTGCTTGTTAATCTTCTGATCGCTCAATACCCGGGTGGCCGTTACGTTTAGCAGACCGCTTGCGGATTATGGGTGACTAATATGATCGCCACCTACTGCCGGTGTATTGACGAGTCTTTAGAGTCCCACACAGAGGTTTCCTGGCTCAAGCGAAACGAAGTAGGAGCACATATGTGATATGTGCGGGACCGAGATTAATACGCGTATGTGATACTGTTTTCTATTCTCGGGATTTGTGATATCGGTCGGTTATATGTGATATAACCGAGCTGTCGAATCAAGTGTTGATTCGACAAGTTGATACATTTGATATTTGTCGGTTGTATGTGATATGGTCGGATTATTCATTCAAGTGTTGATTTAATAATTTAATGTACAATTATATATTTGATATATTAATTTACATTAACTAATATTAGCTCACTTAAGCATTTCTTTTTCTCACTAGTGTACACTTAGTATATATGTGATATATATTAATGTACATCTTTTGTGTCATGCTTGATGCCACATGATACATGGGTGTATGAGACTTACACCATGCTTATAATAATGTGAGGGTTTTGTTTATTTAAAGTAAATTAAATTAGTTAGAAATCGTCACATGGTTGATGTTTGTAGAAGCTTGTGGAACCATTGACCAAGTCCACTAATTTTGTTTTACTTGAAGATATTTATTAACCCAACCATTATTGTTTACCCATAGTTTAGTCTCTACATGAGTTAGTAAATGATACTAACTCACCCATGGTTGCTATTCTCACTCATTATTCCATTCACACTTCATCTTCTTCCTCATCTCCAAAAGCTTTCTAGCTTCATGAGAGGTGATGAAATATTATGAGAAAATTATTTCTAAAGTGAGCAAAATTCCTACTTCATCAACCTCTTGTCTACTAGCCATTTAGATTGGGTTGTTTCTTCACTATTTCATCACTTAGTGAAGAGGTAGCTTGAGTTAGTGTCTCCTCGACGTAGATCATCTTCGGCCTCGAAGACTTCAAGCAAGCTTGTTCATTTCACCTTGTGGAGCCTCCCTAGAGTCCGGGAGATCACTACTTGAAGCGATGGGACTACTACACGGAGCTATTGAAGTGAAGGACCGATCTAAAAAGGTTGTATTCCTTGTTCACTTCGATGTAAAGATGTTTACATGCTTGTTCGTCTAATTCTCTAGTTTAGATTCTAGCGTTAGAGTTCTTTAGCGCGCCATTTTTTTTTGAAAACGGCATGGTCGATGCCTCCCGAAACCCAGCGGCCTCCTAGGGAACCCAGCACTAGTAACGTTTCTTCCATTATCCTGATTCATGACAGTAACCGTATACTTCCATGCCCTCACTCCAATCCCTTTATTACGTCTTTACTTATTACCTTCTGTACACCACCTTTAGGCTAATTGGTTTTCTTTCTTTCCTACCCTTTGGCACCAGCCTAAGGTTTGGAAGAAGACTATCCAATAAGCGTAATAGGTGTACTCTCCTAATACCAGGTGCTCTCGCAACCAGAGAGAAAGTAAAGGGAAAAGACAAATGAATAATCATATTCAATTTCTCCTGAACCGTTGATATCGTTGATATCGTTGAAGGAATCCAAGTGGTTTTACAAATATATAATGGCGCAAACTTTTGCTAAAGAGGCCACTCCCGGTGAAAGGATCTCGGCGCTTTCCTTATCGAATGAGGTGCAGGATATTCCAAACTGAATACCACAATGCAAAGTAAAAGAATCGGCTATTGTAAAGTTATTAAGTTGACGCAAATTCTGCCCAAGGGGTCACTCCCGATGAAGGGGTTTCGGCCCTTGCCTCGTCGAATGAGGTGCAGGATATTCCCAATCGAATACTACTGTGCAAAGCAAAAGAAAACGTCTGTAATGTCTGTTTTTAAAAACTTGGTTCCAACAACATCATATATATAGGTTTGCTTTCCTTGCATTAATTAGAATCAACGCAGTCCCATCAATTAAACATATCACACGAGAAAAGAACGAAAATATGATGTACGTATATGCCATCCGCATTCGCCACTGGGCCCCGTCATCATCCGTTACGTTACTTAATTAACGACAGACCGGGGGCTGGACTAGCGCGGGTGCAAAAAATATACAATATCTACTAGTATATATATAAATATATATAATAATCGTCCCAGGCATGATATAAAGCAACATCACAGAAGCTCAGCCAAGCAACACAGAGTGGCGGATAATCCTGGATCTTCGGGTTTCACTTGAGCCGCAAATGAGACTTGACGTTCCCTGTCATGTAGATAGCCTATGCAATGAAAACCTAGACCCCTACGAGTGCGGCAAGTTACCCGCCAATCCTAGAAGCGAGGCAACCCCAATCAACAACGTGAATGGGCCACCCAACACTTTACAGAATCCGGTAACTTGGGCACCCCACCTTGGGTCAACCTATACCCCCTACGAGTGCGGCGACTAGCCCGCCAATTCTAGAGTAAGGTCCCCTCCGTCTCAACGCCATGAGATGCGGACCCGTTGCCCTCTAGAACCCGGTTATTCATGCACTCCACTGCGGGGTAATCCTAGTAAAAAAAAAGAAAAATAATATGTACAAGGGTGATATCGACCTCAACCCGGTCGTGCCCCACACAAATAATATACAAACTGGCAGAGACGGCAGTCCACATGTCGGACGCTCGCCTCGCATTATCAAATGTACAAATGAAACTAAACTGTACTACATTGCACCCAAGCTATCCACCACGACGATCCATCCACAACACAGCACAATACAAAACATCAACGCGAATGTCACGTTCGCAAAACTGTCTAAAAGAACATATAGCAATTAGACGAGTTGTACCACTCTAAAAACATTCACGGTCGCAGATAGTAATGCATGCACTGTAAACTACTAAACAGTGTTTACAATATCGATTTCGAAACACCCTGAATTTCCTCTAAACTATAAGATAACACTATATCAAAACTGGGCAAAACAAACAATACCAAAATACCAATATTCCAGAGACTAGAGAACACCCCAAAAATCAAGTTCCAAGTCCCTTACAAAACCGGCCATGTCGGTTTTTGTTGCAATCTCGCCGGACCTATAGTGAAATTTGGGGCTCGTGTTTGGGTGGTGTTCTAGTTACTGTATAAATAGCCTTCTGCAATTGTTTAAAGATTTTTTAGAAGTCTCAGAAAAATCGACAGCAACTGAAATATTCGGGGTATTGTTTCGGAGTTGTTTCGGTTTCGATACTTTAAACGTTGTTAAAACTGCTAGCAATGGGTTAATGGGTTAGCTCTGATACCATGTTGGGTTTCGGCAGCGCCCCGGCCATCAATCCGTGACCAAATGCGGAACAAAAATTTACAAAAACTGGCGCTAACAGAACCCATTTCTACGGATCTACCCTGCCGTAAAAACATACGGCCTCTACATCGTTTCGCCCGAAGCAGGGAAACCTTCTGTGTGGGACTCTAAAGACTCGTCAATACGCTGGCAGTGGGTTTAACCACAAGCATGTCAGCGGCACTAGCTGTATGTAACGGCTACCCAGGTATTGAGTGAAAGGGAGGCCGACGAGCAAACTCATCCTTAACCCCTACTGAGCCTGTCAGTGATAATATCCGTACAATCCATTCCGTTCGTCTATGAGTATCGCATATCGAGTCTAGGGGGTGAATAAAATCAGACCCTTAATAACGCGACATTTAGTGTCGGTATAAAACCTATCACCACCTGAGAATCTACTGATCCTAGATCAGTAATTCTTGACTACCTTGGCCAAGGATTTCTGGTGATGGCCACCCGTGCACAATGCGACATCAACCCCCAATACCAGGAGAGACGAATCCCCGACGATCCGCTCACTGCCTCCATGTGGCTCGGGACTGTACCCAACTAAAACCTGTTTGTACGATTCCTTTGAGCCGTGGTAGGGCAGTAATCAAAGTACAGTGGGAACTCACACGAGACAAATGACGATCTCAGGTCGACAGACTAACCTGTACACATGTCACCTGGAAACTGCTATCTGACAATAGGTACAGTACCAACTAGCAGGTTCCCTGCGAGTCCGTCCTGTGTATTCATAACCCAATGAGCACCTGTATACTGTCTTAGGTGAACAAACTAACACCAATAGCTTGTGAGACCTAGCCACCGCCCTTCGTGGGGTCTCGATCAGTATACACTAGTCTACTATGGAGTATTGATGCCCAGTCTCGAAACTCCCAGGACTAGGGATATTTAAGGATGCGCTTATAGACCACCCGGCTCCCACGTATATGATCGCTGTCATAATGCTGGTAGTCAAGCAAGAATCCGGGCTCTATCAACATGTAATAGTGATATGTAATACCACATAAAACTTGTACATGATGATAAAGACAAACCAGATAGCATACTATCATCTTGAGTAAGACTGTTCTATCCGTATAGGTCCTCCCTCAATCATCGCAATCGCGTGCCTGCGATTCAATAATTGACTTGAGGGCACATTAGCCAACAAGAACACACTCGAGGCGAAGTAGTTATGTCAAGTCGACGGACTAAGCTGTACTCATGTCACCTGGGAACTGCTACCCAATGATAGGTATAATGCCCACCAGCAGTTCCCGATGAGCCCTGTCCTGTGTACTCAGAACCTAATGAGCACCTGCATACTATCTCTAGTACAACGTGCTAATGGTTGTGGGACAGACCATCTCCCCTGCTGGGATGAGAAGCGTATACACTAGTCTACTCCGGAGTATCGATACCCCGTCTCGATAATCCTACGACTAAGGACCTGTAGAAGGATGTGCTTATAGACTACCCAGCCCTTACTAGTGTGACAGCCATCACAACGCTGGTTGTTCACTGCCGAAAGCCGGGGAAGACAAACGTCTTGCCTGAATTTGGAGGCAGATGCTATTTGGGTTTATCCGTCCATCTCTCCGAAGTTGCCATGTTGATTTATGGCACCGGGTATCGGAGGTCTGGACAGATGCGGCCGTTGTAGCAGACTTCGTCAGATTCCCCCTCGTTTACGAGGGGTTTTGACTGTGGGGACGCTCTTCCCTGTAGGCGCAAGCCCCTGCAGTTAATTACGTTACCGCGTAGCGATAACCACTTTCTCCTGCTCCAGAAGGTCACTTCGTGTCGTGTGTGTTGTTTTATTTTTGGTTGCCCGTGGATTGTATACGGAGACTAATTTGTGTTGTCGCCCGTAGGGCGTGGATTAATCCAAATCCGTATATTCTTAGATCTGGGTTTGGGTTGATTTAAGGATCGTCAATCTCGTTTGAGATTAAGATCAACTTAAATGTTTGTTGAGGATACGTTGGTCTGATTTTAGACTAAGATCTACTCAGCATGATTTTGGGATCATTCAGACCCAACAAAAGAGCATTTGTGCTCTATTGCTTTAGTTTAAGAACGTTATGGTCCATCGTTAATTTAGGGACATTACGGTTCGTTGTAGTTTAAGGGCGTTGCGGTCCGAAGAATTGTTGGTTGTTGGGACCCGCCACCTCTGAAGACGTTGAAGAATTACAACGACATATATCAGAGGTGTGGGGAGATGTACCCTTGAACCAATGTGTCACGCCCCGCTTCCCAGTATACGGGCAGAGGACGCGACGAGCCGCTACGTATTTACTCTGAAGTAAACACGCTAAGCGTATCTAAGCAATATAAGTAAAATGCACAAGAGACAATGACAATAGATATAATTGAACAACAACTTTATTTATTAAACATTCTTTTTACAATACAACTGAAAAGTAAATACATGGAATGGAAAGCAATGCCTAAACAGTGGCATAACAGAAATGGAAAATACAGAATGTAAATGTATACAAGGAATCTAAAGCTCTGGGTCGAAAGCTAGCTGGTCCAAATCCTCGCTGGTGGACTCGATCTCCAGTGAGTCCGAATCACCTGAAGACATTCCAAAAAAGAAGAAAGAGAATGTCATCAGCGAATAAATCGCTCTGTAAGTCCCAAGGGTAAGTAGAGATAGAATAGACAGAAAGAGAATGTAACTTTTAAAGTTGTATTTATTGTTAACGTTGTTGTTTATAGGTTGGTACAGAAGAGGCCAGTGTATACGAGAGGAGTCCAACTTTCCCCGTGGACTAAGGTATAACGAAAACAAGGAACCGTTCATCCACGGTACAACGGCAATTGAATTCAGGTTAGGTGTATTATGGTTACAGTCTCGTGCCATTTCTAACACCTTCCATACCAGTCCACCCCTTATAAACCCCGCGATTTCTTAATTGTATTGTTTGTATTGTATTGTCTTGTTTTATATAGATGGATGACTTGCCGGAACCATGATATCAGTAATAGAACGGATATAATGGATGAACATGTAGATGGAATATATCCATGGTTCGGTTCAGTCAATATAGATTGAATATATTTAACAGATTGAATATATATATTCATATTGAATTGTAGTTTATACTTGAATCATATTCAAGTCAGATTGATTATATTGTGATTCATTCTGAGTCATACAAGTAGAAAATAAATTGAATCCTGAATTATGTTTTGGTGCTATCGGTAACTGCTGCACATGGACGACAGGATTTGTGTTTTTTTCAAAGACAATTACCGTGTTGATAACACCGTTTGTTAAGTTGTCTACTTTAAATAGGCAAGCACCCATATCTCCGACTCCCTGATGTTCAAGAGACTGGTCCCGCTTAAACCTATGTTTACTAGGGTCCTTATTGTAATTTAGTATAACTTGAGGGGGTTTTATGTAAAAATAATTTTGTATAATTTTCAAAATACACCTCAAGTATTTTATTATCGTCTTTAGAGTTTTCATGGATGTATATTTTATCAATGTGATATTTCTAGTGAATAAAACCTAATTTCATAATATATTGTATATATTTGTAATATTGGAATTGTATGGTATTTTCTTGTAAATGAGATGTTTTTCTTGAATTTTGGAAATGTGGAATATTATAACTATTAAAAATAGATATTTTGATATTAATTACATATATATTTATTTATTAAAAATATAATTTTTATTTATAATAGAAATCACATTTTCAAAAGAAAATTGTATTTTAAATCTTTCGAGATCGTAGCTCCTTGAGGAGGTCTGCATCTCACTCTACTAAGACCGAGGATGTGCGATAATCCGCACCATAACGAACGGCTTTCCCGAAATGGGTTGTAGATGTGCAATTGCAAAGATTTGTTAAAATACACATCTTGTAGAAAAAATATTTTTATAAGTCGGAGGTAGTTATGTGTAAAATCGTATTTTCCCCAATCTATGTTCCCAAATTTCATCGTGCTATGTTACATATGAGTGTTGTGAGGAGGTAGGTCATTACCTCATTAGTTTTCTAAGGTAATACGGTTTTAAAAAGTTCAAGCATGTCGAAATGAAACATAAGGGTATTTTAATGTAAAAGTGGAATAAAACTTGCCGCGGTTATTATTTTGATGCCAAACTTGTTCTATTATCTTCGTTAATATTTAGTGGTCATGACATAAGAGTTTGGTATTATTGTGTTTAAGTAAAATAAAACTTTTTAAAGAAAACCGAATCGGAAGTCGGATTAACTCCGCTTCCGTCGGGTTTTAGTTTTGAATATTTTTAGAATAGAGAAAAGAAGAAGAATTAGGGACTTACAGGTTATTAGACTAGAAGAGAGAAGGAGCTGCCGGTGCGTCGTTTCGTCGTCGGAATCTCCTCGAATCGTCGTCGGAAGTTCGTCAGAGCTTCGCTCTTTGCTAACTCCACTTGCAAACAAAAAGTCTTGGGAATTTTCTTAAGAGTTTGGGCAGGGATTTGTGAGTGAGGGGGGTGATTTAAGGGGTTGTATTTATAAGAAAAATCTAGGGTTTAGGGTAGGGAAAGGGTGTGATAAAAATTGTATTTAAATTTGCATTAAAAAGGGTTAAAATGGGTTTTTTTTAATTCTCTGGTTAATTGCAGAGAATTTAAACAGTGCAGGGGGAGTGGGGTAGGCCAAAGGGTGCAAGGGGTTCAAGAAAAAGTGGGATTGGACCGAGTTGTCCCGGCGGCACCGGCCGAGTCGGCCGATTCGCCTGCCCGAGTTGGGCGAGTCGGGGCGCGTCTTGATCCCACGTGTCCCAGACGCTTGGTCTAGCCTCGTGGTCACGTTTGTTTTTTCTGTAACATACCCTATTACGTGTAGTGCACGTGTAGACTCTTGGTCTTCTAAAAGATTAGAAGAATTTAATTTAAAAAAAAGTGTGGCTGATGGAATTTGAACTTTGGTGCTTTGGTTCAGCAGTGCAAGGTCTTACCAATGAGCTACTAGCTCCTTGCTGTTCTAAAGCAAATCAAACTTATAGCTTTTGCTCAGGCTCAAGTACCCCTTTCTGTATTTTTGAAAAAAATTATACAGAAAGTTTAGGGTTGTTATATTCTACCCTCCTTATAAAAATTTCGTCCTCGAAATTTGTAAAAGGAAAGTATAACAGATTCAAGGAAAGTTTGGTGATAAAACTATTGGTAGTGTATCAAAAATATGTGAGAGAACAAAAGAATGCGAGAGATTTGAAAGAGTTGAGGAAATTACCAGGTTTACCTTGGTCTACGGACTCTGCTTCTTCGGCCGCTAAAAGAGAAGCCTGACTCCGTGGTACATTCCTCCTAGCTGGGGACACATTCCTCTTTCCTTGGGGCATGTTTCTCTGCCCTCGAGGCATATTCCTCAGTGCCTGATGGAATTGGCGAGTAGGCTGTGCAGGTGGTGGAGCTGGGAGTGCAAGACGAGGTGCAGGAGCTTGGATAGATGGCCGCTGCGGGTGGTTGATGGGTATGTGATCTGGGTTGCGTCTATAAGGACAGTTTCCAATTCCGTGATTGGATGCGCCACAAACTAAGCACAGGCCTTTTACGCTCCTACAGTCCTTCACCAAATGTCTATTCCTCTTGCAATAGAAGCAAAAATATGGACTCGGCTGGTTATTGGGTTCTTCCTGTCTCCTGGGTTCAACAGTTGGCCTTGAAGAGGCTCCTCCTGCCATCTGAGTGGCAGGATGTTTCACTCCGGCAGATTGAGATCTGCCCTTCCTCTTTACCACTATCTCATATCGTCGGGCAGCCTTCAAAGCCAAATCATGGGTTGGAAAATCCCCTGTAGCTAATGCAGCTTGGAATTCCGGGTCCAACCCTTGCTGAAATCTTCTAGCTTTGATCTCAGCAGTCGGTATGAGATGGGCCGCAAACCTGTTACGGTGTTGTGTTAGCTGTGTAGTATGTGATATAAAATCGAACATTGAGACATATCTTACCTACTGAGCATGGTAAACTCAGCATCATACTCATCTACATATTTGGTCCACATTGAACCTTGTTGCAGATATATGAACTGATGTTCCATATCAAAGCGGGCAGTCTCAGGGAAGTACTTTGCATCGAACATGTCACGGAAAGTTTTCCATTCGATAGGTTGGTCAAGACGGCTTTCTTCCGCCTTCCACCAAACCCGTGCATTGTCAGGGAGCTGCAGCTTTGCAACTTGTATCCAAGCGACCTCTGGCACTTGTGCTGCTGCCAGGTCATCTTCAACGCTTTGAGCCCATTCCTCCGCTTCCAGAGGGCTCTCCTTTCCCAAAAAGTTCTTGGGGTGCAGAGCTCTGAATTGTTTCACCCCAGGTGCTTCTGCCTCTGGTCGGTTCATCAAGATAGCAGTCTACTGCTTCTGTCCTTCCAGGAGGCTACGGATTGCTTCAAGCAGAACCTTCTGCTCGTTGATCGGAGCAGCGATGACAGGTGTGAGTGGTAGTGGTGGGGGAGTGTTGTTGACATTCATGCTGGTGTTGTTCGGGGAATCCATAAACTTGAAAGAAAAAATTGGTTTAGGATAGATTCAAAGTATATGAAATGATAAGATTCAAGGAATATGAATTGTAAAGAATGTTTTTTGTTGCTGGTTCTTATGTTATGTTGCTCAGGTTGTCCACACAGAACTAAACTGCATGGTAGGGTTCCATACAGCTCTGACCTGCATGGGCCACCAACAAAACCTATCACGCCCACTTCCCAGTATACGGGAAGAGGATGCGACGAGGCCGCTGCATATTTACTCTGAAGTAAACACGCTAAGCATATCTAAGCAATATAAGTAAAATGCAAAAGAGACAGTGACAATAGATATAATTGAACAACAACTTTATTTATTAAACATTCTTTTTACAATACAACTAAAAAGTAAATACATGGAATGGAAAGCAATGCCTAAACAGTGGCATAACAGAAATGGAAAATACAGAATGCAAATGTGTACAAGGAATCTAAAGCTCTGGGTCGAAAGCTAGCTGGTCCAAATCCTCGCTGGTGGGCTCGATCTCCAGTGAGTCCGAAGCACTTGACGACATTCCAAAGAAGAAGAAAGGGAATGTCGTCAGCGAACAAATCGCTCGGTAAGTCCCAAGGCTAAGTAGAGGAAGAATAGACAGAAAGAGAATGTAACTTTTAAAGTTGTATTTATTGTTAACGCTGTTGTTTATAGCTTGGTACAGAAGAGGCCAGTGTATACGAGAGGAGTCCAACTTTTCACGTGGACTAAGGTATAAGGAGCACAGGAAACCGTTCAGCAACGGTACAACGGCAATTGAATTCAGGTTAGGTGTATTATGGTTACAGTCTCGTTCCACTTCTAACACCTTCCATACCAGTTCACTTCTTATAAACCCCGCGATGTCTTGATTGTATTGTTTGTATTGTATTGTCTTGTTTTATATAGATGGATGACTTGTCGGAACCATGATATCAGTAATGGAACATATATAATGGAAGAACATGTAGATGGAATATATTCATGGTTAGGTTCTGTCAATATATATTGAATATATTTAACAGATTGAATATATAGATCCATATTGAATTGTAGTTTATACTTGAATCATATTCAAGTCAGATTGATTATATTGAGACTCAGTCTGAGTCGTACAATTAGAAAATAAATTGAATCCTGAATTATGTTTTGGTACTATCGGTAACTGCTGCACATGGACGGCAGGATTTGTGTCTTTTTCAAAGACAATTACCGTGTTGATAACACCATTTGTTAAGTTGTCTACCTTAAATAGGCAAGCACCCATATCTCCGGCTCTCTGAGGCTCAAGAGACCGGTCCCGCTTAAACCTATGTTTACTAGGGTCCTTATTGTAATTTAGTATAACTTGAGGGGGTTTATGTAAAAATAATTTTGTATAATTTTCAAAATACACCTCAAGTATTTTATTACCGTCTTTAGAGTTTTCATGGATGCATATTTTATCAATGTGACATTTCTAGTGAATAAAACCTAATTTCATAATATATGGTATATATTTGTAATATTGGAATTGTATGGTATTTTCTTGTAAATGAGATGTTTTTCTTGAATTTTGGAAATGTGGAATATTATAACTATTAAAAATAGATATTTTGATATTAATTACATATATATTTATTTATTAAAAATATAAGTTTTATTTATAATAGAAATCACATTTTCTAAAGAAAATTGTATTTTAAATCTTTCGAGATCGTATGCTCCTTGCGGAGGTCTGCATCTCACTCTACTAAGCCCGAAGATGTGCGATAATCCGCACCATACCGAACGGCTTTCCCGAAATGGGTTGGAGAGGCGCAATTGCAAAGATTTGTTAAAATACATATCTTGTAGAAAAAGGTTTTTATAAGTCGGAGGTAGTTATGTATAAAATCGTATTTTTCCCAAATCTATGTTCCCAAATTTCATCGTGCTATATTACATATGAGTGTTGTGAGGAGGTAGGTCATTACCTCATGAGTTTTCTAAGGTAATACGATTTTAAAAAGTTCAAGCATGTCGAAATGAAACATAAGGGTATTTTAATGTAAAAGTGGAATAAAACTTACCGCGGTTATTATTTTGATTCCAAACTTGTTCTATTATCTTATTTAATGTTTAATGGTCATGACATAAGAGTTTGGTATTATTGTGTTTAAGAAAAATAGAACTTTTTAAGGAAAACCGAATCGGAAGTCGGATTAACTCCGCTTCCGTCGGGTTTTAGTTTGGAATATTTTTAGAATAGAGAAAAGAAGAAGAATTAGGGACTTACAGGTTATCCGCATATGGTCGGGGATAGTATGACTTTTGTCGACAGAGTCTTAACTATCGGCAAGGAATCTACCAAGGAAGTGCAACCGCTGCGTGATACTTTCAAAGACGGGGCTTCTACGTTGAAGGCTCGGGAGATCCTGCACTTATATTCGATCAGGCCAGGATTTTTAGTTTTCAGGCAAGGCGCCTCGGCATTGTTCATGAGGTTTAACCCTCACCGTTTCGCTCAACAGTCGGGTTAGAATCAGGGTGTCCCGCTCGATGCTTTCTTAGTCGAGCCGGTTGCTACGGAAAAGGGTATCTGCAGCGCGCTTGATTGGAATGAGATTTTGTGATCAAAGAATTGTTAACCGCAATCAAGAACGGCGTCACTTGGTAGCTAGCCGGTGAGTACGGGTCGGTCCATAGGGATTTTGTGTATTCTCTATTTGTTCTAACGAGTTAATTCCAAATGGTGTTGGATTTATTATCACTAAAAACTGAAATGAGTTTGATTAAGATTAAAATCTTGCTAGGGTTAGGTTTAGGTTAAGTTTGGAGAATCAATATTTCTCACCGCTTTCTATGCCCTAATTAAGATCTATTTAGGTGTTTGTAATAATTAATAAAGTGGATTAGTACCATTGGGAAGAAACTAGGTTTCTTCCTCTAGGTCCTTTCCGTCCTTTCTTAATTCTTACCCTAACTTCCATGGAAAACATATACAACCGGTCTTTTAAACTACGGTATCACCGCTACCTCGTGGGATAGAGTGCCATAGTAAGCGGTGTGTGTATGTATGCATGGAGTCCTATAAAAAATATGCGATGGGCAAGAAAGGGGTGAGAGATTTTCATCTCTCAAACATTTCCTATTCCTAACCCTAACAAGTGAGGAACTACTCACTCATTAGGGGATTGATAAAAAGAGATATTTTTTTTATGATTGTTTTTAATAACCTAATTATCTAATCTACGGCAGATAAATAAAATCTAAACTAGGGCAGATAATTAAAAGTTATACTACGGCAGAAAGGAAAATTAAACTAAGGCAAGAAAAGAAAACTTACTTTTAATTTTTATTTGATGCTCTCTTCAAACATTACAGGAATTGAAATTCTGAATTTTGATAAATAAAATGAGGCACAAGAAGAGGCATGCTCCAAAAAGAGCATTAGGGTTTCTATTTATAGATTATAGAAACCCTAGGGTTACATCTGATCCCTATCTACATTTACAAAAATAACCCCAAAGACCGAGTCAACGCACCGCCACCCACCGTCAAAAATGCACCGACACGTGTTCTATATGGCCGCGGATCCGCGGCCAGAAAGCATGTTTGGCCGCGGTTCCGCGGCCATATTGTGGGTTCTTGGGCTGAAATCTTCAGTGTTGCTTCAAGTTGCATTTTCCTTCTACTTTCCTTACTTGGTTCTTCAGAATGTCTTCTAGTTTCTTCCAGATTTCCACAGTGCAGAATGTTGTGGACTTTTATCGTTCGCTTCATATTGAAGTCTTGAATCTTGCGCTGCCTTTTATACTTTGTGAAATTGTTCATTGATCTTCGTTTGTTCTTCAAACTGTAGGCATGATAAAGATTCTCTATTTGTTGGTCGTAGTCTCACTTGTGTAGCGTTTTTTCATCATTTTCACTGTTTTATTCCGAAAACCTGTAACCTGCAACTATGTAGCAGACATGGATCAAAAGCACCTATTTATTTGTAAAATAATTAAGAATGGGGAATATAATAATGCAAAATTATTATATGAACAAATACCCCCAAACTTAATTTTTGCTCGTCCTCGAGCAAAACTAGTTTTATTCTCGAAAAAGACCCAGCCTCACTTTCGCAGGGAAACGCGGTTGCACTGAGCTCGTGCAAGCCGTTAAACCTCTAGGTGTCCCTAGTAGGAGGAGTGTTGTCTCCTGAGGGTTTTCAGCGGATACTACCTACAAAATCCTATCAATTTGGCATGTTGACTTTTATTCTCCAATTCGGTTTTCTAGCAAGAAATTCTATGATCTTCAACTCAGAAATTATCAACCCATATTTTTCACGCTTCCTTATCATTTAATTTAAGATTGTATATGTTTTGTAAATTTACTTAGCTTTTAGCATCTTTTCAGTTTTCCTTCTAAGGTTCCATCTCAACTTAGGAATTTTTATCATCTCTACAAAAGATATAAGTCCTATATTTCATTCCTATCTCTCATCCAAACCCCAATCATATACTCCTACGTGTGTGTGTATATCACCCCTACACTTGGAAATTCAAATCAAGCTATTGTACTCTTGTCCATCGTCCAAAGTACTTTGGTGAATTTTTAGATAAAATTGCTAACACATTCTTCATGCGACCGTTAATACTTCTTGAGGTACCAACGACCGATTACAAAATGTGTTTGCACGTTAAGGCGTAATTCTTAGTCTTATAACACCTAAGGCTTTAGCAATGACTCCTAAACCAGTTGGTCTAAGGCACTAGGTGATAAAGTACCCTCGCTAAATATTTTTTCTATTTATGCAGCCTTAATTAATTACAAAAACCAGTGTTCATTTTTTTATCTCTTTAATCACACTTGTATTTTTATTTTATTTTCCTTCATACTAAGGACTTTAGACAAGAGCATTTCAAGGTCTCTTCTACTATTCCAAGTTTCAAGGTTCGTGTTAGTGCAATTTGTAAGGTATATATTTTCAGAATTTATACTTAAGCTTAGGCTTATACTTTAATAAAAATATCAATACACTTCCCTTGTTTTAACTTAGTCCAAGAAGTGAACTCAAAATTTTCCTATTTCTAAGTAAACTACAAAGACATATATTTTCTACCGTTAAATTTTTAAGAAAGGTTATTTTTAGGGTTTTTAATTTACTTAGTCTAAGATCTAGTTGTTCCTAGCTAGTTAACCTTTTTGTCAAACTCAAGTCAATTATGGCCAAAATTAAATGTTTTAATTTTTATAATTTTTAAAAAATTTCAATTTTTATGGGTTTTTAAAATAAGTATGCAAATGCAAAAAAATATACATATGAATGCGAAGGAAGAAGGCTTACTGAGCACACCCCCAACTTAAACTTGACAGTGTCCTCACTGTCAGGCTACACCAAGAGGGTCAAAATTGTCGGTACTCCCCTGTTTATTTATTTTTTATATATAAATTTTTTATTTTTATTTTTTATTATTAATAACAGAAAAAGAAAACAAAATATATATACAAAAAAAAATTCCCCCCAAACTTAAGTGAAACAGTCTTTCCACTGTTGAAGCGTTAAAGTTTAGAGTTAGGGGGGAGAAAAACACAGTATCAAAGTATACAAGGCCTTACACAGGCCAAAGATTAGCACCAACCATTCAAAATTTTTATCGTTATAATGGTGTGGGTGGTGAAAGAATGGAGTGTAGAGAAAAGAAATGAGAAGAACACGAGACTGTATGGGAATAGAAGCAGTATACGGTCTCGGTGGAGGAGTAGAATGGCGGAAAAGAGAAGGAAGTGTAGTACGAACTTGAGGGTGTAAATTGAGTGAATAAATTAGCACAAATTGTGATGACCGATATGTTAAAAGCGATTTTGCTAATCTATCAACCCGTCGAGAAATGGGGTCAAATCCCTCAAGATTCGCGAGAAAACATGGGTACGTTGAACTTAGTAAACCATCCATTGAAAATGGAAGCGTGACGGATTCTTGCACGGTCGAAACGATAGAAAGGACGAAGGGGAGTGATTTAGGAAGGGTCTCATTCTCACCTAAGTAAGCGTATGTAAGGTGAGACGGCAACAACTTGAGTTCGAGTTTCAGATGTGAAATTGGTGAAACTGTCTCGAACTCGAAGGATTCCATCAATGGTTCGAAATGACTGTAAGCAACCGAGTCTAATGGTTCAACTAACTCATCTGAAAATTCAAAGGACTCAAACTCGGGCGGTTAGTCTTCAAAATCGTCCGAAAAAGTGAAACACTCGTAATCGTTATCGGTTGTGAGAACTGTGTCGGATTCAAGGAGGAATGCACTAGTGGTGTCAAAACTGCTGTGATCGAACAGAAATTTTTCAAGCTCACGGTCCTCCTGTGTGATCTCTTGCGGGGTCGGAACGATGGAAATGATGAAGGGGAGTGATTTAGGAAGTATAACAGTTAAAGGTTCAGGAGGATGAATTGGAAAATCCGACTCATCAAACAAAACTGGTTCATCCTCAATACTATCCTCAATACTCTCCTCAATACTATCCTTATAATTCTCCTCAAAAGTTATCTAATCCATGCAATTATCATCAAAATCAAGACACATATGAAGTTCGGGAGAAAAATTTAATGACTCGGGATGATGAATTGGAGAGAAAAATTCAGTCAAATTTGCGGGTTCATCATCCAAAGTATTCCCTGTGTCAATATCCTCAATCAAGTGAAAATCAATTTTTTCGGACACCTCATCAAAAGCATGGATATTTATCAATTCAGGTTCTAGATTGGAGGTGTAGAGGTCGAAAGGATTGGTGATGGTTGCACTCGAAAGGGACCCTTCACAATCTGGCAAATCAAGCACTACAAAGTCGCACAACTCATTAAACGTTTTATTTTCAACTGGTGAAACATTTGGGACACTTGATAGACATTCAAAACCGTAGTTGTGGGATTCAATTGGTGATGGGTAGGTTTGATTTGGAAGGATGCACAGCTCACTCTCTACTCAAATTCTCAATATGTCCAACCGCATCATCATACATTGGAATTTTTGGAGCTAGTTGGAAACTAGCTACCGGGTCACTAGGTTGCATACGGGCGGCAATTGACACATCCAAATTCCTCATCTGTTAGTTTGTCGCTACAATATAAGCTTCCAACGACTATTCCAGACTAGACATGGGTTGTGAAGGGGTTTCAGTAAAAGATTCAAAGTTGTTTGGATACGTGAAAGTCCCAAATGGTTGTGTAGAAGCAATGTCTAGGGAAGGTGCGAAAGTCGGGTAGGACTGGTAGGAATTGAATGGTTGGACAAGAGTAGGATCAACATTTCGATAAAAAGGTGAATGGACTTGTTGATCCCAAGAACTGGAAGTGCTGAAAGGAGTGAAAGATCGGTTACGAGATTGTTTATGTTCAGCAATAGACATGGGTTTCGGAGTTACAACAGAACTAAAAAAGTAGTATCAACGTAAAAGGTGGTGAAGGTTGAAATGGTTGATACAAAGTGGATTGCGGAGTCGAACTGTTTCTCCAAGACGCTTCTATGCGATCTTTCAAAGAAATTTTGGGCATGGAGGGGTCGTCCGTAATTCGACCAAAACAATTCACGTGGGAAGCAATGTTAGGATGAGGGTACCAAAGTTCGGCAAGAGTTTTGGGAGGTGGGGTACCCATGATATAAGAAGGAGAAGAAAAAGAATGTGGGTGCAAGTGGGGTGCAATGGATTTCTTAGCGACAAGTGGCAAGTTTTTGTAAAATATTTTTCCGTTTTGTGTTTTTTTTTTATAAGTAGCTTTTTGCAAAAAAGATTTTCAATAAGAAGCTTAGACACACGTTCAATCAATCACAATATGCACAATCAAGCCTAGATCTAGGGTCACCTAGGTCAACTAGACTGCTCCTAACTGTTCCAAAGGGCAAGTTGTGAGGACCTCAAATCGCCTCTTCACCGCCAATTGTGGCCAGGTAAGAACAAGTAGAGAAAGGAGGGATCCGCTCACGAATCACCGTGAGACGGGCCTTTTAAAGTTACCTTTCCCCACTTGTCTAGCCTAGGCACCACAAAGTCTGGTTTAGATAAACGATCGATGCCTACAACTATTCCTTTGTCCTATTGAGCGCGACAGTCCTTAAGGCTGAGTCTAATCTTTTTTTTTAATTAACTTGATGGTTAATGCAAAATGCATTTTGTGATTTTTGGGGTCCTAGGAAGGGTAATGAAATCCCCACCCAAACTGGATTGGTGTAAAAGCCCCTTAAAGTCAGTCTTAAAAGATGCAAAACAGTAAAACACAATCAAGCCACTTACAAAATTTTTTTTTTATTGCAGCGCAAAGAATCCTGCACAAGATCAAGTTATTGGAGAAGGGGAGAAGTTTTTGCACAAAGAACCCTGTAGGAAATTTTTCAGAGGAGTTTAGGGGGTTACAGAGAAGAAAAGAAGGCTTACAGAGGGGTTTCCACCTGCTGACGTCACCAAGGCGCCGCGGTTCCGCCGCTAAAATGTGCCTTTGACCGCGGTTCCGCGGTTGATCTTTCGGTTCAATTCCCAAAATTTCTTCTGTTTCTCTGTACTCATTTTCCACTGTCTGTTCAGATCTGATGTTTGCTGTTTTCCTCACTGGAATTTTCCAGATCTGAATTTGTTCGTCGATCCTGCACAATTCAAACGAAACACCCTTCAAAGAATAACAAGATGATAATTTTTTTATATTTTTATATTTTTCAGTTTTTATGATTTTTCAATTTTTATATTAACCCGAATTTACAAAAAGAAAATAACTACGCCATCCCCGGCAACGGCGCCATTTGATTGGAATGAGATTTTGTGATCAAAGAATTGTTAACCGCAATCAAGAACGGCGTCGCTTGGTAGCTAGCCGGTGAGTACGGGTCGGTCCACAGGGATTTTGTGTATTCTCTATTTGTTCTAACGAGTTAATTCCAAATGGTGTTGGATTTATTATCACTAAAAACTGAAATGAGTTTGATTAAGATTAAAATCTTTCTAGGGTTAGGTTTAGGTTAAGTTTGGAGATTCAATATTTCTCACCGCTTTATACACCCTAATTAAGATCTATTTAGGTGTTACGGTAATAATTAATAAAGTGGATTAGTACCATTGGGAAGAAACTAGGTTTCTTCCTCTAGGTCCTTGTCCGTCCTTTCATAATTCTTACCCTAACCTCCATGGAAAACATATACAACCGGTCTTTTAAACTACGGTATCACCGCTACCTCATGGGATAGGGTGCCGTAGTGAGCGGTGTGTGTATGTATGCATGGAGTCCTATAAAAAATACGCGATGGGAAAGAAAAGGGTGATAGATTTTCATCTCTCAAACCTTTCCTATTCCTAACCCTAACAAGTGAGGAACTACTCACTCATTAGGAGATTGATAAAAAGAGACATTTTTTTATGATTCTTTTTAATAACCTAATTATCTAATCTATGGCAGATAAATAAAATCTAAACTAGGGCAGATAATTAAAAGTTATACTACGGCAGAAAGGAAAATTAAACTAAGGAAAGAAAAGAAAACTTACTTTTAATTTTTATTTGATTCTCTCTTCAAACATTACAGGAATTGAAATTCTGAATTTTGATAAATAAAATGAGACACAAGAAGTGGCATGCTCCAAAAAGAGCATTAGGGTTTCTATTTATAGATTATAGAAACCCTAGGGTTACATCTGATCCCTATCCACATTTACAAAAATAACCCCAAAGACCGAGTCAACGCACCGCCACCCACCGTCAAAAATGCACCGACACGTGTTCTATATGGCCGCGGATCCGCGGCCAGAAGGCATGTTTGGCCGCGGTTCCACGACCATATTGTGGGTTCTTGGGCTGAAATCTTCAGTGTAGCTTCAAGTTGCATTTTCCTTCTACTTTCCTTGGTTCTTCAGAATGTCTTTTAGTTTTTTCCAGATTTCCACAGTACAGAATGTTGTGGACTTTTACCGTTCGCTTCGTATTGATGTCTTGAATCTTGCACTGTCTTTTGTACTTTGTGAAATTGTTCATTGATGTTCGTTTGTTCTTCAAACTGTAGGCATAATAAAGATTCTCTATTTGTTGGTCGTAGTCTCACTTGAGTAGCGTATTTTCATCATTTTCACTGTTTTGTTCCGAGAACCTGTAACCTGCATCTATATAGCAGACATGGATCAAAAGCACATATTTATTTGTAAAATGATTAAGAATGGGGAATATAATAATGCAAAATTATGATATGAACAGCGCTGTACCACTTTATGCGGCTAAATACGGGGTCTAACTTTCTCATCAGCGATCCGAGCTACGTGCCGAAAGCTTCGAATGCCTACGTGGCGTGGTACCAGCATGCGATAGGTGTTGTTATCAGGGAAGAGATGCGGCTATTACTTGATCATAAGGATGCTGTCCCAGCTGGTAATTCAGCAGTTCCTTTGAAGCAACGGACCGCCGTTCGTCCCCCCTTAAGAGAAGTCGCTGTGGTTGTGGTCCCGCGCGCCTTCCCTGAGAAGCCTCTACCCCGTGTTCCCATAGAAGCGGTAGCTGTAGCCTCCCTGGAATCCGGTGTTGGTGCGGAAATTGGGACCCGTCACCCGAAAATGCCCGCCAAGCGCAAGCTCTTGTCATCGGCCGCCGGCGTCCGTTCGTAGAAAAAGAAGAAGTCGCTATTCTCTGCTGATTTCATATTTGGCCAGGAGCCGAATGCTCCCTATAGCGAGGGTTTGTGTGAGTACGGGACCAATGAGGGTTTATTCATCGCTCCTGCAGATGATACTGATCTCCAGGCTGCCCTTGCGGCTTCCGAGCGACTGGCTCGAGATGAAGCAACACTAATCACTATCGTGAAGTCAGGTATAATTTAGTTACATTCTTCCGCGGCTATCTCCTTTTTATTATGCTTTTACTGACGCTTTCTTCTTCAACAGGTATTTCTACCGAAGTGACTCTCGCGGCTTCCCTCAAGACGTTCGAAGAGGAAGAGAGGCCCCGCGCTTACTTGGGCCTTGGTATAATTCAGTTCATTACGTCTTTATTCTTTTTATTCATTCCCTGACCCTCTCTTTCATCTTATCGCAGGGACTACCTCAATTCAGGTTATCCCAAGTGTAGTGCCGATCTCGAGTGGCGACACAGGAGAACTTTTAGAGCCAACTACCGTAGCCACGGCCCTCCCAAAGTCACCGCAGGAGGCTTTACTAAAGCAGCCGATGATGGATGCCGTAGCGGCTCTGGAGGCAGGGCTTGGTTCGGACGACGACGCTCCTTTGTTGGAAGTCTTGAGGAGATCATTTCTCACTGCTCAGACCGAAAGGAAGCGTAGGAAGCATACGGCGAGGGAACGCGATGCCGGTTTGGCCGTAGGTGCAGGCTCAAGCAGCATTTCGCTTGCTGACACTCCTTCGGCGGATGTTCCCTCTGCCCTGTCTACCGCCCGTAGACAGGTTGCACGCGCAGCTCGGGAAGAAAATGAAAAGCTGCTCCAAAATAATGTAATGCCCGGTATTTTACTAGAACTTGATCCTTGAATTTTGACATTTGCATTTTTTAGGGCCAAGTCTTGGCGATGGGATGACAGGTGATACTTTGGCGGTTATAGTGCCCGAAGTTGCTACTCTCTCTCGGGAATCTGGGACTGTCCAGACTGCTGCTCTTTCTCCCTGCGGCTCCTTGGTATCGGCGGACGTCGCAAGCGTTACGACGGCCCTCGTCGATTCAGGGGATGAAGCCATGGGCGTGGAATCTATTCCTCCGAGAGAGTGTGAAGAAGTCATTATACCCGGTGATGCCTCTGTCATGGTTCTGGTCCATGATTTATCAGGTAATCTTTGGGCCACCGTTTTTTTTAAAGTTTTTTAATCCTATTCGTCCCTTCTGATGATATTTTGTTTGTGTTGAGTATAGGCGCGGTGAATCCTGAGGCTGTGCCGTCTTAAGAAGTATCGTCGGTCGCTACTCTGACGGTCGCTGTCCCCTCGCCTTCTTCTGTGCCCCCTCAAATCTTGGAAGGTATGGGTTTCTCACTTATTTGTTTTACTGTGGATACCATTCTCCTTGTATTGACAGTATATCATCGCAACTCTGCAGGAGTCCTTTTCAACCACTTATACCAGGTGTTGAACCCGCATTTCTCCTTTCAGTCAGAAGTCATTCCACCTTCTCGTATTGGTTAGTATATTCTTCAGCTAACGTCTCCCCCTTCTTTTATGAATAGACGTATTGTTGCTAATTCTTCTTCATATTGATCATAGCGTCACGGGTCGGAGGAGGAGACGAGCGAATAGCCGTGCCTCCGGTTCTCCCTATCCTGCCGCTTGTCACAGCCGGTATAATAGACTCCATCACTCATGTGTTTCTTGATTTCCCGAGTCGACATTTAACCGTAATTCATTTTGCAGCGATTGCGCCAGCTCCAACTCCTTTCGAGTCTTGCATTCCAATGCCCGCAGATCCCTTCACTAAACGCATATCTTCCAGGGGCGCCGTAAATAGCCGGCGAATGTTGAGCGAATTCATCGAAGATCTGAATGTCGAGGCCCTCACTTCTGCTATAGATTTTTCCGTTGAAGTTAATCCAATGCTAGTGACGCTCTTGAACTTCTATGATGAAGAACTCGTTGGCTCCTGGGTTGAATACTGCAGAAAGATCGAGGCTTTCCTGCACGAGATCGAGGCTTGTCTGCATCCTGCTGGAGGGAGGAACGCTGTTGTTGATCTCTACGCTGTCTGTGAACCGTCGAGATTTGGAACTAGGGACTTTGCCATAGCTCCATTTGCTGACGTCGCATCTGCATCCTGCTGGAGTGAGGAAGAACGCCGTTGTTGATCTCTAGGCTGTAGATGTTTCCATCGAGACTTGGAACTAGGGACTTTGCCATGGCTTCGCGATAGTCTCTTGGTTGTCTGTGAACCGTCGAGATTTGGAACTAGGGGACTTTGCCGTGGTTTCGAGGTAGTCTATAGGCTGTCTGTGAACCGTCGAGATTTGGCTCTCCTTCTGATGGAGCCTAGTGGGAAAATGTGGTTTTCCTTTTTCATTTGTGCCCATGAATTGTATACAGGGGTCAGTATGGACTCACCTGCAGGGAAATTTTTTTCTCATCTTTTTTTTTTGTTTCTTTCCGCGATGCTCTATCATTTCAGTTTTTCATATTGCGAAAGTCGCGATTGCTTAATCATTTCGACTTTTTATCGCGGTACCCAATCATTTCGGCTATTTTTTTCGTTTTTTACTCGCTACTTTTTATTGCGAGTTGCCCAACCATTTCGGCTATTTTTATATGCATATATTTTACTTGCTGATTTTTATTGCGAGTTGCCCCATCATTTCGGCTCTTTCATATGAATTTTTGGCTCACTGATTTTTTTTGCGAGTATGGAACTTGAGGTCTGATACCAATGTTAGCATCGGCATCGCTGAAACTAGAATATGGCCAGGAGCGAATCATCATTTGCCGTGAAAGGACTTGGAATTTGATGCCAATTTAGGCATCAGCATCGCTGCCACTGGAATGTTTCCTAGAGCGAATCATCATTTGCCTTTGCTGGTTTGAACAAAGGTGGCTTAGCAAACAGGGTTAGGATCCTTCCGACTAAGGCTTTTCACTTCATGAACCGTAAGGGTCTCATAAAGGTGTTTCTCCCTACGAGTCGTGAGGATCTCGTAGGTGTATTTTCTCCTTTAGGAGTCGTGAGGATTCCTAAGTGTGTGTTCTCTTATAAGTCGTAAGGATCCTACAAGAGTGTTTTCTCCTTATAAGTCGAGAGGACTTACAAGTGTTGTTCACTAAATAGGGAAATTTCACGCCATTGGTGCGACATGGTGAGGGAACATTTATTTGTGCCCGTGGATTGTATACAAGGATCAATATGGACCTCCTGTAGGGCAACTCGGGGAATGTAATGGCTTAAGAACAGGTTCAGATCCCTGTAGCTTAAGTCTTTTTGAATCCTGTGAGCCATAAGGGTCTCATAGGGGGAATTCTCCTTACGAGTCGTGAGGATCTCATAAGTGCAATTTCTCCTTAGGCATCATGGGGATCCTTAAGTGTGTTGCTCCCTTATGAGTTGTAAGGATCTCACGTGGGTGTTTTTCTCCACACAAGATCGAGAGGACCTTATAGGTGTCTCTATTTTAACGAGATTGCGTCCTTTCAGGTTTTCACAAGCTCGCCGGTAGCCCAGCTGTTTTTACTCATGGTGCCCTTACGGGTTTTCATCCGTGCCCCTTTTGCTTATGAACGTACCCTTTTTTTAACGAGTCTGCGTCCTTGCGGGTTTTCACAAATTCGCCGACAGTCATGTTGTTTTTACTCACGGAGCCCTTTCGGGTTTTTATCCGTGCCCTTTTCGCTTGTGGACGCACCATTTTTTTAACGAGTCTGCGCCCTTGCGGGTTTTCAAAAATTCGCCGGCAGTCCTGCTGTTTTTACTCACGGAGCCCTTTCGGGTTTTCATCCGTGTCCTTTTCTCTTGTGGACGTACCCTTTTTTTAATGAGTCTGCGCCCTTACGAGTTTTCACAAATTCGCCGGCAGACTTGTTGTTTTCACTCACGGAGCCCTTTCGGGTTTTCATCCGTGCCCTTTTCTCTTGTGGACGTACCGTTTTTTTTGAAGGGACTTCACCACCGGGGTAGCTGTGTAGCCAGTGGAATTTGAGTTGGTGTTTGAGACGACGTATTTAGTTTAAGGACATTATGGACCATTGTTAGTTTAGGGATATCTCGGTCCGTTATTAGTTTTAAAGACGTTGCGGTCCGTCGGGATTTTGAGGCGAGGTTTCGCCGGATACTACTTATAGAGTTTGGACTCAGGAAGACAGCGAGCGGACATGAGCGTCGTCATCCATCATTAACCTGAGCCGTGACTTTTCAAGCATAGTATTTCTTAAGGAACCGGCCATTTATTGGCCGGAAGGGTCTTTCTCCATGCATATCCATAAGCAAGTAGGCCCCACCTTGGTAGACCTTGTCTATGATGTACGGGACTTCATAGTTCAGCTCGAACATTCCCCGTTTGGCACGATTGGGGATCATAGGTCTTTTGACAACTAGTACGAGTTCGCCTTGGCGGAATGTTCTCGGTCTAGCCAGTCTTTCGTATGAGCGCGTCATCCTTGCTTTGTGAGCTTCCAGGTTTTGCTGCGCCATGAGAAGAGTTTCATCGAGCTCCTCAAGCCGAAGATGGGCATTTTCCTCGTCTGTCATCTAATAACGAATTGCCACTCGTAGAGAGGGTAGCTCTATCTCCAAGAGAAGTACCGCTTCCGTGCCGAATACTAACACGAATGGCGTTGTGTTCGTGGCCGTCTTGAACGTGGTCCGATAAACGCAGAGAGCTTCATGCAATCTCTCATGCCAGTCCTTTCTGTTTCTGGACACCGTCTTTTTTATGATCTTCGTCAAGGTCTTGTTGAAAGCCTCAGCTAGACCGTTAGCTCGGGGATTATAGACCGAAAATATCTCTAATATATATTATGTTGTTGTGCGAAGCGACTAATTTTATGGCTTCTGTAGGCTGGCCCGTTATCAGAGATAATTCATCGCGGAGTGCCGAACCGGTAGAGGACGTGTGTCTTGAAGAAATGGAGGATGTTCTCCGTCTTCACCTATCTTAACGATACTGCCTCTGCCTATTTGGAGAAGTAATCGGTCGTTGCGAATATGAACTGATGTCTCTTGGATGACGCTTGCTTAATGGGGCCAATTATGTCATTTTCCCACATTTCGAACGACCAGCTAGCCAGTGTTGGGTGTAGCGGATTCGGATGCTGGTGGATGAAGTCCCCGTGAATTTAGCACGAGTGACACTGCCTCGCATATTCGAGATAGTCCTGAATCATTGTGGGCCAGTAGTAGCCCATTCTCTTGATCTTCTGCTTCATCTTGGGTCCAGCCTGATGGGAACCGCAGAGTCCGTCGTGAGTTTCTTGGACGACCTTCCTCGCTTCTTCTGGTCCCAGGCATCTATGCCACAAAGAGTCGAATGATCTCTTATATAGAGTATCATTGATGAAGGCGAAAGACAAAGCTCGTTTCGTGAGCTGATGTCTCGAAGATGCATTTTTTGGCGTTCGACGGGATTTGAAGTAGTCTATGAAGACTTCTCTCCAATCCTCAGCCTTTTCTTCGTCCTCTACTTGGAAAGACGCTTGTTTCGTCACTTCATCTTCTTTAGACGACTCCGGAGATATTTCTGCCGGCGCGAGAATCCGGCGGCTTTGCACAATGATCCTTACGTCATCGAGGTTTTCGTCGGCCGGTTCTTTAGCGAGCTTGGCTAACGCATCTGCCTTGCTATTTTCCGCACGCGGTATGCTTTCCAGGGTGTAGGAGGGGATTTGCGTCAGCAATTGCTGCACTCTCTCGCCATATTTTACCAACTCAGGTTTACACGTCTGATAGTCGCCATTTACTTGGCTGGCGACCAGCTGGGAGTCCCATATATGAGGAGGTTTTTGATCCCCATGTCGACAGCGATATCAAGACCCGCTATAAGCTTCATATTCCGCTTCGTTTTTTGTTCTTGTCTCCGTTAAGGAAAGGGCAAAACGCATTATCCCTCCTTGTGGAGTCACAAAGATAAGGCCTACTCCGGCTTTGATTATGGGGGTGCTTTGCTTCCGCCTCTTCATAGATGATGCCCTATCGAAGTAGAGTTCATATCGGGTATCACTCCATTCTTTCTCCCCGTCGATTGTGTCGAACGCATATCCATCTGGAAATTCGCACTTTAAGGGAGAATCAGATGGTATTGGATGCTCAGCGAGAAAGTCGGGGATGACCTGGCCTTTTTTTGCCTTGAGGGGTCGATATACTATCGAGAGCTCCATCAAGAGGAGGGCCCATTTGGCAAGCCTTTCCGTTAACATGGCTCTTGACATCAAATACTTGAGAGGATCCGCCTTTGATATGAGATGGACCTCATGTACCAAGGAATAATGTCGAAGCTTCGTTATCGCGAAGATCAGTACCAGGCAATACTTTTCGATGAGGGAGTAATTGTTTTCTTCCCCCAGGAGAACTCGACTCAAATAATAGAGAGCTCTCTCCTTCCCCTGGTCGTTTTCTTGTGCCCATAGCGCGCCTAAAGAACCTTCAAGGGCTGTTGTGTACAGGATGAGGGGCTTTCCCTTGACCGGAGCGGTCAGTACCGGCGGGTTCTGCAAATATTTCTTGATTTCGTCCAGTGCACTTTGGCATTTACGATCCCAAACGAAAGGGGTCCCCTTCTTCATTAGATAGTTGTAGGGGCGGCATTTGCCGTAGAGGTTAGTTATGGACCGTCAGATATACGCGAGCTTCCCTTGGAGAGACCGCAGTTGTTTGAGAGTTCTTGGTGTGGGCATTTCCATAATCGCCTTGATCTTTGATGGGTCAATTTCGATGCCTCGATGTCGTACGATGAATCCTAGGAATTTGCCCGAGGAGATTCCAAACGCGCATTTTAGAAGGTTCATCTTCAGATTATATTTCCGAAGACGCTGGAACACTATTTTCAAATGCTCCCAGTGTTCCTCATACGATTTGCTTTTAATCACGAGGTCGTCGATATAACATTCGACAATCTCGTGTATGAGGTCATCGAAGATCTTTGTCATGGCCCTCTGGTAGGTGGCGTTAGCGTTCTTCAGACCAAAGGGCATCACTTTGTAGCAGAATATGCCCAGCGGTGTCCGAAAAGCAGTGTGCTTTTGGTCTTCAGGATGCATCTTGATTTGGTTGTATCCTGAGGATCCGTCCATGAAGGAGAAGACCTCATGAGTGGACATGTTATCTATCATTAGCTCGGTAACCGGTACTGGGAAATCATCCTTCGGGCAAGCTTTATTGAGGTCCCGAAAGTCTACGCAGACAAGCACCGTCCCATTTTTCTTCATCACAGGGACAATATTGGCAATCCAGTCAGGATATTGTACTTCTTGGATGAAGCCGGAGTCGATTAGTTTCTTGACTTCAGCATTGATGCTCATCTCGAGTTCGAGCCGTATTCTCCTTGGCGTCTGTTTGACTGGCTTGACGTCCGGTGATATCGCCAGTTTATGTACAGCTATCTCTGGATCTAATTCCGGCATCTCGTCATAGTTCCATGCGAAACAATCTTTATACTGCATAAGCATGTCTTTTAATGTAGCCAGCTGCTCTTTAGACAGCAACTCACTGACGAACGTTGGCCTTGGATCGTTCGTTGTCCCCAAGTCGATTTTCCTCAGATTGTCTGGTGTGGTGTGTATCCCGTCTTCCAACTCTTTTGGTGCCGGTGGAAATTCTGAGATCACCTCATCTTCGTCTTCATATGCGAAGCAATAGGAAAGGTCATTCATATTCTCATGCTCTCCCTCCTTTGAGAACGTTATCACGTGGCAGGTACGAGTCCGTTTCTAGGCTCGATGTTGATCCGGACTTTCTTTCGTGGCGTAGGTTGCTCTTGGCTCATGCTTTCGTGGCGGGGTTACCTTCCAACTGTCGGATAGAGCGAACCTGCCTCGTTGATACTAGTCTTCGACCCAGTCTTTGAAGGTGAAGCAATCTTCAAGAGGATGTCCTATTGCTCGGTGGTATGAGCAATAAGCCGGATGGTGGATCTCGTTTACTTGCTCAGGGTGCCGAGACTCCGGGAGTGTCATCATTTGATACTTTATGACAGGGTTGAATATTCTCCTTGTCTTGTCTTGAGGGAAAGAGTATTCTCGACCCATCTTTTTCATAAAATATGGATTCCAGCTGACTTTTTCTCGATCGCGTGGCTTCTTGAATCCGCTTCGCTGTTTTTGCACATCATTCCTGTTCTTTACCTTATTGTTGCTTCTATGCCGGGCTTTCTTTTTTCCACGAGAGTGCACAACGGGTTGAAGGTGAAGGGGATCGTCATCCTCCGTAGCCTGCTAAATGATACGTTGCGTCCTGGCTTTTTCGTAAATGGTCATTTCGCGGCTGTGGTCATCTCGAACCTTTTGACCCGCTTCTCTTATTAGCTTGTCAAACTGTTCTTCAAATGATGGGCTTGGTATTCCCACGGCAGGATCTCACTCTGGTTCGATATCAGCGCTATCTGGAAATGCTCTCGCTTCTCCACCGGAGTTATTTATGACATGGAAGCCATGGAATCGCTCCCGTTTTCTGGACCGAATGTATCCAAGGTCAGTCGTCTCCATTCTCCCGTTGGGCATCATTCGCTGAGTCCCAGGAACGTCCCAAATATTGTTATAGAACTGGGCTTGTCGAGCAGTCTGCTTGAGGGGTATGCCTTGGCATCTCAATAGCCTTTTCAGTCCCTCTGCGTAGTATCTGGGTAGACGGATTGGTTGAAGCCTGTCAAGCGCAGGTTCGGCACTGTGCCAGACTTCTTTCTCCACTTTAGTCTCCGTGGATTGGTAGAAAAGGATCTTCTTTTCACCTCTTTGCTTAGGAGGGACGTAGAAGGTCTGCAGCTCTTGCACGCTGTACGTATCAAGTGCATCAAGTTCTTTGTAATGTCGCTGCGGAACCATGGTAATTTGTAAACTCTGGTCAGCACCAGCAAAGGTCTGCATTGGCGGGTGGACGGAGAACACTGCGTTGTCCTCGTCCTCAGATTCACTGCCAAAGACCAGAATATGAATAGATGGTACTGGCCTGTTGCCATGGGGTTGTCCCGAGTAGACCATCTCTTCATCCTCCTAGGTATCGCTCCCAAATATTGGGATAATGGCGATGGCTTTTTGCTTATTTTCCATGTCTTCGAAGTCTGGTAAGAAGTACTTGGCATCTTCATATTTGCGGAATTCATTTACGGAGAATGGGTTCAGCTCCCCTGTAGCTGTGTACTCGAGGTCGTCCTTGAAGTACTTCATGCACTGATATTGTGTAGAAGGGATGATGTTGTACTCATATAACCAAGGCCTGCCGAGCAAAGCGTTGTAGCAATTCTTAGCGTCAATAACATGGAACTTGATGTCAGTGACGAGCAGCCCGAAGCGTAATGTCGGTATTACAGACCCGAGCGTTTGTGATGATTGAGAGTCAAACCCGGAGATGAAAATTTTATCCCGAGCCTGGTGCTGAACGTCCATGCAAATTTCTTTCAACACCCTCACATTGAGAAGGTTGACGGAGGACCCATTATCGACTAGGATCTTCCTTATCTTAATGTCGTGGCAGTACCCGGTGACATATAACGGACGATTGTGCTCGCATGTTCCGGGGAGAAGGTCTTCATCGCTGAAGGTGATGTCCGCTGTATGAACTTCTTCCAGCTCGTCTTTCATCTTTTCTTTCGCTAGGAAGGCTTGAAACTGATCGAGCTCTTGTAACGCCCTGATCAGAGAATCTTGTGCTTCCTTAGACAGGAGAAGGGCATCCAAAATGCTTAATTGTGAGGGTATCTTCCTCAGGTGTGCCAGGACATTGTAATCCACCTTGTTCTTCTTGGGCGGGTCCTTGGCAGTGAGCTCTTCGACGACTCTATCATCGAGGGCAATCTCCTCTGAGAATTTTTCCTTCCCTTTGTCTCTTTTGCCCGAACCTTTGTTTGAAGGTCCGAGATTCTTTTCAGGCAACGTACGGTTATGTAGCTGAATGTTCTCACAGTTCTTCATCTCTTCTTCTTTTCCAGAGGTGGATTCCTTGAAGAGAGGGCCGGGGGCTATTTCTTTGTCGGAATCGCTCTCGAAGGTAAGAACTTGAGATTTTGCTCTTGTCGGACTGGTATCAACCATATGACAGTTGCCAGCCGTTTCTTTACGCTCATCTGTCGTGCTTCTCTGTTCCCGGCGGGCTTTGCGCTTCATTCGCTTGAAGTGTTGTCGATGGGCAACGTATCCCTTCCACCACTTCTTGAAGGCATTGCACCCTTCGGTTGGGTGTGTGACCCTCTGATGGCACAAGCAGTAGTTTGGATGTATGTCTGCTTCGTCAAGTCATGACTCCCAGGAGTATTTCTTTCGAAAGGTGGCGGCTTCATTCCTATTGACAGAGATTTGGCGATCTGCTTCCCTATCTTGATTCTGCTATTGCTGGTGGCGGGGCGCTTAGATCTAGTTGAGGCACTTTATGGCTTCTTATTGTCGGAGCTTCTTCAGCCTGACGCCGATGGTTTGCCTTTTTGTATATGGCCGCTTCACGTCCTCGGTCAGCTTTGCTCTTTTGGAAGGCTTCGTTCAACAGCCTGTCAATCAGGTCATCTGTCCGTTCCAGGGATTTTGGTTCTGGATCTGCCCCCAGCTTCTCTACGTTGTTTTCTAACGCCGAGGGA
This sequence comes from Agapanthus africanus, assembly GCA_030015575.1. Lineage (NCBI taxonomy): Eukaryota > Viridiplantae > Streptophyta > Magnoliopsida > Asparagales > Amaryllidaceae > Agapanthus > Agapanthus africanus. The sequence continues at coordinate 204,089,618 of JASDDO010000024.1, forward strand.
GTTTCTTTGTCATTCACTGACGAATGAGAGATCATGTGGCAGCTTGCCACGTAATCCTCTGGTTCTTCCAACGAATCGTCTCCTTCATCAATGTTCCTGTTTTCGTTCTCAAGAACATACTTGAGGAATTCTTCCAGTGTGACCGGGGTCCGTGCATTCTGGTTGTATTCTTCCAGTGCGTTGATGTATTTTTGCAAACTCGTGCGATTGACGTCGAGCGGCATGGGCTTCTTGGCCTTCTTCTTTTTCTTCGAAGACTTCGGAGGCTTGGCCTGGAGGTTTTTGCCCATTGTTACCAACTTTCGGCGCTGGGCGTGGTTTCAGCATTCCGTCAAAAATCTCAGGCTCTAGGGGGCTTTTCCACTTGATTGTCGGACACGCTTGAAGATCTTTCAGCATTCTTTTAGTTTTAGCTGAAAGGACAACTTCCTACGGAGCTTCATCTACAAACGAGCACGATGCCCCCGGCGTATCCACCTTTTTAGGAGCGTGCTGCTGCGGCGGATTTATCTTCCAATTTTCGGACAACGCAAACTTGTCCTGCTGGTATTGGTCCTCAACCCAGTTTTTGAAGACATAGCAATCTTCGATTGGGTGGCCCACTATTCTGTGGTAGGGGAAGTAATTGGGATTGTTGACGTCGCCAGGCTGCAGTGGGTGTCTCGAATCCGGCAGAGTGATGAGCTTTTTGCGCACCACTAGTTCAAATAGTCTCCTCGTTTTATCCCAGGGGAACGAGTAAGGACGTCTCAAATTTTCTTCAAGAGATCTTGGTTTATTGTTTTGGCGACCAACCGGTTTTGGGTCACTCGGTTGTTGTTGAGCGTTGGCGACGAAGGTCTCTTTCCCTTTGCCCTTTTCATTCCGGAGATCCGTTTTTGAAGAGGATGGCCTATAGCCCATCTGGTCCATTTGGGCCAGCTTGTCAATCAATGCCTGGAAGGTGGTCGGCTTGAAGAACATCATAAATTGGGATATAGTTGCCTGAGGATCAAGGGTCTCCACGAACATGCCCACAGCATGAGCTTCTTCTATGCGATGTTCACATTTTGACCATAGGTTACGCCACCGAATAGCGTATTGAACCCAGGTCTCTCCCGGCTTCACTCTGGCGTTGATTAATGCCGTGATTGGGGTGCGCTCGCTTGCGCTTGTGAATCACTGTGTGAATAATAATTCCATCTCCGTGAATGTTTTAAAAGAATCATTCGGGAGCTCGGAATACCATTCAAATGCTGTCTCCGACAAGCTGCCAATAAATTGGCGGAGCAACAGTTTGTCATCACCCCCGGTATTACCGCACAAAGCTCTGAATTGAGTAACGTGCTGGTGTGGATTGCCCATCCCCTTATACACATGGAACTTAGGGATCGTATATCCCGGCGGGTACTTAATTTGATCGTACCAGCCAGGATAAGGTCGCCTAGTTCTGACGACTTGGCCAGCCGCTTCACTCGCTTGATGAGCTCGTATTTGTTGAGCTAGGTAGTTATCAAGGGCAGCCTTGGAAATTGTCTCTTCTTGGGCTACCGAGACAGCCGGAGGAGGGTTTGACGTTTCCCTTTTGTCGTCTTCGATGATTATCGGAGGGTTTGACATTTCCCTTTTGTCATCTTCGATGATTATCGGAGGGTCTTCAGCTGGAGGTTCCGGCTGGATCATCATCCTGACCATGTCTGTGAACAGGAGCGCCATCTGCCTCATATTAGTGGCATGTTCTGTGGCCTCCTTATCCTTTCTCTCTAACACCCTCCGCAGGAACTCAGTGTCGGTCTCTTGTTCCTGGTGCTGCTCAAACGATACTTCCGGGCTTTCTTTCTGCTCAGTGAGTGCAGCCATCTTTGTCAGCATCTCCTGGAGCGTTTGTTGTTGCTCTTGAGCTTTTGTCACAGACCGTGTGAGTGGTCGATGACCCGTGGAAGTACGGATTTCCTCTTTCCCAGAAGTCATCTACAACGTGCATACTACCATGCCACCAGACTTGGGGCGTTTGGGTCCACTGCCTTTGAAATTTGCCCCAGGCATGGGGATCTTCTGCGGCCTTCACATTTTGTGGGAGGTCGAAGTTGAGGGGGCCGTTGCAGCAAGCACCCATGCAGATGATACCTTCCATGGTACGATGGAGGGATGGTTCTGCTCTTGCCGAGCCCTCGTTTTCTTCAGTCGGCGGGAGTAGTCTTTATCGATCACAGAATCTTGGACCTTCCGCCAAACTCTGTGGATTTTTAAGGACAACCGCTGAGGGGGTTGCTCCGGCTTTGTCTGCATTGTGTTTTCAACAGGCGGCGGAGACTTCTTCAGTACTGCGGTCGGAGAGTTCTTTCAGACCCTCCTGAGCAGCTTGAAGTTGTTCCTAGTTGGAACAGCGGCGTCAATTTTCACCATTGGAGCTGGTGGGGTAAATTCAGAGGGGGAACTGCCCCCAGCTTTCCTCACACAGCGCCAGTGGAGACGTCGAGCATGTCGTGAATACGGAACCAACTCTGTCGTGGGAGCGGATTCGTCATGCCCCCCGCTTTGATGAGAGGCTGCCGTTGATGTCAGCTTGTCGAAGACTGACGTCCGTTGAGAGGGGACGGTCAATCTTGCGAAGGCCGACCTTTTGATAGGGGGAGAATTCTTGATGACTTCGCCGGAAGCAGGAGTTAGAACGGCCAATCTTGCAAAGACCGATCCTTTAGCAGGAGAATCTCCTCTGACGACTTCACCTGCCGGAACTGGAATGGCTATCCGCTTCGGGATAACCCCCTCAGGTATCGCGAGCCTCCTTACGGGCCCATTTGAGCTGTGACTCAGCCTGTTGAAGACTGAGGTGGTAGAATTGGACGACCCGTTTAGAGGGGCTATGGTAGTTGCAAGTCGATTGAAGACCGACTTCTTTGGAGCTTCTTATGGTGGCACTGGGGCACTGAAGCTTGCTGGTAGGATCATGGTCCTAAAGAACAGTACAGCGGTAGCTTGAGTCACCTGCTCCACCGGCATTGCAAAGATGGAGGCCTCTTGGGGCTAATAAGTCACTCCTCCATTTGGGGTGGAGCGAGAGTTGTTGTTGCAGGTGCAGTTATAAGCCATCGATTTCTCTTCTCTTCTGCATAAGATAAAGACACCAAATCTTAGTACCTCGAATCCAGGAGCAACCATATTAAACCGCGATTCTTTCACAAACACGACACACGATGTGTGGAGGGGAAAGAGAAAAAGGTCCCACCGGGCGTGCCAGAATCTGTTCACCGCCGAAAGCCGGGGAAGACAAACGTCTTGCCTAAATTTGGGGGCAGATACTATTTGGGTTTATCCGTCCATCTCTTCGAAGATGCCAAGTTGATTTATGGCACCGGGTATTGGAGGTCTAGACGGATGTGGCCGTTGTAGCAGACTTCGTCAGATTCCCCCTCGTTTGCTAGGGGTTTTTGATTGTGGGGACGCTCTTTGTTCAGTCGAAAATATTGCAATTTTTAACATAACAATTTCCTCACTTTTCTATTCATCTAAGGATGTTTGTTATAAATATATCACGTATTACAAGTTCGTAGGGAAAATATCAATTATAACGTGTTATACAATATAATCAACATTTTAGAAGGAAATTGTGTGTTTATTATTTCACGCATGATATTGTATATCTCAATTGTCACGACCCGAAAATGGCACGTGACGGCCCTTAAACCACGCAACGTCCACAGGCGTAAGGTAATCTAAGTAAGCCGAAAACCAAGCAATCTAAACCATAAAAAATAGTAAGTGATAAAAATATTGTTAAAACTTTTGAAAATCTCAAGTACAAATCTTTTAAAGTCCAAATTACTTTCTTAAAAATTTGGGCAGCACCTCCTTTGTAAAAACTAGCCCTAAAATGGGTACAACAAAGAATATAAGTAAAGCATCCCCAACGGGAGCAAATCCACGCCCAAAGGCGGAAAACAACCACCACAATAGATATACGACGCCGTAGCGAAGAAATAAAAGACGATATAAATAAAACTGCATAAAAGACATCCCGAGTCACCAAAATATACAATATCGTCATCACAGCTTGTCTCTAAGTCAATACATGAAGTAGCAGATGGCGAGTACTGGATACAACGAATATACAGTAAGCAACATTGGATAACCGCAAAACCCACCTATAGCAAAACTGCACACAGTCAGCCGTAGCGGTATCCGCTGCAAAAGATTTTACAATAGATGAAAGCCCTGCCGCGAATGCCCTGAGGGACTACCTGCAAAACACTATGGCACAACGGGGGTGGGTTGCCAACTCGTGAATAGTAAATAACATATGCAGGTAATCGCAAGTATGCACGTACTGCGCAAATCTATCACATGCAAGCTAATAGCAATAAATGGACATATGTATGCAACAGTCATGAAAGGTACTCTATCAGGTACAACTAATACATAAAGCAACAATATGACAATATGTATATGCAACAGTCATGAAAGGTACTCTATCAGGTACAACCAATACATGAAGCAATGCATATAAAATAAATGCGGAGTATAGGATAAAACATGTCATCCTCACGGAATCCTCATCGTGGCATGACCAGTGTCCATCAAGACAATCTAAATCCCAAATTACTCAAATCGGCCCTCGGAACGGCCCTCATATCGACCATAAAATCGGCCCTCATATCGACCATAATATCGGTCCTCATAGCGACCATAATATCGGCCCTCATATCCTGTAAGTCTCACGAAACCGGAGTGTCAGACATCGACACCCGAAAACATTATGAAAACTAGTGCCCAGCATCGACACATAAAAACTGATCTATCAGGCATCGTCACCACGACTGGCCCTGATTGGTACGTATCATACGCTACTGAAACCCGAATGCCCAGCTTCGACACTCGAAATTCCACGTATCCATACGTACATGACTCCGGTCGATATCTCCGCGATCACCGACGAGTCCAATAATGTCACCGGTAGGTAGGATTCCCCTACTAACTCATCGCCATCATCTGCGATCTTCTTACCCCGGGGTACCTCCGGGCCCCACCATGTACTCGCACACGGCCCACTCCACTCCTCGCATAGGGTATATATATTAGAACCGAGAAATCTCATGGTGGATGCTGAAATATCATATCAAGAGAAACCGGGTTCTTCAAATAATGCAGAATTTCATGAAACCATCACGGTCCTCAAATCCAGAAAACATCAAGAAATTAATAAATATAATTGCATAGATCATTATATATGTGTACATATATAACAGCGTCCCATACCACTGATATACATACATACATACATACATATATATATATATATCAGCGTCCCATACCACTGATATATATACTTAGGAGTAAAATATCATATGAAATCCATATCTAAATGCGAAAATCCATGAATATAATATATGCAACATGAAACAGTAATATGAGCATATAAAGGAAAAACCGCTATTTAACTGCAACAAGTTATTAATATATCATGCGGTTCCTAATTCTCCGAAACCAAATGCAACATCATATAAAGGTGAACATGTAACTATAGCAAGGTGTATGAGCATGTACCTATCAATAATGTGTTAGTTATATGTATGCCCTAGAGGCCATTACTGTACATGAGATGTATATTGTAGTGGATGCTGGGACATATATAGGTAGGACTTTCTTGCTCGACATGATAGTACGCTATATGGTTGCTCTTTATCTTAACATGTATACTTATTGTCTCTCTGTTACATGTTGATAAAGCCCTTAGGATGTGTACTCGACTTCCAGGACTATGATGTAGATCATACTAGTAGGGCCTGCGTAGTCTATGAGTACATCCTTCAATGTTCCTAGTCGTGGGAATATCGAGACGGGGCATCGATATTCCAGAGTAGACAAGCGTATATCTTCTCGACCCATGTGATGGGCGATGGATGATCCCATATCCATTAGTGTTTGACATCAGAGATGGTATGCGGGTGCCCAGTGGTGACTGGGTACACTGAACGGACTCTCCGAGAACTCCCAGATGGTATTATACCTTACGTCAGATGGCAGTTCTCTGGTGACACTGGTACAGCTTAGTCTGTTGACCCGAGATCGTCATAGAGTCTTGTTTGTCTCCCACCGTGCTTTGATTTCCACCCTACCACGGCTCTACTGAGTCGTGCAAACAGGTGGTTTTTGGTTACAGTCCCGATTCACATGGAGGCAATGAGCGATAGGAGGGGATTCGTCTCTCCCGGTATTGGGGGTTGATGTTGCGCTATGTTCGATTGGCCATAACTGGAAATTCCTGGCCAGGGTTGCACTGATTTACTGGTAAGTGTTATCAGCAGTTTCATGCTTGTTATGGACCTTACATCGGCATGACTTATCAATCTGCTGGGGTCTGACGTTTACCACCCCTAGGCGAGATATGCGACATATCAGACGAACAGACCGGACTGTGCGGTAAGTGTTACTGATTGGATTCGCAGGAGTGTGAGCAGGCTTGCTCGTTGATCTTCTGATCGCTCAATACCCGGGTGGCCGTTACGTTTAGCAGACCGCTTGCGGCTTGTGGGTGATTGATATGATCACCACCTACTGCCGGTGTATTGACGAGTCTTTAGAGTCCTACACAGAGGTTTCCTGGCTCAAGCGAAACGAAATAGGAAAGCATATGAGATATGTGCGGGACCGAGAATAATACCAGTATGTGATACTGTATTCTATTCTCGCGATTTGTATCATCGGACGGTTATATGAGATATAGCCGGGTTACCGAATCAAGTGTTGATTCGATACATTGATACACTAGCTATTAGTCGGTTATATGCGATATGACCGGATCGTTAAATCAAGTGTTGATTTAATGATGTAATGTATAATTATATATTTGATATATTACTTTACATTAACTAGTATTGGTTCACTTAATATTGATTTTCTCATTAGATTGTACACATTGTTTATATGTGATATATGCAAGTGTACATGTTTGTATCATGCTTGATGATACATACAAGATGGGCGTATGAGACTTATATCAAGTTTAGGTTAAATTAGGGTTTACTTATTTCCTTAAAAATAACAAAAGAGAGGAGACTTTAGTCAATGTTATCAAGCTTGTAGAAGCTTGTATGCAACATTGACAAAGTCAACTCTTTTGTCATTCCTTAGGATATTAGTTAACCCAACCCTTAACCTCATACTTTGGATAATTCTCTACATGAGTTAAGCATGAGGGCTTAACTCAACCATGGTGCAATAATTCAAAGGATAAGTTTTCATTTGGATGGATTATTCTTTCTTCTTCTTCTTATTCATCAAGCTCCATGAAAAGCTTGCTAGCTCTAATGGTGCCATGAGAAAAAGTGTGAGAAAATCAATTCTAAAGTGAGCCTACTTCCTACTTCTTCATCCTCTACTACTTGCCATGTAGTATAGGGTGTTCTCTTCACAAAGTTCTTGACCTAGTGAAGATGGAGCTTGAGTTTGAGTCTCCTTGACGTAGATCATTTTCGGCCTCGAAGTCAACGACCTAGCCCGCTCATTTCTCCGAAGAAACCATCGCTAGAGTCCGGGATCCCGATGATCGCAGTGAAGGGACGTCAACACGGAGCTTTAGAAGTGAAGGACCGGATCTACAAAGGTTGTAATCAATTTCACTTGTAGTTAAAGTTGTTTGCTTGCTTGACTTCGCATAATCTCTAGTATACGATCTTGGTTAGGGTTGTTCGGCACGACTATTTTTTTTAATCAGGCATGGTTGATGCCTTGTAGAACCTTGTTAGAGTGCCTAGGAACCCTACAGTGGTATCAGAGCCAAGCTAGAGTTTTAGGCGAAGTCTAGACGAAGTTTAAAGTCCGATCGAACCCGGAAACCCCGACGAATACCCTTCTCTGGATATTTTTTTAAAATGTGATATTTTATGAATTAAAAATGCTCAGAAAATTAAGCAGGAAAAACTAAGAATTACTGTGAAGTACGGCATACTAATTCGTCTATATGACCGCGGAACCGCGGCCAAACCAAGGGTTTGGCGGCGGTTCCGCGGCCCAAATTATGACTTAGTCTCTCATACTTCATATATTTATTCTTAGGTCCTTTCTTGTCAATTTTTTCTGGGAATTTTTTTAATTCCACTCAAGTGTCGAGTTTTCTTAGTGTTGTATTGGGGACTCGTTGATTCGATCGGATAATTTAACTTTGTTTAGTTTTTTCGGGTAATTTTAGAACGTGTTAAAAAGTTCGAACGGATATCAATAACTCACTTTTTCCCCTGCCGGAAAATTTTCAAGTATTGGATTTTTCCGTAGTTTAAGAACGTTCTAAGTCGTGCAAGTAACGCGATGGACCCTCTAGAAGACAACAAAACTTAACTCGATTATGTGACCGTCTTGAACTGCCTTTTGAACCTTAGGGTTTGGGGCGGTACGGCGTGCCACATGTGAAGCGTTGGCTTGACCCTTCTACGGCTGGACCGTTGGTACTGTGGCATGAAATGGATGTTTTTAAACTTATCTCAAGTGTTGAGCTATTTGGGAAAACTTGGGTGTTTGATTATTCGATCGGAAAGTTTAACATTGTCTATTTATCTGGAATGTGATACAATATTTGGAATCCACAAGTAGTTATGAGATAACTAATTTGAATGTTATAAATCTAGCAGTTCGGTCTCATATGATCGGTTGCCACGGAATTTTGATGTGATCAAAAGTCCGTCGCAATCACGTAGCGTACGCGGATACTCGCCGGGTAAACTTAATAGACAGCCACGCCCCATTGCCTCGACCAAGTGACTGTAGGAGAACCCCATAGCCAAAAGCATCCGTTCGGGTGCTCGCGGTAGCGGTGTTCCGCCTTAGTGCACTTCGTCGACGGCATCCGGGGGTGCGGCCATCTACTAAAGTTTGCGACGAGCATTCGATCAGGATGTCGGGAGAATTGCCCGACTTGGTATTGAAAAGTATTTTCGATTTTGAGACTGAAATGCGGGGTTTATAATTTGTAGGCATGCAATGTCTAAGGAATTCATTTGGTTAGGCATGCGATGTCTATGGAGGTTGCGGATTCCAACTATTGTAGTTTTACACTTTCTTTTCTGCGACCGTAAGTGTAATATGTGATATCGCCGGTTTCGTTGCTATATGTTAACGACAATTGGGATGGGCATATTTACTTATGTTGATGACATGTGATATTATGTGTTGCTGGATATGTTATATTGGATCGTCGTGTTTGAATAGACGGGGTTTTTTTTATGTGAGATTAGAGTTTTTCTTTTTCATTCATGTAAAATTCATTGTATGTAATATTCTTTTATTGTGGCACTTCCGGGCTGAGGATGATGTCACCATTGTATATTATTTACTTTTCCGCATTAGGATAGACCCAAGGCGGGGAGCACAAGTAACCGGGTTCTAGGGTCCAGTGGGAGACCATCTCGAGGAGTCGAGTCCGGGTCTCCTAACTCTAGAATTGGTAGGGTTTCTTGCCGCTCTCATAGGGGTCTACGGGTGTGGGATTGGCTATTCATCACGACCGTGGAATCCGTGTTTTATATAGGCTCAAAATAAAATACGGACGTCCTAGTATATCCAATATTTCATATGTTGTTTTCTGCTGCGTTATCTGTGATGTGATCATGTGATATGTTCAAATAGATACTGTATATAGTATATATGATATATTGTATAGGCGTTGCTTATATTTTACACCCGCGCTAGCCCTGCCCCGCTCTGCCGTTAGTTACCTAACCTAACGGTGCAGACGGGACATCGAGGCGAATGCGGATGGCATAAGTGTACGTTGTATTTATCTGTGATGTTTAGGTGGACTTAAATGATGGGACATTCATTAATGAGATTAATGAAAGAAAATAAACCTAAAAGATGTGGAATCGAATTTCAAAAATTAGGTAGCTCTAGTTGTTGCTTTGCATAGAAGTGTTCGTTGTAGAACATCCAGCACCTTATTCGATAAAGAAAGAGCCGAGATCCCTTCACCGGGAGTGACCTCTTTAGCAATAACTAGCAGATGCTACAACCTTCGGTTTGTCTTTTGATTGCTTTTATAGTTCTTGCTTTGCATAGTGGTATTGTGAATATCCTGCACCTCATTCGACGAGGAAAGAGCCGAGATCCCTTCACCGGGAGTGACCTCTTTAGCGAAACTAGTAAAAGCCTCAAAAACACTCCATTTAAAACCATTTGATTCTGCAGCGAGATCAAGTTCAAAGCGTTAAAGGTTTTCTTAAAAACCATCCACAACCCTCCGTCATTTTAAGAAGTAGAGTACTTAGTATTCGTGCTGTGTTTGTTGACCATAGTCAAGGCACAGTGTACGGTAGCTAAGTGATGTCTTCCTACACCGCATATGATGCGATTAGTTAGGACAGTCGCGTGACTTTGTTGACCTTAGTTAAGGGTCATGTGGGTGGGTCTAATTAATCACGAAATGACGGGTAGAACTTGACTAGTGCTTATGATTTGTTGACCATAGTTAAGGTCATAAGTGCTAGGGGTAAAAACCTTTATCGGGAGTTTCAAGTGTTGAAATTTGCAATGAGATTGCATACCTTCTATGAGATAGTTGGATCCCGATACCCAGTGCGAGTAATTGTTACTCCTGGGAGAGTTTTGCACTTTGCAATTAGCCGATCAAGTAGGTGTCTAGAAAGGTGTCAACGGGGTTACGCCTCTGGGAAAACGAGGTTTATTTTAATTAGGTCCGTGTGAAAGCACGGGGAACCTCCCTCAAAGTACCGGCACTGGCCTAGCTGAAAGATTGGCGAACTTGTAGAGTGTAATTAATCCCGGCTAGTCTTTCCTTTTAGGATTTGAAGGAAGATTTGATAAAAACAGTAGGAGCCATCCTGATTAGATAAAATATATAACTAATCTAATCTTGCAAGAGCGCACGCAGAGTGTTTTCTTCTCTCTCTCTCCAGGTAGCGACAATGTCACGCCTTAATCAAGATAATAATATGGATGTATTGACCGAACCCGCTTATTATACTGAGCTGGGGAACGTTGGTCCCGCTCTAACTTATAATTGTTATAAGACTGAGCAGGAATTAGGGGAATACCAGGATTCCCGTACCGCCCAAACGAAGAAAGTGCATGCCGATGCATCTTCTTCGGGTGTGTTCATTACAAAGAACTATTTCTCAGTATCCTTTACATCCTGGGTATGAGATACAGGATCAGGATCCCGCATATGTAATCTGTTACATGGGCTAAAGAAAGGTAGAGAACTGAGAACCGGTGATAAGTTTCATGAGACAGAAAACGGTGCAAGTGTTGCAGCCAAGTCTGTTGGTCACTATCACCCTGTATTACCAGAATACATTGATTCTGAACGAATGTTATTAGATACCGAACCTGATATACAACATCATATCAGTCTCTTTATTAGTAAAGAAAGGATATAATTTTGTATTGTTGGATAATGTTTTGAACATTTCCTATATCAAGAGTTGATCGGTTCAGGCACGTTATCTAAAAGCATTGACGTTCTAAATCAAACTACAGTTCTTAGTATACAGAACACACACGAGAGGAAGAGTTCAGAAATGAACGGATCCTTCTTGAGGCATTGTAGACTAGGTCATATCAATGCGACCCGACTAGCTTAGTTACATTTAGATGCATATTTAAATTTGTTTGAATTTACATCTTGTGAAACTTGCCAGTCATGTCACAAAGATAAGATGACCATAGCTCCGTTTACTGGAAACAGAGAAAGAGTTAGTGAACTCTTGGGACTGATACATAGTGATGTATAAAGGTCCCCAGTCTACATATGCCAGGACTGGTTCTTAGTACTTCATTATATTCACTGATCATCTCTCTAGATTCAGACATATGTTCCTGTTGAAACACAAGTCCGAAACTTTTGAGATAATCACCGAATATAAGTTAGAAGTAGAGAACCAAAAATGGGTATAAGTATTATGTCCTTTGATGTGATCAGGGAGGAGAATACTTGACCACGGGATTCCTGGACTATTCTAAAGGAGAATGAGATTCTCTCTCAGCATTACTCCTCCGTATACACCACAGCACGTCGGTGTATCGGGACGGAGCAATCACACCCTATGTGATATGGTGCGCTCTATGATGAGTACTACTGAGTTTCCTATTTCCTTTTAGGGAGTTATGCACTTGTGAAGCTGCATACCTATTGAATAGGGTTCCGATCAAATCCATTGCCTACCACTTCATATGTGATATGGAATGGGAAGAGCCCATATCTTAAGTTTCTTAAGACTTGGGGTTGTCCGGCCTATGTCTAAAAGCAAAATCCGGACAAGCTCGAGGCAAAGTCAGATCTGTAGAAGTTTGTTGGATATCCCAAGCATTCGCAAGGGAATATCTTCTACCTAACAGAGGAACAAAATATGTTTTGTTTCTCAACATACCACCTTTGTGAAAGGGAATTTCTTATGAAGAAATTAGTGGTCATGAGGTAGAACTGGAAGGAGTTCCAGCTATACAAACTACAGCAGATGATTTGGTAGAACCAAAGGATTCAATAGATTCCGACGAATCTCCGCCTCTCCGCCGATCTAGCAGGGTTCCTCATCCGCCTGAGAGATACTTCGGTTTCTCGATGACAGTGGGAGCGAGGATTGCATCATGAGATGATGACCCAACTAGTTTCGAGCAGGCCATCAAGAGTGGCGACTCTGTAAGAATGGCTGGATGCTTAGCGATCTGAGATGGAATCCATGTACACCAACAAAGTATGGACTTTGGTTGCTATATCTGAAGGGTTAAATCCCCATCAGGAGCAAGAATATCTTGAGAAGATTACTTGGTGTAGATGGAAAAGTTGAGACTTTCAAAGCTAGACTTGTTAATGGTTTTCGTCATCGACCAGGCGTGGATAATGATGAAACCTTTTCCAGTGGCTGTGCTTAAGTCCATCCAGATCCTACTTGCCACGGCTACATATCACGACTACGATATCTGGCGGTTGGGTGTCATGACTGCTTTTCTAAATATTGATTTAGAAAAGAGCGTCTATAAGAACACAGCCAGATACCTTCGTAGGCAGTGGGAGCAGCGAAAACGTGTGCAAGTTGCTTTACAGCATAAAGCAGGCATCGCGGATTTGGAATGTCTGTTTTGATGTGGTAGTCAAAGAGTTTGACTTGATCAAAATAGTAGATGAACCTTGTATATACAAAAAGGTAGTAGAGAGTAAGGTGGTCATCCTCGTATTGTACGTAGACAACATACTCTTGATAGGAAAAGAGTTTCCTATGCTACGCTCGGTCAATCTCCTCTTATCACATGGATTCTCCATATAGGATCAAAGTGATACCTCCTAAATCCTGGGTTTTGGATCTATAAGATAGATCTAATTGGATGTTAGGATTCTCACTAGTTGTAGTGAGATGGTATCAGTTGATCCTGGGGAGAATCACTGGAAAAGTTCCAGGATGATAAGGACGACTGAATGTCAGTCGCAGGCATTGTCTTTACCCTCAGTGGAGGGACGGTATGTTGGAAGAGTTCCAAGCTAAGATACCGTGGCAAACTAGACGATAAAGGCTGGTGACATCGCTATCAAAGATACTACCAAAGAGGCAGTTTGGGTGTATATTAGTTCATGAGATGAACAAGGTTCCTACCATTGTATGACAATGGAGGTGAGGCTTTGGCCCAGGAACCCCGGTCCCATCAGTGACCCAGACATATTCCTAGGCAGTATCACCTGATCATGGAGATAGTTGATCTCCAGGGAGATCGAGGTTAGGAGAGTAGACACAGAGGACAACATGGCGGATCCACTCACAAAGGCCTTTTTCCAGAGAGAGACTTTTATGGGATAGTTGAGTATGAGATACTGCAACCACTGCTACAGATGGCCCTAGTGCAAGTGGGAGATTGTTAGTTATATGTATGCCCTAGAGGCCATTACTGTACATGAGATGTATATTGTAGTGGATGCTGGGACATATATAGGTAGGACTTTCTTGCTCGACATGATAGTACACTATCTGGTTGCTCTTTATCTTAACATGTATACTCATTGTCTCTCTGTTACATGTTGATAAAGCCCTTAGGATGTGTACTCGACTTCCAGGACTATGATGTAGATCATACTAGTGGGCCTGGGTAGTCTATGAGTACATCCTTCAATGTTCCTAGTCGTGGGAATATCGAGACGGGGCATCGATATTCCAGAGTAGACCAGCGTATATCTTCTCTACCCATGTGATGGGCGATGGATGATCCCATATCCATTAGTGTTTGACATCAGAGATGGTATGCGGGTGCTCAATGGTGACTGGGTACACTGAACGGACTCGCCGAGAACTCCCAGATGGTATTATACCTTACGTCAGATGGCAGTTCTCTGATGACACTGGTACAGCTTAGTCTGTTGACCCGAGATCGTCATAGAGTTTGTGTGTCTCCCACCGTGCTTTGATTTCCACCCTACCATGGCTCTACTGAGTCATGCAAACAAGTGGTTTTTGGGTACAGTCCCGATTCACATGGAGGCAATGAGCGATAGGAGGGGATTCGTCTCTCCCGGTATTGGGGGTTGATGTTGCGCTATGCTCGATTGGCCATAACTGGAAATCACTGGCCAGGGTTGCACTGATTTACTGGTAAGTGTTATCAGCAGTTTCATGCTTGTTATGGACCTTACATCGGCATGACTTATCAAGCTGCTGGGGTCTGACGTTTACCACCCCTAGGCGAGATATGCGACATATCAGACGAACAGACCGGACTGTGCGGTAAGTGTTACTGATTGGATTCGCAGGAGTGTGAGCAGGCTTGCTCGTTGATCTTCTGATCGCTCAATACCCGGATGGCCGTTACGATTAGCAGACCGCTTGCGGCTTATGGGTGATTGATATGATCACCACCTACTGCCGGCGTATTGACGAGTCTTTAGAGTCCTATACAGAGGTTTCCTGGCTCAAGCGAAACGAAATAGGAGCGCATATGAGATATGTGCGGGACCGAGAATAATACCAGTATGTGATACTGTATTCTATTCTCGCGATTTGTATCATCGGACGGTTATATGAGATATAACCGGGTTACCGAATCAAGTGTTGATTCGATACATTGATACACTAGATATTAGTCGGTTATATGCGATATGACCGGATCGTTAAATCAAGTGTTGATTTAATGATTTAATGTATAATTATATATTTGATATATTACTTTACATTAACTAGTATTGGTTCACTTAAGATTGATTTTCTCACTAGATTGTGCACATTGTTTATATGTGATATATGCAAGTGTACATGTTTGTATCATGCTTGATGATACATACAAGATGGGTGTATGAGACTTATATCAAGTTTAGGTTAAATTAGGGTTTACTTATTTCCTTAAGAATAACAAAAGAGAGGAGACTTTAGTCAATGTTATCAAGCTTGTAGAAGCTTGTATGCAACATTGACAAAGTCAACTCTTTTGTCATTCCTTAGGATATTAGTTAACCCAACCCTTAACCTCATACTTTTGTTAATTCTCTACATGAGTTAAGCATAAGGGCTTAACTCAACCAAGGTGCAATAATTCAAAGGATAAGTTTTCATTTGGATGTATTATTCTTTCTTCTTCTTCTTCATCAAGATCCATGAAAAGCTTGCTAGCTCTAATGGTGCCATGAGAAAAAGTGTGAGAAAATCAATTCTAAAGTGAGCTCACTTCCTACTTCTTCATCCTCTACTACTTGCCATGTAGTATAGGGTGTTCTCTTCACAAAGTTCTTGACCTAGTGAAGATGGAGCTTGAGTTTGAGTCTCCTCGACGTAGATCATCTTCGGCCTCGAAGTCAACGACCTAGCCCGCACATTTCTTCGAAGAAACCATCGCTAGAATCCGGGATCCCGATGATCGCAGCGAAGGGACGTCAACACGGAGCTTTAGAAGTGAAGGACCGGATCTACAAAGGTTGTAATCCCTTTCACTTGTAGTTAAAGTTGTTTGCTTGCTTGATTTCGCATAATCTCTAGTATACGATCTTGGTTAGGGTTGTTCGGCACGGCTATTTTTTTTAATCGGGCATGGTTGATGCCTCGTAGAACCTTGTTAGAGTGCCTAGGAACCCTACATAATGATGTAATACCATACTGGTGTATGCGTAAGTATGTATGCAAGATGTACATGTAGATATGTCTCATATGAGTATATACCTGTCACTAATGGTACAATACCATATAGGTATATGGGTAACTAGCATGTAGGCATGTCAAGGCATATGTGTAAGCATGTAGATATACAAGTATGCTATAAGTCATATGCACAATAAAAATAAGGATCATGTCTAAAGTTCCTAGCCAATACAGTATCACGTATGTATAGGTGTTGTACGTGTCATGGAAATTATTGATAGTGTGAGTCGCATACAATCAGTGCTCGTGCAACATGAACCGTCAATAATATTGCAGTGTCCAAAAGGTACAAGTCCAAGCACAACAAGTAATAATATGCAATGAAGTTTTATGCCTAAATGTGCAATATAAACATGCGGCTAATATCATATCATATCTAGCCCTGACGCATAACGCCATGCGGGCGATTCCCCTGTAGATGTTAAATCTACTCACAAATGATCCTGGGCTAAGTAAAGCCAACCACTCGCTTTCCCTTCTTCGCAGCGCCCGAAGTCCTTGTCTGCGTCCTTAAGATCATAAAACAACAATAACAAGTGTACATTAGCAATCGACCAATAACACGTACAAACTACGTTTGACCAACGCATCAACTCTAAACATACTCTCAAGTGTTCGTTTAGTGGCTAACGTGCGTAGCGACACTACGAAACCAACCCAAGAGCAAAAGCTACACAAAGTACACATGCCATGTCGTATAACGTAACACGCGTCGTCATAACACAAGAAACTAGCAAAGTGATTCCAGATTTTGTATACTATCAAAACATAAAAATCAAGTAAGACCAAACACACCTAAACAACTACAGACAGCTACCCACCAAAAACCAAAACCCAACTCCTCCAAAAAACTGAGCTCGCCGGAATTTCCTACTGCGCCGCCGGCCAAGGTCCGAGCCTAGGGGTTCGTGCTTCAGGTGTAGGCTCAGGGTCTCTAGTACAACACAACTACATTTCTAGATTTTCTAGTATACACTCCGGGTAACAGCAGAACACAGATATTATAATATGACACTAAAAATACGATATGTGCACGAAACTAAACTTTAAGTGTTCTAAACTAAAACTAATAATCTAGATAACACTAAAACAACCTATTTAACAGTTTGAGATCATTACCTATCCACAAAAGCTCAAAGATCCTAGCTTTCCAAGCTCCAAGGCATCTAAGAGGCAAAACAAAGCTTGAAAAGTGATTTGGGTGAGATTTTGTGAAGTTTAGTGAGGGTTTAGTGAAGGATAGGCTAAGTGTTCAATTTGAGGAAGTGAGGAGATGAGAAATAATGAGAAGGAGATAAGTGAGAGAGAAATGAGTGAGGTGAGAATAATGAGAGAGAAAGGTGAGGATAAGGGTGAGTGCACCATGCATCATCATTGCAACCATGACTCACCATGCCACCTCTCATCCAAACAAAACCCAAAGGAAAATATCTCTCACAAATATCTAGAGGTTTAAGGTTAAGGTTTACACAAAGGATTAGGATTATGTTAAGTTGTCATGGTTGCTAAACTAGATTAACACAAACACACCCTCACATTAACATGCACAAGTGTGTGCAAGCCATAACAAATATTAATAAATTATTAATTAAATGTTATAAAATGTGAGGAACCCAAATTGGTAAACTTTTTACAAAAAACCCGCATTATCGTTTAATTAACACTAATCGAATTCTAAGGCGTTACAATCTCCCCCCTTAAAGAAAATTCGTCCCCGAATTAAAATTCTTACTATGCATACCTTCAAAGAGATGAGTGTTAAACTCTCAAATCTCGCTCGCAGCCTCCCAAGTGATCTCCTCACTATACGGCTACGCCAAAGAAACCTCCACAGATGGCACGACCCTTGACCGAAGTTTCTCCACTTGCCGATCCACTAACACTATCGGCTGCCGGTGAACGAAAAGATCGCGTCCAGGCTAAATGGTCTGATGCTAAATCATGTGAGAAAGGTCATAAAGGTATTTGCAAAGTATCAACACTAGAAATATGGGATGAATACTCAAAAATCTGGGCGGAAGTGCCAAATTATAGGCAATGGTACTAACTCGCTCGAGGATCTCAAAAGGACCTACAATCTGGGACTAAGCTTCCCAAAACTCAACACGCCATTCATCGGAAAATAAATTCGTAGGATTATATGATCTCCCACTTTGAACTCAAGTCTACGACCACCATAGTCGGCACAAGACTTCTGTCTGCACTGGGCTGCTCTCATCCTGACCTGAACCACTGGATCTTCTCCGAAGTCACTGGACTAGCTGGGGTCCAAAACTCCTACTCTCGCGGAGTCAGTAAAAAAGACTGGCAATCGACACAACCTACCACACAAGGCCTTGAAAGTTGCCACTTGAAACGTCTCTTGATAACCATTATCGTAGGAGAACTCTATCAATGGCAAGTGACGATCCCAACAGCCAACAACCACTAATCACGCACGCACAAGCATATCCTCCAGAGTCTGTATAGTCCGCTCTGTCTAACCATCGGCCTACAGATGGAAAAACGGAGCTAAAGCTCAACCAGTACCCAAGGCTTCCTGAAGCTTCTGCCAAAGACGGCTAGCGAACTGGGTAGCTCTATTGGATACAACGCATGAAGGAACTCCGTGCAAACGCACAAACTTAACGAAGAACAACGAGCAAACTGAGCATAACCGGACAAAAAACATCCAAATGGAGTCATACCCTGTCTAGCCCGGGTAGACACCACAACGAAATTCATGAAGATCTGCTCCTATTCCCACTCCGGAACGGTTAAAGGTTGCAACTCTCTAGCCGGTCTCAAATGCTCAACCTTAGCTCGCTGACAAGCCAAGCACTTCAAAACGAAATCCGAAACTTCACTCGTCAACCCTGCCCACCCGTAACTAACTCACAAGTCACGTTACATTTTGGTGGCACTTGGGGTGAACACAGAAAGCTGACTGATGTGCCTGCTCTAGGACCTCGCATCTCTCCCCATCAGTATCAGGTACACACAAACGCGTCCCTAAACGTAGCACACCCTGGTCATAAATCAAGAACTCTGAATCTTTACCCTGCCGAACATGCTCAGAATCTCAAACAAACGAGCATCGGCGGGCTGTTCCTCACGTAACGATTAACTAAAAGTGGATGAGCACGGACATGAGCAAGCTGTCCCCTAGTAAAGGCGAACTTAAACTCTACTCATCTGTCGCACAAGAACTGTAAATCTGCATAAGACTGTCTCTGAACTGCGCACAACTGGAACAAGCTACCCCCGGACCTACGACTCAAGCATCAGCTACCACAATCGCCTCACCACGGGTAAATAAAGGATCTCAAAATCACAATCCTACACAAGCTCGATCCAACGGCGATGTCTCAACTCAGATCCTACTGCAGGAAGACGTATTTAAGCTCTAGTGGTCCGTGAAAATCTGACACGACTCTCCATACAAGTGGTGTCTCCAAATCTCCAACGCACGACCACCGCGGCCATCTCTAGATCATGAGTGGGATAATCCTGCTCGTACTTCCTCCAACTGTCGGAAAGCATAAGCGATAACTCTATCATACTACATCAGTACACAATCGAGCCCCACTCGTGAAACATCACAATAAACGACAAAGTCGCCCGATCCAGAAAGCAAAGATAGATCTGGTGCAGTCGTCTACCGAGTCTTCAACCAGTGAAACTCAGCACGCATGCCTCAGTCTAAAGAAAAGGAACTCCCTTCCTGGTCAGTCCGGTCAACGGTGCAGCGAAACACAAGAAATCCTGCACGAAACGGCGGTAAAAACCGGCTAAGCCTAAAAAATCTGCGGACCTCTGTGCCTGCTACAAGTCTGGGACAAAGCTGTACGGCCACGATATTCCTCGGGTCCATACGAATACCGTCTTCCGTAACCTCATGACCTAGGAAGTCAACACTATCAAGCCTGAAGGAACACTCCGAGAATCTAGCAAACAGCCGGTGCTCTCCCAATGTCTGCAAAGAAAATCCTCAAGTGCTGCTCACGTTCCTCACGACTCTTGGAATAGACCAGAATGTCATCAATAACACAACAATAAACTGGTCGAGGAACGGCCTGAGGAAATCTGGTTCATCATATCCACGAATGCTGCTAGGGCATTGGTGAGTCCAACGACACCACCAAAAACTCATAATGCCCGTAGCGTGCATAAAAGCAGTCTTCGGAATGTCATCACTCCGAATCCGCAACAAATGATGACCTGATCCCAAAACAAACTTAGAAAAAAAGTCTCGCACCCTGGAGCTGATCGAACAAATCGTCAATGTGAGATAAAGGATGCTTAATCCGCACCGTAACTTGGTTCAATTGACAATCAATCAATGCACAACCTCAAACATCCGTCCTTCTCCTTGACGAACAGAATAGCAGCTCCCCAAAGCGAAACACTTGGACGTACAAGTCCCCCTCTATCTAGCATACACGACTCTCAGCCCAACCTCGGCATGAAGTGTGTAAAACAAACAAGTGCACAGATCCCGAATTAAGCAAACATGCGCATTAAAAGAACATGCGAAAAGATTACCTGAAAACTCTGCATTGGATGCCCACGCGTCCCGATGAGTAGAAGAAAACGCTCGTGCCTGCTTTCTACCTACAACTGGCTGAACTCCTCCTCTTCCATCCTGTACACTCGGAACGAATCCTCCGCGACCACGACCTCTCTGCGGTACAACTGCCTCGCGCTCACGTGGCTCTATACAATCTCTAACCCGATGACAAAAACTCCCGCACCGGTAACATCTAGATAACTGCTGACCCTCCTGGGGATGAGAGCTAAACCACTGTCCTCGTCACACGCCTCTGCTACTCCCGCGACGTGCACGAAACCTGTCATGGCAACTGAACCTCTATCTCTGGGCTGGTACACCTGCACGAGCCCTCCACTGTCCTCGAACTCCCAAAGTCTCGGAAAGACGCTCCTCATCCACTGGTGTTGTATACGTAACACAATACTGGGTGCTGATCGCAAGGAATAACTGGGTAACAGGGGTGGCAACCTCCTGTCACTGCGCTCGACTGGCCTCAACTAACGACCTCATCGTCTGGTGCAAGTCCTGCATATCTGCCTCAAGCCTAGCGATACGATCTATCGAAGGCGGATCAATCTGCTCCTGTGCAACGAGCGTACCATCCTGGTCAGTCCTCGCCCCAAACGAGTCAACTCTGACCTCGGCTCTCGCTGCATCGCTCTGATCCCTCATAGTCATCGGCGGCATAAGGCTATAAATGGAAAAAGGATTCGATAAGAACACGGAAATCGAATCATAAGGATATGTATCATCAAGGAAGAAATTCCAAGCAATAATTACTTAGGTCAGGCGGAGTACCGTGTCGTAAGTATGCCGCAGACATACACACGCAATATTACTCTGCTTAAGCTACCTACTCCATCATACCAAGTTCATCCTACACTCCGAAAGGTAAAACCTAGCGCTCTGATACCAACTTTGTCACGACCCGAAAATGGCACATGACGGCCCTTACACCACGCAACGTCCACAGGCGTAACGCAATCTAAGTAAGCCGAAAACCCAGCAATCTAAACCATCAAAAGTAGTAAGTGATAAGAACATTGTTAAAACTTTTGAAAATCTCAAGTACAAATCTTTTAAAGTCTAAATTACTTTCTTAAAAATTTGGACAGTACCTCCTTTGTAAAAACTAGCCCCAAAATGGGTACAACAAAGAATATAAGTAAAGTATCCCCAACGGGAGCAAATCCACGCCCAAAGGCGGAAAACAACCACCACAACAGATATACGACGCCGTAGCGAAGAAATAAAAGACGATATAAATAAAACTGCATAAAAAAACATCCTGAGTCACCAAAATATACAATATCGTCCTCACAACTCGTCTCTAAGTCAATACATGAAGTAGTAGATGGCGAGTACTGGATACAACGAATATACAGTGAGCAACATCGGATAACCGCAAAACCCACCTATAGCAAAACTGCACACAGTCAGCCGTAGCGGTATGTGCTGCAAAAGATGATACGATAGATGAAAGCCCTGCCGCGACTGCCCTGAGGGACTACCTGCAAAACACTATGGCACAACGGGGGTGGGTTGCCAACTCGTGAATAGTAAATAACATATGCAGGTAATCGCAAGTATGCACGTACTGCGCAAATCTATCACATGCAAGCTAATAGCAATAAATGGCCATATGTATGCAACAGTCATGAAAGGTAGTCTATCAGGTACAACTAATACATGAAGCAACAATATGATAATATGTATATGCAACAGTCATGAAAGGTACTCTATCAGGTACAACCAATACATGAAGGAATGCATATAAAATAAATGCGGAGTGTGGGATAAAACATGTCATCCCCACGGAATCCTCATCGTGGCAGGACCAGTGTCCATCAAGACAATCTAAATCCCAAAATCCTCAAATCGGCCCTATGAACGGCCCTCATATCGACCATAAAATCGGCCCTCATATCGACCATAATATCGGCCCTCATATCCTGTAAGTCTCACATAACCAGAATGTCAAAGATCGACACCCGAAAACATCATGAAAACTAGTGCCCAGCATCGACACATAAAAACTGATCTATCAGGCGTCGTCACCATGACTGGCCCTGATAGGTACGTATCATACGCTACCGAAACCCGAATGCCCAGCTTCGACACTCGAAATTCCACGTATCCATACGTACATGACTCCGGTCTATATCTCCGCGATCACCGACGAGTCCAATACTGTCACCGGTAGGTAGGATTCCCCCACTAACTCATCGCCATCATCTGCGATCTTCTTTCCCCGAGATACCTCTGGGCCCGACCATGTACCCGCACATGGCCCACTCCACTCCTCGCATAGGGTATATATATCAGAACCGAGAAATCTCATGGTGGATGCTGAAATATCATATCAAGAGAAACCGGGTTCTTCAAATTATGCACAATTTCATGAAACCACCACGGTCCTCTGTTCCCTGATTAAAAATCAGGAATTACCTCAATAAGGTATCACGTGTTCACACGTGACCAAAGGTCACGTGTTGACACGTGATCCATTTACAGAATTGAAAATCCTAAGCAATCAGACAGAAGTAAAATAAGTGGCTGAGGAAAGACCCCAAAGGGGGGTCACGTGCTCACACGTGACCAGAGGTCACGTGCTCACACGTGACCAGAGGTCACGTGCTCACACGTGATGATCCTTCAGCCCAATTAAAGTACAGAATTAAATTCTGAAGGAGAAGGAGTCACGTGTTGACACGTGGTCTCTTTTACAAGATTAAATTCTAAGCAAGCAGAAGTGTAAACAAGCGGCTGAGGAAAGACCCCAATGGGGCGTCACGTGCTCACACGTGACCAAGGGTCACGTGCTGACACGTGATGGTCTTTAGCCCAGTTTAAAATACAGAATTAAATTCTGAATGAAGAGGAGTCACGTGCTGACACGTGATAGGGTTTGGAAGCCTTATAAATTAATAGAATTAAATTATAATTAAGGGAAATCAAAGACCCTAACTGGGAAAGTATTTCTCTAAATATTTCCAAACAAAAAAGGGATATTGGAGACCGTTGGATTAAAAATCCAAGGGTGATTAAAAATCACCAATTTATGGAAAGATTTTAGACAAGGAAAGATTTCCCTAAATTTCACCAAAAATAACAAACAGAATATCTTCTGGACTGAAAATCCAATGGTGAATAAAATTCACTGAGTGATCTAAAAGATTATGTTAGTTACAAAAACAAACAAAATCTTTCAATGAAAGATTGACTAAAAAAATTGATTCTTTTCCTCCTCCTATAAATAGGAGCCAAAGGAGAAGAAAGAGGATATAGAATCTTGGGATCTTGAAATTTCAGAGAGAAAAGAAAGGAGAATTTAATTCTCAACAAAGAAAACCATAGGTGAGAAAAGAAAGGGGATCAAAACTTCAAACAGAGAATTTAATTCTCAAAATCTAAGAGTTTAACTCTTCTGCAAAAAGAATTTAGTTCTTTCTCTAGTTGAAGATCTGCAGAAGCAAATCTCCCCATAGGTTGAGAATTTAATTCTCATCGGGTTGTGATTTTTCCATGCAGATCCAAGACTTAGAGGGAGAATGGAGTTCAGAGAATTTAATTCTCCCAAATTTACAGGAATTTAATTCCTCCAAGATATGAAATTAGGGTTTAACCCAATATGAGAATTTAATTCTCTCAAAACTCACAGGAATTTAATTCCTTTATGATAAAACTAGGGTTTAACCCTATATTAGAATTTAATTCTCCTGAAATTATAGGAATTTAATTCCTTTAAGATGGATAAAACTAGGGTTTAAACCTAATTGAGAATTTAATTCTCTCAAACTCACAAGAACTTGATTCCTCCTGAAATGAAATTAGGGTTTCACCCTATACAAGAATTTAATTCTTTTGCATATATGGGAATTTAATTCCTCTAAAGAAATTAGAGTTAACCCTACATAAGAATTTAATTCTTTCATAATGGGAATTTAATTCCTCCAGAATCATAATTAGGGTTTAACCCTACAGAGAATTTAATTCTTAAAGATAAAAAGATTTAAAAGATCTTCCTACATGCAAAGAACCGAGGTCACGTGTCCCCACGTGACCCTTCAAAGGATCCCTGAAAAGGAGAAGAAAAGAAGCTTTGAGGCAATGCCTCACGTGCTCCCACGTGACCTCTAAAACACAGAGAGAAAAAGCAAAAGAAATCTAAGCTTTGGGCACTCTCACGTGTCCCCACGTGACCCCTCAGCAAGTTCTTTAACAATCAGTGCATAAATGTCCATCACGTGTCGACACGTGATGCTCAGAATAAAAATAAAAAAAGTGTTTAACACTTATTCGCAAAGCAAAAGTAAAGGGGATCTGGTCCCACCTCTAGGTGCCCTCACGTGTCCCCACGTGACCCATTCCTATTTAGTGTTTAAAACTAATTTAAAGGACTTATCTCCAGCGTTTAACACTGTCATTTTCTAGTGTTTAACACTGACTTGAGAGCTTTATTTCCAGTGTTTAACACTGATTTATTTCTAGTGTTTAACACTAATTTGAGGGTCTATCTCCAGTGTTTAACACTGTGGTTCTCTGGTGTTTAACACTACATTTAGCCAAATTGGCTAAATTTCCAGAGGCAAAAGCCTCCTCTTCAACTGAATCTTGAAGTTGAGTAAAAAACTCAGAGCTATAATGTTGGATGCTCAATCAAAGATAAAAAAATGGTTACCAAAGTCCTCAAACTCTTGTTTAGCATTGCTAAATAATGTAGGCTGAAACTAGACAAATGTCTAATGGTCCAACAAAATGCCAATATTCCAGACTTAATTGGACTTAGCCCAAGTTGGCCATAAATCCTCAATTCAGACTTAACTGAGCCAATGTGCTCATAATATAATTAATTGATCTTAGTTCCAAATTGGACTAAAGATCACTTAATCCATCTTGGTTCAAAGGTACATCTCTTCACTCCTTTGATATTTGTCGTTGTAATTCCTCAACGTCTTCAAAGAGGTGACGGGTCCCGACAACTATACATTTCACGGACTGTGGGGTCCTTAAACTCACGGACTATGATGTCCTTAACCTCGACCGTGATGTCTTAACACTAACATTGGACTGTGGGGTCCTTAATCACACGGACTATGATGTCCTTAACCTCGACCGTGATGTCTTAAAACTAACATCGGACTGTGGGGTCCTTAAGCCTATGGACTATGATGTCCTTAATCTCGACCGTGATGTCTTAAAACTAACATCGGACTGTGGGGTCCTTAAGCCCATGGACTATGATGTCCTTAACCTCGACCGTGATGTATTTAAACTAACAATGGACCGGGATGTCCTTAAACTAACATTGGACCGTAACGTCCTTAAACTAATCGACCGGAATGTCCCTAAACTAAACAACAGAGCCCAAATGCTCTTTTATTGGATCTAAACAGTCCCGTTAAGTTGATCTTAGTCTAAAATAAGACTAACGTATCCTTAACAAACGTTTTAGTTGATCTTAGTCTCAAATGAGGCTAACCTATCCTTAAACCCAAACCCCCCAAACCCAAATCTAAGAAAGATACGGATTTGGACTAGTCTATTCCCTACGGGTGACAACATAAATTAGTCTCCGTATACAATCCACGGGCAACCAAACACAAAACAAACACACACGACACGAAATGACCATCTGGAGAAGGAGAAAGTGGTTACCGCGATGCGGTAGCGTAATTAACTGTAGGGGCTTGCGCCTGCAGGGAAGAGCGTCCCCACAATCAAAAACCCCTCAAACGAGGGGGAATCTGACGAAGTCTGCTACATCGGCCGCATCCGTTTAAACCTTCGATACATGGTGCCATAAATCAACTTGGCATCTTCGGAGAGGTGGACGGATAACACCAATTAGCATCTGCCCCGACTTTCAGGCAAGATGGACCTGCGCGGTCGCGTCTCTGTGATTCGGAGAGGAACAAATTCTAGCACGCCCGGTGGGACCTTTTCCTCTTTCCACTCCACACTTCGTGTGTCGTGTTCGCGAACGAATCGCGGTTTGATATGGTTGCCCTTGGGTTCGAGGTACTAAGATTTGGTTTCTTTCTTGGTGCAGAAAGCGAAGAATCAATGGCATCAACTTGCGCGAAGTGTTCTAACTGCAACTACAACCCACGTTTCGCCTCATCTGGAGGCATAGCTTACGGGCCCCAAGCGGCTTCTCTGTTTAGGATGCCGGTAGACCAGGTGACTCAAGCCACCACCGGATTATTTTTCGGGACTATGCTCCCACCGATGAGCTTCAGCACTCCTGTACCAACACCAGAAGCTTCCAAGAAGTCGGTCTTTGATCAGCTTACAACTACGGCGGCCCCCCTCAACGGGTCGTCCAGCTCCAGCACTTCAGTCTTCGCCAGATTGGGCCAAAGTTCCGGTGGGCCCATGATGAAGCCTACAATCCCAGGAAAGGTTGTTCCAAAGAGGATAGACATCCCTGTTCCTGAAGTCGTCAAGTCGGCTTCTCCTGCTAAAGGGTAGGTCTTTACAAGATTAACCACTCCGGCTCCTGCTCCAAAGTCTGTCTTTGACAGATTAAATCTTGTTACTCAACGGAACTCAATCTTCAAGAGGCTGACGCCAGCAACAGCCCTTCTCCAAAACAGGGGGCAAGACGAAGTCACCCCTCAAGCTGAAAACATCCCAATAGCTCGACGCGCTCGACGTCGCTATTGGCGCCGAGTAAGGAAAGTTGGGGGCAACTCCCTCTCTGGGCTAACTCCACCAGCCCCAACGGTGTAAGTTAATGCTGATGTTCCAACCGAGAACAGCTTTGAATTACTGAACAAGGTGCACAGGAACTCTCCTACCGCTGTACTGAAAAGATCTCCTCCACCGGTGGAAAATGATACAGAAATAAAGCAGGAACAGCCCCCTCAGCGGCTGCCTTAAAAATCTACAAAGTCTGGCCGCAGGTTCGGGACTCAGTAGTTGATCAAGATTACCCTCGCCGACAGAAAAGGGAAAAAGTTCAACAAGAAGAGAACCGTCTTGCCAAGTCGCAAAAGGCAACAGCTGTATGGGTGCCCGCTGCGACGCCCCCCTCGACTTCAACTGCTCAAAAGGATAGGAAGCCAAAGAAAGCCCCTGTGAATGCGGAAAATCGTAAAGACGCTGTAAATCCCCGTTTCCATTCTAATAAAAGTTTCCTATTCTCTGATTTCCAGTAGGTTCTTTTCTTTTCCTTCATATTTTGAATTGATTGTTTAAGCTTAATATTTATATTTATCCCTAAAAGCCAAAACCCAAGGTCTAAAACCAAAGCCGAATTAAACCAAAGTGAGTAAAATACTTAAAACTTAAACCTATTTTTTAACTTTCAGCCCATTCAAAACTTTTAAATAAATCCCTAAATTAAAACATAGCCGGCCCCTCACTACTTTCCCAGCCCATTTGGATTTAAATAAATCCTTTAATCCCTCGGCCCAAACTCCTTACTCAGCCCAATCCTATTTTTAAATAATTCCTTAACCTAAGTTGTGGACCGGCCCATTTCCTCACCTGCAGCCCATTTATATTTTATTTTTAAAGGAATTCTTTTCTTATGAGCCCGGCCTACTCCCTCATCCGTTTCCTCCTACCCGACCCGCTACGCCACTGTTCATCTCCTCCTTCAAAAAAAAATCCCAACGGTAACCTCCCTTAACTCGCGCGCGACCCGCCTCCTCCGCCGACGCTCACGCCTCACGCCCACGCTCCTGCCGTTACCCCCCCCCCACGTTTTCAACCTCGTCTCCAACTCACTCCTCATCTCTCTCCTCTACATTCACCGAGCCCAAAAAGCGCGAGCACCCAAAACTTCCCTCGAAACCTTTGCCACCTCCACCGCCGGCGATCATCCCACCGCTCCGTTCGACCCACGACGACGACAGCCACACGTTCACTCTCCTCCTCCCTCCACGACTCCACTTCCACCAACTTGAGACCCCCTGCACCCACACCTCTGCACACGGAACCCATTACCCGACCAAGCTCGTGTCACCTCTGCACGCCTCCTCGACGCCGGCAACCCACCACGTCGTCGACCCCCACCTCCTCAGCTTCATCACCCTCACCACAATTCCCAAGCCCCACTGATTAATCTCTCCCCTCTCCAAAACCACACAAAACCCAAGATCACCCAAACCCACTTCCAAACTTTTCACTGTTGCACTTCGCCGGAGCGACAGCCGCCGACATCGTCGACCCCAGCGCACCCGGGGGACCCACAGAGCCTCGACTACAGTTTCAGCACGCACAAGACGACTCCGGACAACCCCGACGCGAGATCCGCATCACGATCCAAACTCGCGCGAATCGGTTCCACGGCACATATCACGCGTTCGTGACGACGTTGCTGCCTTGCGACCCCGAGACGTTCCAGGCAAGTGTTTACTTGCTTCATGCTAAAATATTAGTGGTACAACCTTAAAATCATATAATTATAAACTTATCGAATAACGATATATATTGTGACGTATGTGTTCGATGTATGATCCTAATGGAAATGATTGTTTATTTTGACGGAAATTGATAGTTTCTGTTGGCCCGCAGGATGATAAATATAGTGTAGGAATCCCGCTGAAAAATACGTTTGTTCGTGACAAAAGTGATACCCCCATATATGTTGTTAAAACTAGAATTCTCTCGTACCTGAAAACGAATAAAATCACCATAAATCATATACATATTGGAAAGATGCGTTCGAGGGCTTAAATCGAAGCCGACTCGACGAAATTTAATCCTATGTAAATTTCTGATCATTTCTGTTATGTAACCATGAAGATAATTGGATCGGAACACGACTCTGGACTGCAGTCCAGAGCGTTTCTGATTAGTGTGTTCTGTCCAAAGGCCTGCGTCACTGTGTTTCCTGAAATCGTACGTTACGGAACTTTACAGTAGATTATAGATAATTCTGTTAGCTAAACAAAACAAGTGGTTCCATTCCGATTCATCGCCGTTTGCTATTTTAAACTATATTTAAAAGGGCAGAACGTATAACTGTTCAGAACAGATTCTGAAATGACATTTTGAGGTTAAACTGTGTATTACTTTCAATGTACAGATGCGATTGAGGATCCGTCTGTTGCGTTGAATACTTTATTGAAAACCCTAGATTTCATTCAACTTAAACAGCACTAGATTCTGAGCCTAACTGGGTGAAATTCGTGGCGCGAAACAGACGTTCAGTTCTGAAACTGAAATTCCAGCCGCAAGCACTTAAACTGAAACAGTTATATCTTGAAAACCGAAATTCCGATTGAACTGAAACAAATTTTGATGAATTACTGACTGATTGTTCTATATATCTTACTTACATCATTTTTGCTGAATTCTTAACATATTAATTTGTGCAATTTATTTTAGTTCATGACATGCATGTTATTCATAACATACAGAGCTTATTGGTAGCATACAATACATATATCATACCCTTGTCATATACTCAGTGTTAGTGCGTGTGGAAATTGCATTATCGTGCGTGATAGATGTTGGTTTAGGAGTGACGAGTACACCAATGGAAAGTGAATATTCGTGACAGTGATTGATACAGTGGACAGTGATGAAACCGTGCCATTGGTATACTTGTACACAACTAGATCAATATCATAAATAGTGTAACCTGGGGAAAAAGGGAAAATCAAAGTGGAAAGAGTATCGTATTTAGCGGGACCGTGTTTAGAGGATGATCATTCGAACTGTGATACTGATACGTGTAGGATAGGATCTAGCGATCCGGCTGACAGGGTTATGTCCCGGGCATGTGGGCCGTGGTCTCGGGTATGTACGAGACTCCTGTTAAACATGATCCTCCTTCCACTATGTGATTTCAAACATGACCTAGAGACCGATAGGGACACAACTTATTCTGCATCAAATTGTGACATAGTGATTATTTGCATTATTCTCATACCAGTATTACCTCATTTACCTGTTTCATCTGATTATAATAATATTATTATTGTGTCGCTCTGACGACCTGAGTATGCATGCTCAGATTCCGCAGGAGGACCAGCACAGGATACAGATCTACCCTTCGAGCTCACAGAGATATAGTCTGGTGTACTCCCTATCTTTATTGCTTTTCTTAGAGTGATCGTGAGATTGAACTTGGTTAGTTATTGTTCTTATTATCTGTAATTTGTGAATAATGGGATTTTAATGTAATAAATTAGTGATGTGATTCCTTTAATACTGTGCTTTATTTACTGATTACCATGTAGTGCTAGAAGCCGAATTGTGACTACGGCGGGATGATTCCTTGACCGTAGGAGCATGGCTGGCCTAGTCATCCCTCGTTTCCGTATTTTGGGAAGCGGGGCGTGACATGGTACACCAGACTGTATCTCTGTGAGCTCGAAGGGTAGATCCGTCTCCTGTGCTGGTCCTCCTGCGGAATCTGAGCATGCATACTCAGGTCGTCAGAGCGACACAATAATAATATTATTATAATCAGATGAAACAGGTAAATGAGGTAATACTGGTATGAGAATAATGCAAATAATCACTATGTCAAAATTTGATGCAGAATAAGTTATGTGTCCCTATCGATCTCTAGGTCATGTTTGAAATCACATAGTGGAAGGAGGATCATGTTTAACAGGAGTCTCGTACATACCCGAGACCACGGCCCACATGCCTGGGACATAACCCTGTCAGCCGGATCGCTAGATCCTATCCTACACGTATCAGTATCACAGTTCGAATGATCATCCTCTAAACACGGTCCCGCTAAATACGATACTCTTTCCACTTTGATTTCCCCTTTTTCCCCAGGTTACACTATTTATGATATGGATCTAGTTGTGTACAAGTATACCAATGGCACGGTTTCATCACTGTCCACTGTATCAATCACTGTCACGAATATTCACTTTCCATTGGTGTACTCGTCACTCCTAAACCAACATCTATCACGCACGATAATGCAATGTCCACACGCACTAACACTGAGTATATGACAAGGGTATGATATATGTATTGTATGCTACCAATAAGCTCTGTATGTTATGAATTAACATGCATGTCATGAACTAAAATAAATTGCACAAATTAATATGTTAAGAATTCAGCAAAAATGATGTAAGTAAGATATATAGAACAATCAGTCAGTAATTCATCAAAATTTGTTTCAGTTCAATCGGAATTTCGGTTTTCAAGATATAACTGTTTCAGTTTAAGTGCTTGCGGCTGGAATTTCAGTTTCAGAACTGAACGTCCGTTTCGCGCCACGAATTTCACCCAGTTAGGCTCAGAATCTAGTGCTGTTTAAGTTGAATGAAATCTAGGGTTTTCAATAAAGTATTCAACGCAACAGACGGATCCTCAATCGCATCTGTACATTGAAAGTTATACACAGTTTAACCTCAAAATGTCATTTCAGAATCTGTTCTGAACAGTTATACGTTCTGCCCTTTTAAATATAGTTTAAAATAGCAAACGGCGATGAATCGGAATGGAACCACTTGTTTTGTTTAGCTAACAGAATTATCTATAATCTACTGTAAAGTTCCGTAACGTACGATTTCAGGAAACACAGTGACGCAGGCCTTTGGACAGAACACACTAATCAGAAACGCTCTGGACTGCAGTCCAGAGTCGTGTTCCGATCCAATTATCTTCATGGTTACATAACAGAAATGATCAGAAATTTACATAGGATTAAATTTCGTCGAGTCGGCTTCGATTTAAGCCCTCGAACGCATCTTTCCAATATGTATATGATTTATGGTGATTTTATTCGTTTTCAGGTACGAGAGAATTCTAGTTTTAACAACATATATGGGGGTATCACTTTTGTCACGAACAAACGTATTTTTCAGCGGGATTCCTACACTATATTTATCATCCTGCGGGCCAACAGAAACTATCAATTTCCGTCAAAATAAACAATCATTTCCATTGGGATCATACATCGAACACATACGTCACAATATATATCGTTATTCGATAAGTTTATAATTATATGATTTTAAGGTTGTACCACTAATATTTTAGCATGAAGCAAGTAAACACTTGCCTGGAACGTCTCGGGGTCGCAAGGCAGCAACGTCGTCACGAACGCGTGATATGTGCCGTGGAACCGATTCGCGCGAGTTTGGATCGTGATGCGGATCTCGCGTCCGGAGTCGTCTTGTGCGTGCTGAAACTGTAGTCGAGGCTCTGTGGGTCTCCCGGGTGCTCTGGGGTCGACAATGTCGGCGGCTGTCGCTCCGGCGAAGTGCAACAGTGAAAAGTTTGGAAGTGGGTTTGGGTGATCTTGGGTTTTGTGTGGTTTTGGAGAGGGGAGAGATTAATCAGTGGGGCTTGGGAATTGTGGTGAGGGTGATGAAGCTGAGGAGGTGGGGGTCGACGACGTGGTGGGTTGCCGGCGTCGAGGAGGCGTGCAGAGGTGACACGAGCTTGGTCAGGTAATGGGTTCCGTGTGCAGAGGTGTGGGTGCAGGGGGTCTCAAGTTGGTGGAAGTGGAGTCGTGGAGGGAGGAGGAGAGTGAATGTGTGGCTGTCGTCGTCGTGGGTCGAACGGAGCGGTGGGATGATCGCCGGCGGTGGAGGTGGCAAAGGTTTCGAGGGAAGTTTTGGGTGCTCGCGTTTTTGGGGCTCGGTGAATGTAGAGGAGAGAGATGAGGAGTGAGTTGGAGACGAGGTTGAAAACGTGGGGGGGTAACGGCAGGAGCGTGGGCGTGAGGCGTGAGCGTCGGCGGAGGAGGCGGGTCGCGCGCGAGTTAAGGGAGGTTACCGTTGGGATTTTTTTTT
This sequence comes from Agapanthus africanus, assembly GCA_030015575.1. NCBI lineage: Eukaryota > Viridiplantae > Streptophyta > Magnoliopsida > Asparagales > Amaryllidaceae > Agapanthus > Agapanthus africanus. The sequence continues at coordinate 204,122,974 of JASDDO010000024.1, forward strand.
GAAGGAGGAGATGAACAATGGCGTAGCGGGTCGGGTAGGAGGAAACGGATGAGGGAGTGGGCCGGGCTCGTAAGAAAAGAATTCCTTTAAGAATAAAATATAAATGGGCTGCAGGTGAGGAAATGGGCCGGTCCACAACTTAGGTTAAGGAATTATTTAAAAATAGGATTGGGCTGAGTAAGGAGTTTGGGCCGAGGGATTAAAGGATTTATTTAAATCCAAATGGGCTGGGAAAGTAGTGAGGGGCCGGCTATGTTTTAATTTAGGGATTTATTTAAAAGTTTTGAATGGGCTGAAAGTTAAAAAATAGGTTTAAGTTTTAAGTATTTTACTCACTTTGGTTTAATTCGGCTTTGGTTTTAGACCTTGGGTTTTGGCTTTTAGGGATAAATATAAATATTAAGCTTAAACAATCAATTCAAAATATGAAGGAAAAGAAAAGAACCTACTGGAAATCAGAGAATAGGAAACTTTTATTAGAATGGAAACGGGGATTTACATCATACCCCCCTTAACAAAAATTTCGTCCTCGAAATTTAACAAAGATACAAGAAACACTGTACTAAACAAAGAGATGTGGATAACGATCACGGATATCTTCCTCCCGCTCCCAGGTGGACTCTCCTGGGGAACGACCGCCCCAAGACACTCGGACTAACGGAATGACCTTATTCTTCAGCACTTTCTCTCTGCGGTCGAGGATGGTAGTAGGTTGCTCCTCGTACGATAAGTCAGTACCCAAAACTAGCTCTGAATGGTCCAGGACATGGCTCTTATCCCGAACATAACGCCGTAATTGTGACACGTGGAACGTATTGTGCACACCAGCTAGCGATGGAGGCAAGGCAAGTCGATAGGCCACCTCTCCTACTCGCTCTAGCACCTCGAAAGGTCCGATAAAACGGGGACTAAGTTTTCCCCGACTTCCGAATCTGATAACTCCATGAGTAGGGGAAATCTTCAAGAATACATGATCTCCAACTTCGAACTCAAGTTCCCTTCTGCTGGTATCTGCCCAACTCTTCTGTCGATCCTGAGCCGTCTTAATGCGCTGCCTGATCACTTGGACCTTCTCAACTGTCTGAACAATGAGTTCGGGGCCCAGTAATCTTCGTTCTCCAACATCATCCCAACATACTGGGGATCGACACTTCCGCCCGTGTAGTGCTTCAAAAGGAGCCATCTGAATACTAGCCTGATAACTATTGTTATAAGAGAACTCAACTAGGTGCAGATGGTCCTCCCAGGAACCCTGAAAGTCCAACATACAGGCTCTCAACATATCCTCGAGCGTCTGAATCGTACGCTCGGATTGTCCATCCGTCTGTGGGTGATAAGCTGTGCTGAAATTAAGGCGGGTTCCCAAACTCTCCTGTAAGCTCTTCCAAAAATGCGATAAGAATCTCGTGTCCCGGTCTGACACAATGCTGACGGGAACACCGTGAAGTCGTACTATCTCCTGCATATATCTTTCTGCCAGTGATTCTGTCTACTGTCCCACTCGGAAAGGTAGGAAGTGTGCAGCTTTTGTGAGGCGGTCGACGATAACCCAAATAGCGTTATTGCCTCTAGGGCTCCGTGGTAAGGCCGTCACAAAATCCATAGTAATGTGCTCCCGCTTCCATTCAGGTATCGGCAATGGTTGTAACAATCCTGCTGTCCTCTGATGTTCCGCCTTCACCTGCTGGCATACCAAACATCTGGATACAAACCTCGCAATTTCCCGCTTCATTCCGTTCCACCAAAAGTGCTGCTTTAGGTCCTGATACATTTTTGTACCTCCTGGATGCATAGAATAAGCTGAACTGTGTGCTTCAGCCAAAACTTCTTCTCGTACATCTCCTTTAGGTACGCAGAGTCTGCTACCGAATTTCAGAGAGCAAGTGGAAGCTGGACTGAGAACGGATTTGGGGCGTGACAGACGCCGAGCCCAAACGCCCCAAGTCTGGGGGCATGATGGTACACACTGTTTACAAGGCTTCTAGAAAAGAAGAAAGCCGCACTTCGACAGGCCATCGACCGCTCACCCGATCAATAAAAAGGGCTCAGGAACAACAACAGCAGAAGGTTCAAGAGATGCTGACCGCGATGGCCGCACTCACTGGGCCAAAAGAAAATCCAGAGGCCTTAGAGCAGCGTCGAGAACAAGAGACCGACACCGAGTTTCTCCGAAGAATGCTCGAGAGGAAAGAAAAAGTGGCTGCGGAGCAGGCAGCCAGTATAAAACGAATGGCTCTCTTATTCCAAGACATGGCTGGGATGATATTACAGCCGGAATCTCCAGCTGAAGACCCCCCGATAATTATTGAAGACGACAAAGGGGAGACGTCCAATCCTCCTCCGGCTTTTTCAACAGCCAAAGAGGAAACTATTTCCAAGGCCGTCCTGGATGACTATATTGCTCAGCAAATAAGAGTTCACCAGGAAAATGAAGCGGCCAGCCAAGTTGTTAAAACTGGGCGACCATATCCAGGCCGGTATGATGTATATAAAGGGACAGGAAATCCACACCAGCATGTCGCCCAGTTCAGGGATCTATGTGGTAATACCGGGGGTGATGACAAGCTTTTGCTCCGCCAATTTGTCGGCAGCTTATCGGAGACGGCGTTTGAGTGGTACTCCGAACTTCCAAATGACTCCGTCAAAACTTTCGCAGAGATGGAGTTGTTGTTCACCCAGCGATTCGCAAGTGCCAGTGAACGCACCCCAATAACGGCATTGATCAATGCCAGGATGAAGCCGGGCGAGACGTGGGTTCAGTGCGCAATCCGATGGTGGGATCTGTGGTCGAAATGCGAACAGCGCATCGAAGAAGCACCAGCGGTGGGCATGTTCGTGGGCACTCTAGACCCTCAAGCAACTATTTCACAGTTCTTGATGTTCTTCAAACCGACCACGTTCCAGGCTCTAATCGACAAGCTAGCCCAGATGGACCAGATGGGGCATAGACCGTCTCCTCCGAAGCCGGAGCCGCGGAACGAAAAAGGTAAAGGGAAGGCGGCCTTCGTTGCGAATACCCAACAGCAGCCCAGCGCCCCAAAACTAGCGGATCAACTGGAAGAGAGACGGCACTATTATAATGAGAAAATGAAGCGCCCTTACTCATTCCCACGGGATAAAACAAAAAGGTTATTCGAACTAGCGATGCGCAACAGGCTTATCAATTTGCCGAATCCAAAACGACCATTACAACCCGGCGAAGCGAATAATCCCAATTATTGTCCTTACCACCAAACGGTGAGCCATCCAATTGAAGATTGCTTCGTCTTTAAGGGATGGATCGAGGATCAGTACCTACAAGGCAAGTTAGCGCTGTCTGAGAAGTGGAAAGTAAACCCACCACAACCGCACACTCCTAAGAAGACGGACACACCGGGGGTATCGTGCTCTTTTGTGGAAGAAGCTCCATGGGAGGTGTCTCTTTTGGCCAAAACCAAAAGGATGCTGAATGATCTCCAGACATGCCCGGCGATCAGGTGGAAGAATCCGTTGGAATCTGAAATCATTGAAGGAATGTTGAAGCCGCGCCCAACTCCAAAGATTGGTGGTGATAGCCAAAGTATTCACACCCAGCCGCCGAAATCTTCGAAAAAGAAGAAGAAATCCAAAAAGCCCGTGAAGCCTGGCGACAAGCGCACGGACCCGCAGAAACAGATCGACGTGCTGGAAGAGTATAACCAGAAGGCGCGGACTCCAATAACGATCCAAGAGTTCCTCGGTCACGTCCTTGAGGACGAAGATGATGGAGAAGACTCGTCGGATGGATCTGAGGATTACGTAGCAAGTTGTTATGTGATCTCTCACTCATTGATAGACGATGAAGAGGCTCCTTGCATAAAGAAACTGGGGGCAGGTCCTGAGCCAGAACTCCTGTGGCCATCAGACGAAATGATCGACGCATTCCTGAATGAAGCTCTTCTGAAAAGTAAAGCTGATCGGGAGCGTGAGATGGCTATATTTGAAAAGGCCAAACGTCGGCGACTGGACGAAAGAGTCGAGATACTCCTGCCAAATCAAAGGACATCTGTCGCAGATAAAAACAAGTTCAAGATGAGGAAAAAGTTTGCGAAAGCCATATCAGTGGGAATGAAGCTACCACCCTCCGAAGCAAGTACTCTTGGTGAAGCAGAAATGCATCCTAGCTACTGTTTATATCATCAAAAGATTGTGCACCCCACTGAGGAATGCGACGCTTTTAAAAGATGGTGGCAAGGGTATGTTACTCACCGGCAACATTTTAAGCGGATGAAACGCAAAACTCGTCGAGAGAAGAGAAGTACGACCGAGGAGCATAAAAGAATTACCGGCAACTGTCGCACGGTCAATGCTGGGGGATCGCAAGTTCTCACATTCGGGAGCGACTCCGATGAAGAAATGACTCTTGGCCCTCTCTTCAAAGAATCTACCTTGGGAAAAGAGGAAGAACCAAAGGCCTGCGAAAATATCCATCTGCGCAATCGTACACTTCCAGAAAAGAATCTCAGACCCACAAACAGAAAAGATAAGGGGAAAGAAAAGGTCTCTGGGGATATCGCCCTAGATGACCAAGTCATAAAAGAGCTGACTGCCAAGCATCCTCCAAAGAAAAGTAAGGTGGACTACAACATTCTGGCACACTTAAGGAAGCTACCTTCACAGCTCAGCATTCTCGACGCCCTTATACTATCAAAAGAAGCCAGAGATTCATTGATCAAGGCGCTACAAGAGCCAGAGCAATTCCAAACTTTCCTCGCCGAAGAAAGGATGAAAGACGAGCTGGAAGAAGTACGCACAGCCGATATCACCTTCGGCGACGAAGATCTCCTCCTTGGGACATGCGAACACAACCGTCCCTTATATATCTCCGGATACTGTCATGATGTCAAGATAGGCAAGATCCTGGTCGACAATGGATCCTCCGTCAATCTCCACAACGTGCGAATGTTGAAGGAAATTTGCATGAGCGTTCAGCACATCGCTCGTGACAAAATCACCATCTCCGGTTTTGACTCCCAGTCATCCCGGACTCTCGGGTCCGTGATACTAACACTGCGCTTCGGGCTACTTGTCACGGATATTAAGTTTCACGTCTTTGACGCCAACACATGCTACAACGCTTTGCTCGGTCGGCCCTGGTTGCACGAGTAAAACATCATACCTTCTACACAACATCAGTGTATGAAGTATTTCAAGGATGGTCTCGAGTATACTGTGACAGGAGAGTTAAACCCATTCTCTGTGAACGAAGTCCGCAAGTACGAAGATGCAAAATACTTCTTACCGGACTTTGAGGACGCAGAGAGATGTCACAAACCGGAGAACAAAGCTATCATCACCATTCTGGTCTTCGGGAGTGATACCGAGGAAGAGGAAGAAATAGTTTATTCAGGGCCACCCCAGTACAACAAGCCGGAACCCTCCGCTCCTATGCTTATCTTAGGCAGCGACTCAGAAGATGAGGTCCATGCCGTATTCTCTGCTCGACCACCAATACAAGCCTTCATTGCCGATAATCAGAGTCTGCAGATCACCATGGTTCCACAAGAACATTACAAAGATCTCGATGCACTTGAAGTTTATAGTGTGCAAGAGCTGCAAACATTCTACGTCCCTCCCAGGCGAAAAGGTGAAAAGGCGATCCTATTCTACCGATCCGGGGAAACCAAAGTGGAAAAAGAAATCTGGCATGGCGCGGATTCTACGCTCGATAAGCTCCAACCCATCCGTCTGCCTAGATATTACACCAAAGGCTTGAAAAGGCTATTGAAACGCCAAGGGGTACCCTTCAAACAGACCAATCGACAAGCTCGATTCTACAACAGGATTTAGGACGTCCCCGGGACTCAACGAAAGCTGCCCAACGGGAGAATGGAAATGGTCGGGCTCGGATATGTCCAATCCAGGAAACGGGAACGAGTCCATGGTAGCTACGTCATATATGACTTCGATGAAGAAGATGACGCCCTATTAAAAGATGCTGATCCCGAACTTAAACAAGGTCCGGTCATCAAAGCGCTGAGTCCGTCATTTGAAGAACGAATGGACAGGCTAGTAAGGGAAGCGAGTCAAAAGATCCGGGACGACCATAACCGTGAGATGTCCATTTATGAAAAAGCCAGGACACAGCGCCTCCTCCAACAAACCGTGGAGAACAACAATGCTCTTCCTTATCAACCCGTCATACAAAAGGCCCGACGCAGAGGCAAAAATAAATCAAAGAGCGGGAAAGGCGTTCGAGAGCGACAAAGCGGGACCAGGAAGCCACGCGATTGGGAATCGAGCAATCCGGATTCGTCTCTTATTAAGAAGATGGGTCGAGCATACTCTTTTCCTCAGAACAAAACACGGAAGATACTTGATCTCGCCATAAGACATCAAATGATTACACTTCCGAAGTCTAAACACCCCGAGCAAGCCAATGAGGTCTCTCACCCAGACTATTGCTCTTATCACCGAGCAATAGGACATCCTCTCGAAGACTGCTTCACCTTCAAGAACTGGGTCGAAGACCAATATCAGCTCGGCAAGTTCGCTCTATCCAGCAGTTGGCGAGTAATTCCACCGCAGAAGCACGAACCAAAAGCTGCACATACAGCAAAGGTAGAACCAGATCAACATCAGTCTTGGAAGCGAGCTCGTACCTGTCACGTGATTACGCTGTCAAAATAAGAGCCCGAGAATATGGATAACCTCCCCAGGTGCTTCGAAAACAACGACGATGAAGTGATCTCAGAGTTTCCACCGGGGCCGAAAGAGCTGGAAGATGGAATACATACTACTGCAGATGATCTCAAGAAAATTAATTTGGGGACGACAAGTGATCCGCGGCCGACATTCGTCAGTGAGTTGCTGTCCGAAGAACGGGTGGCCACATTAAAAGACGTGCTCATGCAGCATAAAAATTGCTTCGCCTGGAACTATTCCGAGATGCCAGGATTAGATCCAGAGATTGTTGTGCACAAATTGGCGATATCGCCGGACGTCAAGCCGATCAAACAAGCGCCGAGAAGTATGCGGCTCGAGCTCGAGATGAGCATCAACGCCGAGGTCAGGAAGCTAATTGACTCCGGCTTCATCCAAGAGGTTCAATATCCAGATTAGATTGCCAACATCGTCCCGGTGATGAAGAAAAATGGGACAGTGCGCATATGTGTGGACTTTCGGGATCTCAATAAAGCCTACCCGAAAGAAGACTTCCCAGTACCGGTCACTGAGCTGATGATAGATAACACGTCCACTCACGAACTTTTCTCTTTCATGGATGGCTCGTCAGGATACAATCAGATAAAGATGCATCCCGAGGACCAGAAGCATACCGCTTTCCGGACCCCTTTGGGCATATTCTACTACAAGGTGATGCTTTTCGGTCTAAAGAACGCCGGTGCCACCTATCAGAGGGCCATGACGAAGATCTTCGATGGCCTCATACATAAAATCATCGAATGCTATATCGACGACCTTGTGGTGAAAATCAAATCATACGAGGAACATCTAGAGCATCTGAAGATCGTATTTCAATGCCTCCGGCAATACAACTTGAAGATGAACCCTCTCAAATGCGCATTCGGAGTTTCCTCGGGCAAATTCCTAGGTTTTATCATCCGACACCGAGGCATCGAGATAGATCCGTCGAAGATCAAAGTGATTATGGAAATGCCTCCGCCAAGGACTTTCAAGCAATTGCGGTCCTTCCAAGGGAAGCTCACGTATATCCGACGATTTATAGCCAATCTTTCGGGCAAGTGTCGTCCTTACAGCCACCTGATGAAGAAGGGAACCCCTTTCGTCTGGGATCACAAATGCCAAAGCGCGCTGGACGAAATCAAGCAGTACCTACAGAATCCGCCAGTACTGGCCACTCCAGTCAAGGGAAAGCCTCTCATTCTTTATACAACAGCCCTCGACGGTTCTTTAGGTGGGCTATAGGCATAAGTGAACGACAAAGGGAAGGAGAGAGCCCTCTACTATTTGAGTGGAGTTCTACTAGGGGCAGAAAGTAATTACTCTCCCATCAAAAAACACTGCCTGGCATTGATCTTCGCGATAACGAAGCTCAGGCACTATGCGTTGGCGCATGAAGTCCGTCTCATATCGAAGGTGGATCCTCTCAAATACTTGATGTCAAAGGCCATATTGACGGGGATACTCGCTAAATGGGCCTTGCTCTTGATGGAGTTCTCGATAACTTATCAGCCTCTTAAGGCAGTGAAAGGCCAAGCCATCGCCGACTACCTCGCTGAGCATCCGATACCTGCCGATTCTCCTCTGAATTGCGAACTGCCAGACGAGCATGCGTTTGACACGATTAACGGGAGTGATACCCGATGGGAACTTTACTTCGATGGAGCATCCTCCATGAAGAAGCGCAAACAAAACACCCCCATAATCAAATCAGGGGTAGGCCTCATCTTCGTAACTCCCCAAGGAGGGATAATGCGCTTTGCCTTCTCCTTAACAGAGCCAAGGACGATCAATGAAGCCAAGTATGAAGCTTTGATAGCAGGTCTTGAGATCGCCATCGACATAGGGATTGAAGACCTTCTCATATATGGAGACTCCCAACTGGTTGTTAGTCAAGTAAACGGCGATTATCAAACGTGCAAACCAGAACTGGTGAAGTACGATAGGAGAGTACAGCAACTGCTGACTCAAATTCCTTCCTACACCTTGGAAAGCATACCGCGTGCGGAGAATTGCAAAGCGGATGCATTAGCCAAGCTCGCTAAAGAACTGGCCGACGAGAACCTCGATGACGTGAGGATCGTTGTGCAAAGCCGTCGGGTTCTTACACCGGCAGAAATATCTCCGGAGTCATCCGAAGAAAAGGGAGCGATCGAGCAAACGACCCTGCAAATAAAAGACCAGGAAAAGGCTGAGGATTAGAGAGAAGTCTTTATAGACTACTTCAAATCCCGTCGAATGCCTGAAGACATGTCCTCAAAACATAAGCTCATGAAGCGAGCTCTATCTTTCGCCTTCGTCAATGATACTCTGTACAATAGGTCATTTGATTCTCTATGGCTAAGATGCCTGGGACCTGAAGAGGCAAAGAGAGTCATCCAAGAAACTCACGATGGACTCTGTGATTCTCACCAAGCCGGGCCGAAGATGAAACTGAAGATCAAATGGATGGGCTACTATTGGCCCACGATGATTCAGGACTACCTAGAGTATGCAAAGCAATGCCACTCGTGCCAGATCCATAGGGACTTTATCCACCAGCATCCGAATCCACTACATCCAACAGTGGCTAGCTGGCCGTTCGAAATGTGGGGAACTGACATAATCGGCCCCATCGAACCAGCGTCGTCCAGAGAACATCGATTCATTTTGGTGACAACCGATTACTTCTCCAAATGGGCAGAAGCAGTACCGTTGAGGGAAGTGAAGATGGAGAATATCCTCTATTTCTTCAAGACACACGTCATTTATCGGTTTGGAACTCCGCGATGGATTATCTCCGATAACGGGCCAGCCTATAGAAGCCACAAGATCAGCCGCTTCGCACAACAGCACAACATCGACTGGAGATACTCTTCAGTCTATAATCCCCGAGCTAACGGTCTAGCTGAGGCTTTTAACAAGACCTTGACGAAGATCGTGAAAAAGACGGTGTCACGAAATAAGAAAGAATGGCACGAGAGACTACATGAAGCTCTCTGGTCGTACCGGACTACGTTCAAAACGGCCACGAACACAACGCCGTATGCATTGGTATTCAGTACCGAGGCGATACTTCCCCTCGAGATAGAGCTACCCTCTCTACGAGTGGCAGTTCACTACGAGCTAACGGACGAAGAGAATGCTCACCTTCGGCTTGAGGAGCTCGACGCCCTTGATGAAACCCGGCTCATAGCATAGCAAAATCTGGAAGCTTATAAAGCAAAAATGACGCGCTCATACGAAAGGTTGACTAGGCCGTCAACACATCGAGAACGATCAATCAAATGGCGTCGTTGTCGGGGATTGTGTTCTATTTTGTTCGTTCTTGCAATTTGAGTTGAAACATTATTATTCCATCAAAAATTTGAATCAAGAAGTATCATGTGCTTAACGTTTTTGTTTGTGAATTTTGCAAGGAAATCTGGAATCACTGCAGAAGTAAGAAAATTATTCAGATCATTACATCTAGGACAGAGGAGATAAAGTAGCAGCAGTACAAAAAAATCGTTCATAGAACTCTTCATTATACCGCGGAACCGCGGCGCATTGCAGGTTTTGGCGGCGGAACCGCGGCCTCTTGGTCGATTCAGAGAGTCAACTCTCTATGGTATATTCTCTTCTTTCTTATCTCCTCCCTGATCTGTCCAATAACACTTTTCTGCAGAATTCTTTGCAAAAAATTCGCAGCGCCCAAAAAACAAAATTTGTTGTTTTTCTTGATATTGTTTGTATGCATATTGTAATACGGAAATTAAGGGGCAAAGAACAAATTTGGATTAGGTGGGTATTTCATTACCCTTCCTAAGCCCCGCAAAACACAAAACTAGCATCCGCATCATCCTCATTAACTAAAAAATATCTAGACAAGACTCTAAGGACCGTCGCGCTCAATTAGGACAGAAGAAGGTCGTGGATAATCTATTTCTTATCCGTATTTATTTTGTAGTGTCTAAGGCAAGTGTGTCTAAGGCAAGTGGTTACTTAATTAGGCCCGCTACTTACGTAGCGGAGAACCTCCCACTTACCTGGCACTTACCTTGCCACATAAGAGATAAAGAGGCAGTAGAGGATTTATCCTGCGATTTGTCTTTTGGAAGTCTAGGAGCGGTCTAGTGACTTGACCTAGGTGACCATTAGATCTAGGGTTGCTTGTGCATTTTTGTGTGATTTTTCAAAATCCGTCTTTTTCAAAACAAACAACACTTTTTCCTTAATTATAACAAACGCTGCCACTTGTGCTAAACCATTTAGTACATGATCGGCTGGACACGGGATTCTAGTGCCCGTCTTGTACGCGTTCCTCCTATCGACTCCGAAGTCAGTAATTCTACATCTACTTTTTCTTCACCCACTACCACATCCACCGCGATGGACGGATTTCCATCAAACTTTAACACCACTCTGCCACCGCCCGCAGGTACGCAGAACCTACCACGCATCTCTCTCCAAGAGAGATGCTACCCTATTCGAGGACCTCTTCCTACCTTTCTTTCCATTCCACCAGCCAACGGGGATAACTTCGAAATCAAACCACACTATATCAATCTTTTACCTAAATTTCACGGTCTCGAGACTGATACGCATACGTTTTTATTACCAAATTTGAAAACGTATGTGCTATGATGAGCACTTCACAGCTTTCTGTGGATGCTATGAGATTGCGTCTTCTCCCGTTCACTTTGTGCGATTTAGCCGAGAAGTGGATTTATAACACAGCCACACATTCTATTTCAAACTGGGATGAATTCGTCATAACATTCCTTAAGAAATTCTATCCCAATCATAAGACCGCCCGTGTCCGTAGAGAAATAAATCAATTTACCCACCTTCCCAATGAACAATTTTGGAAGTGTTTTGAACGATTCAAGGATCTACTAGTCCAATGTCCTCATCACGGAATCCATAGATGGGATCTGTGCCGAATCATATATGAAGGCATTAATCCAACAACGAAGTAGATGCTTGAATCCATGTGTCAAGGCAATTTCATGTCTAAAAACGATGGCGAAGCTTGGAAATTTTTGGAAGATTTCGCTGAAAAAACTTTGCAATGGGAAAGTTTTAGTCAATCATCTTCTAGACATGGTATACATCAACTTGATGTTTCTATAGCAGTCAAAGCTGAAATGACAGCAATGCAAAAGAAACTTGAAGCTATGGAATACAAATTTTTATTAGCCTCCCTAAACCAGGTCACACTCCCTAAAACAGTGTGTAGATGTTGTTCTGATCCATCACATTTGACGGAAGAATGTCCTTTGAATTCTCCGTTTCAAGGTCAAGAACACACTAATGTTGCATTTCAGCAAAGAACTAGAAACGATCCTTATTCTTCCACTTATAATCAGGGTTGGAGGAATCACCCTAATTTTGCTTGGAACCAACACCAAACTCAAAATTCGGTTCCAAACCAAAATAACATTCAAAGGGTCCCTCCACAACAACAGCAACCACTACAATTGAGTCAGCACCCCTTTCAACCACAAAATTTTCAAAATCCGGCCAACACTTCTGCACTGTATAATAATTCTTTGCAATTGCCCGGTACCGAAAACTCCTCTTCACTCGAACAAACCATGACTTTTCTTCTGAAAAATTTCATGCAAGTTTCGGCTGAGATAAAGTCTTCCGTCAATAATATAAAGAAGGACTCCGCCTCCCACGGTGAGAGTATTAAATCGATAGAAGCACAAATTGCACGATTAAATGCTGAAATGAGTGCTATAGAGAAAGAGAAACTTCCATCTCAACCCCTATCGAATCCTGGGCATTCATAACACTACAATGTGAATGTCATCACAACGTTGAGATCTAGAAGAGTGCTGAATAATCAAGTCGGTGAACAGATTGATAATGATGAATCTATCAATGCCACCCGGCTTCCACTTCCAATTCTGACCCTAGTTCCTCTTCTTCCGAGCCTATTCTCTGTTTTCCTCTAGGCTCAAACTCAAACCTTCCCCCACCTTCTTTGAGTCCACCTCACTCGATCCAAACTTCAATTTTTGGGATCTGTTCCACCCACACGATCTTCTCCAGTGTCGGACCCAGCTCTTATTGCTAAAGCTCCTTATCCAAATTGGTTAAGGGGAAACAAACCGAGTCCGCATATGGAGAAGATTATGGAACTGTTTAAACATGTTAACATCAACATCCCTCTCCTAGATGCTATACAACAAGTCCCAGCTTATGCGAAAATCCTTAAAGACTTGTGCACTAGGAAGAGGAAGTCTCAAGTGCCCAAAAAGGTATTCATGACAAATAATATTAGCACGGCTTTTACCCCATAATTACCAAAGAAATGTAAGGACCCTGGATGTCCTACAATCTCTATTTCTATTGGGGGTAAAAATATTAACCGTGCTTTACTCGACCTTGGCGCTAGTGTTAACCTGCTTCCATACTCTGTCTACGAGCAGTTAGGGATTGGAGAGTTGAAACCAGCTCATTGTACTCTCCAGATGGCAGACCGATCAATCACCAAACCTAGGGGCGAGCTTGAGAATGTGTTGATAAAAGTCGGGGAATTTATATTCCCTGTGGACTTTATTGTTTTGGATACACAGCCTATAGCGAACCCACGGAACCAAATTCCGGTGATTCTTGGTCGACCTTTCCTAACCACTTCCAATGCTGTCATTAATTGTCAGAAAACTCAATGCTGCAACGAGGAAAAACCACTTCCCTGTACCTTTTATTGACCAGATGTTGGAACGATTAGCTAGAAATGAATACTATTGTTTCATGGACGGATACTCTGGCTATAACCAGGTCCCTATTTCCGAAAAGAATCAAGATAAAACCACATTTACTTGTCCTTTTGGTACCTTTGCTTATAGACGCATGCCCTTTGGGTTATGCAATGCTCCCGCTACATTTCAGCGATGTATGATGGGGACATTCTCGGACATGGTCGAGAATTTTTTGGAGATTTTCATGGACGAATTCTCGATATTCGGAGACTCTTTTGATGACTGCCTATCTCATCTTGACGCAGTTCTTACTCATTGTAAAGATAAGAACTTTAATTTGAATTGGGGAAAATGTCATTTCATGGTCCAAGAGGGTATTGTGCTTGGACATGTTATTTCACGGAAAGGCATTGAGGTCAACAAAGATAAGATAAATGTCATTCATAACCTTTCTCATCCTAATTGCGTCAAAGATATACGATCTTTCCTTGTTCATGCAGGATTTTATTGGAGATTCATTAAGGATTTTAGCAAAATTGCTAGACCCTTAACTCTTCTCTTGGCCAAGGATACCACATTTCACTTTGATTCGGATTATGTGGCTACTTTTGAATCACTTAAAAATTCTCTCACTACAGCCCTCGTTCTATCATCTCCTGATTGGAACACCCGTTTGAGCTCATGTGTGATGCATCAGATTTTGCTGTTGGTGCCGTCTCAGGACAACACATTGATAAGATGCCACATGCGATTTATTATGCAAGTAAGACCTTGAATGATGCCCAAATTAATTATACAACCACCGAGAAAGAACTCTGGGCAGTTGTATTTGCATTAGAAAAATTCAGGCCTTACTTGATTGGCTCACCAATTGTGGTTTACACTGATCACTCCGCCTTAAAACATCTTTTATCGAAGAAGGATGCTAAGGATAGGTTAATACGTTGGATCCTTCTATTACAAAAATTTGATCTTGTCATTCGAGATAAGAAAGGATGTGAAAACGTAGTAGCCGGCCATCTTTCACGCATCTCTTCTTCACCAACTGTGACCCTGCCAATTAACGATTCTTTCCCTGACGAACAGCTCTTGACCACATCCAGCGAACCTTGGTTTGTGGATATTGTGAATTATCTTGCAACGGGACTTATTCCAAGCGATTGGCCTAAAAAAGACAATTATAGATTTCTATCCCAAGTAAAGTATTTTTACCGGGATGATCCTTATTTGTTTAAGTATTGTTCCGACCAAATCATTCGCAAATATGTCCCCAATGATGAATTCAAGAGTGTTCTGTCTTTCTGTCACGATCAGGCATGTGGAGGTCACTTTGGTCCACGAAAGACGGCGGAGAAGGTTTTGCAATGTGGTTTCTATTGGCCGATTTATTCAAAGATGCATATGATCATTGCAAAATCTGTCCACAATGTCAAAACACGGGTCGAATTTCTAAAAGGAATGAGATGCCTCTTCAACCGATCTTGGTTGTTGAAATTTTCGACGTTTGGGGTATTGATTTTATGGGTCCTTTTCCCAACTCTTTCGGGAATCTGTACATATTGTTAATGGTTGATTATGTCTCGAAATGGGTAGAAGCTATTCCATGTCGCACTAATGATGAGCAGGCAAGCTGAGATTTCCAACAGGCAGATCAAACTAAATCTGGAGAAAAAGGTTTCTAAAAATCGTAAAGATTGGTCAACCAAATTGACGGATGCGCTTTGGGCATTCCGTACCGCTTATAAGACTGATCTAGGTATGTTTCCTTATCGTCTAGTATTTTGTAAGGCTTGCCACCTTCCAGTCGAGATTGAACATAAAGCATTGTGGGCCATTAAAGAACTTAACTTTGATTTAAATCAAGCCTGCAAATTTCGAAAGCTGCAATTAAATAAGCTAAGCAAACTCCGCGATGAAGCTTATGATAATGCTGTAATTGTAAAGAATCGGACTAAGGTATTTCACTATAAAAATATTTTGAGAAAAACTTTTACACCTGGTCAACAAGTCCTTCTTTATGATTCTCGTCTCCATCTTTATGCGGGTAAGCTACGATCTTGTTGGAAAGGACCATTTGTGGTGTGGTATGTCTACCCGCACAGGGCAGTTGAAGTTGAAAATAGAAAAAACGGTACAATTTTTAAAATGAATTGGCATAGATTAAAACCGTATTTTTCCACTGACCCCACGGAGGAGCTCCTGTTTTTACAGGAGCCGCTTTACAATGACTAATTTTCCTCCACCCCACCTCCATGTCTCGGTAATATTGTCTCATCTTTAGAATGGAGGTGAGTCAATTTTTGTACATAAAATAAAAATATGTAAAAATAAAAAAATTTGCAAAATTGTACATACTATAAAAAAAATAAGTTTGGAGGAAGATTTTCACTTTCATTTATTCTTGCCCCCGTCAATAACTTTTTCTCCCAAGCCTACAGGTTTCTGAGCGTTAACGGATGACAACAGTGAGGACACTACTGTAAACAAGTTTGGGGGAGGTTTGTGCTTATTTACGCATCACATTGCATCACACTTTGCATAAGCACAAAATTTTCAAAAATTTTCTTTGATAATAAAAGATTAAAAAGTGAAAAATTACATTTAAAAGAGAGGAAAAATTTAAGAAAACCAAGAAAGTTAGATGTTTTCTTAAACGAAACCAGTAATAAGTAGTTATGAGCCGCTGTCTCAGGGTTAGTAAGATGAAAGAAGTCACTAATATGAGGATAAAAATAAGTCTGAAAAATAGTTCCTATTCTGGAAGCCAAACATTTGAATGTTGATACCCTACTATACGCACTTACACACGTCTTGAAACTAGAGATAGTAGAGGATACCTTGAAATGCTCTTTTCTAAAAACCAAAGTACGAAGGAAATAATAATAAATGAAAAATAAAAGTATTAAATGGTGAAGAAAAAAATGAACATTGGTTTTGTAATCACCAAAGCAGCATAAAAAATATAGCGAGGGTGCTTCATCACCTAGTGCCTTAAACCAACTGGTTTGGGAGTCACTGCTAAGCCTTAGGTGTTGCAAGACGAGGAAATTTCTAATTACGCCTAATATGTGAGCAATTTAGTAATCGGTCGGTTAGTACCTCAAGAAGTATTAACGGTCGCATGAAGAATGTGTGAACAATTCCATCTATAAAATTTACCGACTAAAAAGTACCGAGGTAGAAGGACAAGAGTATGATAGTTTGAATTGAATTCTCCGAGCGTAGGGATGTCTTTTACACACACGTAGGGGTATATGATCGGTGTTTGGAAGAAAGGTATGGATGAAGAATAAAGACGATGTTTTATTGAGAAATGATGTGACTTCTAACATCCTTTCATGACTATTAAGATAGGGCTCATGACAATAGAAAAGCTAGTGTAGTTGGAAACTCTAATTTTCAAAGTCTTTCTTTTACAATTCTTATCTTTATATATAACTTTCACAGTCTTCCTTTTATTATGGGATTTTGTGGGTGAAATCCGTTGAAAACCCTCAGGAGACAACACTCCTCCTACTAGGGACACCTAGAGGTTTAAAGGCTTGTTGCAAGTGCTCAGTGCAATCGTGTTGCCTACGAAAGTGTGCTAGTTAGTTTCTTTTTCTTTATATTTTCTCCTTCTCTTGAATAAAAGAAGTTTGCTCGAGACGATCAAAATCAAGTTTAGGGGAATTTGTTCAGTCGAAAATATTGCAATCTTTAACATAACAATTTCCTCACTTTTCTATTCATCTAAGAATGTTTGTTATAAATATAACACGTATTACAAGTTCGTCGGGAAAATATCAATTATAACGTGTTATACATTATAATCAACATTTTGGAAGGAAATTGTGTGTTTATTATTTCACGCATGATATTGTATATCTCAACATTCTTCATTGAGATTCTGTTCAGAAAATTATTTCAGGACAGATATCGGAATCGCAAATTCGCCAACAAAATACAGGAAATCAAAGAGATAAAATCTGGCAGAGATTCAGAAGAGATAAAAAGATTCCAGATATCACCTGAATACCCATAAACCAACACCAGAAGACCACAGAAAAATGAAGCTGAGATCTCACCAAACGGCCGCGGAACCGCGGCCGAGTCAGACCGATCCGCCTCGGATCCGCGGCCGAGTTGTGGGCTCCGGTGACGATAATTCTCCAGAAGCTTCATTCCAACAACCTAGCTTACTCGAGACGCTCCATTGTAACAACCTTGTTCTGGAAACTTCCCTACAGCAGCCTAGCTTCTTAAGGAAGCTTGATAACTACCTTATTCTAGAAGTTTCCCTACAACTACCTAGCTTCTTGGGGAAGATTGACCTAGCTTCTAGTGGAAGATTAGTGAAGAGCTATATAAAGCGACCTAGAGCTTCATTGAAAAGGTTGTTCATCAAAGTACAAAAACCAAAACCAAATCCAATTCAATTTCTAATCAAAGATCCAAATCAAGATTCGCGAGATCATCATCAAGCGACGACACACGAAGATCCTTTACGCGAAACCGATCATCATCAAGAGCGCGAGATCCTCGACAGGTCCAAGTCTCACGAAGATCGAGCCAAGCAAAATTCGACGACAAATTCTCTATTCAAAGGAGTGATCGAGAGCTTAGTCTTGTAATCTCGGATTGAGAAGTATAAATTTGAAGTTGATTAATAAAGGTGATAAATTGTTAATTCTCGTTTTCTTTACATTCTTGCATTATGAAATTTCTCATTCTCGATTCTTTTATTTTCATGACGCGTGAGTAAAATCTTCGCTTGTTAAGGATTCGATGAATTCGGTAGATCAAATGGTGATGAAATCCTAAACTAGTCTTAAGTCTTATGAGAATTATAAACTTTAGGAAAAAGAATCATCAACGACCAAATTTGGAGTGAGATCATCGTTCTTGATAATTTCGTTGCAATTTGGGATTAAATGAGTGATGATTCTATTTTCTAGAGGCTAGATTTGAATGATGATCAATGAAAAGATAAGGGATAGTGAAGGAGAAACCCTAGTTTCTTCAAAGGATCCCTGATCTTCATTCATCATCATCGTTTTACCTATAATTCTTCAATAGATAAGATAAGTAACTTTTAGTATTCATCATTGACTATTAATTCCTATCGAACCCTACAAGCTATTCTACATTTTCTTGATAATTAAAATTGATATTGGACACTTTCTTGATTTCTAATTCTCGAACATTTTTCTTGATTTCTTGAAATAACAACTCAATTAAAACTTGATTCATCTTCTTGAATTTTTCTTTACTATTTTTCTTTCGACTCAACTAAAGCAAGAACGAATAAATTCATGAATCTCAGTGGACGATCCGTACTCATTAACGAGCTACATCGACATCGTTATTGATTGCGGTTATAAATTCTTTGATTGTGATAAAACACTATTCAACACATCGAGAACGATCAATCAAATGGCGCCGTTGCCGGGGATTGTGTGCTATTTTGTTCGTTCTTGCAATCACACTTCCCTGCAGGCGCAAGCCCCTGCAGTTAATTATGTTACCGCGTAGCGATAACCACTTTCTCCTGCTCTAGAAGGTCACTTCGTGTCATGTGTGTTGTTTTATTTTTGGTTGCCGGTGGATTGTATGCGGAGACTAATTTGTGTTGTCGCCCGTAGGGCGTAGATTAGTCCAAATCCGTATATTCTTAGATTTGGGTTTGGGTTGATTTAAGAATCGTTAATCTCGTTTGAGATTAAGATCAACTTAAATATTTGTTGAGGATATGTTAGTCTGATTTTAGACTAAGATCTACTCAGCATGATTTTGGGATCATTCAGACCCAACAAAAGAGCATTTGGGCTCTATTGCTTTAGTTTAAGAACGTTACGGTCCATCGTTAGTTTAGGGACATTACGTTCCGTTGTAGTTTAAGGACGTTGCGGTCCGAGGAATTGTTGGTTGTCGGGACCTGATTGATCGTGAAAAATTGTTTGTAGAATAATCGCAATCAATAACGGTGTCGCTTAAACTAGCCGAAATGAGTACGGGTCGTCCGCAGGGAAACGTGAAATCTTTTTTATCTTACTTTAGACGTGTTGAATAAAATAAACGAAGAGAAGAGAATAGTTTATTTAAGATCTAAATTAATTACTGATGCAAATTATATAAGAAAAAGGCTTGTAGGGTTCGTTAAGATTTAGTAGTCATGGATGTTTAATTAAGATTACTCCTTTTATCTATTGATAGATTTAAAACTAGATTGATAGTGATGAATGATGATTAGGGTTCTTAGAAGAAACTAGGGTTTCCCCACTATTGACCCTTGTCCCTTCATTGTTCTCTATTCATGTCTAGCCCTTAACAAAAAAATTGTTAATCAAATATCAAATCGCGGTCAAGACTAGCAATAAATTGGTAGCGCACCCGATTAGGATGTTAATGATTCTTTTGCTAAAGTTTATAAACTTCATAAGACTTAAAAGAAGTTAAAATATTTTCTCATCCATTGTTCTACCTTAATCCTACGAACCCTAGCAAGCTAGGAATTACTCACGCATGTTTTGAGAAGAAGAAGAAAGGATAGAGAATAAGATCATAATTAAAATGCAGAAAGTAAAAATAAATAATTAAACAAAATGATCTACCTTTATTAATCAACTTCACAAATACAAATCCTACGAATTTAGATTACAAGAGGAAGAAGTTGCTCTCGATCTCTGCCCCGTAGGAAGTAGATACTCCGTCGATTTTCACGTCGCCCTATCACGTCGAATCGTGGACCTGTCGTGGATCACTTGTTCTTTGACGGTGATTTGCTTTGTGGTAAAGGTGATGCTCTCTAACTTTAGCCATCGGTCCTTTATATAGCTCTCAAATCAGAAAACCAAGTTACCTAATATGGTGATTGCCTAATATGGTGATTTCCATGCCTGGATTCTGAGTCCCTGTGAGTATTGATTTTATGATTTTGGCAGATTTTTGATCCTGACATCTTGAACATCTTGATCTCTTGACCTGAGCTAAATCTTGCACAATATCTCTATGAATAATGTTAGTATTATTTATTAAATTAGAGAGAGTATCTTAATCACTATATATGGTAATAAATCTTTAAGAAACTTGATTAAGAATATTTAATATGCTATGCATCTTTTAATTACTAAAATATTATGCATATATTTTGAAACATTATTCTAACTATTTGTATGATATTATTTCTTTTAAGAATCTTAATTAGAATATTTGATATGATATGCATATTTTCAATTACCAAAATATTATATAAATATAAAATGCATATATTTTCCTTCATAATGTTAATTATAATATATAAACACATGGTAAATAGTATTTTGCAGATAAACCCAAATATATTTTATTTTTATAATAAACACCTTTTATTATTTAAGAAATGTAAGGAAAATAATCATACCAAAGTGCAATATTTTCAACTGAACAAATACCCCCAAACTTAACTTTGATCGTCCCGAGTAAACTAGTTATTCAAGAGAAGGAGAAAAAGAAAAAGAAAAACATAAGTAGCACACTTTCGTAGGCAACACGATTGCACTGAGCACGTGAATAAAGCCGTTAAACCTCTAGGTGTCCCTAGTAGGAGGAGTGTTGTCTCCTGAAGGTTTTCAGCGGATTACACCCACAAAATCCTATAATAAAAGAAAGATAGTGAAAGTTACATATAAAGATAAGAATTATAAAAGAAAGAACTTGAAAATAAGAGTTTCTAACTATACCAGCTTTTCAGTTGCTATGTGCCCTATCTTAATGGTCGTGAAAAAATATTAGAAATCACATCATCCCTCAATAAAACATCGCTTTTAGTCTTCCTCCCTATCTTTCTTCCAAACATTGATCATATACCCCTACGTGTGTGTAAAATACATCCCTATACTTAGAGAATTCAATTCAAGCTATCATACTCTTGTCCATTTTCCAAAGTACTTTATAGTTGGTAAATATTTTGATGAAATTGCTCACACATCCTTCATGCGACCGTTAATACTTCTTGAGGTACTAACCGACCGATTACCAAATGTGCTTGCGCATTTAGGCGTAATTCCTCATTTCGCAACACCTAAGGCTTAGCAGTGGCTCCCAAACCAGTTGGTCTAAGGCACTAGGTGATAAAGCACTCTCGCTATATTTTTTGTATGCTGCCTTGGTAATTACAAAACCAGTGTTCATTTTTTCTTCACCTATTATATTTTATTTTATTCTCCTTCATACTAAGGCTTTTAGACAAGAGCATTTCAAGGTATCCTCTACTATCCCAAGTTTCAAGATGTGTGTAAGTGTGTACAGTAGGGTATCAACGTTCAAATGTTTGCCTCAAGAATATGGACTATTTTTCAGACTTATTTTTATCCTCAGATTAGCGATTTCCTTCATCTTACTAACCCTTGGGACAACAGCTCATAACTACTTATTACTAGTTTCGTTTAAGAAAATATCTAACTTTCTTTCTTTTCTCAAACTATTCATATTTTTCATATATAAATTTTCACTTTCAAACTTTCATCATATAAAAAAAATATTTTGTGCTTATATATAGTATAATGCAAAGTAATGCGTAAATAAGCACAAACATCTCCCAAACCTGTTTGCAGCAGTGTCCTCACTGATGTCATATGTCAAAAAAATTGTAGACTTGGGAGGAAAAGTAACGGGGATAAGAAATAATGAAAGCGAAATCCTCCCCCAAACTTATTTTTGGCTCACAATTTTGTAAAAATCATTTTCTTTCAAGAGCCAAAATATCCCCCCCCACACACACTTAAGTAAAATATTATTAAGCAAGTAAAATCATTAGGGGAGTTAAAGTTATTGGTCAAAGTAGAGCCTTACAAAGACCAAAAGTCAATACCAACCATTCAAAAAATTTATCGATGAATCACCAAGGTTGGTGGAAGAACATGTCGCCTATTAACGTGAAAAAGTGGGGAGGAGATAAGAGGTGTAATGGAAAAGGTTTACGTCTCGGTTTGTAGAGACGAAACAATGATGATGGATTGCTCGCATTCTCATTCTTGATAAGAAGAAGATGTGGCTGTTCAATTTCTTTGGGTTGGGGTTGATTCATCACAACGCCCATATCTTCTAAGAATGTGAGTTCTTCAGCGAAGATTTCTTCAAAGCTTTCATCGATATCCCGAATAATAATCTCATCGGAAAGAACGGGATGATACTCTGACTCCATAAAAGGTTCACATTTAGCGTTAGATGTTGACTCGGAAAACAACAAAATAGCGGAGTTGAGATCAGTATCGTAAAGCTGTTCAAATTCGTTGTTGTCGGCATTCATCGCTTCGACAGAAAATACTCGAGCATAGGGATCGGAGGGTTCACTTCCCAACTTGTAAATGTTAAGCTCAATTGACATCTTCTCGAAAGATAGGGTCATAGAGCCATTTCGACAATTGATTATTGCGTTGGAAGTCGCAAGAAAAGGTCGACCTAAAATCACCGGAATTTGGTTTCGTGGGTTCGCTACAGGTTGTGTATCTATAACGATAAAGTCCACAGGAAATATAAATTCCCCGACTTTGATTAGCACATCCTCTAGCTCACCCCTAGGTTGGGTGATAGATCGATCGGCCATCTGAAGAGTGCAATGCGTCGGTTTTAACTCTCCGATCCCTAATTGCTCATAAATAGAATACGGAAGCAAGTTAACACTAGCACCTAAATCGAGTAGAGCACGATTGATATTTTTATCCCCAATAGAAATAGAAATTGTAGGACTTCCGGGGTCCTTTCGTTTCTTGGGTAGTTGTTGGGTAAAAGCTGTGCTAATATTCCTCGTCATGAAAACTTTTTTCGGCACTTGAGTTTTTCTCTTCCTAGTGCATACGTCTTTAAGGATTCTTGTATAAGATGGGACTTGTTGAATAGTATCTAGGAGAAGAATATTTACGTTAACTTGCTTAAACATTTCCACAATCTTCTCCATTTGTGGGTTAGGTTTGTTGGCCCTCAATCTGTTTGGAAACGGAGCTTTATCAATAAGTTTTGGGTCCAACATTTGTGGAGAAGTTTGTGGGGAAGGATTCGATCCCAGAATTGGAGTAGGAATCATTTTAGGGAGACTCGGCGGAGGGTTCAAACCTAGTGGGAAACGTAGAATAGGCTCGAAAGTAGGTGGGAGACTAGACGAATTAGGGGAACAAGTAGAAGCCAGGGTATCATTGGTATCACTAACGTCATCAATTTGTTCACCCACTCGGTTATCCAGCACTCTTCCCGATCTCAACGTAGGAACGACACTCATATTATGATTTTGTGAGTGGCCAGGATTCGGTAGGGGTTGAGATGGGAGTTTCCTTTTTTCTCTCGCACTCATCGCGGCATCAACTGTGCAATTTGGGCTTCTATTGATTTAATACTCTCACCATGGGAGGAGGAGTCTTTCTTTATGGTATCAATAGAAGACCTCATATCAGCCGACATTTGGATGGAATGTTTCATAAACAAATCCAAAGTTTGTGCGAGTGAAGAGGAGTTATCGGTACGGGTCGTTTGGAAAGAATTATTAGAAGGTACATAATTGTTGACCGGATTTTGAAAATTTTGTGATTGAAAGGGGTGCTAACTCTGTTTTGGTTGTTGCTGTTGCTGTGGAGGAGGTCTTTGGTAATTGCTTTGGAACTGGTTTTGATTTTGAGTTTGGTTTTGGTTCCGAGCAAAGTTAGGATGATTCCTCCACCCCTGATTGTATGTGGAAGAATAAGGATCGTTTCTAGGTCGCTGCTGAAAAGTAGCTTTAGTGTGTTCTTGACCTTGAAACGGTGCATTCATAAGACATTCTTCCGTCAAATGTGATGGGTCGGAACAGCAACCACATATGGTTTTGGGAAGCGTAACCTGGTTTAGGGTGACTGATGAGAATTTGCTCTCTATAGCGTCGAGTTTCTTTTGTATCGCTGCCATTTCGGCTTTTACTGCGATGGAAATATCGAGCTGATGGACACCTCCTTTAGATGATTGTGGTCTAACGCTTTCCCACTGCAAAGTGTGTTCAGCGAGGTCTTCCAGGTATTGCCAAGCTTCACCATCGTCTTTGGACATGAAATGACATTGACACATGGTTTCAAGCATTTGCTTTGTCGCGGGATTAATGCCCTCATATATAATTCGGCACAAATCCCATCTCTTTATTCCGTGATGAGGACATTAGACCAGCAGATCCTTGAACCGTTCAAAGCATTTCCAAAATGGTTCATTGGGAAGCTGGTTAAACTGGTTGATTTCCCTCCGAACACGAGCGGTCTTATGGTTGGGGTAAAATTTCTTAAGGAATGCTATCACGAATTCGTCCCAATTGGTAATAGAGTGTGCGGCAGTGTTATAAAGCCATTTTTCTGCTAAATCGCACAAGGTGAAAGGGAGAAGACGCAAGCGCATAGCATCTACAGAAAGTTGTGATGTACCCATCATTGCGCATACGTTTTCGAATTTGGTGATAAAAACGTACGCGTCTTCAGACTCGAGCCCATGAAATTTGGGTAACAGGTTGTTGAAGTGGGGTTTAATTTCAAAAATATCCTCATTGGCTGGTGGAATAGATAGACAAGTAGAAAGGGGTCCACGTATAGGATAACATCTTTCTTGGAGAGAGACGCGCGGTGGGTTCTGCACACCTGCGGGTGGTGGCAGAGTGGTTTCGTTCAATCCCGATGGAGATCCGTCCATTTCGGGAGATGTCGTGGGTGGAGGGGAAAAAGAAGATGAAGAAGCACCGACTTTGGAGTCGATAGCCGAAACGCGGACAAGACGGGCACGAGAATCCCATGTCCAACCGAGCATGCACTAAGCAGGTTTAGTGCAAGTGGCAGCGTGTGTGTTATTTAAAAATTGTTTTGTTTTGAAAAGTTTCGGACTTAAGACAAATCACACAAAATTGCACAATCAACCCTAGAACTAAGGTCACCTAGGTCAAGTCACTAGACCGCTCCTAAACTTCCAAAGGACAAGTCGCAGGATCAATCCTCTACCACCTTTTTACTACTCTTGTGGCCAGGTAAGTGGGAGGTATCCGCTATACGAATCACCGAAAATAGCGGACCTAATTAAGTAACCACTTACCATAGTCACACTTGCCTAGACACCATAAAGGTAATGCGGATAAGCGATAGATTACCCACGACCTTCCTCTGTCCTATTTGAGCACGACGGTCCTTAGAGTCTTATCTAGATATTTTTTAATTAATGTAGGGTTGATGCGGATGCTCGTTTTGTGATTTGTGGGGCTTAGGAAGGGTGATTAAATCCCACATAATCTGAATTTTGGTCTTTCCCCTTAAAGTCCGTATTAAAATATGCAAAAACAACCTAATTACAAAACTTGCAAAAAGATTTTTGAGCGGCGATATTTTGCAAAGAATCCTACAGAAAAAATATTTTATTGGATTTCAGAGGAGAGATAAAGATGTAAAGAAGATACCAGAGAAATTGGAAACCCGAAATCCCCTAATGCGCCGCGGTTCCGCCGCCAATAGGCTCTTTATGCCGCGGTTCCGCCGCCGACTAGGAAGATCTTATGAAGATTTTTTCTAGTGGCTTCCCTTCTTCTTCTGGGTCTTGATGAATGTCTCAGAATCTTTATCTCCTCACTCAAATGACTCAAGATTCCCTCGCAAAATTCATACAATAATCGTTAAATATACAATTTGCAGTTTTGTTTATTTATGATATGGATCGAATAAGAATTCAACACGAATAATAAAAAAAATTACGCACGTATCCCCGGCAACGGCGCCATTTGATTGATCGTGAAAAAGTGTTTGTAGAATAACCGCAATCAATAACGGTGTCACTTGTAGCTAGCCGAGATGAGTACGGGTCGTCCACAGGAAAACGTGGAATCTTTTTATCTTACTTTAGACGTGTTGAATAATATAAACGAAGAGAATAGGATAGTATATTTAAGATCTAAATTAATTACTGATGCAAATTATATAAGAAAAAGGCTTGTAGGGTTCGTTAAGATTTAGTAATCATGGATGATTAATTAAGATTACTCCTTTTATCTATTGATAGATTTAAAACTAGATTGATAGTGATGAATGAGGATTAGGGTTCTTGGAAGAAACTAGGGTTTCCCCACTATTGACCCTTTTCCCTTCATTGATCTCTATTCATGTCTAGCCCTTAACAAAAAAATTGTTAATCAAATCTCAAATCGCGGTCGAGACTAGCAATAAATTGGTAGCGCGCCCGATTAGGATGTTAACGATTATTTTTCTAAAGTTTATAAACTTCATAAGACTTAAAAGAAGTTAAAATATTTTCTCATCCATTGTTCTATAATAATCCTACGAAACCTAGCAAGCTAGGAATTACTCACGCATGTTTTGAGAAGAAGAAGAAAGGATAGAGAATGAGATCATAATTAAAATGCAAAAAGTAAAAATAAATAATTAAACAAAATGATCTACCTTTATTAATCAACTTCACAAATACAAATCCTACAAATTTAGATTACAAGAGGAAGAAGTTGCTTTCGGTCTCTGCCCTGTAGGAAGTAGATGCTCCGTCGATTTTCACGTCGCCCTATCACGTCGAATCGTGGACCTGTCGTGGATCACTTGTTCTTTGACGGTGATTTGCTTTGTGGTAAAGGTGATGCTCTCTAATTTTAGCCATCGGTCCTGTATATAGCTCTCAAATCAGAAAACCAAGTTACCTGATATGGTGATTGCCTAATATGGTGATTTCCATGCCTGAATTCTGAGTCTCTGTTAGTATTGATTTTATGATTTGGGCAGATTTTTGATCCTGACATCTTGAACATCTTGATCTCTTGTCCTGAGCTAAATCTTGCACAATATCTCTATGAATAATGTTAGTACTATTTATTAAATTAAAGAGTATTTTAATCGCTATATATGGTAATAAATCTTTAAGAAACTTGATTAAGAATATTTAATATGATATGCATCTTTTAATTACTAAAATATTATGCATATATTTTGAAACATTATTCTAACCATTTGTATGATATTATTTCTTTTAAGAATCTTAATTAGAATATTTGATATGATATGCATATTTTCAATTACTAAAATATTATATAAATATAAAATGCACATATTTTCCTTCATAATGTTAATTATAATATATAAACATATGGTAAATAGTATTTTGCAGATAAACCCAAATATGTTTTATTTTTATAATAAACACCTTTTATTATTTAAGAAATGTAAGGAAAATAATCATACCAAAGTGCAATATTTTCAACTGAACAGGACTCGCCATCTCTCTGAAGACGTTGAAGAATTACAACGACATATATCAGAGGTGTGGGGAGATGTACCCTTGAACCAATGAATATTCGTCAGAAGCTTGGTAGTCTTGTTTGGGACTAGGACCACTCTGGAAAATAAAGAGCACATGTGCTCGGTTGATTAGGAGTTTGGCCAAACTTGGGCTCAGCCCAGTCATTTCATTTTTGAATAAAGTGTTAAACACTTGCTTGGGCTTGGTCCCCTTTCTGTGCCAACAATGTTGAGCATTCATATGGGTTCTGACTCCCACACTTTACCTTACTTTTCCCTTTTTTTTGGGAGTGTTAAACACTCTTTATTGCGCCCACGTGTGGAGCACGTGAGGCGCTTAGCGCTGAGTGCCAACCGTTGGACACTGGTTGATGAATGCAGAGCACTTTATGCTGAATAGCGCCCACGTGAGGGGCACGCGGGACGCTTGACGCTGAGCGCCAACCACTGAGTGCTAAACACACTTTATTAAGCAGCGTCCACGTGAGGGGCACGTGAGGCGCATGGCGTAGAGCGCCAACCACTGAGTGCTAGGCACTCTTTATTGAGCAGTGCCTACGTGAGAGGCACGTGAGGCACTTGGCGCTGAGCGCCAACCACTGAGTGCTAGGCACTCTTTATTGAGCAGCGCCCACGTGAGGGGCACGTGAGGCGCTTGGCGCTGAGCGCTAAACACTGAGTGATAGGCACTCTTTATTGAGCAGCGCCAACGTGAGGGGCATGTGAGGAGTTCGGCGCTGTGTCTTTCTTTATGCATTTTTCTGAAGAGTTTAATTCTCTGTTCTTCTCTGGATATTCGATCCCTAAGAAAAAATTCATCCCCATGAGAATTAAATTCTCATTTGTGGGAGACTTGTCTTATGGATCTCAGATTCAAGGAAAGAACTATGTTCTTTTATGAGGGTTAAACCCTTAGATATGCAGATTAGATGCTCTGATCTCTATTACTTTTATATACCTTGAAGAAAGTTCTTCCTCTTTCTTCTCTCTTATAGCTTTCTCCTTTTTTTTGCCTGCGCTTCTTTTTGAACTTGAAGTTTATGGGGGGGGTTCCTCCTCTTAAGACTTGAAGACTTTGGTCCTTTATATAGTGGAGGCAGATTTGTTGATTTAGTTAAAGAAATCTCTCGTTGAGAAATCTTTAACTGATTTGGGGATTTTATCCACCGTTGGATTTTTGATCCAAGGAATTCTGTTTTACAGAAGATATCTTTCTTGTTTTTAACAAAATTGGGAAATATTTTCCCATATAGAGCTTATTCTGTAGCTTGGTGATTTTTAATCACCATTGGATTTTAAATCCAATGGTGCTCTGTTTTACAGAGAGTAATCTTTCTCGTTTAGAAAGATTTGAGAAATATTTCCTCAACATAATTTAATTCTGTATTTTTATGATTTATCATCTCCGTTGGATTTTTGATCCAATAGCAGAGAACTTTTAGTTCTGGCGCCGGCGCCCTCGTGCAAGGCACGTGAGACGCTGGCGCCCTCGTTCAAGACATGTGAGGCGCTGCCTCAGAGTTTTTAACTCTCGGCGTTGGCGCCTGATTTTCTCAAAAACTATCTATTAACCGCAATCAAGAACGGCGTCGCTTGGTAGCTAGCCGGTGAGTACGGACCGGTCCACAGGGATGTTGTGAATTTCCTAGTCGCTCAAACGAGTTAATTCCGAAGGGTGTTCGGAGTGATTATTAAATATAAAAACTGAATTAATCTATATCTAAGTCTTGCTAGGGTTAGGTCTAGGTTAAGTTTGGAAAGTCAATAAATCTCACCGCTTTCTATACCCATATGAAGATCTAATTAGGTGTTATGGTAATTATTAATAAAAAGGATTAGGATGATTGGGAAGATTGTTCTTCCTCTAGATCCTTGTCCTTCTTTTCTTAATCTTTACCCTAAACTCCATGGAAAACCTTAAAATCCGGGCCTTTAGACTACGGTATCACCGCTACCTCGTGGGTAGAGTGCCGTAGGGAGCGGAATAAGAAGGTATGCATGGAGTTCTATGAAAATATATGACGGGAAAGAAAGGGGATGAGAGATCTTCGTCTCTCAAACCTTCCCCAGATCTAACCCTAACAAGCGAGGAGACTACTCACTCATTAGGGAATTAAAATACATTTATCTAGGGCAGAGAATAAAAATTACCTAGGGCAAGAATTGAAATCTAAACTAGGGCAAGAATTGAAATTACCTACTTACTTTACAGATGGCTCTCTCCAAACATCAACACAGGGTTGTCAGATCTGAATTCATGATATGAAAAGAGGCATCGATGCTCTCCAAAAGAAATCTAAATTTTATTCATAAAAAGAGGCATAGGGAGGCATGAAAAGAATACAATGATTTGGGCTTCTATTTATAGGAGATAGAAACCCTAGGTTACAATTGATTCGCATGTCTACATTTACCAAAATATCCTTAGGAAGACCTAGTCAAAGTAGACTTCCAAGCTTTTGGTAAAATTTTATGTCTGGAAATTTTGGAACTGATTCTGGGCTTCTTGGGCTTTTTATTTCTTTGGATCTTTATTCAATTTGGCTTCTCTATTTCTTCCAGATCTCCAGTGATCAATTGCAGTGGACTTTTAACCGTTTGCTTTGTAATCTTGGACCTTGCGTTGCCTTGTACTGATCTTTTGTGTAGGCTTGATTAAGATCCTTCTATTTGTTGGTCAAAAGTCCCTTTTTTGTGTCGTCTTTTGTCTTTTTCACTGTTTTCGCTCCAAGAGCCTGTAACCTGTAATATGTAGCAGACATGCATCAAAAGCATCTGTTTATTTATAAAACGAATAAGAATGAGGAATATAATAATGCAATATTATGGTGTGAACAAATACCCCCAAACTTGTCTTTTGCTCGTCCTCGAGCAAACTTATTTTTATTCACTAAAATCCTAACCGCACTTTCGCAGGGAAACGCGATTGCACTGAGCATCGTGCAACAAGCCGTTAAACCTCTAGGTGTCCCTAGTAGGAGGAGTGTTGTCTCCTGAGGGTTTTCAGCGGATACTACTCACAAAATCCTATCAATTCGGCCCATTGACTTTTATTCTCCAATTAAGTTTTCCAACAAGGAATTCTATTATCTTATACTTGTAAATTATCCACCCACATTCTTCACACTTCCTCATTATTTAACTTAAGATTATATATGTTCTGTAGACTTACATAGCTTTCGGCATCTCTTAAGTTTTCCTTCTAGGGTTCCATCTCCACTTAGGAATTTTTATCAACTCTATTAAAGATACAAGTTCTATTCTTCATTCCTTTCTTTCATCTAAACTCCAATCACATATCCCTACGTGTGTGTATAAGTCACTCCTACACTTGGAAATTCAAATCAAGCAATCATACCTTTGTCCGTTGTCCAAAGTACTTATTAGTAGGTGAATTTTTAACTGAATTTGGCTTACACATCCTTCATGCGACCATTAATACTTCTTGAGGTACCAACAACCGATTACAAGATGTGTTTGCACATTAAAGCGTAATTCCTAGTCTTGTAACACCCAAGGCTTTTTAGCAGTGACTCCCAAACCAGTTGGTCTAAGGCACTAGGTGATGAAGCACCCTCGCTAAATATTTTTTCTATTTTTGCAGCCTTAAGTAATCACAAAAACCAGTGTTCATTTTTTTTCCTTTATTCACCCTTTTTTTTTCTTTTCTTTTCATTGTACTAAGGACTTTAGACAAGAGCATTTCAAGGTCTCCTCTACTATTCCAAGTTTCAAGGTGCGTGATTGTGCAATTTGTAGGGTATACATTTTCAGAATCTAGACTTAAGCTAGGAACTATTTTTCAAACTTATACTCTAATAAGAACATCAATACTTTTCCTTTGTTTCAACTTAGCCCAAGAACTGAACTCAAAATTTGCCTATTTCTAAATAAACTACAAAGACATATACTTTCTACCGTTAAACTTTAAGGAAAGTTATCTTTAGGGTTTTTAATTTACTACGTCAAAGATCTAGTTGTTCCTAGCTAGTTAACCTATTTGTCAAACTCAAGTCAATTAGGCCAAAATTGAATACATTATTTTTTATATTTTTGAAATTTTTTCAATTTTAATGGGTTTTCAAATAAATATGCAAATGCAAAAATATACAAATGAATGCGAAGGAAGAAGACGTACCGAGTATACCCCCAAACTTAAACTTGACAGTGTCCTCACTGTCATGCTACACCAAGAGGGTCAAAATGTCGGC
The DNA here is from genome assembly GCA_030015575.1 of Agapanthus africanus. NCBI lineage: Eukaryota > Viridiplantae > Streptophyta > Magnoliopsida > Asparagales > Amaryllidaceae > Agapanthus > Agapanthus africanus. The sequence goes on from JASDDO010000024.1 coordinate 204,154,762, forward strand.
ACTCCCCTGTTTATTTATTTATAATTTTTTTTTATTTTTAATGTTTTGAATTTTTTTTGTTATTTTCTTATACAAAAAGAAAACAAAAATATATATACATATATACACAGGTTCCCCCCAAACTTAAGCTTGGCCTTACACCAGCAAAAGGTTAACACCAACCATTCAAAAATCTTATCGTGGTAATGGTCAAGTTGGTGAAAGAATGGGGTGTAGAAGAAAGAAATGAGAAACACGCGAGACCGTGTGGAAAGAAGGGTAGAATATGGTCTCGGTGTAGGAGAAGAATGGCGGAAAGGAGAAAGAAGGGTAGCACGATCTTGAGGGTGTAAATCGAGTGAATAAATTAGCGCAATTTGGGATGACCGAAGTGTGAAAACTGATTGTGCTAATGTATCAACTCGTCGTGCAATGGGGTCAAATCCCTCAAGATTCGCAAGAAAACATGGGTACGCCGAACTTGGTATAGGATATGATAGCGTAACGGTCACTTGCACGGTCAGAACAATAGGAAGGATGGAAGGAAGAGAGTGAGGAAGGGTATCAGTTAAGGATTTAGGAGGGTGTATTGGAAAATTTGACACATCAAACGAAAATGGTTCAACCTCAATATTATCCTCAGTACTATCCTCATAATTCTCCTCAATATTTTCCTCAAAAATTTGCTTATCCATGCCAATATCATCAAAATCAAGACGCATATGAAGTTCGGGAAAAACATTTAATGACTCGGGATGATGAATTGGACATAAAATTTCAATTAAATCGACGGGTTCATCATCCGAAATATTCCCGGTGTCTATATCCTCAATCAAGTGAAAATCAATTTTTTCTGACACCTCATCAAAAACATGGATATTTATCGATTTAGGTTTTAGAGTGGAGGTGTAAAGATCGAAAGGATTAAGTGTGGTTTCACTCGAAAGGGGTTCTTCACAATTTGGCAAATCAAACACTGTAAAGTCGCACAACTCGTTTTTATTTTGAACTTGTGAATCATTTAGGACATTCGATGGAAAACTGGAGTTGTGGGCTTCAATTGGGTAAGGGTAGGTTTGATTTGGAAATCCTCTCACATTCTCATTCTGTCCAACCGCCTCCTCATACATTGAAAAAATTGGGGCTAGCGGGAAACTAGCTTCCGGTTCAGCAGGTTGCATAAGGGTGGCCACGGACGCTTCCACATTCCTAACCATTTTGTTTGTTGCTGCGATATACGCCTCTTCCAAGCTAGACTTGGGTGGTAAGGGGGTTTCGGTAAAAGAATCGAAATCGTGTGGATATGCAAAACTCCCAACAGGCTGTGTAGAAACATTGTCTAGTGACGGTGGAAAAGTCGGGTAGGACTGGTAGGAAGTGGGTGATTGGACAGGGATAGGGTCAACATATGGATAAAAAGGTGAATAGTCGTGCGGATCCCTAGAAATAGATGAGTGGAGAGGGGTGAAAGATCGGCTGCGAGATTGAGCAATATGCTCAGCAATGGACATCGGCTTAGGAGTGACAGAAGGACTTGAAAAAGTGGTATCAACATATGGAGGTGGTAAAGATTGACTTGGGTGACACAAAGTGGGTTGAAAAGTCGAATTGTTTCTCCTAGACGCCTCTATTTGATCTTTCAAAGATATTTTAGGCATGGAAGGATCGTCTTTAAATTGATCGAACAAATTGCCGAACGACGCAAAATTAGGTTCGGGATACCAAAGTTCGGCAAGAGATTTATGATGTGGGGTACCCATGATAGAAGAAAGAGAAGATGAAGAAGATAGGTGATGCAAAGATTTCTTAGCGACAAAAGTTGCAAGTTTTTTTTAAAAAACAATTTCCTTTTTCCTTTTTTTTCTCTTTATTTAGAACTGTTTGCAAAATAGACTAGGGCATTAGGGAATTAAAATACATTTATCTAGGGCAGAGAATAAAAATTACCTAGGGCAAGAATTGAAATCTAAACTAGGGCAAGAATTGAAATTACCTACTTACTTTACAGATGGCTCTCTCCAAACATCAACACAGGGTTGTCAGATCTGAATTCTTGATATGAAAAGAGGCATCGATGCTCTCCAAAAGAAATCTAAATTTTATTCATAAAAATAGGCATAGGGAGGCATGAAAAGAATACAATGATTTGGGCTTCTATTTATAGGAGATAGAAACCCTAGGTTACAATTGATTCGCATGTCTACATTTACCAAAATATCCTTAGGAAGACCTAGTCAAAGTAGACTTCCAAGCTTTTGGTAAAATTTTATGTCTGGAAATTTTGGAACTGATTCTGGGCTTCTTGGGCTTTTTATTTTTTTGGATCTTTATTCAATTTGGCTTCTCTATTTCTTCCAGATCTCCAGTGAACAATTGCAGTGGACTTTTAACCGTTTGCTTTGTAATCTTGGACCTTGCATTGCCTTGTACTGATCTTTTGTGTAGGCTTGATTAAGATCCTTCTATTTGTTGGTCAAAAATCCCTTTTTGTGTCGTCTTTTGTCTTTTTCACTGTTTTCGCTTCAAGAACCTGTAACCTGTAATATGTAGCAGACATGCGTCAAAAGCACCTGTTTATTTATAAAACGAATAAGAATGGGGAATATAATAATGCAATATTATGGTGTGAACAGCGCCCTCGTTCAAGGCACGTGAGGCGCTGCCTCTTTTCAAATTTTGAATAGAACCTTGCTCTTTTATTATTGAGGGGAAACACTTTTAATCAAGCAAAGATCCTAAGGGCTCTACCAATATGTATAAGTGATATGCTAAAAGAAACACATGCATATATTAAGGTAGAAACAACCTAAGTAGCATACTACCATTTTGAGCAAGACTGTCAATACAATTGTGAATATCCCAAGCTTCCATTAAGTAGTATACAAACCAGTATAATACAATAATGGGCTCTAGGGCATATATCACTAACATCATGTTTTCGAAACTTTCGCGTTTAAGAAATAACCTCATTGAGTGGATCCGCTCCAATGTTTCTATCTTTATCTCTCTATATCTCAACTTCGCGGATAACGAAAATCTCCCAAAATGAGCGATACCAGTCTTAGAACTTGTCTGGATATCTGATGGGACCAAGTTCATAAATGAACTCCAAATCCAAAAAACTTCTTAGATTATATATTCCATTGAATTTAATCAGTATCCTGCGCCATGCCTACCTTTGTATCCGCTTGGACCCCTGTCCAACATACTGCCTCTCAGAAGAGAGTAAACTTTAACTCTAACAATCAATCTGTCATTCAGGTCATCTTGGAAGCCTGAAATGATAACCGCCTCCTAAAGGAGGTTGTCGTTACCATATACCAAGAGCATTCTCTCATGTTCATAACTGCTTTCTAATGTTTCTCCAGGATTGGATTAATATCTGCTTATTACAGATAGTGCAAAAGCAATATTTGGTATGGTACTTGATATCTCATGATTGACTCAATTGCCTAAGCAAGTGATATTTCAATCTTACAAATCCCTCTCCTCATCAATCTAGAAGACATCTCTTCAGAGAGGGTGACTCCATTACCTGCGGGTACACCATCACGTCAGGAGTCATCCATTCTAAAATACTTTAGAATAGTGTCAAAATACCCGAATTGGGATACTTTCCAAATCTAGATCTAAAACCATAAATCTAGTTATCAGAATATCTGATATTTTATCCAGATTCTATATGAAGAAACATCTGTGATAATCATAGTTTAACCGATCGTAGTATAGGAACAACACCTCCTATTAGGAGTATGTCATCTAAAAACCAGGACAGTACTCCCTACTCAACCTTCTTACCAGGTCTCTCTGTCATTCTTGATGAAGTCAAACACTATGACTATCACATCAAGAATAGATGACCCATCTCCGCTCTCCTTACTTTAGTCTATGAATAGACATAAGCATTTTACCTACCAAGTTTCTCTATCATTCTTGATGAAGTCAAACACTAGTGCCTCGGCCATCTACCGTGACCAAATGCGGAACGAAATTTTTCTAACGATTAGAATATGGCACTAGAATAACTTTTAACCCGGATCTTACCATAAACCTAACTAGCTAAATAAAAAGAGCTATCTACTATGATGAAAAAATCTCACCAAACGAACCAAGTCCTTCGGTCTTCTTTCTTCATCTTTAGCTCCAAGTGGCCACCTTGAACATGCTTGATCTTCTTTTCCCACTCCATCGGTTCTCCGAGATCGAGCTTGTTCTCCGGTCCTCCTTTGTCGTAGATGATCCACCTGAGGAATATGATCCATGGCTCTAGCTGCTCACAATATGTCAAGTGGAGCAACTAGAGAACTTGGGTTGCTAAACCAAGTAGTCTAGGATGTAGTGTGAAGATCTAAGTGTTTGCTATCTCTTTCTTGCCTCTTCACTTGTTTCTCAACTCATGAGAAGGGTAGTGAAGAGGAAGATGATGAAGGTGGGGGAACCTCAAGAGGAGGGAGGAGATGAAGAGCAATGGGAGCTCAAGAAAATAATGAAGCATCCATGAGAGAGAAAATCCACACAGAGGTTTTGTGTATGAATTTCTTGAAAAAACAATCAACAACCATCTTCAATAGTAACTCTGAATGAATTAAAATTTCATTTGTTAAATATTGAAGCATGGTTATCTCCATTCCTCCCATACCTCACACTTCACACCTCATTTTCCATTTATCAAATAAATGGAAAAAGCATAATGAGGTAGCCACCTTCTAGAAGGTAATCTGTAATAAATACGGATTACAGTTTGTTGTATATACATACCTGCATTCGGATAAAAACATGAATGCCCAAAGAGATAGAATAACACGAAGAACGTAATGCTAGAATATACATATCGAAATACATATATGTAAACTATTAAATCAATACCTGATTTAATAATCTGGCTCAAACCGGAGCCGGCTAGTATTACCAATTGTCCGATCGAAAGTCCGAGTACAAAGTTCATCAATCGATCAAGACCATGCACGTATCCAATACGGCTACTACATCATTTCGCCTGAACCAAGGAAACCCTCTGTGTGGGACTCTAAAGACTCGACAGTACGTCGGCGGTGAGTTTCTGGATAAATCCATAACCACAAGCACGTCAGCGGCACTAGCTGTACGCAACGGCTACCCGGGTACCTGTCGAAAAGGAAGGCCGACGAGCAAACTCATCCGGATCCCTACTGAGCCTATCTGTGACAATCTCCGTACAGTTCGGTCTCTTCGTCTGAGAGTATCGCATACGGGGTGTAAAGGGTGGTAAATGTCAAACCCTGATAACCTAGTAATTCGTGCTGATACGACTCAGGACCAATCCGGGAAACAACTGATTAACCTATCAGTAAATCCCAACTGCCTTGGCCAAGGTCTTATGGTCCTGACCAATCGAACACAGTGCGACAACGACTCCCTATACCGAGAGAGACGAATCCCCGACAATCGCTCACTGCATCCATGTGGCTCGGGACTGTACCCAACCAAAACCTGTTTGCACGGCTCAGTAGAGTCGTGGTAGGGTAGTGATCAAAGCACAGTAGGAACCCACACGAGACAAATGCCGATCTCAGGTCTAAAGACTAACCTGTACTCATGTCACCTGAGAACTTCCACCTGACGATAAGTATAGTACCATCTGGAAGTTCTCGGCGAGTCCGTCCGGTGTACTCACCCCCAGTGAGCACCTGTATACGATCTTAGGTCTAAAGACCAATGGTTGCGGGACCAAACCATCGCCCCTCGTCAGGGTCTAGAAACGTATATACTAGTCTACTCTAGAATATCGATGCCCAGTCTCGATACTCCCACGACTAGGGACCATTTAAGGATGTGCGTACCGACTACCCAGCTGCCACAAGTATGATCGCCATCACAATGCAGGTAGTTTAGCATGGATCCTACGGTCTTTATCAACATGTATTAAAGATATGTAATAGCAAGTAAAACATACACATGTTAAGATAAAGTCAAACCAAATAGCATATTATCATATCGAGCAAGATTGTCTTGTACATATATATGTCCAAGCATCCATATGTATACATATACAATAATGGCCTTTAGGGCATACATATCCAACAATCTCCCACTTGCACTAAGGCCATATATATTGGCGTACCGAGTATCCAACGTCTGCTCTAGGGCCAGCTGTTGGCGTACCGCATACCCAACATCTCAAAAAGTCTCTCGAATTGTGCTTGAGGAAGGGCCTTGGTGAATAGATCTGCAGTGTTGTCTTTTGTATCCACTCTCCGAACCTCGATCTCCCTGATCAGGTGATACCGCCTTAAGATGTGCCTGGATTTCTGATGGGACCATGGTTCCTTCGCTAAAGCTATAGCCCCATTGTTATCGCAATACAAAGGTATTGGGTCAACAATGGACGGAACTACCTGAAGTTCATTAATGAAATTCTTCATCCAGACCGCCCCTTTTGCGGAATCGATTGCAGCAATGTATTCAGCCTCCATCGTTGAGTCTGCAATGGTAGCTCTTCCAACACATCGCCCCTCCGTTGAGGGTAAATACAAAACCCAAGACAGACTTGCTGTCATCCTTGTCACTCTGGAAGCTTGAATCGGTAAAGGACTCGACCTTTAGGTCTCCATTACCGTAAACCAAGAACATATCCTTTGTCCTTCTCAGGTATTTGAGAATGTTCTTTACTGCTTTCCAGTGGTCCTCACCTGGGATCGACTGATACCGGCTCACCATGCTTAGCGCATAAGCTACATCTGGCCTTGTACATAGCATCGCATACATTATAGATCCTACTGCTGAAGCGTAGGGTATAGTGCTCATGTGAACCCTCTCCTCGTCAGTCTTTGGAGACATCTCCTTGGAGAGCGTGATTCCGTGCAATGCGGGTATGTTACCACGCTTGGAATATTCCATACTAAATCTCTTTAGTACGGCCTCTATGTACCTAGACTGTGAAAATCCCAGTAATCTCTATAAATCTTAATCCCCAGAATGTACGAGGCATCACCCAGGTCCTTCATGGAGAACCTTTATGATAAGAATAGCTTGACCGATTGTAGCATAGGAATGTCATTTCCTATCAAAAGAATGTCGTCCACGTACAAGACTAGGAACACGGCAGTTCGTCCTACAATCTTCTTATAAATACAAGGCTCATCCTCGTTCTTGATGAAGTCAAATTCCTTGACTGTTTCATCAAAACAGATGTTCCAGCTCCCGCGATGCCTGCTTTAATCCATAAATGGATTTAAGCAACTTGCACACCTTCCCGCTTCTCCCACTGTCTACCAAACCTTCTGGCTGATCCATTTAAACACACTCTTCTAAACATCCGTTTAGAAAAGCCGTTTTTACGTCCATCTTCCAGATCTCATAGTCATGGAAGGCGGCAATGGAAAGTAGGATCCGAATGGATTTGATCATAGCCACTGGAGAAAAGGTTTCGTCATAGTCCACACCTGGTCTTTGACGAAAACCTTTTGCAACAAATCTAGCCTTATAGGTTTCCACCTGCCCATATACACCAAATTTCCTTTTATAGATCCATTTGCATCCAACGGGTTTTACCCCAGGTAGAGTAATATCCAAGGTCCACACTTTATTGGCGTATATAGACTCCATTTCGGATCGCATAGCATCCAGCCACTTATCAGAGTCTCTACTGATAATGGATTGCCTGAAACTAGTAGGATCATCTTCTTCCAAGATGCAATCCTCTCAATCCCCGTCTATGAGAAAACCGTAGTATCTCTCGGACGGTTGAGAAATCCTACCAGATCTGCGGAGTGGCTGAGGTTCATCGGGTATTACTGAATCTAAGGGTTCTACCAAATCTTCTGCTACAGTTTGTGGTTCCTGAATTTCTTCTAGTTCCACCGTACTCCCACTAATTTCTTTTGCAAGAAATTCCCTTTCTAAAAAGGTAGCGTGGCGAGATACTAACACCTTCTGTTCCTCAATATTGTAGAACAGATACCCTTGGAATGCTTAGGGTATCCCACAAACTTGCACAATACAGAACTTGCCTCGAGTTTATCTGGATTCTGCTTTTTAACAAAAGTAGGACACCCCCATATCTTAATGTAATTAGGACATGGTCTCTTCCCACTCCATATTTCATATGGGGTGGTAGGCACTGATTTGGACGGTGCCCTATTCAATATGAATGCAGCTGATTCAAGAGCAACCCCCAGAAAGAAAGAGGTAACTCGGCATTACTCGTCATGGAGTGAACCATATCCAATAAGGTACGGTTCCTTCGCTCCGATATGCCATTGTGCTGTGGTGTATATGGAGGAGTAAGCTGAGGGACAATGCCATTCTCTTTCAGAAAGTCCTGGAATTCCGTACTTAATTACTCTTCCCCTCTATCAGATCGGAGGATCTTGATACTTTTGCCAATCTGGTTCTCTACTTCGCTTCTAAATTCTTTGAATTTCTCAAAAGCTTCAGATTTGTGTTTCATCAGATACACATATCCGAACCTAGAGAGATCGTCAGTGAATGTGATGAAGTACGAGAACCCATCCCGTGCATGTATAGACATTGGACCACATACATCACTGTATATGAGTCCCAAGAGCTCTTCTGCTCTTTCTCCGTATCCGGTGAACGGAGATTTGGTCATCTTTCCTTTGAGACGGGACTGACAAGTTTCATAAGATGAAAACTCGAACGTGGTCAAATATCCATCTTTATGTAACTTACTCAGTCTTTTCTCTCCGATATGACCAAGTCTACAATGCCACAAGTAGGATTCGTTCATTTCTGAACTCTTCCTCTTGCGTGTGTTTTGTATACTGAGAACTGTGTTTTGATTAAGAACATATATACCATTACACAGTGTACCTTCTGCAACCAATACCTGATTAAGGTAAATGTTCATGATATTTCTATCAAGAACGAACTTATATCCATCTTTATTAAGTAAAGAAACTGATATGATGTGGCAAACCATAGAAGGTACATAGTAGCAATTGTTCAAAATCATAGTATTGCCATTTGGCAATGCTAGGTGATATTCACCGACGGCAGCAGCATCAATTTGTGCTCCATTCCCTACTCTGAAGGACATATTACATTGTCCAACTATCCTACTTTTTCTCAGTCCCAGCAATAAATTACAGATATGAGATCCCGATCCAGTGTCTAGTACCCAGGAGGTAGGACTGACCGAAAAACAGTTCTCAATAACAAGAACACCTGAAGAAGACACAATAGTATGTTTCTTCTTCAATGGGGTCATCAAGGAATTCAAACAATCCTCTTTCCTTTGCTCATACTCATGACTGTTGTCATAAGTTAGAGCCGAACCGACGTTCCCCAGCCAAGAATAAGAATTCGGATCCGTCAAGCGATACATTTTATTATCTTGATTAGGGCGTGAATTGGTTGCTACCTAGAGAGAGAAAAGAAACACTCAGCGTGCGCTCTTGCAAGATTAGATTGGTTATTAGTTTATCTAATCAGGATGGCTCCCACTGTTTTCTCGAATTCTTCTTCAAACCTTTAAAGAAGAATTAGTTGGGATTAATCGCACGTCACAATACTTGCTTAACCTTTCGGCCAGGCTGGTGTCGGTACTTCGAGGGAGGTTTTCCAACGATTTCGCGAAGTTCCTTAATTACATAACCTCTTTTCCCTGGAGGCTTAGCCCCGCTAACACCGTTCTAGACACCTACTTGGTTTATAGCATTAATTGTTAAGTGATAAAATCTCCCAAGAGTAATCCTACTCATCAGTGGGATCGGGATCCAACTATCATTGCATGATAACCTAGATGGAAGCCACTCTAGTCACCACACTCCAGAAGGTATGCAACACTAGCATGTTTCCTCTATATTTGAAACTCCCGATATGGTTTTTTCCCCAAGCGCTTATGACCTTGACTTTGGCCAACAAATCATAACGCGCAAGTCAAGTTCTACCCGTCATTGTCCTGATTGATTTAGACACACCCGCACACACCCTTGACTTTGGCCAATCTATGCTACGGATAAGAAACATACAGCTACCATACACGATGCCTTGACTTTGGCCAACAAACACCGCATGAATACTATGTGTTTTTATCCGAAATGACGGAGGGCTACGGCTAGGTTTTTGGCGAGAAAACCCATTAACGTAATGAACTTGATATCGTTGAAGGAACCCGAGTAGTTTTGAAAAGGAGTGGTTTAGGCTTCACTTTTGAAAACTTATGGTTTTGAAAAAACCGAGTAATCTACAGTATAGACTTTTGCTCAATAGGTCACTCCCCGCGAAGGGATCTCGACTCTTGCCTCCTGGAATGAGGTGCTGGATATTCATGATCGAATACCACTATGCAAAGCGAAAGAGTATAACTATAGTTTTTCGAAATTTGTTCCAACAACATCTTTTAGGTTTATTTTCTTGCATTAATCAAAATTAATGTGGTCCCATCAGTTTAATTCTATCACACCAGAAAAGAACGAAAATATGATGTACGTATATGCCATCCGCATTCGCCACGGAGCCCCGTCATCACCCGTTAGGTTACTTAACTAACGACAGAGCGGGGGATGGACTAGCACGGGTGCAAAACTTATACAACATCTACTAGTATATATATATATAAGTATATATAACATTCGTCTCAGGCATGATAATAAGCAATATCAAAGAATCTCAGCCAATAATACAGAAAGGTGGATAATCTTGGAGCCCCGGGTTTCATTTGAGCCGCAAATAAAACCCGACGTTCCCGGTCGTGGGGATAGCCTGTGCAATGAAAACCTGGACCCCTACGAGGGCGGAAAGTTACCCGCTAATCCCAGAAGCGAGGCAACCCCCTTCAACAAAGTGAATGGGTCACCCAACACTTCACGAAATCCGGTTACTTGGGTGCCCCTCCGTGGGTCATCCTATACCCCCTACGAGTGCGGCGAATAGCCCGCCAATTCTAGAATGAAGCCCCCTCCGACTCAACACCGTGAGATGCGGGCTTGTTGCCTTCTATAACCCGGTTATTCGTGCACTCTACCATGGGGTAATCCTAGAACAGAAAATGAAAATAATATGTACAAATCGTGACATCGACCTCAACCCGGTCGTACCCCAAACAAATAATATACAACCCGGCAAAGACGGCAGTCCACATGTCGAACGCTTGCCCCGCAAGTGAATATACAAATGAATCTTAAACTGTACCACTAACATTGCACCACATGCTATCCACCACGACCATCCAACCACAATCACAGCACAAGCACAAAACATCAACGTGAATGTCACGTTCGCAAACCTGTCTAAAAGAACATATAGCAATCAGACGAGTTGTACCGATCGAATGAAATTCACGGTCGCAGATAAAAGTGAATGTACTGTAAACTATTAAACAGTGTCAAATATAACGACTTCGAAACACTCCAAATTGCCCCGAACTGAAAAACAACTGAAAATCAAACTTGGGCAAAAACTAGCAACACCTGAAACCCAAACATCAAGAGACAAGAACACTGGCAAAAATACGACGCAATCCCCCTTAAGAAAACCGGTGAGCTCGGTTTTTTGATGGTTGTGGCCAGCCAAAAAAGGTAGGAATCATGTCGTTTTTTGTCAGTGTTCATCTCACAGTGTAAAGAGCACTCTGCACTTGCTAAAACATTTTTTGAAGCCTTTAAAAATTCGACAGAAACCGCAGTTTGGTTTCATTGTTACGGAGTTGTTTCGGTTTCGTTGTTTTAACTTTGTTTACACTTGCTAGTGTAGGGTTTATGGGCTAGCTCTGATACCATGAAAGGTTACGCTAGTGCCCCGGCCATCTACCGTGACCAAATGCGGAACGAAATTTTTTCTAAAGATTAGAACATGGCACTAGAATAACATTTAACCCGGATCTTACCATAAACCTAACTAGCTAAATAAAGAGAGCTATGTACTATGATGAAGAAATCTCACCAAACGAACCAAGTCCTTCGGTCTTCTTTCTTCATCTTTAGCTCCAAGTGGCCACCTTGAACATGCTTGATCTTCTTTTCCCGCTCCATCGGTTCTCCTAGATCGGGCATGTTCTCCGGTCCTCCTTTGTCGTAAATGATCCACCTGAGGGATATGATCCATGGCTCTAGCTGCTCACAATATGTCAAGTGGAGCAACTAGAGAACTTGGGTTGCTAAACCAAGTAGTCTAGGATGTAGTGTGAAGATCTAAGTGTTTGCTATCTCTTTCTTGCATCTTCACTTGTTTCTCAACTCATCAGAAGGGTAGTGAAGAGAAAGATGATGAAGGTGGGGGAAACTCAAGAGGAGGGAGAAGATGAAGAGCAATGGGAGCTCAAGAAAATAATGAAGCATCCATGAGAGAGAAAATCCACACAGAGGTTTTGTGTATGAATTTCTTGAATAAACAATCAACAACCATACTTCAATAGTAACTCCGAATGAATTAAAAATTCATTTGTTAAATATTGAAGCATGGTTATCTCCATTCCTCCCATACCTCACACTTTACACCTCATTTTCCATTTATCAAATAAATGGAAAAAGCATAATGAGGTGGCCACCTTCTAGAAGGTAATCTGTAATAAATATGGATTACAGTTTGTTGTATATACATACCTGCATTCGGATAAAAACACGAATATCCAATGAGATAGAATAACACGAAGAACGTAATGCTAGAATATACATATCGAAATACATATATGTAAACTATTAAATAAATACCTGATTTAATAATCCGGCTCAAACCTGAGCCGGCTAGTATTACCAATTGTCCGATCAAAAGTCCGAGTACAAAGTACATCAATCGATCGAGACCATGCACGTATCCAATACGGCTACTACATCATTTTGCCTGAACCAGGGAAACCCTCTGTGTCGGACTCTAAAGACTCGACAGTACGTCGGCAGTGAGTTACTGGATAAATCCATAACCACAAGCACGTCAGCGGCACTAGCTGTACGTAACGGCTACCCGGGTACCTGTCGAAAAGGAAGGCCGACGAGCAAACTCATCTGGATCCCTACTGAGCCTATCTGTGACAATCTCCGTACAGTCCGGTCTCTTCGTCTGAGAGTATCGCATACCGGGTGTAGGGGTGGTAAATGTTAGACCCTGATAACCTGGTAATTCGTGCTGTTGCAGCTCGGGACCAATCCGGGAAACTACTGATTAGCCTATCAGTAAATTCCAACTGCCTTGGCCAAGTTCTTATTGTCCTGGCCAATCGAACACAGTGCGATATCGAATCCCTATACCGGGAGAGACGAATCCCTTACAATCGCTCACTGTCTCCATGTGGCTCGGGACTGTACCCAACCAAAACCTGTTTGCACGACTCAGTAGAGCCGTGGTAGAGTAGTGATCAAAGCACAGTGGGAACCCACACGAGACAAATGCCGATCTCAGGTCTAAAGACTAACCAGTACTCATGTCACCTGAGAAATTCCACCTGACGATAGGTATAGTACCATCTGGAAGTTCTCGGTGAGTCCGTCCGGTGTACTCACCCCCAGTGAGCACCTGTATACGATCTTAGGTCTAAAGACCAATGGTTGTGGGACCAAACCATCACCCCTCGTCGGGGTCTAGAAACGTATACACTAGTCTACTATGGAATATCGATACCCAGTCTCGATACTCCCACGACTAGGGACCATTTAAGGATGTGTGTACCGACTACCCAGCTCCCACAAGTATGATCGCCATCACAACGCAGGTAGTCTAGCATGGATCCTACGGGCTTTACCAACATGTATAAAAGACATGTAATAGCAAGTAAAACATACACATGTTAAGATAAAGTCAAACCAAATAGCATACTATCATATCGAGCAAGACTGTCCTGTAAATATATATGTCCAAGCATCCATATGTATACGTATACATATACAATAATGGCCTCTAGGGCATACATATCCAACATTTCTTTCTTGCAATGTTGTGTTATTCCTTTTTTATCATTTCATTTGCTCTTTCTTTTTTTTGTTTTAATGGTTTGTGAATAATGGTGTTGTTAAGAAAGAGAATGATATTTTAAGTTAGAAATTCCATTTGCTCATTTCCTTTTCCCGATATTTTCCAATTGAACTCCGCCCAAAACCTTACGGAAGCGCTCCGTTAGGCACCCTACCCTACTAAGGTATCGGTGATCCCTAACCGTGACCGGTTGCGTTCGGTTGGCCGGAGGCGAAAGTCAAGAGACCAGAACGGACGGACAAGGGTCAATAAGCCGGATTTCATAAATACCGTGCTTAAGCATCCTAATCCACGTTGTTGCCGATTACTCTAGCTTCAATAGTCAAGCTTGGCACAAAGGATTGAGTACGGACTTCCCTAACTTATAATAACCTATCTCTATTCCTAACAAACTTATACTTTGCATATACAACACTTAGGTTAGAAATGAACCATTCCGACCCTTGCATTAACTCGTGATAACAAGAACGTAAAACGCACCATCTCCCTGCGGACGACCCATACTCATCGCGGCTAGCTACACGCGACGTCGTTTTTTATTGCAGTTAACTTTAGAACTAAATACGATACGCGAAATGCGTGTGAACCAAATGACGCCGTTGCCGAGGAAACAGTAACATTTTTATTCTTGGTATTTCGGGTTAATCTCTGTATATCTTGTTTATATCTCTAACACCATCCTTAAAACAAAAACTAAAAATCGAAAAATTTCTATAAACCAAAACAAAAATTAACATTCCTAACTTTTTGATCTCTGGAAATTGGACCTACTAGTATTTTGGAACTAATTAAAAAAGTTAAACAATAACATTGAGACACTAGTAGAACTGTAGGATACCTGAAAAAATTTGGAGCCCCAATTCCCTAAGTAGCCCGGCGACTTCCCCCAAAAATCCAGCGCCGCCGGCCATTTCTTCTCCTTTTGCTCCCAAATTTTGTTCTGTGCTCCAGTGTTCTATTATTGTCCCAATTTTATTGTTTGATTTTTATAATTTTGTGTGTGCGGGAGTTTGGGCATCCATATCGCTTTTTCGCAATAAAAATCCATTTTTTCGACATTTGCAGATTTTGACGGATTTGCGAACTGCGATCGTATGGAGCAAAGTGTACATTCAAAGTTAATGTGATTGCGAAGTACAGTGCCAAAGATCCAGGTAGTTTGACCCGCGCAAGTGAACTTTTCAAGCTAACCGGATTCACTTCAACGGGGGTTTCTTAACCCAAAAAAAAACTTATCGGTATTTATTTTACTAACACCTTCTTCTCAAATCCGACGCATCCAATATATTATCTTTGCAGGATTCTTTGCAAGTTCGCTGTCAAACGCCAAAAGTGACTAACCCGTATTTGTTACAGTGTCATGCCTAAACATAAAAAACGATTGTTTGATGTTTTGAATTTTTTTCATTGATTTGCACATAGCATCCATTAATACGGACTTAAGGGCAAGCGAATCCCACAACATACGGTAAAGGATTTCATCACCTTTTCCGTGGCCCACAAATATCGAAATTGAGCATAACGTTTACCCGCATAAATTTTAAAAGAAACTAGACTTTAAGCCTTTAAGGACTTCGCGCTCATTAGGAGAAGTTAACTGTGTTTAGAACACCGCTTAACGGTTGATCATTCACGGGGTGTCTAGGAAAGTATTCACGGCGAAACCGCCAAAAGAGAAAAGGTTATTCTAATTAAGGAATTTCGCGAAAGCGTCGAAAAACTCTCCCTTATCTCTGCACTTACCTGGCCTCGTGATCAGTATATCTTGAGCTCGTTTCTCGACACAGTTTTACTTCAACAATCAAGTTCTTGAGCAGGTCTAGTTGACCTAGGTGAACCCTAGACCGATTAGGTGTGTGGTATTGTGTCGTGATTATTTTTCATCTTTATCTTTTATGTGTATATTTCATACCTTTATTCATAGCTAACATAAAATAAAATTTTTAAAAAAAAACTACATTCTTTTTTTCATCTCCTTTTCTTCTTTTTCTCTTCATATCATGGGTACCCCATATAGACCAACTCTTGCTGAACTTTGGTACCCACAACCAGACATTTCTTCTTACGGTTCTTGCTTTGATCAAACTTCGAACGATCCCTCCATGCCCAAAAATTCTTTGAGAGATCGGATAGACGCGTCTAGAACAAACAATTGGACTCCGCAATCCACTTCGTATCAACCGTTTCAACCCCCCCTACCTTCTCATGTTGATACCCACCCCTTTTGAGAGTCATGTTGCGACTCCGAAACCCATGTCCATTGCGGACAGATTCGAACAATCCCGTAGCCGATCTTTCACTCCTTTCACCACTTCCAATTCTTTTGATCAACAATTCCAATCACCTCCTTATCATAACGTTGATGTTAATCCTGTCCAACCATTCGATTCCTACCAATCCTACCCGACTTTTACACCTTCCATAGATATTGCTTCTGAACAGCCTTTTGGGAGTTTCAAGTATCCAAACGAGTTTGAATCTTTTACTGAAACCCCTTCACATCCTATGTCTAGTCTTGAACAGTCATTGGAAGAATTTAGGGTGGCGTCATGCCAACAGATGATGGATTTGAATGCGTCCATGGCCGCCCTCATACAACCTAACGAACTGGCAACTAGTTTCCAACTAGCTCCAAATTTTCCAATGTATAATGAGGCGATAGGACAGATTGAGGATTTGAGTCGTGAGAGTGAGTGGTACACCCTTCCAAATCAAACCTACCCATTGAAAATTGAATTCCACAACTCCGGTTTTGAAAGTCTATCGAGTGTCCCAAACGATTCACCGATTGAAGATAGAATGTTTGATGAGTTGTGCGACTTTATAGTGTTTGATTTACCGGATTGTGAAGGGACCTTGTCAAGTGAAACCACACTCAAACCCTTTGACCTACACCTCCATCCTAGAACCACAATTGATTAAAATCCATGCTTTTGATGAGGTATCTGAGAAATTTGATTTTCACTTGATTAAGGATATTGACGCTGGGAATATTTTGGATGATGAACCTGCAGTGTTTGATAAGTTTTTCTCACCAATTCATCATGTCCTTTCACTACCGTGTGGACATCATCCTGAGTCATTAACTGTTTTTCCCGAACTCCATATGCGTCTAAATATTGATGATAAATGCATGGATGAGCTAATTTTTGAGGAGAATTTTGAGGAAATTTTTTAGGATGAACCAGTTTTATTAAATGAGTCGGATTTTCCAATTCATCATGTCCCTTTCATTAACTGTGTACACCCTCCTGAACGTTTAACCGATACCATTCCTCAATCACTTCCCTCCATCCTTTCCATCATTCCCACCTTGCAAGACACCGTATCACTTTCATTTCCTATGTCCGGTTTACCAAGTTCGGTCTACCCATGTTTTCTCACGAATCTTGAGAGGTTTGACCCCATTTCTCAACGGGTTGATAAATTAGTGCAATCACTCTTTACACATCGGTCATTACAAATTGTACTAATTTATTCACTCCATTTCCACCCTTAAGTTCGTTCCATTTCTTTCTCCCCTCCACCATTCCTCTCCTCCACCGTGACCGTACATCGCTTCCATCCCCACACGGTCTCGTGTATTTTTCATCTCTTTACTCTCCGCATTCTTTCACTAACCTGCACATTATAGAGATTAAATTTTTGAATGGTTAGTGTTAACTTTTGGCATGTGTAAGGCCTTGTATAGATTGAAACTGTTCGCTCCTCTAACCTTGAACTTTAACGCTTAACAGTGGAAACACCGTTTCACTTAAGTTTGGGGGGGTTTGTGTATATATATTTTGTTTTCTTTTTTCTGTTATAATAAAAAAAATAAAATAAAATAAAAGGGGGAAGCGCCGACAATTTTAACCCTCTTAGTGTAGCCTGACAGTGAGGGTACTGTCAAGTTTAAGTTTGGGGGTGTGCTCGGTAAGCTTTCTACCTTCGCATTCATGTGTATATTTTGCATTTGCATACTTATTTAAAAACCCATAAAAATCGAAAATTTTTACAAAAATATAAAAAAAAAATTGTCGACAATTTAGCTAATAGGGTAACTTAGATTTTTATTCCGAAAGTTTAGTTGATACGTTAGAAATAACTAAATCCTAGGCTTAGGAATTGAAAACCCTAAAAATAACCCTCCTTCTATTTAACCTTGGTAATTATACGTCCTAGCAGTTTTTTTTAGAAGTAGATAATCTTGAGTTCAGTTCTTGAGTTAAGTCGAGATGAAGGGAAAGTATTGAAAGTCTTACTGAAAAATAAGTCTGAAAAATAGTTTCTATTCTTGAGTCCAAATTCAGAAAGTATATACCCTAAAAACTGCACATACACGCACCTTGAAACTTGGGATAGTAGAGAATACCTAGAAATACTCTTGCATGAAAACCTAATATAAAAGAAAAAACAGTATTTAAAGCTAATCACAAAAGAGCATCATTGAAAAATATATCCGGTCTTGAAAATGAAAAATAAAGAGAGAAAAAAAAGAATAAATAAATAAATTCAAGACCTGGAAACTGCTATTTACGCTTTAAAGCACACACATTCAGTAATCGGCTGTGAGTGCCTCAAGAAGCATTAATAGTCGCATGAAAGGTGTGTGAGCAAAACCGTCTATTTTTAACGAAAAGAAGTAGTATTAGGCATTAGGTCAAGGGTACTATAGCTTGAATCGAATTCTTAAGTGTAATGGTGAAATTTTACACACACGTAGGGGTATACAATCGATGTTTGGAGGAAAGATAGGAATAAAGAATAAGAATTACGTTTTCCGTAAAGATGATAAAAAACCCTGATTGGAGACCGCACTTTATAAGGAAACTCAAAAGAAACCGAGATCTTTCTAAACTGTAAAAACGTATAGGATCTAAGGTTGAATAAATAGGAGACGTGAAACATAAGGGTTGAATATTTCTAACTTAGGATGATAGAATTTCTAACCTAGATACTAAACTGTAGGAGTAGAATCGACGTTAACTTGTGAAATTTGCTTGACGAGATTTTATGGGTGTAATCCGCTGAAAACCCTCAGGAGACAACACTCCTCCTACTGAGGACACCTAGAGGTTTAAACGGCTTGTTGCACGAGCTCAGTGCAATCGTGTTCCCTGCGAAAGTGAGGTTAGGATTTTTTGTTTTGCTCGGGACGAGCAAAAGATAAATCTGGGGGTATTTGTTCATCTCAAAAAACCGTATTTTAATATCACTCATTCATTATCTGTTTTGATTGTATCAGTACTATTAACCCTTGTCTGCTCAATAAATACAGATTACAGGTATTCGTGACAAAACACTGGAAACACACTTAAATACACGGATATGATATTTGTAAGCCGACACTGCAACCGGAACTACAAACCGATCTATATTTAAAGAGTCTCTTTTGACAACATGCATGCGTACACACTTTTTATTAAAAATAGTCCAGCACATACAAGTGTGAACACCTTTTGTGATGCATGAACCTAGGGGGGCTGCCTTGGCACAACAACTTGTGCAAGTAGGGCACAAGTGAGTATGATGTCTAATAAATGATAAAAGATGTGATGTGATTTAAAGCATCAAGTTTCCCTCCAAGACTACTGAGTATAACCCAAGTGATATGAAGAAATAAAACATTACCAGTGGACTTGTTGAGTGCACTCAAGGACACCACACTAACACGAGCCCCAAACTCATCAAGTAGACCGGCGAAATGATCAAAAAGTCCGGCGCCGCCGGTCCTAACTTGCCCAATGAACCCCATTTTTCTTCTGTCTTTCCCTTGTTGTCACATCATCCTTATTATATTGTTTGTTTAATCTTATTTTGTGCCTATAAATACCAGATCAGTGAGCAAGGGAAATGAGAGACTTGGATACACTTTTTGCAATAGTTCAACTCTTTTTGACTTTCCATTTTGTTTTAGTTCTTGTACATAGTAGTTTGCCTTGAGTTCTTTACCTTCTCTTGATCTTGCAACCTCTTCATTGAGATTGCATGTTTAAGTTTTGGTTATTAAACTCATGGTTTGTATCATCATTTGAAATTAATAAAGCTTTCATTTTGCACTTGAGTTCTTAGTATTCCTTTTCTATCTCTTTTACTTACTTGAAATTTAATTTCTTTCCATTTACTTACTTGCAATGTTGTATTATTCCTTTTTTATCATTTCAATTGCTATTTCTTTTTGTTGTTTTGATGGTTTGTGAATAATGGTGTTGTTAGGAAAGAGAATGATATTGTAAGTTAGAAATTCCATTTGCTCATTTCCTTTGCCCAATATTTTCCAATTGAACTCTGCCTAAAACCTTACGCAAACGCTCCGTTAGGCACCCTACCCTACCAAGGTATCGGTGATCCCTAACCGTGACTGGTTGCGTTCGGTTGGCCGGAGGCGAAAGTCAAGAGACAAGAACGGACGGACAAAGGTCAATAAGCCGGATTTCACAAATACCGTGCTTAAGCACCCTAATCCACGTTGTTGCCGATTACTCTAGCTTCAATAGTCAAGCTCGGCATAAAGGATTGAGTACGGACTTCCCTAATTTACAATAACCTATCTCTATTCCTAACAAAATTATACTTTGCATATACAACACTTAGGTTAGAAACGAACCATTCCGACCCTTGCATTAACTCGTGATAATAAGAACATAAAATGCACCATCTCCCTACGGACGACCCGTACTCATCGCGGCTAGCTACACGCGACGCCGTTTTTTATTGCAGTTAACTTTAGAACTAAATACGACATGCGAAATGCGTGCGAATCACTCCCACTAATATTTTCTGAAAAGAATTCGTTTTACTAAAAAAATGGCGAGTCAAGAATAATATAACTATTGATCTTGCAAATGGTAGAATGTTAACCCTCGTTTAAGCCCGGGATAACCCACAAACTGCTATTACTGAAACGTGTCTTGAGTTTATCCGGATTCTGGTTTTAAGCATAAGCCGGAAAACTCAATATCCTTTAACATCGTTAAGATATGAATCTATTGTATATCCAATATAGAAACAAATGCACTAATTTAATTGGAACCAAGTTTAAAAATTATGCAACTGTTTCCAGCGCATTTCGACTAAATGGAAGAAGGCCTGTAGCATTACTCATCAAGAATCACACCCACGGATGAGTAACCTGAAAGAGAAGTAAGTTCTCAAAAATATTACTTACGACGGAATACCTAACATAAGTATCTAAATCTTCAATCACCTTGAAGAATCCTGAAACTTCCAACGTGTGGTTCTCTACTTCATTCTTATACCTATAACTTCTAAAAATTTGGACCTTGCATTTTAACAAAATGCTTGTCTAAAACCAGAAAAGTCATAAGTAAACGGAACATAATACGAGTACCAACCCCTTGTCCTAATAGACATCGGACAACATACAATACTTTATATAAGTTCCTTAAGTTTAATAACTCAAATCTTGTGTGTCGTAGATTGAAAACTGTATTATGATTAAAAAGAATTACACCGTTATTGAATACACCTTACCTAATAATTAATTGATAAAGGTAAATGTTATAAACATAATTTCAAAAAGTTATATCTCACTTTATAAAATAAAAGTATAGACATATCAGTTTGGAATTGCTGCATAACAACGGATATTCAAAACCAAATATTTTCCATTAAGCAAAACCCAGGCGATTTCCTCAAATATCACCAATCACAAAGAATTCTAATATTGAGGATCTAATCACCCAATTCTCAATATTCTACTCACACTCAGTATTTGTAACGCCATACAGATATGAGAATTAAGTCCGGTAAATACATACTCTGGAGTTAGAATCTAATTGGGAAAGAAGTTTTCAATTAACATCACACGGTGGAACTGAGACATGAAAATGTTTCGTGGGGGTTGCCGGGTATTCCTAGTAATGACTCTTCCAATACTAGACTCATGACATTAGTTACAATTTCCATTGCCCTTACTTCAATCCTTTTATATGTCTTTACTTCTTACCTTTTGTACACCATACTTAGGCTAATTGGTTTTTTTTTTCCCTACCTTTCGACAACTACCTAAGCTTTGGAAGAAGACTATCCAATAAGCGTAATAAGTGTACTCTCCTAATACAAGGAGCCCTTGCAATCTAAGAGAAGGTAAAGAGAAAAGATAGCCGAATAATCCTATTCAATTTCCCCAGAACCAAAATCCATCCTCGAACTAAAATAAATTTCTACGAGTTCGTATGTAACTATACGAGATGGTTTTATCCATTCTATATGGATCTTCGTAGTGATACGGAATGTTCTGGAGAAAGAAAAGGGTAAAGTAGGAGTGACATGGATATATTAGACCTTGTCGTGAATAGTGACAAAATAAATCCAGGTTTGTAAAAACGTTCGGTCAACTTGGTTTACGATTTTTAGTTTAAGGTGGGTCATGGTCGCTGCCATAGAGAGAGAGAGAAGAAAAATTTAGCATGCACTCTAACCTGAATTAAATTGGTTAATCACTTTATCTAATCAGGATGACTCCCAATGTTTACTCGAATTCTCCTTCAAACCCTAAATGGAGTACTAGTCAGGATCATTTACACTTTACAAGTTCGTTGATCGTTTAGCCAGGACAGTGTTGGCACTCCGAGGGAGACTCCCCATGCTTCCGCACGGACCTAATTAAATAACCCCGTTCCTGCATATGCGTAATCTCGTTAACACTTTCTAGACACCGTTGGGGTCAAAAATTACACCCCGGCTGACCAAGTCAAAGTCAAAGTCAACACCAAGTCAAGTGGGCTCGAGCCGAACAAAGCGGGCCCAAGCCCAAGCCAAGTGGGCTCAAGCCGAAGTTAAGACCGAGCATGGAAGGGATCGGCTCCATGACAAAACGGAGGCAATAAATTAGTTTAATGTACTTTTTTAGAAATAAATGTATGAAAACTGGGCAAAAAGCCAAAATTTTGTAAGCCCCATGGCTTATGTGCAAAAAGAAATAAGCACATGGGGTATGGGGAGGCACAAGTGCCATTCGGAAAAGCCCAAGGGGTTATATGTAAAGTGTGTACCCTATAAAAGGCAAATATGATGAGAAAATCAATAACAACTTTCATTCTCTTAAAAAATTTAGGGTTTTTGCCTCCATCTTCTTTTTCTCAAGTTTTTTTCTCTTCCACTTCATTTCCAATTAAATCAAGAGCTTAACTCTCTTTTTCTCAAAACTAAATAAAGTTTCACCATAAAACCCTCGAAGGAGAGTTCAGATCTCCCATCAAATCCCTAAAAAGGAGTTTTTTTAACCTCACCTCCATTTTCTCCCAAGATCCAGCAAAAAGTGAGGAGGAGGAAGAGGACCCACCTCCAAAAATCCCATTTTGGGAGGATCCAAAACATAAGGGAGAAGAAACGGGTCCTCTTTAATCATCTCGGAAGATCTTTGAGGAGTTCAACTCTAAGATCTAAATTCTCAAAGGAGTTTAACTCCAAATTCAGATCTTTTAGGAGTTTAACTCCAAATCCAAATATTTTGGGAGTTTAACTTCAAATCTACACCCAATTCCTATTCGGGAGTTCAACTCCAAACCCAAGGGCATAGCCCCTTCTTCTGCTGGTGTTTCCGGCAGTAGTGTGCCGCGCATGTGGCCCGCTGGTGCCCGGCGGCTACGCGCCGATCACGTGGCCCACTGGCGCCCGGCAGCCACGCGCTACATACGTGGCCCACTGGCACCCAGCGGCCATGCGTCACGCACGTGGCTCGCCAGCGTCCCCAGCGCCCACGCTCCACACACGTGGCCCGCTATCCCCCAGCGCCCACGCGCCACGCATGTGGCCCCTAGCGCCCACGCGCCACGCATGTGACCCCCAGTGCCCACACGCCACGCACGTGGCCCGTTGGTACCCAGCGGTCACGTGTTGTCTCATGCGTCCTTAGGACGCTCCTCCCCCCTCTTTTTCTCACACGCTCCACACTTAAAACACTTCCCCTGTTAGACTCTACGAGGCCTCAGATACGTCCAAAACACAATATACGCACATCGCACGTTGAGTTCACATGACTAGTTTTACCCGTCAATCGGAGGTTCCCTTACTTCAAAAGCGATGAGTAATTAACGGCAGCTTAGTCCGCAGCTGCCTGGGATTCGGATCCTCACAACCAATAAAACCCGGCCTACCTTAGGCAGGAGGAATCTGTAATACGCCTAACAAGCGACGTGTATTTCCTATCTCAATAAGACGATGAAAAACATTCTACAGATTCTGGCACACCCGTTGGGATGTTTCTCTCCTCCCATATCTCGGGTCAAGCGTTCATGCGACCTTATTTAACATATATGCCGATATTTGTACTGAAATAATGCTTTTCTGTGCAGCAATCAAATTTCAAAGACGATGTCCTCTAAGATGAATTCAGCTTCCAACGCAACCCCGATCCCGTACGTGGTCAAGATCAATGCTCGTGTGATTCTCCCCGCAAGCCTCAGTCGGTAGTGGGAGGAACCGTCCCGCCAATTTGGTTCCGTCATCATCTACCCTGCCGGAAGCGCTCATCTGGTAGAAATCCCGGCAAACTAGGTGGCCAAGCTGATCTCAAGGGGCAAGAGGCCGAATGTTGTGATCTCTAAGGCACCACAACCAAAACTTAAGATGTTGTCCGAACAACTCTCTAGTGCTCCAGCTGGGGGCAAGACTGTCGGAACAAAAGACATCATCAAACGTCGCGGATGAGCTTAGGTGACGACTCCAACAAGTGCACAATCAGGCGTGTCTCCAAAGCTCTCTATCGCTCAGTCTACGGTGACTTCGTAAAGAGCCGAAGCGTGCCAAGTGCTCAAAA
This sequence comes from Agapanthus africanus, assembly GCA_030015575.1. Classification (NCBI taxonomy): domain Eukaryota; kingdom Viridiplantae; phylum Streptophyta; class Magnoliopsida; order Asparagales; family Amaryllidaceae; genus Agapanthus; species Agapanthus africanus. The sequence continues at coordinate 204,179,411 of JASDDO010000024.1, forward strand.
CAGAAAGGTTAAGACAAAAGCGGCTCAGGTATCAAGCCAACAAGAGGGCCAGAACTCCGGCCAAGTGGAATCTTGTGAGGTTCCAAGAGTAGGGTTATCCCATGACGACGGTCGGCCGTAAAAGTCAGCAATTCCTTCGAACCTCTAAAGTGGGTTCAGAAAAATGCCATGACCGCCAGAATCAAGAAAACAACAGTCCGAACGATGCTACAAAGAGACGTGTCCCAGCCCCAACAGAGAAAGCATGACACCGTCTCTTCAAGAGTTTATCAGGTGCTCTATGCCGCGTGAAAGAAGTAGGGCAAATCCAGAAAAGAAAACCATCACCATTCAAGAACCCAGTCAGGCCAGCCGTCTTCAATCGATTGTCCATCACCGAAACAGATGGACTACGACAGCGGTCCGCAAAACCAGCTGCTAATGATGAAGAAACGACCGAATATGTTATCCACATGGTCGACATGGCAAGCATGTGTCCCAGTGACAACCTTTGCAGCAAAAGAAAGGATGGGGCCACTACATCCTAAGCTCAATCTGGCTTGAATGTGGCCGCCACTCCCCGAGATCAGCCTCCACATGACAATGAAAACCCTCTTGATGAGACCGATAGGCAGAAAGACCCCTCTGTCTATGTGGAGTCAAGCTTGGATAGCAAGGAAGAGCCGACTTTCTGCTCCAGGGCCGCAGAGCAGGAGTTGCTTCAAGAGCTCCGAAAACAGCTCAGGAGCAAGGATAAAGAGATGGCTAACTTTTATTCAAAAATTGATGATCTGACGAACGTCGTGATGCAGCTCACGGCTCAAGTCGATCGGGCGCTGTCACGCTCTGCTTCCCGGTGTACGGGCAGGGGACGCGGCGATGCCCGTTACGTATTTACTACGAAGTAAACAGGCTAAGCGTATCTAAGAAATATAAAGTAAAGTACACAAGAGATAGGAATGTAAATGAACAGCAACTTTATTTATTAACATTCTTTTACAGGTACAACTGGAAATGTAAATACATAGATGGAAAGAAATGCCTGAACAATGGCATGAACTTAAATGAAAATATGTACAAGTGACTATATCTCGGGGTCTTCAGTGTACTGCTCTAAATGCTCCTGGCTGGTCTCGGGCTCTAGTGCGTCCGATCCACCTGACAACATTCCAAAGAAGAAGAGAAATAGGAATGTCGTCGGCGAACAATCGCTCGGTAAGTCCCAAAGAAAGAGAGAAGTAGAATAGACAGAAAAGAGAGTATAACTAATAATGTTTGATTATAATATTAACGCAGTTGTTTGTAGCTTGGTACAGAAGATGCCAGTGTATACGAGAGGAGTCCAACTTACACCATGGACTTTGGTAACCCGTAATAAAAGGCTCCGTTGAAAATACCACGGAATAATGATATGGATGTAATTACATCTTAAGTGACCACCTCGTGCCACCTTTAACAAGTTCTGTACCAGTCTACCCCTTTATAAACCCCGTAGTGTCTTATTGTATTGATTGTACTGTATTTTCTGTGGTAAATGGAAGACTTGCCGAAACCATGATATCAGTAAATGGAATGGATGTAAATGGATAGTCATGTAAACGGAGTATATCCATGGTTCGGTTGAGTCAATATAGATTGAATAGACGGATTCATGGATTCATGTTGTATTGTAGTTTTATACTTGAATCACATTCAAGTCAGATTGATTAGATTGAGACTCAGTCTGAGTCAGACACTTTGAAAAGAACTTGAAATCCTAAATTAGTTTTGATGTTATCGGTAACTGCTGCATATGGACGGCAGGATTTGTGTCTTTCTCCAAGACAATTAACGTGTTGATAACACCGTTTGTTAGATTTTCTACCTTAAATAGGCAAGCACCCATATCTCCGGCTCTCCAAGGCTCAAGATACCGGCCCCGCTTAAACCTATGTTTACTAGGGTTTTTATTGTAATTTAGTATAATTTGAGGGGATTTTATATAAAAATAGTTTGATATAATTTTCAAAATACACCTCAAGCATTGAATTATCGTCTTTAGGGTTTCCATAGATGTGTATTTTATAAAAGTGAAATTTCTAGCGAGTAGAACCTAGTTTTCATTGTTCATGGTATTTTATTGAAATATTGGAATTGTATTGTTTTGTAATGGTATTTTCATGTAAATTGTGTTTCCTTTGATTTTGAAAACTTGGAACATTTGTATAATATATTAAAATAGATCTTTTGATAATATTCATATTTATATTTATATATTTAATAAAAATAAATTTTTATTTATTTTTGTAGAAATCTCATTTTCTTAAAAATAGCATTAAAAATTGCATCGAGATCGAATGCTCCTTGCGGAGGTCTGCATCTCGCTCTACTAGGCCCGAGGACGTGCGATAACCCACACTACCCTGAACGGGGTCCCCAAAAGTGGGTTGTAGAGGCATAATTGTAAAGAATTGTTTAATACATTTTTTATAGAAATGGTTTTGTAAGTTAAAGGTATTTATTTGTAAAGTCGTTTTATCCCATAATTATGTTCCCAAACTTCCATCGTGCTGTGTTAGAGATGTGTGTTGTGATGAGGGAGGTCATTACCTCGTGAACTATTTACAGGTAAAACAGGTATTATTTTGTTTTATGTCGGGATTGAAGTTTGTGGTATTTTATTGTAAAACTACGATAAAATCGCAATAAAGAATTCTTTTGATATGAAACTTGTTTTAATATGTTGGTTAATGTTTGTTAAACATGATACGAGAGTTTGGTATTTTCTTGTTTAAGGAAAATAGGGTTTTTAAACAAAAACCGAATCGGAAGTCGGATTAACTCCGTTTCCGTCGGGTTTTAGAAATAGAAAAGTTTTAGAATAGAAAAAGAGAGGGGAAGAAGGGACTTACTGGCTTTTAAGGTAGAGGGGAGAAGAGGGAAGAGTATGGAAGTGCCGGTGCGTCGTTTCGTCGCTGGAAACTCCTTAGATCGTCGCCGGAACTTCACCCTTTGCTAATTTCACTTGTACACTAAAGAGACTTGGAAATTCTTGAAAGTTTTGGCAGGGATTTCTGAGTGAGGATGTGAGAAATGGGGTATGATATTTATAGAAAAAATTAGGGTTTAGAGGTGATGAAGAATGCATTAAAATTGGGATTAATTGGAATTTTATTGTTCTCTGGAAATGTGCAGAGAAAATAAACAATGTGGGGCTAGTGGGGTAGTTGAAGAGGTGCTCGGGTGAAAATATGGGGGGAATCACCGACGGTTGGACCGGCGGTACCGGTTTTATTAGGCTTTTCCCAGGTCCAACACCGACGGGGGGTTAGGGTTTGGTGCCACGTGTTGGTGTCGCCTCGTATACCCTCGTGCACATGTTTGTTTATTCTGTGTCTTTTCAGTTTACATGTAGTGCACGTGTAGACTCTTGGGCTTCTAAAAGATTAAAAGAAAATACAATAAAAATAATATGTGGCTGATGGGATTTGAACTCGGGTGCTATGTCTCAGCAGTGCAAGGTTTTACCAATGAGTTACAAGCTCCTTCTTGTTGTTCAAAAGCAAAACAAAATTATAACTCGTGCTCAGGCTTAGGTGTCCCTTTCTGTATTTTGAAAAAATTCCGTACAGAAAGTTAGGGTTGTTACATTCTACCCTCCTTATAAAAATTTCATCCTCAAAATTTGTAAAAAGAAAATGTAACATATTCAAAACAATTTGGCGATCGTGAGTGTGAAAGGAATACTGGTATTGCATGAAAGTAATAGGATGATACAAGGATTTGAAAATGTTGAAAGGAATTACCATGGTTACATTGGTCTACGGCCTCTGCTTCTTCAGCCGCTAAAAGGAAAGCCCGACGCCGTGGTTCATTCCTCCTAGCTGGAGGCACATTCTTTTTTCCTTGGGGCATGTTTCTCTGCCCTCGAGGCATGTTCCTCAGTGCCTGTTGGAATTGGCGATTAGGCTGTGCAGGAGGTCCACGTGGAGGTGGAGCAGGGAGTGCAAGACGAGGTGCAGGAGCCTGGATAGCTGGCCGCTGCGGGTAGTTGGTGGGTGTGTGAGCTGAGTTGCGTCTACAAGGACAGGTTCCAATTCCATGATTGGATGCGCCACAAACTAAGCACAGGCCTTTTTGGACGCCTACAGTCCTTCCACAAGTGTCCATACCTTTTCCAGTAGAAGCAAAAATCTGGACTCGGCTGGTTATTGGTTTCTTTCGGTCTCCTGGGTTCAACAGTTGGCCTTGAACAGGCTCCTCCTGCCATCTAAGTGGCAGGGCGCTTCACTCCGGCAGATTGAGGTATGCCCTTCCTCTTCACTACTGCCTCGTATCTTCGGGCAGCTTTCAAAACCAAATCATGGGTTGGGAAATCCCATGTAGCTAATGCAGCTTGGATCTCCTGGTCCAACCCTTGCTGAAATCTTCTAGCCCTGATCTCAGCAGTCGGTATCAAGTGTGCCACGAATCTATTGCGGTCTTGTGCTAGCTGTGTAGTATGTGATATAAAATCGAACATTGAGACATATCTTACCTACTGAGCATGGTAAACTCAGCATCATACTCATCCACAGATTTGGTCCACATCGAACCATATTGTAGATGAATAAATTGCTGCTCCATGTCGAATCGAGCAGTCTCTGGGAAGTATTTCGCGTCGAACATATCGCGAAAAGTCCTCCATTCGATCGATTGGTCGAGACGGCTTTCTTCCGCCTTCCACAAAACCCGTGCATTGTCAGTGAGTTGTAGCTTTGCAACTCGAACCCAAGCGATCTCTGGCACTTGTGCCGCTGCCAGATCATCTTCAATACTCCGAGCCCATTCTTCAGCTTCTAGAGGGCTCTCTTTTCCTGAGAATTGTTTGGGGTGCAAAGCCTGGAATTGCTTCACCCCAGGTACTTCCGCCTCTGGACGGTTCATCAAGATAGCAGTATGCTGCTGCTGTCCCTCCAGGAGACTGCAGATCGCATCAAGCAGTACCGTCGGCTCATTGATCGGAGCAGCGACGGTAGGTGTAAGCGGTAGAGGTGGTGGAGTGTTGTTGAAGTTGGTGCTAGTGTTGTTTGGGGAATCCATAACCTTGAAAGAAAATTTTTGGTTAGGAAAGATTCAAAATATATGAAATTGGAAGATTCAAGGAATATGTAAAGAATGGTTTTAGTTGCTGGTTCTTGTGTTATATTACTTAGGAATTCATGCAGAATTAACCTGCATGTCCATGCAGAGCTGACCTGCATATCCATATAGAGCTGACCTACATGGTAGGGTTCCATGCAAAACTGACATGCATCGGCCGCCAACAAAACCTGTCATGCCCCGCTACCCGGTGTACGGGCAGGGGACGTGGCGAGGCCCGCTACGTATTTACTATGAAGTAAACACGCTAAGCGTATCTAAGCAATATAAAGTAAAGTACACAAGAGACACGAATGTAAATGAACAACAACTTTATTTATTAACATTCTTCTATAGGTACAACTGGAAATGTAAATACATAGATGGAAAGCAATGCCTGAACAATGGCATGAACTGAAATGAAAATATGTACAAGTGACTATAGCTCGGGTTCTTCAGTGTACTACTCCAAATGCTCCTGACTGGTCTCGAGCTCTAGTACGTCCAATCCACCTGACAACATTCCAAATAAGAAGAGAAATAGGAATGTCGTCAGCAAACAATCGCTCAGTAAATCCCAAAGAAAGAAAGAAGTAGAATAGAAAGAAAAGTGAGTAAAACTAATAATGTTTGATTATAATATTAACGCAGTTGTTTCTAGCTTGGTACAGAAGATGCCAGTGTATACGAGAGGAGTCTAACTTACACCGTGGACTTTGGTAACCCATAGTATAAAGCTCCGTCGAAAATACTACGGAACAACGGCATGGATGTAATTACGTCTTAAGTGACCACCTCGTGCCACCTATAACATGTTCCATACCAGTTTACCCTTTTATAAACCCCGTAATATCTTATTGTATTGATTGTATTGATTGTACTATATTTTCTGTGGTAAATGGAAGACTTGCCGAAACCATGATATCAGTAAATGGAATGGATGTAAATGGATAGTCATGTAAACGGAGTATATCCATGGTTCGGTTCGGTCAATATAGATTGATATAGATTGAATAGACGGATTCATGGATTCATGTTGTATTGTAGTTTTATACTTGAATCACATTCAAGTCAGATTGATTAGATTGAAACTCAGTCTGAGTCAGACACTTTGAAAAGAACTTGAAATCATGAATTAGTTTTGATGTTATCGGTAACTGCTGCATATGGACGGCAGGATTTATGTCTTTTTCCAAGACAATTACCGTATTGATAACACCGTTTGTTAGATTGTCTACCTTAAATAGGCAAGCACCCATATCTCTGGATCCCCGAGGCTCAAGAGACCGGTCCCGCTTAAACCTATGTTTACTAGGGTCCTTATTGTAATTTAGTATAACTTGAGGGGGTTTATGTAAAAATAGTTTGAGATAATTTTCAAAATACACCTCAAGCATTTAATTATAGATGTGCATTTTATAAAAGTGAAATTTCTAGTGAGTAGAACCTAGTTTTCATTGTTCATGGTATTTTATTGAAATATTGGAATTGTATTGTTTTGTAATGGTATTTTCATGTAAATTGTGTTTCCTTTGATTTTGAAAACTTGGAACATTTGTATAATATATTAAAATAGATCTTTTGATAATATTCATATATATATTTATATATTTAATAAAAATAAATTTTTATTTATTTTTGTAGAAATCTCATTTTCTTAAAAATAGCATTAAAATTTTCATCGAGATCGAATGCTCCTTGCGGAGGTCTGCATCTCGCTCTACTAGGCCCGAGGACGTGCGATAATCCGCAACATCCAGTACGGGGTCCCCAAAAGTGGGTTGTAAAGGCGCAATTGCAAAGAATTGTTTAATACAACTTTTTATAGAAATGGTTTTGTAAGTTAAAGGTATTTATTTGTAAAGTCGTTTTATTCCATAACTATGTTCCCAAACATCCATCGTGCTATGTTAGAGATGTGTGTTGTGATGAGGTAGGTCGTTAGCTCGTGAACTATTTACAGGTAAAACAGGTATTATGTTATTTTATGTCGGGAATGAAGTTTATGGTATTTTACTGTAAAACTACGATAAAAATCGCAATAAAGAATTCTTTTGATATGTAACTTGTTTTAATATGTTGGTTAATGTTTGTTAAACATGATACGAGAGTTTGGTATTTTCTTGTTTAAAGAAAATAGGGTTTTTAAAGAAAACCCGAATCGGAAGTCGGATTAACTCCATTTCCGTCGGGTTTTAGAAATAGAAAAGTTTTAGAATAGAAAAGGAGAGGGAAAGAAGGGAATTACTGGATTTTAAGGTAGAGGGAAGAAGAGGGAAGAGTAGGGAAGCGTCGGTGCGTCGTTTCGTCACGGGAAACTCCTTGGATCGTCGCCGGAACTTCACCCTTTGCTAACTCCACTTGTACACTAAAGAGACTTGGGAATTCTTAAGATTTTTGGCAGGGATTTCTGAGTGAGGATGTGAGAAATGGGGTATGGTATTTATAGGAAAAATTAGGGTTTAGAGGTGATGAAGAATGCATTAAAATTGAGATTAATTGGGATTTTATTGTTCTCTGGAAATGTGCAGAGAAAATAAACAATGTAGGGTTAGTGGGGTAGTTGAAGAGGTGCTCGGGTGAAAAGATTGGGGACATCACCGACGGTTGGACCGGAGGTACCGGGTTTATTGGGCTTTTCGCTGGGCCAACACCGACGGGGGGTTAGGGTTTGGTGCCACGTGTTGGTGTCGCCTCGTATACCCGCATGCACATGTTTGTTTATTCTGTGTCTTTTTAGTTTACGTGTAGTGCACGTGTAGACTCTTGGACTTCTAAAAGATTAAAAGAAAATAAAATAAAAATAATATGTGGCTATTGGGATTTGAACTCGGGTGCTATGTCTCAGCAGTGCAAGGTCTTACCAATGAGCTACAAGCTCCTTCTTGTTGTTCAAAAGCAAAACAAATTTATAACTCGTGCTCAGGCTTAGGTGTCCCTTTCTGAATTTTGAACAAATTTCGTACAAAAAGTTAGGGTTGTTACAGGTGCCCTACAATCAAGCGAAAGTCTCTACTTATGAGCTGGATGATAACAACCCGAAGCAATCGATACCTGTCCTCTTAGGTCCAAGTTTAGGCGAGCCGCTCAAAAGCCGGCCACATTCCGCTTCTGCGGACGCTTTAGTCCCAGATTGCACCATCCCGCTAACACAAGATCGGATAATGGATTTGGTCACCAGCAAGGTTAAAACATTAGTGGCCGAAGCCGAAGCTCAGAAAGAAATTGGCAGTAGTGGACAGCTATATCCCACACAGTATGATCTGATCGAGTTCCCCAGCAGCTATGTCATTCCTAAGTTCGGAAGATTTGACTGGACGGGAAACGCAAATTAGCACATCGCCCACTTTAAAGCATCGTATGGAAATACAGGGGTCAGTGATACACTCCTTCTTCATCAGTTTTTCAACTCCTTGATCGGTGTCGCTTTCGATTGGTACGCGAGCATACCAGATGGGTCTGTCTCTACTTTTGCCCTAATGGAGTCTCTTTTTCGGCAAAGGTTCATGAGTTTCGGTGATAAAATCTCCATTGCTGACCTTGTGAAGACCAAGCCGGGGAAGAACGAAAGCAACATGAACTTTATCGCCCGATGGCGTAATCTCACGGTCAAGTGCGTACCGCCGCTGAAACAGGACGGGTCCGTCAGCCTTCACATTGGGAACCTCAGCAATTGGATGGTCCCATTCTTATGTACAGTAGGCCTCAAGACGTTTCCAGAGCTGACCAAGAGAGTTCAAATGTTGGAACGCTCGAAACAAGAGTCTACCCCGGACTCTCAGGGTGACAAGTCTTGGAAGAGCAGAAAAGACGACAATCGTAAAAGTGGGAGCTCCAATAAGACCAACGCCTTCAATGCATCTGACAATGAAGATAAGAGAAAGGCGGGCAAATCAAAAACAGACCGGGCTCGAAAGCCAGTTCTAGGAGGAGAAGGGCCTTCACTAAAGGAGAGAAAGAACAAAGTCTACTCTTTCAGAAGGGACAATGTCCGCAAGATATTCAAAGATGCCTTGAACAACGGTCTACAATTTCTACAATAGAAAAGACCCCACGAAACAAAAATGACTGACAATCCTCTATATTGCCCGTACCACCGAGTAGTGAGCCATGTGAAAGGTTATGCTAACGCCCTGGCCATCAACCGAGGTCGATTGCGGAACAAATTTTTTTCTAACAATGTAAACTTGGCGCTAGAATAACACTAAACCGGATCTACCATAAACCTAACTAGTAACTAAAGAAGCTATCTACTATGAAAAGAGTTTATACCAAGGGGCTCAAGTCCTTCAGGTCTTCACTCCTCTCCTTTAGCATGCTCTTAGTGGCCTCCATGATCAAGCTTGATCGATGGATTCCTCACGTCAAAGATGATCCACCCGAGAGTGTCTACTTTGAGCTCCTACCTTTAAACTAAGGTAACTAGGTTACATAGTATTCTAATCTAAGTAGCCTAGATGATGTAGAGAGTGATGATGGATTAATTAGTCTCAAGAACCCTAGGTTTCTCAACACATGAAACTATTAGGGTTTGAGGTAGAAGAGGAAAGCTTGGAGGAGATGAGAGTGTTGTAGAGAGCAACACAAGAAAATTAAGTGAAGAATGGCTAAGACTTGTGACTAAAAAAGCAAGCATGCCAAAAACAATAATAAAAAATTATCTTCACCATAAAATATCTAGATATTTTCTACAAAATATCTAGATGCCACCTTACCTCAACAGTAACCCATGACTCACTAAGTGAGTCAACAAGTAGCTATACTTCACATAATAAAAGTCAACACCTCATACCTCCACCTCATTTAACATTTAATCAAAAATATTAAATAACAAATGAGGTGTCTTGTTCTAGAAGCATTCTTGTCAAAAATTACAAGAATACCCATCATCCGTATATACATACCTGTATCCGTATTTCGAAAAAAACGAAAACAAAAGAGACGAAAATAATACAACAATATAATACCAGGATCCGGCTTAAACCAAAGCCCGCTAGTATTATCCGCCCGAAAATCATACGTGCACAAGTATACGTATGTGATCGAACCCTGCCGTAAAACCATACAGCCTCTACATCATTTCGCCCGAAGCAGAGAAACCCTTTGTGTGGGACTCTAAAGACTCGACAGTACGCCGATGGTGCGTTACTAGATAAATCCACAACCACAAGCACGTCAGCGGCACTAGCTGTACATAACGGCTACCCGGGTACCTGTCGAAAAGGAAAGTCGACGAGCAAAGTCATCCGGATCCCTACTGAGCCTATCCGTGACAATACCCATACAGTCCGGTCTCTTCGTCTAAGAGTATCGCATACCGGATCTAGGGGTGGTACGTGTCAGACCCTAATAACGCGATAATTCGTGCTGATGCGGCTCAGGACCAATCCGGGAAACTACTGATCAACCTATCAGTAAATCCCAACTGCCTTGGCCAAGGTCTTATGGTCCTGACCAATCGGACACAGTGCGATATCAACTCCCAATACCTGGAAAGAAGAATCCCTAACAATCACTCACTGCCACCATGTGGCTCGGGACTGTACCTAACTAAAACCTGTTTGCGCGACTCAGTAGAGCCATGGTAGGGTAGTGATCAAAGTACAGTAAGAACTCACACGAGACAAATGAAAATCTCAGGTCTAAAGACTAACCTGTATACATGTCACAAGAGAACCGCTATCTGACGATAGGTATAATACCATCTAGAGGTTCTCAACAAGTTCGTCCAGTGTACTCACCCCCAGTGAGCACCCGTATAAAATCTTAGGTGATCACACCAATGGTTGTGGGACCAACCACCGCCCCTCATTGGGGTCTATAAACGTACACGCAATTCTACTCTGGAGTATCGATGCCCGATCTCGATACTCCTACGACTTGGGACATTTAAGGATGTGCTTATGGACTACCCAGCTCCCACAAGCATGATCGCCATCACAACGTAGGTAGTCAAGCAAGATCCTACGGGCTTTATCAACATGTAACCGCAATATGTAATAACGTGTATAACATATGCCATATTAAGATAAAGTCAAACTATAATAGTATACCACTATATCAAGTCTTTATCAATATGTGCAAGCTGGATAAAGCATCAATAAAAACAAATACGCATATCCTGATAAAGACAACTTAAATAATATATTATATAACTGAGCAAGATCGTCATGTACATACATATCCCCAGCATCCACATGTATACATATACAATAATGGCCTCTAGGGCATACATATGCAACAATCTCCCACTTGCAGTAAAAGCCAGTTATTGTCGTACCGAATACCCAACGTCTGCTCTGAGGCCAGCTGCTGGCGTACCGCATACCCAACATCTCAAAAAGTCACTCGAACTGCGTTTGAGGGAGGGCCTTTGTAAATGGATCCGCCGTGTTCTCTTTTGTATCCACTCTCCGGACCTCGATCTCCTGGCGATCTATGATCTCCCTGATCAGGTGATACCACCTTAAGATGTGACTGGATTTCTGATGGGACCGTGGTTCCTTCTCTAAAGGTATAGCCCTATTGTTATCGCAATACAAGGGTATCGGATCAACAATGGACAGAGCTATCTGAAGTTCAGGAATGAACTTCTTCACCCAGACCGCTTCTTTTGTGGCATCGCTCGCAGCAATGTATTCAACCTCCATCGTCGAGTATGCGAAGGTATCCTGTATGGAACTCCTCCAACACACCGTCCCTCCATTGAGGGTAAACACAAAACCCGAGACAGACTTGCTGTCATCCTTGTCACTCTGGAAGCTTGAACCGGTAAAGGACTCGATCTTGGGGTCTCCATTACCGAAAACCAAGAACATCTCCTTAGTCCTTATTAGGTACTTGAGAATGTTCTTCACTGCTATCCAGTGGTTCTCACCTGGGTTCGACTGATACCGGCTCACCACGCTTAGCGCGTAAGCTACATCTGCTCTCATACATAGCATCGCATACATTATAGATCCTACCGCCGAAACGTAAGGTTTAGTGCTCATGCGAACCCTCTCCTCATCAGTCTTGGGAGACATCTTCTTGGAGTGGGTGATTCCATGCAATGCGGGTATGTTACCGCGCTTGGAATCTTCTATACTAAATCTCTTTAGTATGGTCTCTATGTACCTGGACTGCGAAAGTCCTAGTAATCTTTTAGATCTATCTCTGTAGATCCTGATCCCCAGAATGTACGAGGCATCACCCAGGTCCTTCATAGAGAACTTTTGTGACAAGAACAACTTGACCGATTGTAGCATAGGAATATCGTTTCCTATCAAAAGAATGTCGTCCACGTACAAGACTAGGAATACGATAGTTCGTCCTACAATCTTCTTATAAATACATGGCTCATCCTCGTTCTTGATGAAGTAAAATTCCTTGACTGTTTTATCAAAATAGATGTTCCAGCTCCGCGATACCTGCTTCAATCCATAAATGGATTTAAGCAATATGCACACCTTCCCGCTGCTCCCACTGTCTACAAAACCTTCTGGTTGATCCATATAAACGCACTCTTCCAAACTACCGTTTAGAAAAGCCATTTTTACGTCCATCTTCCAGATCTCATAGTCATGGAAGGCAGCAATAGCAAATAGGATCCGAATGGATTTGAGCATAGCTACTGGAGAAAAGGTTTCATCATAGTCCAATCCTGGTCTTTGACGAAAACCTTTTTGCAACAAGTTTAGCCTTATAGGTTTCCACTTGCCCATCTACACCAATCTTCCTTTTGTAGATCTATTTGCATCCAACGAGTTTTATCCCAGGTGGAGCAATTTCTAAGGTCCACACTTTATTGGCGTACATGGACTCCATTTCGGATTGCATAGCATTCAGCCACTTATCAAAGTCTCTACTGATAATGGCCTTCCTGAAACTAGTAGGATCATCTTCTTTCAAGATGCAATCATCTCTATCCCCGTCTATGAGAAAACCGTAGTATCTCTCGGGTGGATGAGAAATCCTACTAGATCTGCGGAGTGGCTGAGGCTCGTCTGGGACTACTGAATCCTGAGGTTCCACCAAATCTTCAGTTTCAGTTTGTGGTTCTGAAGTTTCTTCCAGTTCAATCGTACTCCCACTAATTTCTTTTGCAAGAAATTCCCTTTCCAAAAAGGTGGTGTGGCGAGATACAAACACCTTCTGTTCCTCAGTGTGGTAGAACAGATATCCATGTGAATGCTTTGGATACCCCCACAAACTTACATAGAACTGACTGTGCCTCTAGTTTGTCCGGTTTCTGTGTTTTCTCATAGGTCGGACAACCCCATATCTTAATATGCTTAAGACATGGTTTTTTACCACTCCATATTTCATATATAGTCTTAGGAACAGATTTAGACGGAACCTGATTCAATAGGTATGTTGTTGTTTCAAGCGCAAGTCCCCAGAATGAAAGAGGCAACTCGGCATTACTCATCATGGAGGGAACCATGTCCAATAGGGTACGGTTCCTCCGCTCCGATACATCGTTGTGCTGTGGTGCATACGGAGGAGTAAGCTGAGAGAGAATACAATTCTCTTTTAGAAAGTCCCGGAATTCCGTGCTCAAGTACTCCCCTCCTCTATCAGACCGGAGGATCTTGATACTTTTGCCAGTCTGGTTCTCTACTTCCTTTCTGAATTCTTTGAATTTCTCAAAAGCTTCAGATTTGTATTTCATAAGATACACATACCCGAATCTAGAGAGATCGTCAGTGAATGTGATGAAGTATGAGAACCCACCCCTTGCATGTATAAACATCGGACTATATAAATCACTGTATATGAGTCCTAAGAGCTCTGATGCTCTTTCTTCGTGTTCAGTAAATGGAGATTTCGTCATTTTTCCTTTGAGACAGGATCGACAAGTTTCATAAGATAAAAATTCGAACGTATTCAAATATCCATCCTTATGGAATTTACTTAGTCTTTTCTCTCCGATATGACCAAGTCTACAATACCATAAGTAGGATTCGTTCGTATCTGAACTCTTTCTCTTGCGTGTGTTTTATACATTGAAAACTGTGTTTTGATTTAGAACATAGATACCATTACACAGTGCACCTTCTGCAACTAATACCTGATTAAGGTAAATGTTCATGATATTTTTATCAAGAACAAACTTATATCCATCTTTATCAAGCAATGAAACTGATATGATGTTGCAAACCATGGAAGGTACATAGTAGCAATTGTTCAAAATCATAGTATTGCCTTTTGGCAACACTAGGTGATATTCACTGACGGCAGCAGCATAAACTTGTGCTCTGTTCCCTACTCTGATGGACATATCACCAGGTCCAACTATCCTACTTTTTCTCAGTCCCTGCAATAAATTACAGATGTGAGATCCCGATCCGGTATCTAGTACCCAGGAGGTAGGACTGACCGAAAAACAGTTCTCAATAACAAAAACACCTGAAGGAGACGCAATAGTATACTTCTTCTTCGTTGGGGTCATCAAGGAATTCATGCAATCCTTTTTCCCTTGCTCATACTCATGACAGCTGTCATAGTTTAGAGCCGAACCGACGTTCCCCAGCCCCGAATAAGAATTCGGATCGGTCAGGCGATAAATTTTATTATCTTGATTAGGGTGTGAAATGGTTGCTACCTGGAGAGAGAGAAAAGAAACACTTAGCGTGCGCAGATTAGATTGGTTATTAATTTATCTAACCAGGATGGCTCCCACTGTTTCCTCAAATTCTTCCTCAAACCCTAAAAGAAGAACTAGTCAGGATTAATCGCACGTCACAATACTTGCTTAACCTTTCGGCCAGGCTAGTTTCGGTACTTCGAAGGAGGTTTTCCAACGCTTTCGCGAAGTTCATTAATTATGTAACCTCTTTTCCCTGGAGGCGGAGCCCCGCTAACACCATTCTAGACACCTACTTGGTTTATAGCAATGATTGTTTAGTGAAATAATCTCCCAAGAGTAATCTTACTCATCAGTGGGATCAGGATCCAACTATCATAGTGTGATGACCTAGATAGAATCCACTCTAGTCACCACACTCCAGAAGGTATGCCAAAAACCGCAAGTTTCCTGTATATTTGAAACTCACGATGTGGTTTTTGCCCCTAGCGGTTCATGACCTTGACAAAGGCCAACAAATCATAAACCACTAGTCAAGTTCAACCCGTCATTATCATCCTGGATTAACCTAGACCCACTCGTACAAACCTTGATAAAGGCCAACAAGGTTATACAACTGTCCTAGATAATCCCATCTAAATGCAACAAATAAGCAATATCTTGCTACCGTACACTACGCCTTGACAAGGGCCAACAAACGCAGCACGAATATTGGGTATTACTCATCCGAAATTATGGAGGGCTACGGCAGGGTTTTTGGCGAAAAAACCCTTTAACGTAATGAATTTGATATCGTTGAAGGAACCTGAGTAGTTTTTAAAAAGAGTGGTTTAGCCTCCGCTTTTGAAAACATATGGTTTTGGAGAAAAAAACCGAGTAATCTACAGTATAAACTTTTGCTCAAAAGGTCACTTCCCGCGAAGGGATCTCGGCTCTTGCCTCGTGGAATGAGATGCTGGATATTCACAACTGAATACCACTATGAAAAGCGAAAGAATATAACTATAGTTTTTCGAAATTTTTTCCAGCAACATCTTTTTAGGTTTCTTTTCTTATATTAATCAAAATTAATGCGGTCCCATCATTTAACCTATCACACCAGAAAAGAACGAAAATATAATGTACGTATATGCCATCCGCATTCTCCACTGGGCCCCGTCATCACCCGTTAGGTTACTTAACTAACGACATAGCGGGGGCGGGACTAGCGCGGGTGTAAAATATATACAACATTTTTCACGTTCCTCTTCCCAGTGTATGGGTAAGAAGACGCGACGAGGCCCGCTACGTATTTACTCAGAAGTAAACACGCTAAGCGTATCTAATCAATATAATGTAAATATACACAAGAAGACATGAAGTGTAAATGAACAGCAACATTTATTTATTAAACATTTCTTTACAAGTACAACTGAAAATGTAAATACAGGAATGGAAAGCAATGCCTAAATAATGGCATGAACTGAAAAGAAAATATATACAAGTATCTAGAGCTCTGGGTCAATGGAGAACTAATCCAAGTCTTCAGTACTAGGCTCGACTTCCAGAGATTCCGATCCACCTGACAACATTCCAAAGAAAGAAGAAAAGGAATGTCGTCAGCGAACAATCGCTCGGTAACTCCCAAAAATAGGTAAGAATAGACAGATGAAAATATAACTGGTATATTGTAATTTTTGTTTTTCTGTTAACGCGGTTGTTTGTAGCTTGGTACAGAATATACCAGTGTATACGAGAGGAGTCCCACTATTCCGGAGACTAAGGTATACGGAGCACAAGGAACCGTTAGGCCACGGTACAACAGCAATGGATATTCAGGTTAGGTGTATTAAAGCTACCGTCTCGTAACACTTCTAACACATTCCGTACCAGTTTACCCCTTTAAAACCCCGTAATATCTTTTGTATTGATTGTATTGTTTTGTTTTATAAATGGAAAACTTGCCGAAACCATGATATCATGTAAACGGAATGGATATAAATGGATAGGCATGTAATCAGAGTATATCCATGGTTCAGTTCGGTCGAGTCATGTTGATATTGATTGAATTCTAGTATAAATGGATTCATGTTGAATTGGAGTTATACTTGAATCATATTCAAGGATAGATTGATTTCATATTAGACTGAGACTCTACCTGAGTCAGACACTTTACAACGAATTGAAGTCCTGAATTAGTTTTGATGTTATCAGTAACTGTTGTACATGAACGGCAGGATTTGTGTCTTTTTCCAAGACAATTACCGTATCGATAACACCTTTTTTAGGTTGTCTACCTTAGATAGGCAAGGACCCATATTCTCCGGCTCCCTCAGGCTCAAGAGATCTGGTCCCGCTTAAACCTATGTTTACTAGGGTCCTTATCGTAAATTAATATAACTTGAGGGGGTTTTATGAAAAAATGTTTTGATATATTTTCAAAATACATCTCAAGTATTTAATTAGCGTCTTTAGGGTTTTCATAATTGTAATTTTTATAAAGTGAATTATTCTAGTGGATATAACCTAGATTCCATTGTATATGGTATTTTAGTGTAATATTGGAATTGTATTGATTTGTAATGGTGGTTTCATAAAATTTGTGATTGCTTTGATTTAGAAAACATGGAATATATATAATGTATATTTAAAGTAGATATTTCGATAATATTTATATATATATATATAAATAGAACTTATTTATTAAATAGAAATCATATTTTTCTTAAAAATTGCATTAAAAATACCATCGAGATCGGATGCTCCATGAGGAGGTCTGCATCTCGCTCTACTATGCCCGAGGACGTGCGATAACCCGCACCATCCCGATCGGGGTTCCCCAAATTGGGTTGTAGAGGCGCATTTGTAAGGAATTAAATAATACACTTTTAAAGAAAACGGTTTTTTGAAAGTTTAGGGTATTTTATTGTAAACTTGTAAATTCCCACAATCTAATGTTCCAAAAGTCATCGTGCTATGTCAAGAATGTGTGTTGTGATGAGGTAGGTCATTACCTCATGAGTTTTCTAAAGGTAATACGATCAAAATGAATAAGCAATGTCGTATGTAAACATGATGGTATTTTACCGTAAAACTAAAATAAAAGTTGCAATACATATTATTTTGATATAAAACTTGTTCTAATGTGTTTGTTTATGATTCCTAAACAATATACAAAAATATTGTAAATTTGTTATTAAGATAAATGGTGTTTTTAGTTAAATTAGAAACGGGAGTCGGATTAACTCTGCTTCCGACTAGTTTTGAAAATAGAATTCGTTTTAATGGAAGGAGAAAAGGGAAAGTCGGACTTACAGGTTGGAATTAAAGAGAAGAGGTATAGGGAGATTTTGGGATCGTCGGGGAGTTGTTTCGTCTCTGGATTCTTCCCGAAACGTCGCCGGAACTTTGGCCTTTGCTAACTCCACTTGTACAACTTTTGAACTTAGAATTTTTTTAGAGAGTTTGGCATAGAATTTCTGAATAAGGAGGGCCAAAATGTAGGGTTGTGTTTATAGGGAAAATTATGGTTTAGGGTAATGAATTGAGAATTAAAAATGAGCATTAAAATGGATTAAAGAGGTGGATTATCACTCTCTGTTAATGTGCAGAAAAATCAAACAGTATGAGGAGAGTGGGGTAAGCCAAGGGGTGTCAGAGTTAGAGTTTTGTAGCATTCCCTATGAAGAAAACCGATGGTGTCGGCCCCTTCTCTACATCTTGCCGGCCAAATCCGTGGGTGGGGAGCTTGGATTCTTGCCATATGTTGGTGTCGTCTCATATATCTCAGTGCATATGTTTGATTTTGTTATGAATTTTCATTTTACGTGTTTTGCACGTGTAAACTTTTGAGCGTCTAAAAGTGTAAAATAAAATCAACAAAAAATATATGTGGCTCGGGGGATTCGAACACAGGGTCTACGTCACAGCAGTGCAAGGCTTTACCAACGAGCTACAAGTGCTTTCTTGCTGTTCAAAAGCAATTTAAATACTTATAGCATACACGGGATTACAAATACCTCATTTGTACATTAATTTTTAAACAATTTTCTGTACACTGAAACAGAGTTGTTACATTCTACCTTCCTTACAAAAATTTCGCCCTCAAAATTTACATTTATTTTAAGGACTAATTTACAAACAAGTGAGGGTATTTTGCATGCATGTCGTCCTCACGTTCTCATGTTGATTCTCCTGGTGAGTCTTTTATCCACATCACTTGAACCAAGTTTACTTCCTTGTTTCGAAGTGACTTTACCTTTCTATCCAGGATTTCAACAGGTTGTTGCTCACAGGATATGTCTGGTTGTACAGTGAGGTCGGAGTGATCAAGAATATGACCAGGGTCACTCACATACCTTCTGAGTTAGGATATGTGGAATACATTGTGCACTCCTTCCAATGAAGGTGGAAGTGTCAAGCGATAAGCCACTTCTCCGACTCGTTCGAGTATGTCGAACGGTCCAATATACCTTGGACTGAGCTTGCCCCGTATTCCAAAGAGAATCACTCGACGGTTTGGAGATGCCTTCAAAAATACATGATCTCCCGGTTGGAACTCTAAGTGACGGCATTTTGCATCAGCCCAGTACTTCCGTCGATCTTGGGCTATGCGCATTCTTTCCCTGATAGTGCGAACCATATCCATTGTTGCTACTATCATCTCAGGTCCAAGGAGTTCTCTATCTCCGATGTCGTCCCAACTTAATGGTGATCAACACTTCCTTCCATAAAGAACTGCAAAGGATTCCATTCCTATACTTGCTTGGTAGCTGTTGTTGTATGAAAACTCCACAAGATGTAGGTGATCTTCCCACGATCCTCCGAAGTCTAGCATACACGCTCTTAGCATATCTTCTAGTATCTGAATAGTTCGCTCAGACTGTCCATCTGTTTATGGATGATAAGTTGTGCTGAAGTTCAAACTTGTTCCCAAGCATGCTTGCAGACTCTGCCAAAATTGCGATCGAAATCTGGTGTCGCGATCGGAGACAATGCAAACCGGTACTCCATGTAATCTCACGATCTCCTGTATGAGTTCATGGGTATCAGAGATAGTACACATGAAGAGTTAAATCTTACTTAGATTCATACTTACTTCCATGTACTTATTTGCTAGTGTCTCAGTAGATTGGCCAACTTGAAATGGGATGAAGTGAGCCGACTTTGTGAGTCGATCCATAATAACTCATACTGCATCGTTACCTTTCATGCTGCGAGGAAGTGCAGTCACGAAATCCATAGTGATGTGTTGCCATGTCCATTCTGGGATAGGTAACGGTTGAAGTAAACCAGCTGTCCTATGATGTTCAGCCTTTACTTGCTGACACACCAAGCATTTAGCAACACTTCTGGCTACGTCACACTTCATTCCATGCCACCAGTAATTTTGACGCAGATCTTTGTACATCTTTGTGCCTTCAGGGTGTACTGAATATGGAGAGCTGTGAGCTTCTTTCATCAACTCTTTCCGCACAGAACCTTTGGGTACACACAACCTGCTTCCGTATCTCAAAGACCTGTCATTGTGTATGATAAAGCCTGTTCTAAGTCCACTTTCTACTTGTTCTCTGATCTTTTGCGACTTGGCATCACTTGCTTGAGCTGCTTTGATCTGATTGACAATAGTAGACTGAACTTGTAAGTTCATCAAACTTGAAGTGTTACCTGGCATGACCACTTCTATCTACATCTGATGCAAATCTTGTTGGAGCTTCCACTATACGGTGAGGTTCATTGATAGTGGTTGGAGACTAAGTGCATCAGGAACTACATTCACTTTCCCTGGATGATATTGTAGGTTGATGTTGAAGTCTGCTATAAGTTCTAACCATCTTCTCTGCCGCATATTCAACTCTTTCTGAGTAAACACATATTTCAGACTTTTGTGGTCTGTGTATATGTCCACTCGTTCACCAAGAAGATAATGGCGCCAAATCTTGAGTGCAAAGATTACGGCCGCCAACTCCAAATCATGCGTCGGATAGTTGCGCTCATGAATCTTCTGCTTTCTTGATGCTTAAGCGACAACTTTACTGTGCTGATGTAGAACACATCCTAATCCTTTATCGGATGCATCGCAATGCACTTCAAAACCTACAGATTGGTCCGGTATGACAAGGATAGGTGTTGATGTCAATCTCGACTTGAGTTCTACGAAAGCTCGTTCGCATGCTTCTGACCACATGAATTCTTCATCTTTACGTGTGAGCTTGGTCAGGGGTGTTGCAATCTTCGAAAATCCTTCAATAAACCTTCTGTAATTTCCTGCTAATCCCAAGAAACTTCGTATGTTCTTCACTGACTTCGGTGTCGGCCATTCGCTTACTGCTGATACTTTAGCTGGATCTATAGAGATTCCTTCGCCTGATACAATATGTCCGAGGAAACAGACTTGATCTAGCCAAAACTCGCACTTGTTGTACTTGGCATAGAGCTGATGCTGTCGTAAAGTCTCCAGGACAATTCGTAGGTGCTCGGCATGTTCTTTCCGACTCTTAGAATACACCAGGATGTCGTCGATGAAGAGGAAAACAAACCTGTCTAGGTACTCTCGGAAAACTTGATTCATTAGGTTTATGAATATAGCCGGTGCATTGGTCACTCCAAATGGTATCACAAGAAACTCATAATGACCATAGCGAGTCCTAAATGTCGTCTTCGGAATATCAGACTCCTTGACCTTCACCTGATGATAACCCGAACGAAGATCTAGTTTTGAGAAAACGCAAGATCCACTTAGCTGATCGAATAGATCGTCGATGTGCGGTAGTGGATATTTATTTTTTATAGTTACTTCGTTCGGATCTCTATAATCAATGCACATTCTGTATGAACCTTCCTTCTTCTTCATAAGTAGAAATGGTGATCCCCAACTTGAAATGCTGGGACGAATCCATCCTTTCTTCAATAATTCGTCCAACTGAGTTCGGATCTCTTTCAAACCTTCGGGACTTAGGCGATATGGTGCTTTGATCACCGGTTGTGCTCTAGGTACTAAATCAATGCTGAATTCAAGAGCTTGAGGCAAACCTGATATGTCTTCAGGAAATACATCATCGAACTCTCGAACTACATATGCCTTCGATCCTTCCTCCACTTGAAGTGTTGCAATCACTATCTTCTTCGGTTTTGCTTTGTATGTGCTTGGCTCCAGGGTACGGTCTCCACTTTTGAAATAAAAGACCAGATGCTCTGGAATCTTGAACACTACCCTCCTCTTATGACATTCGATGGTAGCATAAAAATTTATGAGCCAATCCATACCCAAAACAACATCGAAATTCGGTATGTCCAGCACCTTGAAGTCAGCATAGAATTCTCTGCTGCAGACGACCACTGGACATAGGTCATATCCTATTATTGCCTTTAGAACGCCGTTCTCTGAACTGACATTCCAGCTGGATACGAGAGGTTTGACTAGAATCGCATGAGTTTGGACGAACTGTTGCGACATAAAGCAATGAGATGCTCCAGTATTGAATAGTGCTAGTGCAGGGAGTGAGGCTACTAAGATCGTACCTAAGTTATGTGGGATGGGTTTTAGGTATAAGATAAAGATATATGGGTATACATAAAGACTGAAAGAAAGCTTGAAAGGAAAGAGCTACCAGTGATGACTTGGCCAGTGGCTTCAGCTTCTTGCACAGTCGTTGTGAAAGCATGTCGCCTCGGTACATTCCTCCTGGCCGGAGGAGCATTCCTCTGTCCATTCCGTTGTCCTTGAGGAAAGTTCCTCTGAGCTTGGTGGAACTGACGAGGAGGTGGTACAGTCGGTCCACGAGGAGGTGGAGCTGGGAGAGCGAGTCGTGGAGCAAGTACCTGGATGGCTGGTTGCTGCTGATAGGTAATTGCTGGTCTGGGTGCAGCATTTGGATTGAGTCTACGAGGACAAGACCCAATATCATGTATGGCTGAACCGCAGACTAAGCAAAGTCGATTTGCACACCGGCAGTCCTTCGCCAGGTGTCCATCCCTTCTGCAGTAGGTGCAAAAGGCTGGGCCGGGCCTGTTTATTGGTACTCGCGGTCTCCTGGGCACAAAAGGTGGCCTTGAAGAGGCTCCTCCTGCCATGTAGATGGCAGGGCGCTTCACCCCGGCAGATTGGGGTCTGCCCTTCATCTTCACTACTTCCCCATATCGACGGGCAGCTTTCAGGGCCACCAACAAAACCTGTCACGCCCTGGTTCCCAGTGTACGGATAAGACGCGACGAAGCCCGCTACGTATTTACTCAGAAGTAAACACGCTAAGCGTATCTAAGCAATATAATGTAAATATATACAAGAAAACATGAAGTGTAAATGAACAACAACTTTTATTTATTAAACATTTCTTTACAAGTACAACTGAAAATGTAAATACAGGAATGGAAAGCAATGCCTAAACAATGGCATGAACTGAAAAGAAAATATATACAAGTATCTAGAGCTCTGGGTCAATAGAGAACTGCTCCAAGTCTTCAGTACTGGGCTCGACTTTCAGAGAGTCCGATCCACCTGACAACATTCCAAAGAAAAAAGAGAAGGAATTTCGTCAGCGAACAATCGCTCGGTAACTCCCAAAAATAGGTAAGAATAGACGGATGAGAATATAACTGGTATATTGTAATTTTTGTTATTCTGTTAACGCAGTTGTTTGTACCTTGGTACAGAATATACCAGTATATACGAGAGGAATCCCACTATTCCGAAGACTAAGGTATACGGAGCACAAGGAACCGTTAAGCCACGGTACAACAGCAATGGATATTCAGGTTAGGTGTATTAAAGTTACCGTCTCGTAACACTTCTAACACATTCTGTACCAGTCTACCCCTTTAAAACCCGTAATGTCTTTTGTATTGATTGTATTGTTTTGTTTTATAAATGGAAAACTTGTCGAAACCATGATATCATGTAAACGGAATGGATATAAATGGATAGGCATATAATCAGAGTATATCCATGGTTCGGTTCGGTCGAGTCATGTTGATATTGATTGAATTCTAGTATAAATGGATTCATGTTGAATTGGAGTTATACTTGAATCATATTCAAGGATAGATTGATTTCATATTAGACTGAGACTCTGCCTGAGTCAGATACTTTACAACGAATTGAAGTCTTGAATTAGTTTTGATGTTATCGGTAACTGCTGTACATGGACGGCAGGATTTGTGTCTTTTTTCCAAGACAATTACCGTATCGATAACACCTTTTTTAGGTTGTCTACCTTAGATAGGCAAGGACCCATATTCTCCGACTCCCTCAGGCTCAAGAGATCTGGTCCCGCTTAAACCTATGTTTACCAGGGTCCTTATCGTAAATTAATATAACTTGAGGGGGTTTTATGAAAAAATGTTTTGATATATTTTCAAAATACACCTCAAGTATTTAATTATCGTCTTTACGGTTTTCATAATTGTAATTTTTATAAAGTGAAATATTCTAGTGTATATAACCTATATTTCATTGTATATGGTATTTTAGTGTAATATTGGAATTGTATTGATTTGTAATAGTAGTTTCATGAAATTTATGATTGCTTTGATTTAAAAAACATGGAATATATATAATGTATATTTAAAGTAGATATTTCGATAATATTTATATATATATATATATATTTATAAAAATAGAACTTATTTATTAAATAGAAATCACATTTTTCTTAAAATTTGCATTAAAAATCCATCGAGATCAGATGCTCCGTGAGGAGGTCTGCGTCTCGCTCTACTAAGCCCGAGGACGTGCGATAACCCGCACCATCCCGATCAGGGTTCCCCAAAATGGGTTGTAGAGACGCATTTGCAAGGAATTAAATAATACACTTTTAAAGAAAACGGTTTTTTGAAAGTTTAGGGTATTTAATTGTAAACTTGTAAATTCCCACAATCTAATATTCCAAACGTCATCTTGCTATGTCAAGAAGTGTGTTGTGATGTAGTAGGTCATTACCTCGTGAGTTTTCTAAAGGTAATACGATCAAAATGAATAAGCAATGTCGTATGTAAACATGATAGTATTTTACCGTAAAACTGAAATAGAAGTTTCAATACATATTATTTTGATATGAAACTTGTTCTAATGTATTTGTTTATGATTTCTAAACAATATACAAAAAGATTGTAAATTTTTTATTAAGATAAATGGTGTTTTTAGTTAAATTAGAAAGGGAAGTCGGATTAACTCTGATTCCGACTAGTTTTGAAAATAGAATTTGTTTTAATGGAAGGAGAAGAGGGAAAGTGGGACTTACAGGTTGGAATTAGAGAGAAGATATAGAAGGAGATTTTGGGATCGTCGAGGAGTTGTTTCATCACCGGATTCTTCCCGAAACGTCGCCGGAACCTTTGCTAACTCCACTTGTACAACATTTGAACTTAGAATTTTTAGAAAGTTTTGGCGTGGAATTTCTGAATGAGGAGGGCCAAAATGTAGGGTTGTATTTATAGGGAAAATTAAGGTTTAGGGTAATGAATTAAGAATTAAAAATGTGGATTAAAGAGGTGAATTATCACTCTCTGTTAATGTGCGGAAAAATCAAACGGTATGGGGAGAGTGGGGTAGGCCAAGAGGTGTCAGGGTTAGAATTTTGTAGCATTCCCTACGGAGAAAAACGGCGGTGTCGTCCCCTTCTTTACATCTCGCCGACCAAATCCGAGGGTAGGGAGATTGGATTCTTGCCACGTGTTGGTGTCGTCTCATATACCTCAGTGCATATGTTTGATTTTGTTGTGACTTTTCATTTTACGTGTTTTGCACGTGTAAACTTTTGAGCTTCTTAAAGTTTAAAAGAAAATCAACAAAAAATATATGTGGCTGGGGGGATTCGAACACAAGGGCTACATCACAGCAGTGCAAGGCTTAACCAATGAGCTACAAGTGCTTTCTTGTTGTTCAAAAGTAATTTAAATACTTATAGCATACACAGGATTGCAAATACTCCTTTTGTAAATTAATTTTTAAACAATTTTCTGTACACTGAAACAGAGTTGTTTCATTCTACCCTCCTTACAAAAATTTCGTCCTCGAAATTTACATTTATTTTAAGGACTAATTTACAAACAAGTGATGGTATCTTGCACGCATGTCGTCATCACGTTCTCATGTTGATTCTCCTGGTGAGTCTTTTATCCACATCACTCGAACCAAGTTTACTTTCTTTACCGCTGGAGAATCGTTCTACCAGAGTATAGACAGATGCCCTCAGATCGTCCTAACGACGCCTATAGCTTCACGACACTTTTCTAGTTCACCAGACAGGACCCCTTTTGTTCCGAAGTGACTTCACCTTTCTATCCAGGATTTCAACAGGTTGTTGCTCACAGGATAAATCTGGCTGTACAGTGAGCTCGGAGTGATCAAGAATATGACTGGGGTCACTCACATACCTTCTGAGTTAGGATATGTGGAATACATTGTGCACTCCTTCCAATGAAGGTGGAAGTGCCAAGCGATAAGCCACTTCTCCGAGTCGTTCAAGTATGTCGAACAGTCCAATATATCTTGGACTGAGCTTACCCCGTCTTCCACGGTTTGGAGATATCTTCAAAAATACATGATCTCCCCGGTTGGAACTCCAAGTGACTGCGTTTTGCATCAGCCCAGTGCTTAGTTTTTCGAAATTTGTTCCAACAATATCTTTCTAGGTTTCTTTTCTTGCATTAATCAAAATTAATGCGGTCACATCATTTAACCTATCACACCAGAAAAGAACAAAAATACAATGTACGTATATGTCATCCGCATTCGCCACTAGGTCCCGTCATTACCCGTTAGGTTACTTAACTAATGACTGAGTGGGGGCTGGACTAGCGCGGGTGTAAAACATATACAACATCTACTAATATATATAACATTCGTCCCAGGCATGATATAATCAACATCACAGAATCTCAGCAAGCAACACAGAGTGGTGGATAATCTTGGAGCCTCGGGTTTCATTTGAGTCGCAAATAAAACCCGACGTTCCCGGTCGTGTGGATATCCTGTGCAATGAAATCAGGACCCCTACGAGCGTGGCAAGTTATCCGCCAATCTCAGAAGTGAGGCAACCCCAATCAACAAAGTGAATGGGCCATCCAGCACTCCACAGGATCCGGTAACTTGAGCGCCCCTCCATGGGTCATCTTATACCCCCTAAGAGTACGGCGAATAGCCCGCCAATTCTAGAGTGAAGCCCCCTCCGTCTCAACGCTATGAGATGCGAGCTTGTTGCCTTTTAGAACCCGGCTATTCATGCACTCCACCACGGGGTAATCCTAGTATAGAAAATGAAAAAAATATGTACAATGGTGACATCGACCTCAATACGGTCGTGCCCCAAATAAATAATATACAACATGGCAGTGACGGTTGTCCACATGTCGGACGCTCGCCCAGCAATAACAAATGTACAAAAGAATCTCAACTGTACCACTAACAATGCATCACAAGCTATCCACTACGACTATCCAACCACAACCACAGCACAAACACAGAACATCAACGTGAATGTCATATTCGCAAACCTGTCTAAAAGAACATATAGCAGTTAGACGAGCTATACCGCTCAAATGACATTCACGGTCGCAGATAGAAATGAATGTACTGAAACTATTAAACAGTGTTAAAAAAATAACGACTTCAAAATACTCTATAATGCCCCAAACTCAAAGATAACAGAATATCCAACTTGGGCAAAAACAAACATATCCTGAAACCATAAATCCAAGTGATACAGAGCACCAAACAAAAACGACAATTTTTCACCATCACAAAACCGGCCAGGCCGGCCAAATTGGAAAGTTATTGCCTCGTTTTTCTTTGGTGTTCTAGTTGTCACATAAGTAGTCTTCTGCAATTGTTTTTAAAAAAATTTGAAGACTTTAAAAGTTCGACTGAAACTTGAAATTTGGGTTTCGATGTTTCGGAGTGATTTCATTTTCGTTACTTTAACAACGTTTAAATCTGCTAGTATAGGGTTTATGGGCTGTCTCTGATACCATGAAAGGTTATGCTCACGCCCTGGCCATCAACCGAGGCCGATTGCGTAACAAATTTTTTTCTAACGATTTAAACTTAGCGCTAGAATAACCCTAAACCGGATCTACCATAAACCTAACTAGTGGCCTCCATGATCGAGCTTGATCAACGGCTTCCTCACGTCAAAGATGATCCACCCGAGAGTGTCTACTTCGAGCTCCTACCTTTAAACTAAGGTAACTAGGTTACTTAGTATGCTAATCTAAGTAGCCTAAATGATATAGAGAGTGATGATGGATTAATTGGTCTCAAGAATCCTAGGTTTCTCAACACATGAGACTATTAGGATTTGAGGTAGAAGAGGAAAGCTTGAAGGAGATGAGAGTGTTGTAGAGAGCAACACAAGAAAATTAAGTGAAGAATGGCTAAGTCTTGTGACTAATAAAGCAAGCATGCCAAAGATAATAATAAAAAATTATCTTCAACATAAAATATCTAGATATTTTCTACAAAATATCTAGATGCCACATTGTCTCAATAATAACCTATGACTCACTAAGTGAGTCAACAAGTAGACATGCTTCACATAATAAAAGTCAACACCTCATACATCCACCTCATTTAACATTTAATCAAAAAGATTAAATAACAAATGAGGTGTCTTCTTCTAGAAGCATTCTTTTCAAAAATTACAAGAATACCCCTCATCCGTATATACATACCAGTATCCGTATTCCGAAAAATACGAATAAAAAAGAGACGAAAATAATCCAACAATATAATACCAGGATCCGGTTTAAACCAAAGCCCGCTAGTATTATCCGCCCGAACATCATACGTGCACAAGTACACGTATGTGATCGAACCCTGTCGTAAAACCATACGGCCTCTACATCGTTTCGCCCGAAGCAGAGAAACCCTCTGTGTGGGACTCTAAAGATTCGACAGTTCGCCAGCAGTGCGTTACTAGATAAATCCATAACCACAAGCACGTCAGCAGCACTGGCTGTACGTAGCAGCTATCCGGGTACCTGTCGAAAAGGAAAGCCGATGAGCAAACTCATCTGGATCCTTACTGAGCCTATCCGTGACAATATACGTACAGTCTGGTCTTTTCGTCTAAGAGTATCGCATACTAGATCCAGGGGGTGGTAAGTGTCAGACCCTAATAACCCGATAATTCGTGTTGATGCGGCTCAGGACCAATCCGGGAAACTACTGATCAACCTATCAGTAAATCTCAACTGCCTTGGCCAAGGTCTTATGGTCCTGACCAATCGAACAGAGTGCGATATCAACTCCCAATACTTGGAGAGACGAATTCCTAACAATCACTCACTATCTCCATGTGGCTCGAGACTGTACCCAACCAAAACCTATTTGCACGACTCAGTAGAGCCGTGGTAGGGTAGTGATCAAAGCACAGTGGGAACTCACATGAGACAAATGACGATCTCAGGTCCAAAGACTAACATGTACACATGTCACAAGAGAACCGCTATCTGACGATAGGTATAATACCATCTAGAGGTTCTCAGCGAGTCCGTCCAGTGTACTCACCCCCAGTGAGCAACCGTATACAATCTTAGGTGATCATACCAATGGTTGTGGGACCAACCAGCGCCCCTTGTCGGGGTCTAGGAACGTACACGCAAGTCTACTCTGGAGTATCGATGCCCGATCTCGATACTTCTGCGACTTAGGACATTTAAGGATGTGCTTATGGACTACCCAGCTCCTTCATGTATGATCGTCATCACAACGCAGGTAGTCAATCAAGATCCTACGGGCTTTATCAACATGTAACCGCAATATATAATAACGTGTATAACATTTGCCATGTCAAGATAAAGTCAAACCATAATAGTATACTATTATATCAAGTCTTTATCAATATGTGCAAGCTGGATAAAGCATCAATAAAAACAAATACACATATCCTGATAAAGACAACTGAAATAATATACTATATAACTGAGCAAGATCGTCCTGTACATACATATCCCCAGCATCCACATGTATACATATACAATAATGGCCTCTAGGGCATACATATCCAACACCATGCAATCGAGGATTACTAAATTTTCAAAGACTGGGTCGAGAAGCAGTATAAGACTGGGGAGATCGAGCTGTCCAAGAGTGTGTTGGTGAATATTCAAGCTGCAACCGCCAACTTTATACAGACACAAGCTGAAGCCTTCTGGGAGCAGACAACTGAACCCGCTACCCTGAGACATGGAACTGACTCGCCGCAGCCTTTATGGAGCATGCACATGTCTAAAAAGATGAAGAAGATGCTAAAACTACTTCAAAAAGAGCCCAGAATGGAATGGGAAGGGTAGAAGGAGCCCACCGTTCCAGTTACTAATTCGGCTCGATCAGGCTCAAAATCCAAAAAGCTCAAGAAGAAGAAAAGTGCAGCTCGACGCCAAAAAGAGTCTGCAGGAAAATCGACCATTCAAAAATATATCGATTCCCTCAAAGACTATGAACAAAAGGAAAGAACTCTAATTCAATTGAAGGAGTTCTTCCCCGTAGAAGTGGCTGAGATTCTAGAGGAGCTAGAAGAAGACTCTGATGACGAGTTCCCTATAGTGACCTGCTACGTTGTCCACCTTGGTAGAGACTCTGAAGAAGAACTCTGTTTTCCTGAGGAGGACAAGGAGCTCGCCATGAAGGCTAACTAAATCCAACTCAAAAGTGGTAAGGCTCTACCGCCAAATCAAGGCAATGCTCCAAAAGGGAAGGAAAAACAAGTTTCTAATGAAGAAGATGGCGGAGAGCTTACTCATGAAGACTTGAGTCCTTCCCAGTAGACTATAATGTCTTGGCTCATCTCCGGAAGCTTCCGTCTCTCTTAAGCATCTATGATGCTCTGGTCCTATCCAAGGAGCTCAGAGATGTTCTCATTCATGCCCTGCAAAATCCCGAGCGGTATCAGGCTCGTTTCGTGGAAATTAATATGAAAGAGGCCCAGTAGACTCTGTATACAGCCGCGGTCATATTTAAAGATGAAGACCTGTTACTGGGAACAGCTGAGCACAACCGATCGCTTTACATGACAGGGTACAACAATGGAGACCGAATTAATCGCATATTGATTGACCCGGGGTCCTCGGTGAACATCATGAATTTGCGGACTCTAAAGAGTTTGTCAATGGACGTCCGACACCTGTCAAGGGAAAGAATTGTCATTCAAGGCTTCAATCAAAACTGCCAGAAAGTTCTGGGGTCCATAGCTCTGCCAATTAAATTTGGGGATTTGCAGACCGGAGCTAAAATATACGTGATCGACGCCGACACGTCCTATAAGATTCTTCTGGCAAGGTCGTGGCTTCACGATTACGATATCGTTCTGTCAACTCTCCATCGGTGCATGAAGTATACCAAAAATGGAAAAGAAAGACGCATTGACAGAGACATCCAGCCGTTCGGTGTGCATGAAGTCCGATATGAAGATTCTCGATACTTTGTGAACCTCCAAAGTGCTGAGCCATAGCTGATCAAAGAAAGAACGGCCCCGAAACTCAAAAGCAAATCTGAGCCAGCTGTCACTTTCAAAAGCATAAACCCCTAAGTGTGTCCGCGTTTCCACAGTGACATTGATGAGTCCGACGCTGTAAGTCCGTCCTTCCGTAAAACTCGCCCTCATTTCGGTAGTGATACGGACGAGTCTGATATTGAAGGCCCATCCGGCAGCAAAATTCGCCCTCGTTTAAGCAGCGATACTGAAGAATCAGAGGAAGAGGACCCGTCTTGCAATAGCTATGCAGATTAGTCTCTCATGAAAATGAAAAGCTAAGAGAGACCTTCAAAGTTACAGAAGGGTCCCTAGCCGTCACAAGGGTGCCGGAGCAGATGTGCAAAGAGCTCGATGCATTGTCGGTCTCTACCGTGGACCAGCTGAAAACCTTCTACGTTTCCGGAATAAAGAGTGGACAGAAGGGCATCCTATTTTATGGGTCAAATCCTATCGTGCACCCGGACGATTTGTCTGTCACGTGCCTTCCCTATGAAAGAGGCATAAGAGCCGTCTTAAACCCCAAATATTATGCGCCCGAGATGTGGGAATATTTTAAAAAGTGCGAATGTCGGTTATATCAAACCGACTCCGAAGCGAAGTTTTATGAGGGGCTGTGGCACTCGCCTCAGGTCCGAGCACTCATCGATGGACGAATCCCAGATAGACGGGGCATTGGTTTCATTCAACCTAATGTCAAGGCATGCTGCATGATCCATATTATTGAAGCCAGCGAAGAGTCAAAGTATGAAGATGAGCTAGCCGAGCCAGAAGAAGCCCCTCAAGAGCTCGAAGATGGCGGACAAGCAACCTTCGATGAGCTAACCTAGGTTGATTTAGGAACGCCCAATAATCCAAGGCCGACCTATATCAGCTCACTCTTGTCAGAGGAAATGAAAGAGAAGATAATCGCCCTGCTATATGAGTTCGCTGACTGCTTCACATGGACGTACAAAGAAATGCTTGGTCTCTCCCCTGAAGTGGTCGTGCATAAGCTGGCTATTTCTCCTAATGTCAAGCCAGTCAAACAAGCTCCTTGAAGAATGAGAAGGGTGCTGGAAGAGAAGGTCATCGAAAAAACCAAGAAACTCATCAATGTCGGCTTCATAAAAGAAAAGAAATATGCGGATTAGATCACATGCATCGTCCCAGTGAAAAAGAAGAATGGGCAGATCCGAGTCTGTGTCGATTTCAGGGACCTGAACAAAGCATGCTCTGAAGATGACTTCCCGCTACCAGTCATGGAAATGATGGTCGATGATACCTCAAATTACGAGCAGTTCACCTTCATGGATGGCTTGTCTGGATATAATCAGATCAAGATGTCGCCCGAGAATGAGAAACACACAGCATTTCGAACCCCGATCGGGATATACTGCTACAAGGTGATGCCGTTCGGACTAAAGAATGCGGGCGCCACATATCAAAAGGCAATGACCAAAATCTTTGATGACTTAATCTATAAAGTCGTCAAATGTTATGTTGATGATTTGGTCGTTAAGACTAAAACCAAGGATGATCACATCCGAGATCTCAGGGCCGTTTTCACCCGACTGAGGGAACACGATCTGAAGATGAATTCTCTAAAGTGCGCTTTTGGCGTGTCATCGGGAAAATTCTTGGGCTTCATAGTCCGACATCGGGGGATCGAAATTGACCCATCAAAAATAAAGGCTATCATAGAGATGCCTCCTCCAAAGAATCTGACGCAGCTAAGATCCTTTCAAGACAAGCTCGCTTACATACGAAGGTTCATCTCGAATCTATCGGGAAGATGCAGGCCCTTCTCAAAGCTCATAAAGAAAGGAGCTCCCTTTGTCTGGGACGCCGAATGTCAAGAAGCATTCGAAAATATCAAACAGTACATGTTAAACCCTCCAGTACTTGCTGCTTCTATCCCAAATAAACCGTTGATTCTTTATACCACCATGTTAGATGAGTCACTTGGTGCGCTCCTTGCCCAAAACAACGAGGAGGGAAAAGAAAATTCCCTCTACTACCTCAGTCGAACTTTAGTCGGGGCAGAACACAACTATTTTCCGATCGAAAAGCAATGCCTGGCTCTGATATTCACTGTGAAGAAGCTGATGCACTATCTGCTCGCTCATCGGGTTATGCTGATCTCCAAGGTCGACCCGCTAAAACACTTAATGACCAAAGAAAGCCTAGCCGGAAGAATGGAAAGATGGGTTGTCATGCTTCTTGAGTTCGACATAGTCTATACTCCTCAGAAAGCAGTAAAAGGGCAAGCCCTTGCTGACTTCCTCGCTGCTCATCCCATACCTATAGGGTTGCCTCTCAATTGCGAGTTACCCAATGAACAAGTGCTGCATCTCGAAGATAATGAGCCATACTGGGAGCTCTACTTCGATGGAGCCTCATCAATAAGGAGATCTAGCAAATCAAGCATCCCACAGATAAAAGCAAAGATATGATTGGTGTTCGTCACGCCATCAAGAGGAACCCTACGACGTTCTTTCGCTCTTACAGAGCCTCGCACAAACAACGAGGCTGAGTACGAAGCTCTGATAGCTGGTCTGGAGCTTTCCATAGAAATGGAAATCTTTCGGCTACGGGTTTACAGTGACCCCCAGTTTATCGTCAATCAAGTGAGTGGCGACTACAAGATATATAAGCCTGAGTTAGCTCGATACAACAGTCGGGTTGTGGAACTTACGAAACTGTTCACTCACGTTGAACTAATGAGAGTCCCTAGGGAGTTGAACGGAAAAGCCGACGTACTCGCTCGCCTAGCCAAAGAGCTGGCTGATCCCGACATAAATGAAATTCTGATCACAGTCAGGAGCCGGCAAATTCTGTCCTAAGTCTCTTTACGAGAAGAGGAAAGCGCAGAGCAAAAGAGCAATCCTGCTGAAGAAATTCTGATCATTCAAGACGAGCCTGATTGGAGAGAGCCATTCATAAAGTACCTCCGATACGACAAGCTGCTCGAAGAAAAATTGACGAGGGTTCAGTTGAAGAAGAGAGCTCTCCGATACATGTTTGTAAATAATACTCTATACCGCAGATTATATGACCAACGCTGGCTCAGGCGTCTGTCATCGGCCGAAACACAAAAAGTCATGAAAGAAGTTCACTCGGGCATCTGCGAAGCTCACCAATATGGCCCCAAAATGCGGCTTCAAATTAAACGGCTTGGGTATTACTGGCCTACCATTATAAGGGATTGCGAAGAGTATGTGAAGAGGTGTCATCTCTGCCAAATTCACGGTGACTTCATTCACAAGCATCCCAATCCGCTGCATTCTACGGTGGCGTCATGGCCCTTCGAAGTTTAGGACACCGACATAGTTGGTCCAATTGATCCTCCATCATCCAAACGCCATCGGTTCATATTGGCCGCAACTGATTACTTCTCCAGATGGGCTGAAGCTGTCCCGCTTAAAGAAATCAAGACAGAAGATATTCTGATATTCTTCCGGCATAATATTCTATACCTCTTCGGTACACCTAGAAGAATCATTTCTGATAACAGGCCTTCTTTCAAGAGCTTCAAAGTCTCAAAGTTCGCTACTCAGTACAAGATAGACTGGAGATATTCCTCCATCTATAATCCAAGAGCCAATGGGCTAGCCAAAACCCTCAATAAAACTCTATGCAAGCTTCTGAGGAAAAATACTTCAACCAACAAGAGAGACTGAAATCTCAAGCTCCACGAGGCATTGTGGGCATATCGTACCACGCACCACACTCCAACTTAGTCCACTCCATACTCATTACTCTTTGGAGTGAAGGCAACCCCCCCTCGAAGTCGATGTTCCAAGCCCAAGAATGACTGTTCAACAAGAGTCGACGGAGGAGGAAAACGTGCTCCTTCGGCTCAAAGAGCTCGACGCCCTCGAAGAAAAGAGGCTCGCGGTACAGCAAAATCTGGAGCTGTACCGAGCCCAAATGTTATGGGCCTATGACAAGATGACCCGTCTCTGTGCTTTCAAGAAAGGAGAATTGTTGTTGGTCCTCAAAAGACCGATCATCCCTAATCGACATGCCAAGGGAAAATTCAAGCCGGATTGGGAAGAGTCATACGCCATCGAGAAAGTTTTCGATGGAGGATCCTACCAACTAATAAGTGCTGAGGGAGAAAGGCCCATACCATCCATCAATGGCCGATATCTCAAGAAATACTACGCGTGAATGCTCCAAGTCGCAGACGAATTGAGCACACCGGCCCTACGGTTTGAATCATACATCCTATAAAATCGTATGCAATCCACGGGCGCAAATGACCCATATCTCTCCCAAGTCCTACTGGAGAGACTACATCTGAAGTCCTACCGGCGATGAAGAATTTAAAAAAAGGAGAGAAAGAAAAAAAGAAGAAGAAGAAGAAGAAGAAGAAAGGTATGTCCACAAGTAAAATGGGCACGGATGAAAACCCGAAAGGGCTCCATGAGTAAAAATAGCTGGACTGCCGGCGAGTTTGTGAAGATCCGAAAGGATGCAAACACTTGAAAAGAGATGAAATACACTCGCAAAGTCCTCTCGACCTTGTTGGGAGAAAATCCCCGCGTGAGATCTTTACTACTCACAAAGGGACAACACACTTAGGAATCCTCATGATTCCTAACGAGAATATACACCTGCGAGATCCTCTCGACTCGTAGGGAGAAAATGCTTTTATGAGACCCTTACAGCTCATAAAATTGAAAAGCCTTAGGTGATAGAGATCTAAACCTGTCTCCTAAGCCATCACTCCCCAACGGGCAACAGCAAATGATGAGTCACTCCTGACACTACGCTTCAGTATTAGCGGTGTCGATGCCGACCAAAACTCAAACCCCAAGTTTCCCAATGGAAAATGATAAGTCGCTCCTAGCACTGCGCTTCAGTGTTAGCGGTGTTGATGCCGACCCAAAAACCAAATCCCAAGTCCTCCCGGGACAAATGATGAGTTGCTCCTGGCATTATTCCAGTGTAACAATGCTGATGCTAAACAAAATCCAAGTTCCAAGTTCCTCTCAAATTCAAAAGTCCCACCAAATAAGGCAAAAATCAAACATATCAAATCATTGTCCCACCCAGCAGCGCTTCCAAGCTCAAAAGTCTCGCTGGACGGGTAGGGAACTCCCAAAACAAATCAAATCAAACAAGTCAACCAATCACCTTCTCGGTGCAATCAAGTTCCGCCTCAGAAACAAATCAATCCCGACACCGCAAAAAGCGGAGCAAGTCAACTTCAACCCCGACACCGCAAAAAGTGGAGCAAGTCAAATCAAATCCCGACACCCCAAGAAGCAGAGCAAGTCAACTTCAACCCTGACACCGCAAGAAGCGGACCAAGTCAAATCCAAACCCTGATACAGCAGAAAGCGGAGCAAGTCAAATCCAAACCCTGACACCGCAAGAAGCGGAGCAAGTCAAATCCAAACCCCGACACCGCAGAAAGCGGAAGAAGTCAAATCCAATCCCTGACACCGCAAGAATCGAAGAAAGTCAAATCAAGTATCGACCGTCCAAGTCGCAAAAATGGCAGCACCGATCGTCCAAGTCAAAAAAATGGCAACACCGACCGTCCACGTTGATAAAATGGCAGCACCGACCATCCACATCGCAAAAACGGCAACACCGACTGTCCACGTCACTAAAAGGACAGCACCGACCGTCCACTTCACAAAAAGGGCAACATCGACCGTCCACGTCGCTAAAATGGCAGCACCGATCGTCCAAATCATAAAAATGGCAGCACTGACCGTCCACGTCACTAAAATGGCAACACATACCATCCATGTCACAAAAATGGCAGCACCGACCGTCCACGTCGCAAAAATGGCAGCATCGACCCTTCATGGGGAACCAAACCAAACCAATCTCCATATATAATAAGATCCATCAATTTCATGCACACAACCCATACACACGGTGTGCATTTATTGATGGGGGCACTTTGTTGGGGTCAAAAATTACACCCCGGCTGACCAAGTCAAAGTCAAAGTCAACCCCAAGTCAAGTGGGCCCAAGCCCAAGCAAGCGGGCCCAAGCCCAAGTTAAGACTGAGCATGGAAGGAGTCGGCTCCATGGCAAAAAGGAGGCAATAAATTAGTTTAATGTAATTTTTTAGAAATAAATGTATGAAAAATGGACAAAAAGCCAAAATTTTGTAAGCCCCATGGCTTATGTGCAAAAGGAAATAAGCATATGAGGCATGGGAAGGCATAAGTGCCATTTGGAAAAGCCCAAGGGGGTATATATAAAGTGTGTAGCCTTTAAAAGGCAAATGTGATGAGAAAATCAATAACAACTTTTATTCTCTTAAAAACCCTCGGGTTTGTGCCTCCATCTTTTTTTTCTCAAGTTTTTTTCTCTTCCTCTTCATTTCCAATTAATTCAAGAGCTTAGCTCTCTTTTTCACAAAACTAAATAGAGTTTCACCATAAAACCCGCGAAGGGGAGTTCAGATCTCCCATCAAATCCCTAAAAGGGAGGTTTTTTTAACCTCTCCTTCCTTTTTTCCCCAAGATCCAGCAAAAAGAGAAGAGGAGTAACAAGACCCACCTCCAAAAATCCCACTTTGGGAGGATTCAAGGCTCAAGGGAGAAGAAAGAGGTCCGCTTTGATCATCTCCGAAAATCTTTAAGGAGCTCAACTTCAAGATCCAAATTCTCAAAGGAGTTTAACTCCAAAATCAGATCTTTTAGGAGTTTAACGCCAAATCCAAATATTTTAGGATTTTAATTCCAAATCTATACCCAATTCTTGTTCGAGAGTTCAACTCCAAACCCAAGGGCTTAACCCAAGAGCTGGCGCCCAGCAGCCACGGGCCGCGCACGTGGCCCGATGGCGCCAAGCGGCCGCCCGCCGGGCACGTGACCCGCTGACACCTAGCGGTCATGTGTTGTCTCACGCATCCTTAGGATGCTCCTCACCCCTTTTTTCTCACACTCTCCACACTCAAAACACTTCCCATGTTAGAAAAAATTTCTAACGGGGCGCTGACCCGCACCCCGCAAAGGGGCTGCTAGCCCCCTTAACCCCCAGCCCGCTATCCGGGTAGCGATACCCCCATAAACTCTGCGAAGCCCCCGATACGTCCAAAACACAATATATGTATACTGCACATTGAGTTCACATGACTAATTTTACCCATCAATCGGAGGTTCCCTAGCTCCAAAAGCGAGGGGTAATTAACGGCTGCTTAGTTCGTGGCTGCCGGAGATTCGGATCCCTACAACCAATAAACTCCGGCCTACACCAGGAAGAGGGAATCTGTAATACGCCTGACAAGCGACGTGTATTTTCTATCTCAATAGGGTGATGCAAAACATTCTACAGACACCTAATATATCAGCTAATTATGAAGTGAAAATCATCCGAGGAGTAATACCTATTCACAGTGAGAATCGGGACCCAACTATCATTGTGTGATAATTTTGACGGAAGCCGACCAAAATCACCACACTCCAGAAGGTATGCTCGTGCCTGACAAGTTTCCTTTATGTTTGAAACTCCCGATATAGATTTTTACCCTTAGGACTTATGACCTTGACAGAGCTCAACAAACCATAAGTCACTAGTCAAGTTCAACCCGTGATTATCCTGGATTAATCTAAACCCACATGTACGACCCTTGACCGAGGTCAACAAGGCCGCACGACTGTCCTGGCTAATCGCATCACCATACAATAAACAAGCACCACTCAACTACTGCACACTACGTCTTGACAAAGGTCAACAAATGTAGCACGAATACTAAGCACTACTCGTAAGAAATGACGGAGGACTACGGCTGGTTTTTTTGTGAAAAACCTTTAACTTGATGAACTTGATATCGTTGAAGGAACTTGAATGGCTTTAAAAAGAAGTGGTTTAGGCTCCGCTTTTAAAACAAGTGGTTTTGAAGAAAACCGGGTGGTTTTAAAAATTGTTTCAACAACATCAATTAGGTTTGTTTTCCTTGAATTAAACCTATAATGTGATCCCATCAATTAAGTTCTTATGCATCACAGAAACAACCAAAATAGAATGTACGTATATACTACCCTCATTTACCATAAGGTCCGGGGACTTCACCGTAAGGTTACTTAACTTACGGCAATGCATAGGCAAGGCCACCGCGGGTGCAAAACACATACAACATTTATATATATCATCACAAGCAGGTAATAAACATCACAGACATGCAATAAACAAGATGGAATAGCGGATAAACTAGGAGCCCCGTGTTTTATTTGAACCGCAAACGAAAACCAACGTTCTCTGGTCTTATGGATAGCTCGAACATCATCTAAAGCAAAGACCCCTACGAGCGCGGAAAGGTACCCGTCAATTCTAGAAGTGAGGTAACCATCACTCAATGACATGAGTTGGCCACCCGCCACTTCAAGGAATCTGGTAACTTGTACACTCCACCGTGGGTCTATCCTAAATCCCTACAAGTGTGGCGAATAACCCGCCAATTCTAGAGCGAGGCGGCTCGAACTCACTACTGCGAGACGACCACCTAACACACTCTAGAACCCGGTTATTCGATCACCTCTCCATGGGTTATCCTAATACATGAATGAATGAATATACAATGGTAATATCGATCTCAACCCGGTCGTGTTCCAATAAAAGAATATATATCAACCGGTAACGACGGCCACAATCCGGCAGCTTATCCTGAATAAATAAATATACAAACATTCTACTATGAGGGGCTATCCACAGCGACTATCCGATAAACCATCGCAAGATATACATCATCACAGCGGAAGCGAGTATTTGCAACCTCGTCTAATCAACCTATAGCAATTAAACGACGTATACAAACACAAATACAAAACACAAAGATATAAACGATGTAAAAGTTTCGATTTAAAACTTTCATTGTTGCCTGAATACAAAGATAACTGTAATGACTCTGAAATCCCTGTATAAATTTTTTTTTTGTTGTTGTACAGAAAAGGGGTATTTCAGCCTGCTGTAAAGTTATAAGTAGTTTTTTGTTCAATAAAAGCAAGAAACAACTTGTAGCCCACTGGTAAAGCCCTACACTGCTGCAACATAGCCTGTGCGTTCGAATCCCATCAGACCTTATTATTTTTAGGATTTTTCTTTTTAATTTTTTGGAAGCCCAAGAGTTGCACGTGCAATACACGGAGAAACAAAAAGTTTCAGAAAAATCTAACAGGCACAATGAGATGTACACACCCAAATTGACACGTGACATAAATCTCGAGACAGATCATCAAGATCCGACCGTCCAAAATCCCCAAAGGGCCGGCGCCGACGGTTCGATGGAGCCCAAATCCCCCCATGCTTTGCACACTTGTCCCTTCAGCTCCCCTTAACTCTCCTGCACTATTTGATTTTCCTACAATCAAACAGAGACTCTTCAATTCACCATTTAAATCCTTTTAATCCATATTTTTAATTCCCAAACCTTAATTCTTCACTATAAATACCACCCCATGCCCTAGCTCCCCTCCATTCAAAAAATTTCTATCAAAATCATCCCAAAAGTCCCTAAGTGCAAGTGGAGTCAAATGAAGTTAGCCACCAAGTTTTTTCCATCGAAGATCGAAGCCATTTCCGGAGCTTCATCAACGCCACCGGAATCCCCCTCTTTTATTTAACCTCTTTCCAACGCCACACAGCGAGTAAGCCCCCCTTCTCTCTTTTCTTTCATCTCAAAACCATCTTCCAAACACATATCGGTAAAGTGGAGTTAACTCTGATATGTGTGATGTTTACCATTGTAATCCCCTCTTTAAAGCAAAATAGGTCAAACTAAATTTCTCACACTACTTGTAACCTTGTTTATAACCATTTAGTTTTGAGTTTAACCAAAATTTTCATGTGAAACAATCATATAACGAACTTTTCATTAAAATACCATGAAGTTTAGTATAACCCTTATTTCGATAATCGTTGAAAATACCTTTGGGAAAACATCACGGGGTAACGATATACCCCACACGCACACTATGATCTTATAGCACGGTACTCTAAGCATACGATTAATTTAAAGAATAACTTTTTCATTAAAATACCACACTTTTTCAAAACGGGTTTCTTTTAATCGGTATTTTGAAATTCTTGGCAATTACGTCTCTTCAACCTTCTTTAGGAGACCCGCTAATGGATGGTGTGGATTATCGTACATCCTTGGGATAGTAAAGCGATACGCAGAACTCCTCACGGAGTATTCAGTCTCGAAAGGAAATAAAAATACGGTTTTTAAGAAATACGACTTTTCTAAACAAAACTAAATTTTGGAAAAAATTATATAAATCTATAATCCGCAATTTCAATATAAACAAACTATAAAACTATATTTTTTAAAGATTAAATTTTTTTATAAAATACCATCAAGTTACCAAAAGGGCTAATTTTCAAGAAAATACCACAAACTTTTAAAAAAGCTAAGTTTCATCACCAAAATACCATAACAATTAAAATACATGTTCATGAGAACCCTAAATGGTACAAACCACCCTCGAACTTTATTTTTAAACTATATTAAAGTATATTTTCATAAAAACCCCTCGAGATATGCAAAACAATATTTTAATGACTATAGATTAATATAGGCTTAAGCGGTATCAATTCTCTTGAGCCTCGGGGAGCCGGAGAAAATGAGCGCTTTCCTATTCAGACTAGACAACTTAACGGAGTTTTTAATGGCAATTGTCTTGGAAAAGGACACAAATCTCGCCGTCCATGTGCAGGAGTTGCCGATTACTCCCGAACTTAAGATATTGCAAGAACAAAGTCATTTTCATAAGATTCTAACTCCAACATGAATCCAAACTCAAACTAGAATCCAAAATCTAACTTGAACTTGAATACTTGATCATGAACCAGAACACTTGAACTTGAATATCCCAAAACTTGAATACTAGAATACTATGACTTGACATGAACTTAACATGAATACCAGAACACAATGGCTGCTATTGAAACTGACTTGACTCGAACCATGAACAACTTGACATGAATACATGAACACTTGAAACGAATACTTGATATTGACATGAACTCAATCTTGCAACTTGATGTATTCATGGATTCAAGCAAGGCTAGTAATTTTAACTGTAATCTAGAATACACGGGGTGTTGGGGTAGTTCATGTGTGAATCCAACGAAATCTCAGGAGTCCTCCTAGTTCATGAATCCATGTATACTGACACAAGCAAGCTATCATGAGGGCCCGTATTTCCTTGCACCTGGATTATAGCCTGTTGAGTTTGGAATACTTCAACACTAGGTTGAAATCTCGTAACTAACACTTGATTCGGGCTTGTGGTTCCTTACCCCTGGATTACAGCCTGTTGGGTTCGGAAACACTCTTGAGATTTGTTGACATTCACTCTTGAACTTATGTTAAATTAGTTTACCCATGTAGAGACCTTTTAGGACACTTACATGCACTTCATGTTCACTATACCTACACTACACGGCCACGCTATACTATGCTCTTATTTTTCCATGATATATATAGAACTGCATGTTAAATAGAATTGCCATGTTTACATTAAATGACATGTTTAAATACCATATCTCATAGTCCATTGCTTCATGATATCCATTTTTCTTTGTCATTATACTTTTATACTTCACACCCTTTTTCTTGGGGACTTACTAAGAGAAAGTTCGCTGACGGGCATTCTATCCATCTTTGTTTCTTGAAATGTTCATCAGATACTGTGGAGACTGAGGGGGTAGACACCACAGAGGAGGAGCACAATCAGATCGCGACTCAGGCCTAGACTAGTACCCTTTCCTTTCAGTTTATATATGCCACCTGTTTAGGCATTTCTTTTCTTGTATTTTCTTTCAGTTGAACTAATGTATTGTAAATGTATCAAGTTGAATGTAAATAAAGTTGTTGAAGTTTAAATCTCATGCTAATTTCTTGTCATTTTTATATTGCTCATTTACGCTTAGCGTATTTATTCCGGGAAATGACCTTCTCGAAATAAATACATCGCAGGCCTCGTCACATGCTTGTTTCCGTCTTTTGGAAAGCGGGGCGTGACAATAATATTAAATGAAATCTGGGCCAAAACAAACATAACCAAAAATTAAGTTTTCATGAGTATAAACACCTGGAAAAAATCAGGGACCAGAGGCCAATAGAAAACCGCTCAGGTCGGTTAAAACGCCATTTCTGTCGGTTTTCTTGTGGAATTAGGTCATCATTTTTCTTCCAAAGTTTTCATATCTCATGACAAGATTTCTGCACTTGTTTAAAAAAATTTAGAGATCACAAAAAAATTGACAGAAACTTGATTTTTTAGAGTTTCGAAATAC
This sequence comes from Agapanthus africanus, assembly GCA_030015575.1. Classification (NCBI taxonomy): domain Eukaryota; kingdom Viridiplantae; phylum Streptophyta; class Magnoliopsida; order Asparagales; family Amaryllidaceae; genus Agapanthus; species Agapanthus africanus. The sequence goes on from JASDDO010000024.1 coordinate 204,222,761, forward strand.
GGAAAATTTTAGTTTCGAAATGTAAACAACGTCTAATTCTATTTCTAGTGTTTGGGTTGCTCTGATACCATGTTGGTAGACACTCGTGCTCATGCCGCTAAATTGTGTTGAATGGGGAATACAAAACGAAAATTTTCGAAACAAGAGCATAAACTTTACGACCTAAAATCGAATCCAAATACTAAACTAGAAAACATATGAAGGAGTTTAGGTACTAGGTTAGTGATTACGACCTTTGTAGTCGTGTCCTTCATCTTCTATGCCACTTCTTATGCTCCTAGGTCGTCGGGAACGAGCTTGGGAGTCGGTCTTCCTCATCGAAAATGATCCACCTGAAGGGACCCTCATCTAGGCTCTAGCTTCACACTAACAATCAAAGTGAAGCAACTAGTGATCAAGACTTGCTAAGAATTGATCATTATGATGCAGTAGTGGCTAATCTCTAAGTGATCAAGACTTGCTAAGAATTGATCATTGGGATGCAGTAGTGGCTAAAACTCATGAAAGAAGGAAGAAGAAGCTTGGGTAAAGATGAGCATGGCTAATGAAAACTATCATCGTCTTTTTCTTTTTTCTCTCTCTCTTTTCTTTTAATCTTTGAATGAGTGGGGTTGTGACTCACCATGGTGAGTCACAAGCCCACACCATTCCCAAATACTCAAGTAGAGATGAGAAGAGAAAAGAGGCTACTTCATTGTACACATATACATATGTATATGTATATATATAAATATATACAAATACACTAATATAAGTATATGCTACAAATACATACATCTGTATTCGTATCAAAATACGAATACATCTGTATTCGTATCAAAATACGAATACCGTATTCGTATAAAATACGAATACCCGTATTCGTATAAAATACGAATACCCGTATTCGTATAAAATACGAATATACATATTTATACAAATACTTTTATTCGTATAAATACCGTATCCTGTCAAAATACGAATACCGAAAAGATAGATACTAAAAGAGATATATAATATTAGCTCACATTTAATCCAAATGTGATAATTTGGCTATCTTTCAAACCGGCTAGTATTAACAAAATGTCTGATTAAAAGCACGTGTACAAAAACACGTGTTTTAATCGAAGCTAAGTACGTATCAAAATACGTATACTACATCGTTTCGCCTAAGATGGGAATCCTTCTGTGTAGGACTCTAAAGACTCGAGAATACACTGGCAGTGGGTTTAACCATAAGCATGTCAGCGACACTAGCTGTACGTAACGGCTACCTAGGTATTGAACAAAAGGAAGGCTGACAAGCAAACTTGTCTGTATCCCTACTGAGCCTGAACGTGACAGTTTCCGTACAGTCCAGTCTGTTCGTCTAAGACTATCTTATATCAGGTCTAGAGGGTGGATAAAGTCAGACCCCTAATAACGCGATAAGTCGTGTCAGGGTGAAGCCCATCACCCACTAAGAAACTACTGATCCAAATCAGTAAATCTCGTCCACCTTGGCCAAGAATTTCTGGTGATGGCCGCCCGTGCACTGCGCGACATCTACTTCCAATACCGGGAGAGACGAATCCCTGACGATCCGCTCACTGCCTCCACGTGGCTCAGGACTGTACCTAACTAAAACTTGTTTGCACGACTCAGTAGAGCCGTGGTAGGGTAGTAATCAAAGCACCGTGGGAACTCACATGAGACAAATGATGATCTCATGTCAACAGACTAAGTTGTACAAATGTCACCAGAGAACTGCTACCTGACAATAGGTATAATACCATCTAGCATGTACCCGGAGAATCCGTCCAGTGTAACTCATAACCCAATGAGCACATATATACTATTTTTGGTGACTAACTAACACCACTGGCTGTGAGATCGGCCATCGCCCCTCATCGGGGTCAAGAAACGTATATACCAGTCTACTCTGGAATATCGATATCCAATCTCGAAATTCCCACGACTAAGGACATTTAAGGATTTACTTATAGACTACCCAGTTCTCACAAGTGTGATCGCCACAATAACCCTGGTAGTCAAGCAAAAATCCTATGAGCTCTATCAAAATATAATAGTGATCTTTAATACCTCATAATATATGTACATGATGATTAAAATGAACCAGATAGCATACTATCATCTCGAGTAAGACCGTTCTACCCCTATAGGTTGTCCCTCAATCATCATAATCGTCTGCATGCGATTACAATAATTGTCTTGAGGGCACTATAGCCAACATCTACAACTCTCGTTAGGGACCCATTTGTGGATGGTGTGGATTATCGCACATCCTTAGGATAGTAGAGCGAGATACAGAATTTCTTATGGAGAATTTGGTCTCGAAATGAATAAAATACGATTTTAAAGAACTACGAATTTTAAAACAAATTAAATCTTTGGAAAATTATATAAATTATAAATCCGTATTTTCAATGCAAGCAAATTGTAAAAACTATATTTTTTAAAATGAAAGATTAAAGTTACACCAAAATATTGTCAATTTTCCAAAAGTTGTAGTTTTCATTAAAATACCATAAACTTTAAAAGTTAGATTTTACACTAAAATACCACTAAATATAAAATGCGTTTTTATACAAAAAAAAATCTTGACTTTTAATCAACATATTTTTATTAAAAACTTATTCGAGGTTTTAGGACGAATTAAAAACCCTCGAGAATTTTTAAATGACGGTTTTACTAAATACCTTAGAAATCAAAAGACTGGTCTAGATTACGTATTTTATGCTGCAGATTAGTTTGAATGGCATCTTCTCTTGTTAGTTGTCTTGGGGTTGCCGGAGACAATAATGCACTACTTGTCTCTCCCTAAATATGGATCGTAATCTTATGGTAGAAATTATTTCATGACAATCGTCTTTAAAAAAGAAATAAATTTTGTCTTCCATGTGCAACGGTGGTCGATATTTTCAAACTCAAGAAATTCACAAGATTAATTTTAGTAATATGATATTCCTAGAATCTGAATACAAACTCGACTTGAACTTAAACTCGAACTAACTTGACTCGACCCAGGATTGCAACTGACATGACCTGTGTTCTACTTGATTTACTCGACTTCATTCTTCACCTTTTGCAATATATGGTTTCGATCAAGACATGTTATAATCAACCAATCAAATCAACTAAGTCAATCTAACAGTTATAATCTATTATATTCGGGATGCTTGGGATAGTTACAAGTGTGAATCCAACGGAATTTCAGGAGTCTCATACTAACCTACTCGAATTCTAATTACTCGAATTTTATTCGGGTCGACTCCTCTACATCTTGGAGTCCCGACACTAACACATGAAATGGGCCCGTGTTTTCTTACTCCTGGGCCCCCATTTTTGAGTTTGTGAATATTTCTACGGTTGCGTTGACATTTACACTTGGAATTAATGTTAACATAGTTACCATATAGAACATATACTCATGTTCACTTCTACACACTTTTACTCGACATTTACATTACTTCATTTTAGGCTATACCTATCACTTTTCACATTTACCTTACCTTTGAGATTTACCGAGCCTTAGTTCACTGACGGGCATTCTATCCACCTTTGTTTTCTTGGAATGTTCATCAAGCACTGTTAAGACAGAGCAAATGGACGCCACGGAGGAATATTAGGACCAGATCACTACTCAAGCTTAGCTTAGCTTATCTTTTCTTTTAGTTTATGTATGCCGTCTGTTTAGGCATTTCTGTTCTTGTATTTCCTTTTTAGTTGAACTCATGTATTGTAAATGTTTCAAGTTTGAATGTAAATAAAGAAATTTGTTAAAAAAAAATTCAGTCTCCATTTATTCTTTCATTGTGTATTTTTGTTTCAATACGCTTAGCATATTAATTTAGGGAATGACATTCTCTGAATAAATATATCGCGGGCTTGCCACGTCACCGTTTTTGTCTACTGGGAAGTGGGGCATGACAATTTAGGAGATAACTATACGCAAACTTGTGAAGGTTGATTCGATGAAGTGGAGGTCGGATTTAACAAAGAGAACTCTGATCCAACGATTTGATGGTCGAATAAGGTGAAGAAATATACAATCCGGTGATGTGAAGGTCGAGTTCAACAAAAAGGAGTACCATCCTGCGAAAATGAGTTTGATCCAACAATATAGCGGTCGGATCTAGAGAAAAGGGTCCAATCCGGTGAAATAGAGGTGAAATGCACTGAAGCTACTCGGTGCGATGTAAAGTCCGATCCCAACATATAACTTGTAAGAAGATGCATTCGGTCGTGTGAAGCACAATTTGACGATGAGGTGGACTGATTAGAGACGTAGACCCGGATCTGGAATTGTTGAGGTCGGCTTAGGCAATGACACTACTACAATAAAGGGTTGCCCCTACGGATAGAGGAATTCGTAGGGGCAACTTTTTATTGCCCCTACGGTTTACTCCGTAGGGGCATGTTTGCCCCTACGGCTAAATCCGTAGAGGTATAAATAAATTTAAAAAATATTAAAATGCAATATCTTTATTTGGCCCTACAATACCGCAAAAGAGAGACCTACGGATTAATCCGTAGGGGCAAAAAATGATTATTTAAAAAAATTAAAGCTAAGAATTTTTCCAATGACCCCTAAAATTTCCTACCAACCCTCACCCGGTCAAGATCCTCGCCCATCGCCGCCGCCCCACTCTCATCGCCGCCTTCCTCATCGCCGACCTCCTCGCCGCCGAGTTCCTCCTCCATCGCTGTCGATCGAGCTCGTCGCAAAGTTCCTCGTCGCCGCCAATCCTCCTCGTCGCCACCTCCACCACTTCGAGCTTTATCTTCTCGGCCTCCTCCACCTCGTCGAAGCCTTGCTTTCCACCTCCTCGAGGAACTTTACTCATCGGCCGGTCTTTGGCAGAGGTGAGTTAATTTTGATTTTAATTTATAATTTTATTGTTTTTAATTGGTGTTGTTATTGTTGATTTTAGGGTTAGGGTTACCAGGCCGGGATAATTGGGGGTTAATTTGGGTTAGGGTTAGGCTTTGGGTGATGATTAGTGTTAGGGTTAGGGTTAATTAGGTAAAATAGGGTTAGGGTTATAAGGCCGAGCTAATTGGGGGTTAATTTGGGTTAGGGTTAGGCTTTGGGTGATGATTAGGGTTAGGGTTAATTAGGTAAAATAGGGTTAGGGTTATAAGGCCGAGTTAATTGGGGGTTAATTTGGGTTAGGGTTAGGCTTTGGGTGATGATTAGGGTTAGGGTTAGGGTTAATTAGGTAAAATAAGGTTGGGGTTAGGGTTTGGGTGAGGGTTAGGGTTAGGGTTAATTTGGGTTAATTGGGTAAAATAGGGTTGGTGATGATTAGGGTTAGGGTTAATTAGATTAATTAGGGTTAATTTTGGTTTGGGCTAGGGTTAGGGTTTGGGTGATGAGTAGGGTTAGGGTTAGGGTTAGTTTGGGTTAATTAGATAAAATAGGGTTAATTTGGGTTTGGGTGATGATTAGGGTTAGGGTTAAGGTTAATTTGGGTTAATTAGGTAAAATAGGATTAATTTGGGTTATGGTGCTGATTAGGGTTAATTTGGTTTCATTGACTTAATTTTGAGTTAATTAGGGATAATTTGAGTTAGGGTGATGATTATGATTAATTTAGGTTAATTAGCTTAATTTGGGTTAATTAGGATTAGGGTTTAGAGTGCACTAGTTCCTTCAGTAAGAAACTCGATGATAACGTAAACGTAAAACTTTACCATAAACGTAAGAAAACCTTACCCTAAATTAAAAACTTCAAACCCTTAAAAACGAAACATAAACGTAAAACCTATTTAAGTTAAATGTTCAAGGTTAAACCAATATATGATACTCGATGATAATACGAAACTTTCATATTCTCATCGATATTCATATATGAAAATCAAAGCGCGACTTAGTCCCCGTCTATCGGTTAACATATGTTCGATATTCATCGTGACATAGAACTATACGAAGGTTGTTAAAAATCGGACGGTATAGTTCAGTGCTAGCAATCGTCGTGTAGTCTATTTGACGAGAAGATTCAATCGTATGATAACCGATAGATTTGTCCAGTATGGAGAAGTTAGGAATGTATAAAGAAAACATGTGTATTCACTTATGTTTTCATTCGTTTCGAGTTATTTCGTCGGTATTTTTTCGCTGGTTCTCCGTGTACAAAGATAGATTAGATATTCATTTCAACGTTGTTTCACAACATTGAAATGATTATCTATTTTATTACAGTGTACTCATAGAACAGCGGGGAGGTGCTGCCGAAATTTACTCGAAACGGATGAAAGCACAAGCGAATGGGTATCTGCTCTATACATTCCTAATGGGATAGAAGCCTTACCCCCGACAGCCGAAACACACACATACAACATGAATACACAACAAACGCACATACAAAGCACATACACACTAACAACCCTATATCTAAGCGAAATCATAAATTGAAACACACATACACAGAATACAACTCATACTTGGGTATCTTCAAATCTAACTTTGTTAATCAATAATTTATTCTTTTCAACGTGAAACTTGCCTCTACGGATTTTCTTCTTTATTAGTAACTATCTCGTTCTTAGATTTCTCAATATAGTCACCATAACCTACAATTTATATGTTATACAGTCTAACATGGCCCATGAGTACATCAGAGTTAAGTACTGGATGTACGTGGATTGGTAACAACGCATGCAATCTAAGTTTGTCGCAGGAGTTGCTACTTTCATTGAATTTGCACGCGCACATAATAAGATCGTGTTAGAGAAGATTCTCTGTCCGTGCGATAAATGTGGAAATAAGCTCTGGCAGAAGGTAGAAATCGTAGAGCTTCACATCGTTAAACATGGTTTTACTAGATTTTATACAACTTGGCTATATCACGGGAAAGGACAAGAAGAAGACGGTAATGCGGCAGAAGAAAAAGAAGACGATAACTTCTTTCCAGGAGAAGAAATTGAGCATATGGTAGAGGCTGCCCTAGGTGATAGTATTCCTACCGATAATGACATTCCTTCTGGTCAAGCACCGCGTGCAGATAAGTATGAAAAGTTCATGAATGATGCTAGAAGACCAATTTATGAGAATGCAAAGTATTCCATCCTATCATGGTTCGTCCAAGTTTTCCAGATTAAGTGCCTAAATGGATGGAGCAACAAGTCATTCACAATACTTCTGAAGTTCCTGAAAGATTCTATGCCCCCGAGAAATAACGTGCCCGACAGCTGGTACGAAGCCCAGAAGATTATGTCTGATTTGGGTCTGAAGTGTGAGAAGATTCATGCATGTCCTAAAAATTACGTGTTGTACCGGAAAGAGAACTCAAAAGAATGTCCAACATGCGGAGAGGCCAGTTATAAGCCGAAAGAATCTGATAAGAAGCCCGATATACTTGTCAAGATAGCACGATACTTTTCCATAACACAGAGACTGCAGAGACTATTTACATGCAAGAAAACAGCTGAGGCAATGATTTGGCATCACCGTGCTGCTCCAAGAGAAGATGGAAAAATGAGTCATCCAAGAGATTCACTGGCATAGAAGGATTTCGATAAGAGGCACGAAATATTCAGTAGTGATCCTCGCAATTTCAGGCTCGAACTCGCTAGTGATGGCTTCTACCCATTCAACTATATGGCATTCCAAGTATACTACTCACAGTGCTTGAAGCATCCGGGATGGAGTGTCGTATGCCTTTAGAAACCCAGAGATGTTTACGATGTCCCGGAATTTGAGGATCGTATGGAGGACAGCGATGAGGATGAAGAAGAGAGAAGACTTAGAGTGCTCCGACCGTCTGTTTCAAAAGGCAGGTTGTCTTCGGCTGATCGTGAAGTTACGTGGGTTAGAAATGATATCGATGATGAAATCCAAGTAGATATGTCTAATGCATCTACGAAACGAAAAAGGTTATCAGTAATGTTATATTATTACTTCACATTTCTACGATCTATACATATATTGCATGCATATGTAAGATTGTACTCTTATCTAGGTCTCATGACGACGCCCGAAGCAGTGAGGGGCAGCAAGAGGACCAGCCACGGCAAAGGCAGAGCGGCTCTGCCATCCGGGGAGCTGCGTAAGGATCTCCAGAGGGCTGGTCTTGCACCCCGATCGGTATCCCCTTCGGATGACTCCTTCCGTGTGGACTTTGCCACACCTCCAGGTATATTGCATGCATATTTGTTTTGAATGTAATATTATAGATATACACGCATATTTATTTCAAAATTACTTATATAGTCAATATTTAATTTTCTAGTTGTTGGTGATGCGTCCACATCAAAGGCAGAGACCACTACCGCACCTACAGGTATGTTTATTTATCCTGTAGTGTATGCATATTAATTTAGAATGTTATATCATAAATATACACACATTCTTTTTGCTCTTATTTTGATAATCATTTTTTGATTGTCTAGCTGTAGGTGGTGCCTCCACATCTCGGGCAAAGGCCACCACCGCACCTACGGGTATGTTTATATATCCTATATTGCATGCATATTGATTTAGAATGTTATATTATAGATATATACATTCTTTTTGCAATTACTTATATAATCTATTTTTAATTGTCTAATTATAGGTGGTGCATCTACATCTGGCGCAGAGGCCACCCCTGCCATTTCCGTACCCTCCGCTCAGTCTGTAGGTTAGTATGAATAAATATAAAATATTTAATCATTTCACATTTCCTCTAAGAATAAAAATGAACTTCATGTAATTTTATCGTCAATGTTTATTTTCTAGTTGGAGGGGATGCGTCCACGTCCGGGTCACCGGCTGTTTCTCACCGGAAGAACTATCGTCCCGCTCGTGCTGCTGCCCGGGCCCGGGCTCGTGCTGCTATCGCCGGAGGTATTTATCGCAGCTCAATTTTCGTTAATCCTTAATTTCTTAATACCGTTTTTTCTTAATATTGCTTGTCTTGATATTTCTTGTAGATGCACGGCAGCCCCATCCCGAGAGGGGAACTCGAGGGCCGAATCAGTCCCACAGGCTGAGGCCCGATAGAGCTAGGAGGAGGCATCATTCCCCCTCTTCTTTACCCCTGATTATCGCTATACTGGCGATTATGCCGAGCGGTTCGGCCGGTATATGGGGGATGAGAGCTACATCCAAAAGAAATATCCACTTCACGTTGAGTGGGGCGATCAGCATCGGCGCTCATTTGCCCTCTTCTGGGATCATGCTCGGGTATTAATATATATTTTCATTTGACTAATCCAATAAATCTATTATTATTTAACTCTTGTAATTTAAATACATTATATTTTACAAACTAGATGTTGGTACGCATCTAAAAGAAGTCTCCACTCCGGCGGTTACTTCCCCCAACACCCGTGAGCGACGTCTGGAGCATGATGTTGCCGCCTTAAAGACCACCGTAGAGGAGTTGAAGGAGATGTTGGTACATATATTACTTAATATTAAAATACTATATCATATTATAGATAGTAACATATGCAATATTAGTAGCCTGAGCTTATTTGATTGTAGACTTAGCTTTGATTAATTATACTTATATAAAACTATCTAATTAAAATAAACTACGGTTTTCCAAACTAGATACCCAAATAAGGCCTAAGTCCCTAAGTATTCTTAGATTGTGGTTTCACAATAACCTGATAATGATACGAATTCGACTAAAATCTAATACACCGTTCTTACTCATTTATTACACACAAAATTTAACAGATTCGGCAGGCTACTTCGGCTGCGGCTCCATATGCATCTCTTTCGGCTGCAGCTCCGCAAGTCACTACCTCGGCTGCGGTTACGCAGACCACTCCTACAGCTCCACAACCAGCTCAGACTCCCGCACTGTCCGCTCCTTCATTAGTCGAGTTTTTGACGACTCAGGGTTGCACCGAGGAGCAGATGCATCAGATTACGGCGATTAGCAGAGGTGGAGGAGCTAGACCGAGCTAGGGTAGCTTTTTTAATATTTTTGAGGATGTATGTACTTATCTGATACATATTATATATTGTGGACAATATTGGTGGTTGTTTGCTTGTTAACGATGATTTAAATTGATATCGTATTCTGTTTGTTTATTTCTTTTATATATTATGCGTGAGATGTTGATTATGAATATTTGTGTATTTGGTTATATGATATATATATTATTGTGCACAGGGCGGGGAAAAATAGGAAGCCCCTTTTTTTAAAATACCCTGATATTTTGTCCCACGAATTAATCTGTAAGGACAGATATTGCACCTACGGATTAATCCGTTGGTGCAAGGTTTGCCCCTACACATTTCGCCGTAGGGACAAAATATCAGGATACCTGATATTTTGTCCTTATGGGTATCCTAATATTTTGTCCCTACGGCGAAATGTGTAGGGACAAAACTTGTCTCTACGGATTAATCCGTAGGAGCATTTATCTGGACCTACGGATAAATCCGTAAGGGAATCTATCAGGCTCTACGGCTAAATCCGTAGGGGCAACCCATTATTGTAGTAGTGTGGTAAGTTTGATTTGAAGAAGAGGATGAAAAAATCCATTCCAACCACGTGGAAGTAGGATACGATCATGAGGAGTTTGATCCTATGGCGTAGCTATTGAAACCAATCGTGAGAGGCCATTCTAATAAAAAGAGCTCGGATGATGTTGTGGAGTCCAATTCGACAACGAGGAGTTCGGATTTGGAGTTGAAATGATTAGGACTAGCAAACGAGGCTATATTTTTTCTACTTTTAATTTTATTTGCATGAGTGATGAAGTTCTGTTGTTTTCTGAATGCGTGGTTGATGAAACTCTTCAAGGATTTTTGTAGTTCATTAAATACTTTTTTAAAAGATATAATGGGCTTAATTATGCTCTCTCTTTCTCCCTTTCTCTTTTTTTTTAATTGACCATAAGCCTAAGCCACACATACAACACATCCACGAGCACACGACGCGCACACGTATTCAGAGGATCCACGAATTTGCCCCGAAAGCATTAAATTGTGGCCACTTCTTTTTCTGGGGATCGAACCCGCTCTCTTCCCAGAAGTAAAGTGCCATACTAACTGAGATATTGCTCGTTCCATCTTTTTCTTAACCCAAAAAAAAACCCAATATGCAATATTTGTAGGGAGACAAGTTCATACTTGAGACAAACAACTGCAAAATAGTTCAAATAATATCAGGAAGACCTGACTTGATTCACTTCAGTCCAAAAGGTGAGGCTAGGACTTTGTGGAATCACATTAAAAAAAATTTTGTGCATATCCAAAGCCATAGTCTCTTCTAGTACACTGCATGCAAATTAAAATCACACTCACTCAATACTGAGTCACTGCATCCACCTTGTTATCTTGTATATATTTCACTTTGGCAGATCCAAAAACATCAAATAAATAGAAAAGAAAACAATAGAGTTGGAAGAGAATAATGCATTTTATATGGATGTGATCACTCTTGAAATAGAAAACTCCAATGCATGTTAAGTAATAAGAATGTAATTATGGTTGAATCATTATGTCTTGACTACTTGAGATCAAACTCTTGTAACCTAATATTCCAAAAATGCCTGTGCCTTTGTTTTTTCATTTTTTTCATTCTTTCTTTCTTGACTAAAACGAAAGTAGGTATCTCCGCATTTCATTAAATAGAAAATTTAATGAAACTGGTACAAAAATACTGTTACAAATCCGGCGATATATTTTTCTATATGTTTGGTCTTTCCGCCAAAATCTACACATACAACATTATTTAACAACTGTTGATAATATACTTCATTTTTTATGGCTTTATATTTCCAAAACGCCTCTCCTTCGAGGTATGAAATATGCAATGTCCAGCCGCATGTGCTCCCAACAAGTAAATTTCATCGAAAGAGTGGCAGCGAAACCGATATAAAACCAAGGGAATTTTGGAAATAAAACCTAAGGGGCAAAGAACCATTACGCATTAAAGCAGGTAAGAGGCAAAGTGCTGATCTTGAAAGAAAAAACGGTATCCTGCTATTAGATAAATAATGATAGTTAACTCTTAGGCCCTGTTTATAAATAGAGTTAAGATAACCGGAGTTTATTTTAAAGTGAAGATAGAGGGGATGCGAACTCTAGTTTGCAGGGCCTTGTCTCGACTTTAACTTTTAACTTTAATAAAGTATTTGGCAATGGAGTTATTTAAACTCCAAATTTTTATTAAGGAGATTTCTAAACTCAAAAAGAGGTGTTTTATTCTTATTATTTTGGGGTTTAGGAAACTCTGGTTGGATTGGATTTTAGTAAACTCCGATTATCTCAATTTTGGATTTTAGATAACCGGAGTTTTATAAACTCCAAATTGAAAACCAAATATGGTTAGGATTTTGGAGTTAAGTTTAGATAACTTTATGAAACTCCGGTTTTCTAAACTCAACTCCATTGCCAAACAGGACCTTATAGTTTTAGGAATATAGATGATTATAATTATGGCTTCAATGATTACCAAAATAATGTATACAAGGGTGTAAAGGAATCTGTGAAGCTTTTGCCGACTTTATTCTTTGCCCCCCTAAGAGAGAGAGATGGTCTAAAGAGACTTAAGGCTAGCAAAAGCAAAGGAGAGATGGGTATTAGATCCCCTCTCCACTTCAAAAAACAGAAGAAAAAAAAGAAACTAAAGATATCAATCTCAACTTGGCCCCTCATCACGTGGGAAAGGGTGCTCTTGTATCATGACTCAAAAAGTTTAAAACCTCTCCCACTTTTCAACAACAAAATCAACTGAGACTTTTATCCCAAGTATATGGGATAGGCTACATGAACCAACATGAGAATCATGCCGGGTCCAGCACATGAATCCTCCGTCTCCACTCACTCCTATCGAACAATATACTTTCATTGAGGCATTTGCCAACCATATCTTTTCGTATCACCTCCATCCATATTTTCTTCGGTCTCCCTTTCGTCCTTTTGGCATTGCCTATTTCAAGAGTATCCATATAGCGAACCGGTGCTTACATAGGTCTACGTTACTCATAACCAAATTATCTTAGCCGGTTTTCCCCCATCTTTTCTTCCACAGGTGCTACACCAACTTTTACACAAATATCCTCATTTCGCATCTTATCTTTTCTAGTGTTACCACACATCCAACGAAATATGCGTATCTCCGCTACGCGCATCTTCTGTGTATGATGCTTCTTAGGAGCTCAGCATTCTATGCCATATAATAAGACAGGCCGAATAGCGCTACGATAAAACTTTCCTTTCAATATTAACGGAAAGTTACGATCGTACAAAATCCCTGTTGCACTCCTCCATTTCAACCAACCAGCTTGGATTCTTTAATTAACATCGCTATCGATCTCCCCATCATTTTGGATGATGGAACCTAGATATCTAAATTGATCGCTCGGTGATATCTCTTGCCCTTCAGTGTTATACCAATGTGGTCTTGACTTTTCTGTTTGCTAAATTTGCAATGCATATATACTGTCTTAGACCTGCTCAATTCGAACCCCGAGATTCCAACGTTGTCTCCGTAACTCCAATTTGGCATTAACTTCTGCTTTCGTCTCATTTACTAGAACAATATCATAGTATACACCAAGGTACCTCATCTTGGATAGTTCTAGTAAGCCCATCCATTACGATGGTAAACAGGAATGGACTTAATGCAGATCCTTGATGTAAACCAATTGTAATCGGAAAATCACTCGTTAGGCCGACGCAAGTCAGAAATTTGCCACTACTTCATCGTATATGTTCTTGATTAGGTCAATGTACTTGACAGAGACCCCCTTCTTCATCATTGTCCCCCATAACACCTTTCTAGGTATTTTGTCGTACGCTTTCTCTAAATAAATAAATATTATATGCAAATCTCTTCTTCTCTCTTTAAAACGCTCAACAAGTTGACGCAGCAAATGAACAGCCTCTGTCGTCAATCATCCAAGTATGAACCCAAACTGGTTCTCTGTTATCTTAACATTCTTCTTTAGCCTGTGTTCAATCACTCTCTCCCAAAACTTTATAGTGTGACACATAAGTTTTATTCCACGGTAGTTTAAGCAACTTTGGATGTCACCCTTGTTTTTGTAGATAGATACAAGGGTACTTTTCTTCCACTCAGTTGGTATCTTTTTGGTCTGCCAAATCTTATTAAACAGATCTATTAGCCATTTAACGCCTATTTTTCCTAAGTATCTCCAAATCTCGATAGGAATCTCATCTGTACCAACATCTTTTCTTGATCTCATTCTCTTCAAAACCTCTTCAATCTCAAGCATTCTTATTTTACGCATGAAATCACGGTTTATTTCTTGAGATTGAATGGCAAGTCCATCCAGATTCTTAATAAAGCTCTCATTGAACAATTTGTCAAAATAATCTCTCCACCTTTCTTTGATATTCTCATCTCAAACTAAAACTTTCTGATCTTCATTTTTGACACACTTCACCGCATATAAGTCTCTGATCTCTCTTTCCGGCATCCGAGCAATCCAGTATATATCATTTTCAGTCTCTTAGTGTCCAATTTCTCGTACAGCTCCTTATAGATCTTAGATTTAGCTTTCCGAACAGCTTTCTTAACTTCCCTTTTGGCCATTTTATACTTCTCAAATCTCTCTGCATCTCTGTTTTTCTTCAAATTTTTATAAGAATCACTCTTGATTTTAATAGCAGTTTTTATTTTTTTGTTCCACCATGATGTGTTCTTAGCTCGACTCACCAAGTAGATCTCTAGCTACTCTCTTGATACAACTAGCCATCTTGTTCCATGTTCTGTCTGAATCATTTTCAGACTGCCAATTCGCCTTTTGAACTACATGATCTATAAAAACCTTTTGGTTACTTTCTTTCAGTCGCCACCATTTAATTATAGACTCTACCTTACGTATAATCTTCGTAGGTTCTCTTCTAAGTCGAAAATATAGAACTAAAAGTATATGTTGAGTGGTTACACTCTCACCTGTCACTACCTTATAGTCGATATAACAACCTTTATCTATACTTCTTGTCAAAAAAACTCTATTTGATTTGCACTTGATCTGCTCTTAAAGGTGATAAGATGAGACTCTCTTTTGCTAAACCAAGTGTTTACTAAGATCAAGTCATAAGATAAGGCAAAATCTAAAATCAAGCTACCTGCTTCATTCTTTTGTCCAAAACCAAAACCTCCATGGATAGTATCAAACCCACTACGACTAGTACCTATATGTCCATTGAGATCACCACCAATAAATAATTTCTCTCCACTAGGTATTCTTTGCATAATCTCATCAATAGACGCTTACCAGTGTCATCAAGACCTATCTGTGGTGCATAAGCACTAATATAATTAAGATCTCCCCACTTAGAATAAACTTAATCAGTAAAATTCTATCACCTTTTCTCCTAATCTAAACTATATTTTTAAGCAACCGTCTATCTATGATTACGCCTACCCCAATACGATTTTTATCTCTACCCGTATACCATATCTTATAACCCCAAGGCTCTATGACTTTACCCTTTTCATCTGTCCACTTAGTTTCTTGCAAACACATAATACCAACTCTTCTCGTAATTATCACCTCTACCAATCCTATAAGTCTACCCATAAAGGAACCTATGTTCCAAGAAGCTGGACGGATCCTATGAAACCCTTGCTTATCTGTCACTACACCTGGGGTCCGATATAGCGCGCCGCTTCTGAACGACGACCTAGAAAGCCTTGTATATTTAACACTACATCCGGGATCCGATATAGCGCATCGCTGCGTAGAGAACGCCCCAACGATATTCTTATTATGATTCATGTCATAAAATGTGACCAAGTTTTAAGTTGGCTGTCACAAGCCTGCTCTGTCTCAACGCTCACCCTTTCTCATTCGGACTTGGGACCGGCAACGGTGGGTTTTCTCCCACTCTTCAATTCATCTTTATTTTTTCTTTTGTAAATACCGAATCGGACACCCAGCAACAAAGAACATGAAAAATCAACTCCAGAGCAGAAGTGGTGCAGCACAAACATAAAATGAAATCTTTGTTAGTACTTTAATTATCAGATTAGGATTGACAAAAAAATAAATGTGTTCATAAACTCTGTTATCACATTATGGCAAACATGTTTATGTGTCTATTAAACCCAAAATCCATATGCTCGTACACACGGATATCAAATACCCTCAAGATAAACAAAATGACAAAATTACCACCAAAACACAATACATCACCTCAACCCTTTTTTCCTCCTTGCTTCCTAAATAGGTTTTCTTTACTAGTGTTTCTTCTACTTCTCATAGCTATTTTTTTCTTTTTAAAGGCCAGTGATCACTTTGGACACATCAATGGCATCTGATGCCACACTTTTCGAGCTTTATTTTTTTTTTATGGGTGCATGCCTTAGGGTAAGGTTTGCACTATTGAGAGGTCACCATCTAAACTAAAGATAGATGTAAAAGAGTCACGAAGTTTAATTGTAGGGTCTATTGTCCTTAGATCACTCAATTCTTTTTTGTTAGTGTGTAAAGTTTGCTAATTGCAATATTTGGGAGTGTTTATTAGCCTTAGTGGTGTTCCTGTAAAGTTTGCTAATTAATTTATTTTTGTTTAAGTATGGTGCTTTAATTAAGTACTTAGTTTTTAATTATTTTTGTTTAACTATGGTACATTAATTAAGTACTTGGTCCTTCACTAGTTTTGGTTTAATTCTTCTATAATTGCACTAGATGCACATGTACCAAAGAAATTTTTCATGATGAGAACTTAAGGTATATATTGTCACACAACTTTGAATTTGTGTCGGGTTGAGAAGTATATTTTATATTTTGACCTGTCTATGAAAGTTGGGATTGGGAGTCCGTGCTATTCTCAAATTAATAATAGTATTGGTGCTTTTAACCAAATTCTAGCCACACATCATACGTGCAAAGTACGTGCAATACACATATATATACCCAAGCTTCCTGTTTTGCACAAATCCTCATCGTTGACTTTGATAAGGAGAAAATCTTGACCGTTGATTTGGATAGTAGGGAATGGCATGGAATCAAAATAGCAGGGACTCCAAATACTGAAAATTGAGCGTCTTTGAAATGGACTAAAAACTAGTATTTTTAAGCCGTTAATTTTTTCTAAGAAAATGAGGGTTGGTGGGATTTGAAGATACATTGTTATAATGCTGTGTTAAACTTTTCTTCCAAATTATTTCATCAAAGCTTCGAAATTACGGTGAAGCATAAGAAATATATTTCATATGCAACGGCCTAAAGTTGTAGGTCACGCTGCCATTTGACCTTTTTTATATGATGCCCTTCGATGGTATTTGAATATGAATTATTATTGTTTTAATTAAGTTTTTATTGTGCATCAGAAATGGTTGGCAAATATATTTATATTAACCAAAATTGATGGTGATTGAGGATTGATATAGTTCAACCAAAAAAATTCATAATAAAGTTTTCATTTGTTTTTATGCACTTCAAAACCTATGAATAAAATCAAAGTTATAGAATAATAAGTGTGCATTGAAATATTTTCTGCACATATAAGATGCATTGAACTTTGTGACGTGCTCATAGGATTCTAATATTGAAGTTCGAATAAAGCTTGCAAGCTCCACAACTTTGGCTTTCTAGAAATGCATGAAATGGCTGCTTCTATATCTGCATGCCCATCATTTTCCTATGAGCACTTCACAATATTCAATGCATTCATTGTTCTTACCAAAAAGAGAGGGAAAAGAAAGAAATTAAAAAGAAGAGGAGAAAGCTTTGGTCCAAAATCAAAGAAATCATCTCTTGGACCTCTTTTGCTTTCCCTCTCACCATTATTCTATTGAATCAAAGCCAAAGGAGAAGACAAAAAGAGAAAAAAGAAGCTAAAAATAAATAAAGGAAACCCCCACAATTTATTTCTCTCTCTCTCTTCATTTTAGAACCCTGCAGGCTTCGAGAACAAGAGACTATCTATGGAAGGTGCCATCCCCTCCCCCCCCCCCCCCCCCTCCCTCTCTCTCTCTCTCTCACTCTCACTCTCTTACTTTCTCTCTCCTCCTTTTCTTTTACAAGTGACAAGAGCAAGAGCAAGAGCAAGAAAGAATCAAAAGCACTACTCTAATCAAATTCAAATGCATGCAACACAACACTACTACAAAAGAGGTGGTTTATAGTAACGAGGATTTCGTCGCGATTTGAACCGTGACCATTTAATCATCATGGTTGTAAAATAAGTGGTCACGGTGTAAACCGTGACCAATTGCAATATGTGGCGGGCCCCACAAAACCCCTGTGATAAAACCCCTCGCCCCCCTTTTTCTCCACTACGAGCTCGATCTCTCCTTTATTTTTTAATTCTCTATAAAAAAATTAGGGCGAAATTTCATCCCCGCGTCTCGTCGATCGCCACCGCCTGCGCCACGTCACCACCGTCTCGAGCACGTTGTCACCGGCGATCGAATCCCCAAGGGGCGGCCGCAGTCGAAGCCCAAGCTTCGTGGAAGATCGCCGCTAGCTAATCGATCGAGCTCGCCGCCGCCGTAGATCGAGGCCGCTTTGAGCTCGCCGCCGTTCATCAAAGGTAAGTATAAACAGTTAAATTTTAATTATTTTAGTTTTATTTCAATTTTTCAACTCGAATTGCAAAAAATCTGTTGTTGATGTTATTGTTGTTGATTTTGTTGGTGTTGTTAGAGGTGGTGTTATTGGTGGTGGTGGTGTAAGGAGGCCGGTTAGGGTTTCAGTTAGGGCATGGGTTAGGGTATCTTGGTTGGGGTTAGGGCTAGGTCAGGGTTAGGGAAAGGGTTATGTTTTAGGGTTAGGGATACAGAGGTTAATTTACCGAATTTTTGTAGGTAATTTAGAGGAAAACAAGAACAGTTTAGGGTATTTTAGTGAAAAACAAGAATAGTTAAGGATATTTTAGTGTAAATAAGTGACATTGAGCAAACATGGTTTTTTAATTAAAAATTTTAACGATAGTTTAGTAAAAACAACAATAGTCAAGGGTATTTTTGTAAAATTTATATCAACTTAGTCAATTTAAGAATATGAATAGTTTAGTAAAATTTTTATGGTGGTTTAGTGAAAAACGACAACAGTTAAGGTATTTTAGTGAAATTTATAGTTATTTAGTTAATTTGAGATAGTTTAATGAAAACCAACAAAAATTTAGGGTAATTTAATGTAATTTAGTAAAATTAAAGAAATAGAGATTGAGTTAGGGTTGGGGTCAGGGTTAATGTTAGGGTTAGGGTAATTTAGCAACTTGTTGCAGGTAATTTAGTGAAAAGCGAAATAGTTAAGGGTATTTTGTTGAAAATCAACAATGTTAAGGGTATTTTAGTGTAATGAAGTGAAATCGAGCAAATTGGGTTTTTTTTGTGTAACTTAGTTAATTTAAGGCAGTTTAGTGAAAAACCAACAATAATTAAAGGTATTTTAGCATAATTTAGTAAAATTGAAGAAATATGTTGCTTAAGTGCGCGCGCGCGCGCGCACATACAACCAATGCCGGACCTTAATTCATCATTGTTCTTCTCTACATTAAACTCTTGTCAAATCCCACCTTAAAACCAACTCTAAATCCAAAATCTTAACTTGATTAAGAAAACCCTCATATTAAAAAAAATACTTTAAACTTAAAACTTCAAAACCTTGTATTTGAAACGTAAACGTAAAACTAGTTGAAATCAAATCCTAAACTAAGTGTATGATTTTCGATGATAATATGAAATTTTTATATTTTCATCGATAATTAATCATATGTAAAATTGAAAACGTGACTTAGTTCTCGTCTATCAGTTAACATACGTTCGGTGTTCGTCGTGATATAAAACTATACGAAGGTTGTTAAACACCAAACATTATCGTTTGATTTCTAACAACCGTCGTGTAATCTATATGACGAGAATTAATATCCGATCGTATGATAACCGATAGATTTGTCCCGTGTGGACAAATTGGGAATGTATAAAACAGACACCTGCATTCACTTGTGTTTTTCATTCGTTTCGGAGTATTTCTTCAGTACCTTTCTGCTGGTTTACCAGGTACAACGATAGATTAGATATTTGTTTCAATAGTGTTTCACAGCATTGAAACGATTATCTGTTCTATTACAGTGTACTCGGAGAACAGCGGGGAGATGTTGCCGAAATTTTCTCGAAACGTATGAAATCACAAGTGAATAGGTGTATACTTTATACATTCTTAATGGGATATGTGCTTTACCCTTACAGCTGTTACCCTCGACATCCAATAAAAACATTTAATATTATCAGCTTTCTTAGAAGAAGAATCCAACTCTCGAGCTTTAAGATTAGAAGAAGAAAGTTCTCAATAGGAGTTTGAGAAGAACCCAATCCAATAACAATTGAAACAAAACTTAACAAAGACGTCAATTAAACCTCACACTAACGCTTCTTATTATCCGTCTATCTCGTATTTGTTACGAAATCTTAGTTCCATGACTCTTATCTATAGAAACCTTACTGTGTTCCATTTTCTTCCAATATGGCATTCATGTATCTCCACGACAAGAGTTGGATGTGCGTCGAGGTTTTCTCGAGAGCCGCTGATTTTTATCTTAACGGTGTTTACTTTTTCACTGATTTTTTCTACACACGTCTTGGGATACCGAAAGAGCACGAAATCTATTGTCCTTTCTATAAGTGTATGAACACGCGATTGCAGAAAAAGTCGGATGTTGAATTACACATCATGAAAAACAGTATCCTTAGAGATTACACTAAATGGTATATTCACGGAGAAAAAGGCGATGGAGGACTAGTGCAAGAGACAGAAAACAAATTCATTGAAGCAGAAATCGAAGAGTGGTAAGGGATAGTAGAAGAAGATGCGGAAGAGGATGAATGGTAGTTTGAAAAAGACGAAGCCGTCGAAGACGATGATGCTGTATTTGCACCGGTCGATGACATAGATGAGCTTATAAATGCCGCTGGACTTCTTTATGATACGGAAAGCATTGGACCCGCGTTATTGGAGAAGTACAATGTTTACTCGAAAATCCCTCTATATCCAAATTGCAAAGGGTTTTCGATACTATCGTTTTTTGTACGTCTCTTCCATATCAAGTGCAAGAACAGATGGAGTGACCCGTCTTTCACTGATCTCCTAGCATTGTTGAAGGAAGATTTTCCCGACGGAAATGAAGTGCCACCGAGCTGGTACGAAGCGCAAAAGAAAATCACGGATATCGGCCTAAAGTGTAAGAAGATACATGCATGCGAGAATGACTGCGTTTTGTTCCGGAAAGAACACGCTGCACTCAAAATCTATCCAGTGTGCGGGAAAAACCGATTCAAGCCTAAGATAGACTCAAGTTCGATGTGCCCGTGAAGATTCTTCATCATTTTCCGTTAATACCAAGACTGCAGCGGTTATTTATGTATAAGGAGACGGTGTCCGAAATACAGTGGCACCATAAAGCGCCTCGTGAAGAGGGAAAAATGAGTCATCTGAGAGATTCGATATCTTGGAAAGTTTTAGATGAAAAACATCATTTGTTCAGTGCAAACCCTCATAACGTGAAGCTGGGGATTGCAAGCGACGGTTTCAGTCCATTTAAGATGGTTCGTGGCGGGCGTACTCACAGTACTTGGCCCGTTGTGGTGAGTATATACAACATGTCGCTATGTTGGGTCTTATTTTACGTTGGCGCGTTTAATCGACAGTACCTTGTCTCCTGAGAAAAATATCGACGTGTACCTTCAACTCTTGATCGATGAGTTAAATTTGCTGTGGGAACCTGGTGTGAGAACCTATGACGCAGATGGTAAACAATTTTTTCAGATGCGTATTGCTTTGTTGTGGACAATTAATGATTTTCCTGTCTACGACATACTGTTGGAGTGGACAACTCAAGGTAAGCTTGCTTGCCCTGGTTGTCATATTCATACGAGCAACATGCTGGGTTTGCTTAGCACCCTCGCTAGGTTTCGGCAAGCATCAAGTATGCAATTTCAAAAAAATCTAGAGTGCTAAGCAACCCGAACCAAGAATCTAACTAGAGAATTAGGGTTTTAAAAGCATGCAAACAACTTTACACTAAATGAAATAGGAATACAACCTTTGTAGACCGGTCCTTCACTTCTAAAACTCCGTGTAGTAATCCCTTAACTCCAAGTAGTGGTGTCCCGGACTCTCCTTAGGCTCTACTAGGCGAAAGGAACGAGCTTGCTCAAAGATCTTCGAGGCCGAAGATGAGCTACGTCGAAGAATCTCTAGTTCAAGCTACATCTTCACTAATTGATGAATTAGTGAAGCAAACAAGCTAAACTAAATGGCTAATTTGGTATAGATTGATGAAGTAAGAATTTTGCTCACATTAGAATTATTTCTCTTTTTCTTTTTCACCTCTCTCAAAAGCTAGAAAGTAAAGAAGAAGATGATCAAGATCAAGTGATGAACCATGGTGTAAAAATATCTCATATATCATTTGTAGAGACTTAACCATGGTTAAAGATAATGGTTGGGTTAATAAATATCTAGAGTAAAACAAAATTAGTGAACTTAAGTCAAGGCTTCTACATGCTTCCACAAGCATCTTTAGCCATGCTAATTTCCACCTAATTTTGATTTTTCCCTTAATAATTAAACACCCAAATTATTTTTAGTTAGGTATGAGTCTCATGCACCCAAGTCCAATGTATCATCTAGCATGACACAAAAACAAATATATTAATATATATCATATATATATTTATATGTATTTAGAGAAGAGAAATTCTTAAGTGAGCTAATATTAGTTAATATATATTAATATATCAAATATAGAATTATATATTAAATTATCAAATCAATACTTGATTTAATAATCCGGCTATATCACATACAACCGACTAATATCATTTATATGTATATCAAATATACATATAACAAATTATTGAATCAACACGATTCAATAATCCGGTTATATCACATATAACCTATATCGCGAGATTAGAATACCGTATCATATACACATCAATCTCGGTCCCGCACATATTACATATGTGCCCTACTTCGTTTCGCTTGAGCCAGGAAACCTCTGTATAGGACTCTAAAGACTCGTCAATACGCCAGCAGTAGGTGATGATCCTATCAGTCACCCACAAGCCGTCCGCGGTACTAACTGGACGCAACGGCTACCCAGGTATTGAGCGATCAGAAGATCAACAAGCAAGCTTGTCCATACTCCCGTGAATCCAGTAAGTAACACTACCGTACAGTCCGGTCTTTTCGTCTGATATGTCGCATATCGAGTCTGGGGGTGGTAAACATCAGACCCCAATAACTTAATAAGTCATGCCGATGTGAGGCTCATAAAGGGTCGAGAAACTACTGATAACACTTACCAGTAAATCTCATCATCAGCCCTGGCCAGGGACTTCCAGTTATAGCCAATCGAGCATAACGCAACATCAACCCCCAATACCGGGAGATACGAAACCCCTCCTATCGCTCATTGCCTCCATGTGACTCAGGATTGTACCCAAAATCCACCTGTTTGCACGCTCTCTTGAGCGTGGTAGGGAGGAAATCAAAGCACAGTAGGAATCACACAAGACTCTATGACGATCTCGGGTCTACAGACTAACCTGTACCAGTTTCACCAGAGAACTGCTATCTGAAGTTAGGTATAATACCATCTAGGAGTTCTCGGCGAGTCATGTTCGGTGTACCCATTCTCCAATGAGCACCTGTGTACAATCTTTGATGTCAAACACCAATGGATGTGGGATCATCCATCGCCCCATACAGGGTCAAGAAACGTACACACTAGTCTACTCTGGAATATCGATGCCCTGTCTGGATACTCCCACGACTAAGAACAATTAAAGGATGAACTTGTGGACTACCCTGGCCCCACTAGTATGATCTGCATCATAGTCCTGATAGTCAAGTACACATCCTAAGGGCTTTACCAACATGTGAGAGAAAGATAGTATAACAATACTAGTCTACATGTTAAGATAAAGAACAACCAGATAGTATACTATCATGTCGAGCAAGAAAATTCTCTCTATATATGTCCAAGTATTCATTATAATATACAATCATGTACAATAATGGCCTCTAAGGCATACATATAACTAACACAGCGTACGCCTGAAATTTAGCGGAAAAGAGTCGTTTATGGGTCACCGACGATTCTTGTCTATAACTCACAAATTCAAAAGAAATAAAGAAATGTTCAATGGAAAGACGGAGACCGGTATGCCGCCTGAATCATTTTCCGGTAACGACATACTGCAATAATGGAGAACTTATCAGAATATCACATTCGGAAAGAAACAGAACAAAGATGCAATGTTATGCCCATGAAGAAGCTTAGTGGTTTATTTCAGCTTCCATACCGATCCGATCTACCGCTGCGCCACAATTTAGATGTCATGCATATCGAGAAGGGCGTCTCCGAGCACATCATCAATTTTCTGCTGTGTAAGGATAGAAAAACGAAGAAAAATCACAGCGCCCGTCGTGATTTGACGAATTTGGATGGTTTGTCCATTAGAAATGAATTGCAATCTCGGCCTGTGGCTGATAAACCGGGTTATTACGAGATCCCACCGACAATCTACAACATGAACAAAGAGGAGAAGCGGCGGTTTTTGCGTGTGTTGAAAAATTTAAAAGTCCCCGATGGTTTCTCATCAAACATTTTCAAACAGGTGCAGGTAGAAAATGGAAAAATCGTAGAACTCAAGAGCCACGATTACCACATATTGATGCAACATCTTCTTCCTTTATGCCTCAGATAATCGGTAAAACCAGAATTTGGTCTCGTGCTTAACGACTTTTGCATGTATTTCCGCTAATTTTGTTCCAAAAACTTAGACGTCAATGAGATAGCAGAGCTCTAAAAAGATATTCCTTTGATCCTCTGCAAGCTCGAAACTATCTTTCCACTTTTCTTTTTCGACATTATTGTTCACTTTTCCGTCCATCTGGCAACTGAGGTCAGGAATGGCGGTCCGGTCCATTACGGTTGGATGTATCCAATCGAGAGGTATTATTGACGTTTATTATTTATCATTTAAATTGCAAAGAATTATCATGAATTATTAATTTATTTCATTTTCAACAGATATCTGTTAACTTTAAAAAACTATTGTCACGCCCTGCTTCCCAATAGATGGAAACGGTGACGTGGCAAGCCTGCAACGTATTTACTATGAAATAAATACGTTAGGCGTAATTAAGCAATATAACCATGAACAAGAATGACAAGAGTAATAAAATGAAACAACTTTATTTACATTCAACTTTACATACAACTGTCTGAAAATAAAATATACAATAAACAAAGCAATGCTTAAACAATGGCATACAGAAAATAAATGCAGGTAAAACTAGTAGTCAGGCTAAGCTATAAGTTGGTCCAGGTCCTCCTGGCTCGGCTCTATCTCCTCAGAGTCCGGTCCTCATGACGAACATTCCAAGAAAAGAAAAATATAGAGGAATGTCGCGAGCGAACTAGCGCTCGGTAAGTCCCAAAAGAAACAAGAGAAAATACTATATCATGTGAATAGGAACTACAAAAACAGAGGACAGGTAAACTTGTATATGATCATCTATAGGTATATGATAGTTATTCTAATGTGGTTATTTTTAATTTGATAAAGAAGGTATTCATGTATACGAGAGGAGTCCATCTTATCCCGTGGACTATAATAACATGTGGTACAAGGCCTCGTCATAACCCACGGGACAACGGCACGTGAATTCATGTAGGTGTCTTTTAAAGTGACCTCTCGTGCCACACTATACGTTCCGTACCAATCTACCCATTTATTCCCGTGTATAGATAAGATTACAAGTCTTGGTATAAAATGTCCAAGTTCATGTTCAGGATATAATCATGTGTTCAAATAATCATGTTGAGTTCATGTCAAGTTATAACCATGGTTCGGTCAAATCGAGTCAAGTTTACAAGTTTGAATTTGATGTTTGAATTCGAGTATTCAGGTTCATGATCAAGTATTCAAGTTCAAGTTTGATTTTGGATTTTGGTTTGAGTTTGGACTCAAATTGAGTCAGATACTTATGAACAGATTTAACTCTTGAATTCTTATGTTCGGGAGTAATCAGCAACTGTTGCACATGGACGGTAGGATTTGTGTATTTTTCCAAGACAATTGTCATTGATAACTCCGTTAAGTTGTCTAACCTGAATAGGCAAGCACTCACTTTCTCCGGCTTTCTGGGGCTCAAGAGAAATGATATCGCTTAAGCCTATGTTAATTCTATAGTCCTTAAAGTATTGTTTGCATATCTCGAGTGGGTTTTATGAAAAATATTTTAATATTGTTTTTAAAAAAATAACCTTGAGGGTGATTTACAAGATTTAGGGTTTTCATGGACATGTATTTTAATTATTGGGGTATTTTAATGATAAAAACTTAGTTTTTAAAAGTTTACGCTATTTTATTGAAAACTAATTCTTTTTGGTAACTTGTTAGTATTTTATTAACATTTTAATCTTTCATTTTCTTAAAAAACATAGTTTCATAATATGTTTTTATTGAAAATACGGAATTATAATTTTTATATAATTTTTAAAAAATTAGTTTTGTTTAGAAAATTCGCGTTTATTAAAAACCGTATTTTATTTCCTTTCGAGATTGAATACTCCGTGAGGAGCTCTGCATCTCGCTCTACTGTTCCAAGAATGTACGATAATCCGCACCATCCATTAGCGGGTCCCCTAACGAGAGTTTTGGAGGCGTATTTGTTAAGGATTACAAAATACCGCTTTAAAAGAAACTTGTTTTTGAAAAGATGTGGTATTTTAATGAAAGCTATTTTTTGAACCAACCATACATATATATAGACTTCGTGCTATGAAACCAAAGTGTGCGTGTGGGGTATGTCATTACCCCGTGAAGTTTCCCTAAAAGTATTGTTTTAACAATTATCGAAAAGAGGGTGATAATAAAGTTCAAGGTATTTTAATGAAAAAGTTCGTTTATGTTTGTTTGTCATGAAAATTTTGATTAAACTTGAAGCTAAAAAATTGTAATCGAAGTTACAAGTAGGGTGGTAGAATTAGCTTAACCAAAGTGTAAAAGAAAAAGGAGTTCTAAGTTGAAAAAGAAAAGTATCGGAGGTAACTCTACTTTACCGATATATTTTTAGGAGATGAAATGCGATTAAAAGAAAGAGAGTTGGGAGGGACTTACGACTTGGTAATATCGGGAAGAGGGTAAGGAAGAAAAGATGGGGCTTCGTAGCGTCGCGGGAGCTCCGGAAATAGCTTCGATTTTCGACGGAAAGAGCTTGGTTGCTAACTCCACTTGACTCCACTTGCACTTAGGAACTTTTGAGGTGATTTTGCTAGAGATTTTCAGAATAGAGGGGAGTTAGGGCATGGGTGGTATTTATAGAGTAGAATTAGGGTTTGGGAATTAAAATTTTGGAATAAAAAGCATTAAATATATATTAAATGGTGAAATAAAGGGTCTCTATTTGATTGCAGGAAAATCAAACAGTGCATGGGAGTTAAAGGGAGCTGAAAGGGTGTGTGTGCAAAGCACGGAGCAAATTGGCTTCATCTCAACCGTCGGCGCCGACCCTTTGGGAACTTTGGGCAGTCAGATCTTGATGATCCGTCTCGAGATTCGTGCAACGTGTGTATTTGGGTGTGTACACCTCATCGCGCCTTTTTGATTTTTCTGAAACTTTTCATTTCTCCGTGTATTTCACGTGCAACTCTTGGGCTTCTAAAAATTAAAAAGAAAAATCTAAAAAAAATAATTGGGACTGATGGGAATCGAACACACAGGCTACGTCACAGCAGTGCAGGGGTTTTACCAGTGAGCTACAAGTTGTTTCTTGCTTTTATTTAACAAAAATAACTTTTAACTCTTACACAGGTTGTAATACTCTTTTCTATACAATAACAAGAAAATTTCTGTACAGTGATTTCAGAGTCGTTACATTCTACCCTCCTTATAAAAATTTCTTTCTCGAAATTTATAATTACATAGGGACTAATTTTCAAAAGGGTAAAGGTATCGTGTACTCATATCTTCTTCTCTTTTCCAAGATGATTCTCTTGGCGAATCCTTTCTCCACATCACTCGGACCAAGTTTACCTTCTTGTTCCGTAATATTTTCACCTTTTTGTCCAGGATCTCAACTGGTTGTTGCTCGCAGGTTAGGTCGGTTTGTACTGTGAGCTCTAAATGATCAAGTATATGGCTGGGGTCGCTCACATATCGTCGTAGTTGGGATATGTGGAACACATTATGCACTCCTTCCAATGAGGGTGGTAGTGCTAAACGATATGCCACTTCTCCAACTCGTTTGAGTATGTCAAACGGTCTAATGTATCTTGGACTTAACTTACCCCTTTTGCCAAAACGGATCACTCCTCTGTTTGGAGAGATCTTCAAGAATACATGGTCTCTAGGTTGGACTCTAGATGTCGGTGCTTTGCATCAGCCCAATACTTTTGTCGGTCTTGGGTTGTGCACATCCTTTCCCTGATCGTGCGAACCACGTCCACAGTTGCCACGATCATCTCTGGTCCAAGGAGTTCACGATCTCCAATGTTGTCCCAGCTTAGTAGTGAACGACACTTCCGTCCATAAAGTGCTGCGAATGGTGCCATCCCAATACTTGCCTGATAGCTGTTGTTGTATGAGAACTCCACAAGGTATAGGTGATCATCCCACGAACCTCCGAAGTCTAACATACAAGCTCTTAGCATATCTTCCAGGATCTGAATTGTTCGCTTGGACTGTCCATCCATTTGTGGATGATACGCCGTGCTGAAATTCAGACTCGTTCCCAGGCTAGTTTGAAGCCTCTGCCAAAATTGTCATCGGAATCTTGTATCACAATCGGAGATGATACAAACAGGTACTCCATGTAATCTCACGATCTCCTGCATGAGTTTATGGATATCAAATATGATACATCTTGAAGGTTTAAATCTTACTTTAGATTTATGCTTACCTCCATATACTTCTTTGATAACGTCTCGGTTGACTGGTCAACTTGAAATGGAATAAAGTGAGCTGACTTGGTGAGTCGATCCACAATAATCCAAATTGCATCGTTACCCTTCGTGCTGCGAGGGAGAGCAGTCCCGAAGTCCATGGTAATATGCTGCCATTTCCATTCTGGGATTGGTAACGGCTGAAGTAGACCAGCAGTTCTGTGATATTCAGCCTTCACTTGCTAACACACCAAACACTTGGCTACGCTCCTTGCTACTTCGCGCTTCATTCCATGCCACCAGTAGTGTTGCCGTAGATCCTTGTACATCTTTGTACCACTGGGGTGTACCGAATACGGAGAGCTGTGAGCTTTTTTCATCAACTCTTCTCGAACAGGTCCGGTTGGTACGCATAAACGGCTCCCATATCGTAAGGATCCATTTTGTGGATGATGAAGTCAGTTCGAAATCCACTTTCTACTTGTTCTCGGATCTTTTATAGCTTGGTATCATTTGCTTGAGCTATCTTGATCTGATTTACAAGAGTGGGCTGGACTCACAAGTTCATCAAATATGAAGTGTTACCTGGCACAACTACTTCAATCTCCAATCCATGCAATTCTTGTTGTAGTCTCCACTGAACGGTGAGGTTCATTGCTAATGGCTGGCGACTAAGGGCATCGGGAACTACGTTCATCTTTCCAGGATAATACTGTTGGTTGATGTCGAAGTCCGCCATGAGTTCTAGCCATCTTCTCTGCCGCATGTTGAGTTCCTTCTAAGTAAATACATACTTCAAACTCTTGTGGTCAATGTATATATCCACTCATTCTCCTAAAAGATAGTGGCGCCAAATCTTAAGTGCGAAGATGACGGCTGCCAATTCCAGATCATATGTTGGATAGTTGCGCTCATGAACCTTTAGCTATCTTGATGCAAAAGCCACAACTTTTCCATGCTGGTGTAGAACACATCCTAATATTTTACCGGACGCATCACAATGTACAACGAATCCTCCAGATTAATCCGGTATTACAAAGATAGGTGCAGAGGTTAACCTCGACTTGAGTTCTATAAAATCCTTTTCATATGCTTCTGAGTACACGAATGCTTCGTCTTTATGTGTGAGCTTGGTCAGGGGTGCTGCGATCTGTGAGAAGTCTTCAATGAATCGTCGGTAGTATTCTGCTAATCCCAAGAAACTTCGTATATCTTTCACCGTTTTTGGTTTCGGCCACTCACTGACAGCTGACACCTTAGCTGGATCTACAGAGATTCCTTCATCTGAAACGATATGTCCGAGAAATCCGACTTGATCTAGCCAAAATTCACATTTGCTGTACTTGGCGTAGAGTTGGTGTTGTCGTAATATCTCCAGGACAATGCGTAAGTGCTCGGCGTATTCTTTCCGATTGTTTGAATATACCAAGATGTCATCGATGAAGATGACAATGAACCTATCTAAGTACTCTCGGAAAACTTGGTTCATCGGGCTCATAAAGATGGCAGGTGCATTGGTCACTCCAAATAGTATTACGAGATATTCATAATGACCATAACGAGTCCTAAACGCCGTCTTCGTAATGTCAGACTCTTTGACCTTCACCTGATGATAACCCGAACGAAGATCTAGTTTTGAAAATACACAAGACCCATTTAACTGATAAAAAAGGTTATCGATGCATGGTAGTGGATACTTGTTCTTAATCGTAGAGCTCGATAATCCACACACATCTTGTAGGAACCTTCATTCTTCTTCATGAGTAACACCGGAAATCCCCAACTTGAAGTACTGGGTTGGATCCAACCTTTTTTCAGTAGTTCATCCAACTGAATGCGGATCTCCTTCAATCCTCCCGGACTTAACCGGTATGGAGCTTTGATTACAGGTATTGCACCAGGTTGTAAATCAATACTAAATTCAAGAGCTCGATCGGGAAGCAAATCTGATATGTCTTCAGGAAATACATCCTCGAACTCTCGAACTACTTCAGGCTTTTCTTCTTTCGCGGGTAGAGAGAAAGCTTTTGCATTCTTCGGTTTAGCACGGTAGCTTCCTGGC
This sequence comes from Agapanthus africanus, assembly GCA_030015575.1. NCBI lineage: Eukaryota > Viridiplantae > Streptophyta > Magnoliopsida > Asparagales > Amaryllidaceae > Agapanthus > Agapanthus africanus. The sequence continues at coordinate 204,253,633 of JASDDO010000024.1, forward strand.
TCCAAGGTTCTATCTCCACTTTTGAAATAGAAGACTGGGTGATTTGGTATCTCAAATACTACCCTCTTTTGACGGCAGTTAATAGTAGCATAGAATACTCCCAGCCAATCCATTTCCAACACAACATCGAAATTTGGTATGTCCAGTACTTTGCAATTTGCATAGAATTTTCGACAGCAAACCACAACTGGGCACTGATTATACCCCAAAGTTGCCTTCAAGACTCCATTCCCGGAACTGACATTCCAACTTGAAATGAGTGGCTTCACGGGAATCGCGTGCGTTCTCACGAATCGTTGTGACATGAAGCAGTGTGAAGCTCCAGTGTCGAAAAGTGCGAGTGCAGGAAGGGTGACTACCAGTATAGTATTTAAGTTGTGTGAGATCGTGTTTAGATATAGGAAAAGTATAACGATATACAAGGATTGAAAGGTTTGAAAGGATGGGAGAATTACCAGTGATGACTTGTCCTGTGGCTTCGGCCTCCTCGACCGTCATTGTAAAAGCCCGTCGTCTCGGTATATTCCTCCTTGCCGGAGGCACATTTCTCTGTCCTTGGGGCACGTTTCACTGTGCTTGGTGGAATTGACGATGAGGCTGTGTAGATGGTCCACGTGGAGCTGGTGCAGGAAGAGCTAGGCGAGGTGCAAGAGCTTGAATGGCTGACCTCTGCGGGGTTGTGATTACGAGTCTGGGTGCTGGTGCTGTGTTAATCCAATATGGGCATGCTCCTATCACGTGAGTAGATGCGCCACAAATCAAACACTGGCCATTTTCACGCCTGCAGTCCTTCACCAAGTGTCCAGTTCTCTTGCAGTAGAAACAGAAATCTGGACCGGACCAATTGAATGATCCTCCTGGCCTCTTCAGTGCAAAAGTCGGCCTAGAAGAGGCTCCTCTTGTCATCTGCGTAGCAGGGCATTTGATTCCGGCTGTTTGGGGGCTTATCCTTCTTTTTTACCACAGCTTCGTAACGACGTGCTGCCTTCAGGACGAGTTCATGAGTTGGGTAGTCGTCTGTGGCTAATGTCGTCTGAATCTCCGGGTCTAAGCCCTGTTGGAATCGTCTAGCCCGAATCTCATCGGTCGGGATCAAGTGTGCCGCGAACCTGATAAAATATTGATGTCAGGATAGTGATGTGTTTTACAGAACATAATTTGATACGAATTCTTTACCTGCTAAGCATGATGAATTCGGCATCATATTCATCCACTGATTTTACCCACATAGAACCTTGTTGTAGGTGGATGAACTGTTGGTCCATCTCAAAACGGGTAGTCTCGGGGAAGAACTTTGCATCGAACAGATCGCGGAACGTCTTCCACTCTATGGGTTGTGTGAGACGGCTTTCCTCAGCTTTCCACCATACTCTTGCGTTGTCGGTAAGCTGGAGCTTGGCCACACGAACCCAAGCTATGTCTGGTACCTGTGTTGCGACAAGAACGTCCTCTATACTCTGGGCCCATTCTTCAGCTTCAAGAGGACTTTCTTTCCCCGAAAAATTCCTGGGATGCAACGCACGGAATTGCTTTACTCCGGGTGCTTCAGCTTCCGGGCGGTTCATTAGAATAGCAGTCTGCTGCTGCTGGCCCTCCAGAAGACTTTTGATAACTTCTAGAAGCACTGTCTGTTCGTTGATTGGAGCAACAACGGTATGGGGAGGTGGTAAAGTAGGTGGTGGTGTGTTGCCATTGACATTGGTGCTGGTGTTGTTGGGAGAATCCATTACCTTGATAAAAAAGGAAAGGTTATGATAGATTCAAGAAATTTAAAATGCAAGGAATGTATAGTTGCTGATTGTTATAATTCTTGTGATATATTGCTTAAGACTTCATGCAAAACTGACCTGCATGGGCCGCCAACAAAACCTGTCACGCTCCGCTTCCCAATAGACGGAAACGGTGACATGGCAAGCCCGCAACATATTTACTATGAAATAAATACGTTAAGCGTAATTAAGCAATATAACCATGAACAAGAATGACAAGAGTAATAAAATAAAACATCAATTTTATTTACATTCAACTTTACATACAACTGTCTGAAAATAAAAGATACAATAAACAAAGCAATGCCTAAACATGGCATACAGAAAATAAATGCAGGTAGAAATAGTAGTCAGGCTGAGCTGTAAGCTAGTCCAAGTCCTCATGTCTCGGCTCTATCTCCTCAGAGTCCAGTCCTTCTAACGAACATTCCAAGGAAAAAAACATAGAAGAATGTCGTCAGCGAACTAGCGTTCGGTAAGTCCCAAAAGAAACAAGAGAAAATAGTATATCATGTGAATAGGAACTAAAAGAACAAATGACAGGTAAACTTGTATATGATCATCTACAGGTATATGATAGTTATTCTAACGTGATTATTTGTAGTTTGATAAAGAAGGTATTCATGTATACGAGAGGATTCCATCTTACCCCGTGGACTATGGTAACATGTAGTACAATACCCCGTCATAACCCACGGGACAACGGCACATAAATTCATGTAGGTGTCTTTTAAAGCGACATCTCGTGCCACGATATACGTTCCATACCAATCTACCCCTTATTCCCGCGTATAGATTTAGATTACAAGTCTTAGCCGAATTCATGGATATAAAATGTTCAGGTTCATGTTCAGGATGTAATCATGTGTTCAAGTAGTCATGTCGAGTTCATGTCAAATTATAACCATGGTTCGGTCAAGTCGAGTCAAGTTTACAAGTTTGAATTTGATGTTTGAATTCGAGTATTCAGGTTCATGATCAAGTATTCAAGTTCAAGTTTTATTTTGGATTCTGGTTTGAGTTTGGACTCAAATTGAGTCAGACACTTGTGAACAGATTTAACTCCTGAATTCTTATGTTCGGGAGTAATCGGCAATTGCTGCACATGGACGACAGGATTTGTATCTTTTTCCAAAACAATTGCCATTAATAACTCTGTTAAGTTGTCTAACCTGAATAGGCAAGCACTCACTTTCTCCGGCTCCTTGGGGCTCAAGAGAAATGATACCGCTTAAGCCTATGTTAATTCTATAGTCCTCAAAATATTGTTTGCATATCTCGAGGGGGTTTTATGAAAAATATTTTAATATTGTTTTTAAAAAAATAATCTTGAGGGCGATTTACAAGATTTAGGGTTTTCATGGACATATATTTTAATTATTGGGGTATTTTAATAATAAAAACTTAGCTTTTAAAAGTTTATGGTATTTTATTGAAAACTAGCCCTTTTTGGTAAATTGTTGGTATTTTATTAACATTTTAATCTTTTATTTTTAAAAAAAAACATAGTTTCATAATATGTTTTTATTGAAAATACAGATTTATAATTTTTATATAATTTTTCAAAAATTAGTTTTGTTTAGAAAATTCGCGTTTCTTAAAAACCGTATTTTATTTCCTTTCGAAATCGAATACTCCGTGAGGAGCTCTGCTATCCCAAGAATGTGTGATAATCCACACCATCCATTAGCGGGTCCCTTAACGAGGGTTGTAAAGACATTTGGTCACGGTTACAACTGTGAACAAAAGGCTGCTCCAGATACTGATATCTGGAGCAGGTCAGTGTTTTGGGTCACGGTGATAGGTTTTGTTCACGGTTGTAACAGTGACCACCGTGAACAAAAACCTAGGACCCACCAACTGGCTTTTTAACTATTCACGCTAAGAAATGTTCACGGTTAAATCGTGAACATTTTTTATTTTGTTCACGGTCAAAACCGTGAGCCAACCTTTGCGTACGCAGGTTTGGGTCACGGTTCACTCACAGTTTAAACCGTGAACAAAAGGACCTTTTTCACGGTTTAAATCATGAACAAATCCCTGCTCTGTAGTAGTGCAACTCCCTAGTATGATGGCAGGGGATTCTATCTTCACTTGAACTGTAGGTGGGACACCCTAGATGGGGTCCACACCAAAATAGAGAATCAAATATGTTTCTGTTTCAGGAAGGCATGTTTAAAGCCTCCTAAAGGACCGGGAGGGGGTCCCGAAGCAGCCGAGAGGGCTCTTTTAGGCATCCCGATGACAGCATCAAGCCATGTCAGAAAACTTTATTCTAGAGTTTTCTTAAAAATGAAACTCATTTATTTAAGTTTCATGTACCTACTGAGAGTGTGTGATACCATTCTCAAGAGTTTGTGCAAAATAAACATATGGATTTGTGTTCAAGGGTAAAAACATGGCTTTGAGGCCATATTTATATGATGAATGCAGTGTTTTTGGCACAAGTGGGCTGAGGGTCTTAAAGACATAGTTTTAATATCTTAAGATATGAATGGAATATTCCATTCATATATGTCTGTTATAGATATATCCAGTTCAGGAAAATGAATAGGAATTTCCTATTCACATGTCACAAGACATGATTTTCATGTCTTATGAATAGGATTTTCCTATTCACGGATGTTTTGAGGATATGTTTTTCATATCTCAGAGATGAATATGTGTTTCCTATTCATAAATGTTTTCAGAGACACATTTTTGTGTCTCTAAGTGAATGGAATATTCCATTCACTTATATCTGAACAAAAAAGGCATAGGGTTTTAATTCATATCCTTCAAGAAATAGTTTTATCTATTTATGTTTATATGTTAGGAAATAAGATGACCAATTTCAGAAATATAAAGAACATGGGGTAGCCCATGTTCCAAGTTCTGTTCATATTGGTCAAGAACACATTTGTGTTCTAAGTCTTCTTCTTCATGAAAGAGGCCATGGCCATGACTTCCAAGGTTCTCAGTTGAGACTGAAAATTTGTATAAGTTTGCATGCACCTCTCTCTGATCAGAGAGGGAAAGAGGGAAAGAGACATAGAGAGAAGAGTGGAGGAACGGGGGTACCCATTTTTTTTTTATCTCACCTTCTTCTTTCCTTCTTCTTCCGCTGTTGCTTATTTTTTTCAAAACTTTAATCAAAGTTCTAGGGTTTCGAGGCAAAAGGGTTCGATTCTTTGATCAGTTGCTCACAGGGGGTATTTATACCCCGCTGTGAGTGGAGAGTAGCGCACAGCTACTCCATGGATATCAAGAAAGTAGGGATGGAAATCTCCCCACCATCTCCTAAAGAATAGGTCAAAACCTATTCAAATGAAAGGGTCTCAGAGATGTCTTAAAAGACAGACGCACCGGGTTTCACGACCCAAAAAGGCACGTAACTAGCATAAGGATCACGTGAAGACCAGTGGATCCCATTGTAACCTAAGTAAGCCTAAGCCGGGAATCTAAACCATTTATAAGAGAAAATATAGAGGTGAAGTTTTAAGAAAAGATTTATAAAATAAAGTAAACCTTGTTTTGTAAAGAGTTGACGTTTGAAAAACGGACAGCAACTCCTTCGTAAATTTTGACTAAAATTCCTATACAGCAGCAGTAAAATAAACGCAACCCTACAGGGGAGCTAACTCAACGCCCACACGGCGGAAACACAATTCACGCAAAAAATAGGATGCCTAAAAGCGAAAAACAACGAACGGAAAGCAATAGACACTGTATATAAATAAAGTCAAGCCGACTTCACATGAGTTCGACACCCAAATATATACAACATCTAAGTCAAGGAATATACAAGTGATAAATGGAGTAATGACTGGATACAATAAAGACAAGTACAAAAGAGGCGGTTACGATGCAACTTCATAACCCACCTAGCAAAAGCGATCACGCCCCAAAAATGGAAATGTGCCAACGAAACCACTACTGATCCAAGCGGTCGGTCCTGCAACAAGTTATGACACAACGGGGGTGCGTTGCTAACTCATGAGCAGAAATACCTCACAAGGTAGAAATCATATGCATAGGAAAACTGCCTACTAATCATAAAGTACAAGACTAACATGATGTGTGATAACATGTATATAGTATAAGTAAATGTAAGCGCATCATAACAGATCGCACACAATAAAAAAACATTATCAATAAAACCACCATCAAATCCTGTGTCAATTATCGACACTCGAAATCTCAATCTCATAAGACGTTGTCTCTCGGACCAGCACTCATTCTTTTCTCATCATATAGCCCCGGTTGGTATCCTCTGGATATCCGCCGTGTTCCACCATGTATCCGTAATCAGTTTCTCTCCCTACCTCAATATCGGATATCACCAAACCAGTCCACCATATATTCGTAATCGGATTCTCCCCTATCTCAAAATCGGATACCATCAAACCATAAATATATAAAAAACTCATGGTGGACATATCATTTTCATTTCAAAGGTAAACCGCAGCTTACAAATATAACCAAGTTTTATAAAATAGTACAACGCGGCTTCTCAAATCTCATGGAAAACATAAAGTTCATAGAAAGATCACACAATTAATTATTGCAACAGCGGAAGCTAAGACGTAAGAATGCATAAAAAAATGGTATCAACATAAGGAAAACACGATAAACAGTATATGATACTAGCATGGACATAAATATAACGTGAATAAACATCGCAATTTGCAAAGTATACGCGAATAAACATGGTAACTTTTATGCGTGTCATGACAGTTACTAATGACGTGTACGTGTACCATATGAGTCGGTGATGGTGTCTCATGGTAATCAATAGTAAATGTGCAAGTATTCTAACAAGTGTGTTCGCACAAGCATAGTAAAGGAAATGAAACATGACATTATAAACTGAGCATATCAGACCAGAATTTTAAGTGTTCAAGCATAACATTGTAAAATGGGCATATGAGACATGAATAAGAAGTGTTCATAATGAATTTGGTTGTCGGGGTGTTATACGGCATCCACCCGATTTCCCCCTTATAGATGATAATCTACTCACCGACTACAAAACAAGCTAGTCGAATCCTACGACTTCTTTGCCTCGCTTCGACACCTCGGACGCCTCCACTAACGGTCTTTCAAACGTAAGGACACATATATGAATAAGATTATCCTACCAATAATATTTAGCGAGGAAACTACAATGCTCGAAAGAATAACGTTTATAAAACTTGAGTCCAGAAAATTACAATTATAGTCTCAATTTGAAAAATCCCCAAAAATAGTAAACACAATATTTAGACTCAAACTAAAATTTTACATATAGATAAATGAGTTAACTTTTATATCCCAAAATATCTTTTCCAGATTCCAAGTATAAGACATGAAATAAAATACAAAACTAAAATATGTTTCTGGACATTTTTCACATACCAGAAAACATCTTTTCAATAATAAAATGGTATCTCTTAATTTTGTAAAATGAATAAGGAAAATAAAAATTCTAAGGATATCTACAACTTCCAATTTTTATATATTTCAAATTGTCAATGAAACAATGCAGAATATGGTTATAGGTTTAGTGTAAAACAGCCACTGAAAACAATAATTCCAACTATGAAACTTTTCAGTTAAAAATTCGTAATAATTCCATTTTACAATGAAACTCAACCAAAATTTTTGAGCTAAAAGATAAATCGATTATCTACAACTTTGTAGTTCACCAAGTAAGCTAATTACCAACATAAAATTTTCTAAAAATTTTGAAATCCCAGCTTGTCATTGATTTCCAGAACATAGTTCAATTAAAGAAAACGAATACAAGTACCTAAACTTTGGATATTAACTCATTAAAATTTATCAAATACTCACATAAAAACTTATCATTCATGAATAGAGAGTATAGCTAAATACTATCATTAATCTACATAAAAGAAAGTAGTAATTACCTACTTTTGGAAATCAAGAGCTCTTCAAATGCAAGGAAATCTTCAAATCATCAAACTCTAGTAAAATTTGAGGGGATTTTCATGCAAGAAAAGTTTTGGACAGCCATGCAAAGAAATTTTGGAGAAGAATAAGAAAAATGAAAATGATATGAGCCTATGTGTGCAAGCTCTCTCATCTCTCCTTCATACATGTGTCATACCACATGTCAATACCCTTGATGAATATTACACCATTTTATTTAGAGAAAATAAAGAAATTAAATTATTGTTAGAATATGTTATCATGACATGATACAGGTTTAACTAGAAAAATGTATTTACTTTGTTTAATTAAAAGTGAGACATTACCCTAACCTAATTCTACAAAACTAATATATGTGTACATATATGAGTGTGTCTATATATATATATATATATATATATATATATATATATATATAGAGAGAGAGAGAGAGAGAGAGAGAGAGAGAGAGAATTATATAATTTTTTATCAATTTAATAAAACTCATTATATCATTATTTAAATTCTAAAATATATACTAAAATTTTCGAAAAGTTACAATGGGACACCCTATTTAGAGGCCTCACGATATCGGAAGGGGGCATCCTGCTATCGGGAGGGGCATCCTGATGACGGATGCCCAAAACAACTCCTTTTTGAGTTGTTTCAAGAGAATTACCCAAGATAGGGGTCCCACATTTATGACCAAGCCTTTGACTTGCCCTTCTTATCATCACCTCACTTTGGGGCTTAATTGAACAAGTTTTCTTGATCATTGTGAATGTATACTTATAAGTATTTTAAACATACTAGGGGTTAAGATTTTAACTCCAACAAGGCCGATTAAGCGGCCTAGCATGCTTAATTGTTTAAGTTTCTATAGTTAATTGATCCAGTCTGAATTAATTGTTTAAGTTTAATATACCAAATTTTAAATATAATATACTCCGCTTAATTTGATAGTTTTATGTATGTTTGCTATGTATTTAATATCATTTTTCATAAATAATCATGTCTTTTTTCTATTGTATGTATATATATTTATTATTTATTAAAAAAAATTAAAAGCAGTAGAAGTCAATGATGTTTCTATCCAAGTGTGAGTTTTTTAGCATACAAGATTAGTGTGGTTAACTCGGTTATTTAATAAATATATAGATACGAAGAAAATTCTTAACGAATAGAGGATAAGCATATTGAATCTTATCTATAGGATTAAATGTGATATACAAATTTGTTCATACTACCGTGGAATTAAACGTATAAGTTATATAATGAATCTACTATAAAAAGTAATCAAATACAGATTAAGAAAAGAAACGTCTAAATCTGAAAAATCAATTGATTTTATACCAAAAAAATATAATGAAAGTGATTTATCAATTAAGAAGGTTGATGGAGAAATATTGAAAGACGAAAAACAATATATATATAGATTTTATTGATTTAAAAAAAGCTTTTGATAGGATTCTTACGGAAATAATATGGTAGGCTCGACAAAATAAGTTTGTGTCCCGTATGTATATTGATGTGATAAAAGATATGTATGATGGAGAAAGTACTAGAAGCAGGATGATTGGGAGAGAACATAGTCATTTTCTATTACCCTAAGTTCATATCAAAGATCAACATTAAATCCTTATCTCTTTGTATTAGTTATGTATGAACTTAAGGGCATTCAGGATAATGTCGCGTGGTTGTTTTCCCTCTTTAAAGACCTCCGATGAAGTGAACGTTCATAATAGATAGAGTTTAAACAAAACAAGTATTTGAGTTTTAAAAGTTGACCAGAAGGTCCTGTGTTCGAGACTTCCCATAAACGCAAGCACCTATGATTAATTACACCCTAGCGTCTAAATAATTATCTAGGCAGGATACCTTGTTAAGTTACTCAAATCACATCACAAAGATTACATTTATAAATATAAAATACTTGCAAACAGAAAATAATACAAGAAACAAAGGAATTTCATTATATTTTATTTATATTTGTGTACAATTTGAATATAAATTACATCAACATTACAAAATGTACAAAATTATGAGAGAATGGTAATTTAAGAGTTTAGTTCCAGAGTTGGAGTTATTTTAATACCAAGTTTTGACATATATGAATGGGCACAATTCTATGTGGGGGGGCATATTATAGCTAAGTTGATTAAAATAAGACCACCCTATGTGGAGACCACCATTTGCATGAAGCAGACAAGTTTCATGCACTTTTGTGCATGAATTGGGGACCTTCCGACCGTCGGGATGGGGTCCTAATGGCATACCAGAAAGCCTATTTAGGGCTTTTTATGGCTTATTTTGGTCAGGATAGGTAAGTTTCTTCTTATAAAACTTCCTTAAATGCATTAAATTGAACTTTCTGTACAAAAATGAAAATGATAAATCTTATAATTTTCAATAGTTTTTTTTATACAATATTAACACATGGGTTGCGTTCAAAAGACAGATCATAGTTTTAAGCTATGTTCTTCATGAGGAAGAAAGTGTTTTTAACACATGATTCAATATGAAGATATGATTTTCATATCTTAACAGCAAATAAGATTTATTTATTCACATATAATTTGTCGGTGTGGGGCTCTCAATTTTCAAATAAACATAACATATTTTATTTACAGGGTGCAAAAATGGGGACCTCCCAACATTGGGAAAGGGTCTCGACATGTCGAGATGGGTCTCGACAAAGTTTAAGAAACCCAGTTTGGGCTTCCCGTGGCTCATTTTGGCCAGGATGGGAAAATTCTTCTTATAGAGCTTTCCCTATATGAAAGTTCATTATATTGAACTTTCTGCACAATACAAAAATGATATATTTTTATCATTTTTAATAGTCTTGTACAAGTATGAACATATAGATTATATTCAAAGGACATCACATGATTTTAGATCATGTTCTATATATGGAATATAGTGTTTTCACACATAATTCTAAACATGTTGATATGATTTTCATATCTCAGAGATGAATAGGCTTTGCATATATATATATATTAAAGGAACTTGGGGATTTTGATCGATATTTCTAGTTTAAGGAAATGAGATTATCATCCTCATTTCAAATATATGAAGGAAATAGGATGGCATATTTCACAATATGCAGAACATGGGATGACACATGTTCTAAGTTCAGTCCAAATTATGAAGAATATATAAATTCATGTTCTAAAGTCTTCATCTTCTTCTTTATTGAAGAATAGGAAAACCCAGGGTCATGACTATCAAGTCTCTCCATTGAAGATGAAACTTATAAAGGTTTCTATGTATCTTATATTAATCCTTGATTGTAAAGAGAGAGAGAGAAGAAAGGAATGGGAATTCCATTCCTCGAGCTTTCACTTTCTTCTTCTCAAAACCAAGAAAACTTCAAGTTTTCTCTCTTGGAATTCTGATTTTATGAATTCTCCTTCTTTTCTTGATTTTAGAAGTATATATGCTTCTCTAAGGGGATGGAGTAGTTATAAAACTACTCCCCATATTCCTAGAGTGAGTGGGGGAAGATAACCCCGTCCCCCCTTAAAAATAGACCAAACTGCCTATTTTTAGGGGGCTCCCGACATCAAAAAGAGGTTAAGACCTCGAAAAGGAGGCTTCCGACACTAAAAGGGCTCCCGACATCAAAAAGGGGCTCCCGACCTCAAAATGGGGCTCCTGACATCCTAAATGGGGGCTCCCAACAGCCCAAATCTGTACGCGCAGGGTTTAATGATTTGGTCATAACTTTCTCTAAGGAAGTCCAAACGACGCAACGTTGATGTTTTGAAAACTAGATTCAATGGGCTTTCAAATGAATCCTCATTTGTCCCCATTGACTAAGTGTGTTGAACTATATAGGCATTTGAACTTAACCTATGTGCAGATTTATCGGTACTCGATTTGAGTACTTTTAGGAGTCAATATTTTTTACTCCAAAAAATGCCCTCCTATTAATATCATATATACAACATGTATATATAAGTTGGATATATAATATTAATGCATTTTTTTAGTGTCCACAATGGTATGTATTGGTTGCTGGTGATATTGTTTTAGTATACGAAACCAACAAAGGGATAAATTCTAAAGTGAAAAAATGAGATGTGATCTGACGGATTTAAAATTAAATGAACAAAAAACATCATTTATGGAATATAATTTCATCAAAACAATGCGAAATGATGAGCATGAGGTGTAAGTTGATGGTCAATAAATATTTGCAAATAACTATTTTCGTTACTTCAGATCTATAATTAATTATGATGGAAAGATCGAGAAAAATGTAGCTCATAGAATCAAAACGAGATGCTTGAAGTAGAAAAGCGCTTCAGGAATGATCGTAAAGTTCTTTTGAAATTGAAAGAAAAAACCATATAAGACCACTACAAGGTTGTAAAAAACGCAAAGCGGAGCTGAGCGATTAAAGCATCACCTAGCACTTAGCCGCCGTCTAGACGGATATTTTAATTTTAGTTAAAATTATATTTAATATATACATATTGAAATTTCAATAATATATTGACATTTCAATATAGAAAACAACAATGTATTGCACTTTCAAGAGTAGAAACATAGATATATTGATAATTCAGCATGATAACCAGTAATATATTGATACTTTAACATTAAATTTATTAAGTATGGGGATGGATGTCTCTAGGTGTAATGTTTATTAAGTATGGGTTTAGGTCGGATATGGTGAAAAGAGAACAAACCCGACCCATGATATTTCAAAGATAACTATATTTTATTTCATTAAGCGGGTCGGGCCCGCTTATGCGCCCTCTTAAGCGCTTAAACCGCTTAATTAAGTGGCATAGGGCTGAAGCGGAGCGGCTTCACACCGCTTTCATCTAAGCAGCCGCTTAGGCCGCTTTTTAGAACACTGGACAGCTATAAATCTGGCACATCTTTACGGATCATAATGTTAGGCAATAAAAAACATGTTCAAAAAATGAGTGTGGCTGAAATGAGAATGTTAAGATGGATTTGCAAGAAGTTGGAAGCCGCCCCAATAAAGGATAAGAAATAGAGAACCAATTTAGATGGTTTGGACATGTGCGCAGATTAGAAGAAATGGAAAAATTGTAGTTAGTGGTGCAACTAAGGATAGGGATAGACCTAAACAAATATAAATAGAGACAACTAAGAATGATATGTTAATTGTTAATTTAACTAATGAAATGGCCATCAAAAAAATAAATTCATATCAATCCCAAAGACTTCTTGTTGTAAAAAAAATTAAAACCATCTAAGCGCGCTGCCTAGACGATTATGCACTATGCGGCAACACAATAGCTTAGCACCCGATTCATATTTAATAACTTATAACAAGTGAGTTAAACCCTTCTACGCTCTGTGACCAACACCATTTTGATAGTTCATGGTCTATATGATAAGATTGCGAGGAGAACTTCAATTGATTAAAAAAAAGCTGACAAGATTGGTAGAAGACGATGATACCATTGCTCACACTTATTACATAATAGAATTCTAAAAGCAATAATTGTTTGGATCTTATTTATACTTCTTTTAAGAAACTATAGATTCTTATTTTATGTTATTTTTGTAGCTCCTTTACAGTTTACATGTATTCTAATGTCTACTGCTCTTGGAGAGGACTTGTGTGAAGTCAAGAAAATCAAAGTGAAACTAAGAGAGCCATTCATCTAAACTAAATCCTAAAACAATATTCTCTCGAGTCCAAGGCTAAAAATGAGCATAAATTACAACCATCCACCTACCAACTCTCTCCTCTTACTAACATCACTTCTAGGCACCAACAAAATCACTAAATTCTAACTTATAGTTGACTGTCATAACTCCCAAAATAGATCCCTAACAATTCAAACAAAAAAGAAAGAACTAAATTCCTCTAAGCTTGCAAGGTTATCCATATCTTCATGCAATGCTTCGATACTTCCGTCCAACTGGGCTGAACTATTAGTTGCAGATACTGATGTCCGAAATGTTATGCATCAGATTAATGTCGAATAGCTGGTGTTGGGATATATCGAGTAGGGGAGATTTAGTAAATATTAAGCATCATGTTTGGTGAAAATTGTACTCCAGTTATAACTTCAAGAATTACTACATCCACTAAAATCCTTAATATCATTCACTTAATTCAATATTTACATAAGTTAATGGGCACTCATACTCGCCTTAAATGTAACTAAATTATATCACATAATGATTAATGAAAACACATGAAACTCTATAATAGATAACTTTTTAAAAAGAAAATACATGTATACTTATCTTAAATTGTTAATGGCATGTGTCACCAGGTAAATTATATAACCAAAACAATAAACAAATAAATGAACGTTAAGATAGCATTTAATTTCAATTCAGAATTTCAAGTCGGGAGATATGTCAGGCCGTATGTCGAGCAATATGTTTTATCAAACATGACATCTCGGGACATTGACCCCAAAAAATCTATGAACTATTTTTGCCCAACTGTCATGTTGTTTGGTGCTCAAAAAGGACATTGCAGGGGGACATATTGAATATATCTGGACATTTCAAACAATGAAAGATACACAAGTTGTCATGATATAATTCAATAAAAAAACATAGAACCACAAACACAATGTTCAACTCACCACAACCGAACAAAACAGACAAAAGTTCATCAGTGAAATATTTAAACAAGTTCAAGACGCAATTAGTACAATTAATCATGAAAAAAAAACCCGACTTGGACTTTGGTCACGATTAGTACTACTGAAATATCAGCACAACTTCTAGTCGCAGTTAATACAATTAACCATGAAAACAATTTGGTCATATCATGCAATTAAGTTCAAAAACAAAACCTAACCTTTTGATGAAATTCTTTGCGAACCTCCATCGCTGATCCCGCATTTGACAGCAGAGGTGCAAAATCTTTGCCTTCTCGTGCCACCTACTCCACGAAGATTGGGGCAGGCCGGCCATCGCCGGCTTAGGGTTAACGAGGGAGCAGGGGAACCGACGAGGATTGAGAATTTAGAGGATAAAAGTGCAGTATTTTCCATTTATTGCAACTTCGAGGTCGAAACCCTGGGGCGTGGGTTTTAGGGGAAAAGGGGAGAGGGGGAGGCTGAAGGGAGTAAACTATGATCGAGATGATAAAAAAAAAGGCCAGTTCTTTTGGCATAACAATTAATTGTGGGCCATGGAACTTAAGGTTCGGCCATTTAGCCTAATGGGTTTCACCTCTCGGGGCTGTTTGGTTGCAAGATTATGAAATTTGGATTCTACGGTTGAAAATTTCTGTGAGATTTGGATTTTTTCTTTGAAATTTGGATTTGAGAATTTTAGAGAGAGATAGATAGAGAGGATTATTAAATAAATAAAGTATCCGGGAATATTGCCAAATCTTTGCAAAATTCTCCAAATTTTTTAGGATTCAAGGATTCTTGTTTTGTGGTGGCCCCCCATAAAAAACAAAGGAATACTACAAATCCAAATCTCACAATCAAACACAAAATTATGGAATCCTCTCGGATTTTTGGATTCCACGATCCAATTCTTTCATAATCCTACAACCAAATAAGCCTCTATGAAACTCGAAATGGTAGGATCTTCTAAAGTAGTGAGAGTCGGTGGTTAACCACCATTATCGAATCATGATACATTCACATACCTATTATTTACATATCGTATCACATATCGTTCATAGAAATCACAAGCAGATAATGCACAGGTATTGAAAGATAGCAAGGCTGATGAGTATTGGTCAAGTCTCAAAGCAAGATACTCTAAGTTTATCATGAAGAATTTGCATGGCAACAAAATGAAGACATGAAGCGGAGAAGTGGCGATTAGAGAAGCGGAGAAGCGGAGAAGTGGTTACAAAAAGAAGCTCATCGTGAAAGAGCTCATGATGAAAAAATATTATAGAGTTTAATGTGGTGGCCTTTGAAAATGATAAAAGGAAAAGGGAATGATTTTTGGCGTAAAGGGATATGATACCTGTGGGTCTTTGCCCTTTTCTTTGGCGAAAAGGGAATGATTTTTTGAAGTGAATGCCCGTCTTTTTCTTGAGATCTTTCACCATACACAGAAGGGATGAGGAGTATGGAACAATTTCGGTTCAGCATCAGAAAAAGAATCTTGCCTTCATAAGGTTTCTTGCTGTGATTTGTGTATAGATGGCCGAAAGAGTAGCTAATCTTTCACGGGTTTTCACAACAGACATAAAATAATCACCTGTGCTGAGAACGGCTAAAACAAGGCGATATCCAAAAGCCCCTCCACTAAAATGGGTTGGAACGACTGTGTGCCCAATCTATGTAGGGTCCCCTGCTGTGGCCTCCGGTCCGTCCGGTCGACATGAAACCTCGCCTCATAGGACACTTCGAAATTCTTCGAGCCACAGGAATTCAGACTATTCCAATTATTCCAAGATTTTCTTACTTGTTTGTCGCACAAAAAAGCTTTTTGAATCTCGGTAGAAACTGACTTTGCTAAAGAATTTTTTTTTCCGTTCTATCATTTCTGAAAAAGTCGAGGTGAGCTGAGTCAAAAAGCCAATTGGAGTGAGCCAATCCATTCGAGTCCGCCAAAGTTCATTTAGATGGAAAAGAACGCTCCGCTAAGGTCATTCAACCGATGTCGTTAGGCAAGCACAAGCGGCTAGTGGGTCCGGCTTTCACTTTTGAATCCCAAATAATTCGATTAGGAGTCAGTACACAAAAGCAAATTTAGCCATCTGCTGATTTTTTAAGGCGCGTGTGAGCTTTTTATATATGATACACAGCCCCACTTTGTTGATATTGTTAGGTATGCTAGTATACTAGGAATTATATAAGCAAACATCTTAGCTTTAGAAACTGAAAAAGAAAAACAAATTAAAAAAAATCAAGCATTGTCAAAAGCTCAATCGGATTTTCCGAGTGTATGATTTAAACTTGTGTTTTTTTTTGGCTGAATCTGAAACAAAATCAAATAAATGTATCATGATGCTTCACTATGTGTTGTTAACTCCCAACGATGAGCTAATTTAAATAATAAAAGCTCCATTCTTATCTTTACTGTTTTTTCTTTCTTTTTCCCCCTCAAAAGATCATGGCACATATGCGAGTAATATTGCATGGTTTTAAATAAGGATCATGGCCCATGTGTGAGTGGGGATGTTCTATATATATAGGGCTAAAAGGAACCGACATTGAGTACTAGCCTATCCTCATTGTGATGCACATGTGACCCCTTGGGCTATGGCTTGAGTTGAAGCTGCACTAGGTTGTAATTTGGGCCTAAATGAAAGATCTCAGTTAGTTTGTTAATTGAAGTTTTGAGGAGTGTTAATGTGTTATTGGGATAATCTTTATGTTTTATATTTCTTGGACCACATTCTTATGCTATTATTGGTAAAAATCGTATGAGAAACATGTTGTAATATCCAGTTCCCCTATAAATATCTTCCGTATTTTAAATAAATATTTTTCCCAAAATTTTTCTATTTAAAATTTTACATTCCTATATTTTTTCTAATATTGATTGCTAATTTTATATTCCTAACATAAACTCTAAACCAATCTATTTCCTAACCCCAAGGCCAGCCCGGACCCGAACCCGACCTGACCCGAACTCCCCCACTCCCTTCTTCTTCTTCTCGTTTTCTTTTCTTTCCCGCTCTTTTTCCCTCCTCCTCGTAATGAGCCTCCACTCCCGTGAGACCCGCTCCCCAACGGCCACGACGACGAAGCCCACTCCCTCAACTACCCATGAGATCCCCTATCCAAATCCTCTATCTTCCTCGCAACTTCCCCTCTTCTCGCGCTCGTCCACGACCCAGCCATCGTCGACGCCGCTACGCTCACCAACAACTACCCCCCGAGATCCCCGCCCTCGCCGCAACCGCCCCACGATCCCTTCGCCTAACTCACCCCCTCTCTTCATCCCTCTCTACGTCTCTCTCTTTATCTCCCTCTCCATCACTCTCGTTCGCACTCCTTCAAAACCCACCGTCGGCCTCGACCCCACGCCTGCAAATCCCCATTGCCGGCAGCCCCATCTCCAACACTTCACCACCGGCATCCCCACGAACTCAAGTTGTAACAACCCTAAACTTTATGTACATATTTTTTTTTCAAAAATACAGAAAGGAACACTTAAGCCTGAGCATAAGTTATAAATTTAATTTGCTTTTGAACAGCAAGAAAGCACTTGTAGCTCATTGGTAAAGTCTTGCACTGCTGTGATGTAGCCCCTGTGATCGAATCACCCCAGCCACATATCTTTTTAATTGATTTTTCTTTTAATCTTTTAGAAGCCCAAAGGTTTACACGTGCACTACACGTAAAATGAAAAGTCACACAGAAAATAAATATGTACAAAATACTATTCATACAGACCTTGACACGTGACGAAGATCCAAGCCCTCGACCCCACCAAACGACCGGCGAGATCGGGCTTGGGGCCGGTTCCGCCGGTCCCCCCTGGCTAATGCCTCAATTTTTCTACCATGGCACCTTTTGGCCTACCCCACTTCCCCCATATTGTTTGATTTTTCTGCACATTTACAGAGGGATTAAAATCACCTCTTTAATCCATTTTAATGCACATTTTTAATTCTCCAATTCAATACCCTAAAACCTAATTTTCCCTATAAATACCACACTACATTTCACCCATCTCATTCAGAAATCTAGTGCTAAAACTCTCTAAAATTTCTAAGTCCAAAAAAGTTGTGCAAGTGGAGTTAGCCCAAGGCGAAGTTCCAGCGACGTTTCGGGAAGAATCCGGCTACGAAACGACTTCCTGATGATTCCGATAGCTTCCCCTATCTCTTCTCTTGTTTTCCAACCTGTAAGTTCCCACTTTCCCCCTACTCTTCTATTAAAACGAAATCATTTTTCAAATCTAGTCGAAAGCGGAGTTAATCCGACTTCCAATTCTATTTTAACTAAAAACACAATTTTTCTTTAGAACAAATCCACCATCTTTTTGAATATTGTTTAACAAACGTAATACAACATTCACAACAAGTTTCATTTCAAAATAATAAAAATTGCAACTTCTATTCCACCTTTACGGTAAAATACCATCATGTTACATACGACATTGTTTATTCAATTTAACCGTATTACCTTTAGAAAACTCACGAAGAAATGACCTACCTCATCACAACACACATTTTTTACATAGCACGATAACTCCTGGGACATTAGTTTATGGGAAAATACGAGTTTACGATTAAATACCATAAACATTAAAAAACCGTTTTCTTTAAAAATGTGTTATCTAATTCCTTGCAATTGCGCCTCTACAACTCATTTTGGGGAACCCCAATCGGAATGGTGCGGGTTATCGCACATTCTCGGGCCTAGTAGAGTGATATGCAGACCTCCGCAAGGAGCATTCGATCTCGATGGAATTTTTAATGCAATTTTTAAGAAAAATGAGATTTCTAAAAAAAAACTAAATTTATTTTTATTAAATATATATATAAATATTATCAAAGTACCTACTTTAAATATATTATATATATATTCTATGTTTTCTAAATCAAAAGAATCACAAATTTCATGAAACTACCTTTACAATTCAATAACATTCCAAGATTACACTAAAATACCATATACAATGAAATCTAGTTTATATCCACTAGAAGATTTCACTTTATAAAAATTATAATTATGAAAACCCTAAAAACGATAATAAAATACTTGAGGTGTATTTTGAAAATATATCAAAACTATTATTCATAAAACCCTCTCAAATTATATCAAATTACAATAAGAACCCTAGTAAACATAGGTTTAAGCGGGACCAGTTCTCTTGAGCCTCAGGAAGCCGGAGAATATGGGTGCTTGCCTATCTAAGATTGACAACCTAAAAACGGTGTTATCAATACGGTAATTATCTTGGAAAAAGACACAAATCCTACCGACCATGAGCAGCAGTTACCGATAACATCAAAACTAATTCAGGACTTCAATTTCTTTTAAAGTGTCTGACTCATACATAGAATCAATCTAATATGAAATCAATATGACTTGAATTCATTTCAAATATAACTGCAATACAACATGAATCCATGAATACCGGAATGCAATCCATATCAACATAAATATGACTTGAACCGAACCATGGATATACTCTGATTACATGACTATCCATTTATATTCATTCCGTTTACATGATATCATGGTTTTGGCAAGTCTTCCATTTACAAAACAAACCATACAATCAATACAAAAGACATTACGGGGTTTTTTAAGAGGTAGACTGGTACAGAATGTGTTAAAGGTGGCACGAGATTGTCATTAAAAGACGTATGTATACATCCATGCCGTTGTTCCGTGGTTTTATCGACGGAGCCTTGTACTACGGGTTACCAAAGTCCACGGTGTAAGTTGGACTCCTCTCGTATTCACTGGCATATTCTGTACCAAACTACAAACAACTGCGTTAATATTATAATCAAACATTACTAGTTAAACTCTCTTATCTGTCTACTCTATTTCTATCTCTCTTTGGGACTTACCGAGCGATTGTTCGCTGACGACATTCCTTCTCTCTTCTTTCTTTAGAATGTTGTCAGGAGGACCCGACGCTGAGGAGTTCGAGACCAGCCAGGAGCACTTGGAGCCGACCACTGAGTAGCACGACCATTAGGATTTACTTGTACATACTTTTCATTTCAGTTGCGCCATTGTTTAGGCATTGCATTCCAGACTTGTATTTACTTTCCAGTATTGTATTTTAAAGAAAGGTTGAATAAATAAAAGTTGTTGTTTATTTATATTCATGTCTCTTGTGTAAATTTTACTTTATATTACTTAAATACGCTTAGCGTGTTTACTTCTGAGTAAATATGTCGCGTGGCCCATCGTGTCTCCTTACCCATACACTGGGAAGCGGGGCGTGACAAGTTTTGTTGGCGGCCCATGCAGGTCCGTGTTGCATGGAACTCTACTATGCAGGTCAGTTCTGCATGGACATGCAGGTCAATTCTGCATGAAGTCCTAAGCAATATAACACAAGAATCAGCAAGTAAAAACATTCTTTACATTTCATATTGTTTGAATCTTACAATTTCATATACTTTGAATCTATCATAACCCTGTTTTTCTTTCAAGGTTATGGATTCTCCAAACAATACCAGCACCAACTTCAACAATACACCACCACCTCTACCGCTTATGCCTACCATTGTAGCTCCGATCAACGAGCAAACGGTATTGCTTGAGGCAATCCGAAGCCTCCTGGAAGGACAACAGCGGCAGACTTCTATCTTACTGAACCGTCCAGAAGCGGAAGCATCCGGAGTAAAGTAATTCCGGGCATTGCACCCAAAGCAATTTTTGGGGAAAGAGATCCCTCTGGAAGCTGAAGAATGGGCTCAGAGTATCGAGGATGATCTGGCAGCAACACAAGTTCCAGAGATCACTTGGGTAGGAGTTGCGAATCTGCAACTCACCGACAACGCCCGAGTTTGGTGGAAGGCGGAAGAAAGCCATCTTGACCAGCCGATCGAATGGAAAACCTTTCGCGACATGTTCGACACGAAGTAATTTCCAGAGACTTCCCGATTCGACATGGAGCAGCAATTCATCCATCTACAACAGGGTTCGATATGGACCAAATCTGTGGATGGGTATGATGCTGAGTTTACCATGCTCAGTAGGTTCGCGGCCCACTTAATACCAACTGCTGAGATCAGGTCCAGACGATTTCTGCAAGGGTTAGATCCGAAGATCCAAGCTGCCTTAGCTACAGGAGATTTCCTAACCCACGACCTGGCTTTGAAAGCTGCCCGTCGATATGAGGTAGTAATGAAGAAGAAGGGCAGACCTCAATCTGCCGGAATGAAGCGCTCTGCCACTCAGATGGTAGGAGGAGCCTCTTCAAGGCCAATATTTGAACCCATGAGACCGGAAGAAACAAATGACCGGCCAAGTCCAGATTGTTGCTTCTATTGCAAGAGGGATGGACACCTGTGGAAGGACTGTAGGCGCGCAAAAGGCCTGTGCTTAGTTTGTGGCTCATCCAATCATGGAATTGGAACATGTCCTTATCGGCGCAACACAGTTCCAACTCACAACACTTATCCGCAGCGGCCAGCTATCCAGGCTCCTGCACCTCGTCTTGCTCTCCCACCTCCACCTCCACGTAGACCTCCTGCACAGCCTAATCGCCAATTCCATCAAAGCACTGAGGAACATGCCTTGAGGGCAGGGAAACATGCCCCAAGGACAGAGGAATGTGCTTCCAGCTAAGAGGAATGTACCCCGGCATCATGCTTTCACATTAGCGGCCGTAGAAGCCGAGACTGTAGACCAAGGTAACCCTGGTAATTCCCTCACATCTTCTTCAATCTTACCAAAACTTTTGCATTCTTTCGTTTTTCCAAATATTTTATGCTCTATCTCTAGTTCTATCATCATCACCATCAATAAACTTTTCTTGAATCTGTTACACTTTCCTTCTACAAATTTTGAGGACGAAATTTTTATAAGTAGGGTAGAATGTAACAACCCTAAAATTTCTGTACATAATTTTTTTTCAAAAATACAGAAAGGAACACCTAAGCCTGAGCACAAGTTATAAATTTAATTTGCTTTTGAATAGCAAGAAAGCACTTGTAGCTCATTGGTAAAGCCTTACACTGCTGTGATGTAGCCCCTGTGATAGAATCCCCCTAGCCACATATACTTTTAATTAATTTTTCTTTTAATCTATTAGAAGACCAAAGGTTTACACGTACACTACACGTAAAATGAAAAGTCACACAGAAAACTAACATGTGTAAAATACTATTCATACAGACCTTGACAGGTGGCGGAGATCCAAACCCCCGACCCCACCAAACGACCAGCGAGATCGGGCTTGGGGCCGGCGCCGCCGGTCTTCCCCGTGGATAATGCCTCAATTTTTCTACCCTGGCACCTTTTGGCCTACCCCACTTCCCCCATATTGTTTGATTTTTCTGCATATTTACAGAGGAATTAAAATCACCTCTTTAATCCATTTTAATGCACATTTTTAATTCTCCAATTCAATACCCTAAATCCTAATTTTTTCTATAAATATCACACTACATTTCACCCCTCTCATTCAGAAATCTAGTGCCAAAACTTTCTAAAAATTCTAAGTCCAAAAAAGTTGTGCGAGAGGAGTTAGCCCAAGGCGAAGTTCTGGCGACGTTTCGGGAAGAATCCGGCGACGAAACGACTCCCCGATGATTCCGATAGCTTTCCATATCTCTTCTCTTGTTTTCCAACCTGTAAGTTCCCACTTTCCCCCTTCTCTTCTATTAAAACGAAATCATTTTTCAAAACTAGTCGAAAGCGGAGTTAATCTGACTTCCAATTCTATTTTAACTAAAAACACAATTTTTCTTTAGAACAAATCCACCATCTTTTTGTATATTGTTTAACAAACATAATACAACATTCACAACAAGTTTCATCTCAAAATAATATAAATTGCAACTTCTATTCCATCTTTACGGTAAAATACCATTATGTTACATACGACATTGTTTATTCAATTTAACCGTATTACCTTTAGAAAACTCACGAGGTAATGACCTACCTCATCACAACACACATTTTTGACATAGCACGATAACTCCTGGGATATTATTTTATGGTAAAATACGAGTTTATGATTAAATACCATAAACATTCAAAAACCGTTTTCTTCAAAAATGTGTTATCTAATTCCTTGCAATTGCGTCTCTACAACCCATTTTAGGGAACCTAGATCGGGATGGTGCAGCTAATTGCACATCCTCGGGCCTAGTAGAGCGAGATGCAGACCTCCGCAAGGAGCATTCGATCTCGATGGAATTTTTAATGCAATTTTTAAGAAAAATGAGATTTCTACAAAATAACTAAATTTATTTTTACTAAATATATATAAATATTATAAAAGTACCTACTTTAGATATATTATATATATATTCCATATTTTCTAAATCAAAGGAATCACAAATTTCATGAAACTATCTTTACAATTCAATACCATTCCAAGATTATACTAAAATACCATATACAATGAAATCTAAGTTATATCCATTAGAATATTTCACTTTATAAAAATTACAATTATGAAAACCCTAAAGACGATAATAAAATACTTGAGGTGTATTTTGAAAATATATCAAAACTATTTTTCATAAAAACCCCTCAAGTTATATCAAATTACAATAAGGACCCTAGTAAACATAGGTTTAAGCAGGACCGGTTCTATTGAACCTCACGGAGTCGGAGAATATGGGTGCTTGCCTATCTAAGGTAGACAACTTAAAAACGGTGTTATCAAAACGGTAATTGTCTTGGAAAAAGAGACAAATCCTTCCGTCCATGTGCAGCAGTTACCGATAACATCAAAACTAATTCAGGACTTCAATTTCTTTTAAAATGTCTGACTCAGACATAGTCTAAATCTAATATGAAATCAATATGACTTGAATTCATTTCAAGTATAACCGCAATACAATATGAATCCATGAATACCAGAATACAATCCATATCAACATAAACATGACTTGAACCGAACCATGGATATACTCTGATTACATGACTATCTATTTATATCCATTCCGTTTACATGATATAATGGTTTCGGCAAGTCTTCCATTTACAAAACAAACCATACAATCAATACAAAAGACATTACGGGTTTTTTAAAGGGGTAGACTGGCACAGAATGTGTTAAAAGTGGCACGAGATGGTCATTGAAAGACGTATCTATACATCCATGCCATTCTTCCGTGGTTTTATCGACGGAATCTTGTACTACGGGTTACCAAAGTCCACGGTGTAAGTTGGACTCCTCTCGTATATAATGGCATATTCTATACCAAGCTACAAACAACTGCGTTAACATTATAATCAAACATTACTAGTTATAATCTCTTATCTGTCTACTCTATTTCTATCTCTCTTTGGGACTTATCGAGCGATTGTTCGCTGACGACATTCCTTCTCTTTTCTTTCTTTGGAATGTTGTCAGGAGGACCCGACGCTGAGGAGTTCGAGACCAGCCAGGAGCACTTGGAGCCGACCACTGAGTAGCATGACCATTAGGCTTTACTTGTACATACTTTTCATTTCAGTCATGCCATTGTTTAGGCATTGCATTCCAGACTTGTATTTACTTTCCAGTATTGTATTGTAAAGAAAGGTTGAATAAATAAAAGTTGCCATTCATTTATATTCATGTCTCTTGTATACATTTTACTTTATATTTCTTAGATACGCTTAGCGTGTTTACTTCTGAGTAAATACGTTGCGTGGCCCGTCGCATCTCCTTACCCGTACACTGGGAAGCGGGGCGTGACACGAGCTCTTCCCTCCGAGGGCACCACCAACCACAACCGCCACCCGCTTCTCCGCCAGCCAAGCTTCCTCCTCTCGCCTGCTCTACTACATCGACGGCCACCTTGTAACCGCCGCCGGCGCCCATGCATCCATGATGACCGCCCACCAGAGCCCGGCGAGCACCACTGACCTTGCCAACAGCCTCCATCGCCATCGTTCTGCACCAACAGCACGAGCCTAGGCAACCTCTCTCTCCTCCACCCAACTACAACCCCAACCATCACCTCACCGGAGCCGACCACCACTGTGCTACCACCCTCCGTGCACCTCACCAACCTCCACCCATCGAACCCTCTTCACTACCACACAAGCACCGACATCCACCATCACCCAACCCCTCACCTGCACTCTACTGAACTCATCGTCGGCCGACCTTTCCTCTGGACCCACCGCTGAGGAGCCTCAGCATTGTCGCCATTGCCATCATCATCACTGCCTTTTCCTTCATTGCAGTCAGTGATTTCAAGCCAAGCTTCGCAGTGAGTAGCCGAGGCCAAGCTCATACCCCACCCGAGCCTAAGTTCTAAGTCAAGTCGAGGTCCGACATTTCGTCGAACACGTACATTTATCGTGATCCCCGCTGTTTCGGCTGCCGCCATCAAAATCTACACTGTGGTCTCAGTCTCTGTAGCTATTGCGGTCGTCAACGCAGTCGCTGTCGCAATATCGCACACGTTTGTCGCAACCTCTATCGCGCTCGAGCCTCGTGTCACGCCGTTCCGGTTCTGCGACGTTTATCGTTGTCTCATGTGTCGAGACGAATAATCTGCACGTTCGTCGCTTCTATATCAGTGACCAAGGAAAGTGAACCCATTCACTTGTTTTTATGCTATATTTAGGACATTTCATGTACAAATACGACACTTTTAGTATTAACCGAACCAAAATCGAAACCCTAGTGTAAATCGCCTATTAATGTTTGCGGAACACATAACCAATGAATTTTATACATGATGAAGAACAACGTATTGAAAATTGACACCGATCAGCTAATGTTTGACCATGGATTCGATACCCCCAAGTCGAGTATCAAAACAGACTAATGCGGCTCTCTTTAGGTCAATCCTCGTCTTTATGCCTTGATGGTGGTACCACTGATACTTATATTTGTATAATGATAGATAGCAACACATTAAAAGTTTCGTAGCAAAGAATGCAATTTCGCACCTAAAGTGATGCTCCTAATGTCTATACCGAAACTCGCGTTTTACCGAATACTCAACACTGTTAAATTCATAATTAATTCTAGAAAAATCCAATCCCAGCGTGCCTGGGTTCGTTTCGAAGGGTATTGCATAATTTTTAACACAACGTGTAGCTTTACTATTAGATATATCTTATGAACATTGGAAACAAGGAACTTACCAGACCTTGGACTGCAGTCCAGACCAGGAACTTACCCCTTGACATGAATTTATACCCCTAAAAACTTGCTGTTTAATCGTGATAGTGTGCGGAGACAATTACCGCTGCGTATAAAATTGTTTTATCTTTCTAATGGTACCGGTTCCACTAAATTCCAGTATCATTTGGTATTTAAATCATATTTTAAACGGACGACATGTACGGCAGTTTTCTGTCAATTCATTTTGCACCCTTCATCAGTAATATGATCATAACTCCTAAATCAAGATGACTATTGTTAATATGTCTAATGAATTGGAAACATAACAGATAAATCTAAATGTTATCTAACTGTAGCATCTCTTAATTATGATCCCAACAGGGAGTAAAGCGTGTTGCGAAACGGACTTCCAGTTCAGAAATTGGATTTCCAGCAGTAAACACTTAAAATGAAATGACCATAACTCTCAAACCTGAAACCCGATTGACTTGAAACCAATTTTAATGCTTAGATAAACAAGTATACCTCATATTCCATTTATATTGTTTCACCAAATTATGCACGTGTGATTTTATGTGATTTTTTCTATACCAACCGACACATGTTGCTCATATGTTTTTAGCAGTGCATTTACTGTATTTCCCATCATGTTGTATGACCGATGTTTACCGCCGAAAAGCCAGGAAGACGAACGTATTGCCTGAATTTGGGGGCAGATGCTATTTGAGTTTATCCGTCCATCTCTCTGAAGATGCCAAGTTGATTTATGGCACCGTGTATCGGAGGTCTGGATGGATGCGGCCGTTGTAGCAGACTTCATCAGATTCCCCTTTGTTTGTGAGGGGTTTTTGATTGTGGGGACCCTCTTTCCTGCAGAAGCAATCCCCTGCAGTTAATTATGTTACCGCGTAGCGATAACCACTTTCTCATGCTCCAGAAGGTCACTTCGTGTCGTGTGTATTGTTTTATTTTTGGTTATCCGTGGATTGTATACGGAGACTAATTTGTGTTGTCGCCCGTAGGGCGTGGATTAATCCAAATCCGTATATTCTTAGATTTGGGTTGGGTTTGGTTTAAGGATCGTTAATCTCATTTTAGATTAAGATCAACTTAAACATTTGTTGAGGATACGTTAGTCTAATTTTAGACCAAGATCTACTCAACAAGGTTTTAGAATCATTCAGATCCAATAAAAGAGCGTTTGGGCTCTATTGTTTTAGTTTAGGGACGTTACGGTCCGTAGATCACCATTTTTTGTGGTGAGGGTTTAGTTTAAGGACGTTACGGTCCATAGCTAGTTTAAGGACGTTGCGGTCCATAGCTAGTTTAAGGACATTGCGATCTATTGGGATGTGCTCATGGGTTTGGGAGTGCAGCCAAGAGCTGTTGGTTGTCGGTACCCTCTACCTCTCTTAAGACGTTGAAGAATTACAACGACATGTATCAGAGGTGTGGAGAGATGTACCCTTGAACCGAATTCCAGATTGAAGGGGCACATCATGGTGGAATGAACATTATTTTAGATGCCACGTGTTAGGAGATCATTAGTCATCTTTGGAACTAAGATCGATTTGGGGAGACCTGAGTATAGGAGGGCTCGGTTGATTGATGGTCAAAAGGTTTTTGGCACCGGAAGACTTGGCCAATTTAGGTTAAGGTTGGCCTCTCATAGTGTTAAACACTAACATTTGTTAAGCGTTCACGTGCTCCCACGTGAGGCTCTAAAGCGGTGTTAAACACTGAAATTTGGAGCTCTCCCGTGTGGCACGTGAGGCGCCTGAGAATTGGGCACTGATTCTTTGGGTTTATTCCCTTTTTCTTTTATAAGTGGTAAGCACTATGGGGGGTCACGTGGGATCACGTGAGGCACCCTAAAATGGGAACTGTATTTGATTTATTCCCCTTTTCCTTTTATAAGTGCTAAGCACTATTGGGGGCTCACGTGAGGCGTCCCGGAAATGTGAACCGTCTTTGATTTATTCCCCTTTTCCTTTTATAAGTGCTAAGCACTATTGGCGGGTCACGTGACGCGTCCCGAAAATGTGAACCGTCTTTGATTTATTCCCCTTTTCCTTTTATAAGTGCTAAGCACTATTGGGGGTTCACGTGGTATCACGTGACTCGATCTCAGTCGTTCCTTTTTGTTCCTCAGAGATGCTCACGTGGGAACACGTGACTCGATCTCAGTCGTTCCTTTTTGTTCATCAGAGATGCTCACGTGGGAACACGTGATCTGTTGTTATAGCGTTGAATGCTAATCGTTTCTTTTATGTGCATGGAGATCTTGATCTGAGTTTTGAGAACTTCAGGTCCCTTGTGTTTTTTTAATAAGAATTAAATTCTTATGCAGGGTTAAACCCTAATTTTATCAGAGGAATTAAATTCCTATATCTTTTGGAAGAATTAAATTCTTCAAACTTAGTTCTTTCCCTTAAGTTTTAAGTCTGCATGACAGAATCTCCCCGATGAGAATTAAATTCTCAACTTGTGGGGAGATCTGCTTCTGCAGACCTCAACCAGAGGAAGAACTAAGTTCACTTTTTTTTAGAAGAGTTAAACTCTTGGAGTGGTGAAGGAGAGATAAAACGAGCTCTATATCTTTCCTCTTACCTAGGGTTTCTTTTTCTAAAAGAGAGCTCTTCTTTTTTTTTCTCCAATCTTATGAGGGGTCTCCTCTCTCTGTATGTATCTCTCTCTGTGCAAGACTTGAAGTCTTGGGTCCTTTATATAGTAGAGGTAGATTTGTTGATTCAGTTAAGGAAATCTCTCATTGAGAGATTTTTAATTGATTTGGGGATTTTATCCACCGTTGGATCTTTGATCCAAGAACTTCTGTTTTATAGAAGATATTTTTCTTGTTTTTAACAAGATTAGGGAAATATTTTCCCATACAGAGCTTATTCTGTAGCTTGGTGATTTTTAATCACCGTTGGATTTTTAATCCAACGGTGCTCTGTTTTACAGAGAGCAATCTTTCTTGTTTAGAAAGATCAAAGGAAATATTTTCCAAATAGGGTTTTGATTCCTTTATTTAGAATTTTATTCTACTCGGCTTAGAAGGCTTTTAAGACCACTCACGTATAGCACGTGACCCCACAAAGTTAAACTCATTTGCTTATGTGCAACAGCCCAAAAAATGCATCACGTGCTGACACATGAGCCTTTCTGGCCTGTCATTTGTTTTAAAATGGCGCCTATATATTTTGTATATAGATGCTCACGTGCTTGCACATGAGGCTCAATTTCATCCTTAATTGTTAAGCATAATGCCTATAATCTTTATTAATAGACGCATCACGTGTGGGCACATGATGCTCTATTAGGGGAATTTTTTTATCGCTTTTTCTCTCCCTTTCTTTTCTTTTTTTTTTTTTTTATAAGGGAACAAATGCCCCCACAGTGTTTTTCTCACGTGGCCTGCACGTGAGTGCAACGCTGTCACCTTTTCCACCTTTCGTGAACTGCTGGGATCGGTTCACCTTCTTACTCTGATTCTTATGGGTCAACTATCTTGTTCCCCATGCCCCTTTTTCCGGCCTTGGAAATAGTTCCACCTTGCACAAAATTTTCCGTGTCTAGACTTGAATGTTTCTCTTTATAACCTGAAGATACGTCTTCCTCTTTCTTCACAGAGAGAGACCCATTCAGACCTTAGGGTGATCATTTTTTAGAAACAAACCAAGAATTATGGATTGCAACCATCCCCATGCTCGTCTGCAACCCTGGGAGGTGCATATCGAGGAGATTATTCCTTGCTTTGCCGCGCGGTTAGCGGATCCTCTTCTTACTGATGACCAATGTGACGCGGTATTGTACGAGCTCTTAGCTCGTAGGGGCTCTCCTCTTTCTATGGGTTCCATTTGGCTCCGGATGATTTTCTTGTCCGTGCTTGTTGATATCCCTCCTTATCTAGCGCAGATGACTCCGGCGATTTTTGATGTGGCGGAGGACAAGATTGAGTGTTTCCACGAGGCCCACTTGATTACTCAGCCTCTGAAGGATCTTTCGGTTCATTTACTGAGTCAGATACGAGCTCGGCGGGCCATCATTTCTGCCTTCACCGATGAGCATGGCGCTAATCGATGGGGAGCGACTCCTCGCGAAGACCGCCGCTTCGACATGGTAGAGAGGGCAGAGAGAGAATTTGAGAACTTTATTTATTATTTTGTTAACCCTTGTATCTCTAATTCCATATTTGGTGATCTCTTCCCTGTAGCGTAGTATATTTGTTTCAATGTATTTCTCTTATTATTGCCTGTTGAATGTTTTCTGTTCATCATATATTCGTACGTGTATCTCACCTCTGTACATGAGCTTTATACTTTACCCTTAGGAATTTTGCTAAGTGCGAGCACCATTGTAGTGTCGTACATAAATCAGCACGTTTTGGAAACCATTTCCATTTAAACAGGCACGCAGTCGTGAATGCATGCTTAGTGGGGCGTGAACCAAAGACTCTCCTTACTGCCTTGCACAATGCATGGTTGGTGCTCGTGGTTTTTTCCTTTCTGTCTTGACTGGACGTGAAGTATTTTATATACTCATTTCGGAGTTTCTTTAGTTTACCTCCCTTGGGCTTATAAGCAAACTTGTCCTAACGTCATAGTTAACCCTTGTTCTTTACGACAGAGGTCCGTTAGGGTGTGTGGTACTAAGGCATTCCCGATAAGTAGTCTTGCTGTCATGTCTCTGCTCCCTTAGGAGCTGGACAAGGCATCCTCAAACAATCTCCCAGGTCATATTACCGTCGGGAGAACACATCCTCCCTAGAAATCGTGAGGATTTCCAAGTGTTCATCGCCTCCTTGAGTTGCCAGGATCTCACTCGGATATATTTTTTTTCCTTATGAATCTTGAGGACTCATAAGTAGCTTCTTTATTTCAATGGGATGTAACCTTAGCAAATGTGGCCCGTAGATAGTCCATCTTGACCTCCTTGTAGAGCAGCGATGGCTCAGGAAACAGGTTTGGATCTGCCGCCTAAGAATTTTCAACTTTGTGAGCCGTGAGGGTCTCATAAAGATTTTTCTCCCTATGAGTCGAGAGGATCCCGCAGGTGTATTTTCTCCTCAGGAGTCGTGAGGACTCCTAAGTGCGTTTTCTCTTGAGAGTCGTAAGGATCTCACAAGAGAATTTTCCCCCTTACAAGTCGAGAGGACTTGTAAGTGGTTTTTCTTTTTTTTTTCTTCCTTGTCGATATTCGAATTTGGAGAGTGTGGCCCGTGAATAGTATGCAATAGTCCATCTTGGACCGACTTGCAGGGCCCCAGTGCTTAGGAAACATGTCCTTATCCCCATTTCCTAAGGCTTTTCCCTACGAGTCGAGACGAGTCGAGAAGTTCTCGCAGGAATATTATTTTCCCCACGAGTCAAGACGAATTGAGAAGTTCTCGCACGGATGTCCTAACGTCACAGTTAACTCCTGCTAATAGAAGTCCGTTAGGGTTTGTGGTACTAGGGTTTTTTACCCGTCGTACCGTCGCGTTGGCCGATGTATTCCCCGATATGCAATCTTGCTGTTCGAGTAGCCCCGTGACTGTCGTGTCTCTGATCCCTTCGGGGGCTGGACAAGACGTCTTCAAGTAATCTTCCAGGTGATATTACCGTCGGAAGGGCAAGCGTTAGGGATATTCCATGCCGCTTTTCACTTGAGGTTAGGCTCAATTTGGGGGAGCCCAGATGTGTCATAACCACTCCGTGCTGGTATGGGATGATCTCCGATAGTCTTTTCAGGTCTCATTTGAGTTGCCGTCAAGATCCTGAAGTGAGGTATTTTCCTTGGCTTCGTTTGTTGACATTGTGTCTGCAATATTGCGATGAATGTCGAGGTTGTCTTTAGGTTGTCTGTGAACTGCCGAGTCTTGAACTAGGGACTTTGCCATGGCTACGTTTGTTTTGATGTCGCGTCTGCATCCTGGTGAAGGGAGAAAGCACGCTGTTGTTGATCTCTAGGCTGTAGATGTTGTCGTCGAGACTTGGAACTAGGGACCTTGCCATGCTCCGAGGTAGTCTCTAGGTTGTCTGTGAACCGTCGAGATTGGGAACTAAGGGACTTTGCCGTGGCTTCGAGGTAGTCTCTAGGTTGTCTGTGAACCGTCGAGATTTGAAACTAGGGGACTTTGCCGTGACTCCGTTTTGCTGACGTCGTACTTGCTTCTTGTTGGAACGAGAAGGAACGCCGTTGTTGATTTCTAGGCTGTAGATGTAGCCATCGAGATTTGGCTTCCCTTTGACGAAGCCCGGTGGGGCAATATGGTTCCCTTTCCATTTATGCCCATGGATTGTATACAGTGGTCAATGTGATCTCACCTACAGGGCA
This sequence comes from Agapanthus africanus, assembly GCA_030015575.1. Classification (NCBI taxonomy): domain Eukaryota; kingdom Viridiplantae; phylum Streptophyta; class Magnoliopsida; order Asparagales; family Amaryllidaceae; genus Agapanthus; species Agapanthus africanus. The sequence goes on from JASDDO010000024.1 coordinate 204,286,272, forward strand.
AAAGTTTTATTTCATCATTTTTTTATTTCTTTCGGCGATGCCTTATCATTTCAGCTTTTTATATCGCGAAAGCCGCGATTGCCCAATCAATTCGGCTTTTCGTCGCGGTGCCCAATCATTTCGGCTATTTTTCTTTTTTACTCGCTGCTTTTTATTGCGAGTTGCCCAAACATTTCAGCTATTTTTACATGCATATATTTTACTCGCTGATTTTTATTGCGAGTTGCCCCATCATTTCGGCTATTTCATATCATTTATGGCTCGCTGATTTTTATTACGAGTTTGGAACTTGAGATCTGATACCAATCTTAGCATCGGCATCGCTGCGACGGGAATATGGCCAGGAGCGAATCATCATTTGCCTTCGCTGATTTGAACAAAGGTGGCTTAGCAAACAGGGTTAGGATCCTGCCGACTAAGGCTTTTTGACTTCATGAGCCGTAAGGGTCTCATAAAGGCATTTCTCCTTACGAGTCGTGAGGATCTCGTAGGTGTATTTTCTCCTTAGGAATCGTGGGGATCCCCAAGTGATATTTTCTCTCGTAAGTCGTAAGGATCTCACAAGAGTATTTTCTCCTTATAAGTCGAAAGGACTTACAAGTGTCGTTCACCCCATGAGGGCATTCCTCATCATTGGTGGGACTTGGCGAGGAGACGTTTATTCGTGCCCGTGGATTGTATACAAGGATTGATATTGGACCGCCTGTAGGGCTACTCGGGGAATGCAGTGGCTTAAGAACAGGTTCAGATCCCTGTAGCTTAAGTCTTTTTGAATCCTACGAGCCATGAGGGTCTCATAGGGGGAATTCTCCTTACGAGTCGTGAGGATCTCATAAGTGCAATTTCTCCTTAGGAATCATGGGGATCCCTAAGTGTGTTGCTCCCTTGTGAGTCGTAAGGATCTCACGTGGGTGTTTTCTCCTCACAAGGTCGAGAGGACCTTGCAGGTGTCTCTATTTTAACGAGATTGCGCCCTTTCGGGTTTTCACAATCTCGCCGGCAGCCATGCTGTTTTTAACTCACGGCGCCCTTTCGGGTTTTCATCCGTGTCCATTTCGCTTATGGACGTACCGTTTTTTTTACATCACGAGATTGCGCCCTTTCGGGTTTTCACAAGCTCGCCGGTAGCCCTGCTGTTTTTACTCACGGTGCCCTTTCGGGTTTTCATCCGTGCCCCTTTTGTTTATGGACGTACCACATTTTTTTTACATCATGAAACTTTCGAGAATAATTTCACCGTATGTGTCCCATCTGTTTGCCGGTGGGATTTGAGTTGCAGTCCTCACCGCTGGGACTCGTGGACTTGCATTCCACTATCGCTGTGTTTGAGGCGACGTTGTTAGTTTAGGGACATCTCGGTCCGTGGCACGCTTCGAGGCGAAGTTTTGTCGGATACTACTTATAGAGTTTGGACTCAGGAAGGCAGCGAGCGGACACGAGCGTCGTCATCTATCATTAACCTGAGCCGTGACTTGTCAAGCGTAGTATTTCTTAAGGAACCGGCCGTTTATTGGCCGGAAGGGTCTTTCGCCATGCATATTCATGAGAAAGTAGGCACCACCTTGATAAACCTTGTCTATGACGTATGGGCCCTCATAGTTCGGCTCGAATTTCCCCCGTTTGGCATGGTTGGGGATCATAGTTCTTTTGACAACTAGCACGAGTTTGCCTTGGCGAAATGCTCTTGGTCTAGTTAGTCTTTCTTATGAGCGCGTCATCCTTGCTTTGTAAGATTCTAGGTTTTGCTGCGCCATGAGATGGGTTTCATCGAGGGCATCGAGCTCCTCAAGCCGAAGATGGACATTTCCTCGTCTGTCAGCTCATAACGAACTGCCACTCGTAGAGAGGGTAGTGTTCCCCTACGAATGGCGGCCAAGACATGGGCTGTCTTGCCTGAGATTCGGGGCAGATGCTAATTGGTATTATCTGTCTACCTCTCCGAAGATGCCAAGTTGATTTATGGCACCATGTATCGAAGGTTTAAGCGGATGCGACCGATGTAGCAGACTTCGTCAGATTCCCCCTCGTTGAGGGGTTTTTGATTGTGGGGACGCTCTTCCCTGCAGGCGCAAGCCCCTGCAGTTAATTATGCTACCGCATCGCGGTACAACTTTCTCCTTCTCCAGCTGGTCACTTCGTGTCGTGGGTGTTTGTTTTGTTTGTAGTTGCCCGTGGATTGTATACGGAGACTAATTTATGTAGTCGCCCGTAAGACGTGGATTAATCCAAATCCGTGTTTACTTAGATTTGGGATTGTGGTTTTGGTTTGAGGATACGTTAGCCATATTTGAGACTAAGATCGACTCAAACGTTTGTTAAGGATACGTTAGTCCGATTTGAGACTAAGATCAACTTAACAGGATCGTTTAGATCCGACAAAAGAGCGTTTGGGCTCTATTATTCCAGTTTAGGGACATGGTGGTCCATTGCATGTATGGTCGTCGGGACCCGTCACCTCTCTGACGACGTTGAAGGATTACAACGACAGGTGTCAGAGGAGTTTAGAGATGTACCCTTGAACCAAAGCTGATTGGGGGGATTCATAATCCAATTTGGGACTAAAGTCTGTTTGAAGGTTTAAGGATACGTTAGCCATATTTGAGACTAAGATCAACTTAAACGGTTGTTAAGGATACGTTAGTCCAGTTTGGGACTAAGATCAACTTTACGGGATCGTTTAGATCCGACAAAAGAGCATTTGGGGGCTCTATTGTTCCAGTTTAGGGACATAGTGGTCCATTGCCAGTTTAGGGACATGGTGGTCCATCTCCAGTTTAGAGACATAGTGGTCCATCTCCAATTTAGGGACATAGTGGTCCATTGGTAGTTTAAGGATGCATAAGTCCATGGGTTTAAGGACCCCACAGTCCATATGGGTGTGTTTAAGGACGCATTAGTCCGTTAGTTTAAGGACGCATAAGTCCGCGGGTTTAAGGACCCCACAGTCCGTATCTTGGTTTAAGTACGCATGAGTCCATGAGTTTAAGGACCCCACAGTCCGTGTTGATGTGTGGTTGTCGGGACCCGTCACCTCTCTGAAGACGTTGAAGGATTACAACGACAAATATCAGAGGAGTTCAGAGATGTACCCTTGAACCAATGAGTTGGTTGAAAGAGCAGATGTGCTCAGTTCAAGATGATTTGAGGACTTATGGACAGTTTGGGCTAAGTCCAATTATGTTTGAAATATTGGCCCTTTGTTGGCTCATTGAAAGAGAGGCTTTGCCTCTAGAAACTTAGCCAATTGGGCTAAAGCTAGTGTTAAACACTAAAGACCAACAGTGTTGAACACTGGAATTAAAATTAGCAAGTTAGTGTTTAACACTAAAAGCTAATCAGTGTTAAACACTAGCAACGGGGCTTTCAAATTAATGTTAAACACTAAAGCAAATCAGTGTTAAACACCGGTAGCATAGATTTCAAGTTAGTGTTAAACACCAAAGCAAATCAGTGTTAAACACCGGGAACCGAGTTTTCACATTAGTGTTAATCACTAAGAAAATCAGTGTTAAACACTGCAAATAGAGTTTTCCAAATTAGTGTTAAACACTAAGAAAATCAATGTTAAACACTGTAGATAGAGTTTTCCAATTAGAGTTAAACACTAAGGAAATCAGTGTTAAACACTGCAGAGAGAGTTTTCCAATTAGTGTTAAACACTAAGGAGGGAGGGGTCACGTGCGGACACGTGAGAGCGCCCTGATTTCCCTTATTTTATTCTGCAGGTAAGTGTTTAACACTTTTAATTCTGACGGCCATCACGTGTGAGCACGTGATGGAGGCCCCCGCTCTGGTCTGTTAGAATGCTCATTAGGGGTCACGTGGTGACACGTGAGGGCGTCCTAAATGTGAAGCCAGATCTCCTTTGTTTTATCCTCAAATCTGTGAATAAGTGTTAAGCACTTTTCATCTTTATCTTAGAGCATCACGTGTTGGCACGTGATGGGGGTTTATGCATCGATAATTACAGCACTTGTTGAGGGGTCACGTGGGGACACGTGAGAGCGCCCAAAGCTTCTTTTCTTTTGTTTTGCCATTAAGTGTTAAACACTTTCATTTTTATTTTAGAGCATCACGTGTTGGCACGTGATGGGGATCTGTGCGCCAATTGTTAAAGCATTTGCTGAGGGGTCACGTGATAACACGTGAGAGCGCCCAAAGCTTTCATTTCCTTTGCTTTTTCTTTCTGCGTTTTGGGAGTCACGTGGGAGCACGTGAGGTGATGCTTCAAAGTTCTTTGCAGGGGATCTTTTCAAGGGTCGCGTGGGGGCACGTGACCCTAGTTCTTTTCATGAACAGAGATCTTTTAAGAATTGAATTCTTTATAGGGTTAAATCCTAATTATGATTTTGGAGGAATTAAATTCCTATCGTGAAAGAATTAAATTCTTATTTAGGATGAAACCCTGATTTCTTTTCAAAGGAATTAAATTTCCAGATATGTGAAAGAATTAAATTCTTGATTAGGGTTAAACCCTAGTTTCATTTTAGGAGGAATTAAATTCCTGTGAGTTTGGGAGAATTAAATTCTCAAAACTCAATTCCTCCTCTGTGTTTTAGATCTGCATGGCAGGATCTCAACCCAATGAGAATTAAATTCTCAATTCATGGGGAGATGTGCACTTTGCAGATCCTCAACCAGAGAAAGAACTAAGTTCTTTTCTTTAAATAAGAGTTAAACTCTTTTGAGAATTAAATTCTCTTTTGAAGCCTCTCTTTTCTTACCTAGGGTTTTTCTTTTGCAGAGAATTAAATTCTCCTCTCTTTGCTTTTTTTCTCTCTTGAGAATTAAATTCTCCTCCCTCTGTTTTTCTCTCAAAAAAGTAGATCCCCCTTTTCTCTTCTTTTCTTGGCTCCTATTTATAGGAGAAGGAAGAGAATCAATTTGTTTAGCAAATCTCTCATTAAGAGATTTGATTTGTATGTTGAGAGATTTGATTTGCATTCATCATTAATCTGGGCCTTTAGATTGTTAAGTGAATTTTATTCACCATTGGATTTTAAATCCAAAGATATCCATTTGTTATCTCGGTCAGATTTTGGGAGGAAATCTTTCCAAGTCCAAGATCTTTCCATAAATTGGTGATATTTAATCACCCTTGGATCTTTAATCCAACGGTCTCCATAATCCTTTTCCATTTGGAAAGATTTAGAGACATTTAGAATTTTAATTCTATTTCGAAAGATTTTAGAGAAATTTAGAATTTTAATTCTATTAAACTGTAAGGCTTTCAAAGCCTGTCACGTGCTGGCACGTGACCCTTGGTCACGTGTGAGCACGTGACCCCGAAATTGGTTCCTTTAACAGGCGCTTTTTTATGTTGTTGTTTTAACCATCACGTGTCAACACGTGACCATTGGTCACGTGTAAGCACGTGATACCTCGTTGAGGTATTTTCTGACTTTTAGAATTAAATTCTATTCATTATTTTAGAGGCTTTAAAAGCCCATCACGTGTCTGCACGTGACCCATGGTCACGTGTGAGCACGTGATGCCCCATTGGGGTCTTTTCTGAGTTTTTATTATATTTTTTAACTCCTCCAGCGGGTTCTTAAAGGTCCATCACGTGTGGACACGTGATGCATCATAACTTTTGATCCCGGATGAATTATGAGGCCCATAATATATCAAATCGAAGGGTTTTTCGAGATGCTTCCAATACCATCAGAATTTAATAGTTCCTCCTTCGGGAACTTATTAAAATACAGGCCGAAAGATATTGGTTTGCATTTCCTTAAGCGTATCGCTGCCATTTGATACCTTGGACTCTTCTGCGCAGAAATTTTTGGCGGGAACAGGTAGCTTTATCTCCAAGGGAAGTACCGCTTCCATGCAGAATACTAATGCGAGTGACGTTGTGTTCGTGGCCATCTTGAACGTGGTCCGATAAGCCCAGAGAGCTTCATGCAATCTCTCATGCCAGTCCTTTCTTTTTCTGGACACCATCTTTTTTATGATCTTCGTCAAGGTCTTGTTGAAAGCCTCAGCTAGACCGTTAGCTCAGGGGATATAGACTGAGGATTATCTCCAATCTATTTTATACTGCTGTGTGAAGCGGCTGATCTTATGGCTTCTGTAGGCTGGCCCGTTATCCGAGATAATCCATCACGGAGTGCCGAAACGGTAGATGACATGTGTCCTGAAGAAATGGAGGATGTTTTCCGTCTTCACCTTTCTTAGCGGTATTGCTTCTGCCCACTTGGAGAAGTAATCGGTTGTTGCTAGTATGAACCGATGTCCCTTGGATGATGCCGGTTCGATGGGCCCAATTACATCGGTTCCCCACATTTTGAATGGCCAGCTAGCCAGTGTTGGGTGTAGCGGATTCAGATGCTGGTGGATGAAGTCCCCGTGAATTTGGCACGAGTGTCACTGCTTCGCATATTTGAGGCAATCCTGAATCATCGTGGGCCAATAGTAACCCATTCTTTTAGGCATCAGCATCGCTGCAACTGGGATATTTCCAGGAGCGAATCATCATTTGCCTCTGTCGATGTTGAACAAAGGTGGCTTAGTAAACAGGGTTAAGGGTTCTGTCGGCTAAGTCTTTTGACTTCATGAGCCGTAAGGGTCTCACAAAGGTATTTCTCCCTACAAGTCGTGAGGATCTTGTAGGTGTATTTTCTCCTTGGGAATCGTGAGGATTCCTAAGTGCATGTTCTCTTGTAAGTCGTAAAGATCTTACAAAAAGGGTTTTCTCCTTATAAGTCGAGAAGACTTACAAGGGTTGTTCACCATATGGACATATCCCTAGTCATGGGTGGGACTTTGCTGGGGAAATGTTTATTCGCGCCCGTGGATTGTATACAAGGGTCAGTATTGAGCCGCTTGTAGGGCAGTATCGAAGGTTGTGGGGGTTGCTTAAGAACAGGTTCAGATCTCTGTAACTTAAGACTTTCAAGTCTTATGAGCCGTGAGGGTCCCATAAGAGAGTTCTCCTTACGAGTCGTGAGGATCTCGCAAGTGTAATTTCTCCTTAGGAATCGTGAGGATCCCTAAGTGTGTTGCTCCCTTGTGAGTCGTAAGGATCTCACACGGGTGGTTTCTCCTTACAAGGTTGAGAGGACCCTGTAAGTGTTTTAACGAGGTTGCGCCCTTTCGGGTTTTCACAAACACTCGCCGGTAGTCCTGCTGTTTTTACTCACGGAGCCCTTTCGGGTTTTCATCCGTGCCCATTTTGCTTATGGACATACCGTTTTCCTTTTTTTATATTCTTTATATTCTTTTTTTTAACGAGGTTGCGCCCTTTCGGGTTTTCACAAACACTTGCCGGTAGCCTTGCTGTTTTTACTCACGGAGCCCTTTCGGGTTTTCGTCCGTGCCCATTTTGCTTATGGACATACCGTTTTTTTTATTTTATTTTATTTTTACCACGCCAGCCTGAGGATATCGCGGGTTGATAGTAGTTTAACGACGTTTCGGTCATTTGCAAGTTTTAGGACATTGCGGTCCGTCGTTAGTTTTAGAACATAGTGGTCCACCGTCGCCGTATTTGAGGCGACTCTCTAGTTTACTGACTTTTCGGTCTATGGGGCTTTCTTTATGAAAGAGCACGATGCCCCCGGCATGTCCATCTTTTTCGGAGCATGTGGTTGTGGCGGGCTCACCTTCCAGTTGTCAGACAACGCAAATTTGCCTTGTTGGTATTCATCCTCAATCCAGCCTTTGAAGACATAGCAATTTTCGAGTGGGTGACCCATTACTTTGTGGTAGGGACAATAGTTAGGATTGTCAACGTCACCTGGCTGCAACGGACGTTTTGGATCCGGCAGAGTGATGAGCCCGCTGCGCACCGCTAGCTCGAACAGTCTCTTTGTTTTATCTCTGGGAAACGAGTAAGGACGTTTCAACTTCTCATTGAGGTATCGCGGCTTGTTGTTTTGACGACCAAACGGTTTTTGGTCACTCGGCTGTTGTTGAGCATTGGCGATGGAGGTCGCTTTTCCATTCCCCTTATCCCTTTTGTTCGATCCCTTGTTTGCGGGTTCGAGATTCTTTTCGGGTAGCGTGCGATTGTGCAGCTGAACGTTCTCGCAGCTCTTCTTTTCTTCCTCTTTTCCTGAGGTGGATTCTTTGAAGGGAGGGCTGAGAGTCATTTCTTTTTCATAATTGCTCCCGAAGGTGAGAGCTTGCGATCTTCTGCCGTCAACCATGTAACCGTTGCCGGCAGTTTTCATATGCTCATTTGTCGTTTTCTGTTTCCGACGAGCTTCGCGCTTCAATCGTTGAACGTGCTGCCGGTGAGCAACGTATCCCTGCCACCAGTTTTTAAAGGCATTGCATTCTTCAGTAGGGTGTGCAATCTTCTGATGATATAAGCAGAAGTTAAGATGCATGTCCGCTTCATCAAGATATATATCGGTGGGAGAATTTCCTCTGAAAGAGGGGAGCTTCATTCCCATCGATATGGCTTTGGCGAATCTTTTCCTCATCTTGAACCTTCTTTTATTTGTGGCGGATATACTTTGATCCGGTAGGAGTGTTTCGACCCTTTCATATAGTCGTCGGCGTTTGGCTTTCTCGAATATGGCCATCTCGCGCTCTCGATCAGCTTTTCTTTTAAGACGGGCTTCGTTCAGGAAGGCATCGATCATCTCGTCTGATGGCCACAGAAGTTCTGGTTCAGGACCCACCCCTGGTTTCTCGGTGCAAGGAGCCTCTTTATCATCTATCAATGAGTGAGAGATCACATGACAACTTGCTACGTAGTCCTCAGATTCATCTGATGAGTCTTCTCCATCATTTTCGTCCTCGAGGACGTGGCTGAGGAACTCTTGGAGCGTGATTGGAATCCGCGCCTTCTGGTTATACTCTTCCAGCACGTCAATCTGTTTCTGCAAATCCGTGCGCTTGTCGCCGGGCTTCACGGGCTTCTTGGATTTCTTCTTGTTTTTCTTTGAAGATTTTTACGGCTGGGTGTGAGTGCTGGGGCCTTCGCCATCGATCTTTGGGGTTGGGCGCGGCTTCAGCATCCCTTCGACGATCTGGGGTTCTAGCGAGTTCTTCCACCCGATCGCCGGGCATGTCTGGAGATCATTCAGCATCTTTTTGGTTTTGGATGACAACACGACCTCCCACGAAGCTTCTTCGACAAAAGAACAAGTTGCCCCCGGTGTGTCCGTCTTCTTTGGAGTGTGCGGTTGTGGTGGGTTTATTTTTCACTTCTCGGACAACGCAAACTTGCCTTGTAGATACTGATCCTCGATCCATCCTTTAAAGACGAAGCAATCCTCGATCGGGTGACTTACCGTTTAGTGGTAAGGACAATAATTGGGATCGTTGATATCGCCTGGCTGCAACGGACGCTTTGGACTCGGCAGATTGATGAGTCTGTTGCGCACTGCCAGCTCGAACAGTCTTCTCGTTTTATCTTGGGGAAACGAGTAAGGACGTCCCAGTCTCTCCTCGAGGGATGGGCGTGGACGCACGTTGTTTTGGCGAACAACCGGCTTTAAGTTGCTCGGTTGTTGTTGAGCGTTGGCGACGAAGGTTTCTTTCCCTTTGCCCTTTTCATTCCAAGGCTCCGTCTTTAAAGAGGAAGGCCTATGGCCCATCTGGTCCATTTAGGCCAGCTTGTCAATCAAGGCCTGGAAGGTGGTCGGCTTGAAGAACATCATGAACTGTGAGATGGTCGCTTGCGGATCAAGGGTACCCACAAACATGCCTACTGCAGGAGCCTCTTCTATGCGTTGTTCGCATTTCGACCATAGGTTCCGCCATCGTGTTGCGTATTGGACCCATGTTTCGCCTGGCCTTATCCTGGCATTAATCAGTGCTGTTATCGGGGTGCGTCCACTAGCACTCGCGAATCTCTGTGTAAACAGCAGCTCCATCTCCGTAAATGTCTTGATAGAGTCATTTGGGAGTTCAGAGTACCACTCAAATGCCGTTTCCGACAGGCTGCCAACAAACTGGCGGAGCAGCAATTTATCATCACCTCCAGTGTTGCCGCACATGGCTCTAAATTGAGCGACGTGCTGATGCGGATTTCCCGTCCCCTTATAAACGTGGAACTTAGGGATCGTATATCCCGGCGGGTAACTAATTTGGTCATACCATCCCGGGTAGGGTCGTCCGGTTCTAGCAATTTGCCCAGCCGCTTCATTTTCCTGGTGAGCTCGTATTTGCTGAGCTATATGGTCATCCAGTGCGGCCTTGGAAATGGTTTCTTCCTTGGCTGCTGAAAGAGCCGGAGGAGGATTCGATGTCTCTCCTTTGTCATCTTCAAGGACAATCGGAGGATCTTCAGCAGGAGGATCTTGCTGGATCATCATCCCTACCATATCTTGGAAGAGAAGCGCCATTTGTTTTATGTTAGCCGCTTGCTCTGCGGCTTCTTTGTCCTTCTTTTCGAGGACTTTGCGTAAGAAGTCAGCATTAGTTTCTTGTTCGCGGCGCTGCTCTGATGATGCCTATGGGCTTTCTTTTGGCTCGGTAAGTGCGGCCATTGTAGTCAGCATCTCTTGAAGCTTCTGCTGTTGCTGTTCTTGAGCTTTTGTCACGGATCGGGTGAGCGGTCGGTGACCCATCGAAGCACGGCTTTCCTCCTTTCCGGAAGCCATATAAACGGTGTGCAGCACCATGCCCCCAGACTTGGGGCGTTTGTGCTCTGCGCTTTTACGGTTCGCCATGTTCACAGGGGCCTTTTGCGGCCTCCTTTTCTTTTGAGTGATTGACGTTGAGGGAGCCGTCGCAGTGGGTACCCGAGTAGCTGTTGCTTTTTCTGGTCTGACAGAGTAGTCTTTCTCCTGCCGAACTTTCATCTTTTTCTGTCGGCGGAGATAGTCTTGATCCATCGCGGAGTCTTGGACTTGACGCCAGACCTTGTAAATTTCAGAGGATAGCCGTTGAGAGGACTGTTCTGGCTTGGCTTCTGCAACATTTCCCACCGGAGGAGGGGATCTTTTTAGTACGGCGGTAGGAGAGTTTCTGCGCACCGTGTTCAGCAATTCAAAGCTGTTCCCGATTGGAACAGTAGCATCGGTCTCCACCGTTGGAGCGGGTGGAGTAAGTCCAGACGGAGAGATGCCCCCAGCCTTTCTTACTCGGTGCCAATGACGACGTCGAGCATGTCGGGCGGATGAGATCACCTCCTTTGTTGGATAAGCTTCTTCATGCCCCCTGCTTTGAGGAGAGACTGCTATTGGTGCTAGCCTATCGAAGAATGACGCCCGTTGAGAAGCAATGTTTAATCTGTCAAAGACAGACCTCTGAGCAGGGGAAGACCTCTGAGCAGGGGAAGCAGCTTTGAGGACCTCGCCTGGAGCAGCAACCGGAATGGCCAGCCTTGTAAAAACTGACTTCTTGGAAGGAGGAGCCTTTCTAATGATTTCGTCCGCTTGAGCCGGGATAGCTATCCGCTTTGGGATGGCAGCTTCGGGTATCGCGGGTTTGCAGACGTTCTGGCCCAGTCTGTTGAAAACTGAGGTATTGAAGCTGGGCGACCCGTTGAGAGGGGTCGCGGCAGTGGTAAGCCGATCAAAGACCGACTTCTTTGGGGCTCCTTTCAACGTCATTGTGGCATTGAAGCTCAATGGTGGGAGCATGGTCCCGAAGAATAATCCAGTGGTGTCCTGAGTTACCTGTTCCACTGGCATCTTGAAAAGGGAGGCCGCTTGGGGCCCATAAGTCACTCCTCCAGCAGGGACCGAGCGAGAGTTGCAGTTGCAGGCAGTGCAGTTTGAAGCCATTGATCTTCTGTTTTCTGCACGGAGCAAGACACCAAATCTTAGTATCTCGAATCCACAGACAACCACAGCAAACCGCGATTCGTTCGCGAACACGACACACGAAGTGTGGAGTGGAAAGAGGAAAAGGTCCCACCGGGCGTGCCAGAATCTGTTCCCCTCCGAATGGCGGCCAAGACATGGGCTGTCTTGCCTGAGATTCGGGGCAGATGCTAATTGGTGTTATCCGTCTATCTCTCCGAAGATGCCAAGTTGATTTATGGCACCATGTATCGAAGGTTTAAGCGGATGCGACCGATGTAGCACACTTCGTCAGATTCCCCCTCGTTGAGTGGTTTTTGATTGTGGGGACGCTCTTCCCTGCAGGCGCAAGCCCCTGCAGTTAATTACGCTACCGCATCGCGGTAACAACTTTCTCCTTCTCCAGCTGGTCACTTCGTGTCGTGGGTGTTTGTTTTGTTTGTGGTTGCCCGTGGATTGTATACGGAGACTAATTTATGTAGTCGCCCGTAGGACGTGGATTAATCCAAATCCGTGTATACTTAGATTTGGGTTTGTGGTTTTGGTTTGAGGATACGTTAGCCATATTTGAGACTAAGATCGACTCAAACGTTTGTTAAGGATACGTTAGTCCGATTTGAGACTAAGATCAACTTAACAGGATCGTTTAGATCTGACAAAAGAGCGTTTGGGCTTTATTGTTCCAGTTTAGGGACATGGTGGTCCATTGCATGTATGGTCGTCGGGACCCGTCACCTCTCTGACGACGTTGAAGGATTACAACGACAGGTGTCAGAGGAGTTCAGAGATGTACCCTTGAACCAAAGCTGATTGGGGGGATTCATAGTCCAATTTGGGACTAAAGTCTGTTTGAAGGTTTAAGGATACGTTAGCCATATTTGAGGCTAAGATCAACTTAAACGGTTGTTAAGGATACGTTAGTCCAGTTTGGGACTAAGATCAACTTAACGGGATCGTTTAGATCCGACAAAAGAGCATTTGGGGGCTCTATTGTTCCAGTTTAGGGACATAGTGGTCCATTGCCAGTTTAGGGACATGGTGGTCCATCTCCAATTTAGGGACATAGTGGTCCATTGGTAGTTTAAGGACGCATAAGTCCATGGGTTTAAGGACCCCACGGTCCATATGGGTGTGTTTAAGGACGCATTAGTCCGTTAGTTTAAGGACGCATAAGTCCGTGGGTTTAAGGACCCCACAGTCCGTATCTTGGTTTAAGTACGCATGAGTCCATGAGTTTAAGGACCCCACAGTCCGTGTTGATGTGTGGTTGTCGGGACCCGTCACCTCTCTGAAGACGTTGAAGGATTACAACGACAAATATCAGAGGAGTTCAGAGATGTACCCTTGAACCAATGAGTTGGTTGAAAGAGCAGATGTGCTCAGTTCAAGATGATTTGAGGACTTATGGCCAGTTTGGGCTAAGTCTAATTATGTTTGAAATATTGGCCCTCTGTTGGCTCATTGAAAGAGAGGCTTTGCCTCTAGAAACTTAGCCAATTGGGCTAAAGCTAGTGTTAAACACTAAAGACCAACAGTGTTGAACACTGGAATTAAGATTAGCAAGTTAGTGTTTAACACTAAAAGCTAATCAGTGTTAAACACTAGCAACGGGGCTTTCAAATTAATGTTAAACACTAAAGCAAATCAGTGTTAAACACCGGTAGCATAGATTTCAAATTAGTGTTAAACACCAAAGCAAATCAGTGTTAAACACCGAGAATAGAGTTTTCACATTAGTGTTAATCACTAAGAAAATCAGTGTTAAACACTGCAAATAGAGTTTTCCAAATTATTGTTAAACACTAAGAAAATCAGTGTTAAACACTGTAGATAGAGTTTTCCAATTAGTGTTAAACACTAAGGAAATCAGTGTTAAACACTGCAGAGAGAGTTTTCCATTTAGTGTTAAACACTAAGGAGGGAGGGGTCACGTGCGGACACGTGAGAGCGCCCTGATTTCCCTTATTTTATTCTGCAGGTAAGTGTTTAACACTTTTAATTCTGACGGCCATCACGTGTGAGCACGTGATGGAGGCCCCCACTCTGGTCTGTTAGAATGCTCATTAGGGGTCACGTGGTGACACGTGAGGGCGCCCTAAATGTGAAGCCAGATCTCCTTTGTTTTATCCTCAAATATGTGAATAAGTGTTAAGCACTTTCCATCTTTATTTTAGAGCATCACGTGTTGGCACGTGATGGGGGTTTATGCATCGATAATTACAGTACTTGCTGAGGGGTCACGTGGGGACACGTGAGAGCGCCCAAAGCTTCTTTTGTTTTGTTTTGCCATTAAGTGTTAAACACTTTCATTTTTATTTTAGAGCATCACGTGTTGGCACGTGATGGGGATCTGTGCGCCAATTGTTAAAGCATTTGCTGAGGGGTCACGTGATAACACGTGAGAGCGCCCAAAGCTTTCATTTCCTTTGCTTTTTCTTTCTGCGTTTTGGGAGTCACGTGGGAGCACGTGAGGTGATGCTTCAAAGTTCTTTGCAGGGGATCTTTTCAAGGGTCACGTGGGGGCACGTGACCCTAGTTCTTTTCATGAAGAGAGATCTTTTAAGAATTGAATTCTTTATAGGGTTAAATCCTAATTATGATTTTGGAGGAATTAAATTCCTATCGTGAAAGAATTAAATTCTTATTTAGAATGAAACCCTGATTTCTTTTCAAAGGAATTAAATTTCCAGATATGTGAAAGAATTAAATTCTTGATTAGGGTTAAACCCTAGTTTCATTTTAGGAGGAATTAAATTCCTGTGAGTTTGGGAGAATTAAATTCTCAAAACTCAATTCCTCCTCTGTGTTTTAGATCTGCATGGCAGGATCACAACCCAATGAGAATTAAATTCTCAATTCATGGGGAGATGTGCACTTTGCAGATCCTCAACCAGAGAAAGAACTAAGTTCTTTTCTTTAAATAAGAGTTAAACTCTTTTGAGAATTAAATTCTCTTTTGAAGCCTCTCTTTTCTTACCTAGGGTTTTTCTTTTGCAGAGAATTAAATTCTCCTCTCTTTGCTTTTTTCTCTCTTGAGAATTAAATTCTCCTCCCTCTGTTTTTCTCTCAAAAAAGTAGATCCCCCTTTTCTCTTCTTTTCTTGGCTCCTATTTATGGGAGAAGGAAGAGAATCAATTTGTTTAGCAAATCTCTCATTAAGAGATTTGATTTGTATGTTGAGAGATTTGATTTGCATTCATCATTAATTTGGGCCTTTAGATTGTTAAGTGAATTTTATTCACCATTGGATTTTAAATCCAAAGATATCCATTTGTTATCTCGGTCAGATTTAGGGGGGAAATCTTTCCAAGTCCAAGATCTTTCCATAAATTGGTGATATTTAATCACCCTTGGATCTTTAATCCAACGGTCCCCATAATCCTTTTCCATTTGGAAAGATTTAGAGACATTTAGAATTTTAATTCTATTTCGAAAGATTTTAGAGAAATTTAGAATTTTAATTCTATTAAACTGTAAGTCTTTCAAAGCCTGTCACGTGCTGGCACGTGACCCTTGGTCACGTGTGAGCACGTGACCCCGAAATTGGTTCCTTTAACAGGCGCTTGTTTATGTTGTTGTTTTAACCATCACGTGTCAACACGTGACCATTGGTCACGTGTAAGCACGTGATACCTCGTTGAGGTATTTTCTGACTTTTAGAATTAAATTCTATTCATTATTTTAGAGGCTTTAAAAGCCCATCACGTGTCTGCACGTGACCCATGGTCACGTGTGAGCACGTGATGCCCTATTGGGGTCTTTTCTGAGTTTTTATTATATTTTTTAACTCCTCCAGCGGGTTCTTAAAGGTCCATCACGTGTGGACACGTGATGCATCATAACTTTTGATCCCGGATTAATTATGAGGCCTATAATATATCAAATCGAAGGGTTTTTCGAGATGCTTCCAATACCATCAGAATTTAATAGTTCCTCCTTAGGGAACTTGTCAAAATACAGGCCGGAAGATATTGGTTCGCATTTCCTTAAGCGTATCGCTGCCATTTGATACCTTGGACTCTTCTGCGCAGAAATTTTTGGCGGGAACAGGTAGCTCTATCTCCAAGGGAAGTACCGCTTCCGTGCAGAATACTAACGCGAATGGCGTTGTGTTCGTGTCCATCTTGAACGTGGTCCGATAAGCCCAGAGAGCTTCATGCAATCTCTCATGCCAGTCCTTTCTTTTTCTGGACACCATCTTTTTTATGATCTTCGTCAAGGTCTTGTTGAAAGCCTCAGCTAGACCGTTAGCTCAGGGGTTATAGACTGAGGAGTATCTCCAATCTATTTTATACTGCTGTGTGAAGCGGCTGATCTTATGGCTTCTGTAGGCTGGCCCGTTATCCAAGATAATCCGTCACGGAGTGCCGAAACGGTAGATGACATGTGTCCTGAAGAAATGGAGGATGTTTTCCGTCTTCACCTTTCTTAGCGGTATTGCTTCTGCCCACTTGGAGAAGTAATCGGTTGTTTCTAGTATGAACCGATGTCCCTTGGATGATGCCGGTTCGATGGGCCCAATTATATCGGTTCCCCACATTTCGAATGGCCAGCTAGCCAGTGTTGGGTGTAGCGGATTCAGATACTGGTGGATGAAGTCCCCGTGAATTTGGCACGAGTGTCACTGTATCGCATATTTGAGGCAATCTTGAATCATCGTGGGCCAATAGTAACCCATTCTTTTGATCTTCAGTTTCATCTTTGGCCCGGCTTGATGACAACCGCAGAGTCCGTCATGAGTTTCTTGGACGACTCTCTTTGCTTCTTCTGGTCCCAGACATCTTAGCCACAAAGAATCGAATGATCTCTTATATAGAGTATCATTGACGAAGGCGAAAGACAGAGCTCGCTTCATGAGCTGATGTCTTGATGATGCGTTTTCGGGTGTTCGGTGGGATTTGAAGTAGTTTATGAGGACTTCCCTCCAATCCTTGCCCTTTTCTTCGTCTTCTATCCGGAAGACCGCTTGTTTGGTCACTTCTTCTCCACTTGATCACACGCTTTTGGCGTATCGGATGTTCAAACTTCTAAAGTTATAACCGCGATCAGGACGGTGTCGCTATGCAGCTAGCCGGTTGAGCACGGGTCAATCCACAGGGAGATAGTTGTATGTCCGTTCGAGTTTTAGACGAGTCAATAAAGAATGTGTATATGTTTGTTCAGTTCTAACCTAAGAGTTCGTATTTATGTTCAAGTAAACTTGTTAAAGTTAAGGTCGGTTAGTAGAGTTAGGATTAGTCTTGTGCTTGTCTTTTGCCATCCTTAAGACGATGTTGGGATAATCGAAAGTAGCGGGGATTAGGAGGACATAGGAATGGGATTTGCGAGTTTAAGCAAGCTTTCCAACGCTAAATCCATTCCTAGTGCCCCTTATCCGTCCGCTAAATACGCTTATTTCCAACCCTCGGCCAAACACACGCAACCATGTATCCAAATAAGTCACAACTATATGTCACGTTGTAGCGCGCTTAAAGGACTTCTCGACTTAGGTCGCGGCTACATGTCACGTATAGCGCGCCTAAGCGAGGGGGTTGCGTTTGTTTGGTCGAGGTTCGTTCTAAGATGTTTGGCGAAGAGAAGCACAAGGGATTTCTCCGTCCCTCACACCACCTTTCTTAGCCTTAACAAGAGGGAAATTATTCACACATCATAAAAGAAAAGAAAACAAAATAAGAAGGAAGAAAAGAAAGGAAAATACGGTTTTACAAGTGAAGCAAGCTAACTCTTGGGTCCTCACCTTAGCAAGGAACTCCGTCAAGTATCATCGCTTGAAAATACGGATAAAAGAAGAAAAGAAAAAAGAACAAGAAAAGAAATAACAACAACTAGTTAACAACAAATAATAAAATTACAATAAAATATAATAAAATTACAAGACAATAAATAAAAGAGACAAGATAAAAACAACCCTCATCTTCATTGATCTTCCACTCAAAAAGCTCTCACTACAATTTTCATGGAGGAAAGAATGAAGAAGAAGAAGAAACTAAGCTAAATCCTAACAAAAAGAGGCATCAAAAGAACACCCATGGCTTGGCAAGTTCTGGGCTATTTATAGGCAGGAAACAGAGAACCTAGGGCAACATTCAGGACCAAAATGAATGTACCAAACTGCCCCTGAAAAAGCTTCAGTTGACGAGTCTATTAGGCCGCGGATCCGCGGCCTAACCCCCATGTTGGCCGCGGATCCGCGGCCGTCTTGATGGGTTAGGTCACGAGATTTTTTCGGTTTCCCTGGTTTGCTGTCTTATGTTGTTCTACATGTACCAAATTGCAAATTGCTTCCACAATTGCTTCAGATCAGCAACGGTCCAAAATGACATCAAAAATAATACTTTTGACCTTATCTTCCTCGAGCTCCGCGCACCCATTGATTCTTGTGCTGCCCCCTCGTGCTCTGTGCTTGTCTGAGACACGAATGACCACTGTCATATGTCTTGTCTCTGGAACTGGTATGCGGCACTGGACGGATACGGATGACCGGAACCCGGCTTTTATCTGCTGTCAACAGATGTTCTGTATTTTGGCGTAACAGTGGAGATTTTGTATCAATTGCGTTATTTTGGACTAGGAACCTGAAGCCTGTAAATATGTAGCAAACACGGATAAAAAACACCTACTTATAAACAAACGAGCATAAGAATGGGCGGTAGTAAATGCAATATTCTGGTGTGAACAAATACCCCCAAACTTAACTTTTGCTCGTCCCGAGCAAAACCAATTATTCACAAAAAAGTCCTAACCGCACTTTCGCAGGGAACGCGATTGCACTGAGCTCGTGCAACAAGCCGTTAAACCTCTAGGTGTCCCTAGTAGGAGGAGTGTTGTCTCCTGAGGGTTTTCAGCGGATTTCACCCACAAAATCCCGTCAAGCCAGTGTCATAAGTTAACATCGATTCTATTCCTACAGTTTAGTATCTAGGTTAGAAACTCTATTATCCTAAGTTAGAAACATCCAACCCTAATGCTTCACACCTCCTTTCTATTTAACCTTAAATCCTATACGTTCCAAAAAAGTTTAGAAAGATGTTGGTATCTCCTGAGTTTTCCTTCTAAAGTGCGGTCTTAATTCCGGGATTTTTATCAACTTTTACAAAAAACACAAGTCTTATTCTTCATTTCTATCTTTTATCCAAACATCGATTGTATACCCCTACGTGTGTGTATATTTGCACCCCTACACTCAAGAATTCAATTCAAGCTATAATACTCTTGCCCTAATACCTAATACTACTTCTTTTCATTAAGGATGGACGGATTTGCTCACACACCTTTCATGCGACTATTAATGCTTTTGAGGCACTAACGGCCGATTACTGAATGTGTGAACTTAAAGCGTAAATAGCAGTTTCCAGGTCTTGACTTTATTCTATTTTTCTTTTTCTATTTTCTTTTTCTTTTTCAAGACCGGATATATTTTTCAATAATGCTCTTTTGGTGTTTAGCTTTAAATACCGTTTTTTTCTTTCATACTAGGTTTTCAGGCAAGAGTATTTCTAGGTATTCTCTACTATCCCAAGTTTCAAGGTGCGTGTAAGTGCAGTTTGTAGGGTATATACTTTCTAAATTTGAACTCAAGAATATAAACTATTTTTCAGACTTATCCTTCAGTAAAGCTTCAATACTTTCCCCTCATCTTGACTTAACTCAAGAACTGAACTCAAGATTACCTATTTCTCAAAAAAAACTATAAGGACGTATACTTACTAAGGATAAGCAGAATGAGGGTTATTTTTAGAGTTTTCAATTCCTAAGCCTAGTATTTAGTTGTTTCTAACATATCAACTAAAATTTCAGAATAAAAATCTAAGTTACCCTATTAGCTAACTTGACGATAAAGTTTTTATATTTTTTTGGAAATTTTTTTGATTTTTATGGGTTTTTAATAAGGTATGCAAATGCAAAATATACAAATGAATGCGAAGGAAGAAAGCTTATCGAGCAAACCCCCAAACTTAAACTTGACAGTGCCCTCACTGTCAGGCTACACCAAGAGGGTCAAAATTGTCGGCGCTCCCTAAATTTTTTTTTATACAAACCAAAAACAAAACAAAAATATATACACAAAAAGGTTCCCCCCCAAACTTAAGTAAAACAGTGTTTCCACTGTTAAGCGTTGAAGTTCAGGATCAGGGGGAAAGAACAGTATCAAGCTATACAAGGCCTTACACAGGCCAAAAGTGAGCACCAACCATTCAAAGATTTTATCGTTATAATGTGCTGGTTGGTGAAAGAATGCGTAGAGATAAGAAATGGAGAATACGCGAGACCGTATGGAGATAGAAGTGGGATACGGTCTCGGTATATGAGAAGAAGAATGGCGGAAGGGAGAAAGAAGTGGAATATGAACTTGAGGGTGGAAATGGATTGAATAAATTAGTACAATCTGTAATGATCGATGTGAAAAGATGGATTGTACTAATCTATCAATATGGCGAGAAATTGGGTCAAATCCCTCAAGATTCGTGAGAAACCATGGGTACGCCGAACTTGGTAAACCAGACACAGGAAGTGAAAATGATACAGTTTCTTGCAATGTCGGAACGATGGAAAGGATGGGGGGAAGTGATTGAGAAAGGGTATCGGTTAAGGGTTCTGGAGGGTGTACACAGTCAATGACAGGGACATGATGAATTGGAAAATCCGACTCATCAAGCAAAACTGGTTCATCCTAAAAAATATCCTCAAAATTTTCCTCAAAATTCAGCACATCCATGCATTTATCCTCAAAATCCAGACGCATATGGGGTTCGGGAAAAACATTTAATGACTCGGGATGATGAATTGGAGAGAAAAACTCAGCCAAATATGCAGGTTCATCATCCAAAATATTCCCAGCGTCAATATCCTCAATCAAGTGAAAATCAAAATTCTTAGACACCTCATCAAAAGCATGGATTTCAATCGATTCTGGTTCTAAGATGGAGGTGTAGAGGTCAAAAGGATTGGGTGTGGTTTCACTCAAAAGGGACCCTTCACAATCGGGCAAATCAAGCACTACAAAGTCACACAACTCATTATCTGTTCTATCTTTAATCAATGAATCGTTTGGAACACTAGATAGACATTCAAAACCGGAGTTGTGGGATTCAAGTTGAAATGGGTAGGCTTGATTCGGAAGGGTGTATATCTCACTCTCTCTACTTAAATTCTCAACCTGTCCTACCGCCTCTTCATACATTGGAAAATTTGGAGCTAGTTGAAAACTAGCTAGGGGTCACTAGGTTGTATGAGGGCGGCCATGGACGCATTCAAATCCATCATCTGTTGGTACGACGCTACCCTAAAGTCTTCCAAAGATTGTTCCAGACTAGACATGGGTTGTGAAGGGGTTTCAGTAAAATATTCAAAGTTGTTTGGATACTGAAAATTCCCAAATGGCTGTTCAGAAGAAATGTCTAGGGAAGGTGCAAAAGTCGGGTAGGACTGGTAGGAATTGAATGGCTGGACATGAACAGGATCAACATTTGGATAAGAAGGTGAATGGAATTGTTGATCCCAAGAATCTGTAGTGGTGAAAGGAGTGAAAGATCGGCTACGGGATTGTTCAATATTTTCAGCGATGGAAAAAGGACGACTTGCAAAAGAGGTATCAACATAAGAGGGTAGGGGATGTTGAAAAGGTTGATACAAAGTGGATTGTGGGGTCCAGTTGTTCGTCCTAGACGCATCTATCCGATCTTTCAAAGAGATTTTTGGCATGGAGGGATCGTTCGAGGTTCGGCCAAAACAAGAACCATAAGAAGTAATGTCTAGTTGTGGATACCAAAGTTTGGCAAGAGTTTTTTTAGGTGGGGTACCCATGATATGAAGAGAGAAACAAAGAAAGGAAGAGAAAAGAAGGGGAAAAAGAATGTGGATTTTTTTTTATTAAAAAAATGTTTGTTTTTGGAGTTTTGAAAATTGTTTGTTTAAAAGAATACGGAATTATGGGACTAAAATTTACAAGCACAATCACAATCACAATATGCACAAACACACCTAGAGCTAGGGTCACCTAGGTCAGCTAGACAGCTCCTAACTGTTCCAAAGGGCTAGAAATAGGACCTCAAACTGCCTCTTCTCCGCCAATTGCGGCCAGGTAAGTGCCACGTAAGTGGGAGGCTCCCCACTACGTAAGTAGTGGTCCTAATTAAGTAACCACTTGCTTTAGTCACACTTGCCTAGACACCGCAAAGTCAGGATAGGATAAACGGCCGATGCCTACAACCAGTCCTCTGTCCTATTGAGCGCGACATCCTTAGGGCTGAGTCTAGTATTTTTTATTAGCTCAAGGTAATGCGTATGCAATTAGTGATTTGTGGGGTCTTAGGAAGGGTGATGAAATCCCCACCCAATCTGAATTGGTGTTATAGCCCTTTAATATCCGTATTAATATATGTAAAGCGGTAAACAAAAAAAATCTAAAACAACAAAAATTTATTTGGCGGCTGCGCAATCTGTGCAAAGAAACCTGCAGAAAATACAGTATAGTGGAATTCACAGAGAAGATAAAAGGACAGAGAAAGGGTAGAAAAAAAATTGGGGCACTGAGGCCTCAATACGGCCGCGGAACTGTGGCCAAAGCCCCTCTTTGACCGCGGTTCCGCGGTCAAACAGTGGTATTGGTGCCTCTGGTTTGGTTCCCTGCACTCCCCTTGATCTCCACTCCAAAATAAAATGCTCTGTTTTCTTTTTGGATTATTGTACTTGCTCCAGATTAGCCTGCACACTTGCACACAAAAATTATCAAAAATAACAAAAAGATTTTTTTATTTTTTTATAATTTTATATATATACAAAAAGAATATTAACCCGAATAACAAGAAAGAAAATACGTTACCGTCTCCCCGGCAACGGCGCCATTTGATCGCACGCTTTTGGCGTGTCGGATGTTCAAAGTTCTAAAGTTATAACCGCGATCAGGACGGTGTCGCTATGCAGCTAGCCGGTTGAGCATGGGTCGATCCATAGGGAGATGGTTGTATGTCCGTTCGAGTTTTAGACGAGTCAATAAAGAATGTGTATATGTTTGTTCAGTTCTAACCTAAGAGTTCGTATTTATGTTCAAGTAAGCTTGTTAAAGTTAAGGTCGGTTAGTAGAGTTAGGATTAGTCTTGTGCTTGTCTTTTGCCATCCTTAAGACGATGTTGGGATAATCGAAAGTAGCGAGGATTAGGAGGACATAGGAATGGGATTTGCGAGTTTAAGCAAGCTTTCCAACGCTAAATCCATTCCTAGTGCCCCTTGTCCGTCCGCTAAATACGCTTATTTCCAACCCTCGGCCAAACACCCGCAACCATGTATCCAAATAAGTCACAGCTACATGTCACGTTGTAGCGCGCTTAAAGGACTTCTCGACTTAGGTCGCGGCTATATGTCACGTATAGCGCGCCTAAGTGAGGGGGTTGCGTTTGTTTGGTCGGGGTTCGTTTCAAGATATTTGGCGAAGAGAAGCACAAGGGATTTCTCCGTCCCTCATACCACCTTCCTTAGCCTTAACAAGAGGGAAATTATTCACACATCATAAAAGAAAAGAAAACAAAACAAGAAGGAAGAAAAGAAAGGAAAATACGGTTTTACAAGTGAAGCAAGCTAACTCTTGGGTCCTCACCTTAGTAAGGAACTCCGTCAAGTATCATCGCTTGAAAATACGGATAAAAGAAGAAAAGAAAAGAGAACAAGAAAAGAAATAACAACAACTAGTTAACAACAAATAATAAAATTATAATACAATATAATAAAATTACAAGACAATAAATAAAAGAGACAAGATAAAAACAACCCTCATCTTCATTGATCTTCCACTCAAAAAGCTCTCACTACAATTTTCATGGAGGAAAGAATAAAGAAGAAGAAGAAACTAAGCTAAATCCTAACAAAAAGAGGCATCAAAAGAACACCCATGGCTTGGCAAGTTCTGGGCTATTTATAGGCAGGAAACAGAGAACCTAGGGCAACATTCAGGACCAAAATGAATGTACCAAACTGCCCCTGAAAAAGCTTCAGTTGACGAGTCTATTAGGCCGCGGATCCGCGGCCGTCTTGATGGGTTAGGTCACGAGATTTTGTCGGTTTCCCTGGTTTGCTGGCTTATGTTGTTCTACGTGTACCAAATTGCAAATTGCTTCCACAATTGCTTCAGATCTGCAACGGTCCAAAATGGCATCAAAAATAATACTTTTGACCTTATCTCCCTCGAGCTCCGCGCACCCATTGATTCTTGTGCTGCTCCCCTCGTGCTCTGTGCTTGTCCGAGACACGAATGACCACTGTCATATGTCTTGTCTCTGGAACTGGTATGCGGCACTGGACGGATATGGATGACCGGAACCCGGCTTTTATCTGCTGTCAACAAATGTTCTGTATTTTGGCGTAACAGTGGAGATTTTGTATCAATTGCGTTATTTTGGACTAGGAACCTGTAGCCTGTAAATATGTAGCAAACACGGATAAAAAGCACCTACCTATAAACAAACGAGCATATGAATGGGCGGTAGTAAATGCAATATTCTGGTGTGAACACCTCTAGACGACTCCGGAGATATTTCTGCTGGCGCGAGAATCCGACTGCTTTGCACAATGATCCTTACGTCATCGAGGTTTTCATCGGCCAGTTCTTTAGCGAGCTTGGCTAATGCATCCGACTTGCTGTTTTCCGCACGCGGTATGCTTTCCAGGATGTAGAAGGGAATTTGAGTCAGCAGTTGCTGCACTCTTTCGCCATATTTTACCAATTCTGGCTTGCACGTCTGATATTCGCCATTTATTTGGCTAACGACCAGCTGGGAGTCTCCATATATGAGGAGGTTTTCGATCTCCATGTCGACAGCGATCTCAAGACCTGCTATCAAAGCTTCATATTCTGCTTCGTTGTTTGTTCTTGGTTCTGTTAAGGAAAGGGAAAAACGCATTATCCCTCCTTGTGGAGTCACAAAGATAAGGCCTACTCCGGCTTTGATTATGGGGGTGCTTTTCTTCTGCCTCTTCATAGACGATGCCCCATCGAAGTAAAGTTCCCATCGGGTATCACTCCCTTCTTTCTCCCTGTCGATTGCGTCAAACGCGTGTTCGTCCGGCAACTCGCAGTTCAAGGGAGAGTTGGCGGGTATCGGATGCTTTGCGAGAAAGTCGGCGATGGCCTGGCCTTTTACTGCCTTGGGAGGTCGGTAGATTATCGAGAATTCCATCAAGAGGAGGGCCCATTTGGTAAGCCTTCCCGTTAGTACGGCTCTTGACATCAAATATTTGAGAGGATCCACCTTTGATATGAGATGGACCTCATGTCCCAAGGCATAATGTCGGAGCTTCGTTACCGCGAAGATTAATGCCAGGCAGCTTTTCGATAGGGGAGTAGTTGTTTTCTTCTCCCGGGAGAACTCGACTCAAATAGTAGAGAGATCTCTCCTTTCCCTGATCGTTCTCCTATGCCCATAGCGCGCCTAAAAAACCTTCAAGGGCTGTTGTGTACAGGATGAGGTGTTTTCCCTTGACTGGAGCGGTCAGCACTGGAGGGTTTTGCAGATATTGCTTGATTTCGTCTAGTGCACTTTGGCATTTACGATCCCAAACGAACGGGGTCCCCTTCTTCATTAGATGGCAGTAGGGGCGGCATTTGCCGGAGAGGTTAGCTATGAACCGCCGGATATACGCGAGCTTTCCTTGAAGAGACTGCAGTTGTTTGAGAGTTCTTGGCGCTGGCATTTCCATAATCACCTTAATCTTTAATGGGTCTATTTCGATGCCTCGATGTCGTACGATGAATCCTAGGAATTTGCCTGAGGAAACTCCAAACGTGCATTTCAAAGGGTTCATCTTCAGATTGTACTTCCGAAGGCGCTGGAACACTATCTTCAAATGATCCCAGTGCTCCTCGTACGATTTTCTTTTCACCACGAGGTCGTCGATATAACATTCGACAATCTCGTGTATGAGGTCATCGAAGATCTTTGTCATGGCCCTCTGGTAGGTGGCGCCAGCGTTCTTCAGACCGAAGGGCATCACTTTGTAGTAGAATATGCCCAGCGGAGTCCGGAAAGCAGTGTGCTTTCGGTCTTTAGGATGCATCTTGATTTGTTTGTATCCTGAGGACCCGTCCATGAAGGAGAAGACTTCATGAGTGGACGTGTTATCTATCATTAGCTCGATAACCGGTACTGGGAAATCATCCTTCGGGCAAGCTTTATTGAGGTCCCGAAAGTCTACGCAGATGCGCACCGTTCCATTTTTCTTCAACACAGGGACAATATTGGCAATCCAGTCAGGATATTGTACTTTTTGGATGAAGCCAGAGTCAATTAGCTTCTTGACTTCGGCATTGATGCTCATTTCAAGTTCGAGCCGCATTCTTCTTGGCGCCTGTTTGACTGGCTTGACGTCCGGCGATATCGCCAGTTTATGCACAGCTATCTCTGGATCTAATCCCGGCATCTCGGCATAGTTCCATGCGAAACAGTCTTTATACTGCATAAGCACGTCTTTTAATATAGCAAGCCGCTCGTTAGACAGCAGCTCACTGACGAACGTTGACCTTGGATCGTTTGTTGTCCCCAAGTCGATTTTCCTCAGATTGTCTGCTGTAGTGTGTATCCCGTCTTCCAACTCTTTTGGTGCCGGTGGAAATTCTGAGATCAGCTTGTCTTCATCTTCATTTGCGAAGCAATGGGAAAGTTCATCCATATTATCATGCTCTCCCTCCTTTGAAAACGTTATCACGTGGCAGGTACGAGTCCGTTTCCAAGCTCGATGTTGATCCGGACTTTCCTTCGTGGCGTAGGTTGCTCTTGGCTCATGCTTTCGTGGCGGGGTTACCTTCCAACTGTCGGATAGAGCGAACCTGCCTCGTTGATACTGGTCTTAGACCCAGTCTTTGAAGGTGAAGCAATCTTCAAGAGGATGTCCTATTGCTCGGTGGTAGGAGCAATAAGCCGGATGGTGGATCTCGTTTACTTGCTCAGGGTGCTGAGACTCCGGGAGTGTCATCATTTGATGCTTCATGATAAGGTTGAATATTTTCCTTGTCTTGTCTTGAGGGAAATAGTATTCTCGACCCATCTTTTTCATAAAAGACGGATTCCAGCTGACTTTTTCTCGATCGCGTGGCTTCTTGAATCCGCTTCGGGTCATTCCCGTTTTTTACCTTATTGTTGCTTCTACATCGGGCTTTCTTTTTGCCACAAGAGCGCACAACGGGTTGAGGGTGAAGGGGATCATCATCCTCCATAGCCTGCTGAATGATACGTTGCGTCCTGCCTTTTTCGTAAATGGCCATTTCACGGCTGTGGTCATCCCGAACCCTTTTACCTGCTTCTCTTATTAGCTTGTCAATCTGCTATTCGAATGACTGACTCGATATTCGTACGACGGGATTTCACTCTGTTTTAATATCAGCGCTATCTGGAAAGGCATTCTCTTTTCTACCAGAATCATTTATAACATGGCAGCCATGGAATCGCTCCCGTTTCTTGGACCGAATGTATCCAAGGCCAGTCGTCTCCATTCTCCCGTTGGGAATCTTTCGCTGAGTCCCGGGAACGTCCCAAATCTTGTTATAGAACTGGGCTTGTCGAGCAGTCTGTTTGAAGGGCACGCCTTGGCATCTCAGTAGCCTTTTCAGTCCCTTTGCGTAGTATCTGGGCAGACGGATTGGTTGAAACCTATCGAGCGCAGGTTCGGTACCGTGCCATACTTCTTTCTCCACTTTAGTCTCCGTGGATTGGTAGAAAAGGATCGCCTTTTCACCTCTTTGCTTAGGAAGGACGTAGAAGGTCTGTAGCTCTTGCATGCTGTACGTATCATGTGCATCAAGTTCTTTGTAATGCCGCTGCGGAACCATGGTAATTTATAAACTCTGGTCAGCTCCAGCAAAGGTCTGCATTGGCGGGCGGACGGAGAACACTATGTTGCCTCGTCCTCAGAGTCACTGCTAAAGACCAAAATAGGACTAGATGGTCCTGGCCAGTTGCCTTGGGGTTGTCCCGAGCAGACCATCTCTTCATCCTTCTCGGTATCACTCCCAAAGATTGGGATAGTGGCGATGGCTTTTTGTTTATTCTCCGGTTTGCGAAATCTTTCCGTGTCTTCGAAGTATGGTAGGAAGTACTTTGCGTCTTCATATTTGCGGACTTCATTTACAGAGAATGGGTTTAATTCCCACATCATGGTGTACTAGAGGTCGTCTTTGAAATACTTCATACACTGATGTTGTGTAGAAGGGATGACGTTGTACTCGTGTAACCAAGGCCTTCCGAGCAAAGCGTTGTAGCAAGTCTTGGCGTCAATGACATGAAATTTGATGTCAGTAACGAGCAGCCCAAAGCATAATGTCAGTATTACAGACCCGAGCATTCGTGATGATTGAGAGTCAAACCCGGAGATGATAATTTTATCCCGAGCCAGGTGCTGAACGTCCATGCAAATTTCCTTCAACACTCTCACATTGAGAAGGTTGATGGATGACCCGTTATCGACTAGGATCTTCCTTATCTTAATGTCATGGCAGTACCTGGTGACATATAACGGACGATTGTGCTCGCATGTTCCGAGGAGAAGGTCGTCATCGCTGAAGGTGATGTCCGCTGTGTGAACTTCTTCCAGCTCGTCTTTCATCTTTTCTTCCGCTAGGAAGGTTTGAAACTGATCGGGCTCTTGTAACGCCCTGATCAGAGAATCTCGTGCCACTTTAGACAGGAGAAGGGTATCCAAA
This sequence comes from Agapanthus africanus, assembly GCA_030015575.1. Lineage (NCBI taxonomy): Eukaryota > Viridiplantae > Streptophyta > Magnoliopsida > Asparagales > Amaryllidaceae > Agapanthus > Agapanthus africanus. Next base: position 204,314,664 of record JASDDO010000024.1, read on the forward strand.
ATACTTAATTGTGAGGCTATCTTCCTCAGGTGTGCCAGGACATTGTAATCCACCTTGTTCTTCTTAAGCGGGTCCTTGGCTGTGAGCTCTTCGACGACTTCATCATCGAGGGCAATCTCCTCAGGGACTTTTTCCTTCCCCTTGTCTTTCTTGACCGAACCTTTATTTGAGGGTCCGAGATTCTTTTCAGGAAACGTACGGTTACGCAGCTGAATGTTCCCACAATTCTTCATCTCTCCTTCTTTTTCAGAGGTGGATTCCTTGAAGAGAGGTCCGAGGGCTATTTCTTCGTCAGAATCACTCCCGAAGGTAAGAACTTGAGATTTCCTGGCATCAACCATGTGACAGTTGCCGGCAGCTCCTTCACGCTTGTCTGTCATGCTCTTCTATTGTCTACGAGCTTCCCACTTCATCCTCTTGAAGTGTTGTCGGTGAGCAACGTATCCTTGCCACTATTTCTTAAAGGCATCGCACTCTTCGGTGGGGTGCGTAACCCTCCGATGGTATAAGAAGTAGCTCGGATGCACGTCCGCTTCTTCGAGTCACGTACTCCCAGGAGTATTTCCTTTGAAAAGTGGCAGCTTCATTCCCATTGATAGGGCTTTGGCAAACCATTTCCTTGTCTTAAACTTGCTTCTTTCTGCCGTGGGTATGCCTCGAACCGGTTGCAGTGATTTGTGACTCATCCCTATCACGGCTTCTTCATCTTGATGCCTACGCTTGGCCTTTTCGTATACGGCCGTTTCACGTTCTCGGTCAGCTTTGCTCCTTCGAAGGGCATCGTTCAGTAGCCTGTCGATCAGGTCGTCTGACGGTTCCAGGGATTTTGGCGCCGGTTCTGCTCCCAGCTTCTCTACGTTATTTTCTAACGCCGAGGGTGTTTCATTGTCATTCACTGACGAATGAGAGATCATGTGGCAGGTTTCCACGTAATCCTCGGGTTCTTCTGACAAATCGTCTCCTTCATCAATGTCACTGTTTTCGTTCTCAAGAACATGCTTGAGGCATTCTTCCATTGTGACTGGGGTCCGTGCCTTTTGGTTGTATCTTCCAGCGCGTCGATGTATTTCTGTAGATCTGTACGATTGTCTTCGAGCTGCATAGGCTTCTTGGTCTTCTTCTTTTTCTTTGAAGACTTCGAAGGCTTGGCCTGGAGGTTTTGCCTATCGTTACCAGCTTTCAGTGTTGGGCGCGGTTTAAGCATCCCGTCAATAATCTCAGGCTCTAGCGGGATTTTCCACCTGATTGCTGGACACACTTGAAGATCTTTCAGCATTCTTTTAGTTTTATCTGAAAGGACAACTTCCTACGGAGCTCCTCTACAAATGAGCACGATGCCCCCGACGTATCCACCTTTTTAGGAGCGTGCTGCTGCGGCGGGTTTATCATCCAGTTTTCCAACAACGCGAACTTGCCTTGCTGGTATTGGTCCTCAACCCAGTTTTTGAAGACATAGCAATATTCGATTGGGTGGCCCACTATTCTGTGGTAGGGGCAGTAATTGGGATTGTTGACGTCGTCAGGCTGCAGTGGGCATCTTGGATCCGGTAGAGTGATGAGCCTGTTGTGCACCACTAGCTCGAATAGTCTCCTCGTTTTATCCCAGGGGAACGAGTAAGGACGTCTCAACTTTTCTTCGAGGGATCTTGGTTTATTGTTTTGGCGAGCAACCGGTTTCGGGTCACTCGGTTGTTGTTGAGCATTGGCGATGAAAGTCGCTTTTCCTTTGCCCTTTTCATTCCGGAGATCCGATTTTGAAGAGGACGGCCTATGGACCATCTGGTTCATTTGGGCCAGCTTGTCAATTAATGCCTGGAAGGTGGTCGGCTTGAAGAACATCATAAATTGGGATGTAGTTTCCTGAAGATCAAGGGTCCCCACGAACATGCACACAGCAGGAGCTTCTTCTATGCGCTGTTCACACTTTGACCATAGGTTACACCACCGAATCGCGTATTGAACCCAGGTCTCTCCCGGCTTCACTCCGGCGTTGATTAATGCCATGATTAGGGTGTGCTCGCTTGCGCTTGCGAACCGCTGTGTGAATAATAATTCCATCTCCGTGAATGTTTTGATAGAATCATTCGGGAGCTCGGAATACCATTCAAATGCTGTCTCCGACAAGCTGCCAACAAATTGGCGGAGCAACAGTTTGTCATCGCCCCCGGTATTATCGCACAAAGCTCTGAATTGAGCAACGTGCTGGTGTGGATTGCCCGTCCCCTTATACACATGGAACTTAGGGATCGTATATCCCGGCGAGTACTTAATTTGATCGTACTAGCCTGGATAAGGTCGCCCAATTTTGACGACTTGGCCGACCGCTTCACTCGCTTGATGAGCTCGTATTTTTTGAGCTATGTAGTTATCAAGGGTAGCCTTGGAAATTGTCTCTTCTTGGGCTACTGAGACAGCCGGAGGAGGGTTTGACATTTCCCCTCTGTCGTCTTCGATGATTATCGGAGGGTCTTCGGCTGGAGGTTCCGGCTGGATCATCATCCCGACCATGTCTTAGAACAGGAGCGCTATCTGCCTCATATTAGTGGCCTGTTCCGCAGCCTCCTTATCCTTTCTTTCTAACATCCTCCGCAGGAACTCGGTGTCGGTCTCTTGTTCCTGGCGCTGCTCAGACGATACTTCCGGGCTTTCTTTCTGCCCAGTGAGAGCGGCCATCTTTGTCCGCATCTCCTGGAGCTTCTGTTGTTGCTCCCGAGCTTTTGTCACAGACCGTGTAAGTGGTCGATGACCCGTGGAAGTGCGTCTTTCCTCTTTGCTGGAAGCCATGTACACCGTGTGTACCACCATGCCCCCAGACTTGGAGCGTTTGAGTCCACTGCCTTTGGATTTGCCGCAGGTGATGGTTGATTCTCTGGCCTTCTCTTTTTGTAGGAGGTCGAAGTTGAGAGGGCCGTTGTAGCAGGCACCCATGCAGACGATATCTTCCATGCTATGATGGCGAGATGGTCCTCCTCTTGCCGAGCCATTGTTTTCTTCAGTCGGCGAGAGTATTCTTTGTCAATTACAGAGTCTTGGACTTTCCGCCAGACTCTGTGGATCTTGGAAGACAACCGCTGAGGGGGCTGTTCCGGCTTCACCTGTGTCATGCTTTCAACAGGCGGAGGAGACTTCTTCAATATGGCGGTTGGAGAGTTTTTGCGCACCCTCCTGAGCAGTTCAAAGCTGTTCCCATTTGGAACAGCAGCATCAATTTCCACCATTGGAGCTGGTGGGGTAAGTCCAGAGGGGGAACTGCCCCCAGCCTTCCTCACTCGACGCCAGTGGCGACGTCGAGCATGTCGTGCAGATGGGGCAACCTCTGTCGTTGGAGCGGCTTTGTCATGCCCCCATCTTTGATGAGAGGCCGCCGTTGGTGTCAACTTGTTGAAGACTGACGTCCGTTGAGAGAGGACGGTCAATCCTGCGAAGTCCGACCTTTTGATAGGGGAAGCAGTCTTGGTGACTTCGCCAGAAACAGAAGTTGGAATGGCCAATCTTACAAAGACCGATCCTTTAGTAAGAGAATCCCTTCTAACAACTTCACCTGCCGGAACTGGAATGGCTATCCATTTCGGGATAATCCCCTCAGGTATCGCGAGACTCTTTGCGGGCCCACTGGAGCTTTGGCCCAGTCTGTCAAAGACCAAGGCGTTGGATTTGGATGACCTGCTGAGAGGGGTCGTGGTAGTTGCAAGACGATCGAAGACCGACTTCTTTGGAGCCTCTTATGATGGTATTGAAGCATTGAAGCTCATTGGCGGGAGCATGGTCCCGAAGAACAATCCAGTGGTGGCCTGAGTCACCTGCTCCACTGGCATTGCAAAGATGGAGGCTGCTTGGGGCCCGTAAGCCACTCCTACAGTCGGGGTGGAGCGAGAGTTGTTGCTGCAGTTAATGCAGCTGGAGGCCATCGATATCTCCTTTTAACTGCATGGAGCAAGACACCAAATCTTATTACCTCGAATCCATAGGCAACCATATTAAACTACGATTTGTTCGCGAACACGACATACGAAGTGTGGAGTGGAAAGAGGAAGAGGTCCCATCGGGCGTGCCGGAATCTGTTTACCGCCGAAAAGCCGGGAAGACGAACGTCTTGCCTGAATTTGGGGGCAGATGCTATTTGGCTTTATCTGTCCATCTCTCCGAAGATGCCAAGTTGATTTATAGCACCGTGTATTGGAGGTCTGGACGGATGCGGCCGTTGTAGCAGACTTCGTCAGATTCCACCTTGTTTGTGAGGGGGTTTTGATTGTGGGGACGCTCTTCCCTGCAGGCGCAAGCCCCTACAGTTAATTACGTTACTGCGTAGCGATAACCACTTTCTCCTGCTCCAGAAGGTTACTTCATGTCGTGTGTGTTGTTTTATTTTTGGTTGCCCATGTATTGTATACGGAGACTAATTTTTGTTGTCGCCCGTAGGGCATGGATTAGTCCAAATCCGTATATTCTTAGATTTGGGTTTGGTTTGGTTTAAGGATCGTTAATCTCATTTGAGATTAAGAACAACTTAAACATTTTTTGAGGATACGTTAGTCTAATTTTAGACCAAGATCTACTCAACAAGGTTTTAGGATCATTCAGATCCAACAAAAGATCTTTTGGGCTCTATTGTTTTAGTCTAAGGACGTTACGGTCCGTAGATCACCATTTTTTGTGGTGAGGGTTTAGTTTAAGGACGTTACGGTCCATAGCTAGTTTAAGGACATTGCGATCCATTGGGATGTGCTCATGGGTTTGGGAGTGCACCCAAGAGCTGTTGGTTGTCGGGACCCTCCACCTTTCTGAAAACGTTGAAGAATTATAACGACATGTATCAGAGGTATGGAGAGATGTACCCTTGAACCGAATTCCAGATTGAAGGGACAGATCAGGTGGAATGAACATTATTTTAGATGCCACGTGTTAGGAGATCATTAGTCATCTTTGGAACTAAGATCGATTTGGGGAGACCTGAGTATAGGAGGGCTCGGTTGATTGATGGTCAAAAGGTTTTTGGCCCTGGGAGACTTGGCCAATTTAGGCTAAGGTTGGCCTCTCATAGTGTTAAACACTAACATTTGTTCAGCGCTCATGTGCTCCCACAAGAGGCTCTAAAGCAATGTTAAACACTGAAATTTGGAGCGCTTACGTGTAGCACGTGAGGCGCCTGAGAATTGGGCACTGATTCTTTGGGTTTATTCCCCTTTTTTATAAGTGGTAAGCACTATGGGGGGGGGGGGGTCACGTGAGATCACGTGAGGTGCCCCAAAATGGTAACTGTCTTTGATTTATTCCCCTTTTCCTTTTATAAGTGCTAAGCACTATTGGTGGGTCACGTGGGATCATGTGAGGCGTCTCGAAAATGTGAACTGTCTTTGATTTATTCCCCTTTTCCTTTTATAAGTGCTAAGCACTATTAGAGGGTCATGTGATGCGTCCCGAAAATGTGAACCGTCTTTGATTTATTCCCCTTTTTCTTTTATAAGTGCTAAGCACTATTAGGGGGTCATGTGGTATCACGTGACTCGATCTCAGTCGTTCCTTTTTGTTCCTCAGAGGTGCTCACGTGGGAACACGTGATCTGTTGTTATAGCGTTGAACGCCAATCGTTTCTTTAATGTGCATGGAGATCTTGATCTGAGTTTTGAGAACTTCAGGTCCCTTGTGTTTTTTTATAAGAATTAAATTCTTATGCAGGGTTAAACCCTGGTTTTATCAGAGGAGTTAAATTCCTATATCTTTTGGAAGAATTAAATTCTTCAAACTTAGTTCTTTCCCTTAAGTTTTAAGTCTGCATGACAGAATCTCCCCGATGAGAATTAAATTCTCAACTTGTGAGGAGATCTGCTTCTGCAGACCTCAACCAGAGGAAGAACTAAGTTCACTTTTTTTTAGAAGAGTTAAACTCTTGGAGTGGTGAAGGATAGATAAAATGAGATCTATGTCTTTCCTCTTACCTAGGGTTTCTTTTTCTAAAAGAGAGCTCTTTTTTTTGTTTCTCCAATCTTATGAAGGGTCTCCTCTCTCTGTATGTATCTCTCTGTGTGCAAGACTTGAAGTCTTGGGTCCTTTATATAGTAGAGGTAGATTTGTTGATTCAGTTAAGAAAATCTCTCATTGAGAGATTTTTAATTGATTTGGGGATTTTATCCACCGTTGGATCTTTGATCCAAAAACTTCTGTTTTACAGAAGATATTTTTTTTGTTTTTAACAAGATTAGGGAAATATTTTCCCATACAGAGCTTATTTTGTAGCTTGGTGATTTTTAATCACCATTGGATTTTTAATCCAATGGAGCAATCTTTCTTGTTTAGAAAGATCAAAAGAAATATTTTCCAAATAGGGTTTTGATCCATTTATTTAGAATTTAATTCTACCAGGCTCAGAAGGCTTTTAAGACCACTCAAGTGTAGCACGTGACCCCACAGAGTTAAACTCATTTGCTTATGTGCAACAGCCCAAAAAAGGCATCACGTGCTGACACGTGAACCTTTCTGGCCTGTCATTTGTTTTAAAATTACGCCTATATACTTTGTATATAGATGCTCATGTGCTTGCACGTGATGCTCAATTTCATCCTTAATTGTTAAGCGTAATGCCTATAATCTTTGTTCATATGCGCATCACGTGTGGGCACGTGATGCTCTATTAGGGGAATTTTTTTATCGCTTTTTCTCTCCATTTCTTTTCTTTTCTTTCTTTTTTTATAAGGGAACAACCGATATACCCTTGTAAATAGTGTTCATTTGCATCGATAACCCAGTGACTGTATTACATTACCAAGTGATAAATGTTAGTGATTGGATTGTGGCAAGTACGTTAGTGTAAAAGCGTGATTGAATAAGTGAAGTGATACGTACTTGTATGCAATTAGCGGAATCAATTAGTTATTGCATTTTCTATGCCTATAGAACATATATAAGTGTAACTATAACTGGTATGGGACGGTTATGGAAGCACTTATATTAGTATCATAGGAAAGATATCGAGCACTGTCCATTTATCTTGGATACCAGTCGAGACATGCATGATGGAGTCCCTGTCTCCAGTTCTCACGTAGACTTGTCATGGAGCGACTAGTATTTAGATTCATGGTCGTTGTTTGATGTAGAATGCAGGGTGCGGGGTAGTTTGAGTGTGAGTTCGATTAACGGAATCTCAGGAGTCCCACTGCCAGCATATGTAGTGATTTCGGGAGTCGTATGGATGGTGTTTCTGATTATTAGCGAGCGTGATTCGAGCCCGTGTTTCTTTGCCTCCGGGGCCTACCCTTGGGTTGGGGATACTTCTACGGTGGTTGATGCTCACACTTGGACTGACGATAGGTTTAGTGACTTGGCCATTGAGACTTAGAAACTGATAGCTTTAGCGACATGGACAATGCATTGATTACTGATTTGATACACTTGATTGTCGTTACATGTACCGGTTATTTCATGCCCGCGTCATTTCTTTATACTTACTGCTTTATGTTTATCATCATTGCACATATTACATATTCATATATACAGCTATTATATCGCTCTGACGACCTGAGTATGCATGCTCAGAATGAGAAGTGGATTTAGCTTGAATCAGGATCTGTCTTACCTCGAGGATATTGCGGACATCTAGATCAGCGACGCCAGCACTATCCTTCCCTTGACTCTATCTGGTTAGTTTTATATCTTTTTTGATAGAATTAGTAACTGCATTTCTCATTACCTGCGCTATGATTACTGATTACCACACAATACTAGAAACCGAAGTGTGACTACGGTAAGATATTTCCTCGACCGTAGGAGCATGGCTGGCCTTGTCACCTCTCGTATTCCGTATTTTAGGAAGCGGGACGTGACATGGTTTTGTTGGTATCAGAGCGCCAGGTTTAGATTGGGATTACAGTTTCCAACTAGGCCTTGACAATTTAAGTCGCCCATACGGTCTAGATTATAAACTTGTTATCCTTGACTGGAATCCCTATAGTTTGTCAAGCTACATGTTTTACTCCATCCGCTAGAGTTTTGGGTGACTTAGTAGAGTTATATGATTGTAACTATGAACTGCAGTATAGTTACAAGGCCATACTCTGCATGAGTGACTTGGAGTTCTACATTTGATTTCCACTCGATTGAATTTCACCTCACCACATATTCGTGCTTTGTTTGTCCATTCTATATCTTATTCGGATTCTTATACCTTGTACCTTATGTAATCCAAACATTTATTGTTTCAGAATCATGGCTTCCAATGACTCTCCTTCCACCTCCACTCCCCAGAGTCAGACTGTCGAGATTTTGGGTGTACTGTAAGGCTTGAGGGAAGCCCAGGAGAGGACGAACGGTCTTTTAGCTGAGGGGTTAAGTAGGCAACTAGTTCAAGCGCTAGGAGGAGCCCCCAATCGTACGGAAATCCCTGTTAAACAAAGAGGAGGCGTGCAGATGAAGCGATCATTTATTCCTCAGCAACAGAAGCAGCGGAGAACCCAAAGTTGTGGTTATTGCAAGAGGCCAGGACATCTTCAGAGGGAATGTTGCCGGGCCAAAGGGCAGTGCTTGATTTGTGGATCCGGCAAATATCTTGTCAATGGTTGCCCTAGAAGGAAAGAGCTGCAAGGAGAAGATTGTAAGTTCACGGTAGCGCCCCGGCCGTCTAACAGACGCCAATATGCGGAACAAAACTTTTACGACTGGCGCTATCGCGTACTATAACCCGGATCTGCCATTAAAACTAAACTAACAAATTGTAAAGAGGGTAGAATTGTTATACCGAACGATCCGAGTCCTTCGGTCTTTAACCATCATCCCACGCTTTGTTGCGGCGACTTCGATCTTCTGAAACTCCAGTCTCGTCGTCCAGGTGGCACCACGTCGACGGATCTTTAAACGGGCTCCCGCCTCTGAACCGAGGCAACTCGGTCGTCAAGTTTGCTAAAAGAGACGACCAAGATATTGTAGAGAATGAGTAGAACACTTTGTCTCGTTACGTCCAAAGCTATGGACGAACGGTTAATGAAGTTGCCAATTGGATCGGGTGGAAATGTGAAATGAGTATCTGTCAAATTTCCATACACTAAAACTTTCATCTTTTCTCTCCAAAAAACATATCTCTCCACCAAGGGGTGGCCGACCATATAAGTAGAGGGGGGGAGGTGAGTGTAGGAGAGGGGAGGGTCACCATAACCATAATGAAGAGGATGAGTCATGTAACACCTAGTATGAACACATATAATGCAAAGGATGAATCATTAAGCAAGTCATCATAACATTAAATGAACACTTAATGCATCAATGACTCACTAGCTTAGTCATCATCCTAGTCACCATCTAGAAGTTTCTAGAACCTTCCACACTCATAAAGAAAAGATAAATCCGTCTTTAACCGAATGTTAAAGACGGGTGATAGAAAACTGGAAACTGGCAACTTCCAAAAGTGATCCTGAAACGAATTTCAGGATAACCCCGTAACAGTATAAACATACCCGCATTTGTATTACGACCGAATACAAATGCAACAGAGACAAAGATATTATATCTACACAAGTATAATACTCGGATCCGGCTTAAACCAAAACCTACCAGTATTATCTGCCCGAAAAATGACACGTGCGAAAACGCACGTGCTTTTTCCGAACCCTGCCATAATACCATACGGCATCTACAACGTTTTGCCCGAACTTGGGAAAGTGTCTGTGGGGGACTCTAATGACTCATCAACACATTGGCACTGGGTATAACCACTAGTACGTCAGAGGTACAAGCTGTACGTAACGGTTTGCCTATGTATTGATTGGAAGGGAAGCTGACGAGCGAACTCATCTATAAACCCTACTGAGTCTGATAGTGACAATATCCGTACAGTCCGGTCCATTCGTCTATGATTATCGCATATTAGGCCTAGGGGGTCGGTAAACGTCAGTCCCCCAATAGCTGCATAAGTCGTGTCAGAGAGCAGTCCAGAACACCCTGAGATACTACTGGTATACCTACAGTATATCTCGATTACCCTGGCAAGGGATTTCGTGTAATGGCTCTCCTAAACACAGCGTGATCTCACCCCCAATACCGGGAGAGACGAATCCCCTGCCGATCCGCTCACTTGCCTCCAATGTGGCTCGGGACTGTACCCAAAATATACCTGTTTGCACGACTCCTTTGACCCGTGGTAGGGTATAAATCAAAGCACAGTGGGAACTCACACGAGATAAATGACGACCTCAGGTCGATGAACTAACCTGTACACATGTCACCAGGGAACTGCTATCTGAGGATATGTATAATACCAACTAGCATGTTCCCGGCGAGTCCTGTCCGGTGTACTCATAACCCAATGAGCACCTGTATACATCTTAGGTAATCCAACTGACAACAGTGGCTTGTGAGACCGGCCATCTCCCCTCGTCGGGGTCTCGACTGTATACAGTAGTCTACTCTGGAGTATCGATGCCCTGTCTCGAAACTCCCACGACTAGGGACACTTTAAGGATGTGCTTATAGACCCCAACTCCCACATATATGATCGCCATCATACTGCTGGTAGTCAAGCAAGAATCCTATGGGATTTATCAACATATACATGATGATAAAGACAAACCAGATAGCATACTATCATCTCGAGTAAGACTGTTTATCGGTATAGGTCCTCTTTCAATCATTTCAATCACGTACCTGCGATCCAATAATTGACTTAGAGGGCACTATATCCAACAATCTCCTACTTGCACTTAAGGCTAATTATTGCGATGTCGTGTACTCACAGCTCGTGTGATATCGAGCATCCAACTCCTCTACTAATCAGTTTCACAAAGTTCGTTTGTAAAACTCTTGTGTTTGAGAAATAGCCTCAGTGAGTGGATCCGCTTCGGTGTATCTTTCTGTATCTCTCTATATCTCAACTTCGCGGAGAAAACCATCTCCCGAATTGAGTAATACCTGTCTTAGAATATGTTTGGATATCTGATGGGACCTAGTTCATAAATGAACTACAAATCCAAACTACTTAGACTGTATTAATAACTGAACCTAATCAGTATCCAGCACCATGCCTCCCACAGTATCCTCTTGGACCATCTGTCCACAATACCGTCCCTCTTCTGAGGGAAAACTATAACTCTGACAATCACTCTGTTATCCATGTCACCTTTGAAGCCTGGAATGATAACCGTCTCCCGAAGGAGGCCGTCGTCATCAAATCCGTAGAACATTCACTTATGTTCTAAAACTGCTTCCTAATGTTTCTCCAGGATTGGATTAATATAAACTTATCGCATCTAGTGAAATAACAACATCTGGTGTGGTACTTGACATCTCACGATTGACTCAATTGCCTAAGCAAGTGATCTGCTAATTATGCACATCCCTCTCCCCTTTAGTCTGTAAGACACCTTCAGAGAGGGTGACTCCATCACCTGCAGGTACTCCACCATGCCATGAGTCATTTATTCTAAAATACTATTAGAATACTGTCAAAGTAACCACATTGGGAAACTACCCAAATCTAGATCTAAAACCATAGATCTTGTATCCAGAATGTCAGATATTACATCCATGTCCTTTGTGGAGAAACAGCTGTGTGACGACCACAGTACAACCGATCGTAGTATAGGAATTTTACTTCCTACTCTGTGTATGTCATCCAAATACTAGGACTTCACACCCTACTACCTTCTTAACAGATCCATCCCCTATTCTGATGAAGTCAAACCCATGACTGTCACATCAAAAATAGATGATCTATCTCCGCTATTTCTGCTCAAGTCTATAAATAGACACTAGCTACTTGCCCACTATGCTTCCGCTGCTCCCACTAACTACGACAACCCTCTGGCAGAATAATATATATATATATATATATATATATATATATATATATATACTTCTAAAACTAGTTTAGAACGACGCTATACATTTCCTCCTGCCGTGTCTCATAGTCTGGAACAACAGTAGTGTCAAGTCTGGGTAAACAAGAACCTCCCTGTCACCGTCCTTGAGGTTACCAGAGTACCTCTCGGGTGTCTGAGGTTACCCACCATATCTGCGGAGTGGCTATTGGAATGTCAAAACTTGATTGAATATATAGGTCCTATTAAATTTTCCGTAATCGTTTGTGGTTCTGGAATCACTTCCAGTTCTACCACACTCCCACTAATGTTTTCTGAAAAAATCCTTTTTACTAAAACTGTGGCGAGTTAAGAACAATATCACTATTGATCTTCCAGATGGTAGAAAATCAACCCTCGTCAAAGCTAGGGTCAACCCACAAACTGCAATTACAGAAACGTGCCTTGAGTTTTTCCAGTGTCTGTTTTTAAGCATAAGCTGGACAACTCCCTTTACCTTAACATCGTTAAGATATGAAGCAATCTATATCCAATATAGAAACATAGGCACTTATTTAATTGGAACCAGACTCAAATCCTGCAGCTGTCTCCAGTGCATATCAACTTAATGGAGAGAGGCTAATCAGCATTACTGAACTTAGGAATCCGTCCAATTATGAGTAACCTGAAAGAGAAACAAGTTTATCAAAATCATTACTATCAACTGAATACCAATCACAAGAATCTATATCTTCGATCTCTTTGAAGAATCCCGATACTTGCGATACTTGGTTATCTACTTTATTCTTATACCCACAACTTCTCAATACTTAGACATTGTATTTCTACGAAACACTTATCTATAAACTAGAGAAGTCACAAGTAAATAGAATATAGTACGAGGACCAGCCCCTTTATCCTGATGGACACTGGACAATATACAATACTCTGTATAAGTCCGCTGAGTTGAATAACTCAAAACCTGTGCGTCGTAGGTTGAAAACTGTCCCCAGGCGATTTCCTCAAATATCACCAATTACAATGAATTCTGATATAATGAGGATGATCACCTAATTCCCAATAACTTGCTCCCACTCAACATTTGTAAAACCATACAGATGCGAGAATCATACCTGGTAAATACATACCCTGGAGTAAGTATCTAATCGGGAAATCAGATTTCAATTAACAATGCACAGTGTAACTGAAACATGAAAATGTTTCGAAGGGGTGTCCTGGTATTCGTAGTAATGCCTCTTCCATAATCCAATTCATGACTTTAACCGTATATTTCCCTGCCATCTTTCCAATTCCCTTTATTTGTCTTTAGTCGTTACCTTCTGTACACCATCATTAGGCTAAATGGTTTTCTTCCTTCCCTACCGTTCGGCACCAGCCTATGGTTTGGAAGAAGAATATCCAGTAAGCATAATAGGTGTACCCTCCTAATCCTAGGAGTACTCGCAACTTGAGAGAAGGTGATGATAAAAGACAACTGAATAAACCTTATTCCTTTTTCTCCTGAACCAGAATCCATCCTCGAAAAAATATCCTTCGAGTTTGTATATAACCATACGATGGATTTATCCAATGGAATTGGATGTTCGTAGTGATACGGGTTGTTCTGGAGAAATTAAAGGTGAAGTAGGAGTGGCGATGAAGTACGCGGTTTGGTCGTGAATGATAGTAGTCGCAATTTACTTTGCCCTCTTTCTAATTCCTTTATTTGTCTTTACACATTACCTTCTGCACACCCTACTTAGGCTAATTGGTTTTCTTCATTCCCTACCTTTCGGCACCTGCCTATGGTTTGGAATAAGACTATCCAATAAGCGTAATAGGTGTACTCTCCTAAACCAAGGAGCCCTCGCAACCTGAGAGAAGGTGATAATAAAAGACAACTGAATAAACCAATTCTATTTCTCCTGAACCTGGATCCATCCTCGAAGAATTCCCTTCGAGTTCGTATATAACCATACGATGGATCTATCCAATAGAAGTGGATATCCGTAGTAATACGGGTTGTTCTGAGAAATACAAAGGGAAAAAGAAGGAGCTGTAATGACTTATGCAACTATAGACAATCCAAAAGCCAGTATATTAAGAAGGTTTGGTCAACTTGGTCACTGAGTTATAGTCTAGGGTCGGTCAAAAGTCGCTGCCATAAGAGAGAGAGAAAAGAAACACTCTGCGTGCACTCAAACCTAGATCAGAATGATTATCACTTTATCTAATTAGGAAACCTCCCACTGTAATCTCAAATTCTCCTCCAAACCTGAAAGAAGAATTAGTCGGGATCACCCGAAGAGTAAATCAACTCATCAGTGAGAATCGGGATCCAACTATCATCGTATGATAACTTGATGGAAGCCACTCATGTTAACACACTCCAGAAGGTATGTGCAAGTCTGACAAGTTTCTTGTATGTTTGAAACTCCCGATATAATTTTTATCCCATGCACTTATGACCTTGACGTAGGCCAACAAATCATAAGCCACATATCAAGTTCTACCCGTCGTTGTCCTGATTAATTTAGGTCATCGTACATGCCCTTGACGTAGGCCAACAAGGCTGTACGTCTGTCCTAAACTAATGCATCTATCTATGCAATAAATGAATACCCAGCAGCTACCAAACAATATGCCTTGACGTAGGCCAACAAACATAGCTTGAATACTACTGACCATCCATAAGAAATGACGGAGGATTACGGTTGGTTTTTGGAAAAAACCTTTAACGTAAAGAACTTGATCTCGTTTGAAGGAACCTGATAGAATTTTATAAAAAATATAGTAGCGAAAACCTTTTGCTAAAGAAGTCACTCCCGGTGAAGGAATCTCGGCTCTTTCCTCGTGGAATGAGGTGCAGGATATTCCAACTGAATACCGCTATGCAAAACAAAAGGAAACATCTTTGTACTAACTTCCTTTTAAAATTTGTTCCAACAACATCAAATATAGGTTTGTGTTATCTTGCATTGATAAGAATCAACGCATTCCCATCATTTAATCACACCAGAAAAGAACGAAAATAAAATGTACGTATATGCCATCTGCATTTGTCACTGGGTCCCATCATCACACGTTAGGTTACATAACTAATGACAGAGCGGGGGCTGGACTAGCGCGGATGTAAAACATATACAACATCTAATAGTATATATACTAATATACAATAATCTCTCCAGGCGTGATAATATGCAACATTACAGAAAAGTAATAAGCATCAAGAACAATACAGATAATCTGGGATCCCCGGGTTTCACAGAGCCGCTACTGAAACCCGACGTTCCCCTGGTCGCGTGGATAGCCTGTGCAATGAAACCTAGACCCCTACGGGTGCGGCAAGTTACCCGCCAAAACCTGAAGCGAAGTAGTCCCCACAACATAGTGAATGGAATACCTGGCACTTCACGGAATCCGGTAAATTGAGCACCCCTCCTTGGGTCAACTTGTACCCTCTACGAGTACGGCGAATAGTCTGCCAATTCTAGAGTGAGGTCCCTTTGCCTCTCAAAGTCATGAGATACGGACCCGTTGCCCTCCAGAACCCGGCTATCCGTGCACTCCTTCGCGGGATAAACCTAGTACAGAAATAAAAATATGTACAACGGGTACATCGACCTCAACCCGGTCGTGCCCCAAAAGAATATTATACAACAGGCAGTGACGGCAGTCCACATGTTGGACGCTCGCCCCGCAATATCAAAAGTACAAATAAATCCAAACTGCACTATCATTGCACCCTGCTATCCACCACGACAAATCCGCAACATCACAGCACAACACAGAACATCAACGCGAATGTCACGTTCGCAAACCCGTCTAAAAGAACCATAGCAATCAGACGCGGTTTACCGATCAAATGACATTCCCAGTCGGAGATATAAAGTAAGTACTGTAAACTAACACGTTTAAATTTCGATCGACAAAATTTCCCGAAGTGGGCCCCACGTACATCTGGTGTACAGAAACAAAATTTTGGCCCAAAAGACATATACCAAAAACCACCATTTCCCATGGAAAACTCACTGGAAAAATTTGGCGCACTGTTCCCACAAAAGCGCGGCAGATCAGCGGCCAAACCCTGGTTTGGGCCGCGGATCCGCGGCCGTTTTGTGGGATCACGTGACCAAATTTCACCAGTTTGCTTATAATTTCCTGCATAGTTTTCTGTGATATGTAAAATAATTTTTAGACCAGACTAAAAATCGACAGAAACTATGAACAGAAAATTGTAGTTTTGCGAAAATCCGTTCGATTGATATTTTAAACGCGTTAGCACAAGTTAGTAAAGCTTAATGGTGAGGCTCTGATACCACTGTAAGTCCACGGTAGCGCCCCGGCCGTCTAACAGACGCTAATATGCGGAACAAAACTTTTACGACTGGCGCTATCGCGTACTATAACCCGGATCTGCCATTAAAACTAAACTAACAAATTGTAAAGATGGTAGAATTGTTATACCGAACGATCCGAGTCCTTCGGTCTTTAACCATCATCCCACGCTTTGTTGCGGCGGCTTCGATCTTCTGAAACTCCAGTCTCATCGTCCAGGTGGCACCACGTCGACGTATCTTTAAATGGGCTCCCGCCTCTGAACCGAGGCAACTCGGTCGTCAAGTTTGCTAAAAGAGACGACCAAGATGTTGTAGAGAATGAGTAGAACACTTTGTCTCGTTACGTCCAAAGCTATGGACGAACGGTTAATGAAGTTGCCAATTGGATCGGGTGGAAATGTGAAATGAGTATCTGTCAAATTTCCATACACTAAAACTTTCATCTTTTCTCTCCAAAAAAGATATCTCTCCACCAAGGGGTGGCCGGCCATATAAGTAAAGGGGGGGAGGTGAGTGTAGGAGAGGGGAGGGTCACCATAACCATAATGAAGAGGATGAGTCATGTAACACCTAGTATGAACACATATAATGCAAAGGATGAATCATTAAGCAAGTCATCATAACATTAAATGAACACTTAATGCATCAATGACTCACTAGCTTAGTCATCATCCTAGTCACCATCTAGAAGTTTCTAGAACCTTCCACACTCATAAAGAAAAGATAAATCCGTTTTTAACCGAATGTTAAAGACGGGTGATAGAAAACTGGAAACTGGCAACTTCCAAAAGTGATCCTGAAACGAATTTCAGGATAACCCCGTAACAGTATAAACATACCCGCATTTGTATTACGACCGAATACAAATGCAATAGAGACAAAGATATTATATCTACAAAGTATAATACTTGGATCCGGCATAAGCCAAAACCTACCAGTATTATCTGCCCGAAAAATGACACGTGCGAAAACGCACGTGCTTTTTCCGAACCCTGCCATAATACCATACGGCATCTACAACGTTTTGCCCGAACTTGGGAAAGTGTCTGTGGGGGACTCTAATGACTCATCAACACATTGGTACTGGGTATAACCACTAGCACGTCAGAGGTACAAGTTGTACGTAACGGTTTGCCTATGTATTGATTGGAAGGGAAGCTGACGAGCGAACTCATCTATAAACCCTACTGAGTCTGACAGTGACAATATCCGTACAGTCCGGTCCATTCGTCTATGAGTATCGCATATTAGGCCTTGGGGGTCGGTAAACGTCAGTCCCCCAATAGCTGCATAAGTCGTGTCAGAGAGCAGTCCAGAACACCCTGAGATACTACTGGTATACCTACCAGTATATCTAGATTACCCTGGCCAGGGATTTCGTGTAATGGCTCTCCTAAACACAGCGCGATCTCACCTCCAATACCGGGAGAGACGAATCCCCTGCCGATCTGCTCACTTGCCTCCAATGTGGCTCGGGACTGTACCCAAAATATACCTGTTTGCACGACTCCTTTGACCCGTGGTAGGGTATAAATCAAAGCACAGTGGGAACTCACACGAGACAAATGAAGACCTCAGGTCGATGAACTAACCTGTACACATGTCACCAGGGAACTGCTATCTGACGATATGTATAATACCAACTAGCATGTTCCCGGCGAGTCTTGTCCGGTGTACTCATAACCCAATGAGCACCTGTATACATCTTAGGTGATCCAACTGACAACAGTGTCTTGCGAGACCGGCCACCGCCCCTCGTCGGGGTCTCGACTGTATACACTAGTCTACTCTGGAGTATCGATGCCCTGTCTCGAAACTCCTACGACTAGGGACACTTTAAGGATGTGCTTATAGACCCCAGCTCCCACATATATGATCGCCATCATACTGCTGGTAGTCAAGCAAGAATCCTATGGGATTTATCAACATATACATGATGATAAAGACAAACCAGATAGCATACTATCATCTCGAGTAAGACTGTTTATCGGTATAGGTCCTCCCTCAATCATTGCAATCACGTACCTGCGATCCAATAATTGACTTAGTGGGCACTATATCCAACAAAGATTCGTCAACACATTCCACATCTGCTTGAGCGACTTGGTCATTTTCGTATCTTAAATTTCGAGGATGGGACGGACCCAACATAGGATTCAAACTCGCTTTACGGGATCACAGCGATCTAGATATCAACCCGGAATTATCACTCTTCCTGCTTTCAATAAAGACCTTATTATTTTATTTAGTAATTGTTTCTTTTCGTCTGAACCTTGTATTTTATTGGACCCCTTGGTTTAAATGAAAAAAAATTATGGGTTGTGATTTGTATATGGTTTCCTTACCATTCACTTTCATTTACTACTTACTTCATCATTACTCAAGATTATGATCTTACATTTTTACCCACCTATTTTCCATATGCTACATCTTTAGTTATATTTTTGTGTGTTCCACTATCTGATCGTGACTCTCTCTTTTCAGGCCATGGCCAACCCTAGGGCAGCGCAGCCTCTTGATGAGGACACTCGGTCCTGCGTTTCTTTGGACTGCATACTAGTGAGTTCAGAAGATGAGGTCGATAGCCCACATGTTATTTCGGACAACAGAAATCCCGAGGATGAAGGAGTCGCAGACGTAGCTCCAGAAGTCAATATGATCAGTGAATCTGACGATGAAGAAGAGGACCCCGAAGAAGACCTAGAAGAGGAATATTTGTTCAGTTGATAAAACTACACATTTGTTATTACATTTTTCCTACTATTTCCAAATTTAAAAAGGTCTTTATTATAATATATCATACATATGAGGGTTTATTTGTAAAAATACTATTTTCCATGTGTTGATATATTGTAATAAGCATTTGGTAGGAAAATGTATGCAAAATAATATCATTGACCAAATCTTAAGAAAACAAACTCTACCAATTATCATTTGAGTTGTTGTGCAGAAATTTTCAGGTCTAAAATCAAGGAAATCAAGTTGTTAAAGCAAACCTGCCTAATTAAGAAATCAAAACTTAGAAATCAAGTCTGGCAGCAACTACGAGAAGATTTACAAGTTCCAAAGCTTCCAGAGATTGCCACATGTCAAAAGGATCAAACCACAGGAAATTGATCAATGGATCTGATCAAATGGACGCGGATCCGCGGCCATACCCCCCTTTGGGCCGCGGATCCGCGGCAAGATTGGGGAGTTAGAAGTTGCTATTTTTGTGGGAGAATCTCTACTACTTGCTTCCAAATTAGGAAGCTAAGTTTCTGGCTTTGAGACTATAAATAAAGACCGAGAGCCTCTTGGAAAAATCATCAAGTCGACGAGATCACAAAGTCCAAGACGGCTCACGCATCCAGGCTGATCATCAACGGTTTGTCTACCTCCTTGGAAAAGATCGAGAAGCAAACTAGTATTTGTAATCATTTTCTAAGGGATCAAAGTGTAATGAATATTGTTGATTAATAAAAGTAGCTCTTTTTCCTATTCTATTTCTTTGTAGTTTAATTATGCATTATCTCTCCATCTCTTCTTCTCCCAACATGCGCGAGTAATTCTCCGCTTGTTAGGGTTCGTAGGATTAGGGTAGGCTAATGGATGATGAAGATACCTAAACTCTTTTTATGTCCTATAAAGTTTATAAACTTTACCAAAAGAATCATTAACATCCTAATCGGGCGCGCTACCAATTTATTGTTAGTCTCGACCGCGATTAGAGATTAGATTAATGATTGTTTTGGTAAAGGCTAGATATGAACGGAGTTCCGTGTCGAGATAGGGGTTAAGAGTGGGAACCCTTTTCCCTCCAGAAATCCTAATCTACATTCATCACTGTCGTTCTAGTTTTAAATCTATTAAAGGATAAAAAGGGTAATCTTTAATTAATCATCCATAACTACTAAATCCTAATGAACCCTACAAGCCCCCTTATTATATTAACTTACATCCATAAAATAATCTAGATCTATATTTTTGCATTAGTGCTTAACGTAGATCCTACAACCTTTCTTCAATATTCTTTATTCCTCCTCTCTCTTTCAACACATCTAAAGTAAGATTAAAAGGTTCAACGTTTCCCTGAGGACGACCTGTACTCATCTCGGTCTAGCTACACGCGACACCGTTATTGATTGCGGTTATTCTACAAACACACTTTTTCAGATCAATCAAATGGCGCCGTTTCCGGGGATACGTGCGTAATTTTTTATTCTTACTATTTGTGTTGAATTCTTATACGATCAATATCATAATTAAAACAAACAGCAAATTGCATATTTAACAATTTGTGCGTGAATTTTTGCAAGGAGATCTGGAGTCGCAGACTTGAGGAAACAGGAGACAGAGACATTCATCGAGATCCAGAGGAGTACAGGAGGCCACAGAAAATTTTTCATCAACTGGTCCATCTACTCCGCGGCGGAAGCGCGGCAAAGGAGCTCATTTGCAGCGGAAGCGCGGCTAGTTAGAGGATCTAGGGTTCCACATTTCTCTGGTAAGATTCTAACCTTTTTCTCTCTCCTCTAAAATCCAATAAAATCTATTTTCTGCAGGATTCTTTGCAAAATAGCGCCGCTCAAAAATCTTTTTGCAAAAGTTTTGTGATTGGTTTTGTTTTGCATATTTTAATACGGACTTTAAGGGGCAAAGACCAAATCCAGATTAGGTGGGGATTTCATCACCCTTCTTAAGCCCCACAAATCACAAACAGAGCATCTGCATCAACCCTACATTAATTTAAAAAATATCTAGACCAAACTCTAAGGACTGTCGCGCTCAATAAGGACAGAGGAAGGTCGTGGGTAATCTATCGCTTATCCGCATTACTTTTGTGGTGCCTAGGCAAGTGTGTCTAAGGCAAGTGGTTTACTTAATTAGGCCCGCTATTTTCGGTGATTCGTATAGCGGATACCTCCCACTTACCTGGCACTTACCTGGTCACAAAAGTAGTAAAGAGGTGGTAGAGGATTTATCCTGCGGCTTGTCCTTTGGAAGTCTAGGAGCGGTCTAGAGACTGGACCTAGGTAACCTTAGTTCTAGGGTTTCTTGTGCATTTTAGAGTGATTTGTCTTGAGTCCCACTTTTTTCAAAACAAACCAATTTTAAATCACACACACGCTGCCACTTGCACTAAACCCGCTTAGTGCATGCTCGGCTGGACACGAGATTCTAATGCCCGTCTTGTCCGTGTTCCTACTATCGACGCCGAAGTCGGTAGTTCTTCATCTTCTTTTCCCCCACCACACACCACGACCGAGATGGACGGTACTCCATCAGATTATAACACCACGCTGCCACCGCCCGTAGGTGCGCAGAATCCACCGCACATCTCTCTCCAAGAGAGATGCTATCCTATCCGTGGTTCTCTTCCCACTTGTTTATCTATTCCACCAACTAACGGGGATAATTTTGAAATTAAACCCCACTACATCAATCTGTTGCCCAAATTTCATGGGCTTGAGTCGGAAGACGCGTACGTTTTCATCACCAAATTCGAAAACGTATGCGCAATAATGGGTACTTCACAATTGACTGTGGATGCTATGCGCTTGCGTCTTCTCCCATTCACACTGTGCGACTTGGCAGAAAAATGGCTTTATAATACTGCCGCACACTCTATCACTAATTGGGATGAATTCGTAATAGCATTTCTTAAGAAGTTTTACCCAAATCATAAGACCGCCCGTATTAGGAGCGAGATCAACCAGTTTACCCAGCTTCCCAATGAACCATTTTGGAAGTGCTTTGAATGTTTCAAAGATCTGCTTATCCAATGTCCTCATCATGGAATCAATAGATGGGATTTATGCCGAATTATATATGAGGGTATTAATCCAGCGACAAAGCAGATGCTTGAAACAATGTGTCAATGCAATTTCATGTCTAAAGATGACGGCGAAGCTTGGAAATATCTGGAAGATCTCGCTGAAAACACTTTGCAGTGGGAAAGCGTAAGACCACCTTCATCTAGGGGAGGTATTCATCAGCTCGATGTTTCCATCGCAGTAAAAACCGAAATGGCAGCGATGCAGAAGAAACTCGACGCTATTGAGAACAGATTCTCATCAGTCTCCCTAAATCAGGTCACGCTACCCAAGACCGTCTGTGGTTGCTGTTCAGATCCTTCACACTTAATGGAAGAATGTCCTGTGAATGCATCGTTTCAAGGTCACGAGCAAACTAATGCTGCTTTTCAGCAGCCACCTAGAAACGATCCTTATTCTTCCACGTACAATCAAGGATGGAGGAATCATCCTAACTTTGCTTGGAACCAAAACCAACAAAGCAATTATCAAAGACATCCTCCACAGCAACAACAACCACAAAGTCAGCTCCCCTTTCAGTCACAAAATTTTCAAATTCCGGCCAATACTTCTACACCACAAGTGGCCGGTACTGATAACTCTTCACTCGCACAAACTTTGGATATGTTTATGAAACATTCCATGCAAATGTCGGCCGATATAAAGTCTTCTATTGATACCCTAACGAAAGACTCCGCCTCCCACGGTAAGAGTATTAAATCAATAGAAAACCAAATTGCACAGTTGAACGCCGCAATGAGTGCGAGAGAGAAAGGGAAACTCCCATCTCAACCTATACCTATCCCGGCCACTCACAAAGTTATAATGTGAGTGCCGTTACTACGTTGAGATCGGAAAAAGTGCTGAATAACCGAGTGGGTGAGCAATGTGATGATGTTAGTGACACCAATGATACCCCAGCTTCTTCTTCTTCCCCTAATTTGTCTAGTCTCCCACCTTCATCAGAGCCTATTCTCCGTTTTCCCCAAGGCTCGAACCCATCGCCCATTTCCTCGAATCTACCTAAAACGATCCCCACTCCAATTCTGGGATCCACTCCATCCTCACAATCCTCTCCAATGTTGGACCAAACCCTTATTGATAAAGCACCTTATCCAAACAGGTTAAGGGGCAACAGACCAAGTCCAAAAAGGGAGAAGATTGTGGAAATTTTTAAGCAGGTTAACATCAATATCCCTCTCCTAGATGCTATACAACAAGTCCCGGCTTATGCGAAAATTCTCAAGGACTTGTGCACTAGGAAGAGGAAGACTCAAGTGCCAAAAAAGGTGTTCATGTCAAAGACTGTAGACACAGCTTTTCCCCAACAATTACCTAAGAAACGTAAGGATCCTGGCTATCCTACTATTTCTATTTCTATTGGGGATAAACACATTAACCGTGCTCTACTTGACCTTGGCGCAAGTGTTAACCTGCTTCCTTACTCGGTTTATGAGAAATTAGGGATCAGAGAGTTAAAACCGGCGCATTGCACTCTTCAGATGGCCGATCGATCTATCACCCAACCTAGGGGTGAGCTAGAGGATGTGTTAATCAAAGTCGGGGAATTTATATTTTCTGTGGACTTTATTGTTATAGATACACAACCTGTAGAGAACCCACGAAACCAAATTCCGGTGATTTTAGGTCGACCTTTTCTTGCGACTTCCAACGCTGTAATCAATTGTAGAAACGGCTCTATGACCCTATCCTTTGGAAAGAAGTCAATTGAGCTTAACATTTACAAGTTGGGAAGTGAACCCTCCGAACCCTATACTCATGTGTGTTCTGTCGAATTAATGGATGTCGACAGCAGCGAATTTGATCAACCTCATAATTCTAACTCTTTTCATATGTTGTTGCTTAACACAGACTCTTCCACCGAGTTGTCCGGGTCAACATCTAACGCTGATGAGGAACTTTTTATAGAGTCTGATGATCACCCCATATTTTCTGATGACATTATTCTTAGGGGTATCGACGAAAGCTTTGAGGAAATTTTCGCTGATGAACTCGCATTTTTACAAGACACGGGTGTTGAGATGAATCAACTCCAAGACAAAGAAATTGAACCTCCACCCCTTCTTCTGGACAATCACGATAATGCGAGTAATCCATCATCACTATCACTGTGTCGTCTCTCCAAATTGAGATGCAATCCTTTTCCATTACACCTCTCATCACCTCCCCACTTCTTCACGTCGAAAGGTGACATGTTCTTCCACTAACCTTGGTGTTTCATCGATAAATTTTTCGAATAGTTGGTGTTGACTTTTGGTCTTTGCAAAGCTTGGCATTGACCAATAACTATGACCCCCTCGTGTGATTCTAAAAGATTAACATTGTTTAACTCAAGTTTGGGGGAGGGAGGTATATTTTGGCTCTTGAAAGAAAATGATTTTTATAAAATTGTGAGCCAAAAATAAGTTTGGGGGAGGATTTTCACTTTCATATATTCTTGCCCCCATTAATAAATTCCTCCCAAGTCTACAGGTTTTTTAGCTTAACGGATGACATCAGTGAGGACACTGCTGTAAACAGGTTTGGGGGATGTTTGTGCTTATTTACACATCAATTTGCATCATACTTTGCATAAGCACAACGTTTTCAATTTTTTTTTTTATAACAAAAGAGTAGAAAGTGAAAAATTACATCCAAAAGATAGGAATAGTTTAAGAAAACCAAGAAAATTAGAAGTTTTCTTAAACGAATTAGTAATAAGTAGTTATGAGCTGTTGTCCCAAGGGTTAGTAAGATGAAGGATGTCACTAATCTGAGGATAAAAATAAGTCTGAAAAATAGTTTCTATTCTGGAAGCCAAACATTTGAATGTTGATACCCTACTATATGCACTTACATACGTCTTGAAACTCGGGATAGTAGAGAATACCTTGAAATGCTCTTGTCTAAAAGCCAAAGTATGAAGGAAATAATAAATGAAGAAAATATAAAAATGGTGAAAAGAAAAATGAACACTGGTTTTGTTATCGCCAAGGCAGCAATAAAAAAATATAGTAAGGGTGCTTCATCACCTAGTGCCTTAGACCAACTGGTTTGGGAGTCACTGCTAAGCCTTAGGTGGTGCAAGACGAGGAAAATACTATCACCTAATCAGCAAGCACATAAGTAATCGGTCGGTTAGGACCTCAAGAAGTATTAACGGTCGCATGAAAATGTTTGAGCAAATCCATAAATATTCATCAAATTAAAAAGTACTGAGATAGATGGACAAGAGTATGATAGCTTGAATTGAATTCTCCGAGTGTAGGGATGTCTATTACACACACGTAGGGTTATATGATCGATGTTTGGATAAAAGGTAGGAATGAAGAATAAAGACGATGTTTTATTGAGAGATGATGTGATTTCTAACATCTTTTCATGACTATTAAGATGGGGCTCATAACAACTGAAAAGCTAGTGTAGTTGGAAACTCTTATTTTCAAAGTCTTTCTTTTATGGTTCTTATCTTTATATGTAAATTTCACCATCTCTCTTTTATTATAGAATTTTGTGGGTGTAATCCGCTGAAAACCCTCAAGAGACAACACTCCTCCTACTAGGGACACCTAGAGGTTTAACGGCTTGTTGCACGTGCTCAGTGCAATCGTGTTTGCCTACGAAAGTGTGCTTAGTTTTCTCCTTTCTTTTTCTCCTTCTCTTTAATAAACTAGTTTGCTCGGGACGATCAAAGATAAGTTTGGGGATATTTGTTCAGTCGATAAAACTGCACATTTGTTATTACATTTTCCTTCTATTTCCATATTTAAAAAGGTCTTTATTATAATATATCATACATATGAGGGTTTATTTGTAAAAATACTATTTTCCATGTGTTGATATATTATAATAAGCATTTGGTAGGAAAATGTATGCAAAATAATATCATTGACCAAATCTTAAGAAAACAAACTCTACCAGTTATCATTTGAGTTGTTGTGCAGAAATTTTCAGGTCTAAAATCAAGGAAATCAAGTTGTTAAAGCAAACCTGCCTAATTAAGAAATCAAAACTTAGAAATCAAGTCTGGCAGCAACTACGAGAAGATTTACAAGTTCCAAAGCTTCCAGAGATTGCCACATGTCAGAAGGATCAAACCACAGGAAATTGATCAATGGATCTGATCAAATGGCCGCGAATCCGCGGCCATACCCCCATTTGGGCCGCGGATCCACGGCAAGATTGGGGAGTTAGAAGTTGCTATTTTTGTGGGAGAATCTCTAATACTTGCTTCCAAATTAGGAAGCTAAGTTTCTGGCTTTGGGACTATAAATAAAGACCGAGAGCCTCTTGGAAAAATCATCAAGTCGACGAGATCACAAAGTCCAAGACGGCTCACGCATCCAGGCTGATCATCAACGGTTCGTATACCTCCTTGGAAGAGATCGAGAAGCAAACTAGTATTTGTAATCATTTTCTAAGGGATCAAAGTGTAATGAATATTGTTGATTAATAAAGGTAGCTCTTTTTCCTATTCTATTTTTTTGTAGTTTAATTATGCAGTCTCTCTCCATCTCTTCTTCTCCCAACATGCGCGAGTAATTCTCCGCTTGTTAGGGTTCGTAGGATTAGGGTAGGCTAATGGATGATGAAGATACCTAAACTCTTTTTACGTCCTATAAAGTTTATAAACTTTACCAAAAGAATCATTAACATCCTAATCGGGCGCTCTACCAATTCATTGTTAGTCTCGACCGCGATTAGAGATTAGATTAATGATTGTTTTGGTAAAGGCTAGATATGAACGGAGTTCCGTGTCGAGATAGGGGTTAAGAGTGGGATTTCTTTTCCTTCCAGAAACCCTAATCTACACGCATCACTGTCGTTCTTGTTTTAAATCTATTAAAGGATAAAAAGAGTAATTTTTAATTAATCATCCATAACTACTAAATCCTAACGAACCCTACAAGCCCTCCTCTTATATAAACTTACATCCGTAGTTAATCTAGATCTATATTTTGCATCCCTGTTTAACGTAGATCTAGAAACCATTCCTCAACATTCTTATCCCTCCTCTCTTTTTCAACACATCTAAAGTAAGATTAAAATATTCAACGTTTCCCTGAGGATAACCCGTACTCACCTCGGTCTAGCTACGCGCTACACCGTTCTGATTGCGGTTAATTACAAACACTTTCTTTCGAACCAATCAGACCCTGAGGAGGACCCATTAGAAGAAAACCTATTAGAAGAAGATCCATTAGAGGAAGATCCTGAGGAGGACCCAGTGGAAGAGGATCCAGAAGAGGCGGATCATGTGGAAGAGGACCCCTATGAGGAAGCTCCCGCTGAGGAAGAAGGACCAGGAGAAGAAAACCCGTGAGAGAAGAGCCCGAAAATGAAGCCCTGGCCGAAGAAGAGTCGGAGGATGAAATCTCGAGTGAGGAGGAACTCGAGACTGAAGAACCTCCAGTAGCAATCCCTGCGAGGCACTATGGGAATGGACGTCCCTATCTTAGCACGAGAGCTTATCGTAACCTGTTGAACTTCCACAATCGCGACTTACGCGACCTATTTTTGTTTCTTCTGGCCAAATAAAACTAGGTATAGCTGAGGGCCACTTTTATCTTTCAAGTGTGCTTTGTTAAAAATTTTTTCTGAAAAATAAAGTTTCTAATCACGCAAATCTTCTTTGAGTATTGTACCTTTAAGGTCCACGTGATGCATTGATTGTTCCTTCTTATAATAATTTCTTTCCCTTCTTGAGTTCTATCCCAAGCTTGAACCTTGTAGTAACCTGACCTCCAGTTTGGTGGGCTATAGACTAGCGTCGCATTCCCGACTTCTTTTCGATTAGGCCATAACTTACCACAATCCATGCCCTGGCTAGTCTTTTATGCATTACTAGTGTTATTTCCTATTACTGTAATTACATTCAGTGACGTTCGTTATTCGAAATTTAGTTTTCTCTATTTTTTGTGTTTTTCAAAATTGCGTATTATTAACTACTTTTGTTTTACTGATTTTAAATGCTCTACTATTTTCACATTTTCAATAGTACAAACTTATATCGCATATACTATTTTATTTTATTTTCTCTTGTATTTTTCCATATCGGTATTCTTAAGCTATTTTATAACTGCCCGATTTGTAGTTTACTAATGTAGTTTCAGAGCTTAAGGCTTATCAGCCAATCTTTCACCATTGTTATCTGTGGTCATTCTATTCTTCTTTGTATTGTATATATGGTTTATTATTATTAATTGTTACGCCACTGTTCTTACTTATGACTGTTCTTTTAGCTGCGCCTTTTCTTATATATATAAATATTTGATTTTCATCTAGTTGCTTGTACGTAAATCGCTATATAGTAGTATTTGACTTTTGTTGTTTTTCGCATGGCATTTTATAGCTTATCGTATTTTAAATTTCGAGAATGAAATTTTATGTAAGTGGGGTATGATGTTATACCCAGTTCCACTATAAATATCTTCCGTTTTTTAAATAAATGTTTTCCCCAAATTTTTTCTATTTAAAATTTTACATTCCTACATTTTTCTAATATTGATTGCTAATTTTATATTCCTAACCTAAACCCTAAACCAATCTATTTCCTAACCATAAGCCCAGCCCAGCCCACACTCTACCCCAGCCCGGACCCGAACCCGACCCGACCCGAACTCCCCCACTCCCTTCTTTTTCTTCTCGTTCTCTTTTCTTTCCCGCTCTTTCTCCCTCCTCCTTGCAACAAGCCCCCACTACCGCGAGACCCGCTCCCCAACAGCCACGACGACGAAGCCCACTCCCTCAACTACCCCCGAGATCCCCACCCCAAATCCTCCATTTCCCTCGCAACTTCCCTCTTCTCGCGCTCGCCCACGACCCATCCATAATCGACGCCGCTCCACTCGCCAACAACTACCCCTGAGATCCCCGCCCTCGCCGCAACCGCCCCGCGATCCCCTCGCCTGCCTCATCCCCTCTCTTCATCCCTCGCTACGTCTCTCTCTCTCTCCCTCTCCATCACTCTCGTTCGCACTCCCTCAAAATCCACCACCGGCCCCGACACCATGCCTGCAAACCCCTATCGCCGGCAGACCCATCTCCATCACTTCACCGCCAGCATCCCCATGACTCGAGCTCTTCCCTCCAAGGGAACCACCAACCACAACCGCTACCCGCTTCTCCGCCAGCCAAGCTTCCCCTCTCGCCAGCTCCACTTCATTGACGACCACCTTGCAACCGCCGCCGGCGCCCATGCATCCACGACGACCATCCACCAGAGCCCGCGTGAGCACCACTGACCTCACCAACAGCCTCCATCGCCATCGTTTTGCACCAACAGCATGAGCCTCGACAACCTCTCTCTCCTCCACCCAACTACAACCCCGACCATCACCTCACCGGAGCCGACCACCACCGTGCTACCACCCTCCCTGCACCTCACCAACCTCCACCCACCGAGCCCTCTTCACCACCACACAAGCACCGACATCCACCATCACCCAACCCCTCACCTGCACTCTACTGAACTTATCGTCGGCCGACCTCTCCTCTGGACCCACCACCGAGGAGCCTCAGCATCATCACCGTTACCATCATCATCGCAGTCGTCTCCTTCATCGCAGTCATTGATTTCAAGCCAAGCTTCGTAGTGAGTAGTTGAGGCCAAGCTCGTACCCCAGCCGAGCCTAAGTTCCAAGACAAATCGAGGCCTGACATTTCGTGGAACACGTACATTTATCGCGATCCCCGCTGTTTCGGCTGCCGCCATCAAAATCTACACCGTGGTCTCAGTCTCTGTAACTGTTGTGGTCGTCAATGCAGTCGCCGTCGCAATATCGCACACGTTCGTTGCAACCCCTATCACGCTCGAGCCTCGTGTCACGCCGTGCCGGTTCTGCGACGTTTATCATTGTCTCGTGTGTCGAAATGAATAATCTGCACGTTCGTCGCTTCTAGATCAGCGATCAAGACAAGTGAACCCATTCACTTGTTTTCATGCTATAGTTAGGACATTTCGTGTATAAATACAACACTTTTAGTATTAACCGAACCAAAATCGAAACCCTAGTGTAAATCGCCCATTAATGTTTGCTGAACATATAACTAATGAATTTTATACATGATGAAGAACAACATATTGAAAATTGATACCGATCGGATAATGTTTGACCATGGATTCGACACCCCAAGTCGAGTATCGAAACAGACTAATGCGGCTCTCTTTAGGTCAATCCTCGTATTTACGCCTTGATAGCGGTACCACTGATACTTAAGTTTGTTTAGTGACAGATAGCAACACATTAAAAGTTTCGTAGCAAAGAACGCAATTTCGCACCTAAAGTGATGCCCCTAATGTCTATACCGAAACTTGCGTTTTACCGAATACTCTACATTGTTAAATTCATAATTAATTCCAGAAAAATCCAATCGCAGCGTGCCTAGGTTATTTGTGAAGGGTACTGCATAATATTTAACACAATGTGTATCTTTACTATTAGATATATCCTATGAATATCGGAAACAAGGAACTTACCTGACCTTGGACTGCAGTCCAGAGAAGGAACTTACCCCGTGACATGCATTTATACCCATGAAACCTTTCTGTTTAATCATTATAGTGTGTGGAGACAATTACCAATGCGTAGAAAATTGTTTTAGCTTTCCAATGGTACCAGTTCCACTAAATCCCAGTATCATTTGGTATTTAAATCATATTTGAAACGGACAACATGTACAGCAGTTTCTGTCAATTCAGTTTGCACCCTTCATCAGTAATATGATCATAAATCCTAAACCAAGATGACTATTGTTAATCCGTATGATGCATTGGAAACAAAACAGATAAATATAAATATTATCTAACTTTAGCGTCGCTTTATTATCATCCCAACAGGGAGTAAAGCGTGTTGCGAAACGGACTTCCAGTTCAGAAATTGGATTTCCAGCAGTAAACACTTAAAATGAAATGACCATAACTCTCAAACCTGAAACCCGATTGACTTGAAACCAATTTTAATGCTTATATAAAAAAGTATTCCTCAAATCCCTTTTATATTGTTTTGCCAAATTATGCACGTATGATTTTATACGATTTTTTCTAATCCAACTGACACCGGTTGCTCATATGTTTTTAGCAGTGCATTTACTGTATTTCCCATCATGTTGCATGACCGATATACCCTTGTAAATAGTGTTAATTTGCATCGATAACCTAGTGACTGTATTACATTACCAAGTGATAAATTTTAGTGATTGGATTGTGGCAAGTATGTTAGTGTAAAAGCGTGATTGAATAAGTGAAGTAATACGTACTTGTATACATTCAGTGGAATCAATTAGTTATTGCATTGTCGATGCCTATAGAACATATATAAGTGTAACTATAACTGGTATGGGACGGTTATGGAAGCACTTATATTAGTATCATAGATAAGATATCGAGCACTGTCCATTTATCTTGGATACTAGTCGAGACATGCATGATGGAGTCCCTGTCTCCAGTTCTCGCGTAGACTTGTCATGGAGCGACTAGTATTTGGATTCATGGTCGGTGTTTGATATAGACCACAGGGTGCGGGGTAGTTTGAGTGTGAGTTCGATTAACGGAATCTTAGGAGTCCCACTGCCGGCATATGTAGTGATTTCGGGAGTCGTATGTACGGTGTTTCTGATTATTAGCGAGCGTGATTCGGGCCCGTGTTCCCTTGCCCCTGGGGCCTACCCTTGGGTTGGGGATACTTCTATGGTGGTTGACGCTCACACTTGGACTGACAATAGATTTAGTGACTTGGCCATTGAGACTTAGAAACCGATAGCTTTAGCAACATGGACATTGCATTGATTACTGATTTGATACACTTGCTTGTTGTTACATGTACCGGTTATTTCATGCTCGTGTCATTGCTCTATACTTACTGCTTTATGTTTATCATCATTGCACATATTACATATTCATATATACTGCTATTATGTCACTCTGACGACCTGAGTATGCATGCCCAGAATGAGAAGTGGATTTAGCTCGGATCAGGACCCGCCTTATCTCTAGAATATTGCGGACATCTAGATCAGCGACGCCAGCGCTATCCTTCTCTTGACTCTATCTGGTTAGTTTTATATCTGTTTTGATAGAACCAGTGACTGCATTTCTCATTACCTACGCTACGATTACTGATTACCACGTAATGCTAGAAACCGAAGTGTGACTACGGCAGGATATTTTCTCGACCGTAGGAGCATGGCTGGCCTTGTCACCTCTCGTATTCCGTATTTTTGGAAGCGGGACATGACACTTGTGTATCATTTAGGAATATATATAGAATATGTTAGGTTACATGCATTCATGATTAAACTTGTTCTTCAATTAGTTTATTCATGCATGGAGATATCATATATGAGTAAAAGATTTCTGTAGGTTTAATGGAAATGTGCATCTCGTAATCTAATGGATAGCCAAAATGTTCAACAATATATAGTGTCATCATTTTTAAAGATTTTGGTGGGATAATATAAGGAAAGTGGTTGCTGTGATAAATTTTAAATACCGCAAGTGCATGGTTTGTTATAGATGAGTTTACGGGTCGATCCACAGAGATGTATGATTTTAATTAATTCTAATCAAGTACGGGAATAGTTGTTTTGAAAATCTAAAATTAAAGTGCAAAGAATTTAAAAGTGCAAATAAAATTAAAGTTGATTTTTCAAAGAAAGAGAAAAATCTAGGGTTTTGCATTGATTTATCTTTTATGGTTGGTTTAAATGATTCTACTTCTTTTCTTTGTCTAGTTTTAATCAATTATATAAAAGCATAGGTTAGATTAATGTGATTAAAAATAGCCTATCAATTATACAAGATCATTTAGAAATAATATTAAAACATTAGTTCTAGTTTATTAAGAATAATTTAGGTTTAATCTTCGATTTATAGTAACAGGTGATCAATCTATACTATCATGTTATTGATTAATCTAGATCACCTTTAATTATCTAGGTTGAATTTCTTTATTTGATTAAAACCATCTCTTAGCATCCCTAATCAGGTCTTTAATTTTTCGAACTTTCATTACCCTAATTAGTTTATTGGTGTTATCACTGTTCCCTAATCTTATTCAAGGTGTCAATTTTCATTAAAAAGATTAATTTTTTAGATGAAAAACTTAAAAGAGAAGAATTAGATCAAGAGAAATTTATAATCAAGCACAAAAAGAAAAGATAAAAGCATCCAACCACAAAAAGCAAGGTAATACAAACCCTAGAAAAAGAATTAGTTACTCATATTAATAAAAAGGCAAACTTTATTCATAATAAGAAAAGTAACCTACAATTTATTATTGATCTCTCCCACTTTCAAAACCCAAATTTGATAACAAGAGAGAGATAAGAAACCTTAATTCTATACATGTGCTTTTATAGGGTTTCTGGAGAATATGATCAAACTATAAAAAATATACAGAAAATACAAAAATATGGTAAAAATCTCGTCTGCCAACTCTCCAGAATTTCGGCCAAATCCAGGCCATAAATGATTTCGGCAGAAATTTTGTAATCATTGATCTCCTTGTTTGTTGCATCTTCTGTGATTTTATCTCGAGATATTCAAAGTTTGTTCCAATATTGCCGATTGATTTTCTGATATCTGATTATCCTTAATTAGTCCCCATCGCACGCACGTGATCCGTCACATTTTTCCGTCTTTTTCCGTTTTAACCTTGTAATCTGCAATAATTTACAAAAGTACCCCGAACAACATAAAATATGAAATATAAAAAATAAATGTGGTTATAAAATATGCAATAAATTTCATTAATCAAATACCTCCACACTTATATCTTGCTAGTTCTCGAGCAAATCTAGGGTTTCAAATTCTAAACTAAAAACTAAATTCTAATGCTAAACTACTATCTAAGTAAAACCTACTCCTACTCCTATACACCTTTCGCGGGCGTGCGACTGTATTGAGCGTATGCAACAAGCCTTTAAATATTTAAGTGGCCTTAGTAGAAGGGGTGTTATCTCCTGAGAATTTTCAGCGGATACTACTCATAAAATCCTAAAAAGGAAAAAATAAAAATAAAATATAAGGAAAATAAAAAAAAGAAAAAGAAAAGAAAAAGTAAATGAAACAAAAATAAGATATCGGAAACTACATACAAAGAAAGGAACCGATAGAAAAAAAGTTTTGAAAAATAGGAATTTTTAAATTATACTAGCTTTTCAATTTTCATGAACCGCATCTTAATAGTTATGATCAATATCCAGAAATTATCTCATCCTTTAATAAAAAATAATCTATTCATCCTTCCTACCTTCCCACCAAACGCCGATCCTATATCTTTACGTATGTATAAAAATCATCCCTACAGTTGAGAATTCAATTCAAGCAGTCGTACCATTGCCGTAATTATCTCAGTACTATTTCTTTTTATTAAGGATGGAGGGATTTGCTCACAAATTTTTTATGCGACCGTTAATGCTTCACCAACACAAACCAACCGATTGTCGGATGTTCTCACTTATTGGGCGTATATAGCAAGAATTTTTTCCATACATATAAGCCTAGTCTTGTAACCACTTTGTGTAAGTCTATGTAGCACACCCCACGTGTTCGCGGGGAGGCGGAATACTTCAAAAACGATTTTTCTCACATCAAAAGATCATGTTTTGTTTTGCAACATAGACTTTTTCCACTTTTAGGATCTTTATTAAACCTTAGCTAACAAACTAGACTACTAGAGAGTGCTAACTACTAGGTTAAAGTGTTATACCCTCGTGTCAAGTCCTTCGGGTCTTCAAGTGACTCCTTGCTCCTTGGTTCAAGATTCTTCTTGATCTCCTTTCTTTGGCTCTTCCTTGGCTTTGAAAGAACTCGGTTGCCGGTCTCCTTTGCGTCGAAGAAGAATCCACCCGAAGGCCTATGTTCAAACTCCAACCTCAAAGAGATAACTTAGTGATCCAACTTGCTAAGGAAGACTACTAAGTAGAAGCAGAGAAAGTTTATTGGATTAATTAGTCTCAAAGCTCATTGATTCACAACACATGTGAGTGCATGAGCTTGACGGAGGAGGAGAGAAAACTTAGGAGAGAGAATGATAATGTGAGAATGAACTAGGGATGAGATGAGAGAATGGCTAAGTCTTGAGCTAATAATTCAACCATGGAATAAATTAGTCTAAAAAAATGTAACCATGCTTGAATTGTAGCTCCAAATGAATAAACAATTCACTTAGCCATGCTTGCAACCCATTCCTGAAATATCTCATAATTTCCACCTCATTAATCCTTTATCAAAAAAAGGATAAATCAATAATGAGGTGTCTCCTTCTAGAATCTCATTCTTGTGAAATTATAAGAATGCCCTCACCGTATTTTCATACCCGTATCCGTATTCCGAAAAATACGGATACACAGAGACAAGTATAAATCAATATTATAATACTAGGATTCGGCTTAAACCAAAGCCCACTAGTATTATCTGTCCGAACATCATTCGTGTAGCCAGTACACGTATGCGATCGAAACCCTTCCGTAAGACCATACGACCTCTATATCGTCTCGCCTGATCCAGGGAAACCCTCTGTGTGGGACTCTAAAGACTCGACAGTACGCTGGTAGTGGGTTTAACCACAAGTCCGTCAGTGGCACTAGCTGTACGTAACGGCAACCCAGGTACATGTCGAAAAGGAGGCCGACGAGCGAACTCGTCCGAAACCCCTACTGAGCCTGTCCGTGACAATATCCGTGCAGTCCGGTCTGTTCGTCTGAGAGTATCGCATGTAAGGTTTACGGGGGTGGAAAATGTCAGACCCCTAATAACCGTACAAGTCGTGTCAGTGTGGCTCAAGACTATCCGAGAATCTACTAGTCCGTCCACCAGTAATTCTCAATCAGCCTTGGCCAGGGACTTATGGTAATGACCAACCGATCACTGTACGATATCGACTCCCTATACCGGGAAAGACGAATCCTCAACAGTCGCTCACTACTTCCATGTGGCTCGGGACTGTACCCAACTAAGACCTGTTTGCACGACTCCTTTGAGCCGTGGTAGGGTAGTAATCAAAGCACAGTGGGAACTCACACGAGACAAATGACGACCTCAAGTCAACAGACTATCTGCACACATGTCACCAGAGAACTGCTATCTGACGCTAGGTATAATACCATCTAGTCAGTTCTCGGCGAGTCCTGTCCGGTGTACTCACACCCAGTGAGCATCTGTATACAATCTTAGGTGCACATCACCAATGGCTGCGGGACCAATCCATCGTCCCTCGTCACGGTCTAAATATGTATACACTAGTCTACTCTGGATATCGATGCCTTGTCTCGATACTCCTACGACTAGGGACATTTAAGGATGTGCTTATTGACCACCCAGCTCCCACAAGTATGACTTCCATCATAACACTGGTAGTCAAATATCCTATTGGCTTTATCAACATGTATACAATATATGAAATACAAAATATATCACATGTTAAGATAAAGTCAAACCAAATAGCGTACTATCATATCGAGCAAGATTGTCCTGTACATACATATCCCTAGCATCCTATACAATGAAGGCCTCTAGGGCATATATATCCAACAATCTCCCACTTGCACTAAGGCCTGTAATTGGTGCAATGAGTACCCACTGTCTGCACTAGATCCCGTTGCTGGCGTACTGCATGCCCAACTTCTCAAACAGCCTCTCGAACTGGACTTGAGGGATGGCCTTGGTGAATGGATCTGCCGTGTTGTCTTTTGTGTCCACTCTCCGCACTTCGATCTCCCGGCGATCTACGATCTCCCTGATCAGGTGATACTGCCTCAAGATATGCCTGGATTTCTGATGGGACCTTGGTTCCTTCGCTAATGCTACAGCCCCATTGTTATCATAATACAAAGGTATTGGATTGGCAATGGACGGAACCACCCGAAGTTCAAAGATGAACTTCTTCATCCAGACAGCCTCTTTTGCGGCATCGTTAGCAGCTATATACTCAGCTTCCATTGTTGAGTCTGCGACGATATCCTGTTTGGAACTCTTCCAACATACCGCCCCTCCATTGAGGGTAAACACAAAACCCGAAATGGATTTAGAGTCATCTTTGTCACTTTGGAAGCTGGAGTCGGTAAAAGTCTCGACCTGGAGATCCCCATTACCGTAAACCAAGAACATCTCCTTAGTCCTTCTCAGGTACTTGAGAATGTTCTTTACTGTTATCTAATACTTCTCACCTGGGTTAGACTGATACCTTTTTACCACACTAAGTGCGTAAGCTACATCCTGGTACACAACATCGCATACATTATAGATCCTACAGCCGAAGCATAGGGTATAATGCCCATGCGAGCCCTCTCTTCATCAGTCTTTGGAGAAATCTCTTTGGAGAGGGTGATCCCGTGACAAGCGGATAAATTACCATGCTTGGAATCTTCCATACTAAATCTCTTTAGTATAGTGTCAATGTACCTGGACTGTGAAAGTCCCAACATCTTTTTGGATCTATCACGATAGATCTTAATCCCCAGAATGTAGGAGGCATCTCCTAAGTCTTTCATGGAGAATTTCTGTGACAAGAAGAGCTTTATTGATTGTAGCATAGGGACATCATTCCCTATCAGCAGTATGTCGTCAACGTACAGAATGAGGAAGACAACTGCTCCTTCTACAATCTTCCTATAAATGCATGGTTCATCTACATTTTTGATAAAGTCAAATTCTTTGACCGTCTCATCAAAGCAGATGTTCAACTCCACGATACTTGCTTTAATCCATAAATGGATTTAAGAAACTTACACACCTTCCCGCCGCTCCTACTGTCTAAGAAACATTCTGGTTGATCCATGTAAACACTTTCTTCTAAATGTCCATTTAGAAAAGCTGTTTTTACGTCCATCTGCCAGATTTCATAGTCATTGTAGGCAGCAATGGCAAGCAGGATCCAAATGGATTTAAGCATAGCTACTGGAGAAAAGGTTTCATCATAGTCAAATCCTGGTCTTTGACGAAAACCTTTTACAACGAGTCTATCTTTGTAGGTTTCCACTTGTCCAAATGCACCAATCTTCTTTTTGAAGATCCATTTGCATCCAACTGGTTTCACCTTAGGAGGAGAAACATATAAAGTCCATACTTTATTGGTGTACATGGATTCCATTTCGGATCTCATAGCATCCAACCACTTCACCGAGTCGTTACTCTTGATAGCCTGCTGAAAATTAGTAGGCTCATTATCATCGATAATGCAATCCTCTCGATCCCCATCTACAAGAAACCCATAGTATCTCTCAGTAGGACGAGAAAGCCTACTAGATTTGCGGAGTGGCGTTGGTTCGTCGGGCTCTATTGAAACCTGAGGTTCTACTAAGTCCTCGGCAGTAGATTGAGGTTCTGGAATTTCTTCCAGCTCTACCGCGCTCCCACTAATTTCTTTTGCAAGAAATTCACTCTTTAAGAAGACAATGTGGTGAGCTACAAACACCTTTTTTTCTTCAGTGTTGTAGACAAGATATCCCTTCGAATTCTTGGGGTATCCCACAAACTTGCACAAAACCGATCGTGCCTCGTGCTTGTCCGGATTCTGCTTTTTAACAAATGCTGGACACCCCCATATCTTGAGATACTTGAGATATGGTCTCTTCCCACTCTACATTTCATATGAGTGGTAGGCACAGACTTAGTTGGAATTTTATTCAATAGGTATGCAGCTGATTCTAGCGCAAAACCCCAGAAGGAAAGTGGCAAGTCAGCACTACTCATCATTGAACGCACCATGTCCAGTAGCGTACGGTTCCTCCTTTCTGATACACCATTATGCTGAGGTGTATACGGAGGAGTAAGCTGAGAGAGAATTCCATTCTCTTTTAAGCATTCAAGGAAACTGGTACTTAAGTATTCTCTACCTCGATCAGATCGAAGTGTCTTGATGCTTTTACCAGTCTGTTACTCCACTTCATTTTTATATTCCTTAAATTTCTCAAAGGCCTCGGATTTATGCTTCATTAAGAACACATGTCCATACCTCGAGAAATCATCAGTAAAAGTGATGAAGTAGGAGTGACCGCTTCGTGCATGTGTAGACATCGAACCACATACATCGCTGTGTACAAGTCCCAAGAGCTCCGTGGCTCTTTCTCCGTGTCCGGTGAACGGAGATTTGGTCATTTTCCCTTTGATACATGATTGACAAGTTGCATATGATAAGTATTCAAATGGATCTAAATATCCATATTTATGCAACTTAGTCAACCTTGTTTCATTTATATGACCAAGTCTATAATGCCATAGGAAGGCTTGATTTAAATCTGGAGCCTTTCTTTTGAGCGTGTTTTGAATATTGAAAACTTGAGGTTGATTAAGTATGTATATGCCGTTTTCAGTGTGCCAAACCTAATCATTTCTTGATTTAGTAGAATGTTCATGACATTTCTTTCAAGTGCAAAATTATATCCTTCATTAGACAACAAAGATACTGATATAATATTACACAACATACTTGGAATACAAAAACAGCTGTGCAACACCAAAATGTGCCCACTAGTCAACCCCAAGGCGATAATCCCCCACTGCAACAGTATCTACGTTTGTTCCATTGCCAACCCGGAGGGTCATATCACCTGCCTTCAGTGCTCTACGGTTTCTCAGAGTCTGCAAAGAATTACAGATGTGAGAACCAGAACCGGTATCAAGTACCCATGATGTAGAGTTTACCGAAAAACATTTTTCGATTACAAACACACCTGAAGCAGAAGCAGCAGCTTGCTTCGTGTCCTTGGCTTTGAAAGCCATGCAATCCTTTTTCCAGTGCCCCTTCTTGTGATAATAATAGCACTCACTCTTATCCGCTTTCACTCTCCCTGCCTTGTTCGTTCCCTGCACCTTCTTGACCCCACCTTTCGGTTTGGTGGCTTTCATCTTCTTCTTCCCCTTTGCTTTCGTTTTGGATTTAGAAGAGGATGATTGTCCAACATATAGAACGGGTGTCTTCTTCTTTTTCAAGGAGTTCTCTGCTACCCTCAACATGTTGAGGAGCTTTGGAAGATCATCTTCCATTTCGCGCATGTTGAAGTTCAGCACGAACTAAGAGAAGGTGTGTGGAAGGGACTGCAAAATCAAGTCAATGTACAACTCGTTTTCTAGCATGCATCCCAGGTTTGCGAGTTCCTCAATGAGGCTGATCATTTTTAGGACGTGCTCTCCTACAGGTGATCCTGGAGCTAACCTTATCTGGAATAGTTTCCTTGAGGTCTCGTACCTCGCGATACGAGAGTGCTCTCCATACAGTTCCTTGTAATGGAGAAAAATGGATTTAATATCCATACTTTCGTGCTGTTTCTAGAGTTCATTATTCATGGACGCCAGCACGATACACTTAACTTTCTCGCAGTCCAGATCCCAAGTTTTGCGGACCTCTTTGTCCGCAACTAAGGAATCTGTTCCTGGGACAGGGGGAGCGGTAGCGGTGGCGACATATGAAACTTTGTCATAAGTCAGTGCAATGTTGACGTTCCTTAGCCAATCCTTATAGTTTGGCCCGGTCAGTGCATTCTTTTCAAGTAATAGTTTAAGTCCTGTCATGGTAGCTGCCAGAGAGAGAGAAAAGAAACACTCAGCATATGCTCTTGCAAGTTTAGATTGGTTTATTAGTTTATCTAAACAGGATGGCTCCCACTGTTTCCTCGAATTCTTCTTCAAACCCCTAAAAGAAGAATTAGTCAGGATTAATCGCACGTCACGATACTTGCTTAACCTTTCAGCCAGGCTAGTGTCGGTACTTCGAGGGAGGTTTTCCAACGCTTTCGCGAAGTTCCTTAATTATATAACCTCTTTTTCCTGGATGCGTAGCCCCACTAACACCGTTCTAGACACCTACTTGGTTTATAGCATTGATTGTTAAGTGAGAAATTTTTCCGAGAGTAATCCTACTCATCAGTGGGATCGGGATCCAACTATCATTGTATGATGACCTAAATGGAAGCCACTCTAGTCACCACACTCCAGAAGTTATGCTAAATCTGCAAGTTTCCTTTATGTTTGAAACCCCCGATGTGATTTTTACCCCAAGCTCTTATGACCTTGACGTAGGCCAACAAATCATAAGACGTGATCAGTCGAAAATAGTGCATTCTCAACACGTTAATTTCCCTACTCTTATCGTTCATATATAGGTGTTTATTGTAATTATAACACAGATTACGAATTCATCAGGAAAATACCAAATAACCTGTGTTATAGTTATAATCGACATTCTAAAGGGAAATTACGTGTTTATTACTAATTGCTTTGATCTGTATATATCAATCCTTGTCTCGAGATTGTGTGCAGAAAATTCTCCAGGTAAAAGAGCCGGAACTGCTAAAAGTGCTGATAAAATACATCAAGTCCAAGACTTGTAATCTGGCAATGATTCTGAAAGAATAAAAAGATTCCAAGCATCACATGAAGTGCCAAAAAGCCAACACATAACAGCCCAGAGAAATCATGCAGTAAGCCCACCACATGGCCGCGGATCCGCGGCCGAGTCGGCCTATCCGCCGCGGTTCCGCGACATTGTTAGCTCCTCAGCGACTCAAACTTCTCCACGTGGCTTATCATAACTGCCTCAGCTTCCAGAAGACTCCCAAAGACCATGTGGCTTCATCCAGAAGGCTCGACCTAACAACCTTATCCTAGAATATTCCTTATTCTAGAATATTCCCTCCAACAAACTTCTTCTAGAAGACTCTCTCTAACAACCTAGCTTTGGAGGGAATATTCAAATGAGTGGTTATAAAAAGGGATCTATATCTAGAATTTTGAGGTTGTTGATTAGTTATTGAATATTGAGCCAAATTTCCACAAGTTGAGTGACACAACTTGCAATTCAAAACCCTAGCCCTAAATCTATTTCAAAAAGCCAAATCAAGATTCATCGAGTACCAAATCGAGCAAGCATCCAACGAGCCTTTTGAAGCAACGCCGATCTTCATCCGAGCAAGAGGTCCAAGACGATCCGCGACTCAAGAAGACGATGCGAAGCTAGTTCGATGATTTAGTTCCTCCTCAAATCTTGTATTCTTTGAGTGTATTGTAACGAAACATCGAATAAGAAAAGGTGAAAATCTTTATGCTTGCTTTCTATTCATTCTTGCATTATGATATTCTTAGTTCTTGATTGCTTTATAATAATGCATGAGTAAAACTCCGCTTGCATCGGAATCGAAAGAATAGGTAGATGATGTTGATGCAATTCTTGAACGATTCTTAAGTCTTATGAGTTTTGTAAACCCTAGGAAATTGAATCAACGATGACTTAGTTTTGAGCGAGATGCTTTCTTGAATGTTTTCGCTCTAAATTAAAGATCAACAATCGATGATTGAATTTCCTAGAGGCTAGAATTTGAATGCTAATCAACGAAAGGTCAAGGGATGATGATGAAGAAACCCTAATTTCTTCAATAGATCCCTCAACCTCGTTGATTGTCATCAATCTAGCAACAAATCTTCAATAGATAAGAATTTGTAATAATAAGCATTTATCATCACTATCGATTCGATTGATTCCGACAAGCCTCTCTACAAATCTTGATAACTAAAACAATTTGGATATTTTCTTGATTTCTACCATTTCTTGATTTTAGATCTAGTTGGTGATGATTCTCAAAACTAAATTTCACAATTCTTGAATCATTTTCTTTTATATTTTAATTTCCAATGCAACTAAAACAAGATCGATCAAATCACACTTTCCCTGTGGACGATCCGCATTCACTGACGAACCTACAATAGACACCGTCAATTGATTGCGGTATAAATTTTTTTTTTGGTTGTGATCTATTTTACATTTTCAAAACACGACACAAAAGAAAGAATCAATCAAGATGCAAGTCTAGTTCTTCCCGTCCTTGTCCTGATTAATTTAGACCCATTCGTACTCACCCTTGACGTAGGCCAATAAGGTTGTACGACTGTCCTAAACTAATGCATCTATCTATGCAACAAATAAGCAACACATTGCTACCATTCACCATGCCTTGACGTAGGCCAACAAACATAGCATGAATACGATGTGTTTTTTATTTGAAACGACGGAGGGCTACGGCGGGTTTTCGGCGAAACCGTTAACGTAATGAACTTGATATAACCGAAGGAACCATGATAGCTTTTTAAAAGGAGTGGTTTAGGCTCTGCATTTAAAATTTGCTTTTCGAAGAAAACCGAGTGGTTTTGAAATTGTTCCAACGATTTAGTTTAGGTTTGTTTTCTTTGCATTAATGAATTAATGCTGTCCCATCAATTAATCCTACCATTGCATAAAGAAACGAAAATACAACGCACGCTTATGCCATCCGCATTCACCACGGGGCCCCGTCATCACCCGTTAGGTTACATAATTAACGACAGATCGAGGGCTGGACTAGCGCGGGTGCAAAACATAAGCAACGCCTTCTAAATATCATATATAGATATATACATTCGTCTCACGCAATAATAGGCATTCCAGATCACAGATGAACATATTGGATATACTAGAAATTCCGCACTTCGTTTAAGCCCATAACGAAAGACGGATTCCACGGTCATGATGAATAGCTAAACCCAACCCTAGACCCCTAAAGATGTGGCAAACTACCCGCTAAATTCCCTAAGTGGAGCAACCTCCCTCAACAAAGTGAGTAGGCCACTCGGCACTTCAAAGAACCCGGTAGTTTGTGCACCCCTTCTTGGGTCTATCCTAGGAGCAAAAACAGTAAAAGAAAAATAGTACAATGGTGGCTACAACCTCAACCCGGATGTGCTCCGCAAAATAATATTACATCACTTTTACAAATTACATCGAATGAAAGAAAAGAAAACAGTCATCTCACACCCCCGGCTATTCATCATCGACGATCCAATAAGATTCATATACACAAATCAATCATCACAGATATGTGCAACCCTCACTAATTGACATATAGCGATTAGCGGATGTTTCGAAACACATATATCATTACAGAAGAACCGATTAGCTAAAGTAATTAGAATTTCGATCGATTAAGAAAATTTGAATCTACCCCAAGTACAACACAGTACACAAAATATCTGGGTAGAAACAAAATATCCCATAAATCACAATTCCATAAATTTAGAATAACAGAAAAAATTTGGACCGATTAGGAGTCGACTCGGCCGCGGATCGACGGCAGAACGCATGGTTCTGCCGCGGATCCGCGGTGGTCTAACCGATTCGTGAGCCCAAATTTCTTCCGTGTTCTCAAAAAACCC
Organism: Agapanthus africanus; assembly: GCA_030015575.1. NCBI lineage: Eukaryota > Viridiplantae > Streptophyta > Magnoliopsida > Asparagales > Amaryllidaceae > Agapanthus > Agapanthus africanus. Next base: position 204,358,756 of record JASDDO010000024.1, read on the forward strand.
TGCATGTAATTTTAAGCCCTCTGAAAAAATTTTAAGACCAGATTTTAAAATCGACAGAAACATGCATTTTCGGACGTGATTTTGGGATTTTTCCGGCGATCGAATTTCTAACACTTTGCTAACAAGTTAGTTAAGGTTTAACATGTCTCTGATACCAGTGTAAGTCTATGTAGCACACTCCACGTGTTCGCGGGGAGGCGGAATACTTCAAAAACGATTTTTCTCACATCAAAAGATCATGTTTTGCTTTGCAACATAGACTTTTTCCACTTTTAGGATCTTTATTAAACCTTAGCTAACAAAAGTAGACTACTAGAGAGTGCTAACTACTAGGTTAAAGTGTTATACCCTCGTGTCAAGTCCATCGGGTCTTCAAGTGACTCCTTGCTCCTTGGTTCAAGCTTCTTCTTGATCTCCTTTCTTTGGCTCCTCCTTGGCTTTGAAAGAACTCGGTTGCCGGTCTCCTTTTTGTCGAAGAAGGATCCACCCGAGGGCCTATGGTCAAGCTCCAACCTCAAAGAGATAACTTAGTGATCCAACTTGCTAAGGAAGAATACTAAGTAGAAGTAGAGAAGGTTTATTGGATTAATTAGTCTCAAAGCTCATTGATTCACAACATATGTGAGTGTATGAGCTTGAGGGAGGAGGAGAGAAAACTTAGGAGAGAGAATGATATTGTGAGAATGAACTAGGGATGAGATGAGAGAATGGCTAAGTCTTGAGCTAATAATTCAACCATGGAATAAATTAGTCTAAAAAAAATGTAACCATGCTTGAATAGTAGCTCCAAATGAATAAACAATTCACTTAGCCATGCTTGCAACCCATTCCTGAAATATCTCATAATTTCCACCTCATTAATCCTTTATCAAAAAAAGGATAAATCAATAATGAGGTGTCTCCTTTTAGAAGCTCATTCTTGTGAAATTACAAGAATGCCCTTACCGTATTTTCATCCCCGTATCCGTATTCCGAAAAATACGGATACATAGAGACAAGTATAAACCAATATTATAATACTAGGATCCGACTTAAACCAAAGCCCACTAGTATTATCTGTCCGAACATCATTCATGTAGCCAATACACGTATGCGATCGAAACCCTGCCGTAAGACCATACGGCCTCTATATCGTCTCGCCTGATCCAGGGAAACCCTCTGTGTGGGACTCTAAAGACTCGACAGTACGTTGGCAGTAGGTTTGATTACAAGTCCGTCAGTGGCACTAGCTGTACGTAACGGCAACCCAGGTACATGTCAAAAAGGAGGCCGACGAGCGAACTCGTCCGAAACCCCTACTGAGCCTGTCAGTGACAATATCCGTGCAGTCTGGTCTGTTCGTCTGAGAGTATCGCATGTAAGGTCTAGGGGGTGGAAAATTTCAGACCCCTAATAATCGTACAAGTCGTGTTAGTGTGGCTCAAGACCATCCGAGAATCTACTGGTCCGTCCACCAGTAATTCTCAAACAGGCCTGGCCAGGGACTTATGGTAATGACCAACCGATCACTGTGCGATATCGACTCCTTATACCGGGAGAGACGAATCCTCAACAGTCGCTCACTGCCTCCATGTGGCTCGGGACTGTACCCAAATAAGACCTGTTTGCACGACTCCTTTGAGCCGTGGTAGGTAGTAATCAAAGCACAGTGGGAACTCACACGAGACAAATGACGACCTCAAGTCAACAGACTATCTGCACACATGTTACCAGAGAACTGCTATCTGACGCTAGGTATAATACCATCTAGTCAGTTCTCGGCGAGTCTTGTCCGGTGTACTCACACCCAGTGAGCATCTGTATACAATCTTAGGTGCACATCACCAATGGCTGCGGGACCAATCCATCGCCCCTCGTCAGGGTCTAGATATGTATACACTAGTCTACTCTGGAGTATCGATGCCCTGTCTCAATACTCCTACGACTAGGGATATTTAAGGATGTGCCTATTGACCACCCAGCTCCCATAAGTATGACTGCCATCACAACGCTAGTAGTCAGGCAAATATCCTATGGGCTTTATCAGCATATATACAATATATGAAATACAAAATATATCACATGTTAAGATAAAGACAAACCAAATAGCGTATATTCATATCGAGCAAGATTGTCCTGTACATACATATCCCTAGTATCCTATACAATAAAGGCCTCTAGGGCATATATAGCCAACACCTTGGTCTCAGCAGTGACTCCTAGAACAGTTGATCTAAGGCACTGGATGATAAAGCACCCTCGCTGTATATATTTTTTATGTTTTTTAATAGCCCTAAGTAAGTTATAACCCACACTTATATATATAATTTTTGTAACACCCTAGTTCATTTATACCAGTTCTAGTTCATGTATTTCTTTATTTATGGTATTTTTCCTGATTTACAGTGTTTTGGGTGCGAATAGTATATTTGACATCTGTATTTGCATCCGACCCGACCCGCTTGCTTGAAACCTTTCTCGATTCATGTTTATGATTTATCCTGACTTGTTACGTGGACTCGTGCACTTTCATTTATACATACTGCATACTGGCATTATCTGGCAACTGCATTTTTCAACATAACATTTAAGTCACATAAAATATTTTTAAAATACATTGCATCGTCTGCTTGATACCCCTGACCCTGTGGTAGTATCCGCGCATCTTGTTCTCGTCCCATTCAGTGAAACAGACTTGTTTGGATGGCTACGCGCACGTACGTGCATCCGTTCTTGGGGGTATGCATTTTCGTTACCCGGATATCCAATTTTAATTTTGGTTGACACGTATAGTTTCTGTATTTTAAAACTGGATTTTTAGACCCGACCCGGGCGTGTTTTGGACTATTTTTGTATTAACCAAATTACCCAAAGTTTTATTAATATAATATTATTTTTATTAAAACTGTTACACTAAAATTTCTTAACGAAAAATCGTTTTTCTAAATTTTAGAAATCTTATTCGTTTTAACTAACAGAAATCTCTCTTTCTCTCTCTCTCTCATCTCGAATTCTTTCTCTCTCTTTCTCTCTCTCTCTCTCTCTCTGCCTCTCTCTCTATCTCTCTCTCACCCGTGACTCTCTCTCTCCATCACTCTCTCCTCTCGCAAACACTGCTCACTCCTAGTTTTCTGTCACCTCCCTCTAAGTTATTCTTACCTCCCTTCGTTTCTCTTCTTTTTTTTTATCCATGCACCCCGCGACGAGGAAACCCCCTGAACCCAAACCCTAGCCTCCTCTTCTCGTCGACCTCACATCCTTCTTCACCTCCTCGTCCTCCTTCCCTCTCCTCCTCTCTTTTCCTGACACCCATCTCCGACGACCTCCACCAATAACCTCATCTGCACCCAACCGCAACTTCACCGAACCCCAAACTCCTGCAACCCTAGCCCCGTAGACCTAACCCTAACTTGCCTTTCCATCACCACAGATCTCCTCACCTACCTCGCCTCGTCACAATCACCTTCTCATTTTTCTTTTCCCTGCAGTACCCGACTCAAGAGCCTTGCATTTCTCCCACAACCCACTGCTATCGCCGCCATCCTCGTCTTCGACGACCCATCGTCGACATACTCTCGCCTTCATCTCTGACTCCAGAGCATTCACATCCTTCAAACCCCAGCCTTCTCTTCTTCTTCTTCTTTTCTCTTCTTCTTCTTTTCTCTTCTTCTTTTCTGTTCTTCTTTCTTTTCTTGAATTCTTTTCCGGTGATCACCGCCGCAGCCGTGCCTCCGACGATCCGAGTAATCCAGTGGACGCCCCTTACCTGCGTGGTTACCTTCTTGCATTGCCTGGACCCGTCCCGCGTGTCGTGTGTGCGTTGCGACGATTACCCGACGTCGGACGTGCCGTACGTACCCGTCGTGTGTTCCGTTCAGGCAAGTTTATCTTGCTACATGCTACATTACTTTATATACGTCTATTTTAATAATTATAACACTGGTATTTTAAATCATGCATCCAAAGTTATCATTTCACTGTTTTCCGACATCCGTATACATCCGTACGTATTATTTTACATCTAGCGCATGCAAACCTATCTTGTTATATATTATACTACAATTTACTGCATCCAATGGAATATTTACATCTCATATTGCTTAGTTGTACATCCCACATCACCATTTTATAGTTTTGCTGTTTTCAGGATACCCGTTTGCATCCATCTCATTTAAAATATATACAACTGCATTTATAGATCACATTAATTCATATTATTATTGTATTAACACCCCATGTTTAATAAGTGCATCCTAATTAGTATCGGAACTATAAATGTAACCCAAATCGATAATTGTGCATCCATATCATTGATTTTATATCAATTTTCATACCATGTCACATTATATCATTTTATTGTTATATTAGTACTCCATACTTGATTTTGTGCACCCATACTTATTACAGTTTGATCATGAGCACCCACTTGATACATGTATACTACTTGCCATGATCTGATACACCATTACTTGACCTGACTTGATACTTGTACACTACTTGACATGACCTGATATATTACTACTTGACTTGTTACCTGATCCCGTTTCTAATGCCGACAATCCTGACATGTTGTCCCGATGGATATATCCTGTTGTCTGTATATACAAACCTGTTCCTGCTTGATCTTGTGTTGGCATTAGCTTCAGACTTATCAATACCTGACTTGAACATATAATTTGGGGGTATGGGGAAATCAAGAATGTAACCGAACGTAACTCAAAGGGCTATCTTATTGTTTGCCGTTTTTCCGGGCGTTACGGAATACCTATTGTTTGCCGTTTTTCCGGGCGTTACGGAATACCTATTGTTTGCCGTTTTTTCGGGCGTTACGGAATAATCATCGATGGATTACGATGAGGATTACATTAATTGATTTCAAAGACTTGAGAGTAGTTAACCCAGTAGATCAGTTTAGATTACTCACTGCATGTCACATATACTTTACCCCTTCACCGTTTCATATTTATGTTACTGTTCATACTCGTGCCTGCTTGTCTTGGTACCCTGATTATATTATTATTGATATTATGACGCACTGACGTCTGGGTTTTGCATGGCCCAGATCCTCTACCTTTGTCGCAGGCTGATCATGAGTATTTCCGCCGTCAGGCCGAGCAGTGAGGATCCTGTTAGTATCCAGTTAGTTTAGTTATTTCTGTACCTTCCAGATTGTTATTGTTATTTGGATTTATTGCTTCCGCATATTATTTCCGGACTCGTTTATTCTGGCATATGGACATGTACTAGATAGTTTACTATATTTTCCTGTTCTTGATATCTCTAGACAGCCGTAATGTGACTATGGAGGGATGTTTCCTATCCACAGGTAGCATGGTTAGCTCTGTCACGTGCCGATCTTAGCGCACTCTGGAAAGCGGGGCGTGACAGGGTTTGTTTGGTATCAGAGACATAGGATTTAGGTTAGTCGGGTTTGATTCTTTTTTTAGTTGGGTATTGGACCCAATACACGAATCAGAAAACCTGTAATTAGGAACATGTCCTGCCACATTGTTATCGTGATTCTTGAATCATATCTTTCTCTTGATCCTTTTCTTGATGATATGCAAGCAACTTTGCATCTCGGCTTGAAAACTTTTGGTTCCCTATTGTTTCTCCCTGTTCCTTTGATTCTGATACTAGGATTTGGGCGACTTGAACTGAGTTATGTGATTATACCCATGAACTGCAACATGGTTACAATGCGGTACTTTATTTAAGTAACTTGGAGTTCTAGTCTTGATTCACTTCTTTGATTCATGGTCGTGAAATTTCCTTGGTTCTCTCAGTTTCATTGCTTACCAGTTCATGTTTTGCAGATTTCTTGGTGATCGATGCCGGCAGTTATGATGTTGTTTTGGGAATGGATTTTCTCGGAAATTTCCACGCTCACATAGATTGTAGGGCAAAGAAAGTGATTTTTCCAAATTCCCGGACATCCGGAGTTTGTTTTTGCTGGAGGAAGCAGTTCTGTCGGGCCAGTCGAGTTTAGGGCTAGGCCGACAAACAGTGTTCTTTCGTCGATGGAAGTTGATAAGGAGGAAGCGACAGCTGTAGTTCGAGAGTTCTTGGACGTGTTCGAGGACATCTCGGGTTTACTGCCAAAACGAAATGTGGAGCTCGCGATCGATCTTGTCACTGGTGCAGCGCCAATCTCAAAGGCGTACTATCCAATGGCACCAGTGGAGTTGAAAGAAGTCAAGAAGCAGGTTACCGAATTACTTGAGAAGGGTTGGATTCATAGCAGCAATTCACCTTGGGGAGCTCCAGTTCTTCTAGTAAAGAAGAAAGATGGCACACGAAGGATGTGCATCGACTATCGAGAATTAAATCGGGTGACTATTAAGAACAAGCACCCGATCCCTCGCATTGGCAAACTATTCGAGCAGCTTAGTGGCGCGAGGGTATTCTCGAAGCTGGATTTGCGATCCGGATATCATCAGGTCCGAGTTAAATCAGAAGATATTTGCAAGACTGCGTTCCGAACTCGGTATGGACATTACGAGTATTTAGTGATGCCATTCGGAGTCACGAATGCACCGCCAATATTTATAGACTTGATGAGCCGAGTTTTTCACCATTCTTGGACCAGTTTATAGTGGTGTTCATCGATGATATTCCGGTCTACTCGAGGAGCATTGAAGAGCATGCAGAACACTTGAAGATCGCACTGCAGACGTTAAGGCAAGAAAGATTATATGCAAAGATGAGCAAGTGGGAGTTTTGGCTCGAAGAAGTGAAGTTTTTGGGGCATGTTGTATCCGGAGATGGAATCGCCGTTGACCCTAAAAAGATTGCAGCAGTTCAAGATTGGCCGATTCCGAAGAACGTAGCAGAGATCAGAAGTTTTCTTGGACTTGCTAGATATTATAGAAGATTCGTGGAGAATTTTACTCGTTTGGCTGAACCTTTGACCAAGCTTACGTGGAAGGTAGTACCGTTCGTATGGACGGATAATGTGCGTCAGCTTTTGAGGCATTGAAGCAGAGATTGATAACCGCTCCTATTTTAACCGTACCGGACAGTTCCGGAGGTTTGGTGTTTCACAGCGACGCATCTGGGAAAGGTTTGGGATGTGTTTTGATGCAGCATGGGAAGGTTATAGCTTATGCATCGAGACAGTTGAAGATCCATGAGAAGAATTACCCAACTCATGATTTGGAGCTTGCATCAGTGATTTTCGCTTTGAAGATTTGGAGACACTACTTATTGGGCGAAAGGGTTGAAGTATTCACCGATCACAAAAGTCTGAAGTACGTGTTCACACAGAAAGAGCTTAACATGAGGCAGCGTAGATGGTTGGAGCTGATGGATGACTATGATCTTGATCTTAAGTACCATCCGGGGAAAGTTAATGTTGTGCCGGATGCGCTTAGTCGGTTGCCAGCAATTCGGATGTTGACTGCACAGAAGGAGCTTATCGAGAATTTTCGGAGATTCGAGTTGGAGATCGTGCTACCGTATTCTTCGGGACAATTGATGCAGCTGCAAGTACAGTCGTTGTTGATCGAGAATATTAAAGCAGCGCAGTTACAGGACCCTGGATTGAAAAAGTTTCGAGAACAGATTGAAGCTGGACTTCGAACGGACTTGTTGATTCATGAAGATGGTTCGCTACGATATGGTAGCCGTTTGTGTGTGCCAAAGGGAAACATTCGCGAAGAAGTTATGAAGGAGGCACACAGTTCCGCATATTCCGTACATCCGGGAGGCACGAAGATGTACCGCGATCTACGACAGCATTTCTGGTGGGAAGGCATGAAAAGGGAGATTACCCGCTTTGTAGCGAAGTGCTTGGTGTGTCAGCAAGTTAAGGCTGAACATCAAAGGGTAGCTGGTTTATTGCAACCACTTCCGATTCCTCAATGGAAGTGGGAACATATAACCATGGATTTCGTGACAGCTTTACCGCGGAGTTCAAAGGGCAATAATGCAGTTTGGGTGATTGTTGATCGATTGACCAAGGCAGATCATTTCATACCATTTCGAGTTGGTCAGTCAACGGAAACGTTAGCAGAACGGTACATGTAGGAAATGGTAAGATTGCATAGAGTACCTGTGAGCATCGTTTCTGATCGTGATACCCGATTCTTATCGCACTTCTGGAGGAGTTTACAGGAAAGTTTGGGGACTCGATTGAAGTTTAGCACAGCCTATCATCCTCAGACAGATGGCCAGTCGGAGAGAACGATCCAAACTCTTGAAGATATGTTGAGAGCTTGCATGTTGGACTTCAAGGGTTCATGGGAGGATCATCCACACCTGGTGGAGTTTTCTTACAATAACAGTTTTCAGGCGACTATTCAGCTGGCTCCATTCGAAGCGTTGTATGGTCGCAAGTGTCGCTCACCCGTTTGTTGGGACGATGTTGGAGAACGAAGATTGTTGGGACCGGATTTGACCGTGCAAATAGTTGAGAAGGTTAATACTATCCGGAATCATATGAAAGCAGCACAAGATCGGCAGAAGAGTTGGGCCGACTCATCGAGAAGACCTCTAGAGTTCGCTGTTGGTGATATGGTATTTTTGAAGATATCACCGACTAGGGGAGTGATTCGTTTTGGGAGTCGAGACAAGCTTAGTCCTCGATTAGTAGGGCCTTTCGAGATTATGGAGCGTGTTAGAGAAGTGGCTTATCGATTGGCGTTACCACAATCTTTGGCAAATGTTCATGACGTGTTTAATGTACCTCAACTCCGTAAGTATGCTCGAGATGAAACACACGTGCTGGATGATTCGGAGCTGACTGCAAGAGAGGATTTGACCTTTGAGGAACGACCGATGTCGATTGTTGATCGAAGAGAAAAGGACCTTAAGAACAAGGTTATCCCACTCGTACTTATTTCTTGGGGAAATCGCTCGCATGGAGAATCGACTTGGGAACGAGAAGACGAAATTCTACAGAAGTTTCCACACCTATTCTTATAGATTCATGTTTGTTTATCTTTTCTTGTTCCTGGAATTTCGAGGACGAAATTCTTTTTGTAGCCGGGTATAATGTAACACCCTAGTTCATTTATACCAGTTCTAGTTCATGTATTTCTTTATTTATGGTATTTTTCCTGATTTACTGTGTTTTGGGTGCGAATAGTATATTTGACATCTGTATTTGCATCCGACCCGACCCGCTTGCTTGAAACCTGTCTTGATTCATGTTTATGATTTATCCTGACTTGTTACGTAGACTCGTGCACTTTCATTTATACATACTGCATACTGGCATTATCTGGCATCTGCATTTTTCAACATAACATTTAAGTCACATAAAATATTTTAAAAATATATTGCATCGCCTACTTGATACCCCTGACCCTGTGGTAGCATCCGCGCATCTTGTTCTCGTCTCGTTCAGTGAAACAGACTTGTTTGGATGGCTACGCGCACGTACGTGCATCCGTTCTTGGGGGTATGCATTTTCATTACCCGGATATCCAATTTTAATTTTGGCTGACACGTATATTTTCTGTATTTTAAAACTGGATTTTTAGACCCGACCCGGGCGTGTTTTGGACTATTTTTGTATTAACCAAATTACCCAAAGTTTTATTAATATAATATTATTTTTATTAAAACTGTTACACTAAAATTTCTTAACGAAAAATCTTTTTTCTAAATTTTAGAAATCTTATTCGTTTTAACTAACAGAAATCTCTCTTTCTCTCATCTCGAATTCTTTCTCTCTCTCTCCTTCTCTCTGCCTCTCTCTCTCTCCCCCTCTCTCACCCGTGATTCTCTCTCTCCCTCTCTCTCTCCTCTCGCAAACACTGCTCACTCCCCTTTTCCCGTCACCTCCCTCTAAGTTATTCTTACCTCCCTTCATTTCTCTTCTTTTTTTTATCCATGCACCCCGCGACGAGGAAACCCCATGAACCCAAACCCTAGCCTCCTCTTCTCGTCGACCTCACCTCCTTCTTCACCTCCTTCTTCACCTCCTCGTCCTCCTTCCCTCTCCTCCTCTCTTTCCCTGACACCCATCTCCGACGACCTCCACCAATAACCTCATCTACACCCAACCGCAACTTCACCGAACCCCAAACTCCTGCAACCCTAGCCCCGACGACCTAACCCTAACTTGCCTTTCCATCACCACCGATCTCCTCACCTACCTCGCCTCGTCACAATCACATTCTCCTTTTTCTTTTCCCTACAGTACCCGACTCAAGAGCCCTGCATTTCTCCCGCAACCCACTGCTATCGTCGGCATCCTCGCCGTCGATGACCCATCGTCGACATACTCTCGCCTTCGTCTCTGACTCCAGAGCATTCACATCCTTCAAACTCCAGCCTTCTCTTCTTCTTCTTCTTCTTCTTCTTTTCTCTTCTTCTATCTTTTCTTGAATTCTTTTCTGGTGATCACCGCCGCAGCCGTGCCTCCGACGATCCGAGTAATCCAGTGGACGTCCCTTACCTGCGTGGTTACCTTCTTGCCTTTCCTGGACCCGTCCCGCGTGTCGTGTGTGCGTTGCGACGTTTACCCGACGTCGGACGTGCCGTACGCACCCGTCGTGTGTTCCGTTCAGGCAAATTTATCTTTCTACATGCTACATTACTTTATATACGTCTATTTTAATAATTATAACACTGGTATTTTAAATCATTCATCCAAAGTTATCATTTCATTGTTTTCCGACATCCGTATACATCCGTACGTATTATTTTATATCTAGCGCATGCAAACCTATCTTTTACATATTATACTACAATATACTGCATCCAATGGAATATTTACATCTCATATTGCTCAGTTGTACATCCCACATCACCATTTTATAGTTTTAATGTTTTCAGGATACCCGTTTGCATCCATCTCATTTAAAATATATACAACTGCATTTATAGATCACATTAATTTATATTATTATTGTATTAACACCCCATGTTTAATAAGTGCATCCTAATTAGTATCGGAACTATAAATGTAACCCAAATCGATAATTGTGCATCCATATCATTGATTTTATATCAATTTGCATACCATGTCACATTATATCATTTTATTGTTATATTAATACTCCATACTTGATTTTGTGCACCCATACTTATTAAAGTTTGATCATGAGCACCCACTTGATACATGTATACTACTTGCCATGATCTGATACACCATTACTTGACCTGACTTGATACTTGTACACTACTTGACATGACCTGATATATTACTACTTGACTTGTTACCTGATCCCGTTTCTAATGCCGACAATCCTGACATGTTGTCCTGATGGACATATCCTGTTGTCTTTATAGACAAACCTGTTCCTGCTTGATCTTGTGTTGGCATTAGCTTCAGACTTATCAATACCTGACTTGAACACATAACTTGGGGGTATGGGGAAATCAAGAATGTAACCGAACGTAACTCAAAGGGCCATCTTATTGTATGTCGTTTTTCCGGGCATTACGGAATACCAATTGTTTGTCGTTTTTCCGGGCGTTACGGAATACCTATTGTTTGCCGTTTTTCCGGGCGTTACGGAATAATCACCGATGGGTTACGATGAGGATTACATTAATTGATTTCAAAGACTTTAGAGTAGTTAACCCAGTAGATCAGTTTAGATTACTCACTGCACGTCACATATACTTTACCCTTCACTGTTTCATATTTATGTTATTGTTATACCTTTATTATTGTTCATACTCATGCCTTCTTGTCTTGCTACCCTTATTATATTATTATTGATATTATGACGCACCGACGTCTGGGTTTTGCTTGGCCCAGATCCTCTACCTTTGTCGCAAGCTGATCATGAGTATTTCCACCGTCAGGCCGAGCAGTGAGGATCCTGTTAGTATCCAGTTAGTTTAGTTATTTCCGTACCTTCCAGATTGTTATTGTTATTTGGATTTATTGCTTCCGCATATTATTTCCGGACTCGTTTATTCTGGCATATGGACATGTACTAGATAGTTTACTATATTTTCCTGTTCTTGATATCTCTAGACAACCGTAATGTGACCGTTGAGGGTTATTTCCTATCCACAGGTAGCGTGGTTGGCTCTGTCACGTGCCGATCTTAGCGCACTCTGGGAAGCGGGGTGTGACAATTTTTTTTTGCGTGTTTATATTTTTTTCTTTTTTTTGTGGTTAGCTTCAATTACCGTTTTTTCTTTCATACCGAGCCTTTCAAGCAATGATATGTCATGGTATTCTCTACTATCCCAAGCTTCAAGATGCGCGTATGTGTAGTTTGTAGGGTGTATACTTTCTAAGTTTGGACTTAAAAATAGAAACTATTTTATTAAAAGACTCAATAATCCCTTCATCGTTCTCAACCTTTGGGATACGGTTCATAACTACCTATTACTCGCGCTATTTAAAAACATCCCCTTTTCGTATTCTTCTTAAATATCTTTCTTTCTTTTATATACATTTTTCTCTTTCTATATTTTCATTTTCAAAATTTAAATTTTTTTTATAAGAAAACCTAAAAAGAAAATGAAAGAAACTACGAAAATCTAAAAAAAATGAAAAAGGAAGAAATATGAAAAAATTACCTAAAAATACAAAGGAAAAACTATGTACAAAACCACCAAACCACCATCCCATTTATTTTAGACAGTGCCCTCACTGTCCTCTACCACGGCCTATCATTAATGTACAAATGCCAAAAATAAGAATTAACCAATCAAAAAATTTATCAGTATATAAATAAGATTGGTAAAACACGATATAAAAATGAGGTTCAAAATATAATATGAATGAAATAAAATCTAAAGTATCATCGTGTTTAAATCTGCATGAACTAAATTGTGGTTTTATATTTATACTATTAAAAAACTTCAATTTAATCCTAGGAATGTCCGATTGTTGTACAGTATCTATGTGACCACAAATACCTGAAAGGTTATGCTAACGCCCTGGCCATCAACCGAGACCGATTGCGGAACAAATTTTTTTCTAACGATGTAAACTTGGCGCTGGAATAATCCTAAACCGGATCTACCATAAACCTAACTAGCAACAAAAGAAGCTATTTACTATAAAAATAGTTTATGCCAAGAGGCTCATGTCCTTCGGGTCTTCACTCCTCTCCTTTAGCATGCTCCTAGTGGCCTCCATGATCGAGCTTGATCGACGGCTTCCTCACGTCAAAGATGATCCACCCAAGAGTGTCTAATTTGAGCTCCTACCTTTAAACTAAGGTAATTAGGTTACTTAGTATGCTAATCTAAGTAGCCTAGAGGATGTAGAGAGTGATAATAGATTGCTTTGTCTCAAGAACTCTAGATTTCTTAACACATGAGACTATTAGGGTTTGAGGTAGAAGAAGAGAAGCTTGGAGAAGATGAGAGTGCTGTAGAGAGCAACATGAGAATTGAGTGAAGAATGGCTAAGTCTTGTGACTAATAAAGAAAGCATGCTAAGATAATAATAAAAAATTATCTCCACCACAAAATATCTAGATATTTTCTACAAAATATCTAGATGCCACCTTGCCTCAATACTAACCTATGACTCACTAAGTGAGTCAACAAGTAACCGTGCTTCACTTAATAAAAGTCAACACCTCATACCTCCACCTTATTAACCATTTAACTAAATGGCTAAAACAAATAATGAGGTTTCTTCTTCTAGAAGCACTCTTGTAACAAATTACAAGAATACCTCTCACCGTATGTACATACCCGTATCCGTATTCCTAAAAATACGAATACAAAAGAGACAAAAATAATCCAACAATATAATACTAGGATCTTGCTTAAACCAAAGCCCGCTAGCATTATCCTCCCGAACATCATACGTGCACAAGTACACGTATGTGATCGAAACCTGCCGTAAAACCATACGGCCTCTACATCGTTTCGTCCGAAGCAGAGAAACCCTCTATGTGGGACTCTAAAGACTTGACAGTACGCCAGCAGTGCGTTGCTGGATAAATCCATAACCACAAGCACGTCAGCGGTACTAGCTGTACGTAACGGCTACCCGGGTACCTGTCGAAAAGGAAAGCCGACGAGCAAACTCATCCGGATCTCTACTGTGCCTATCCATGACAATATCCGTACATTCCGGTCTCTTCGTCTAAGAGTATCGCATACCGGATCTAGGAGGTGGTAAGCGTCAGACCCTAATAACCCGATAATTCGTGCTGATTCGGCTCAGGACCAATCCGGGAAATTACTGATCAACCTATCAGTAAATCCCAACTACCTTGGCCAAGGTTTTATGGTCTTGACCAATCGAACACAGTGCGATATCAACTCCCAATACCCGGAGAGACGAATTCCTGACAATCACTCACTGCCTCCATTTGGCTCGGGACTGTACCAAACCAAAACCTGTTTGCATGACTCAGTAGAGCCGTGGTAGGGTAGTGATCAAAGCACAGTGGGAACTCACACGAGACAAATGACGATCTCAGGTCCAAATACAAACTTTTACACATGTTACAAGAGAACCGCTATTTGACGATAGGTATAATACCATCTAGATGTTCTCGGCGAGTCCGTCCAGTGTACTCACCCCCAGTGAGCACCCGTATACAATCTTAGGTGATCACACCAATGGTTATGGGACCAACCACCGCCTTTCGTCGGGGTATAGAAATGTACACGTTAGTCTACTCTGGAGTATCAATGCCCGATCTCGATACTCCTGCGACTTGGGACATTTAAGGATGTACTTATAGACTATCCAGCTCCCACAAGTATGATCGCCATCACAACGCAGGTAGTCAAGCAAGATCCTACGGGCTTTATCAACATGTAACCGCAATATGTAATAACGTGTATAACATATGCCATGTTAAGATAAAGTCAAACCATAATAGTATACTACTATATCAAGTCTTTATTAATATGTGCAAGCTGGATAAAGCATCAATAAAAACAAATACACATATCCTGATAAAACCAACTGAAATAATATACTATATAACTGAGCAAGATCATCCTGTACATATATATCCCCAGCATCCACATGTATACATATACAATAATAGCCTCTAGGGCATATATATCCAACAATCTCTCACTTGCATTAAAGGCCAGTTATTGGCGTACCGAATACCTAACGTCTGCTCTAAGGCCAGCTGCTGTTGTACCGCATACCCAACATCTCAAAAATTCGCTCGAACTGCACTTGAGGGAGGGCCTTCGTAAATGGATCCGCCGTGTTCTCTTTTGTATCCACTCTCCGGACCTCGATCTCCTGGCGATCTATGATCTCCCTGATCAGGTGATACCGCCTTAAGATGCGTCTGGATTTCTGATGGGACCGTGGTTCCTTCGCTAAAACTATATCCCCATTGTTATCGCAATACAAAGGTATCAGATTAACAATGGACGGAACAACCTGAAGTTCAGCAATGAACTTCTTCATCCAGACCGCTTCTTTTGTGGCATCGCTCGCAGCAATGTATTCAGCCTCCATCGTCGAGTCTGCGACGTTATCCGGTTTGGAACTCCTCCAACACACCGTCCCTTCATTGAGGGTAAACACAAAACCTAAGATAGACTTGCTGTCATCCTTGTCACTTTGGAAGCTTGAATCGGTAAATGACTCGACCTTGAGGTCTCTATTACCGAAAACTAAGAACATCTTCTTAGTCCTTCTCAGGTACTTGAGAATGTTCTTTACTGCCGTCCAGTGGTTCTCACCTAGGTTCGACTGATACCGGCTCACCACGCTTAGCGCGTAAGCTACATCTGGTTTTGTACATAGCATCGAATACATTATAGATCCTACCGCCGAAGCGTAGGGTATAGTGCTCATGCGAACTCTTTCCTCATCAGTCTTGGGAGACATCTCCTTGGAGAGGGTGATTTCGTACAATGCAGGTATGTTACCGCGCTTGGAATCTTCCATACTAAATCTTTTTAGTACGGTCTCTATGTACCTGGACTGCGAAAGTTCCAGTAATCAATTGGATCTATCTTTGTAGATCCTGATCCCCAGAATGTATGAGGCATCACCCAGGTCCTTCATGGAGAACCTTTGTGATAAGAACATCTTGACCGATTATAGCAAAGGAATATCATTTCCTATCAAAAGAATGTCGTCCATGTACAAGACTAGGAATACGACAGTTCGTCCTACAATCATGGCTCGACCTCGTTCTTAATGAAGTCAAATTCCTTGACTGTTTCATCAAAATAGATGTTCCAGCTCCGCGATGCCTGCTTCAATCCATAAATGGATTTGAACAACTTGCACACCTTCTCGCTGCTCCCACTGTCTACAAAACCTTCTGGCTGATCCATATAAACGCACTCTTCCAAACTTCCGTTTAGAAAAGCCGTTTTCACGTCCATCTGCCAGATTTCATAGTCATGGAAGGCAGCAATAGCAAGTAGGATCCGAATGGATTTGAGCATAGCCACTGGAGAAAAAGTTTCGTCATAGTCCAATCCTGGTCTTTGACGAAAACCATTTGCAACAAGTCTAACCTTATAAATTGTCACGCCCCGCTTCCCGGTGTACGGCGAAGGGGACGCGACGAGGCCGTTACGTATTTACTCTGAAGTAAACACGCTAAGCGTATCTAAGTAATATTAATATAAATGCACAAGAGACAATATATAATAAAATAGCAACTTTATTTATTCACATTCTTTTGTATAATGCATGGAAAAGTAAATACAACTGATGAAAGCAATGCCTAAACAGTGGCATAACAGAAATGAAAAGTTCTGAAATAAAAATGTATACAATGAAGCTAGAGCTCTGGGTCGTAGGAAAGCTGGTCCAAGTCCTCACTAGTAGGCTCGATCTTCTGAGTGTCCAGATCTCCTGACAACATTCCAAAGAAGAAAGAGAAGGAATGCCGTCAACGAACAATCCCTCGGTAAGTCCCAAAGATAAGGGAAAAATAGAATAGAGAGAGAGTAAGAGAGAGAGAGTGTAGCTTTTAAAGTTGTATTATATTGTTATATTGTTGTATTTAATGTTAACGCTGTTGTTTCTAGCTTGGTACAGAAGGATGCCAGTGTATACAAGAGGAGTCTTTACATGCTAGAGACTAGGGCAAACGGAATGTATAAGGAACCGTTATGCCACGGTACAACAGCAACAGAATATAGGTTAGGTGTCTTAATCTTGCAGTCTTGTGCCAATTCTAACACATTCCGTACCAATCTACCCCTTAAACCCCGTAGTGTCTTGATTGTATTGTTGTATTGTATGGTCTTGTAATTTGAATTGTATAAATGGATGACTTGCCGAAACCATGATATCAGTAAATGGATGTAACTGGAGAATCATGGATGTAACTGGAGAATCATATAAATGGAAGTATATCCATGGTTCGGTTCGGTCAATACAGATTGAATAGATTGAATATATGTATTCATGGATTCATATTGGATTGTAGATTGTAGTTTGTACTTGAATAATATTCAAGTCAGATTATTAATGAGACTCAGTCTGAGTCAGAACAATTAGAAAAGAAATTGAAGTCCTGATTGTTTTGATGTTATCGGTAACTGCTGCACATGGACGGCTGGATTTGTATCTTTTTCAAAGACGATTACCGTATTGATAACACCTTTGTTATGTTGTCTACCTTAGATAGGCAAGCACCAATATCTCTGGCTCCCTGAGGCTCAAGAGACTGGTTCCGCTTAAACCTATATTTACTAGGGTCCTTAGGGTAATTTATAGAACTTGAGGTGGTTTTATGTAAAAATACTTTTTTGTATAGTTTTCAAAATACGCCCCAAGTGTTTAATCATCGTGTTTAGAGTTGTAATAAATGTAGATTTTATAGATGTGACATTTCTAGTGAGAATAATCTAATTTTCATAATATAGGGTATTTAATTGTAATATTGAACTTATATGGAATTCATGGTATTTTATTGTAAAGTGATTCTTGTGATTTTTAGAAAAAGTTAGAATATTTATATTATCACAAAATAGATATTTTAATGATACATATATATATATATATATAAATAATTTTATTATATATTATATTTCTAGAAATCTAATTTTCTTAAGATATTCGTATTTTAAATCTCTCGAGACCGAATGCTCCTTGCGGAGGTCTGCATCTCGCACTACTAAGCCCGAGGATGTGCGATAATCCACATCATCCCGAACGGGTTCCCCAAATGGGTTGTAGCTGCGCTTTACAAAGATTTGTAAAATACTTAATCTTTTAGAAAACGGTTTTATTAGTAAATGGTATTTATTTGAAAGGTTTCGTTTTCCCGTATTCTATATTCCCGAAAGATATTGTGCTATGTTACATATGAGTGTTGTGAGAAGGTAGGTCATTACCTCGTGATCTACTTAAAGGTATAGCAAGGTTGTGATGTTTTAATGTCAAAATGAAACTACATGGTATTTTACTAAAAAAGAGCGATAAAAGTTACAAAATGATATAGATTGTCATGAAACTTGTTCAACATGTTTGTTAATGATCAGTAGTCAACATGTAATGGTTTGATATGTTTGTATTTAAGAAAGGTTGAATCTTTAGAAAGAACCGAATCGAAAATCTGATTGACTCCGATTTCGTCGGGTTTTATTAAAAGAAGTTTTAAGACTAGGGAATAGAAGAGGGAGGTGGGACTTACTGGCTTAGAGTTTAGAAGAGAGGAAGAGGGAACGGTAGGAGGCGCCGGTGCGTCATTTCGTCGTCGGGAGCTCCTAGAGTTGTCGTCGGAAAATCGCCGGAGCTTCGCCCTTCGCTAACTCCAAAAGCACACTAAACTTCTAGGGATTTCTTGATAGTTTTGATCAGAATTTTGGAGTGAGGGGTGTGTGTTTAGGGGTTGTATTTATAGGGTAAGGCTAGGTTTAGGGTAGGTGAAAGGTTTAATTGAAAAAACGTATTAAAATATAATAAAAATAGTGTTTAATGGGATTTAAGAGGGCTCTGTTAAATTACAGGAAAATTAAACTATACAGGGATGATGGGGAGAGGAAAAGTCACAACTTTTGTGTTGATGGATCGGCGGTCCGGCCGATTCCGGCCGGCGGCACCGGCCGAGTCAGGCCGGGGTCGGTCGCCGTAGGTCCGTCGTCTCTTGGTCTTCACCCTGGTCCAGTTTGTTTATTTAGTGTAGTGGGATTTTACGGGTTTAGCACGTGTAGACTCTTGGACTCCTAAAATTTTAAAAAGAAAATAATATTAAAAATAATGTGGGTGATGGGATTTGAACTCTGGTGGCTTGGTTCAGCAATGCAAGGTATTACCAATGAGCTACAAGCTCCTTCTTGATATTAAAAAGCAAAACAAACTTATATCTTGTGCTCAGGCAAAAATACCCCTTTCTGTATTTTTGAAAAAATTGTACAGAAAGTTAGGTTTGTTACATTCTACCCTCCTTATAAAAATTTCGTTCTCGAAATTTGTAAAAGGAAAGTGTAACAGATTTAAGGAAAGTTTGGTGACTGAAGTACTAATAGTGTATGGAAAAAAATAACAAAGTGATACAAGGGTTAAAAAAATGTGAAAAAGACTTACTAGTGTTACTTTGGTCAACTGTCTCGGCTTCTACGGCTGCTAAGGTGTAATTGGTGGGGGTGTGAGCTGAGTTGTGTCTATAGGGACAGGTTCCAATTCTATTATCGGATGCGCCACGAACTAGGCACATGCCTTTTGCACGCCTACAGTCCTTCCACAAGTGTCCAGTCTTCTTGTAGTAGAAACAAAAACTTGATCTTGATCGGTTAATTGTTTCTTTCTGTCTCTTAGGTTCAGAAGGTTGTATAAGGTAGGCTCCTCCTGCCATCTGGGTGGCAGAGCGCTTCATACCGATTGCTTCTGCTTCTGATCGGTTCACTAATATAGCAGTCTGCTGCTGCAGTCCAACCAGGAGGCTTCGGATTTCCACAAGCAGAACCGTCTGCTCGTTGAGTGGAGCAGGGACAACAGGTGTGAGTGGTAGTGGTGGGGGAGTGTTGTTGACATTGGTGCTGGTGTTGTTTGGGGAATCCATAACCTTGAATGAAAAAATTTAGGTTAGGACAGATTCAAAGTATTTGGAATGATAAGATTCAAGAAATATGAATTGTAAAAAATGTTTTAGTTGCTGGTTCTTGTGTTATATTGCTTAGGTTGTTCACGCAGAACAGAACTGCATGGTAGTGTTCCATACAACTCTGACCTGCATAGGCCACCAACAAAACCTGTCATGCCCCGCTTCCCGGTGTACGGCGAAGGGGACGCGACGAGGCCGCTACGTATTTACTCTGAAGTAAACACGCTGAGCGTATCTAAGCAATATAAATATAATTACACAAGAGACAAGATATAATAAAATAGCAACTTTATTTATTCACATTCTTTTGTACAATTCATGAAAAAGTAAATACAACTGATGAAAGCAATGCCTAAACAGTGGCATAACAGAAATGAAAAGTACTGAAATAAAAATGTGTATAATGAAGCTAGAGCTCTGGGTCGTAGGAAAGCTGGTCCAAGTCCTCACTAGTAGGCTCGATCTTCTGAGTGTCCAGATCACCTGACAACATTCCAAAGAAGAAAGAGAAGGAATGTCGTCAGCGAACAATCGCTCGGTAAGTCCCAAAGATAAGGGAAAAATAGAATAGACAGAGATTAAGAGAGAGTGTGTAGCTTTTAAAGTTGTATTATATTGTTATATTGTTGTATTTAATGCTAACGCTGTTGTTTGTAGCTTGGTACAGAAGGATGGCGGTGTATACGAGAGGAGTCTCTATATGCTAGAGACTAGGGCAAACGGAATGTACAAGGAACCGTTATGCCACGGTACAACAGCAACAGAATATTGGTTAGGTATCTTAATCTTGCAGTCTCGTCTCACTTCTAACACCTTTCGTACCAATCTACCCCTTAAACCCCGTAGTGTCTTGATTGTATTGTTGTATTATATGGTCTTGTAATTTGAATTGTATAAATGGATGACTTGCCAAAACCATGATATCAGTAAATGGATGTAACTGGAGAATCATGGATGTAACTGGAGAATCATGTAAATGGAAGTATATCCATGGTTCGGTTCTGTCAATACAGATTGAATAGATTGAATATATGTATTCATGGATTCATGTTGGATTGTAGATTGTAGTTTGTACTTGAATCATATTCAAGTCAGATTATTAATGAGACTCAGTCTGAGTCAGAACAATTAGAAAAGAAATTGAAGTCCTGATTGTTTTGATGTTATCGGTAACCGCTGCACATGGACGACAGGATTTGTGTCTTTTTCAAAGACGATTACCGTATTGATAACACCTTTGTTAAGTTGTCTACCTTAGATAGGCAAGCACCCATATCTCCGGCTCCCTGAGGCTCAAGAGACTGGTCCCGCCTAAACCTATATTTACTAGGGTCCTTAGGGTAATTTATAGAACTTGATGGGGTTTTATGTAAAAATAGATTTTTGTATAATTTTCAAAATACACCCCAAGTGTTTAATTATCGTCTTTAGAGTTATAATAAATGAATATTTTATACATGTGACATTTCTAGTGAGAATAACCTAATTTCATAATATAGGGTATTTAATTGTAATATTGAATTTGTATGGAATTCATAGTATTTTTATTGTAAAGTGATTCTTGTGATTTTAGAAAAAGTTAGAATATTTATATTATCACAAAATAGATATTTTAATGATACATATATATATATATATATATATATTTATATAAAAATAATTTTAATATATATTATATTTCTAGAAATCTTATTTTCTTAAGATATTCGTATTTTAAATCTCTCGAGACCGAATGCTCCTTGCGGAGGTCTGCATCTCGCACTACTAAGTCCAAGGATGTGCGATAATCCGCACCATCCCGAACGGGTTCCCCAAATGGGTTGTAGCGGCGCTTTGCAAAGATTTGTAAAATACTTAATCTTTTAGAAAACAGTTTTATTAGTAAATGGTATTTATTTGAAAGGTTTCGTTTTCCCGTATTCTATGTTCCCGAAAGATATTGTGCTATGTTGCATATGAGTGTTGTGAGGAGGTAGGTCATTACCTCGTGATCTACTTAAAGGTATAGCAAGGTTGTGATGTTTTAATGTGAAACTACATGGTATTTTACTAAAAAAAAGCTATAAAAGTTACAAAATGATATAGATTGTCATGAAACTTGTTCAACATGTTTGTTAATGATTAATAGTCAACATGTAATGGTTTGATATGTTTGTATTTAAGAAAGGTTGAATTTTTAGAAAGAACCGCATCGAAAATCGGATTGACTCCGATTTCGTCGGGTTTTATTAAAAGAAGTTTTAAGACTAGGGAATAGAAGAGGGAGGTGGGACTTACTGGCTTAGAGTTTAGAAGAGAGGAAGAGGGAACGGTAGGAGGCGCCGGTGCGTCGTTTCGTCACCGGGAGCTCCTAGAGTTGTCATCGGAAAATCGCCGGAGCTTCGCCCTTCGCTAACTCCAAAAGCACACTAAACTTCTAGGGATTTCTTGAGAGTTTTGATCATAATTTTGAAGTGAGGGGTGTGTGTTTAGGGGTTGTATTTATAGGGTAAGGCTAGGGTTTAGGGTAGGTGAAAGGTTTAATTGAAAAAAAGTATTAAAATGTAATAAAAATAGGGTTTAATAGGATTTAAGTGGGCTCTGTTAAATTACCGGAAAATTAAACTATACAGGGATGATGGGGAGAGGAAAAGACATAACTTTTGTGTTGATAGATCGGCGGTCCGGCCGATTTCGGCCGGCGGCGGCTGCCGAGTCGGCCGAGTCAGGCCGGGGTCGGTGGCCGCGGGTCCGTCGTCTCTTGGTCTTCACCCTGGTCCAGTTTGTTTATTTAGTGTAGTGGGGTTTTACGGGTTTAGCACGTGTAGACTCTTGGACTCCTAAAATTTTAAAAAGAAAATAATATTAAAAATCATATGGGTGATGGGATTTGAACTCTGGTGGCTTGGTTCAGCAATGCAAGGTATTACCAATGAGCTACAAGCTCCTTCTTGATATTAAAAAGCAAAACAAACTTATATCTTATGCTTAGGCAAAAATATCCCTTTATGTATTTTTGAAAAAATTGTACAAAATGTTAGGATTGTTACATAAGTTTCCACCTGCCCATCTACACCAATCTTTCTTTTGTAGATCCTTTTGCATCCATTCGGTTTTACCCCAGGTGGAGCAACTTCTAAGGTCCACACTTTATTGGTGTACATGGATTCCATTTCGGATCGCATAGCATCCAGCCACTTATTAGAGTGAAACTAGTAGGATCATCTTCTTCCAAGATGCAATCCTCTCGATCCCCGTTTATGAGAAAACCGTAGTATCTCTCGGGTGGATGAGAAATCCTACCAGATCTGCGGAGTGGCTGAAGTTCGTCGAGTATTACTGAATCTAGCGGTTCCACTAAATCTTCAGTTATAGTTTGTGTTTCTGGAACTTCATCCAGTTCTACCACGCTTTCACTGGTTTCTTTTGCAAGAAACCGCCATTCTAAAAATTTGGCATTCCTAGAAACAATAATCCTTTGTTCCTCTGCGTGGTAGAAAAGATACCCATTAGAATCCTTTGAGTATCCCACAAACGTACACAAAACTGATCGTGCCTCGAGTTTGTCTGGGTTCTTCTTTTTGACATAAGCAGGGTAACCCCAAATCTTAACACGTTTAAGATACAAACTCTTACCACTCCATATTTCATACGGAGTTTTAGGCACGGATTTGGATGGAACTTGATTCAAAAGATGTGCCGCTGTTTGAAGCGCATATCTCCAGAATGAAAGAGGCAAGTCAGCACTACTCATCATGGACCGAACCATATCCAATAGGATACGGTTCCTCCGCTCCGATACACCATTGTGCTATGGTGTATACGTAGGTGTAAGCTGAGAGAGAACACCATTCTCTTTTAGACAGTCCCGGAATTCCGTACTCAAGTACTCCCATCCTCTATCAGATTGGAGGATCTTGATACTTTTGCCGATCTGGTTCTCTACTTCGTTCTTATATTCTTTGAATTTCTCAAAAGCTTCAGATTTGTGTTTCATAAGATACACATATCCGAACCTAGAGAGATTGTCAGTGAATGTGATGAAGTACGAGAACCCACCCCGTACATGTATAGACATTGGACCATATACATCACCGTGTATGAGTCCCAAGAGCTCTCATGCTCTTTCTCCGTGTCCAGTGAACGGAGATTTTGTCATCTTTCCCTTGAGACAAGACTGACAAGTTTCATAAGATGAAAATTCGAACGTATCCAAATATTCATCCTTATGTAATTTACTCAGTCTTTTCTCTCCGATATGACCAAGTCTACAATGCCACAAGTAGGATTCGTTCGTATCTGAACTCTTCCTCTTGCGTGTATTTTGTACATTGAATACTGTGTTTTGATTTAGAACATAAATACTATTACACAGCGTACCTTCTGCAACCAATACCTGATTAAGGTAAATGTTCATGATATTTCTATCAAGAATAAACTTATATCCATCTTTATCAAGTAAAGAAACTGATATGATGTTGCAAACCATGGAAAGTACATAGTAGCAATTGTTCAAAATCATAGTATTGCCTTTTGGCAACACAAGGTGATATTCACCGATGGCAGCAGTATCAACTTGTGCTCCGTTCCCTACTCTGAGAGACATATCACCAGGTCCAACTATCCTACTTTTTCTCAGTCCCTACAATAAATTATAGATATGATATCCTGATCCGGTATCTAGTACCTAGGAGGTAGAACTGACCGAAAAACAGTTCTCAATAACAAGAACACCTGAATGAGACGCAATAGTATGCTTCTTCTTCGTTAGGGTCATCAAGGAATTCATGCAATCCTCTTTCCCTTGCTCATACTCATGACAGCTGTCATAGTATAGAGCCGAACCGATGTTCCCCAGCCCCGAATAATATTTCAGATCGGTCAAGCGATATATTTTATTATCTTGATTAGGGCGTGAAATGGTTGCTACCTGGAGAGAGCGAAAAGAAACTCTAAGCGTGCGCTCTTGCAAGATTAGATTGGTTATTAATTTATCTAATCAGGATGGCTCCCACTGTTTCCTCAAATTCTTCTTCAAACCCTAAAAGAAAATCTAGTCAGGATTAATCGCACATCACAATACTTGCTTAACCTTTCGGCCATGCTAGTGTCGGTACTTCGAGAGAGGTTTTCCAACGCTTTGGCGAAGTTCCTTAATTATATAACCTCTTTTCCCTGGAGGCGTAGCCCCGCTAACACCGTTCTAGACACCTACTTGGTTTATAGCATTGATTGTTAAGTGGAATAATCTCCCAAGAGTAAACCTACTTATCAGTGGGATCGGGATCCAACTATTATTGTGTGATGACCTAGATGGGATCCACTCTAGTCACCACACTCCAGAAGGTATGCTCAATCTGCAAGTTTCCTGTATGTTTGAAACTCCTGATGTGGTTTTTGCCCCTAACGACTTATGACCTTGACATAGTCAACATGTCAGAATTCACTAGTCAAGTTCAACCCGTCATTGTCCTGGATTGCATTAGACCCACCCGCATGACCCTTGACACAGTCAAAATGGTCATACGACTGTCCTAACCAATCACATAATATGCTACAAACAAGTATTTCCCAGTTACCGTACACTACGCCTTGACACAGTCAACATACGCATCACAAATACTAAGCAACACTTGAAAGAAATGACGGAGGGCTATGGCTGGGTTTTTGGCGAAAAACCCGTTAACGTAATGAACTTGATATCGTTGAAGGAATCTGAACAGTTTTGAAAAGGAGTGGTTTAGTCTCCGCTTTTGAAAACTTCTGGTTTTGAAAAAAAAACCCGAGTAATCTACAGTATAGACTTTTGCTCAAGAGGTCACTCCCCGCGAAGGGATCTCGGTTCTTGCCTCCTGGAATGAGCTTCTGGATATTCATAACCGAATACCACTATGCAAAGCGAAAGAATATGACTATAGTTTTTCGAAATTTATTCCAACAACATCTTTTTAGGTTTCTTTTCTTGCATTAATCAAAATTAATGTGGTCCCATCATTTAACTTATCACACCAGAAAAGAACGAAAATACAATGTATGTAATTGTCATCCGCATTCGCCGTTGGGCCCCGTCATCACCCGTTATGTTACTTAACTAACGACAGAGCGGGTGATGGACTACTGCGGGTGCAAAATATATACAACATCTACTAGTATATATATAAATATATAACATTCTTCCCAGGCATGATATAATCAGCATCACAGAATCTCAGCAAGCAACATAGAGTGGTGGATAATCTTGGAGCCTCGGGTTTCATTTGAGCCGCAAAGAATACCCGACGTTCCCGGTCGTATGGATAGCTTGTGCAATGAAACCCAGACCCCTACGAGAGCGGCAAGTTACCCGCCAATCGCAGAAGTGAGGCAACCCCAATCAACAAAATGAATGGGCCACCCAACATTCCATGGGATCCGGTAACTTGAGCGCCCCTTCGTGGGTCATCCTATACCCCCTACGAGTGTGGCAAATAGCCCGCCAATTCTAGAATGAAGCCCCCTCCATCTCAACGCCATGAGATGCAATCTTGTTGCCTTCTAGAACCTGGTTATTTCACTCTACCGCGGGGTAATCCTAGTACAGAAAATGAAAATAATATGTACAATGGTGACATTGAACTCAACCCGGTCGTGCCCCAAAAAAATACAACATGGAAGTGACGACGGTCCACATGTCGGACGCTCGTCCCACAATAACAAATGTACAAATGAATCTCAACTGTACCACTAACATTGCACCACAAGCTATCCACCACGACTATCCAACCACAACCACAACACAAACACAGAACATCAACGTGAATGTCATCTTCGCAAACCCGTTTAAAGGAACATATAGCAGTTAGACGAGTTATACCGCTCAAATGACATTCACGGTCGCAGATAGAAGTGAATGTACTGAAAACTATTAAACAGTGTTAAAAATAACGACTTCGAAATACTCCGTATAGCCCCAAACCAAAAGATAACAGAATATCCATCCGTGCAAATAAAAACAACACCTGAAATCCCAAATCCAAGAGACAAGAACCCAGAACAAAACTCAAGGCAATCACTCAATAAAAAACTGGTGAGGCCGGTTTATTTGATGTTTTGGCCGGTCAAAATATGATGAAATTGCATCGTTTTTGTTTTGTGTTCATCACACAACTAAAGGAGCAATCTGCAATTGTTTTAAAAAAATTTATAGCCTCTAAAAATTTCGACAAAAACTTGGATTTGTGTTTCGTGTTTCGAAGTTGTTTCGGTTTCGTTACTTTAACATTTTTTAAACCTGATAGTGTAGGGTTTATTGGCTGGCTCTGATACCATGAAAGGTTATGCTAACGCCGTGGCCATCAACCGAAGCCGATTGCGGAACAATTTTTTTTTCTAACGATGTAAACTTGGAGCTAGAATAACCCTAAACCAGATCTACCATAAACCTAACTAGCAACAAAAGAAGCTATCTACTATGAAAAGAGTTTATACCAAGAGGCTCATGTCCTTCGGGTCTTCACTCCTCTCCTTTAGAATGCTCCTAGTGGCCTCCATGATCGAGCTTGATCGACGGCTTCCTCACGTCAAAGATGATCCACCCGAGAGTGTCTACTTTGAGCTCCTACCTTTAAACTAAGGTAACTAGGTTACGTAGTATGCTAATCTAAGTAGTCTAGAGGATGTAGAGAGTGATAATGGATTGTTTTGTCTCAAGAACCCTAGGTTTCTCAACACATAAGACTATTAGAGTTTGAGGTAGAAGAAGAGAAGCTTGGAGGAGATGAGAATGTTGTAGAGAGAAACATGAGAATTGAGTGAAGAATGGCTAAGTCCTGTGACTAATAAAGCAAGCATGCCAAGATAATAATAAAAAATTATCTCCACCAAAAAGTATCTAGATATTTTCTACAAAATATCTAGATGCCACATTGCCTCAATAGTAACCTATGACTCACTAAGTGAGTCAACAAGTAGCCATGCTTCACTTAATAAAAGTCAACACCTCATACCTCCACCTTATTAACCATTTAACTAAATGGTTAAAACAAATAATGAGGTTTCTTCTTCTAGAAGCACCCTTGTAACAAATTATAAGAATACCCCTCACCGTATATACAGACCCGTATCCGTATTCCGAAAAATATGAATACAAAAGAGACGAAAATAATCCAACAATATAATACTAGGATCCGGCTTAAACCAAAGCCCGCTAGTATTATCCGCCCGAACATCATACGTGCACAAGTACACGTAGACCATACGGCCTCTACATCGTTTCGCCCGAAGCAGAGAAACGCTCTGTGTGGGGCTCTAAAGACTCGACAG
The DNA here is from genome assembly GCA_030015575.1 of Agapanthus africanus. Taxonomy (NCBI): domain Eukaryota; kingdom Viridiplantae; phylum Streptophyta; class Magnoliopsida; order Asparagales; family Amaryllidaceae; genus Agapanthus; species Agapanthus africanus. Next base: position 204,386,943 of record JASDDO010000024.1, read on the forward strand.
TACGCCAGCAGTACATTCCTGGATAAATCCATAACCACAAGCACGTCAGCGGCACTAGCTGTACGTAACGGCTACCTGGAAACCTGTCGAAAGGGAAAGCCGGCGAGCAAACTCATCCTGATCCCTACTGAGACTATCCGTGACAATACCTGTACAGTCTGGTCTCTTTGTCTAAGAGTATCACATACCGGATCTACGGGGTGGTAAGCGTCAGACCCTAATAACCCGATAATTCGTGCTGATTCGGCTCAGGACCTATCCGGGAAACTACCGATCAACCTATCAGTAAATCCCAATTGCCTTGTCCAAGGTCTTATGGTCCTGACCAATCGAACACAGTGCGATATCAACTCCCAATACCTGGAAAGACGAATTCCTGACAATCACTCACTGCTTCCATGTTGCTCGGGACTGTACCCAACCAAAACCTGTTTGCACGACTCAGTAGAGCCGTGATAGGGTAGTGATCAAAGCACAGTGGGAACTCATACGAGACAAATAACGATCTTAGTTCCAAAGACTAACCTGTACACATGTCATAAGAGAACCGCTATCTGACGATAGGTTTAATACCATTTAGAGGTTCTCAGCGAGTCCGTCCAGTGTACTCACCCCCAGTGAGCACCCGTATACAATCTTAGGTGATCACACCAATGGTCGTGGGACCAACCACCGTCCCTCGTCGGGGTTTAGAAACGTATACGCAAGTATACTCTGGAGTATCGATGCCCGATCTCGATACTCCTGCGACTTGGGACATTTAAGGATGTACTTATAGACTACCTAGCTTCCACAAGTATGATCGCCATCACAACGCAGGTAGTCAAGAAAGATCCTACGGGCTCTATCAACATGTAACCGCAATATATAATAACGTGTATAACATATGCCATGTTAAGATAAAGTCAAACTATAATAGTATACTACTATATCAACTCTTTATCAATATGTGCAAGCTGGATAAAACATCAATAAAAATAAATACACATATCCTGATAAAGACAACTGAATTAATATACTATATAACTGAGCAAGATCGTCCTGTACATACATATCCCCAGCATCCATATGTATACATATACAGTAATAGCCTTTATGGCATATATATCCAATAATACCATCAAACTTTGAGGGGATTAATTTATTGCAAATAGGATGTTCCTCTTTTATGTTCAAATCATAAGAGTGTGGTGTGTTTGTTTCATCTAAAATCAAGAGTTCACCCTGAAATAATTCCTCAAAAGTTGGCTGATAATAATTAATGTCATATACTGTACATTTGGACTCATCCTAGAACATGAGTTCTTTCTAAAAAATCTCTTCAAAACTACCTTCTTCAAAATAGCTGTCATCAAAATCAAATACCTCCTCCTTAGAATTTACTAGAAAGTCCGCTTCATAAATTCTCTCAATATCACTGTCTTCCAAGTCAAATTCCTTATTCAAAGAAACTTCATGAATTGCATTAACTTCAAGAGGTTTCTCATACAGTTCATTTGGCTTGCTTCCTGGTTTAAAGATATTGAGATTAATTGTCATATTCCCAAAAGATAGTGTCAAAGAACCGGTTCGACAATTTTTCAACGTATTTGATGTTTCCAAGAATGGTCGTCCTAAAATGACTGAGTTAGACCTTTAGTATTGTAGACATGTTGTGTTTCTAAGACAATGAAATCAACGGGAAATATGAAATTCTCTTTTTAAATTAACACATTCTCAATATGCCTTTTAGGTTTTCTAATAGAACGATCAACCATCTGTAAAATTATTTTAGTAGGTTTAAGCTCATCTAACATCAACTGTTCATAGACTGAAAAAGGAAGGAGCTTCATACTAGCGCCAAAGTTAAGTATGGCTCTATCTATGACTTGTTCCCCTATAATGCATAAAATAGTAGGATAACCGGGGTCCTTGTATTTTATAGGCCTATGATTGCATAAGACATCGCAGACATTTCCAGCTAGGAAAACTTTCTTTGGTGCGTTTATGTGCCTCTTCTCAGAGCACATAGTTGTTAAAATTGAGCATGATTGGATACTTGTTAGATTGAATCAAGAAGTGGGATGTTAGCTGTAACATTTTGAAGATTTTAAATATTATTTTATAATTTAAATATAATATTACGAGTTTTATGGAAATGATAACCAATATGGATTTGGGTTTTACAAGATTGATAGAATTATATATACCTTCATTTTTGGGATTAATGGGGAATAAAATGAATTTATAATTATGAAGATATTTGTTAAATGGGGTTTTCATTAATTGGTTTTAAAATAATGGTCTATACTAACCATTTTACTAAAACTGAGTTTTCCCTCCTAACTTTGCACTTAAGGTGCCATGGCATGTTAGTGAGGGTTAACATTTTCTTTGCATTTTAATTGTTGGTTTTATTTCTTTTGTAATGGATAGAGAGAGGACATGGAGACATCGTTGGTATGGTTTTATTTTTATATTGAGAATGGAGAGAGAGGGGGGGAGAGATATGGCAAGCCCCACCCCATTTTATCATCTTCATTTATCCTTCTTCTTCTCCTTCTCCATTGATTGATATGAAAAACCGTTTCTTTGTGTTTCCTAGTTACCGCAATAAAAAATGGTGTCACAATTGCTAGCCAATAGTGAGTACAGGTCGTCTACAGGAAAATGATGAATTACTTATCTTGTTTTAAACTAGTTAATAAAGAAAGGTAGGATTTTTATCGTTTTATGCTAAGAAAATTTGAAAATTTTATAAGAGAAAGGCTTGCAGGGTTTATAGGATTTAGTAGTTAATGGATAGAGTTTTAAGAATAATTCTTTTTATCTTTTAATTATTTAATACTTGAGAAATATCGATGAATGTGGATTAGGGTTCTTGGAGGGATTGGGGTTTCCCTCTACTGACCCTTGTCCTTCCATTGATCTCTATTTATCTCAAGCCCTCAGTAAAGCGAGTATTAACGAATCTCAAATTCGTGGTCGTGACTATCATGAATTGATAGCACGTCCGATAAGAGGGTTAAGACTTATTTTGCTAAAGTTTATAAAAATTAAAATTTAAAAAGAAGTTAATGGATTTTGTTCATCCATTATACTACCCTATTCTACAAACCCTAAAAAGCGAGAATTTACTCGCTCGTTGAGATAAACAAAGTAAACAAGGAAACAAAGAAGATTAATGAACCCATAAGAAATAATAGAATTAAAATTGCGGGAAGTAAATGCAGAAATTAAAATACGGAAAGTAATGAGACAAGATTGAATAAAAACTATCTTTTATTGAATAAACTATTGCATTACAGAAGTTGCTCGCTGAAAAACTAAACTACAAACCCTAGTTTTCTCGAGAGATCTAAATTGCTCGATCGGTAGATCAGTAGATGGATTGATAGATAATAACCCTAATTTCTCTCGGTCCTTTTTATAGGCTCTGGAACTTGAAACCCTATACGCCATCTTAAGACCTAGAATTTTCATATCCAACGGCCACCAATGAACCGCGCTTCCGCCGCCCCTTGCCCCTAACGGTCGCGGATCCGCCGCCTTCTGATGGGGTTGCATCTCCAGATTTCTCGTGCCATTCTTTCTCGATATTTGGAGATCCTTATGATAAAAATATTCTGAAAATATCTCTTTTTCTCTGCCATTGCGAAATTCTTCAATTTGATCCTAATATTTGGCAGATTTGGTTTGGTATTTCAATTTGATGTGGATCTCTTACTTATATTTCAGACCTGAACTGATTTATTATAATATCTGCATAATATCTCAAATCAAATTGTTAGTAGCATTTATTTTATTTGAGATAATATTCCAACCAATTAAATGATATGATATCTTAATAATATTGGTTAAGAATATTTGATATGACATAATGCATAACTAATAATCTCATAGATATTTTATTTAAATATGATATCCATATATTCCCCATTTATATTAATTATAAATTAAGAAACATATATCTTTTTACAAATAAACCCACATATGTTCTTAATTTACAAATAACACCTTTTTGTAATTAATAATAATAGGGAAAATGACCGTATAAAAGTGCAAAAATATGACTGATCAAATACTCCCTGTATAGAACTAGTCAATAAGTATATTCTTAAATGTTCCCAGTCGTATGAGATCTAGACAGGACATCGATACTCCGGAAGACTGGTGTAGATTATACTTACTCATCAGAGAGAGTAATGATTGTTCTCATAGTCATCTGGTATAGTAACATCAGAGTATCATATGCAAATGCTTAAAAATGATAAGTATACCGAACGACTCATTTTGAATTTTCAGTTGGTAATTATACATAACTGTCAGATAGAAATTCATATAGTGACAACCGGTACGACTTAGTCTCCAGACTTGAAACTCACCATAGTACCTTGTGTGTGTTGGAGATTACTTTAGTTACTACCCAACCACAGTTCTAATGATACTGTATATAACGGTAGTAGTTGAGTATGATCGAATACATGTGAAGTTTGTGAGGAGTTAACATGAGATTCGTCTCTCTGGTATATGGAGAACAGTGTTCTGCAGTGTGCGATATATCAATAACCCAAAAATTTTGGAGAGATAAAATGATAAGTGGTTATCATTTTGATCTCACGGTTATGTGATAATATCAAAATAATAGTTATTTGAGTTATTAGGGTTTGACTGTATTACCAAGCCCTAGACCAAATAAGGAGCACAAGTAGACGAAGAGACCGAACCATACGGTAGTTGCCACTGATAGGTATTGATTTTCTTGGATAGTATTTTTCTATTTCAATCCAGTCATCAACAGTTTACCCAGGTAGTCTAAGTACGTAACTATTGTTCCTATAGACTTGTGGATTTTACTGCTTACAGAATTAATTCGAATTGTTCGAAGTAATTATCCACTGCAGAGTAAATGTTGAGCCTTCGGAGTCACACATAGGTGAACTCCTACTTGCCAAACACAGAACTATAAAAGAAGAGAAAGTATATGGTTGATATACAAAAAGGGATTTAATTAAATAAGTATATTTGATGTACTAATTAAATAAGGGTAAAATTGTCAAATATGATTTGACGTGCTACTCAAGATAATATGTGATATTAAATGAGTAAATAATACATGCATATATATATATATATATATATATATATATATATATATATATAAGATAATATTTTTATGCATTTGATGTGTATCAAATATTATATGCATATATATGTGTGGGCCAACATGTATTAAGTTATAACAAATTAGTTTGTTTAAGGCATTAAACATATTAATTAATTGTGAGGGTTTAAATAGAAAAAAAACTATATCCCTATATATAGGCTTCTATTTGATACAAACCCTAAGCCTAACTATTCCTCTCATCCTCTCATCCTCTCAAAAAGTTTTGGCCTTTTCTTTTGGCCAAAATTTTCATGGTGGAGCCGAATAAAAATTTTGATTTTTAATTCTTTTCTTTCTTTTAAAATTCTCTTTAATTAATTAGATCAGCTAACTAATTAATTAAAATTCACTAATCTTGGGGATTCATGTGGAGGCAAGTAAGAAGATCATCAAGGCATAATCAAGTAGCCTTGATTGGATAAGAAGCGCTAGCACAGTGAACGGAACGCAAATCCGAATTTGCGCAAATGTATTATCTTTTCGAATCAATTAAGGGTTAGTTGATTTCGTTTATAATTAACATAATTTATAAACCCTAAATCGGTATTGATGTAAAAATTTTAATTTTTCCTTCCGCTGCGTTTGCACCAATTTTCACCAACACGGTGTCAGAGCGAAGGTTTATAAATTAAGTTAATTAATTCGTTCTTGATAATTGCATATATAAATGTTTCTATAATTAGGATTAATCAATATGTTCTAAGCGTTAGAATATTATTGAATACATATGTCAATATTTGTATAAAATTTTATATGATTAAATTTGATACATTAGATATTTTTAATGAGATTAAAAATGTCAATTTTTTTTAAAATTTTGTTTACGCATAAAAATTTGGAATATGTAAAAAAATTTGTTTTATTATTATTAAAAATATTCTGAATTTTTAAATAAATAAATAAAATAAAAAACCATTTTTCAAAAATATTCCAAGTTTGTTGGAGTTTGTTGAAAATTTATTTTCAAAATATTCCAAGTTTGTTGAAATGTATTTTCAAATATATTCCAAGTTTGTTGGAGTTTGTTGAAATATATTTTCAAATATATTCCAAGTTTGTTGGAGTTTGTTTGGTGATTATTTAAATTTAAAATCCAAATTTATTGGAATTTGCTTAAAGTTGTTATTTAAAGATTTGTTGTTATCTTTAAATTGACATTTAGATGCATGTGTGTTAAGTTGTTGACATACAAGATAATTTTGTTTAGTTAATTTTAGTAAGTTGTTATTAAAAATAATTAAATAATTTTAGTTCTAAATTATAGCAACTATTTTATGCAAATCATTATATGTGATATAATGAGTTATGGTTGTGATGTGATCATATGCATGCAATGTGTTCTATTTATTTTTGTGTATGTGATATGTTATAGTTAGATTAGTATATTTGAATGGAATTGGACAAACCCTCTATAATTTGTTTTGTAATTATTTATAGTGGCTTACGAGTCACTTGGTAATAGTCTAACCAAATAGGGCCTGCGTACCTCGATTTATTTTACGCACTAGTTTGTGAGTTTTATGAGGGTAAAGATTTGAGGCAAAACTTAGATGTGATTGATGGAGTTAAATGAAGCGTTTCAAGTGGCTCAAGATCTTCTCTTTTATTTTTAGTTTATATACATGTGATGTAAAACCCTAAAGTGAATTGTCGTATTTTAATTTTATCGCTCTAATTAAATCACGGTAAATCACACCCATTCAATCCATTCCAGTATAAGCCCGTTTTATGATATACATGTTTGTAATGCCTTAGAAATTGTTCTTATGGATTTGCATGTCTGTGATGCCTTTAAAAGTTGTTTTATTCTCATTACACATTTTTCAAAAACAAGATTTTGTTAAAATGAGTATTTCTAAAACGATCATAAAAACAGTTAAAAGAAGTTTTAACAAGAAAACGATGAGATGATTAATAATGAGATTGTTAAGTATAACAAACCACTTAAAATTGAAGAACAATTTTTAAAATGAACAGGGGAGTCAATAATAACTCAAAAACATAGTTTTTTTTTTCTAAAAATGTTTTTCAATTTAAATCAAGTCAAAAACGTTAAGAGTATTTTTCAATACTATACGTCACTCTCCACCATTTCAATCAAATAGAGTATCCAATATTCATGCTATGTTTGTTGGCGAGTTGTCAAGCCATAGTGTATGGTATTTGGATGATATTTGATTGCTAATACATGTGATGTAGAGTAGGTGAACCAATAATGAGACGTTATTATTGGCGAGTTACCAAGGGTCAAATTATTGGTCCAACTGCTCAAGAAATGTGTGGGTAAGACTTGACTAGATTATTATAAGTTATGGTTGGCTTGTTGTCAAGCTTTTAATTAAATTTAGGAGGAAAACTGATAATCAAAAGTCATAAATATGATCGATAAAAGAGTTTTGTCCACCTTCTATGGTGTATGGTGATTTGTTGGCCAGTTGTCAAGGTCATTGTACCATGATAGTTGGATTTTGATTCCCACTTTAAACTTTTAGAAAATTTACAATTTTCAAATGTTGTGGTTTTCATGAAAATGCGCTAAAAATAGTGGGAGCCTTTTGATAGATAAATTAATTTATTTTTCAATCTGAACGTCCTCTAAAATATTTTTTTTATACTACTCTCAGATTTACTGCTGTTAATCATGACTGGTTTAAAACTGATAACTGAAAAAGACAAACCGACGAGACATAACTATAAAGACCGGTTACGTCAGATCAAAATCGCCCTCACTTATGAAAAAGTGATTTATGTTCTCACTTTCGCACCATTTCCCCCTCTATGTGATAATCCTAAAGATGTGGATCGAGATATCCACGCTTAGTGGAAGCTCGATTATGACTTGGCTTATTGCCTCAAATCTGACCTCTATGAATGATGATTTACAGAGGTAATATGAGAAAATGGATGTTCTGACTATAGTCACTCATCTCCAAGGACTGTATGGAGAACAATCTCGAATAGCTAGATTCTAGATATCGAATGAATTTTTTGATCTAAAGATGAAGCCTGGTACACCCGTGCGGGACCATGTCTTCAAAATGATTGATTTGATCAATCGACTTGAGGGTTTGGGTTTTTCTTTACCTGAAGAGCTTTATATTGATAAAATCCTCAGCTCTCTACCGAATGTCTTTTATCCGTTCATAATGTAGTTAAATATGAACAAATGGAAGTTGAACTTCTGGAGTTGCTCAATATGTTGGTGCAAGCTGAGACCTCTTTAAAGAAAGAGAAGTCCTCTGTTATGCTTGTAGGAAATTCTTTTTCCTCTACTAAGGCAAAAGTTAAAGGAAAGGGAAAGAAGAAGCCAAACAAGCCTACCGGAAGCATAAAGTAGGTTGAGGGTGAAGGCAAGACAAAGAAAACAAAGCCTTCCACAAGGAGAATATTTTCACTGTTATAAAACGGGGCACTGGAAGAGAAATTGCATTAACTATCTAGAGAAGCTGAAGAAAAAGAAGCTTGGTAAAGTTTTGTCTTCATGTATTTGTGTTATTCAAAATTAAATTGTTTTCGAGTTACACCTATATCATGGGTATTGGATACTGATTCTGGTTCTCACATCTGTAATTGTTTACATGGACTGATAAGAAGTAAGAAGCTGGCACAAGGAGAGATGATTCGCAGAGTTGCAAATGGAGCAAGTGTTGCAGTAAAAGATTATCATCTAACACTGCCAGATGGCAAAACTTTAGTTTTAAATAACTGTTTTTATATTTTTAGCATGTTATGCTACATTATCTCTATTTATTTATTAGATAAGGACGGATATTCTTTTGTTACGTCCAATGGTGTTATGAATATTCATTGTAATAACAAATTAGTTTCTTTAGGGAATTTATTTAATGGTCATTATATATTGAATCTTACTGATGCTTATAATATACACAATACCCGTAAAAGAACAAGTTAAGAAATGAACGAAAATCTTTTATGGCACCATAGACTTGGCCATATAAATAAGACATGGTTTAAGCAATTACATAAGAAAGGTTACCTACATTAATTTGATTTTGAGTCATATGATAATTGGAAGTCGTGTTTTAAAGGAAAGATGGCTAAATCTCCATTTAGTGGAAGCGGAGAAAGAGTTGATGAACTCTTAGGACAAGTACATAGTGATGTATGTGGTCCAATGTTTATACAAGATAGAGAAGAATACTCCTACTTCATTATTTTTACAGATGATTGCTCACGCTTCGGACACATATACTTAATGAAGTATAAGTCTAAAGTATTTGAGAAGTTCAAAGAGTATAAAAATGAAGTGCAAAACTAAACGGAAAAAAATATTAATATTCTTCGATCAGATCGAGGAGGTGATTATTTGAGTACATAATTTTTTGGTTACTTAAAAGAGAATGGGATTCTCTTTCAGGTTACTCCACCTTACACGCCGCAGCATAATGGCGTATCGAAAAGGAGGAATTGTACCCTGTTGGATTGAAATATCGCAGAAGCTCACACCAAATAGTCCTAGAGAGGAGGTGAATAGGACCATGCTAATTATATGCTCAAATTAAAAATTCTAATAAGCACTTGCTAATATAAAACACAATTGCAAAGATGATATACTACTAAGCAAAATACAATTGTGAACTATAACTTATAATAAGAGATAAAGATCACAATCAAGCAAGAATGAGCATATAGAGCAAAGATAATCTAGCATGCAATTTCTATCAATGAAAACTTGTAATCAAATAAGAAAAATATAAATGACAAGTAACAAAGGAGAGATATAGAGAAATTGCAAACTCAAGGCACATGAGATTTTTAGAGTGGTTCGGAAGTTCCCCTAGTCCACTTTCTTTAGGCTTACGAGCCCGTTCCACTAAACTCGTCTTTTTCAGAGACAACACGTTTCCCGCAAGCAACTCACAACCCGGCTTCCGGTGGAAGCCTAACCAACACGTCTCCTCGAAAGACTATATGTTATTCGCCACTACGAATAATACTTCTTACAATCTCTTGCCGCCTCTCTCTCAATACAACTACACGTGCTCATATTTGAACACTTCTTCTCTCAACAAGCTCTTCTTGTTTACAAGGCACTCTTGCACTCAAGAATCCTTTCAATAAAGAAAGAAGGCAAAATACAAACTCAAGATTACTCTCAAAGGAGTTTTACAATTGAAACACTAGTACTTAAGAAGAATGGAATATCAAATTAGAAGCTCTTGAGTGATTTTGTGTGTGGGAGTGATTTTGGATAAACCAATGAAAATCTCTTTTAAACCCTCACAAGATATGGGATTTGCCTCTTTTGATCACTTAGGAATTTAGCAAACTGAAATATTGAGTGATAAGAGCTCAAAAAATCAACCCAAAACTCTTTTAAAACCCCACACAAAAAACTAGCCATTATAGCACAAAACTGTTATTTTTTACCATTTTCAGACATCTGTCTGGTCCTTGTTCAGACGTTTTGCATGAACCAAAGTTCCCAAAATTATCTTTACTTAAAGATCGAGTGGTCATATGATATACTTTTTCAGATGTCTGAAGTACAAACCAACAGACGTCTGAAAAACAAAAAAAATCCAACCCAAGACTGGCAGTCTGACGTTTGTTAAGAAAATTGACATCTGTTTCATTGAAAGATTTCACGCCCCGCTTCCCAGTAGATAGAAACGGTGACATGATAAGGCCCGCAACGTATTTATTATGAGAATGTCATTTCCCGTAATAAATACATTAAGCGTATGTAAGCAATATAATAATGTGAAAGAATAGCAAGAGTAATAAAAATAAACAACAACTTTATTTACATTCAAATTTCAAATACAACTGTCTGAAATAAAAGATACAATGATTGAACAGTGTCTAAATAATGGCATACATAAAGTAAGTGCAGAAAAAGAACTAGTAGTCAAGCTGGGTAGGGAGCTGGTCCAAGTCCTTCTATCTCGGCTCTATCTCCTCAGAGTTCGGTCCTCCTGACGAACATTCCAAGGAAAAGAAACAAAGAGGAATATCTTCAGAGAACTAGCGCTCGGTAAGTCTCCAAAAGAAATAAGTAATGACAAATGAAGATATACAAAATGAATAGAAACAAAGTAGAATTGAACAGGTAAAGGTTTATGTACAAATATCTTAATCATGTCATTCATGTGTATAAGGGTAGCTATTCTAACATGGTTATTTATAGTCTAATAAGGAAGGCGAGCGTGTATACGAGAGTACTCCAGCTTACCCCGAGGACCAAAGATACAAGAGAGTACAAGGCTCCATCATAACCCACGGAATAACGGCACGAGATATTCAAGTGGTGTCTTTTAAAGTGACCTCTCATTCCACGACAAACGTTCATTACCAGCCTACCCTTTATCCCTACGTATATTAATGTATAGTTCAAGTTTATAGGTCTTGGCCGAATCCATGAATATAAGAATGCAAGTTCAGGTTCAAGTTGTATCCAGGTATTCAAGTATACATGTCAAGTTCATGTCAAGTTATATTCATGATTCGGTCAAGTCAAGTCAAGTGTACAAGTTCAAATTGGTATATTAGAATTCATGTTCAAGTGTTCAAGATCAAGGTCAAGCATTCAAGTTTGGGTTTGAGTTGGATTCAAGTTTTGAGTTTAAAACAAGTTCGAGTTTGTATTCGAGTTATAGTCAATATTTTATGAATGGATTTAACCTTTGAAATTCTTAAATTCGGGAATAATCAGACAACCGCTGGACATGAGCGGCAGAATTTTTGTCTTTTTCCAAGATGATTGCCTTTGATAATTTCTTTAATTTGCAGTGTTATCTAATCTGGATAGGCAAACACTCACTTTCTTCAGCTCCATGAGGCTCAAGAGAAATGATACCGCTTAAACCTATATTAATCTAAGATCCTTAAAAATTCATTCAAGTTATTGTATTTCTCGAGGTTTTTTTTTATGTAAAATGTTCTATTTTGAAAATAACCTCGAGAGTGTTTATGGTAAAAATATTATTTATATTGTCGAAGGTTTTGATTAAAATATTTATTTAGATCTTTATGGTATTTTTAGTGACAAAACCTAACTTTTAAAAGTTTATGGTATTTTTATGAAAACTATATTTTTGGAAACTTGATGGTATTTTTGTGTAACTTTAATTTTTCATTTTTAAAGTTTAGTTTTCAAAAAAAAAATCATAGAAAGAAATACGGATTTATGAATTTTCAAATGATTTAATTTGTTGAAAAAGTCGTATTCTTTAGAAATCGTATTTTTATTTTCTTTCGAGACCGAATTCTCCGTGAGAAGTTCTGTATCCTGCTCTCCTATCTCAAGGACGTGCGATAACCCGCACCATCCGCAAATGGATTCCCCTAAAAGGGTTTTAGAGGCGTAATTGTAAAGGATTTAAAAATAGCGATAAAATGCATTTTTTTAAAGAAATGGTATTTTAATGAAAATTGTTTCTTTTTAGAATCAAACATGTATCTAAATTATCGTGTTATGAACCATAGTGTATATGAGTGGGGTAGGTCGTTACCCCGTGAATTTTCTATAGGTATATATTTCTAAATATCGATAAAAATGTACTTTTAAAGTTCATGAGATTTATATAAAAATGTTCGATATGTGTTTATTTCACATGGAATCTTAAATACATTAAAAAGTAAATGATGTGAAGATATTGTAAAGCGATGTTAGAGTATTCATGTGACATATTTGGCCTATCAAAGATGATAAAAAGGTTTAAAAGAAGTGATATTAAAATTAACTCCACTTTGTCGATTTTTGATTTAAAGAATGGTGGAGAGGAATCGAATAGAGAGAGTAGGAGGGACTTACGGGTTTTGCGCTTGGAAAAGAGAGGAAGATTGTCATGACCCAATTTGGCACGTGATCAAGATTTAGATCACGTAATATCTCAAGATGTCGACGTGACCCAAGTAAGCTAAAAATTAAGATCTAAACCTTTTTAAAGAATAAAGGAGGTGAAGTTTTCAAAGGTATTTAACATGAAACACAATTTTCATAACAAGGATTGGTTGTTTAAAAGCATAAGTCAAGTGTTTTGAAATAAGGATGAAAATATTTTCGTATTTGAAATTTCGGCAGCACCTCCTTTGTAAATTTTTTTTGATAAAAACAAGTACATAACATATAATATAACGGCATCCCCACTTGGGAGCTATCTCGACGCCAATCGGCGGAATCACAACTGCACAGTTATATACGATGCTCGAAGGCGAAGGGTCACAAACAAAATATATAAATAAACTGCGTAAGTAAAGCTAACTAGTCGACTCTATCCGAGTTCGACCCAATAGAATATATATAAAGTCATCAACTCGATCTAAGTCAAAAGAATATACAGGTGGTCTGATGGAGTGACACTAGATATAAGGTTTAACATATACAAAAGAGGTGGTTACTATGCATGTAACCCACCTAGGAAAAATATGCGATGAACCCTGAGATATGTGTCCGCGACGCCGCTAAGTGTCCGTGTGGTCCGTCCTGCATGAATCTAAGGCACAACGGGGGTGAGTTGCCAACTCAATGAATAGAAATAAACATCACAAGATATGATATGATATGCATAGTAATGAATGCAAGTGCGATATAAATGAAGTCATATAAGAAGAATGTCAATCATTCTCAAAATCCTCATCAAACTCGTGTCCACCATCGACACTAAAATCTAGATATCGTAGGTACCGTCTAACTGATCGGTCCTCTCCTGATATCAACTTAGCCACGGTCGGAATCCTTCGGATATCCACCGTGCTCCAATATCACCTCCGGTATCGATCATCCTCGCTAGGCTCCCCGTACCTCCCTACGGTCTTCCTGCCCCTCGGAGTCGTACCGGGTCCACCATGTATCCGTAATCGGTTAACCCCTCCCTCGATTCAGATATCTCATCATGAAAACCAAAACTCATGGTGGACGCCTGTAATACCCGGTTCTTTTATACACCAATATTCATATTTTTATAAAAAGGGTTGATTACAAATTTATTTATTTTTAGCTATAAACCATTTTAAATATTTTAAAACTCCAAATCCATTTTATTTTCCCTTCTCTTTTCTCAAACCCTAATCCAAAATTCCTCATTTTTCTTTTATATAAATCTCTATCCACAGCCCATTCTTTTTATTAAAATCAAACCCAAACCATATTCTATTCCTCAGCCCGACACAAATTATAATCCCTAAAATATAATTCTCGGCCCATTCTTTTATTTCCCTAATAAATCAATTAAACCATTTTTCCTGGCCCGGCCCACTGTCTATTTTCTCACCATTTTTCTCTTTACTTTTCCCCGAGCCCAGCAGCCCGGCCCTCTTCCATTCTCTTATAATTCTTTTACCTTATTTTAAACCCCGGCCCACTCCCTCTCAGCCCAAACTTTTCCATCTTCACCGACCGCTTCACCCAACCCGACCCGCTGCACCCTACCCGACCCGCCTTCTCTTTCTTCCCCAACGGCTCTCCTGATTTCCCGCTCGAATCTTTCCGTTGCGCCCTCGTCGTCGCTCGTCACGCGCCGTGCCCCGCTCCTCGCGCCCACGACGCACATGTTTCCCCTACGACCCGCTCCCCAACGGTCCGCTCCTCATTTCTCCCTTACACCCACCCTCGAACTCACCATCTCTCTCCCTCATTCTCCTTTCTCCTCCTCTTCCCGCTCCCTCTCCCGACCCACGCCCACATCACACCGTCGCCGCGCTCGCCTCACCACCACCGCCGGCATCGCTCCTCCCTCCTCTCTCCAGAAACCCCGAGCTCCCTCTTCTTTCCTCCTCCCTGCACCCATCACCGGCCACCCTAACCCATTGCATCCCCGCCGGAAACTCCTCTCTCTCTCCGCCGCACCCTCCTCGTCGTCAGCAGCACCACCATCACCCCATACATCCACATCCGAGCACCCCACTTCCTCTCTCCCACTCCACTGCACCCACCAACCAAACTCCCCTGCACACCCAACCCCCTGCACACCCGAGCTCGAGCCCTTGCGCCCTCTCGCCGGCGAGCCCCCACTACATCTCGCTGACTCCCCCGCACCATCGTCGACCGCATCATCATCATCATCATCATCATCATTGTCGTCGTCGTCGTCACCCCCCCCTCTCTCAACCTCTGCAATCTCTCTCTCTCTCTCTCTGGCTCTCTCTTTCTCTCTCTCTCTCTGGTTCTCTCTCACTCTCTCTCTCTTTCTCTCTCTCTCTCTCTGCCTAACTCTAACTCTCTCTCTCTCTCTGTCTAACTCTCTCCCTCTCCCCCTCTCTAAATCTCATCCGTCTCTCCCTCTTTCTATCAACCGACCACCACCACAACATCGCCTGAGCTCGCAACCGTCGCTGCCATTGCACAGAGCCCAAGTCAAGCCTCCTATCACTCGAGCCCAAGCTCCACTAAAGCTCAAACCCAACCAATTTACTGCCGTGACGGATACAAGTCGTCGTACTAGTCGTTGCCGTGCCGCACGTGTGTCGTTGCCGCTGCCGTGTGCCCCAAAACGTCTCCAGGCAAGTTCCCTACTTGTTACATGCTACTTTATGTTAGTTACAAACTTAGATCGTATAGATTACAAATTTACATTTCTCGATAAATTATATGACGCAAGTGTTCGATGCATGATCTCAATGGAAATCCTCATTTAAATTGACGGAACATGAGGGCATTTGCTGGCCCATGTGATTTTGAATACTATGTATAAATTTCACTGGATAATACAACTATTAACGACTAAAACGATTACCCCCAAGTATACCTGTAAAACTGGAAATTTCTTGTACCTGAAAATTATTAAAATTACCATAAATTATGTACATACTGTAATGATGCGTTCGAGGGCTTAAATCGAAGCCAACTCGACGAACTATAACCCTATGCAAGTTTCTAATGGTTTCTGTACTTAAACTGTGACGATATTTGGTTCGGAGTGCGACTCTGGACTGCAGTCCAGAGCGACTCTAATTATTGCTTACTGTCCCGTAATGGGTACCACCTTGGTTACTTAACTCATATGTTGCGGAACTCCACTGTTTATAAAAGGTGAAACTGTTAGCTAGATAACACAAGTGGTTTCATTCTATTTCGTCATCGTTTGCTAATTAATCTGTAATTTAAAAGATGGGGACGTATAACAGTCCCAACAGAATCAGAATTGACATACTAGTATTGAACAGTGTATATCTCCTGACGTACAGACGCGATTGAGAATCCGTCTATTGCGTTGAAAACCTTACTGAAAACCCTATATTTCATTCAACTGTAGCGTCGCTAAATTCTGATCCCTACTGGGGTTAAAATGCGTTGCGAAACGGACTTCCGATTCTGAAACCGGATTTCCAGCCGTGAATGCTTAAAATGAAATGGCCATAACTTGTGATCCTGAAACCCAATTGACGTGAAACCAAATTCGCTGGATAGATAATCAAACATACTATTTATTTCCCGTTCATCGTTTTGCTAAACTGTACACGTATGATTTATGATAAATTATGCAAGTGGTAGAATACTGATTTATGACATCTTAATCATGCTTTACATACTGTTTCCTCATCATATCATACATATGTCACTGCATTGATAACCTTGTGATCATGTGCATTACCCAGTGTTAGGTATTAGTGATGATTGTAGCAAGTACGTTAGTGTTCGTGCATGAGTGAATAAGTGAAAGTGACACGTACTTGTACACAATCAGTGAACCTTATTATTCTATTGCATTGTCGACGTCTGTGGGACGCGTGTACGTGTGACTATAAGTGGTATGGGACACTTATGGAAGATCTTGCATGGGTATCACAGATAAGGCACCAGACACTGCCATTTATCTTGGGTATTAGTCGGGACGTGCTTGATGGAGATCCTGTCTCCAGTTCTCGCGCAGACTTGTCACAGACCGGCTGATATTTGAGGTTATGGTTAGCGTTTGATGTAGACCACGGGGTGTGGGGTATTTTGAGTGTGAGTTCAACAGAATCTCGGGAGTCCCATGCCGGCTTATATATATGGAGATATATGGAGATTTACTGGGTACATGATTATTACCGTGAGTTACATGTTGGGCCCGTGGTCCCTTGCCCTTGGGTCCTACCCTTGGGTGGAGGACACTCGCGAGTGGTTGACTCTCACACTTGGACTGACGATAGGCTTAGTGACCTGTACAGTGAGACTTAGAGACTGATAGGGATAATGGTATTGATATACATTTCTTACTGTGTTGACATACCTGGCATACTATATTACTGCTTTACTGTTCACCTGATCTACTAGACACTGCGTTGGTTACTCCATGTTCATATATTTACTGTATTGGTTTACTGTTACACATCTATTATCACTGTTCGAGTTGCCACTTGCATCTATATATTATATTGCTATTGTGTCGCTCTGACGACCTGAGTATGCATGCTCAGAGTGAGGAGTGGATCTAGCCTGGACCAGGACTAGACGTACATCGCGGACATCCTGATCAGCTATCCAGAGTTATACCTTTTTGATTTCCATCAGGTCAGTTCTTTGTATTGTTTGTTTCAGTTACTGCATTTCTCATTACCTGAGCATTGTTTACTGTTTACCACGTAAAGCTAGAAGCCGAAGTGTGACTACGGCAGGATATTTTCTTGACCGTAGGAGCATGGCTGGCCTTGTCAACCCCTCGTATTCCGTATTTTGGGAAGCGGGGCGTGACAATGCCAAAACATCATATCACGAGAAAACCACACTTTTGAAAACATAATCTGTTTTATAAAAGATACCCGCGGTTTCTTAAATCCATAGAAATATTAAATCTATGATATCAACAGAGAATGATTCGTTCATGCAATATTTAGCAACTATAACATGTAATTAAATGGACTATAACATTCGAGCAATGGAACATGGTAAATACCAACTAATACTATCATGAAACATGGTAATATAGTTAAACATAGCAATTCTACGTGTCATTGCAATACTAATGAGGTGTAGTGTAGCATGCGAGTATGTGAATTGTGCAACATGAAATCATTAGTATTGTGCTTGTGTTCTATCCAGTGTATCTATTCTAGCAAGTATGATTATACACTAAGGATGGCATGGTAGTCAATTTAATGCATATGACATAGAAATGCAGTTGCATATCGCTAATAGTATTTAGAAACCGATACGAAATTTTATAAAGTTTCTGGTAGTCGGGGGTGCTATACGCCATCCGCTCGAGTTCCCACTTGTAAATGTCCCCCTACTCACATAATATCAATACGTGCTAGACGAAGCTTGCGAATGCCTTGCCCTTCCTCGTCGCGTTAGACATCTCCGCTATCGATCCTATACATTTAACCAAGCGCAAAAAATAAGAATCGAAATGCAAACGTTGATACACTTCTAACGCAATAAGACTACAACGTACAATCGACGTCTTTTAACGTGTGCTATCACTATCGAACTACCTCCGGAAATAACAAAAATCAAATCTCAAGTTTCTAAAACGTAAAACCTTAAACCTTTATAAGATAATTGTTCCAGATTTTCATACAAGTAACTTGGGATAAAGTTGCATATACACTAGTCTAATTTAGGATATTTAGGAGCTACAGTAAAAACTCCAGACCCCAATTCCACTTTCCAACCATAAATTGCGGCTAATTGGATTAAATCTGTGGCCATGGGGGGTCTAAATGGGTACGGGCTTGGCGTGTGGTCTCCAGTTGTGCTCACCATCTCAGAAAACTCTCTGAAAATTTTCAGAGTTCATTAGATATAGCAGATCTTAAAAGAGAACCACAAACACTAAAAACATAGTTCAAAACTTAAAAACTTAGTTTACAAATACTAAAACACTTCTATTTTTCCCAAACTAGAAGAAATTATACCTCAAAACACAACAACTAAGCAAGATAAGAACACCAAAAGAATAAAAATAGGATTTTTTTTACCTCCTTTAGGAATATTGAGAGAGATCCAAGCTCTAGGGTTATCAAAATGGAGATCTTCGAAGTGCTAAAGACCTAACTTGGTGTCATGACCATTCTACAAGAAGAAATCCTCAAGAACCTTGATGATTTTGTGTAGGGTTGCTAGGCACGCGCACAAGGGTCTACGAGGCATCAACCATGCCTGATTAAAAATTTAGCCGTGCCGAACTACCCGAATACGGAACTTTAAACTAGAGATTAGGCGATAACTAGCATGCTAAACATTTTAACACTAAGTGAGAGAGATTACAACCTTTGTAGATCCGGTCCTTCACTTCATATGCTCCGTGTTGTGGTCCCTTCGCTGCGATCATCGGGATCCGGACTCTCGAGAGGTTCCACGAAGAGAAAGACGCAACCTTTGCTTCCGATCTTCGATACTAAGATGATCTACCTCGAAGTTTCTTTAACACAAGCTAACACTCATGAAATGATGTGAACACCCTCATCTAAATGGCAAGGGAAGATGAGGATGATGAAGTAGGATTTTTGCTCTATTTATTTATCTTTTTCTCACTATTATTCATCACTTGGAAAAATCAAGCAAGCATTTTTCCATGAAAGAAAATGAAGAAAGAAGATGAATGAATAATGAATATCCTTTTGTGATGAATAGGAAAATAATCATATGATAGAATTATGCAACCATGGTTCACTTAACCATTGTAGAGAATAGACTAGGGTTAGGGTTTGGGTTTGGTTAAAGCATGACTCATTTGAAAATATCTTTCACAAAACAAAATGAAAACCTTCTAGAAGCATCTAGAAAGTTTAACCCTAATCCAAACCCTAATCATGTTTAAACTCCACTAAACAAGTTGCATTATTTATCATATCATGTTACAATATTATATATCACATATATAATATTTATCGTAACAAAATAAAATAATACATTTAACATATATCGCATATATATCAATGTATTACCCGAGTGAGAAAAAGAATCTTTTAGTGAGCAAATATTAGTTAATGCAATTTAATATATCATATATATTATTATACATTAAATTATCGAATCAACACTTGATCCGACAATCCGGCTATATCGCATATAACCGGCTAATATTTATCCGTACCGATTCATCGAATCAACACTTGATCCGATGACCCGGCTGATAACAAATATCGCGAGAATAGAATACGGTATCTCATATCATATTATCCTCGGTCCCGCACATATCACATATGTGCTCCTACTCCGTTTTGCCTGAGTCAAGAAACCTCTGTGTAGGACTCTAAAGAATCGTCAATACGCCGGCAGTAGGTGATGATCATATCAAACACCCACAAGCTGCAAGCGGTCAGCTAAACGTAACAGCTACCCAGGTATTGAGCGCTCAGAAGATCAACAAGCAAGCCTGTAACTTCTCCTGTGAATCCAAACAGTAACACTCCCGTACAGTCCGGTCTCGTCGTCTGATATGTTGCATATCTCGCCTAGGGGTGGTAAACGTCAGACCCCAGTAGCTTGATAAGTCGTGTCGATTTGAGGTCTATAACAGTTCGAGAAACTACTGATAACACTTACAGTAAATCTCAGCAACCCTGGCCAGGGATTTCCGGTTATAGCCAATCGAACACAGCACAACATCAACTCCCTATACCGGGAGAGACGAATCCCCTCCCATCGCTCATTGCCTCCATGTGATTCGGGACTGTACCCAAAAGCCACCTTTTTGCACGCCCTCTTGGACGTGGTATGATGGAAATCAAAGCACAGTGGGAATCACACAAGACTCTATGACGATCTCGGGTCAACAGACTACTCTGTACCAGTGTCACCGGAGAACTGCCATCTGACGTATGGTATAATACCATCTGGGAGTTCTCGGCGAGTCCGTCCAGTGTACCCAGTCTCCACTGAGCACCCGTACACCATCCTTGATGTCAAACACCGATGGATATGGGATCATCCATCGCCCATCATATGGGTCAAGATGCGTATACGCTAGTCTACTCTGGTGCATCGATGCCCTGTCTCGATACACCCTCGACTAGGAACAGTTATAGGATGTACTCGTCGACTACCGTGGCCCTACTAGTATGATCTCATCATAGTCCCAGTAGTCGAGTACATATCCTAAGGGCTTTATCAACATGTAATATAGAGACAATCAGAGTACATGTTTAGATAAAGTACAACCAGATAGCATACTATCATGTCGAGCAAGAAAGTCCTCCCTATATATGTCCTAGCATCCACTACAATATACATCGTATGTACAGTAATGGCCTCTAGGGCATACATATAACTAACAATCTCCCACTTGCACTAGGGCCATCTGTTATGGTATCGCATACCCAACAATTAGCTGCGGTTGAAGTATCTCATACTCAACCATCCCATAAAAGTCTCTACTGGGAAAAAGGCCTTTGTGAGTGGATTCGCGCTGTTGTCCTCTGTGTCTACTCTCTTAACCTCGATCTCCCTGGAGATCAACCATCTCCATGATCAGGTGATACTGCCTAAGAATTATATCTGGATTTCTGATGGGACGGTAGTTCCTTGGCTGAAGCCACAACTCCATTGTCACACAATGGTAGGAACGAAGTTCATCTTATGAACTTATAAATATCCAGACTGCCTCTTTTGTAGTATCCTTGGTAACGATGTATCTTGCCTTTAATCGTCTAGTATGTCACGGTATCTAGCTTGGAACTCTTCCAACATACCGTCCCTCCACTGAGGGTATAGACAATGCCTGCAACTGACATTCAGTCGTCCTTATCACTCTGGAACCTTTCCAGTGATTCTCCTCAGGATTGATTGATACCATCTCACTACAACTAGTGAGTATCCTAACATCCAATTAGATCTATCTCATAGATCCAAAACCCCGGATTTAGGAGGTATCGCTTTGAGATCCTATATGGATAATCCTTGTGATAAGCGGAGATTAACCGAGCGTAGCATAGGAAACTTCTTCCCTATCAAGAGTATGTCATCCACGTACTCTACGAGGATCACAACCATACTCCCTACTACATTTTTTGTATATACAAGGTTCATCTACCATTTTGATGAAGTCAAACTCTTTGACTACCATATCAAAACAGATGTTCCAACTGCGCGATGCCTGCTTTATCCTATAAAACATCTTGCTCATGTTTCCGCTGCTCCCACTGTCTACGAAGCCTTCTGGCTGTGTACTTATAGACGCTCTTTTCTAAAACATCATTTAGAAAAGCAGTCATGACACCCAACCGCCAGATATCGTAGTCATGGTATGTAGCTGTGGCAAGTAGGATCTGGATGGACTTAAGCATAGCTCCTTAGAAAAGGTTTCATCATAATCCATACCTGGTCAATGATGCAAACCTTTAACAAGTCTAGCTTTGAAAGTCTCAACCTTTCCATGTACACCAAGTAATCTTCTCAAGATATACTTGCTCCTGATGGGGATTTAACCCTTCAGATAAAGCAACCAAAGTCCATACTTTGTCGGTGTATAAGGATTCCATCTCAGATCGCTAAGCATCCAGCCATTCTTACAGAGTCCTACTCCTGATGGCCTGCTCGAAACTAGTTGGGTCATCATCTCATGATGCAATCCTCGCTCCCACTGTCATAGAGAAACTAAAGTATCTCTCAGGTGGGTGAGGAACCCTACTAGATCGGCGGAGAGGCTGAGGTTCGTTGGTTACTATTAAATCCTTTGGTTCTACCAAATCATCAGCTGTAGTTTGTATAGCTGGAACATTTCCAGTTCTACATTACAGACCTTGCCTCGAGCTTGTCCGGATTTTGCTTTTAGACATAGGCCGGACAACCCAAATCTTAACTATCTTAAGATATGGGCTCTTCCCTTTCCATATCACATATGAAGTGGTAGGCAACTGATTTGATTCGAACCCTATTCAATAGGTATGCAACTTCACAAGTGCATAACTCCCTAAAGGAAATAGGAAACTCAGTAGTACTCATCATAGAGCACACCATATCACATAGGGTGCTATTGCTCCGCCCCGATATACCATCGTGCTATGGTGTATACGGAGGAGTAATGCTGAGAGAGAATCTCATTCTTCTTTAGAACAGTCCAGGAATTCCGTGCTCAAGTATTCTCCTCCTTGATCTCATCAAAGGACATAATACTTTTACCCGTATTTTAGTTCTCTACTTCTAACTTATATTCTGTGAATATCTCAAAAGGTTCGGACTTGTGTTTCAACAGGAACATATGTCTGAATCTTGAGAGATTATCAGAGAATGTAATGAAGTACAAAGAACCGATCTTGGCATATGTAGACAGGGGACTTTCATACATCAGCATGTATCAATCCCAAGAGTTCACTAACTCTTTCTCTGTTTCCAATAAACAGAGCTGTGGTCATCTTATCTCTGTGACATGACCGACAAGTTTCACAAGATGTAAATTCAAACTAATTTAAATATGCATCTATATGTAACTTCAGCCAGTCGGGTCGCATTGATATGACCTAGTCTACAATGCCTCAAGAAGGATTCGTTCATTTCTGAACTCTTCCTCTTGTGTGTGTTCCGTATACTAAGAACTGTAATTTGATTTAGAACGTCAATGCTTTTAGATAACGTGCCTGAACCGATCAACTCTTGATATAGGAAATGTTCAAAACATTATCCAACAATACAAAATTATATCCTTTCTTTACTAATAAAGAGACTGATATGATTTTGTATATCAGGTTCGGTATCTAATAACATTTGTTCAGAATCAATGTATTCTAGTAATACAGGGTGATAGTGACCAACAGACTTGGCTGCAACACTTGTACCGTTTTCTGTCTCATGAAACTTATCACCCGTTCTCAGTTCTTTACCTATCTGTAGCCCATGTAACAGATTACATATGCGGGATCCTGATCCGGTATCGCATACCCAGGACGTAAAGGATACTGAGAAACAGTTCTCTGTAATGAACACACCCGAAGATGATGCATCAGCATGCACTTTCTTCGTTTGGGCGGCACGGGAAATCTGGTATTCCCCAATTTCCTGCTCTGTCTTATAACAATTATAAGTTGGAGCGGGACCAACGTTCCCCAGCTCAGTATAACAAGCGGGTTCGGTCATTGTATCCGTTTTATTATCTTGATTAAGGCGTGATATGGTCTCTACCTGGAGAGAGAGAGAAGAAAACACTCAGCGTATGCTCTTGCAAGATTAGATTGGTTATATAATATATCTAATCAGGATGTCTCCCACTGTTTTAGTCAAATCTTCCTTCAAACCCTAAAAGGAAAGACTAGCCGGGATTAATTACACGCTACAAGTTCGCCAATCTTTCAGCCAGGCCAGTGTCGGTACTTTGAGGGAGGTCCCCCGTGCTTTCGCACGAACCTAATTAATGTAAACCTCGTTTTCCCAGAGGCGTAACCCCGTTAACACCTTTCTAGACACCTACTTGATCGGCTAATTGTAATGTGTAAAACTCTCCCAGGAGTAACTCTTACTCGCAGCGGGTATCGGGATCCAACTATCTCATAGAAGGTATGCAATCTCATTGCAAATTTCAACTCTTGAAATTCCCGATAATATTTTGCCCCAAGCGTCCTATGACCTTGACAGAGGTCAACAAACCATAGGCTGCTAGTCAAGTTCAACCCGTCATTTCCTGATTGAAGTAAACCCACCCGCACGACCCTTGACAGAGGTCAACAAGGTCGCACGACTACCCTAAATCAATCACATCATATGCTTATGCAGATAAGCATAAATAGCTACCGCACACTACGCCTTGACAAGGTCAACAAACGCAGCACGAATACTATGAAGTACTTATCTGAAATGACGGAGGGCTACGACGGGTTTTTCAGAAAACCCTTTGCGTAATGAACTTGATATCGTTGTAGAATCGAGTGATTTTAAATGGAGTGTTTTTGAGGCTTTTCTAGTTTTGCTAAAGGGGTCACTCCCGGTGAAGGGATCGTCGGCCCTTTCCTCATCGAATAAGGTGCAGGATATTTCACAAATACCGCTGTGCAAAGCAAAAACTATAGAAGCAATCAAAAGACAGACCGAGTTTGTAGCATCTGCCAGTTATTGCTAAAGGAGTCACTCCCGGTAAAGGGATCTCGGTCCTTTCCCTATCGAATAAGGTGCAGGATGTTCTACAAGGAACACCGCGATGCAAAGCGAGAACTGTAGCTACCAGTTTTTAAACAAGTTTCTACAACATCTTAGGTTTCTTTTATTTCATTAATCTCATTAATGAAGTCCCATTTTAATATGCTTCTCAAGCATCACTTTTGAAACGAAATCTGCAATATAACATATATCTCATATATATATAATATAAACATTCGTCTCAGGCAGTAATATGATCTCATCACAGAACATTGCAGCAGAAGAACATATATGAAATATTGGATATACTAGGACGTCCGTGTTTTGAATACGAGCCAGTATAAAACACGGATTCCACGGTCGCGATGAATAGCCAAACCCACATCCCTAGACCCCTACGAGAGCAGCAAGTAACACTGCCAATTCTAGGGTTAGGAGACCCGATCTCGACTCCTCGAGATGGTCTCCCTCTGAACCCTAGAACCCGGTTACTTGTGCTCCCCGCCTTGGGTCTACCTAATGCGGAAAAGTAAATAATATACAACGGTGACATCTTCCGCTACCTGGAAGTGCCCCAATAAAAGAATATTACATACAAATGAATTTTACATGAATGAAAAAGAAAAACTCTCATCTCACATAAAACCCCCGGCTATTCAAACGCGACGATCCAATACAACATATCACAGCAACACATAATATCTCATATCATCAACGTAAGCAAGTATGCGTATCCCGATTGTCGTTGATGTATAGCAACGAAGCCGGCGATACACCACATACTACGCTTACGGTCACAGAAAAGAAAGTGTAAAACTACAACAGTTGGAATCCGCAACTTCCTTAGACATCACATGCCTAACCAAATGAATTCCTTAGACATCACATGCCTAACAATTATAAACCCCGCATTTTAGTCTCATTTATCGAAAACTCTTTTCAATACGAAGTCGGCCAATTCAACAAGATTCCCGACGTCCTGATCGAATGCTCGCCGCAAACTTTAGTAGACGGCCGCACCCCTGATACCGTCGACGAAGTGCACCAAGGCGGAACACCGCTACCGCGAGCACCCGAACGGATGCTTTCGGCAACGGGGTTCTCCTACAGTCACTTGGTCGGGGCTATGGGGCGTAGCTGTCTATTAAGTTTACCCGGCGAGTATCCGCGTACCCTACGAGATTGCGACGGACTTTTGATCACATCAAAATTCCGTGGCAACCGATCATCTGAGACTAAACTGCTATGTTTATAATATTCAAATTAGTTATCACATAACTACCTGTGGATTCCAATTATTGTATCACATTCCAGATAAATAGAAAAAGTTAAACTTTCCGATCGAATTGTCAAGTACCCAAGATTTCCCCAATATATCTCAACACTTGAAATCAGTTTAAAAACGTCCATCACATGCCACAGTACCAATGGTCCAGCCGTAGAAGGGTCAAGCCAACGCCTCACATGTGGCACGCCGTACTGCCCCAAACCCTAAGGTTCAAAGAGCAGTTCAAGACGGTCACATAATCTAGTTAAGGTTTGTTGTCTTCTAGAGGGTCCATCGAGTTACTTGCACGACTTAGAACATTCTTAAACACGAGGAAAAATCCAACTTTTGAAAAAATTTCCGACAGGGGAAAAATTGAGTTATTGATATCCGTTCGAACTTTTTAACAGTTTCTAAAAGTTATCCGGAAAACCACACAGACAAAATCTGATACTCCGATTGAAACATCGAATCCCCAAAACAACCCCAGAAAATTCAACTTTTGAATAAATATTAAAAATTCCCAGAAAATCCAGTATAATTAAATAGAAGTTACTGTGCAAACAGTATCTGATGACGTCAGCATTGCGCCGCGGAACCGCCGCATAAAGCATCATTCTGCCGCGGTTCCGCCGCGAGTTTTATTGTTCATCAAAAAAAAATTTGTACCGTAATTCTTAGAATTCCCTGCTGAATTTTTTTGAGCATTTTTAATTTGGAAAAATCCCAGTTTTTAGAAAAAGTCCAGAGAGCGGGTTTTAACGGGGTTTCGGGTTTCGATCGGACTTTAAACTTCGTCTAGACTTCGCCTAAAACTCTAGCTTGGCACTGATACCACTGTAGGGATGCTAGGCACGCGCACAAGGGTCTACGAGGCATCAACCATGCCCGATTAAAAATTTAGCCGTGCCGAACTACCCGAATACGGAACTTTAAACTAGAGATTATGCGATAACTAGCATGCTAAACATTTTAACACTAAGTGAGAGGGATTACAACCTTTGTAGATCCGGTCCTTCACTTCATATGCTCCGTGTTGTGGTCCCTTCGCTGCGATCATCGGGATCCGGACTCTCGAGAGGTTCCACGAAGAGAAAGACGCAACCTTTGCTTCCGATCTTCGATACTAAGATGATCTACCTCGAAGTTTCTTTAACACAAGCTAACACTCATGAAATGATGTGAACACCCTCATCTAAATGGCAAGGGAAGATGAGGATGATGAAGTAGGATTTTTGCTCTATTTATTTATCTTTTTCTCACTATTATTCATCACTTGGAAAAATCAAGCAAGCATTTTTCCATGAAAGAAAATGAAGGAAGAAGATGAATGAATAATGAATATCCTTTTGTGATGAATAGGAAAATAATCATATGATAGAATTATGCAACCATGGTTCACTTAACCATTGTAGAGAATAGACTAGGGTTAGGGTTTGGGTTTGGTTAAAGCATGACTCATTTGAAAATATCTTTCACAAAACAAAATGAAAACCTTCTAGAAGCATCTAGAAAGTTTAACCCTAATCCAAACCCTAATCATGTTTAAACTCCACTAAACAAGTTGCATTATTTATCATATCATGTTACAATATTATATATCACATATATAATATTTATCGTAACAAAATAAAATAATACATTTAACATATATCGCATATATATCAATGTATTACCCGAGTGAGAAAAAGAATCTTTTAGTGAGAAAATATTAGTTAATGCAATTTAATATATCATATATATTATTATACATTAAATTATCGAATCAACACTTGATCCGACAATCCGGCTATATCGCATATAACCGGCTAATATTTATCCGTACCGATTCATCGAATCAACACTTGATCCGATGACCCGGCTGATAACAAATATCGCGAGAATAGAATACGGTATCTCATATCGTATTATCCTCGGTCCCGCACATATCACATATGTGCTCCTACTCCGTTTTGCCTGAGTCAAGAAACCTCTGTGTAGGACTCTAAAGAATCGTCAATACGCCGGCAGTAGGTGATGATCATATCAAACACCCACAAGCTGCAAGCGGTCAGCTAAACGTAACAGCTACCCAGGTATTGAGCGCTCAGAAGATCAACAAGCAAGCCTGTAACTTCTCCTGTGAATCCAAACAGTAACACTCCCGTACAGTCCGGTCTCGTCGTCTGATATGTTGCATATCTCGCCTAGGGGTGGTAAACGTCAGACCCCAGTAGCTTGATAAGTCGTGTCGATTTGAGGTCTATAACAGTTCGAGAAACTACTGATAACACTTACAGTAAATCTCAGCAACCCTGGCCACGGATTTCCGGTTATAGCCAATCGAACACAGCACAACATCAACTCCCTATACCGGGAGAGACGAATCCCCTCCTATCGCTCATTGCCTCCATGTGATTCGGGACTGTACCCAAAAGCCACCTTTTTGCACGCCCTCTTGGACGTGGTATGATGGAAATCAAAGCACAGTGGGAATCACACAAGACTCTATGACGATCTCGGGTCAACAGACTACTCTGTACCAGTGTCACCGGAGAACTGCCATCTGACGTATGGTATAATACCATCTGGGAGTTCTCGGCGAGTCCGTCCAGTGTACCCAGTCTCCACTGAGCACCCGTACACCATCCTTGATGTCAAACACCGATGGATATGGGATCATCCATCGCCCATCATATGGGTCAAGATGCGTATACGCTAGTCTACTCGGTGCATCGATGCCCTGTCTCGATACACCCTCGACTAGGAACAGTTATAGGATGTACTCGTCGACTACCGTGGCCCCACTAGTATGATCTCATCATAGTCCCAGTAGTCGAGTACATATCCTAAGGGCTTTATCAACATGTAATATAGAGACAATCAGAGTACATGTTTAGATAAAGTACAACCAGATAGCATACTATCATGTCGAGCAAGAAAGTCCTCCCTATATATGTCCTAGCATCCACTACAATATACATCGTATGTACAGTAATGGCCTCTAAGGCATACATATAACTAACATTTTGGATAGAGGAGGCTAGGTTAGAGAGAGTATGAAGGAGAGCTTAAAATTTCCTAAGTGTTTGTGAAGGAGGAAGTCAAGAATGAGAGAGGATAACCATGACAATAAGATATATACCTATATTGTTAGATATTTGTATGTGTAAGATGTGGTGGAAGTGAGGTACAACTTAGGTTAACATATACCCTTCTTACCTTATTCCAAAATAAAGAGACTTACACAATTTAAATGAGGACAACATAATTTTTTTCCATGACACATAAAAATAATAGATTTGAAAAAATAATTGTTCTCATATTTTAGTAAAATTTCATATTATTATTATTTAAATGCAAAATAAATACTTTAAATTTTTACGAAATTTTACAGTATCTCCCCTTAAAAAAATTCGGTCCCCGAATTTAAAATCCAACTACGCGTACCTTCGAAGAGATGGGGAAATTTCTTTCGCGTCTCATCCTCGGCTTTCCAGGTGTCCTCCTTGCTGTTCGGTCCACGCCACAACACCTTTATAGAAGGGAGTACCTTAGATCGAAACTTCTTCACTTGCCGGTCAAGAATGGACACTGGCTGCTCAGTGTAAGATAGATCGCGCTCCAGCTGAATAGTCCGATGCTGAATAGCGTGAGAAGGATTATAAAGGTACTTGCAGAGAATGGATACATGGAACACAGGGTGCACATCTGGAAAACTGGGCGGGAGCGCTAAACAATACGCTACAGTACCCACCTTCTCTAGAATCTCGAAGGGTCTAATATATCTGGGACTGAGCTTTCCCTTTTTCCTAAATCACATCACACCCTTCATCGGAGAAACCCAGAGAAACACATGGTCACCCACAACGAACTCAAGCCTGCAGCGATGGCGATTAGCATAAGACTTCTGCCTGCTCTGGGCGGTCCTCATCCTATCATGAATCAACTAGACCTTCTCGGTAGTCTCCTGAATCAACTGAGGCCCTAGGTGGCTACTCTCACTAAGCTCGGTCCAAAAAACCAGTGACCGACACTTCCTCCCATGTAACGCCTCAAAAGGTGCCATCTGAATCGTCTCCTTGAAGCTATTATTGAAGGAGAACTCAATCAAGGGCAAGGGACGATCCCAACTGCCACCTAAATCTACCGCACATGCTCAGAGCATATCCTCAAGAGTTTGAATAGTACGCTCTGACTGGCCATCGGTCTATGGATGGAAGGCAGTAGTGAAACTCAAGCGAGTGCCTAAAGCATCCTGAAGTTTCTGCCAGAGACGGCTGGTAAACTGTGTGTCTTTATCAGAAACGATACAGGTCGGAACGCCGTGCAACCGCACAATCGCATCAATATAAATCTGGGAATACTTAGAATTCCGAAAGTGGTCTTTACCAGAAGGAAGTGAGCCGCTTTCGTCAACTGATCCACAATCACCTAAATGGAGTCATACCCTCTGCTGGACCTAGGTAGATCCACAATGAAATCCATAGAGATCTGCTCCCATTTCCACTCCGGAATGATAAAGGCTGCAACTCTCCTATCGACCTCTGATGCTCGGCCTTGACTTGCTGACAAGTCAGGCATCTCGAAACGAAGTCATACACATCCCGTTTCATCCCTTCCCACCAGTATACGTCTTGCGAATTGTGATACATTTTAGTAGACCCTGGATGAACGTTGTAAGCAGACTGATGTGCCTCTTCAAAGATCTCTTGTCTCAGCCCATCAGAGTCGGGCACACACAAACGAGTCCTAGACCGCAACACTCCCTCATTGTCGATCACAAACTCAGAGTCTCTCTCCTGCCGAACCTGCTCCAAAATATTAGATAATCGTGCATCCTCGGACTGTGCCTCCCTGATACGATCGAGCAAAAGTGGAAAAGCATGAACATGAGAAAATTGTCCTCATACTGATGTAAACTCAAACCGTATGCCACTGTCGCACAAAATCTGCCAATTCGCGGTTGACCGTCTCTGAACTGTGCCCAAATGAGACAAGCTACCTCCAGGCCTCCGACTCAAAGCATTTGCTACTACATTCGTCTTGCCCAGATGATAAAGAATCTCACAATCATAGTCCTTCACAGGCTCCATCCATCGATGCTGCCTCAAGTTCAGACCCCGCTACTGAAATATGTATTTCAAACTCTTGTGGTCAGTAATGATCTGGCACGACTCTCCATACAAGTACTGTCTCCAAATCTTAAGTGCAAAGATCATTGCGGCCATCTCTAAATCGTGGGCATGTTAGTAATGCTCGTGTTTCTTCAATTGCCGAGAAGCATAAGTAATAACTCTGCCGTGCTGCATTAATACGCAACCTAAGCCCACACGAGACGCATCACAATACACAGTGAAACCGCTTGAGCCTGACGGCAAGGATAGAACTGGCGTAGTCGTCAGACGGGTCTTCAACTGCAGGAAACTCTGCTAACACTCATCAGACTATAGAAATGGAACTCCCTTTCGGGTCAGCCCGGTCATAGGTGCAGCAATACGAGAGAAATCCCGCACGAAGCGACGGAATAACCTGCCAACCCCAAAAAGCTATGAATCTCAATCACTGAAACGGGTCTGGGCCAATGTTGTACCGCCTTAATCTTCTTTGGATCAACCTACATCCCGTCTCTCGTAATGATATGACCCCAGAATTCCACGCCGTCAAGTCAGAAAGCGCACTTCGAGAATTTGGTGAAAAGCTGATGCTCTCGCAGACTCTGCAACACAATCCTCAAGTGCTTCTCATGATCCTCTCGACTCCTAGAGTAGACCAAGATATCGTCTATGAAAAAGATAATAAACTGGTTGAGGAATGGATTGAAGATCCGGTTCATCAGATCCATGAATGTTGTTGGGGCATTGGTGAGCTCGAACGACATCACCAAGAACTCATAATGCCCATAGCGCGTCTGAAAAGCAGTCTTCGAAATGTCATCATTCCGAACCCGCAACTGATGATATCCCGATCGCAAATCAATCTTCAAAAAATATCCTACTCCCTACAGCTGATCAAACAAATCGTCAATGCGAGATATTGGATACCTATTTTGCACCGTAACCCAATTCAGCTGACGATAATCGATACACAATCTCATGCTGACGTTCTTCTTCTTAACGAACAGGACAAGAGCTCCCCATGGTGATACACTCGGATGAACAAGTCCTCTGTCAAGTAACTCCTGCAACTGATTTTTGAGCTTTTTGAGCTCTGTCAGGGCCATCCGATAGAGCGGTATGGAAATAGGCTCTGCGCCGGGGATCGGGTCAATGCAGAACTCATTATTGCGCTATGGCGGTAATCTGGAATGTAAATTCCATTTTTTCTTTCATATTTATTTTCTCATGTTTAGTTTTCCTCTAGATCTTGAGTCTGAAGAACAAGATCCACCCGATGAGAATTAAATTCTTAACTTATGGAAGATTTGTCTTGCGGATCTCAGATCCAGAGAAAAAACTAAGTTCTTTATAAAGGGTTAAACCCTTTTATCTATATATGATAGGCAAAGGAGATGTTTTGATCTCTGATTTTTTTCTTTACCAAGGGTTTGAGAGGAGCAAGAGGATTTTCTTCAGAAAGAGAATTAAATTTTCGGTTGTAGCTTCTATCTCTTTTGCAGAAGCTTATAGAGGTTTTTTTTTCTGTATGAGACTTAAAGTCTTGGTTCCTTTATATAGATGAGGAAAAACTGTTGATTAGTTGAGAGGATCCTTTATTTAAGAGATCTCGACTTGATTTCATAATCAAGTGGTGATTTTTAATTATCGTTGGATCTTAGATCCAAATCTCTCTGTTTAACAGAATATATTTTTCTTGTTTTTAACAAGATTAGGACAATATTTTCCCATATAAAATTTAATTCTGTCTCTTAATGATTTTTCAATCACCATTAGATTTTTAATCCAAGGGTTCTCTATTTAACAGAGCATATCTTTCTTATTTAGAAACATTAGGCAGATGTTTTTCCCTAATATAATTTAATTCTACCATTGGATTTTTGATCCAACGGCTTTCTGTTTAACAGAGAATATCTTTCTTGTTTAGGAGATATTTTCCCATGTAGAATTTAATTCTACCCGAAGAAAAACTGTTTCAACTCTGGGTGCTGACGCTCACGTGCTATGCACGTAGGCTTACCCATTGAATTTAATCCTTTCTGAAGCAAGTGCCCACGTGTGTTACACACAGGCGCTCATGTGCCTAAAACGTGAGGCGCTGTCATATGATCAATCCTATCAGAGATAGACGTCCACGTACTTTGCATGCAGGTGTCCACGTGCCTAACACGTGAGGCGCCGCCTTAGTATTTAATCCTAACAGAGATAGGCCTCCACGTTCTTTGCACGTAGGCGCTCATGTGCCTCACATATGAGGTGACACCTTAGGATTTAATCCTAATAGAGATAGGTGCCCACGTGCCTTGCACGCAGGCGCTCATGTGCCTTTCACGTGAGGCGCTGCTCTATTTTTTTAGGAGGGAACAAATGCCCCCCACTGTTGTTCTTACGTGGCTTGCACGTGAGTGCAACGGTGTCCAGCCTTTAAGCCGTCGGATCCGCCTCGGGATATGGGGAATTTGAACCGACCCCATCTCTTTATAAATAAGCCCTAGGCAACAGCTGCGCCTCCATTTCTTCTTCTTCTTTGAGAATTTTATTCTCCATTAGATCTTAGCTCTGTCGTGAAACTTAGTTCTTCGTTTTTCCATAAATCTGCGTTGCAGACTCATTCTGACCAAAAGTTTTTGGTAAGAGTCCTCTTCAATAGAGCTTAGCACTTGCATTTGGTACATTCTTCTTCAGAAATTTCAGAGTTCAACTCCATTTTAATTACAGAGCTTGGCTCTAGCATATTCCCTTTGGGGACTTCATTTGTTATTGATTGATCATTAAAAAGTGTCTTTGTAAATAACCGCAATCAAGACGGTGTCGTTATTAGCTAGCCACGATGAGTACGGGTCGTCCACAGGGAAACGTGAACACTTTTCTTGCTTTAGACGAGTTGATGAAAGATGGGTGATTATTTGTTATTATATTTTAAAATGGATATAAAATTTATAATAAAAAGGGCTTGTAGGGTTCATAGGACTTAGTAGTAATGGATGAATAATTAAAAATGACTCTTTTATCTTTTAATAGTTTAAAACTAGATCGATAGTGATGAATGTAGATTAGGGTTCTTGGAAGAAACTAGGGTTTCCCTACTGGTAAGCCTTGTCCTTTCATTGATCTCTATTCATGTCTAGCCCTTAACAAAACAAGTGTTGAACCAATCTCAAATCGTGGTCGAGCCTATCAATAAATTGGTAGCACGTCCGATAAGGATGTTAACATTTATTTTGCTAAAGTTTATAAGCTTTAAAATGTATAAAAGAAGTTAAAAGATTTTCTCATCCATTGTTCTACCCTATCCTACAAACCCTAGCAAGCTAGGAATTACTCGCTCATGGTTAACTTAGAAGAGAGGATGAAGATGAATGAAAACATAATTAAGATCCAGAAAAGTAATGCAGAAAGTAAATGCGGAAAAATAAATGCAGAAAATAAATGCAAAATAAAAACTACCTTTATTAATCAACTATTGAATTTACAATTCTCCTTAGAAAGTAGATTACAAGAACCCTAATTTGCTCTAGATTTCTCTCTTGTTGGAGGTAGATGAATAGATGATGATTACTCGGATACATGGATCCCTTGGATCTCTTGATCTCTTCGGTGATGATCTTCAATGTACAGCTCTCGGTCCCTTATATATTCCTTGAAACCAGAAACCCTAGATTCCATCTAAGAATATATGATGTTAATTTGGCCGCCCTTCCACCGCAACTTGGTGGAATCAGGATTTTGGATTTCTTCTGGTCTCTTGTATTGACATGTGGAGATCCTCTTTATGTCTAGATTCTGAAAATAATACTCTGAGTCTCTGCCATTGCCAGATCTCTCGATTTGCTTCTAAATTTTGGCAGATTCGGTTTTGATATCCCAATTTGACTCGGATCTCTTACTTGGATTCCAGACCTGAGCTAATATCTGCATAATATCTCAAATCATAGTGTTAGTAGCATTTGGTATTTTTGAGATATTATCCTAATCATTTAAATGATATAATATCTTAAGAATATTGATTAGAAATATTTGATATCATATACATATTTTAATTACTAAGATTTCATTTAAATATTATATGCATATATTTTTCCTCATTATGTTAATTATAATATAGAAATATATGATAATAAACTTTTGACAGATAAACCCTCATATGTTCTATATTTACAATAAACACCTTTTAGTACTTAACAATAGTAGAGAAAATATTTATTCAAATGTGCAATATTTTAGACTAATAGTTATCATAAAACTTAGTTCTGATTTTGATTTTAGATCATATCCACTTTGGGGATCTTCTGAAGTTTTGGCTTCATTTGTTATGACAGAACTTAGTTCTGATTTTGATTTTACATTATATCCCCTTTGGAGATTTCTTCATTTATTTTAATTTAACAGAGCTTTGCTCTAATAATTTTTAATATCAAATTCCCTGTTTTGAGGATTTTTAGGGGTTAACTTCACTTTATTTTTTAGAGCTTGGCTCTGATCTCGATCATTTTTCCCCTTTAGGGAAATTTTGGCATTTCATACCATTTCAGAGCTCAGCTCTAAAAAACTTTATTATAAAAATCCATTTTGGAGAATCTTTTTAGATTTCTCTACTGGGCACATGTTCCAATTGTTAATGAGCCGCCATTTTGATTCTGTGCCGCCCACTAATTTTTGGAGTTAGTGATTCTAGCATTTTTTTTGTTGCTAATTTTTCATCTGGTCTCTTTTTTGGTTCCATGGCTGGTCGTTTGTATGACATCGAGGAAATCGTCTCCTATGAAGAGATTCGCATTCAGGGTCGCCTTCAAGGCCAAGAGTATACCGTCACTCAATGCGCTGATGTGATGCGTCACTTCCACGATCACAATGGTCGTTTACTCCATCGCTTCTCTACCCTTTTGAAGATTGTCGTCGAATCGATTTGGGAAGCTTTACCCGAGCTTTTTGAGGCTATGCCGCTTCAGGCACTCGATGATGCTGATGACAAGGTACATTCAGTATATTTGATGGGCCTGATCTCAAAGATACAAAGAGATTATTTCGTGACTATTTTGTATCGCGTCTTCCAACAGAAAGAAATAATATCCACGTACCGGAGGATGGTATCAGCGGTAATCCCGAATCTTGCAACTGAGAAAAAATGCATAAGAAGATGGTCAATGAAGCTGAAGATACTTTACTCAAACTCGCCTTTGAGTTTGAGAACCCGTGTCCGGAATTTAGCATTTTGCCACTGTAAATCTTGAATGATATAGTAGCGCTTGCTTTTTAATCTTGTCTTTTGTTTTCCTTTGTAGTTGTTATTAGCTGACAGTATGTAGTTCCTTTTTTTTTTTCTGAAGTATGAATAAAAAGCATCTTTTTCTTTCATATCTGCACATTTCTTCTTCTTTTTTTGTGTTGAAATGGATTATATTATTTTATTTACTCATTTCGGAGTATTTAGTTTATCTTTCCCTTAGGTCTATAGGAAAACTCACCCTAACGTTAAATATAGATAACCCGTTGTTTTATGATAAAGGACCGTTAGGTTTGTGGTACTGGGTTGATTCCATCGTACCTTCGTGTTGGCTGATATATTCTCGATATGCAATCCCTTGAGTTGCAGCTCGAGTAGCCACACATTTGTTATGTCTCTGATCCCTTCTGAGGCTGGAAAAGACGTCTTCAAGTAATTTTCTTAGGTTGGAATATCCATATTACTATCAAAAGATCAAGCGTTAGGTATTGCCGTGGTGCTTTACTTGAGGTTAGGCCCGATTTGAAGCACCGATGAGTCATAACCGCACCTTTCTGGGGTGGAATGACATCCAATGATCTTTAGGCTTGCCATCAAGACCCCAAGCTAGGCACATGACGTCACTTTCCTTTCGCTTTGGTGTCGCACTAATTCTTCGCTGAAGTAGGGTAGAGATCTGTTGGAACTTCACCCGCACGTGCAAACGCGCATGTTTTGGAAAATAGATTGTTTTTAAGAAATAGTTGCGCACGCGAGCTCGATCTTGTTTTAAAATTTATAAACCGCAAGTGCACGACACGTTGTAGCGAGCCGGCAAGTACGGGTCGATCCACAGGGAATTGGAGATTAGGTTTTGTCGCTTAAGGTTCGAGAAACAAAAGAATTAGGTTTGGTTGTCACAAAAATATAAAATACGATATTATAGAAAACAAGTTAAAAAGAAGTGGCCGTGGCTTTGGCTCGGTTGGTTGAATCGCGGCGATTTCTTCGACGCTCCCTTGATCATGAGTTTTCTGTCCTTGTGTCGATCCCGACGCGAAGCATGACTTGTTAAGGCGGTTAAGAAGCAAAAGTCATCAAGTTGCCGATATTCGACGCAAAAAACGAAATGATTCCATTTTTTTCACTTACCATTTGTATGTCCAAGCTTGAGGTATCAACACTAAGCACAAGGGTTAGCAAGCATACCACAACATCAAAAACACAAATTAGCGAGTGAGAGCAAGTAGTTTTAGTGTTAATTTTGCTAAGTGTTTGTGATAGTATAGGGTATATGAAACCAAGAGGTTTGTTAAACCACTTGATCACAAGATACCATATCTAAACTTAGCATGCTTAACACTAAGTTGATTTTAACTTAAACTTTGGAAAATGGAGAGAAGGAGTGAATATGGTATATGAGAGGTTACCTTGTAACCATGGATTCAAAATACCATATCAAACCAATACATAAAGCAATCTTTAAGTTAGAATCACAATATAAGCACATTAAACAATAACAAGAGGAGGAGGAAGGCAAGGCCATTCATCTCACATCCTTACCATCGCCGCAACCAAAGATTAGTTACACATCATAATAAAAAGGAAAGAAAATAACAAAAGAAGAAAATAAACAAAACAAAGACAAATATATTAACACTTGAATGAGTTGAGATACAAAGTGTTTGTTACTTGTTCAACCTCCATAATGAAGCTCTCAAAAGAAAGCTCCAAGAGGGAAGAAGAAGAAAACCAAGTTTAAGCCAACACAACTCTCAAGCTAAACCAA
The DNA here is from genome assembly GCA_030015575.1 of Agapanthus africanus. Taxonomy (NCBI): domain Eukaryota; kingdom Viridiplantae; phylum Streptophyta; class Magnoliopsida; order Asparagales; family Amaryllidaceae; genus Agapanthus; species Agapanthus africanus. The sequence continues at coordinate 204,425,398 of JASDDO010000024.1, forward strand.
AAACTAAAACTAAACTATGGAATATGTGCATCCCCTCTCTCTAAATCTGTTCTGATATTTATAGGCCTCATTCCAGAATAAACAAACAACAAAAATAAGATGATGTGACCCTAAGAAATGACCAGAAGAAAAATGGGGATAAATAGAGACAGGGGACCCGGTGATGCCGGTTTTTTGGGGGGTCTCGCCGGTCCAATCTTGGGCTTTTGTGCTCGTATTGGCATGGTGATCTCTAGTGTACTCCATGATCCTACTGGTATTGTTTGGTTTGTCTAAATATACCTGGTTTGTACTCAGTAGAATTGGAGGGAAAGTGTTGCTTTATATCACATCATATCTTTTTGCATTTATCACACATCACACCCACTTGTGCTATGGGCAGCCCCCACCTAGGTCCAAGTACCAAAGAGCTATGTGCACACTTGTATTGTTTTGGACCAAAATTGTGTACACTTTATTTGTTGCAAAAGAACTCTTTGGATATCGATCAGTTTTCTGTTCTGATTGCAGTGTCGGCTCACTAATGTCATATCCGTGAATTTAAGTGTGTTTCCAGTATTTTGTCACGAATAACTGTAATCTGTTTTTACTGAGCAAACACTGGTTAATAGTACCGATATATAAAAAAATGGATAATGAATGAGTGGTATTAAAATGCAGTTTTCTTTGATGAACAAATACCCCCAAACTTATCTTTTGCTCGCCCCGAGCAAAACAAAATCCTAACCTCACTTTCGCAGGGAACACGATTGCACTGAGCACGTGCAACAAGCCGTTAAACCTCTAGGTGTCCCTAGTAGGAGGAGTGTTGTCTCCTGAGGGTTTTCAGCGGATTGCACCCACAAAATCCTGTCAAGTTAATGTCATGAAGAAAATGTTGATTCTAATCTTAAGTAAAGGATCATAGCTAGAAGTTCTATTATCCTAGTTAGAAACGTCCAACCCTATTTTTCACTCCTCACAATTTATTTAACATAAGCTTATACACGTCTATACGTTGTTGTGCGAATAATGTCGATAAGTTTTTAAGAACTTGATTAGGCTCATCATGTCATAAATACAGACCAGAATAGACTTCTAAAGGATTAAATGAGTTTCAAAAGACTTAATATTTTCTCAAGTTTCGTTCTCCAGTTAGATTTCAAGTTAGAATTTATATCATTTTTAACAGAAAACCAAGTCTTATTCTTCACTCCTACATTTCACTTGTTTTTGTTCATACACACCTTTCGTTATCGTGCAAAACGTCTTTATAAATATAAACCTTCATATCTCCGGTAAAAATTGTTTACAATAGAAAATTTGTCTTCGCCAAGATTATTCTCCTATAAAGAACCGTGAGGAATTTTAACTCGGAGAGAACACTTGCATAGCTTGTTTTATTTGACGATTGAAAACTTAGCGAGCTTTGGGTCAATGACTCCCAAACCAGATGGTTTTAGGGCATTAGGTGTGGAGACACCCTGAGGACTTAATTACCCAAGTTACCAAGTGTTGGATATGTATGCCTTAGAGGCCATTATTGTATAGTACTAGTTTGTATAATACATTTTGGAAGCTTGGGATATATACACGGATTTATGACAGTCTTGCTCGATATAGTAATATGGTACTTGGTTTGTATCTATCTTAATATGTGTATATGTTTCTTTTAACATATCGCTAATACATATTGGTGGAGCCCTTAGGATCTTTGCTTGACTACCAGCGTTGTGATGGCGATCACACTAGTGGGGGCTAGGTAGTCTATAAGCACATCCTTATACAGTTCACTAGTCGTAGGATTATCGAGACAGGGCATCGATACTCCAGAGTAGACTGGTGTATACGCTTCTCATCCCAGCAGGGGAGATGGTCTGTCCCACAGCCATCAGTACGTCGTACTGGAGATAGTATGCAGGTGCTTATTTGGTTATGAGTTACACTGGACATGACTCATCGGGAACTGTTGGTTGGTATTATACCTATCGTCAGTTAGCAGTTCCCAGGTGACATGAGTACAGCTTAGTCCATTGACTTGACACTGCTACTTCGCCTCAAGTGTGTTCCCACTGTTCTTTGATTGCTACCCTACCACGGCTCTATTGAGTTGTGCAAATAGGTAGTGGTTGGATGCAGTCCCGAAGCACTTGGAGGCAGTGGCGGTTAAACAGGATTCGTCTCTCCCGGTATTGGGGGTTGATATAGCGCTTTGTTTAGGAGAGCCGTTACATAAAGTCCCTGGCCAGGGAAAGTGAGATTTACTGGTAGGTGTTCCAGTAGTTTCTCAAGGTGTTCTGGGCTACACTCCGACACGACTTATACCGCTATTAGGGGTCTGACGTTTACCACCCCCTTAGGCCTGATATGCGATACTCTTAGTCGAACAGACATGACTGTACGGAGATTGTCACAGATAGGCTCAGTAGGAGTTTGGATGAGCTTGCTCGTCGACCTTCTTATCGACAGATACCTGGGTAGTCGTTACGCACAGCTAGTGCCGCTGACGTGCTTGTGGTTAAACCCACTACCTGAGTACTGTCGAGTCTTTAGAGTCCCACACAGAGGGTTTCCCAGCTTTGGACGAAACGAGTAGAGGTCGTATGGTTTTACGACAGGGTTCGATCACATACGTGTACTTGTGCACATGTGGTGTTCGAACGGAAAATACTAGTGGGCTTTGGTTTAAGCCGGATCCTATTATTTAATTAATGGATTGGCCTCGTCTCATAGTATTCGTGTTTCTCGGAATACAGATGCGGGTATGTATATACGGATGAGAGGGGGTATAGAAGGAGATACCTCATTAGGGTTTTGACCATTGACTTGGTCAAAACACATATGAGAAAAAGAAAAGACTTTGTTATTTTTGATAAATGATAATTTTTAGCATAGCTGCTTATGTTGACATTTTGACTTGGGTTGACCTTAGATATTTTGAGGAGATATTTTTGATCTAGATATTTTGGTGAGATATTTTTCAAGCCATGGTTAAGGTCATATATAAGCTAGCTATTCTATTTTTTTATTATCATTATCACAAATACTTTCTCTTTTTCTTCAAGCTTGCTTTCTCCTTCTTCCTCTCTCAAACCCTAGTGTATCATGTGATGATAATCAAGGGTTAGTGAGACTAAGCCACTCTAATTCGCACTCTACTCATTCTAGTCCACTTAGATTAGCAAGCTAAGTATTCTAGTTACCTCAAGTTGGAGGTTTAGCTCAAGGTTGGAGCTCTCGGGGGGATCATCGTTGACACAAGGAGGCCAAAGTTCAAGCATGATACATACTTGCATCGAGGAGCTTAAGAAGAGGATCGAAAACCCGAAGGACTTGTTTTCTTTAGGTATACATTCTATCATAGTAGATAGAACCCTATTTGCTAACTAGGTTTATGGTAAATATCCAGTTTAGCGTTGTTATTGCGCCAAGTTTTTGATCGTAGTAAAATTTTTGTTCCGCATTTGGCCACGGATGTTGGCCGGGGCGCTGCCATAACCCTTCATGGTATCAGAGACAGCCCATAAACCCAAGATTAGCAAGTTTAAATAATGTTAAAACAACGAAACCGAAACGACTCTGTAACATCAAAACCCAAACTGCAGTTTCTGTCGATTTTTAAAAGGCATCAAATTTTTTTTTAAACAACCGCAGAGTGATCCTTACATTGTGAGATGAACACTGACAAAAAACGACACAATTCTGAAACTTTTTGGCCGGCCACATAGAAGAAAAATCTGGCATCCTCGGTTTTTCCATGGCAGAATGTGTCGTGCTTTGGTCTTTGTTCTTGTCTCTTGTAGTTTGGGTTTCTGGTGTTGTTTGTTTTTTGCCCAAGTTTGATTCTCTGTTGTTTTCTGTACGGGGCAATTTGGAGTGTTTCGAAGTCGTTAAATTTGACACTGTTTAATAGTTTACAGTACATTCACTTTTATCTACGACCATGAATGTCATTTGATCGGTAAACTCGTCTGATTGCTATATGTTCTTTTAGACGGGTTTGCGAACGTGACATTCGCGTTGATGTTTTGTGCTTGTGCTGTGATTGTGGTTGGATAGTCGTGATGGATAGCAAGTGGTGCAATGTTAGCAGTATAGTTTATATTCATTTGTACATTTGATATTGCGGGGCGAGCGTCCGACATGTGGATTGCCGTCTTTGCCGGGTTGTACATTATTTTGGGGCACGACCGGGTTGAGGTCGATGTCACCATTTATACATATTATTTTCTTTTTATGTACTAGGATTACCCCACGGTGGAGTGCACGGATAGCCGGGTTCTAGAAGGCAACAAGCCCGCATCTTATGGCGTTGAGACGGAGGGGGCTTCATTCTAGAATTGGCAGGCTATTCGCCGCACTCGTAGGGGGTATAGTTTGACCCACGGAGGGGCGCCCAAGTTACCGGATTCCGTGAAGTGCTGGATGGCCTATTCACTTTGTTGAAAGGGACTGCCTCACTTCTGGGATTGGCGAAAACTTGCCGCGCTCGTAGGGGTCCAAGTTTTCATTGCACAGGCTATCCACACGACCGGGAACGTCGGGTTTTATTTGCGGCTCAAATGAAACCCGGGGCTCCAAGATTATCCACCATTCTGTATTGTTGGCTGAGATTCTGTGATGTTGATTATTATCATGCCTGGGACGAATGTTGTATATACTTATATATATACTAGTAGATATTGTATATGTTTTGCACCGGCGCTAGTCCAGCCCCCGCTCTGTCGTCAGTTAACTAACCTAACTGGTGATAACGAGGCCCAGTGGCGAATGCGGATGGCATATACGTACATTTTATTTTCGTTCTTTTCTTGTGTGATAGGTTAATTGATGGGATCGCATTAATTTTGATTAATGCAAGAAAATAATCCTAAAAGATGTTGTTGGAACAAATTTCGAAAAACTACAGTTATATTCTTTTGCTTTGCATAGTGGTATTCGGTCATGAATATCCAGCACCTCATTCTACGAGGCAAGAGCCGAGATCCCTTCGCAGGGAGGGACCTCTTGAGCTAAGTCTATACTGTAAATTACTCGGTTTTTCAAAACCAGAAATTTTCAAAAGGCGGAGCTTAAACCACTCCTTTTCAAAATTGCTCAGGTTCCCTCAACGATATCAAGTTCATTACGTTAACGGGTTTTTCGCCAAAAACCCAGCCGTAGCCCTCCGTCATTTCTAATTGGTATTTCTTAGTATTCGTGCTACGTATTTCATGCTCAGCCGAGGCGTAGTGTTCGGTAGCTATGTAATATTTTTCTGTAGCAAATAAAGCGATTGGTTGGGACAGTCGTGCGGTCATTTTGGCTCAGTCAAGGACTCGTACGGGTGTGTCTAATGCAATCAAGATAATGACGGGTTGAACTTGACTAGGATCCTTTGATATATTGGCTCAGTCAAGGTCACTTGGGTCTTAGGGGCCAAAACCACATCGGGAGTTTCAAACATACAGGAAACTTGCAGATTCAGCATACCTTATGGAGTGTAGTGACTAGAGTGGATTCCATCTAGGTCATTACACAATGATAGTTGGATCCCGATCCTACTGATGAGTTGGATTACTCTTGGAAGATTATTTCACTAAACAATAAATGCTATAAACCAAGTAGGTTTCTAGAATAGTGTTAGCGGGGCTACGCCTCCAGGGAAAAGAGGTTATATAATTAAGGAACTTCGCGAAAGCATTGGAAAACCTCCCTCGAAGTACCAACACTAGCCTGGATGTAAGGTTAAGCAAGTATTGTGACGTGCGATTAAATCCTGACTAGTTCTTATTTTAGGGTTTGAAGAAGAATTTGAGGAAACAGTGGGAGCCATCCTGGTTAGATAAATTAATAACCAATCTAATCTTGCAAGAGCACACGCTGAGTGTTTCTTTTCTCTCTCTCCAGGTAGCAACCATTTCACGCCCTAATCAAGATAATAAAATGTATCGCTTGATCGATCCGAATTCTTATTCGGGGTCGGGGAACGTCGGTTCGGCTCTAACTTACGACAACAGTCATAAGTATGAGCAAGGGAAAGAGGATTGTATGGATTCCAAGGAGACCCAAATGAAGAAGAAGCATACTATTGCATCTACTTCAGGTGTTCTTGTAATTGAGAACTGCTTTTCAGTTAGTCCTACCTCCTGGGTACTAGATACCGGATCAGGATCTCATATCTGTAATATATTGCAGGGACTGAGAAAAAGTAGGATAGTTTCACCTGGTGATATGTCCCTCAGGGTAGGGAACGGAGCACAAGTTAATGCTGCAGCCGTCGGTGAATACCACCTAGTGTTGCCAAATGGAAATACTATGATTTTGAACAATTGCTACTATGTACCTTCCATGGTTTGCAACATCATATCAGTTTCTTTACTTGATAAAGATGGATATAACTTTGTTCTTGATAGGAATATCATGAACATTTACCTTGATAAGGTACTGGTTGCAGAAGGTACACTGTGTAATGGTATCTATGTTCTAAATCAGAATGCAGTTCTCAATATACAAAACACACGCAAGAGGAAGAGTTCAGATTCGAACAAATCCTACTTGTGGCATTGTAGACTTGGTCATATCGGAGAGAAAATACTAAGTAAGTTACATAAAGATAGACTCTTGAATACGTTCGACTTTTCATCTTATGAAACTTGTCAGTCTTGTCTCAAAGGAAAGATGACCAAATCCCCGTTCACCGGACATGGAGAAAGAGCAGCAGAGCTCTCGGGACTCATACACAGTGATGTGCGTGGTCCGATGTCTATACATGCAAGGGGTGGGTTCTCGTACTTCATCACATTCACTGACGATCTCTCTAGATTCGGATATGTGTATCTTATGAAACACAAATCTGAAGCTTTTGAGAAATTCAAAGAATTCAGAAACGAAGTAGAGAACCAGGTTGGAAAAAGTATCAAGATCCTTCGATCAGATAGAGGAAGGGAGTACTTAAGCACGAAATTCCTAGAATACTTAAAAGAGAATGAAATTCTATCTCAGCTTACTCCTCCTTACAAACCACAGCACAACGGTGTATCGAAGCGGAGGAATCGTACCCTATTGGATATGGTTCGCTCCATGATGAGTAGTGCTGAGTTGCCTCTTTCATTTTGGGGACATGCACTTTTGACAGCGGCATATCTATTGAATGATGTTCCATCCAAATCCGTGCCTAAGACGCCATTCGAGATATGGAATGGCAAAAGGCCGTATCTTAAACGTATTAAGATATGGGGTTGTCCGGCCTATATAAAAGTACAAAATCCGGACAAATTGGAGGCACGTTCAGTTTTATGCAAGTTTGTGGGATATCCTAAAAATTCAATAGGATATCTGTTCTACCACACCGAGAAACAGAAGGTGTTTGTATCTCGCCACGCCACCTTTTTAGAGTGGCAATTTCTTGCAAAAGAAACAAGTGGGAATTCGGTAGAACTGGAAGAAATTCAGCGACCACAAACTAAAACTGAAGATTTGACAGAACCTCAAAATTCAATAACCCCAGACGAACCTCAGCCACTCCGCAGATCTGGTAGGATTTCTCATCCGCCCTAGCGATACTACGGTTTTCTCATAGACGGGGATTGAGAGGATTGCATCTTGGAAGAAGATGATCCTACCAGTTTCAGGCAGGCCATTATCAGTAGGGACTCTGATAAGTGGCTGGATGCTATGCGATCCAAAATGGAGTCCATGTACACCAATAAAGTGTGGACCTTGGATATTGCTCCACCTGGGGTAAAACCCATTGGATGCAAATGGATCTACAAAAGGAAACTTGGTGTAGATGGGTAGGAGGAAACCTATAAGGCTAGACTCATTGCAAAAGGTTTTCGTCAAAGACCTCGTGTGGACTAAGACGAAACTTTTTCTCCAGTGGCTATGCACAATTCCATTCGGATCCTACTTGCCATTGCTGCCTTCCATGACTATGAAATCTGGAAGATGGACGTAAAAACGGCTTTTCTAAACGGCAGTTTGGAAGAGTGCGTTTATATGGATCAGCCAGAAGGTTTTGTAGAAAGTGGGAGCAGCGGGAAGGTGTGTAAGTTGCTTAAATCCATTTATGGATTAAAGCAGGCATCGCGGAGCTGGAATATCTGTTTTGATGAAACAGTCAAGGAATTTGACTTCATCAAGAACGAGGATGAGCCTTGTATTTATAGGAAGATTGTAGGACGAACTGTCGTATTCCTAGTCTTGTACGTGGACGACATTCTTTTGATAGGAAATGACATTCGTATGCTACAATCGGTCAAGCTATTCTTGTTACAACGGTTCTCCATGAAGGACCTGGGTGATTCCTTGTGCATTCTGGGGATCAAGATCTACAGAGATAGATCCAAGAGATTACTGGGACTTTCACAGTCCAGGTACATAGAGACCGTACTAAAGAGATTTAGTATGGAAGATTCCAAGCGCGGTAATATACCCACATTGCATGGAATCAGCCTCTCCAAGAAGATGTCTCCCAAGACTGACGAGGAGAGGGTTCGCATGAGCACTATACCCTACGCTTCAGCGGTAGGATCTATAATGTATGCGATGCTATGTACAAGACCAGATGTAGCTTACGCGCTAAGCGTGGTGAGCCGGTATCAGTCAGACCCAGGTGAGAACTACTGGACAGCAGTGAAGAACATTCTCAAGTACCTGAGAAGGACTAATGAGATGTTCCTGGTTTACGGTAATGGAGACCTCAGGGTCGAGTCCTTTACCGATTCAAGCTTCCAGAGTGACAAGGATGACAACAAGTCTGTCTCGGGTTTTGTGTTTACCCTCAACGGAGGGGCGGTGTGTTGGAGGAGTTCCAAACAGGATACCGTCACAGGCTCGACGATGGAGGCTGAATACATTGCTGCAAGCGATGCCGCAAAAGAGGCGATCTAGATAAAGAAGTTCATTAGTGAACTTCAGGTGGTTCCGTTCATTGTTGACCCAATACCTTTGTATTTCGATAACAATGGGGCTATAGCTTTAGCGAAGGAACCACGGTCCCATCAGAAATCCAGACACATCTTATGGCGGTATCACCTGATCAGGGAGATCATTGATCGCCAGGAGATCGAAGTACGGAGAGTGGACACTAAAGATAACACGGCGGATCCATTCACAAAGGCCCTCCCTCAAACACAGTTCGAGCGACTTTTTGAGCTATTGGGTGTGCGGTACGCCAGCAGCTGTCCTTAGTGCAGACGTTGGGTATGCGGTACACCAATTACTGTCCTTTAGTGCAAGTGGGAGATTGTTGGATATGTATGTCCTAGAGTCCATTATTGTATAGTACTAGTTTGTATAATACATTTTGGAAGCTTGCGATATATACACGAATTTACGACAGTCTTGCTCGATATAGTAATATGCTACTTGGTTTGTATTTATCTTATTATGTGTATATGTTTCTTTTAACATATCGCTAATACATATTGGTGGATCCCTTAGGATCTTTGCTTGACTACCAACGTTGTAATGGCGATCACACTAGTGGGGGCTGGGTAGTCTATAAGCACATCCTTATACAGGTCTCTAGTCGTAGGATTATCGAGACATGGCATCGATACTCCAGAGCAGACTAGTGTATACGCTTCTCAACCCAGCAGGGGAGATGGTATGTCCCACAGCCATCAGTACGTCGTACTGGAGATAGTATGCAGGTGCTCATTAGGCTATGAGTTACACTGGACATGACTCGTCGGGAACTGTTGGTTGGTATTATACCTATCGTCAGTTAGCAGTTCCCAGGTGACATGAGTACAGCTTAGTCCGTTGACTTGGCACTGCTACTTCGCCTCAAGTGTGTTCCCACTGTTCTTTGGTTGCTACCCTACCACGGCTCTATTGAGTCGTGCTAACAGGTAGTAGTTGGGTGCAGTTCCGAAGCACTTGGAGGCAGCGGCGATTAGACATGATTCGTCTCTCCCGGTATTGGGGGTTGATATCGTGCTGTATTTAGGAGAGCCATTACACAAAGTCCCTGACCAGGGCAAGTGAGATTTACTAGTAGGTGTTCGAGTAGTTTCTCAAGGTGTTCTGGGCTACACTCCGTCACGACTTATACCGCTATTAGGGGTCTTACGTTTACCACCCTCTAGGCCCGATATGCGATACTCTTAGACGAACAGACCAGACTGTACGGAGATTGTCATAGATAGGCTCAGTAGGAGTTTGGATGAGCTTGCTAGTCGACCATCTTATCGACAGATACCTGGGTAGCCGTTACGCACAGCTAGTGCCGCTGACGTGCTTATGGTTAAACCCACTGCCAGAGTACTGTCGAGTCTTTAGAGTCCCACACAGAGGGTTTCCCAGCTTCGGGCGAAACGAGTAGAGGTCGTATGGTTTTACGACAGGGTTGGATCACATACGTGTACTTGCACGCGTGTGGTGTTCGAGCGAACAATACTAGTGGGCTTTGGTTTAAGCCGGATCCTAGTATTTGATTATTGGATTGGCATCGTCTCATAGTATTCGTGTTTCTCGGAACATGGATGCGGGTATGTATATACGGATGAGAGGGGGTATAGAAGGAGATACCTCATTAAGGTTTTGACAATTGACTTGGTCAAAACACATATGAGAAAAAGAAAAGACTTTGTTATTTTTGATAAATGATAATTTTTAGCATGGCTACTTATGTTGACATTTTGACTTGGCTTGACTTGTTGACCTTAGATATTTTGAGGAGATATTTTTGATCTAGATATTTTGGTGAGATATTTTTCAAGCCATGGTTGAGGTCATATATAAGCTAGCTATTCTATTTTTTATTATCATTATCACAAATACTTTCTTTTTCTTCAAGCTTGCTTTCTCCTTCTTCCTCTCTCAAACCCTAGTGTATCATGTGTTGATAATCAAGGGTTAGTGAGACTAAGCCACTCTAATTCACACTCTACTCACTCTAGTCCACTTAGATTAGCAAGCTAAGTGTTCTAGTTACCTCAAGTTGGAGGTTTAGCTCAAGGTTGGAGCTCTCAGGTGGATCATCGTTGACACAAGGAGGCCGAAGTTCAAGCACGATCCATACTTCCATCGAGGAGCTTAAGAAGAGGATCGAAGACCTGAAGGATTTGTTTTCTTTAGGTATACATTCTATCATAGTAGATAGAACCCTATTTGCTAACTAGGTTTATGGTAAAGATCCGGTTTAGGGTTGTTATAGCGCCAAGTTTTTGATCGTAGTAAATTTTTTTTTCCGCATTTGGCCACGGATGTTGGCCGGGGCGCTGTCAAAACACTTCACCAAGGCCACAAAACAAAAGACTCATTTTGTTCGCGTTTAAAATATTCTGAAAGCAGTGAAAACGGAGATATTTCCAGCTTTTTCTTTTTAATCCCAAAGACGTGTTCATATGGATAAGGTGTGTAATCACTCCAACAAGGTTCCAGATGGATTATTTTTCAGACTTTTAGCTTCTATTAAAACCTCAATAAAATCCTTATTGTGAACTATTCTTGATATTACTTAATTCAGAACAAACATGTTTGATCCTAAAGATGTTTATCAATTTTCAAAAGGTTGAGACATGTCAGACATTCATCTAATTCTCAAAAACATGACACATGTATAGTGATATAAAAGACGTATAACAACTACGGTTAAACTCAAAGGAGGGTTATCTTTCGGGTTTTCAATCTCTCGAAAAGGATTTAGTTATTTCTATCTTATCAACTGAACCGTCAGACTTCGAGTCTAAGTTCTCCCGCTAGCTAAAATGACGAAAAAGTTTTTATGTTTTTTGAAGAAATTTTTCAATTTTTAGGGGTTTTAGAATGTATGCAATATACACAAGATGCAGCAAAATAAACGCAGTGCTCAACCCCAAACTTGAGTTTTACGATGTCCGCATCGTTGCCCCCGTCTCTGGTAGCTAGACTTAGACATCATGGTGAGAATTTATTCACAAAAAAGAAAAATCTAAGACTAATTAAAGTATATACAAGTTAAGAGATTGCGTTAGTCCAGAAATTAATACCAGCCATTTAAAATTTTTGTCGATATATGGCCAGGGCCGGTAAAAGAAAAAGTATATAACAAAGAAAAATAAAAATAAAATGTATATGTTAGATGTTAGTGATGGGCATGGGTGTGTGAAAGTAAGGATCAAAAGACGCTGAATGCAAAGATGAAGTTTTGAAGGAATCAAAGAAATGTTGCCCGAATGAATTGAATGTTCAAGAAGTATTAGTTGAGTTTCGAGGTCAGCTTCGTTTAAAACCTGGAGTTCATCCTTAAAAAGTTCAGCAAAAGAAAGGTTCGTAGGATGTTCCCGAATTGTTTCTGACTCAAAGTCACCAAGAATATCAAGTTCATCCGCAAATATTTCCTCAAAACTCCGCATGAAAGACTGTTTCTCAAGGCTGTCTTCCTCCCTATGATCCTCCACAATCCTACTCTCGTCGCTACAGCTCACAACTTCCAATACAAGCTCTCCCTCATTACATTCATATATGGGTAGGTTCATGTCATCTAAAAATGTTGGTTCCCACACTAACGTTTCTTCCGAAACAATATCAACAGGTGATACAAAAATTGTGGGTTCCTGATCTTTGATTTCCTCTAACAATCTATCACAACCATACCCATCAAATTCACAAACTTCCTCTTCTAAAATTGGAGCGCAACAATCATTCGGTGCAAGAATTTCTTCTTCAAGTAGGATATCGGTTAAATCAACCTCAAGATTATAAGTGACAAGAGGCGCAGTTGGTACCTGAAGGCTAGTGTTGGACTGACTTCGAGGGTTTTCTTGTTTTTCCTGATAACACGCAGTCAACTCAATTGCATCATCATCTATGAAATCATCAAAATTTGTTTGTTCGTTTATCTCATTCAGGTGACTTCCTAGATGACAGACATTGACTTTATTGGATTCCAATTGACAGTGTTCACTCCCTAGAATCCTCACAGCTACATGTTCTTCGATTCTACCCAATGATTGGGCTTGAACAAGAAACAATTGCTCAGATTGTTGCATGAACAGGGCTAGCGTCGCAGCTGTTTGATTCTCGACTGCAGTCATCACTTCAATACATTTCTCTAAAGCGGTCAACCTAGCATCCATCTCACTATCATACCCTAATGGAGTGTCAGTTGTTTCAGGTTGGGAGGGTTGTGAAGGTGGTGATGCTAAAGCTGTCATCCTGTTGACCTCTTTCTCCAAGTTTTCAATCATATGGTCTATGTTTGAAGTGGGACTGGGTTCAAGAGTGTTAGGTGGGTGACCGATATCAAAATTCTGGGACGGTTGGACACCCCCTAAGAAAGGACAGTTTTCATGAATGTGGGAAGAATCTTGGCAATTTGAACAAAAGAATTGGGTATGAGTATAAACAAAAGAATGTGGATCGTGAAGAATCAAATCAAGCTGTGTATCACCCATATTAACAAGAATTCACAAATATCACAAAAACAAAGAATATCACACCCCTAGCAGTCTATGTTATGCTAAGTCAACTAGACCTGCTCAAGAACCTGATTGTCGAAGTAAAACTGTGTCGAGAAACTGGCTCAAGATATACAGATCACGAAGCCAGGTAAGTGCAGAGATAAGGGGAGGTTATCCAACGCTTTCGCGAAGTTCCTTAATTAGAATAACCATTTCTCTTTTGGCGGTTTCGCCGTGAACACTTGCCTAGACACCCCGTGAATAATATACCGTTAAGCGGTGTTCTAAACACAGTTAACTTCTCCTAATGAGTGCGAATTCCTTAAAGTCAGAGTTCTAATTGATTTTAAGAATTATTGTGGGTATGCAAGAATGCAGTTTTGTGATTTGTGGGCTACGGAGAAAGACGATGAAATCCTTTACCGTATCTTGTTTGGTTTCGTGCCCTTAATATCCGTATTACGATGCAAATGCGCAATTCAATAAAAGAATTTAAGAAATCAATCAAGCAATTCTTTTTCATTTTAAGCTTAAGCGTTGCAACAAATACGGGTTAGTTCTCTGTTCAATGGTGGCAAATTGTGCGAAAAATCCTGCAGAAGATAGAATATTGGAATGCATCGGATTTGAGCGAAAGTGTTAGAAAATACATACCAATGTGATTTGGGTTAAGAAACCCCTGTTGAAGTGATTACGGATATTTGAATGTTCACTTGCACGGGTCAAACTACCCGAATCTTTGGCACTGCACTTCACTAACGTTTTGAAATTGAATTTGGACCTCGCTCCGCACGATCGCTTCTCGTAATCCCGTCGAAATCTGAAAATGTCGGAAAATACGATATTTAGTGTAAAAGCGATATATCTGCCCAAACTCCTGCACACACAAAATTATAAAAATCAAACAATACCAATAGCGTGCTAACAGTGCACTGGAGATCACACAAAAAGAAAAATTTCAATACACCAAGAGGGGACCGGTGGCGCCGGACTTTTAGTGCATGTCGCCGATCAATTTTAAGAGTCGGGTGCTCGAATTTTGTGTGGCTCCTCCAGGCTGTATTATTATTCTACCGATTTACTTTGATTTTTAAATTTAAGCACAGGGTGTTAGTAGGTTTTAAAGATAGAGAACAAAGTTATAAGTTTTGTCGTTTTGTTTGTTTTGAAAAAAATTGGTTAATGGTTAGTTTGTAAGTACGAACCAGAAATAACAATACCTAATGACTACCAAATTCCCGGCAACGGCGCCAAAAACTTGTTGGGACTTCACCCACGTGCGCAAATGTGCATGTTTTGGAAAAGAGATTGTTTTTAAGAAATAGTTGCGCACGCGAGCTCGATCTCGTTTTAAAATTTATAAACCGCAAGTGCACAGCGCGTTGTAGCAAGCCGGCAAGTACGGGTCGATTCACAGGGAATTGGAGATTAGGTTTTGTTGCTTAAGGTTCGAGAAACAAAAGAATTAGGTTTGGTTGTCAATAAAATATAAAATACGATATTATAGAGAACAAGTTAAAAAGAAGTGGTCGTGGCTTTGGCTAGGATGGTTGAATCGCGGCGATTTCTTCGACGCTCCCTTGATCATGAGTTGTCCGTCCTTGTGTCGATCCTGACGCGAAGTATGACTTGTCAAGACGGTTGCGAAGCACAAGTCATCAAGTTGCCGATATTCGACGCAAAATACGAAACGATTCCGTTTTGTTCACTTACCGTTTGTATGTCCAAGCTTGAGATATCAACGCTATGCACAAGGGTTAGCAAGCATACCACAACATTAAAAACACAAATTAGCGAGCGAGAGCAAGTAATTTTTGTGTTAATTTTGCTGAGTGTTTGTGATAGTATAGGGTATATGAAACCAAGAGGTTTGTCAAGCCACTTGATCACAAGATACCATATCTAAACTTAGCAAGCTTGACACTAAGTTGATTTTAACATAAATATTGGAAAATGGAAAGAAGAAGTGAATATTGTATATGAGAGGCTACCTTGTTACCATGGATTCAAAATACCATACCAAACCAATACATAAAGCAATCTTTAAGTTAGAATCACAATATAAGCACATTAAACAATAACAAAAGGAGGAGAAAGGCAAGGCCATTCATCTCACATCCTTACCATCAGCACAACCAAAGATTAGTTACACATCATAATAAAAAGGAAAGAAACTAACAAAAGAAGCAAATAAACAAAACAAAGACAAATATATTAACACTTGAATGAATTGAGATACAAAGTGTTGGTTACTTGTTCAACCTCCATAATGAAGCTCTCAAAAGAAAGCTCCAAGAGGGAAGAAGAAGAAGGAAACCAAGTTTAAGCCTACACAACTCTCAAGCTAAACCAAAAATTAAAACTAAACTATGGAATATGTGCATCCCCTCTCTCTAAATCTGTTATGGTATTTATAGGCCTCATTCCAGAATAAACAAACAACAAAAATAAGATGATGTGACCCTAAGAAATGACCTGAAGAAAAATGGGGATAAATGGAGACAGGGGACCCGGTGATGCCGGTTTTTTGGGGGGTCTCGCCGGTCCAATCTTGGGCTTTTGTGCTCGTGTTGGCATGGTGATCTCTAGTGTACTCCATGATCCTACTGGTATTGTTTGGTTTGTCTAAATATCCCTGGTTTGTACTCAGTAGAATTGGAGGGAAAGTTTTGCTTTATATCACATTATATCTTTTTGCATTTATCTCACATCACACCCACTTGTGCTATGGGCAGCCCCCACCTAGGTCCAAATACCAAAGAGCTATGTGCACACATGTATTGTGTTAGACCAAAATTGTGTACACTTTATTTGTTGCAAAAGAACGTTTTGGATATCGATCGGTTTTCTGTTCTGATTGCAGTGTCGGCTCACAAATGTCATATTCGTGAATTTAAGAGTGTTTCCAGTATTTTGTCACGAATACCTGTAATCTGTATTTACTGAGCAGACACTGGTTAATAGTACCGATATATAACAAAATAGATAATGAATGAGTGGTATTAAAATACTATTTTCTGTGATGAACAACATCCGAATGACTTGAGCTAGGAATATGATATTGCTCCGATTTTATTTGACAGTTGCGTGCACACCCTGTTGGAATGAAGAGGAACGTAGATAGTCTCTAGGTTATAGATGTACTGTCGAGACTTGGTTCTTCTTTTGACGAAGTATGGTGGGAAAATATGGTTCCCTTTCTTTCTTTTAAGCCCGTGGATTGTATACAAGAGTCGGCGTGGACCTACTTGTATGGCAGAATTTTTTTTATTTTGTTATACCTTTTTATTTTCGCGATGCTCTTTCTTTTCAGCTTTTTATATCGCGAAAGTCGCGATTGCCCAATCATTTCGGCTATTTTATTCGCGGTGCCCAATCATTTCGGCTATTTTTTTGTTTTACTCGTTGCTTTTTATTGCAAGTTGACTTATCATTTCGGTTATTTTTCTTTTTTCCATACTCATCAATTTTGTTATGAGTCGGAGACTTGGTATGATGATACCTTATTTGGCATCAGTATTGCTACAACTGGAATATTTCCAGGAGAAACTCATCATATGCCATTACCAATTTTACCTAATGATGGTTTAGCTAACAGGTTTAGATCCCTGCTAACTAAGGATTTTTTTGACTTTACGAGCCGTAAGTGTCTCATAAAGGTATTTCTCCCTATGAGTCATGAGGATCTCATAAGTTTATTTTCTCCTTTGGAGTCGTGGGGACTCCTAAGTGGTATTTTCTCTTGCAAGTTGTAAGTATCTTACAAGAGTATTTTCTCCTTTCAAGTCGTGGGGACTCGCAAGTGCCATTCACCATGAGTAATATTCCTCGTTTTTTGTGGGACTTGGTTGAGAATATATTTATTTATGCCCGTACATTATATACAAGGGTCATTATTGGACCACTTGTAGGGCATAAATTTATGGGGTTATGATGTCTTAAGAACAGGCTTAGGTCCCTGTGACTTAAGGCTTTTGAATTTTATAAGCCGTGAGCGTCTTATAGAGGGTATATTCTCCTTACGAGTCATGAGGATCTCGTAAGTGTATTTTTTTCTTAGAAATCGTATGGATTCCTAAGTGTGTTGTTCCTTTGTGAGTCGTAAGGATCTCACGCAAGTGTTTTCTCCTTACAAAGTCGAGAGGACTTTGCAAGTGCATCTTTCTTTTCTTTTAACGAGTTCGGGTCCTTTTGGGTTTTCACAAGCTCGCCGGTAGTCCTGCTGTTTTTACTCACGGCGCCCTTTCGTTTTTTCATCTGTGCCCATTTCGCTTATGAACATACCTTTTTTTGATGAGACAGGCGGCCCGTAAAGTAATACACTATCAGCTGTAGTTCATGGCATTTTTCGATGGACGACATCATATGGGGCCTGGGAGAGATATGAGTCGTTTTATGCCCGTGGATTGTATACGGTGCTCGATATGGAGACCCACCGTAGGGCAACATGCTAGTTTAAAGATATCACGGTCCATGGGGGTATGATGGAATATGGCTTGTTTATGTCCGTGGATTGTATACGTGGGTCAATATGGAGACTAGTCGTAGGGAAACATACTAGTTTAAGGACATCTGGGTCTGATATTAGTTTAGGGATGTTTCGGTCCAACATCATGTATATCATGAAGAATATGTGGGGTAACATATTAGTTTAGGAACGTTTCGGTCCAACATTCCCGTGTTTGGGACATATATTAGTTTAAGGACATTTCGATCTAATATTAGTTTAGGGACATGATCGCACGCCAAAAGCGTGTCGTGTATTTAAGAGTTCTAAAGTTTAACCGCGATCAGGACGGTGTCGCTTTGCAGCTAGCCGCGATGAGCACGGGTCGATCCACAGGGAGATGGTAAGTTTTTAGGCTTGTTTTAACGAGTTAACAACGTGGTGGATTTGTTTGTTATCTAACCTATGTGTTATATTCAAGTATAAGGCTTGTTAGAAAACGATAGGATAGTTAAGTTAATGGATTCCGTATTCAAGTACTTTGAGCCGAACTTAACCAATGAAGTTAGAACAATCGGCAACAACGTGGATTAGGGGACTTAAGCACGGTATTCATGGAATCCAGCTTATTGACCCTTGTCCGTCCGTTCTTGTCTATTGCTTTCGCCTCCGGCCAAACCGAATACAACTGGTCACGGTTAGGAATCACCTTTACCTTGGTAGGGTAGGATGCCTAACGGAGCGCTTGCGTAAGATTTGGGCGGAGTTTCAAATGGAAAAGACGGGAAAAGGAAATGAAAAACGAAACGTTAACTTACAATATCTTTCTCTTTTCCTAACAACAATATTCACACCATTCACAAAAAAAACCACAAAGAGATAACAAAAGAGAAGAATAAAGAAAAGAAAAGATTACAAGCAAGTAATTAAAGTGCATGGAATTTAAGTGCGAGAATTAAAAGAGCAAGAATAAAATGCAAGTAAGTAAAAGATTAGGAACCAAAGAACATATTGCAAGACATGGGTTCAATAACCCAAACTTTAACTTGCAAGCTCAATAAAGAGGTTGCAAGATCAAGAGAGGGCAAAGAACTCATGGTGAAGGAAGCACAAAAGAACACTTTATTAACTTCAAGAATGATACAACCCCTTGAGATCAATAACCAACCCTTAAACTTTCAAGCTCAATGAAGAGGTTGAAGGATCAAGAGAAGGTTAAGAACTCAAGGGGACTAAGCTATTTACAAGAAAGGAGAATAGAAAACTTAGACAAAGAATGACAATCCAAGACTAAAGAATGACTAAAGAATGATCTTTGAACCTTTGCCCCATGGTCTGTATTTATAGGCTCCAAAGAATGGAGGGAAATTCGAATTTTTAAATCAACACAAAATCTTTAGCATTGAATGCTCATTACTTCATGTCCATTTATGACTTGATTCTTGTCTTCCCCATCATGGTCCATGCTGATTTGTTTATTTGAATTTGATTTGCACTCAGTTTTGGAAGGAAATTTGAATCTTTAAATCACACACATAATCTTCACCATTAAATGCTCATTACTCTATTCCCACATGTGGCTTGATTCATGGCTGCCCCATTATGGCTCATGCTGATTTGTTTAATTGACTTTGATTTGATTTCAGTTTTGGAAGGAAAAAATCAACACATGATGTTTAGCCTTGAATGCATATAATATTTTGCCTTGAATGCATATCCACATGTGCCTAAAAGTCTTGTGTACACATTTGTTGTGTTGGACCATTTAGATAGAAAAATGTGTATACAAACTTGTTGCAAAAAGGGACTCCTGAAGTATCGGTCGGATTGCGGTTCTGGTTGCAGTGTCGGCTCTCAATTGATATATCCATGCTTTTAAATGTATTTCCAGTATTTTATCACGGATACCTGTAATCTGTATTACTGAGCAGACACTGTTTAATAGTACCGATAAATACAACAAATAGATAATTAATGGGCGGTATTAGAATGCAGTTTTCTGATATGAACAAATACCCCCAAACTTATCTTTTGCTCGTCCCGAGCAAAATCATTTATTCACAAAAGAAAGTCCTATCCGCACTTTCGCAGGGAACGCGATTGCACTGAGCGTGTGCAACAAGCCGTTAAACCTCTAGGTGTCCCTAGTAGGAGGAGTGTTGTCTCCTGAGGGTTTTCAGCGGATACTACCCACAAAATCCCGTCAAGCTAGTTTTGCGAAATAACTATAATTCAAACCCTAAGGTTTTGTTTTAAAGATAAAAATTCTATTATCCTAAATTTACAACTATCGAACCTTTATTTTTCACACCTCGCTTGTCATTTAACTTAAGATTTTATACGTCTTTACGTGCAGTGTAAATAGTGCCGTTATGTTTCAAAAGGATCGATTAAAGTCGTCTTGTCAAAAAATAAATCCCAGATAAAAATTTAAAAAGGATCACATAAGTTTTATAAAGAGTTAAGTATTTCTCAAGTTTCGTTTTCCAGTAGGGTTTCAAATTCAGAATTTCTATCTTCCTTAACCGGAAACTAGGTCTTATTTTTCACTCCACCTTTTTCTTGTTTTCATTTCATACACATCTTTGTGAACGTGCAATAGTCTTTATCATAGAATGAAACCTTCATATCTCCGCTAGAAATATTTTTATAAAAACCCGTCTTTTGTCAAGATTATTCTCACACAAAGAACCGTTAGGAATTTTAACTCGGAGAGAACACTAGCTTGACTTTGTTTTAGTCTGGACTTTCTAGGCTTCTTAACGAGCTTTGGGCCAATGCACCCAAACCAGTGGGTTTTAGGGCATTAGGTGTAGAGACACCCCAGCGGACTTAATTACTCAAGTTACCTAGGCCCAAAAACAAAAGACAATTTTGGCGTGAAAATCATAACGATTTAATGCGAATGGAGATATAACCGGTAGTTCAATTATTTTTTTGATAAAAGACGTGTTTAGTGGGTTAGGTGTGTAATCATTCCAATCAAGTTCCAGATGGGTTATTTTTCAGAATTAGTTCCAATTAAGGCATCAATAACATCCCTTCATATCCGCTTCACTTCATAAACTATTCTTGATATTACTTATTTCAGAACAAACCTATTTGATCCTCAGAAAATAATTTATCCATTTAAAAGTTTTCAGACATAATAGACTTGTCATCTAATTTTCAAAACTCACGACACGTGCAGTGTGATGTAAAGACGTATATTAGCTATAGTTAACTTCAAAGGAGAGTTATCTTTCAGGTTTTCAAAATCTAAAAATAGGATTTAGTTGTTCCTATCTTATTAAACAAAACGGTCGAAATATTGAATCTAAGTTCTCCCACTAGCTAACTTGGCGACAAAGTTTTTATGTTTTTAGAAAATTTTCTGATTTTTATGGGTTTTTAAGTAAGTATGCAAATGCAGAATGTACAAATGAATGCGAAGGTAGAAAGCTTACCGAGCACACCCCCAAACTTAAACTTGACAGTGCCCTCACTGTCAGGCTACACCCAGAGGGTCAAAATTGTCGGTGCCTTCCCAAAACCAAATTATATACAAAAATAAAAACCAAAAATATGTACACCAAAAGGTTCCCCCCAAACTTAAGTGAAACAGTGTTTCCACTGTTTAAGCGGTAAAGTTCAGAGTTTAGGGGGGGAAGAACAATATCAAGCTATACAAGGTCTTACAAAGGCCGAAAGTAAGCACCAACCATTCAAAAGTTTTATCTCTATTATGTGCAGGTTGGTGAAAGAATACGGTGAGGAAAGAAATGGAGAATATGAGAGACCGTATGCGAATAGAAGTGGGATACGGTCTCGGTATATAAGAAGAATAGCGGAAGGGAAAAAGAAACGGAGTACGAACTTGAGGGTGGAAATGGAGTGAATAGACTAGCACAATTTGTGATGAACGATGTGTACAAAGCGATTGTGCTAATTTATTAACCCGTCGAGAAATTGGGTCAAATCCCTCAAGATTCGCGAGAAAACATGGGTATACCGAACTCGGTAAACCAGACACAAGAAATGAAAGTGATACGGTGTCTTGCAAGGTCGGAACGATGGAAAGGGTGGAGGAAAGTGATTGAGGAGGGGTATCAGGTAAAGGATCAGGAGGGTGTACACAGTCAATGGAAGGGATAGGATGAATTGGAAAATCTGACTCATCAATTAAAACTGGTTCATCCTCAAAGTTATCCTCAAATGTCTCCTCAAAATTCAGCTTATCCATGCAATACTCTTCAAAATTCAAACGCATATGGGGTTCGGGAAAAACATTTAATGACTCGGGATGATGAATTGGAGAGAAAAACTCATCCAAATCTACAGGTTCATCATCCAAAATATTCCCAGCGTCAATATCCTCAATCAAGTGAAAATCAATATCCTCAGACACCTCATCAAAAGCATGGATTTCAATCAATTCTGGTTCTAAGATGGAGGTGTAGAGGTCAAAAGGTTTAGGACTGGTTTCACTTGGAAGGGACCCTTCACAATCGGGTAAATCAAATACTACAAAGTCGCACAACTTATTAACCCTTCTATCTTCAATTGGTGAATCGTTTGGAACATTAGATAGACATTCAAAACCGGAGTCGTGTAATTCAAGTTGATACGGGTAGGTTCGATTTGGAAGGGTATACAACTCACTCTCTCCACTCAAATTCTCAACCTGTCCAACCGCCTCTTCATACATTTGAAAATTTGGAGATAGTTTGAAACTAGCTACCGGGTCACTAGGTTGTTTGAGGGCAGCTATGGACGCATTCAAATCCATCATCTGTTGGCATGACGCTACCCTAAAGTCTTCCAACGACTGTTCTAGACTAGACATAGGTTGTGACGGGGTTTTAGTAAAAGATTCGAAATTGTTTGGATACTGGAAACTCCCAAAAGGTTGTTCAGAAGCAATGTCTAGGGCAGGTGCAAAAGTTGGGTAGGACTGGTAGGAATTTAATGATTGGACAGGGGTAGGATCAACATACGAATAAGAAGGTGAATGGAATTGTTGATCCAAAGAATTTGTAGTGGTGAAAGGAGTGAAAGATCGGCTACGGGATTGTTCAATATGTTCATCGATGGACGAAGGACGGCTTGCAAAAGAGGTATCAACATAAGAGGGAGGTGAGGGTTGAAACGGTTGATACAAAGTGGATTGCGGAGTGCAAGTGTTTGTCCTAGACGCGTCTATGCGATCTTTCAATGAAATTTTGGGCATGGAGGGATCGTTCGACGTTCGGCCAAAGCAAGAACCGTAGGAAGTTATGTCTGGTTGTGGGTACCAAAGTTCAGCAAGGGTTTTTCGAGGTGGGGTACCCATGTTATGGAGAGAGAAAGAAAGAAAGGAAGAGAAAAGGAGGGAAAAAGAATGTGATTTTTTTTTATTAGTTATTAACAAAAGAATGAAATATACACACAAAAAGAATCTGGACCAAAAACAATCACGACACAAAAATACCACACACCTAATCGTTCTAGGGTTCACCTAGGTCAACTAGACCTGCTCAAGAACTTGATTGTCGAAGTAAAACTGTGTCAAGAAAAGGGCTCAAGATATACTGATCACGAGGCCATGTAAGTGCAGAGATAAGGGGAGGTTTTCCGACGCTTTCGCGAAGGTCCTTAATTAAATAACCCTTTCTCTTTTGGCTGTTTTGCCGTTAACACTTTCCTAGACACCCCGTAAACAATATACCATTAAGCGGTGTTCTAAACACAATTAACCTCTTCTAGTGAACGCGAAGTCCTTAAGGCTTAAAGTCTAATTTCTTTTAAAATTTGTGCGGGTAAACGTTATGCTCAAGTTCGTGATTTGTGGGCCATAGAAAAGGTGATGAAATCCTTTACCGTATGTTGTGGGGTTCGCTTGCCCTTAAGTCCGTATTAATATATGCAATGCGCAATTCAATGAAAAAAATTTATTCAAAGAATCAAACAATCGTTTTTTTTAGTTTAAGCTCTGCACTGCAACAAATACGGGTTAGTCAATTTTTAGCGTTTGCTAGCGAACTTACAAAGAATCCTGCAAATATTTTATATTGGAAGCGTCGGATTTGAGAAGAAGGTGTTAGTAAAGTACGTACGGTTAAGTTGTAGGTTAAGAAACCCCCGTTGAATCGAATCCAAGTAGCTTGAAAAGTTCGCTTGCGCGGGTTAAACTACCCGGATCTTTGGCACTGTACTTCGTAATCACCCTAGCTTTGAATGTACATTTTGCTCCCCATAATCGCCGTTCGCAATTCCGCAAAATCTACAAATGTCGGAAAAACGGATTATTATTGCGAAAAAGCGATACGAATGCCCAAATAGCTGCACACTAAAAATTATAAAAAAACAAACAATACAAATAGGACAAAAATAGAACACTGGAGCACAGAGGAGAAATTGGAGGCAAAAGGTGGTGAACGGGCCGGCGTCGCCGGTTTTGGTGATGATGTCGCCGGCCAACTTGATGAGGTAGGGCTCCAAATTTCAACAGTAGTCTCAGTATTCCACTAATGCCACACTGGTATTGTTTATCTTTTTATTTTAGTTACAGAGTGCAAGCAGGTATAAAATCCAGAGAGCAAAAAAAAAATGAGTTAAGAATGTTAGTTTTTTTTTTTTTGGTTTTGAAAATTTTGAGATTTTTAGTTTGTTTTGAAAAAGTGTTAGATGGATATTCACAAGATTAACCCGAAATAACAAAAACTAAAAACGTTACCGCCTCCCCGGCAACGGCACCATTTGGTCGCACGCCAAAAGCGTGTCGGATATTTAAGAGTTCTAAAGTTTAACCGCGATCAGGACGGTGTCGCTTTGAAGCTAGTCGCGATGAGCACGGGTCGATCCACAGGGAGATGGTAAGTTTTACGTTCTTGTTTTAACGAGTTAACAATGTGGCGGATTTGTTCGTTATCTAATCTATGTGTTATATTCAAGTATAAGGCTTGTTAGGAAACGATAGGATAGTGTAAGTTAATGGATTCCGTATTCAAGTACTTTGAGCCGAACTTAACCAATGAAGTTAGAACAATCGGCAACAACGTGGATTAGGGGACTTAAGCACGGTATTCATGGAATCCAGCTTATTGACCCTTGTCCGTCCGTTCTTGTCTATTGCTTTCGCCTCCGGCCAAACCGAATACAACCGGTCACGGTTAGGAATTACCTTTACCTTGGTAGGGTAGGGTGCCTAACGGAGCGCTTGCGTAAGATTTGGGCGGAGTTTCAAATGGAAAAGACGGGAAAAGGAAATGAAAAACGAAACGTTAACTTACAATATCTTTCTCTTTTCCTAACAACAATATTCACACCATTCACAAAACAAACCACAAAGAGATAACAAAAGAGAAGAACAAAGAAAAAAAAAGATTACAAGCAAGTAATTAAAGTGCATGGAATTTAAGTGCGAGAATTAAAAGAGCAAGAATAAAATACAAGTAAGTAAAAGATTAGGAACCAAAGAACATATTGCAAGACATGAGTTCAATAACCCAAACTTAAACTTGCAAGCTCAATAAAGAGGTTGCAAGATCAAGAGAGGGCAAAGAACTCATGGTGAAAGAAGCACAAAAGAACACTTTATTAAACTTCAAGAATGATACAACCCCTTGAGATTAATAACCAACCCTTAAACTTTCAAGCTCAATGAAGAGGTTGAAGGATCAAGAGAAGGTTAAGACTTCAAGGGGACTAATCTATTTACAAGAAAAGAGAAAAGAAAACTTGGATAAAGAATGACAATCCAAGACTAAAGAATGACCCTTGAACCTTTGCCCACTGCCTGCTTTTATAGGCTCCAATGGAGGGAAATTCGAATTTTTAAATCAACACAAAATCTTTAGCATTGAATGCACATTACTTCATGTCCATTTGTGCCTTGATTCTTGTCTTCCCCATCATGGTCCATGCTGATTTGTCTATTTGAATTTGATTTGCACTCAGTTTTGGAAGGAAATTTGAATCTTTAAATCAACACAAAATCTTTAGCTTGATTGCACATTACTTCATGTCAATTTGTGCCTTGATTCTTGTCTTCCCCATCATGGTCCATGCTGATTTGTCTATTTGAATTTGATTTGCACTCAGTTTTGGAAGAAAATTTGAATCTTTAAATCACACACATAATCTTCACCATTAAATGCTCATTACTCCATTCCCACATGTGGCTTGATTCATGGCTGCCCCATTATGGCTCATGCTGATTTGTTTGATTCCTTTTGATTTGAACATATGCTTTTTAGTCTTGAATACATATAAAATCATATGCATATAAAATCATCTCCTTGAATGCATACAAAATCATATCCACATGTGCTTAAAAGTTTTGTGTACACACTTGTTGTGTTGGACCATTTAGATAAAAAAAAATGTGTACACAACTTGTTGCGTAAAGGAACTCCTGAAGTATTGGTCGGTTTGCGTTTCTGGTCGCAGTGTCTTCCCTCAAGTGATATATCCGTGCTTTTGGATGCAGTTCCAGTATTTTGTCATGGATACCTGTAATCTGTAATACTGAGTAGACACTGGTTAATAATACCGATAAATACAACAAATAGATAATGAATGGGCGGTATTAGAATGCAGTTTTCTGATATGAACACCATCCCAGCTCCTCAAGCCCCGGTGACAGACAAACCGGTCTCGAAAGGCAAGAGGCCAAATGTGGTGGTCTCGAAGGCGGCCCAACTCAAACGCAAGTCGGTGTTTGAACGACTCTCCTTGGCCCCAGCTGGGGGCAAGGACCTCAACACCAACAAGGCAACAAGGTGTCAAGAGCAAGCTCCGGCAGTGCCCCTGACAACTGCTCGATTGGGTATCTTCTCTAAGCTCCCCATCACTTAGCCTATGGCGGCTTCCCGGAGAGCAGAAGCCTGCCGAGCCCTCAAAATCAAGAAGCTAAGGCAGAAAAGGCTCAGATACAGAGCTAACAAAAGGGCTAGGGCTCCTGCTATGCTGAACCTCATGAGGTTCGAGGAACAGGGTTACCCCGCCAAAGATGAGGGGATGGCTGAATGTGTTATCCACACCGTCTACATGGTGGGCACACATCCCAGCGACAACCTTCGCAGCAAAAACAAGGATGGAGCCACCACATCTCAAATCCAACCTGGTGTGAATATAGCTGTCACTTCTCAAGACCAGCGTCCTCCGAAGGGTGATGAAAATCCTCCCAGTAAGGCTGATAGGCAGAGAGAGCCCTCTGTTCATGAGGAGTCGGGCTCGGAAAGCGAAGATGAGCCAACTTTCCATCCTAAGACCGCAGAGCAGCAACTTCTCCAAGAGCTCCGAAAATAGCTCAGAAGCAAAGACAAGGAGATGGCCAAGCTCTGCTCAAAGATCGACGACTTGACAAATGTCGTCTTACGGCTTACGAGAAGCAAAGACACACTGTTTCCCGGTTCACGAGAAGAGCCCGCTAACTCAAGATCAAATCATAGATTCGGTTGCCAACAAAGTCAAAACATTGGTAGCCGAAGCCGAAGCGCAAAACGATATCAGCAGCAGTGGGAGACCAAATCCTGCTCAGTATGATTTGGTAGAATTTCCTAGCGGCTGTGTCATCCCTAAATTCGGAAGATTTGATGGGACGGGAAATGCGAATCAGCACATCGCCCACTTCAAAGCCTCATGCGGGAATACTGGGGGCAACGATGCGCTTCTCCTCCGCCAGTTCGTTAATAGCTTAACCGATGTTGCTTTCGACTGGTACGCGAGCATACCGAGTGGCTCCGTTACAACTTTCGTCCAAATGGAATATTTGTTTCGACAAAGTTTCATGAGCGTCAGCGATAAGATCACCATTGCCGAGCTCGTAAGGACCAAGCCCAATAACAACGAAAGCAGCATGGTCTTTATAACCAGATGGCGCAATCTCTCTGTCAAATGTGAACCGCCGATAGAGCAGGACCAATCTGTCAGTCTTCTCGTCGGAAATCTCAACAATTGGATGGCCCCGTTTCTATGCACCGCGGGTATCAAAACATTCCAAGAGCTGACCAGGAAAGTCCAGATGTTGGAACGCTCAAACCAGGAGTCCTCCTCTGACTCCCAAAATAACAATAGGTCCTAGAGAAACCGAAAGGACGACAATCGCAAAGGCAGAAATCCCGGCGATTCTGAGTCTTTCAACACTTCGGCTAACCGAAATAAGCGAGGGATAAGCGGGCCTAGTGCCAACCAGCCTTGGAAGCCAGTGTTCGGAGAGGGAGGAGAATCTCCACTAAAAGAGAAGCTGGACAAGGTCTATTCCTTCAGAAGGGACAAAATCCGTAAAATATTCAAAGACGCCCTGAGGAACGGTCTATAACTGCCAGAGTCAGAAAGACCGCAGGAAGCGAATATGACCGACGACCCCAAATACTGCCCCTATCACAGAGTGATAGGTCATTCCATTGAGGACTGCTTCGTCTTCAAAGATTGGGTCGAAAAGCAATACAAGGCAGGAAAGATAGAATTGTCCAAAGGCATGTTTATAAACAGTCAAGTCGCAACCGCCAATTTTACACAAACGGAGACCGAAGATCTTCGTGAAACTGATTCTCTCAGACATCTGCCTTTCACTAAAAACAACCGACCTCTAAGTCGTTAAACTGGGAATGTAAATATATGTGTGTGTGTGTGTGTGTGTGTGTGTGTGTGTGTGTGTAAATAAACAAAAAATGTGTAAATAAAAGAAAAATAAAGAAAAGCCGAAATGATGGGGCAACTCGCAATAAAAATCAGCGAGTAAAATAAAGATGAAAATAAAGCCGAAATGATGGGGCAACCGCGAATAAAAGCCGAAATGATGGGGCAATCGCGACCTTCGCGATAAGAAAAGCTGAAATGATGGAGCAATCGCGGTAAAACAAAAAAAATGCAAAAACAAAAAAAACGGCGAATGATGAGTCGCTCCTGGTACCATATTCCAGTGCAGCGATGCAGACGCCAACCAAAATCCAATTTCTCAAAGTTCTCCCAGCCCTACGGCCAATCCCCAAATTGACTACCGTATACAATCCACGGGCTCAAATAATTCTCGTCATACCCATGCCCCACCACAATCACCAGTTACGCGGCTGGTCTCCGCCCTTGGAATTATGCTCCATTGAGAAGACCCACTCATGTGTCGTCACGATACATGAGGAGAACAAACCTTTGTGGGATCCTTACGAATCATAAAAGAAAAACACACTTAGGAGTCCTCACGACTTCTAAGGAGAAAATAAACCTGCGGGATCCTTACGAAACGTAGGGAGAAAATGCTTTTATGGGACCCTCAAGGCCCATAAAATTGAAAAGCCTTAGGCGATAGGGATCTAAACCTGTCTCCTAAGCCATCGCTCCACCAATCGCCAAGTGGTGAATGATGAGTCTCTCTTGGTACCATATTCCAGTGTAGCGATGCAGACGCCAACCAAATTCCAAACGCAAATCCCAATGGTGAATGACGAGTCGCTCCTGGTACCATATTCCAGTGCAGCAATGAAGACGCGAACCAAATTCCAAATCCCATACCCCAACGGCGAATGATGAGTCGTTCCTGGTACCATATTCCCGTGCAGCGATGCAGACGCCGACAAAGTCCCGAAAAATTTCTGGCCCTACGGTCTGGATCATACATCCTGCAAAACCGTATACAATCCACGGGCGTAAAACAATCCCGATCTCTCCCAAGTTCTATCGGTGAGACCACATTCAAAGTCCCACCAAATATAAAAAAAAAATAGGTATGTCCACAAGAAAAATGGGCACGGATGAAAACCCGAAAGGGCTCCGTGAGTAAAAACAGCAGGACTGCCGGCGAGTTTGTGAAAACCCGAAAGGGCGCAAACTCATGAAAAAAGAGATGAAATGAACTCACAAAGTCCTCTCGACTTTGTGAGGAGAAAATTCTCGCGTGAGATCCTTACGACTCACAAAGGAGCAACACACTTAGGAGTCCCCACGACTCTTGAGGAGAAAATACACCTACGGGATCCTTACGACCTGTAGGGAGAAAATGCTTTGTGAGACCCTTATGGATCACAAAATTGAAAAGTCTTAGGTGATAGGGACCTAAAACCTGTCTCCTAAGCTATCGCTTCCTGATAAACAAACGCAAATGATGATTCGCTCCTGGTACCATATTCCAGTGTAGCGATGCTGATACCAAACAAAAAAAACCAGTTCCCATGTCCTCCCGGGGCAAATGATGAGTTGCTCCTGGTATTATTCCAGTGCAGCAATGCAGATGCCAAACCAAAAACGAAATCCTCAAATCCACTCATGGCAAATGATGATTCTCTCCTGGTACCATATTCCAGTGTAGCGATGCTGATGTCAACCCAAATCAAATCAAACCAACAACCTCTGCTGCGGAATCATGCTCCGTCCCAGAATTTACCCCGTGTCGAAATCACACTTCGCCTCGGTGTATCTGCCTTCCCTATCGTAATTATGCTTCGGCTCGGAATCAACCAGCGACCTCCTCGTCGGAATTAAGCCCCGCCTCGGAATCAAGTCGGCCAACAAGCTCTGCGCTGGAATTATGCTTCGTCTCGGAGTGTCCCCCGCGTCGAAATCAATCTTCTCCTCGGAGTATTTGCCTTCCCTATCGGAATTATGCTTTGCTTGGGAATCAACCTTTGCATCGAAATTATGCTTCGGTCAGAATGTCTGCCGCTTTTCGGAATGATGCTCCGATCCCTTTGGAATTAAGCTCCGACTCTTCGGAATGATGCT
The DNA here is from genome assembly GCA_030015575.1 of Agapanthus africanus. Taxonomy (NCBI): domain Eukaryota; kingdom Viridiplantae; phylum Streptophyta; class Magnoliopsida; order Asparagales; family Amaryllidaceae; genus Agapanthus; species Agapanthus africanus. Next base: position 204,455,875 of record JASDDO010000024.1, read on the forward strand.
CCGATCCCCGGAATCATGCTCCGCTCTTCGGAATGATGCTCCGATCCTCAGAATTATGCTCCGATCTCCGAAATTATGCTCATCGGAATGATGATCCGATCTATGGAATCATGCTCCGCCCTTCGGAATGATGCTCCGATCTCTGGAATCATGCTCCGCCATTCGGAATGATGCTCCGAACTTTGGAATCATGCTCCGCCCTTCGGAATGATGCTCCGATCACTAGAATCATGCTCCGCCCTTCAGAATGATGCTCCGATCCTTGGAATTATTCTTCGTGCTTCGGAATGATGCTCCGATCTGCTCTAATCTTTGGAATCATGCTCCGCTCTTCGGAATGATGCTCCGATCCCCGAAATCATGCTCCGATCCCTGGAATCATGCTCCGCTCTCGGGAATGATGCTCCGATCCTCGGAATCATGCTCCGACCCTTGGGAATCATGCTCTGCTTATCAGAATGATACTCCGACCCTGGAATTATGCTCCGCGAATCAGGATGATGCTCCGATCCCCGAGAATCATGCTCTCCGGGATGATGCTCCGCCCCCGGAATGATGTTCCACCTCGAAGTTCAGCTTCAAGATCCATCAATTTTATGCACACAACTCAAATATGCTGTGTGCATTTATTGATGGGGGGCAATTTGTTGGGGTAAAAATTTGCACACCAGTTGACCGAGTCAAAGTCAAGGTCAACCCCCAAGCCAGGTGGGCCCAAGCCCAGGTCAAGCGGGCCCATGTCCAAGTCGAGCCCGCGGCCAGCCTCCTCCATGCCAAAATATAGATCAAGTAATAAATAATTTTTTATGTAATTTTTTTATGCATGAATGTATGCGAAATGGGCATAAAACCAAATTTTTGTAAGCCCATGGCTTATGTGCAAAAAGAAATGGCACATGAGCCATGGGATGGCTAAAATGGCATTTTTGTAAAGCCCAAGGGGCTATATGTAAAATGTATAGCCTATAAAGGAAAAAATAATGAAATATCTCAACAACTTTTTCTCTCTCCAAAGAAAAATCTAGATCTGTGATCTTCTCCTTCCTCAAGGTTCTAAACCTTCCTTTTTTTTTTAATTAAATCAAGAGTTTTACTCTTCCTTTTCCAAAACTAAATAGTTTTTCACCACAAAACCCACAAAGGGGAACTCAGATCTGCCATCAGATCTCAGAAAGGAGAGATTTTTAGAATCACATATTTCTTGATCTTCAAGATTCGGCCAACAAAGGAAGAAGAAGGAGACCGATCTCCAGAAACCCCACTTTGGGGAAGAACTAGGGCTCAAGGGGAGAAGCCCTTCATCAGCTTCAAAACATCTTAGGAGTTTAACTCCTCATATATATATATATATATATATATATATATATATATATATATACAGAATAATAAGTGCTCCTTTCTGGGAGTACAACTCCCATTGCAGGGACCAAGTCCCTTTTGCTGCTCGAGCGCCCACGTGCTGACACGTGGTGCGTTAGTGCTCTTGCGCCCAGGGCGCTAGCGCCCAAAGCGCAATCGCTCGAGCACCCACATATTGACACGTGGCGCGCTTGCGCTCAGAGCGCGAGCACTCTTGCGCTCAGAGCGCCAGCACTCTTGCGCTCAGAGCGCCAGCACTCTTGCGCTCAGAGCGCCAGCACTCTTGCGCTCAGAGCGCCAGCACTCTTGCGCTCAGAGCGCCAGCGCCCGTGCGCCCACGTGCTGACACGTGGCGTGCTAGTGCTCAGTGCGCTAGCGCTCTTGCGTTCAGAGCGCTAGCGCCCGAGCGCCAGCGCCAGCGCCCGAGCGCCCATGTGCTGACACGTGGCGCGCTAGCGCTCTTGCGCTCAGAGCACTAGCGCCCAAAGCGCTAGCGCCCTAACGCTCACGTGCTGACACATGGCGTGCTAGCGCTCAGTGCGCTAGCGCCCGAGCGCCCACATGCGGGCACGTGGTGTGCTAGTGCTCTTGCTCTCAAGGCGCTGGCCCCACGCATCATTTGGATGCCTTTTCCCTCTTTTTTTTATATATATATACATATATATATATATATATATATATACATATGTATACATATGTACACACACACATACTCCACGACACTGTCCCTGTTAGAAAAAAATTTCTAACGGGGCGCTGCCCCGCACCCCGCTAGGGGGCTGCTAGCCCCCTTGACCCCCAGCCCGCTATCCGGGTAGCGGGACCCCCGTAAAAACTCTGCGGGGCCCCCGATATTTCCAAAACCCCTTCAAAACACAACACTGCACATTGAGTTCGCATGACCAGTTTAACCCGTCAATCGGAGGTTCCCTCGCTCCAAAGGCGGGGGTAATTAACGGCAGCTTATTCCGCGGCTGCCGGAGATTCGGATCCCCACAATCAATAAACCTCGGCCTACCCTAGGCAGGGGGAATCTGTAATGCGCCTGACAAGCGCGCGCGTATTCCCATCTCAATGGAGTGACGAAAAACACCCAACACATAGTATCTCTCAGATGGATGAGGACCCCTACCAGATTCGTGGAGAGGCTGAGGTTCGTTGGAGACAATCGAATCCTTTGGTTTCACCAAATCATCAGCTGTTAGTTTGTTTAGCTGAAACTCCTTCCAGTTCTACCTCATGTCCACTAATTTCTTCCCAAGAAATTCCTTTTCTAAAAGGTGGCATGCTGAGAAACAAAACACCTGTTGCTCCTCAGTGTGGTAGAAGATATTCCCTCGTGAATGTTCGGGATATCCAATAAACTTATACGGAACTGACCTTGCCTCGAGCTTGTCCGGATTTTTCTTTTTAACATAGGTCGGACAACCCCATATCTTAACTCGTTTAAGACATGGTCTATTCCCATGCCATATCTCATATGGAGTGGTAGGCACTGATTTGGATGGAACCTTATTCAATAGGTATGCAGCTTCTCAAGTGCGTAACCCCAAAAGGAAACATGCAACTTAGTAGTACTCATCATAGAGTGCACCATATCTCATATGGTGCGATACCTCCGCCCCGATACTGTTGGGTGACGGCAGCGCCCCGGCCATCAATCTGTGGCCAAATGCGGAACAAAAACTTTTAAAAAGCCGGCGCTAACGGAACCTTAATTTACAGATCGTACCATTAACCCTATAATAGTTCTATAAAAGGAGTTTAGAGAGGTTATACCAATCGATCCATGTCCTTCGATCTTCAACCTCTGTCCTAAGCTCCTCGCGGCTTCCCCGATCAAGTTTGATCTCCGGTCTCCCTTCGTCGAAGAAGATCCACGTCGAGGGTTCTTAATACGGGCTCCTGCCTCTAAACCGAAGCAACTCAAGCATCCAGTTTGCTAGCCTAGATACCCAAGATGAAGTAGAGATAGTCTGTGAATACTTTGTCTCAAAACACCCATGGATTCTCAACTCATGAGATGGAATGGGTGGAGGTTAAAGAAGAAACCATGGAGAAAAGTGTGAGCTCAAGACTTGGCTAAAGAAAAAGCAACTCAAGAAAAGTGTCTTCTTTTTTCTTTTTGAGTGTGTTGTGTGATATTGCTGTGAAGAAGCAACTAAAGAAAAACCCAAAGAAAAGATCTGCCTTCCCCCCAACAAATGTCTCATACACAAACAAAAACAATCCCATGGCCCAATCATCAAGACCACATGCACAATCAATGCTCAAGGCCAAGACTTGCACTCACAATTTCTATACAATTAAACATTAAACTAAATGTTTAAAACCCAAAAAGAAAATGGCAACTTCTAAAGTAAACTCGTAACGAATTAAAAGAATACCCTTCATCCGTATATACATACCTGCATCCGTATTCCGACTGAATACGAATACAACGAGACGAAAATAATCCAACAATATAATACTAGGATCCGGATTAAACCAAAGGCCACTAGTATTATCCGTCAGATCATGATCCGTGCACAAGTGCACGAATATGATTGAACCCTGCCATAAAACCATACGGCCTCTACAACGTTTCGCCCGAACCAGGAAAACCCTCTGTGTGGACTCTAAAGACTTTTCAATACGCTGGTAGTAGGTTTAACCACAAGCACATCTGTGGCACTAGCTGTACGTAACGGCTATCCAGGTATTGAGCGAAAGGGAGGACGACGAGCAAACTCATCCTGAAACCCTACTGAGCCTGACAGTGACAATATCCGTACAGTCTGGTCCGTTCGTCTATGAGTATCGCATATCCAGTTTAGGGGGTGGATAAAGTCAGACCCCTAATAACTTGGCATTCAGTGTCGGTATGAACCCATCACCACCTGAGTAACTACCGATCCTAGATCAGTAATTCTCGACTATCTTGACCCATGAACCCATGAACCCATGTCTTCCTACACCGCATATGATGCGATTAGTTAGGACAGTCGCGTGACTTTGTTGACCTTAGTTAAGGGTCATGTGGGTGGGTCTAATTAATCACGAAATGACGGGTAGAACTTGACTAGTGCTTATGATTTGTTGACCATAGTTAAGGTCATAGGTGCTAGGGGTAAAAATCTTTATCGGGAGTTTCAAGTGTTGAAATTTGCAATGAGATTGCATACCTTCTATATGATAGTTGGATCCCGATACCCACTGCGAGTAATTGTTACTCCTGGGAGAGTTTTGCACTTTGCAATTAGCCGATCAAGTAGGTGTCTAGAAAGGTGTCAACGGGGTTACGCCTCTAGGAAAACGATGTTTACTTTAATTAGGTCCGTGCGAAAGCACGGGGAACCTCCCTCAAAGTACCGACACTGGCCTGGCTGAAAGATTGGCGAACTTGTAGAGTGTAATTAATCCCGGCTAGTCTTTCCTTTTAGGGTTTGAAGGAAGATTTGATAAAAACAGTGGGAGCCATCCTGATTAGATAAAATAAATAACCAATTTGATCTTGCAAGAGCGCACGCTGAGTGTTTTCTTCTCTCTCTCTCTCCAGGTAGCGACCATATCACGCCTTAATCAAGATAATAATATGGATGTATTGACCGAACCCGCTTGTTATACTGAGCTGGGGAACGTTGGTCCCGCTCTAACTTATAATTGTTATAAGACAGAGCAGGAAATAGGGGAATACCAGATTTCCTATGCCGCCCAAACGAAGAAAGTGCATATGATGCATCTCCTTCGGGTGTGTTCATTATAAAGAACTGTTTCTCAGTATCCTCTGAATCCTGGGTATTTGATACCGGATCAGGATCCCAGATATGTAATCTGTTACATAGGGCTACCGAAAGGTAGAAAACTGAGAACGGGTGATAAGTTTCATGAGACAGAAGACGGGGCAAGTGTTGCAGCCAAGTCTGTTGGTCACTGTCACCCTGTATTACCAATACATTGATTCTGAATAAATGTTATTAGATACCAAACCTGATATACAAAATCATATCAATCTCTTTATTTATTAAAGAAATGATAAAATTTTGTATTGTTGGATAATGTTTTGAACATTTCCTATATCAAGAGTTGATCGGTTCAGGCACGTTATCTAAAAGCATTGATGTTCTAAATCAAACTACAGTTCCTTGTATACAGAACACACACAAGAGGAAGAGTTCAGAAATGAACGAATCCTTCTTGAGGCATTATAGACTAGGTCATATCAATGCGACCCGACTAGCTGAAGTTACATTTTAGATGCATATTTAAATCAGTTTGAATTTACATCTTGTGAAACTTGCCAGTCATGTCACAAAGATTAGATGACCATAGCCCTGTTTATCGAAACAGAGAAAGAGTTGGTAAACTCTTGGGACTGATACATGATGATGTATGTAAGGTCTCCTGTCTACACATGCCAGGACTGGTTCTTTATACTTCATTATATTCTCTGATAATCTCTCAAGATTCAGTCATATGTTTCTGTTGAAACATAAGTCCGAACCTTTAGAGGTATTCACAGAATATAAGTCAGAAGTAGAGAACCAATAACCGGGTATAAGTATTATGTCCTATGATAAGATCAGGGAGGAGGATACTTGTGCATAGAATTCCTGGACTATTCTAAAGGAGAATGAGATTCTCTCTCAGTGTTACTCCTCTGAATACACCACAGCACAACGGTGTATCGGGGTGGAGCAATCGCACAATATTAGATATGGTGTGCTCTATGATGAGTACTACTGAGTTTCCTATTTCCTTTTGGGAGTTATGCGCTTGAGAAGCTGCATACCTATTAAATTAGGTTCAAATCAGATCACTGCCTACCATTCCATATGAGATATGGTATGGGAAGAGCCTATCTCTTAAGCGAGTTAAGATTTAGGGTTGTCTGGCCTATGTCAAAAGCAAAATCCGGACAAAATCGAGGCAAGGTCAGTTCTGTAGAACTGGAAAGGTTCCAGCTATACAAAACTGCAACTGATGATTTGACAGAACCAAAAGATTCTATAGTCCCCGACGAACCTCAGCCTCTCCGCCGATCTGGTAGGGTTCCTCACTTGCCTGAGAGATACCTCGGTTTCTCGATGACAGTGGGAGCGAGGAATGCATCATGAGATGATGACCCAACTAGTTTCGAGCAGGCCATCAAGAGTAGGGACTCTGTAAGAATGGCTGGATGCTTAGTGATCTGAGATGGAATCCATATACACCAACAAAGTATGGACTTTGTTTGCTATATCTGAAGGGTTAAATCCCCATCAGGAGCAAGTATATCTTGAGAAGATTACTTGGTGTAGATGGAAAAGTTGAGACTTTCAAAGCTAGACTCGTTAAAGGTTTTCGTCATCGACCAGGCGTGGATAATGATGAAACCTTTTCTAATAGCAGTGCTTAAGTCCATCCAGATCCTACTTGCCACTGCTACATACCATAACTGCGATATCTGGTGGTTGGGTGCCATGACTACTTTTCTAAATATTGATTTAGAAGAGAACGTCTATAAGAACACAGCCAGAGGGCTTCGTAAACAGTGGGAGCAGCGGAAACGTGTGCAAGTTGCTTTACAGAATAAAGCAGGCATCGCGGAGATGGAACATCTGTTTTGATGTGGTAGTCAAAGAGTTTGACTTCATCAAAATGGTAGATGAACCTTGTATGTACAAAAGGGTAGTATGGAGTATGGTAATGATCCTCGTAGAGTACGTGGATGACATACTCTTGATAGGAAAGGAGTTTCCTATGCTACGATCGGTCGATCTCCTCTTATCACATAGATTCTCCATATAGGATCAAAGTGATACCTCCTAAATCCTGAGATTTGGATCTATGAGATAGATCTAAATGGATGTTAGGATTCTCACTAGCTGTAGTAAGATTGTATCAATTGATCCTGGGGAGAATCACTGGAAAGGTTCCAGGGTGATAAGGACGACTGAATGTCAGTCGTGGGCATTGTCTTTACCCTCAGTAGAGGGACGGTATGTTGGAAGAGTTCCAAGCTAGATACCGTGGCAAACTAGACGATAAAGGCTGGTAACATCGCTATTAAGGATACTACCAAAGAGGCAGTTTGGGTGTATAATGGTTCATAAGATGAACTAGGTTCCTACCATTGTATGACAATGGAAGTGTGGCTTTGGCCCAGGAACCCCGATCCCATCAGTGACCCAGACATATTCTGAGGCAGCATCACCTGATCATGGAGATAGTTGATCTCCAGGGTGATCGAGGAAAGGAGAGTAGACTAAGAGGACAACACAGCGGATCCACTCACGAAGGCCTTTTCCCAGAGAGAGACTCATATGAGATGGTTGAGTATTAGATACTGCAACCACTGCTACAGATGGCCCTAGTGCAAGTGGGAGATTGTTAGTTATATGTATGCCCTAGAGGCCATTACTGTACATTGGATGTATGTTGTAGTGGATGCTGGGACATATATAGGTAGGACTTTCTTGCTCGACATGATAGTACGCTATCTGGTTGCTCTTTATCTTAACATGTATACTTTCTGTCTCTCTGATTACATGTTGATAAAGCCTTTAGGATGTGTACTCGACTTCCAGGACTATGATGCAGATCGTACTAGTGGGGCCTGGGTAGTCAATGAGTACATCCTTCATTGTTCCTAGTCATGGGAATATCGAGACGGGGCATCGATATTCCAGAGTAGACTAGCGTATATCTTCTCGACCCATGTGATGGGCGATGGATGATCCCATATCCATTGGTGTTTGACATCGGAGATGGTATGCGGGTGCTCAGTGGAGACTGGGTACACTGAACGGACTCGCCGAGAACTCCTAGATGGTATTATACCTCACGTCAGATGGCAGTTCTCTGGTGACACTGGTACAGCTTAGTCTGTTGACCCGAGATCGTCATAGAGTCTTGTGTGTCTCCCACTGTGCTTTGATTTCCACCCTACCACGGCTCTACTGAGTTGTGCAAACAGGTGGTTTTTGGGTACAGTCCCGATTCACATGGAGGCAATGAGCGATAGGAGGGGATTCGTCTCTCCCGGTATTGGGGGTTGATGTTGTGCTATGCTCGACTGGCCATAACAGGAAATCCCTGGCCAGGGTTGCAGTGATATACTGGTAAGAGTTATCAGTAGTTTCACGAATGTTATGGACCTTACGTCGGCATGACTTATCGAGCTATTGGGGTCTGACGTTTACCACCCTTAGGCGAGATATGCGACATATCAGACGAACAGACCAGACTATATGGTAAGTGTTACTGGTTGGATTCACAGGAGTGTGAGCGGGCTTGCTCGTCGTTCTTCTGATCGCTCAGTACCCAGGTGGCCGTTACGTTTAGCAGACCGCTTGCGGCTTGTGGGTGTTTGATATGATCATCATCTGCTGCCGGCGTATTGACGAGTCTTTAGAGTCCTACACAGAGGTTTCCTGGCTCAAGCGAAACTAAATAGGAGCGCATATGAGATATGTGCGGAACCGAGAATAATGCGTGTATGTGATACCGTATTCCATTCTCGCGATGAATGTATCGATTGGTATATGCGATATAACCTAGTTATCGAATCAAAGATTGATTCAATAAGCCGATACATTGGATACTAGCCGGTTATATGCGACATGACCAGATCGTTAAATCAAGTATTGATTCAATGATTTAATGCATAATTATATATTTTATATATTACTTTGCATTAACTAGTATTGGTTCACTTTAAATGGATTTTCTCACTTGAATTGTGCAAGTTGTATATGTGATATACTTTTGTGCACTTGATTGTATCATGTTTGATGATACATGTTTACTTGGTTAAGTGTAAAGAATTAAGCCATGGTTAAACTAATGATTAGGGTTTTCTTTTCTTACTTATTTATTTATTTATTTATTTTGAAAAGATGAGAAAAGAATGGTTGCTAGTTTTGTCTTTTTCTTTGAAGCTTTTTGAAGCTTTGAACTAGTCCACCATTCTTGTCTTATACTTAACCCTAACCATTCAAGTTAACCATGGTCCATTCTCTACAATTAACCAAGGGTTAATATATGATAAGTATTGATTTATTTATCTAATTATTCAAGACTTATCATATCTTTTCTTCTTCTTCTTCATCTTCTTCTTCCATGAAGAAAAGCTTGCTACATCAATGGCAAGTGATGAAAACAAGTGAGAAATCCAATTCTAAAGTCTACCCACTTCCTATTTCTTCATCCTCTACCTCTTGCCAAGTAGTATAGGTTGTTTCCTTCACAAGTTTTCAAGACTTGGTGAAGTTGGAGCTTGTTCTTGTGATGCCTCGACGTAGATCATCTTCGGCATCGAACCGACGACCAAGCCCGCCCATTTCTCCGATGAAGCCGATGCTAGAGTCATGGATTTGATTTGGACAGCGGAGGGACCTCATCACGGAGCCTAGGACGTGGAGGACCGGATCTACAAAGGTTGTAGCTTCTTTCCTTTAGTTAAAAGTCGTTAACTTGCATCGCATCGCCTCATTATCTAGTTAACGATCCGTATTAGGGTTTGTAGGCACTTGTAAAATTATAATTGAGCATGTTTGATCACTTGTGAGACTTCATTAGTTTGCCTAGGAACCCTACAGTGGTATCAGAGCCTAACTAGAGCCTTAGGCGATGCGTAGACGGAATTAGAAGTCCGATCGAATCAAAACCCAAACCCAAAAGTGCTCTCTGGACAATTTTGAAAATCGTGGTTTTTTCCAGATTAAAAATATGCAGAAAAACCATCAGGAATATCTAAGAGTTACTATGAAATTCGACAGCCCAATTCCTCTAAGTCGCCGCGGTTCCGCGGCACGAGCATGGCTCGTGCGGCGGTTCCGCGGCCGTACGGCCTCATTATATAAAGAATTTTGCACAGTAATTCTTAGTTTCCAGTGGTGGTTTTCCTGGGAATTTTTAATATTTATTCAAGAGTTGAATTTTCTGGGTTGTATTGGGGACTCGGTGTTTTCGATCGGATTGTCTAATTTTGTCTTTGTGTTTTCCGGATATTTTTGAATATGTTAAAAAGTTCGACCGGATATAAATACCCAATTTTTTCCCTGCCGGGAAAATTCCAATTGTTGGATTTTTCCGTAGTTTAACGACGTTCTAAGTAGTGCAAGTAACGCGATGGACTCTCTAGAAGACAACAAACCTTAACTCGATTATGTGACCGTCTTGAACTGCCCTTTGTACCTTAGGGTTTGGGGCAGTACAGCGTGCCACAAGTGAGGCGTTGGCTTGACCCTTCTACGGCTGGACCGTTGGTACTGAGGCACGAAATGAATGTTGTTAGACTTATTTCATGTGTTGAGCTGTATCAGGAAAACTTGGGTGTTCGATTGTTCGATCGGAAAGTTTAACATTTTCTATTTATCCGGAATGTGATACAATACTTGGAATTCGAAAATAGTTATGAGATAACTGAATGAATGTTATAAACATAGCAGTTTAGTCTCACTTGATCGGTTGCCACGGAATTTTGATGTGATCAAAAGTCCGTCGCAATCACGTAGCGTACGCGGATACTCGCCGGGTAAACTTAATAGACAGCATCGCCCCATAGCCCCGACCAAGTGACTGTAGGAGAACCCCGTCGCCGAAAGCATCCGTTCGGGTGCTCATGGCAGCGGTGTTCCGCCTTGGTGCACTTCGTCGACGGTATCGGGGGTGCGGCCGCTTACTAAAGTTTGCGACGAGCATTCGATCAGAATGTCGTGAATCTTGTTGAATTGCCCGACTCGATATTGAAAAGAGTTTTCGATAAATGAGACTAAAATGCGGGGTTTATAATTGTTAGGCATGTGATGTCTAAGGAATTCATTTGATTGGGCATGCGATGTCTAAAAAGATTGCGGATTCCAACTGTTTTAGTTTTACACTTTCTTTTCTGTGACCGTAAGTGTAATATATGATATCGCCGGTTTCGTTGCTATATGTCAACGACAATTGGGATACGCATGTTTACTTACGTTGATGACATGTGATGTTATGTGCTGCTGGATATGTTATATTGGATCGTCGTGTTCGAATAGCCGGGGGTTTTTATGTGAGATGAGTGTTTTTCATTTTCATTCATGTAAAAACTTGTATGTAATATTCTTTTATTGGGGCACTTCCAGGTTGCGGATGTTGTCACCATTTGTATATTATTTACTTTTCTGCATTAGGATAGACCCAAGGAGGGGAGCACAAGTGACCGGGTTCTGGGGTCCAGTGGGAGACCAACTCGAGGAGTCGAGTCCGGGTCTCCTAACCCTAGAATTGGTAGGGTTGCTTGCCGCTCTCGTAGGGGTCTAGGGGTGTGGGATTGGCTATTCATCACGACCGTGGAATCCGTGTTTTATACTGGCTCGTATTAAAAACACGGACGTCCTAGTATATCCAATATTTCATATGATATTTTCTGCTGCGTTATCTGTGATGTGATCATGTGATGTTCTGTGATAGATATAATATATAGTATATATGATATATTATATAGACGTTGCTTATGTTTTACACCCGCGCTAGCCCTGCCTCGTTCTGGCGTTAGTTACCTAACCTAACGGTGCAGACGGGACATCGAGGCGAATGCGGATGGCATAAGTATACGTCATATTTATCTGTGATGTTTAGGTAACTTATATGATGGGATATTCATTAATGAGATTAATGAAAGAAAATAAACCTAATTGATGTTGTGGAATCGAATTTCAAAATAAAAACAGGTAGCTACAGTTTTTGCTTTGCATCGCGGTGTTCCTTGTAGAACATCCGGCACCTTATTCGATAAGGAAAGGACCGAGATCCCTTCACCGGGAGTGACTCCTTTAGCAATAACTGGAAGATGCTACAACTCTCGGTTTGTCTTTTGATTGCTTCTATAGTTTCTGCTTTGCACAGTGATATATATGATATATCCCGCACCTCATTCGACGAGGAAAGGGCCGACGATCCCTTCACCGGGAGTGACCCCTTTAGTAAACCTAAAAAAGCCTCAAAAACATTCCATTTAAAACCATTTGATTCCGCAACGAGATCAGGTTCAAAGCGTTAAAGGTTTTCATAAAAACCAGACGCAACCCTCCGTCATTTTAGGAAGTAGAGTGCTTGGTATTCGTGCTGTGTTTGTTGACTTTAGTTAAGGCACAGTGTACAGTAGCTAAGTGATGTCTTCCTACACCGCATATGATGCGATTAGTTAGGACAGTCGCGTGACTTTGTTGACCTTAGTTAAGGGTCATGTGGGTGGGTCTAATTAATCACGAAATGATGGGTAGAACTTGACTAGTGCTTATGATTTGTTGACCATAGTTAAGGTCATAGGTGCTAGGGGTAAAAATCTTTATCGGGAGTTTCAAGTGTTGAAATTTGCAATGAGATTGCATACCTTCTATATGATAGTTGGATCCCGATACCCACTGCGAGTAATTGTTACTCCTGGGAGAGTTTTGCACTTTGCAATTAGCCGATCAAGTAGGTGTCTAGAAAGGTGTCAACGGGGTTACGCCTCTGGGAAAACGATGTTTACTTTAATTAGGTCCGTGCGAAAGCACGGGGAACCTCCCTCAAAGTACCGACACTGGCCTGGCTGAAAGATTGGCGAACTTGTAGAGTGTAATTAATCCCGGCTAGTCTTTCCTTTTAGGGTTTGAAGGAAGATTTGATAAAAACAGTGGGAGCCATCCTGATTAGATAAAATAAATAACCAATCTGATCTTGCAAGAGCGCACGCTGAGTGTTTTCTTCTCTATCTCTCTCCAGGTAGCGATCATATCACGCCTTAATCAAGATAATAATATGGATGTATTGACCGAACCCGCTTGTTATACTGAGCTGGGGAACGTTGGTCCCGCTCCAACTTATAATTGTTATAAGACGGAGCAGGAAATAGGGGAATACCAGATTTCCTATGCCGCCCAAACGAAGAAAGTGCATATGATGCATCTCCTTCGAGTGTGTTCATTATAAAGAACTGTTTCTCAGTATCCTCTGAATCCTGGGTATTTGATACCGGATCAGGATCCCAGATATGTAATCTGTTACATAGGGCTACCGAAAGGTAGAAAACTGAGAACGGGTGATAAGTTTCATGAGACAGAAGACGGGGCAATTGTTGCAGCCAAGTCTGTTGGTCACTGTCACCCTGTATTACCAATACATTGATTCTGAATAAATGCTATTAGATACCAAACCTGATATACAAAATCATATCAATCTCTTTATTTATTAAAGAAATGATAAAATTTTGTATTGTTGGATAATGTTTTGAACATTTCCTATATCAAGAGTTGATCGGTTCAGGCACGTTATCTAAAAGTATTGATGTTCTAAATCAAACTACAGTTCCTTGTATACAGAACACACACAAGAGGAAGAGTTCAGAAATGAACGAATCCTTCTTGAGGCATTATAGACTAGGTCATATCAATGCGACCCGACTAGCTGAAGTTACATTTTAGATGCATATTTAAATCAGTTTGAATTTACATCTTGTGAAACTTGCCAGTCATGTCACAAAGATTAGATGACCATAGCCCTGTTTATCGAAACAGAGAAAGAGTTGGTAAACTCTTGGGACTGATACATGATGATGTATGTAAGGTCTCTTGTCTACACATGCCAGGACTGGTTCTTTATACTTCATTATATTCTCTGATAATCTCTCAAGATTCAGTCATATGTTTCTGTTGAAACATAAGTCCGAACCTTTAGAGGTATTCACAGAATATAAGTCAGAAGTAGAGAACCAATAACCGGGTATAAGTATTATGTCCTATGATAAGATCAGGGAGGAGAATACTTGTGCATAGAATTCCTGGACTATTCTAAAGGAGAATGAGATTCTCTCTCAGTGTTACTCCTCTGAATACACCACAGCACAACGGTGTATCGGGGTGGAGCAATCGCACAATATTAGATATGGTGTGCTCTATGATGAGTACTACTGAGTTTCCTATTTCCTTTTGGGAGTTATGCGCTTGAGAAGCTGCATACCTATTGAATTAGGTTCGAATCAGATCACTGCCTACCATTCCATATGAGATATGGTATGGGAAGAGCCTATCTCTTAAGCCAGTTAAGATTTGGGGTTGTCTGGCCTATGTCAAAAGCAAAATCCGGACAAAATCGAGGCAAGGTCAGTTCTGTAGAACTGGAAAGGTTCCAGCTATACAAAACTGCAGCTGATGATTTGACAGAACCAAAAGATTCTATAGTCCCCGACGAACCTCAGCCTCTCCGCCAATCTGGTAGGGTTCCTCACCTTCCTGAGAGATACCTCGGTTTCTCGATGACAGTGGGAGCGAGGAATGCATCATGAGATGATGAACCAACTAGTTTCGAGCAGGCCATCAAGAGTAGGGACTCTGTAAGAATGGCTGGATGCTTTGTGATCTGAGATGGAATCCATATACACCAACAAAGTATGGACTTTGTTTGCTATATCTGAAGGGTTAAATCCCCATCAGGAGCAAGTATATCTTGAGAAGATTACTTGGTGTAGATGGAAAAGTTGAGACTTTCAAAGCTAGACTCGTTAATGGTTTTCGTCATTGACCAGGCGTGGATAATGATGAAACCTTTTCTAATAGCTGTGCTTAAGTCCATCCAGATCCTACTTGCCACTGCTACATACCATAACTGCGATATCTGGTGGTTGGGTGCCATGACTACTTTTCTAAATATAGATTAAGAAGAGAACGTCTATAAGAACACAGCCAGAGGGCTTCGTAAACAGTGGGAGCAGCGGAAACGTGTGCAAGTTGCTTTACAGAATAAAGCAGGCATCGCGGAGATGGAACATCTGTTTTGATGTGGTAGTCAAAGAGTTTGACTTCATCAAAATGGTAGATGAACCTTGTATGTACAAAAGGGTAGTATGGAGTATGGTAATGATCCTCGTAGAGTACGTGGATGACATACTCTTGATAGGAAAGGAGTTTCCTATGCTACGATCGGTCGATCTCCTCTTATCACATAGATTCTCCATATAGGATCAAAGTGATACCTCCTAAATCCTGAGATTTGGATCTATGAGATAGATCTAAATGGATGTTAGGATTCTCACTAGCTGTAGTAAGATTGTATCAATTGATCCTGGGGAGAATCACTGGAAAGGTTCCAGGGTGATAAGGACGACTGAATGTCAGTCGTGGGCATTGTCTTTACCCTCAGTAGAGGGACGGTATGTTGGAAGAGTTCCAAGCTAGATACCGTGGCAAACTAGACGATAAAGGCTGGTAACATCGCTATTAAGGATACTACCAAAGAGGCAGTTTGGGTGTATAATGGTTCATAAGATGAACTGGGTTCCTACCATTGTATGACAATGGAAGTGTGGCTTTGGCCCAGGAACCCCAATCCCATCAGTGACCCAGACATATTCTGAGGCAGCATCACCTGATCATGGAGATAGTTGATCTCCAGGGTGATCGAGGTAAGAAGAGTAGACTCAGAGGACAACACAGCGGATCCACTCACGAAGGCCTTTTCCCAGAGAGAGACTCATATGGGATGGTTGAGTATTAGATACTGCAACCACTGCTACAGATGGCCCTAGTGCAAGTGGGAGATTGTTAGTTATATGTATGCCCTAGAGGCCATTACTGTACATTGGATGTATGTTGTAGTGGATGCTGGGACATATATAGGTAGGACTTTCTTGCTCGACATGATAGTACGCTATCTGGTTGCTCTTTATCTTAACATGTATACTTTCTATCTCTCTGATTACATGTTGATAAAGCCTTTAGGATGTGTACTCGACTTCCAGGACTATGATGCAGATCGTACTAGTGGGGCCTGGGTAGTCAATGAGTACATCCTTCATTGTTCCTAGTCGTGGGAATATCGAGACGGGGCATCGATATTCCAAAGTAGACTAGCGTATATCTTCTCGACTCATGTGATGGGCGATGGATGATCCCATATCCATTGGTGTTTGACATCGGAGATGGTATGCGGGTGATCAGTGGAGACTGGGTACACTGAACGGACTCGCCGAGAACTCCCAGATGGTATTATACCTCACGTCAGATGGCAGTTCTCTGGTGACACTGGTACGGCTTAGTCTGTTGACCCGAGATCGTCATAGAGTCTTGTGTGTCTCCCACTGTGCTTTGATTTCCACCCTACCACGGCTCTACTGAGTTGTGCAAACAGGTGGTT
The DNA here is from genome assembly GCA_030015575.1 of Agapanthus africanus. Lineage (NCBI taxonomy): Eukaryota > Viridiplantae > Streptophyta > Magnoliopsida > Asparagales > Amaryllidaceae > Agapanthus > Agapanthus africanus. The sequence goes on from JASDDO010000024.1 coordinate 204,472,348, forward strand.
TTTGGGTACAGTCCCGATTCACATGGAGGCAATGAGCGATAGGAGGGGATTCGTCTCTCCCGGTATTGGGGGTTGATGTTGTGCTATGCTCGACTGGCCATAACAGGAAATCCCTGGCCAGGGTTGCAGTGATATACTGGTAAGAGTTATCAGTAGTTTCACGAATGTTATGGACCTTACGTCGGCATGACTTATCGAGCTATTGGGGTCTGACATTTACCACCCCTAGGCGAGATATGCGACATATCAGACGAACAGACCAGACTATATGGTAAGTGTTACTGGTTGGATTCACAGGAGTGTGAGCGGGCTTGCTCGTCGTTCTTCTGATCGCTCAGTACCCTGGTGGCCGTTACGTTTAGCAGACCGCTTGCGGCTTGTGGGTGTTTGATATGATCATCATCTGCTGCCGGCATATTGACGAGTCTTTAGAGTCCTACACAGAGGTTTCCTGGCTCAAGCGAAACGAAATAGGAGCGCATATGAGATATGTGCGGGACCGAGAATAATGCGTGTATGTGATACCGTATTCCATTCTCGCGATGAATGTATCGATTGGTATATGCGATATAACCTAGTTATCGAATCAAAGATTGATTCGATAAGCCGATACATTGGATACTAGCCGGTTATATGCGACATGACCGGATCGTTAAATCAAGTATTGATTCAATGATTTAATGCATAATTATATATTTTATATATTACTTTGCATTAACTAGTATTGGTTCACTTTAAATGGATTTTCTCACTTGAATTGTGCAAGTTGTATATGTGATATACTTTTGTGCACTTGATTGTATCATGTTTGATGATACATGTTTACTTGGTTAAGTGTAAAGAATTAAGACATGGTTAAACTAATGATTAGGGTTTTCTTTTCTTACTTACTTATTTATTTATTTATTTTGAAAAGATGAGAAAAGAATGGTTGCTAGTTTTGTCTTTTTCTTTGAAGCTTCTTGAAGCTTTGAACTAGTCCACCATTCTTGTCTTATACTTAACCCTAACCATTCAAGTTAACCATGGTCCATTCTCTACAATTAATCAAGGGTTAATATATGATAAGTATTGATTTATTTATCTAATTATTCAAGACTTATCATATCTTTTCTTCTTCTTCTTCATCTTCTTCTTCCATGAAGAAAAGCTTGCTACATCAATGGCAAGTGATGAAAACAAGTGAGAAATCCATTTCTAAAGTCTACCCACTTCCTATTTTTTCATCCTCTACCTCTTGCCAAGTAGTATAGGGTGTTTCCTTCACAAGTTTTCAAGACTTGGTGAAGTTGGAGCTTGTTCTTGTGATGCCTCGACGTAGATCATCTTCGGCATAGAACCGACGACCAAGCCCGTCCATTTCTCCGATGAAGCCGATGCTAGAGTCATGGATTTGATTTGGACAGCGGAGGGACCTCATCACGGAGCCTAGGACGTGGAGGACCGGATCTACAAAGGTTGTAGCTTCTTTCCTTTAGTTAAAAGTCGTTAACTTGCATCGCATCGCCTCATTATCTAGTTAACGATCCGTATTAGGGTTTGTAGGCACTTGTAAAATTATAATTGAGCATGTTTGATCACTTGTGAGACTTCATTAGTTTGCCTAGGAACCCTACAATTACTGATGTACAGGCAGTACGTGATGATCATATCAGTTGACCAAAAGCCGTCAGCGGTCTGCTAAACGTAACGGCCACCCGAGTATTGAACGATCAGAAGATCAACAAGCAAGCCTGCTCATACTCCTGTGAATCCAATAAGTAACACTACCATACAGTCCGGTCTCTTCGTCTGATATGTCGCATATCTCGCCTGGGGGTGGTAAACGTCAGACCCCAATAGCTTGATAAGTCATGCCGATGCAAGGCCCATAACGGTTCGAGAAATTACTGATAACACTTACCCGTAAATCTTAGCAACCCTGGCCAGGGATTTCATGTTATGGCCAATCGAGCATTGCGCAACATCAATCCCTAATACCGGGAGAGACGAAATCCCCTCCTATCGCTCATTGCCTCCATGTGACTCGGGACTGTACCTAAAACCCACCGTTTTGCACGATCTCTTGAACGTAGTAAGATGGAAATCAAAGCACAGTGGGAATCACACAAGACTCTATGACGATCTCGGGTCAACAAACTAACCTGTACCAGTGTCACCAGAGAACTACCATCTGACGTGAGGTATAATACCATGTAGGAGTTCTCGACGAGTCCGTCGAGTGTACCCTGTCTCCACTGAGCACCCGTATACCTTCTCTGATGTCAAACACCAATGGATGTGGGATCACCCATCGCCCATCATATGGGTCAAGAAGAGTATACGCTAGTCTACTCTGGAATATCGATGCACCGTCTCGATACTCCCACGACTAGGAACAATTGAAGGATGTACTTACCGACTACCCTGGCCCCACTAGTATGATCTACATCATAATCCTGGTAGTCAAGTACTCATCCTAAGGGCTTTATCAACATGTAACAGAGAGACAATAAGTGTACATGTTAAGATAAAGAGCAACCGGTAGCACACTGTCATGTCGAGCAAGAAATTCCTCCCTATATATGTCCAAGCATCCACTATAATATACATCATATGTACAATAATGGCCTCTAGGGCATACATATAACTAACAATTCTATCAAGCGGTGACATTTTAATCATCATTGGATTTTTAATCCAAGGGTGCTCAGTTTAACGGAGTATAATCTTTCTCTGTTTAGAAAGATATAGAAAATATTTTGGATCTTTGATCCACTAACTCTCTGTTTAACAGAAAATATTCTTCCCAATAGAATTTAATTCTATGTTTAATCACCATTGTATCCTTGATCCAACGGTTCATTAAGTAGAATTTAATTTTACGCAAGGAGGTGTCCTCACGTGTTTAGCATGTGAGACTTAATTTAGCCCTCTTAGCCGTTTGATTGTAGTGCCTATATGCTTTGCATATAGGCGCTCACGTGTTTACCACGTGAGGCTTTTTTTTAGCCTATCAGTAGTTTAATTGCAGCGCCTATCTACCTTGCATATATGCGCTCACGTGTATAACACGTGAGTCTTGTTTAGCCTATCAGTGGTTTAATTGTAGTGCCTATCTGCTTTGCATATAGGCACTCACGTGTTTAACACGTGAGGCTTTTTTTAGCCTATCAATAGTTTAATTGCATCGCCTATCTGCTTTGCATATAGGCGCTCACGTGTTTAACACGTGAGGCTTGTTTAGCCTATTAGTAGTTTAATTGCAGTGCCTATATGCTTTGCATATAGGCGCTTACGTGTTTAACACGTGAGACTCGAATAGTGGAGAGTTTCCCCCTTTCTTACTTTCCCTCCTTTTTTATGAGGGAACAAATGCCCCCCAGCGTTGCTCTCACGTGGCTTGCACGTGAGTGCAACGCTGTCCACTCTTACAGCCGTTGGATTTGCCTAGGGGTACGGGAAGATGAACCACTCCTCATCATGTCTTATAAATGCGGGGGCTTGGCCCTTGAGATGACCATTGTTCTTTCATCTCCTTCCTTATATTCTTTGAGAATTTAATTCTCTTTTTCAGAGCATAGTTCTTTGTCCGCAGAACTCGAGAGTTAAACTCTTTAAAAACTCTTTCTCTGGTAAGGATTATGAACGAAATTCATTTCTTAGGAAACCCTTTTTGTTCTTGTCTTGGATTTTAAATTCATCAACAGAGCAATGCTCCTTTTCTTGGAACGATTTCTTAGAGATACGAACACACATTTTTTAAAGAAAACCCTAAGGTCTTGAAAATCGTGATTTCTCCTCTGATCTTTGAGTATCTCTAGATTTTAATTCCATTTTTTTCGTTTTTCCATCGTGAGGGTTTCTGGGATTTAATCCCATTATTAAAGGAATTTAATTCCTTACTACAGAGCTTAGCTCTGAAAGACTCGGAGGCTTTTGGGAAATTTATTCCCTGGCGTTCTTGAGCATATATATTTTTATTATTATATTTTTCTTTTTAGAGTTTTAATACCCTTTTCACATATTTTGAATATGTTGGGTATTTTAATATAACTCGTTTTTCAAGAATGTTAGGAGTAGCTTAAACTTCACTGTTTATTTAATGAGAATCCTTTTGGATTCTCACAATGATTATCTAGCCTCATCATTGGTGAGCCGTCATTTTGATTTCGTGGGGCCTACTGGCTTTGTAGTTAGTGGTCCCCTGAAACAAACTCATATATATATTTTTCATTAATGGGTCCACTCTCATTTTTTAAGGTACGATGGCATCACTTCCCTACTTCCCTTTCACACACTCGGAGGCTGCTTTCCTCCAGTCGCTGTCAGACGAGGAAGTTATAGCGATGATTAGGGCACATGATAAGGACAATACGAGCCTTATCTTATGGGGGGTTTGGTACGTTCACATCATCAAGGGCCGCCGTAGATTTACCTGCGAAGTACCAACCGAACCCATCCGCTCAATGTCATTGATGGAGCACCCGCGGACTACTTATGCGGTGGAGGCAACTAATTGGACCCCCACAGGCCGGCTTGAACCATCAACGACCGGGATACCCAATCAACCCCTGATGACCATTGATATTTTAGGACGCCGAATATGTCAGGGTGAAGCTCGATCCTGGGGACAGGTGTATAAGGTAGGCGTTACCCCACGCCATCCAGTGGGCTACCTTCCGTGGGCCTGATATATTCTCTCCTCCCAAGACTCACGGCCGCAGAAGGTTGGGTTATACCAAGCAGTATATGCGTCACTATTCTATTATCATGCTCCCCACATTTGGTGGGTCAAGGCCTTCTTGAACCAATGGAATCTTCCTACGAACACGCTCTTGCTAGGGGATCGTGAAGTCTTGATCTCGTTAGAGGAGTTTCGTGAAATTTCGGGGTTGCCGATTAGGGGAGAGAATTACGAAGAATTACTGCCTCCTGATGAGTACATATTCGCTACGGAGCTAGCTATGCTTGAGGGCTTGACGACCAAGAATGTTGTTCGGCACAAGCATCCAAGTCTGATCAAAGCCTTGGATATCTTTGAGAAACTATTCGTTGCATCAGAAGGGCAAGGTGTCAATTTTGTCGCTTACATTGCTTGCTTTCTTCGTGAAGATGTCTTATCCAAGAAAGCTCCGAAATTCATGAAGGTCGAAGATCCTTTCGGATTTGGCTTGAAGAAATTGCCGGCTAAAGAAGTGGACTTGCCGCAGTTTTATTTTCTGAACTCGTCAGCTGTAGTTTTTGACGCGATCGCTGCTCCTGGGATGGATGAAGAAACTTTCTTTGTCGGTTTTATCAGTTTTGGCTTAGCTGGTTTGCCTTGCCGATGCATCGCCGCTTCATGAGAGCCTCCGTCTTCTACCCTGCTCATCGCATAGCTGAAGGAGCGAGATTGGCTGTTGGTGTTGCGGGATTATCACACCTATACCACGGGTTAAGCACTTCCGCCAACACTTCGAACCCAGGTACGAATACCGTTAATTTCTCCCTCCACTACTTCACGTCGTGGATCGAGATGCACGTGTTAGGGGCGTTTTCTGCACACCGGAGGCCTGCTTTCTATGAGTCGTATACATTCCCATGGATTATGAGACTGGTTGATGCTTCCACTCCTGACCCGACCTAGCTAAGGGCTTTGCGAGTATTACTTGATCCGTATTCAAACGAAGGCGGGATGGTTTTTTGTGATCGTGTCCTTTCTGCACCTGCAGGACCCGTTCAACAATTTTTTGATTTATCAAAGAATGGGGCTCCAGCTTTAAAGCCAAAAGAGATCATGCACTTATATTCAATCAGGCCAGGGTATTTGGTGTTCCGTCTTAACGACGCTACCCTCTTCATGCGGTATAATCCGCATCGCTTTGCGCAGCAGTTAGACTACAACCAGGGCGTCCCCCTCGAAGCCTTTTTAGTTGAGCCTACTCCTTCTCTGGAGGTAGCCCGCGATGTTATCCATCATTTCATGCGGTTGAACACGGGTTCTCTTTTCATGATCCCGGAGCCTGACTATCTTCCAAGGCCCGTGGGGTCCTTCAAAGGCTGGTATCGCCACCGGGTCGGTCCCATTATCGCAGAGGAAAGAAGGGTGATCTTTGAGTGTAGAGCTAATAAGTCGAAAATATTGTATTCTTAACACATCAATTTCCCTACTCTTTCTAATCATCTAAAGGTGTTTGGTATAAATATATCACATATTAGCAATTCGTCTGCAAAATATTAAATAACAAGTGTTATACATTATAACCGGCATTATGAGGGAAATTGAGTGTTTATTACTATACGCATGATTTTTGTATATCTCAACACTTGTCTCAAGATTTTGTGCAGGAAATTCTTCAAGTCAAAGAACCGGAATCTCAAAAGTGCCGATAAAACGCATCAAGTCAAATACTTGAGATCTGGCAGCAATCAAGAAAGAAGTATAGTATTCCAGGCATCAGAAAAGCATTCAAAAGATAACACAAAATACCCCTGAAGATTTCAGCCATCAAGCTCATCAAACGGCCGCGGATCTGCGGCCGATTCGACTCATCGGCGATTGGAACTTTTTCACGAGGCTTCTCTACAACTGTCAAACTTCTTCAAGACGCTTCAAAGTCCCTAGAAATTTCCATAAGCTTCCCTCCAATAGCCAAGCTTCTCATGCAAGCTAGATAACTACCTTAATCTAGAAACATCCCTACAACTACCTAGCTTCCTATGCAAGCTTCATAACAACCTAGCTTCTAGGGGAAGATAAAGGAAAACTAAAAAAGCGGACCTATGGCTTCATTACAAAGGCTTTTCAATAATTGAGTTGTTGAACATTGAACCAAATCCACACACAAGTTGAGTGACACAACTTGTAATCAAACCCTAGCCCAAATCCAATTCCAAAGCCAAATCAAGATCCATCGAGAAGCGACTCAAGCAAGCAAATGAAGATCCTTTGAAGCAACGCCGATCATCATCCGAGCAAGAGATCCACGACGATCCGCGACTCAAGAAGATCGATGCGAAGCTAATTTCGGCGGATCTAGTTACCTCCTCAAATCTTGTAACCTTTGAGTGAATTGTACCTAATCGTCGATTAATAAAGGTGAAAAATTATAAATCTTGCTTTCTTTACATTCTTGCATTATGAAAATTTATCTATTCTTGATTCTTCCATTTTTCATGATGTGTGAGTGAAATCTCCGCTTGTAGCGGAATCGAGAGAATAGGTAGATGATGATGAGGAAATTCTTGAACGATTCTTAAGTCTTATGAGGTTTGTTAACTCTAGGAAATTGAATCATCGAAGACCTAATTTTGAGCGAGATCGCTTTCTTGCATGTTTTCGCTCCAAATTAGAGATCAACGATCGGTGATTTTCTTGACTAAAGGCTAGAATTTGAATGATAATTAATGAAAATACAAGGGATGGTGAAGAAGAAACCCTAGTTCTTCAATAGATCCCTAATCTTCGTTGATCGTTATCGATCTAGCAACAAATCCTCAATAGATAAGATTTCGTAATCCTTAGTTTTCATGATCACTACTTATTTGATCGATTCCTACAAGCTACTTTACAAATCTTGATAATTCAATTGGTTTGGACATTTTCTTGATTTTTATTAATTCTTGATTCTAGATATAATTTCTTTATGTTTCTTGAAACTAAACCTCACAAATCTTGAATCATTTTCTTTTATCTTTTCTTTTCAACTCAACTAAAACAAATTCACACAATCTCAGTGGACGATCCGCTCTCGCTAACGAAACTACAAAAGACACTATTATTGATTGCGGTATAAATTTCTTTGGTTGTGATCTTTTACACTTTTCAAAACACGACACGAAGATGATCAATCAAATGGCGCCGTTGCCGGGGATCGTGTGCTAATTTGTTCGTTTTTGCAATTTGAGTTGTAAATTTTTATTATTACATCAGAATTTTTAGATCAAAATCGCATCAAGTGCTTAACGATTTGTTTTGATTATTTGAAAGGGAATCTGGAATCTCTGGAAAGAGAGGAAAATTTTTTAGAGCATCACAGAGAGTTCATAGAGGCAACAGGAGTCTCTGTGAAATTTTTTGTGCAGGAATCTTGTCAGCAGGCCGTGGAACCGCGGCAATTGGAAGCAGATCGCGGCGGATCCGCGGCTTTTCAGAGGCTTCAGTGCTTCAAAATTTTTAGGTCCATCTCTGCCTTTCTTATCTCTTCCCTTCTCTATTCCATTAACCAATTTCTGCAGGATTCTTTGCAAAAATTCACAGCGCCGCAAAAAGAAAATTTGTTGCGTGTTTGATCTTGGTTGTCTGCATATTTTAACACGGAAATTAAGGGGGAAAAGACCAAATTCAGATTATGTGGGGATTTCATTACCCTTCCTAAGCCCCAAAAATTACAAACTTGCATTCGCATCACCCTCATTAACTAAAAAATATCTAGATAAGACTCTAAAGACCGTCGCGCTCATTTAGGACAGAAGAAGGTCGTGGGTAATCTATTGCTTATCCGCGTTTCTTTTGTGGTGTCTAAGGCAAGTGGTTACTTAATTAGGCCCACTACTTACGTAGTGGAGAACCTCCCACTTACCTGGCCACAGAAGAGATAAAGAGGCAGTAGATGATCTATCTTGCGACTTGTCTTCTAGAAGTCTAGGAGCGGTCTAGAGCCTTGACCTAGGTCACCATTAGATTTAGGGTTGCTTGTGCATTGTTTGTGTGATTTTTCAAAAATATGTAATTTTTCAAAACAAACACCAATCCAAAATTTTCCCCTAATTATCACAACGCTGCCACTTGTGCTAAACCATTTAATGCATGCTCGGCTGGACACAGGGTTCTAGTGCCCGTCTTGTCCGCGTTCCTCCTATCGACTCCAAAGTCGGTATTTCTACATCTACATTTTCTTCACCCACTACCACACCCACTTCGATAGACGGTTCTCCATCGAACTTCTTTAACACCACTCTGCCACCGTCCGCAGGTGCGCAGAATCCACTCCACATCTCTCTCCAAGAGAGATCCTACCCTATGTGAGGTCCTCTTTCGACCTGTCTTACCATTCCACCAGCCAATGGGGACAATTTTGAAATAAAACCTCAATATATCAATCTTTTACCCAAATACCACGGTCTCGAGTCTGAAGACGCATACGTCTTTATTACCAAATTTAAAAATGTATGCGCTATGATGGGTATTTCACAGCTTTCTGTGGATGCTATGAGATTACGTCTTCTCCCATTCACTTTGTGCGATATAGCCGAGAAGTGGCTTTATAACACAGCCGCACATTCTATTTCGAACTGGGGAGAATTCGTAACAGCTTTCCTAAAGAAATTCTACCGTAATCATAAAACAGCTCGAGTCCGTAGCGAAATAAATCAATTTACCCAGCTTCCAAATGAACCATTCTCGAAGTGTTTTGAACGCTTCAAGGATCTGTTAGTTCAATGTCCTCATCATGGAATCCCTAGATGGGATCTTTGCAGAATCATATACGAGGGTATTAATCCTACAACAAAACATACCCTTGAATCCATGTGTCAAGGCACTTCATGAATAAAGATGATGGTGAAGGCTGGAGATTTTTAGAACATTTCGTTGAAAGAACTTTACAGTGGGAGAGTGTAAACCGGTCATCGTCTAGGGGTGGTATTCATCAACTTGATGTTTCCATAGGAGTTAGAGCTGAAATGGCAGCAATGCAAAAGAAACTCGAAGCTATGGAACATAAATTTTTAGCAGCCTCCCTAAATCAGATGTCACTCTCCAAAACTGTCTGTGGATGCTGTTCTAATCCATCACATCTAACGGAAGAATGTCCTTTGAATTCTCCGTTTCAAGGTCAAGAGCATAGCAATGCTGCTTTCCAGCAAAGACCTAGAAACGATCCGTATTCTTCCACTTATAATCAGGGTTGGAGGAATCACCCTAACTTTGCTTGGAACCAATCACAAACTCAAAACACGGTTCCAAATTAAAACAATTTCCAAAGGGGTCCTCCACCACAACAGCAACCACTTCAAATAAGTCAGCACCCCTACCAATCACAAAACTTTCAATATCCGGTCAACACACCTGCACCGTATAATCCTTTGCAGTTGACCAGTACTGATAATTCCTCTTCACTTGAATAGACTTTTGAAATGTTTATGAAACGGTCCATTCAAATGTCGGCTGAATTTAAGTCCTCCCTCGATAAGATCCAGAAAAACTCTAATTCCCAAAGTGAGAGTATTAAATCGATGGAAGCACAATTTGCTCGATTAAATGCCGAAATGAGTGCCAGAGAGAAAGGGAAACTTCCGTCTCAACCCCTACCGATTCTTGGACATTCACAACACTACAATGTGAATTCCATTACAACGTTGAGATCTGGAAGAGTGCTGAATAATTAAGTCGGGGAAGAGATTGATAATCATGAAGAATTAATCAATAACACCCCGGCTTCCACTTCCACTTTTCCTTCCACATCCACTTCTACTTCTAATCCTACTTTATCTATCCCACCATTTTCTTGCGAGCCTATTCCACGTTTTCCTGAAGGCTCGAACCCTCAGCATACCTCTTCTAGTCCACCAAAGACGATCCCCACTTCTATTCTAGGATCAGTTCCACACACACCACCTTCTCCAATGATGGACCCAGCTATGTTTGCTAAAGCTCCTTATCCGAATCGGTTCAGGGGTAACAAATCGAGTCCACATATGGAGAAGATTATGGAAATGTTTAAACAGTTTAACATTAACATCCCTCTCCTAGATGCTATTCAACAAGTCCCCGCTTATGCGAAAATTCTTAAAGACTTGTGCACTAAGAAGAGGAAGACTCAAGTGCCCAAAAAGGTTTTCATGACTAATAATGTTAGCACTACTTTTACCCCACAGTTACCAAAGAAACGTAAGGACCCAAGATGTCCTACTATATCAATTTCTATTAGGGGTAAAAACATTAACCGTGCTTTACTTGATCTGGGCGCAAGTGTTAACCTGCTTCCATATTCTGTTTATGAGCAGTTAGGGATTGGAGAGTTGAAACCAGCTCATTACACTCTCCAAATAGCAGACCGATCAATCACCAAACCTAGGGGTGAACTGGAGGATGTGTTGATAAAATTCGGGGAATTCATATTCCCTGTGGACTTTATTATTCTTGATACACAACCTGTAGCAAACCTACGGAACCAAATTCCGGTGATTCTGGGTCGACCATTCCTTGCCACTTCTAATGCTGTCATTAACTGTCGAAACGGTTCTATGAACCTATCTTTCGGAAAAATGACAATTGAACTGAACATCTATAAAATTGAAAGTCAGCCGTATGAACCCTCTGCTCACATACTTGATGTCTGTTCTGTCCATGAGATAGCTCCCGAATGCTTCGAAGTTGATGAACTTTGCTTTAATAATCTCGACGACATTAGCACATCAATGTTTGATCTTTCACATCTTAGTGAGGACACTTTTTCCACTTCTGAGTCTGACACTCTTGACTCTTCACCTTCCGAGTCTGTATCCTTTGCAGACTACGAGCTTCTTCGTGAATCTGAATGTCATTCTTTTACCCCACCTTCTATTGTTTCTCCGCCGACATTAGATCTCAAACTTTTACCTTCTCATCTTAAATATGCATATTTATGTGAGAATGAGTCTTTACCCGTGATCATATCCGCTTCTCTAGCCTCAGAGCAAGAGAATACGCTTTTGACGGTATTGAGATCTAATAGTCAGGCTTTTGGCTGGACTATGGCTGACATCAAAGGGAATAGTCCCTTGATTGTTGAATATCATATACATCTGATGGATGAAGCCAAGCCAACCCAAGAACCACAGAGACGGTTAAACCCCATCATGAAGGATGCAGTGAAGAAAGAAATTGTCAAATGCCTTGACGGTGGTATCATTTACCCAATCTCCAATAGCCAATGAGTGAGTCCAATTCATGTAGTCCCTAAGAAATCTGGCATCACGGTCATAACAAATGAGGCAAATGAGTTAATTCAGACACGCGCTCAAACTGGGTGGCGTATATGTATTGATTATAGAAAACTCAATGCCGCAATGAGGAGAGACCACTTTCCTCTACCTTTTATTGACCAGATGCTGGAACGCTTAGCTGGACGTGAATACTATTGCTTCATGGACGGATACTCTGGCTATAACCAGCTCCCTATTGCCAAAAAGGATCAAGAAAAAACCACATTTACTTGTCCTTTTGGTACTTTTGCTTATAGACGCATGCCCTTTGGGTTATGCAATGCTCCCACTACATTTCAGCGGTGTATGATGGGGATATTCTCGGACATGGTCGAGAATTTTCTGGAGATTTTCATGGACGATTTCTCGATATTCGGAGATTCTTTTGATGACTGTCTATCACATCTTGACACAGTTCTTACTCGTTGTAAAGAGAAGAACTTAACCTTGAATTGGGAAAAATGCCATTTCATGGTCCAAGAAGGAATTGTGCTTGGACATGTTATTTCACGGAAAGGCATTGAGGTTGACAGAGCAAAAATAGATGTCATTCAAAACCTTCCTCATCCCAAATGCGTCAAGGATATACGATCTTTTCTTGGCCATGCAGGCTTTTATCAGAAATTCATTAAGGATTTTAGCAAAATTGCTAGACCCTTAACTTTTCTCTTGGCCAAGGACACAACCTTTCACTTTGACTCGGATTGTGAGGCTGCATTTGACTCACTTAAAAACTCTCTCACTACAGCCCCCATTCTATCATCTCCAGATTGGAACCACCCGTTTGAGCCTATGTGTGATGCATCAGATTTTGCAGTTGGTGCAGTCTTAGGACAATACATTGAAAAGATGCCACATGTGATTTATTATGCAAGTAAGACCCTGAATGATGCTCAAATTAATTATACAACTACCGAAAAAGAACTTTTGGCAGTTGTATTTGCATTAGAAAAATTCAGGCCTTACTTGATTAGCTCACCAATTGTTGTATACACTGACCACTCCGTCTTGAAATATCTTTTGGCGAAGAAGGATGCTAAAGGTAGGCTAATACGTTGAATCCTTCTATTACAAGAATTTGATCTTGTTATTGAAGAGAAGAAAGGATGTGAAAACGTAGTAGCTGACCATCTTTCGCGCATCTCTTCATCACCTGTGACCCTGCCGATCAATGATTCTTTTCCGGAAGAAAAACTCTTGAAAGTATCCACTGAACCTTGGTTCGGAGATATTGTGAATTATCTTGCTACGAGACTTATTCCCCACGAATGGTCGAAATAGGACAAACATCGATTTCTATTCCAAGTAAAACATTTTTACTGGGATGAACCCTATCCGTTTAAGTATTGTCCTGACCAGATCATTCGCCGATGTGTCTCTAATGATGAATTCAAGAGTGTTCTATCTTTTTGTCATGATCAGGTATGTGGGGGTCATTTCGGTCCTCGAAAGACGGCAGAGAAGGTTTTGCAATGCGGTTTTTATTGGACGACTTTGTTCAAAGATGCATTTTATCATTGCAAAACCTGTCCACAGTGCCAACACACGGGTAGGATTTCTCGAAGAAATGAGATGCCTCTTCAACCGATCTTGGTGGTTGAAATTTTTGACGTTTGGGATATTAATTTTATGGGTCATTTTCCCAACTCTTTTGGGAATTTGTACATATTGCTTGCGGTTGATTACGTCTCAAAATGGGTGGAAGCTATTCCTTGTCGCACTAATGACAAAAAGGTTGTCATTAAGTTCTTAAAAGAAAACATCTTTTCGCGATTTGGACACCCACGTGCTATCATTAGCGATAACGGGACGCATTTCTGCAATCGGTCTTTCGAGACTTAGATGTGGAAATATGCAATCAACCACAAACTTTCTACACCCTATCATCCCCAAACGAGAGGGCAAGCTGAGTTTTCAAGCAGACAAATCAAACAAATTTTGGAGAAAACATTTTATAAAAATCGAAAAGATTGGTCAACCAAATTGACAGATGCTCTTTAGGCTTTCCGAACTGCATATAAAACCGATCTAGGTATGTCTCCTTACAGAATAATGTTTGGAAAACTTGTCACCTTCCGGTCGAAATTGAGCACAAAGCAATGTGGGTCATTAGAGAACTTAATTTTGACTTAAATCAAGCCTGCAACTTTCGGAAGCTGCAATTAAACGAGCTAAGCGAACTCCGCGATGAAGCTTATGATAATGCTGTAAGTGCACGGCGGCGCCCCGGCCGTCAATCCGACGCCGGAATGCGGAAGCGATGATTTACCTTAACATTTTAAACTGGCACCACCGCGCACTATAAACCTGGATCGTGCCATTAAACTAGTCCTAGCTATCTAGAGAAGGGGTAGAGAGATATACCGAGCGATCCGTGTCCTTCGGTCTTCTCTTCGTCGTCCCGATCTCCCAGCGGAATCTCCGGTCTCCACCAAGTCGCCGGGAGGGCACCACGTCGCCGGCTTCTTTTACGGGCTCCCACCTCTGGACCGAGGCAACTCGGGCACGAAGCTGGCGAGTCGACGTGCCCAAGATTTGCTGTAGAATACGTATAGTGCTCTATGTCTCATTTGGGGTTTGAGGAAGTTGCCTTTGGTGGAGGAAATGAACTAAGACTTTTTTGGAGATGAAACTTTAGGATTTTTGTGAAGCCAAAAGACCAAAAATCCCACCACAAAAAATGGGCAGCCCCTCCTCATTTGGCCGGCCAAAACATGGTGAAGGGAGTGAGAGCAAATGAGAGAGAGAGCCTCACAAGAATAATGCAAGAGAGAGATCAAATGTTATCATGAAAAGAAATGATCACACACTCAAAACCACACTCCACCAACCATCATCATAACTCCAAAGTCAAGCACTCATGAAGAAGTCAAGAAGTCAAGAGATGGTGCAACCATCATGACACTACAATGTGCAAAGACAACCCTCCAAAAAGCTTATTTGCATAAATGCAAATAAGCCCTCCTCCACCAATCTTCAGCCAATGAATGATACAAAGAAATATGGCTGAAACGGAAAACAAACTGGCAACTCCAAAAAAACTGATCCCGTAATAAATTACAGGAAAACCCCGCTACTGTATATACATACCCGCATTTGTATTCCGACCGAAATACAAATGCAATGAGAAAAAATCTACACTGTACAATACTAGCATCCGGCTTAAACCAAAGCCTGCTAGTGTTATCCGTCCGATCCTGATCCGTGCAATACCGCACGTATCTGATCGAACCCTGCCATTATCCATACGGCCACTAGTATTAACCGTCCGATCCTGATGCGTGCAATACCGCACGTATCTGATCGAACCGTGCCATATCTCCATACGGCTTCTACAGCGTTTCGCCCGAAACTTGAGTAACTGAATGTGGGGGACTCTAAAGACTCGTCAATACTATGGCTATGGATTTAACCACTAACACGTCAGAGGTATTAGCCATACGTGACGGACTACCAGCTATCGACCAAAAGGGACGTCGATGAGCGAACTCATCCTGACACCCTACTGAGCCTGTCAGTGACAATATCCGTACAGTCCGGTCCGTTCGTCTATGAGTATCGCATGGCGGGCCTAGGGGGTTGGTAAAAGTCAGACCCCCAAGAGAGGTACAAGTCGTGTCGGAGTGAAGCCCAGAACACCCTGAGATACTACTGGAATACCTACCAGTAAATCTCCTGCCTTGGCCAAGGACTTCGTGTAATGGCTCTCCTAGACACAGCGCGACCTCATCCCTAATACCGGGAGAGACGAACCCCTGAAGATCCGCTCACTGCCTCCATATGGCTCGGGACTGTACCCAACTAAAACCTGTTTGCACGTCTCCTAGGAGCGTGGTAGGGTAGTAACCAAAGTACAGTGGGAACTCACACGAGACAAATAACGATCCTCAGGTCGATGAACTAACCTGTACACATGTCACCAGGGAACTGCTATCTGACGTCAGGTATAAGACCAACTAGCATGTTCCCGGCGAGTCCTGTCCGGTGTACTCATAACCCAATGAGCACCTGTATACATCTTAGGTGAACCAACTGACACCAGTGGCTTGTGAGACCGGCTACAGCCCCTCGTCGGGGTCTCGACTGTATACACTAGTCTACTCTGGAGTATCGATGCCCTGTCTCGAAACTCCCATGACTAGGGACCTTTTAAGGATGTGCTTATAGACTACCAGCTCCCACGTATATGATCGCCCTCATACTGCTGGCAGTCAAGCAAGAATCCTAGGGGCTCTATCAACGTGCAATAGTGACCTGTAAGGTCACCTAAAGTAGTACACGATGATAAAGGTAAACCAGATAGCATAATATCATCTTGAGTAAGACTGTCCTACCGGAATAGGTCCCCTCTCAATCATTGCAATCACGTGCCTGTGATCCAATAATTGACTCTGAGGGCACTATCTCCAACAATCTCCCACTTGCACTCAAGGCTAATTATTGCGATGTCGCATACTCACAGCCCGTGTGATACCGAACACCCAACTCCTCTACTAGTCAGTCTCACAAAACCCGTTTGTGAAACTATTGCGTTCGAGGAATAGCCTCAGCGAGTGGATCCGCTTTGATATTTCTTTCTATGTCTCTCTATATCTCAAGTTCGTGGAGAAACCCATCTCCCGAAATGAGCAATACCTGTCTTAGAATGTGTCTGGATGTCTGATGGGACCTAGCTCATAAAAGAAATCCAAATCCAAACTTCTTAGACTGTATCGTCAACTGAACTTAATCAGTATCCTGCGCCATGCCTCCCTCAGTATTGTCTTGGACCACCTGTCCAAAATACTGCCCCTCATCAGAAGGAAAACTATAACTCTGACAACCTCTCTGTCGTCCAGGTCACCTTGGAAGCCTGGAATGATAACTGTCTCCCGAATAAGGCTGTCATTATCATATCCCTAGAACATCCACTTATGTTCTAAAACTGCTTCCGACTGTTTCTCCAGGATTGGATCAATATCAACTTATTGCTTCTACTGCAAAAACAACATTTGGAGTGGTACTTGACATCTCATGATTGACTCAATTGCCTAAGCAAGTGATCTGCCAATCATGCACATCCCTCTCCCCTTTAGTCTGTAAGACACCTTTAGAGAGGGTGACTCCATCATCTGCAGGTACACTACCGTGCCAGGAGTCGTCCATTCTAAATACTCTTAGAATGCTGTCCAAGTACCCTGATTGGGAAACCACCCAAATCTAGATCTAAAATCATAGATCTAGTAACCAGTATGTCTGATATAATGTCCAAGTCCCATGTGGAGAAACAACTGTGTGACAACCAAAGTATAACCGATCGTAGTATAGGAATATCACTTCCTACTCTGTGTATGTCATCCAAATACCATGACATCACACCCTACTACCTTCTCAACAGATCCATCCCCAATTCTGATGAAGTCAAACCTATGACTGTCACATCAGAAATTGATGATCTATCTCCGCTATATCTGCTTTAGTCTATAAATAGACATAAGCCACTTGTCCACCATGCTTCCGCTGCTCCCACTGACCACGACAACCTTCTGGCAGAGTCATATAGACGTACACTTCTAAATCCAGTTTAGAACGACTCTATACTCATCCTCCTGTCGGGTCTCATAGTCAGGAACAACAGTAATGGCAAGTCTGGGTAAACAAGAACCTCCCTGCCACCGTCCTTGAGGCTACCGGAGTACCTCTCGGGTGCTTGAGGTTACCCACCAAATCTGCGGAGTGGCCAATGGAATGTAAAACCAGATTGAATCTTTAGGTTCTTATTAAATCTTCAGTAATCGTTTGTGGTTCTGGAATCACTTCCAGTTCTACCATACTCCCATTACTGTTTTCTGAAGAAAAAAAATCCATTTTTATTAAAACTGTGGCGAGTCTAGAACAATATCACTATTGATCTTCCAGATGGCAGAAAGTCAACCCTCGTCATAGCCTGGGTCAACCCACAAACAGCCATTACAGAAACGTGCCTTGAGTTATCCAGAGTCTGGTTTTAAGCATAAGCCAGACAACTCCCCGTACCTTAACATCGTTAAGATATGAACTGTTCTATATCCAATATAGAACCAGAGGCACTGATTTAATTGAACCAGATTCAAATCATGCAGCTGTTTCCAGTGCATGTCAACTAAATGGAGAGAGGCCGATCATCGTTACTCAACTTAGGAATGCTTCCAATTATGAGTAACATGAAAGAGAAGCAAGTTCTCTTAATCATTACTATCAACTGAATACCCTACACAAGTATCTACATCTTCGATCACCTTGAAGAATCCCGATACTTGCAATACTTGGTTCTCTACTTTATTCATATACCTATAACTTCTCAAAATTCGGACCTTGTGTTTCTACGAAACACCTGTCTAAAAACTAGAGGAGTCATAAGTAAACCGAATATAGTACGAGAACCAACCCCTCTGTCCTAATGGACACTGGACAATATACAATACTCTGTATAAGTCCCTTGAGTCTAATAACTCACTCCCTGTGTGTCGCAGGTTGAAAACTGTACTTATGGTTAAGAAGAATTACACCGCTGTTTAATGCTCCTTACCTAACCATCCACTGATATAGGTAAATGTCATAGACATAATTTCAAAAAGGTATATCTCACTCTATCAAAATAGACGTACAGATATATCGATTTGAAATTGGTGCATAACAGCGGATATTCAAAACCAAATATTTGCCGACCGGCAAACAGCCCAGGTGATTTCCTCAAATATCACCAATTACAACGAATCCCGATATAATGAGGATGATCACCCAATTCCCAATAACTTACTCCCACTCATCATCTGTAAAACCATACAGATGTGAGAATTATACCTGGTAAATACATACCCTGGAGCAAGTGTCTAATTGGGAAATCAGTTTTCCTTTAACAGTACACAGTGAAACTGAAACATTGAAATGTTTCGATGGGGTATCCCGGTATTCCTAGTAATGCCTCTTCCATTATCCAGATTCATAACTGTAACCGTGTAATTCTTTTCCATCTTTCCAAATCCCTTTCTATATCTTTAGTCATTACCTTCTGTACACCCCTTTAGGCCAAATGGTTTTCTTCCTTCCCTACCGTTCGGCACCAGCCTATGGTTTGGAAGAAGACTATCCAATAAGCATAATGGGTGTAATGTCCTAATCCTAGGAACACTCGCAATGCGAGAGAAGGTGAAGATAAAATACAACCGAATAAACCTTATTCCTATTTCTCCTGAACCAGAATCCATCCCCGAACTGGAACAAGTTCCTTTTGAGTTCGTATATAACCATACGATGGAGTATCCAATAAACTGTGGATCTTCGTAGTGATACGGAGTGTCCTGGAGAAATATAAAGGTGATTTAGGATTGGCGAAGAAATACTTGGTCTAGTCGTGAATAGCAGTCGCAATTTACTTTGCCCTCTTACTAATCCCTTGATATGTCTTTACTTAATATCTTCTGTACACCATCGTTAGGCTAATTGGTTTTCTTCATTCCCTACCGGTCGGCACCTGCCTATGGTTTGGAAGAAGACTATCCAATTTGTGTAATAGATGTACTATCTCCTAAACCAAGGAGTACTCGCAACCTGAGAGAAGGTAAAAGGAAAAGACAACTGAATAGTCCTATTCGTTTTCTCTAGAACCGGAAACCATCCTCGAATAAATTCCTTCGAGTTCGTATATAACCATACGATGGTTTTGTCCAATGGAAGTGGACGTTCGTAGTAATACGGGGTGTCCTGGAGAAAAGGGTAAAAGTAGGAGTGGCAATGAGGTTTGCAACTCTGACAATCCAAAAGTCAGTGTTTAAGAAGGTTCGGTCAACTTGGTCACTGAGTCATAGTCTTAGGGTCGGGTCAATGGTCGCTGCCAAAGAGAGAGAGAAAAGAAACACTCAGCGTGCACTCTAACCTAGATCAGAATGGTTATCAATTTGTCTAATCTGGAAACCTCCCACTGTACCGTCAAATTCTCCTCCAAACCTGAAAGAAGAATTAGTCGGGATCACCCGAGGAGTAAACCAACTCATCAGTGGGAATCGGGATCCAACTATCATCGCATGATAACGTGACGGAATCCGCTCACGTCATCACACTCCAGAAGGTATGCGCATATCTGGCAAGTTTCAGTTTCTTTAGAAACTCCCGATGTGATTTCTGCCCCATGCTCTTATGACCTTGACGAAGGCCAACAAATCATAAGTCACATGTCAAGTTCTACCCGTCATTGTCCAGGTTAATTTGAACCCACCCGTATAAGCACTTGACGAAGGTCAACAAGGCTATACGACTGTCCCAAACCAACGCATCTATCTATACAGCAGAAAAGTAACAAGCAGCTACCATTCACTATGCCTTGACGAAGGTCAACAAACATAGCATGAATACTACGTGCTACCCGTCTGAAACGACGGAGGGCTACGAATGGTTTCTGGCGAAAACCTTTAACGTAATGAACTTGATATCGTTGAAGGAACCAGATAGCTTTTAAAAATATAGTGGCGAAAACCATTGCTAAAGAGGTCACTCCCGGTGAAGGGATCTCGGCTCTTTCCCCGTAGAATGAGGTGCAGGATATTCCAACTGAATACCACGATGCAAAGAAAAAGTAATCGGCTATAGTGAAGTTATTGCCCTGACGCAAACTTCTGTCCAAGGGGTCACTCCCGGTGAAGGGATCTCGTCCCTTGCCTCATCGACTGAGGAGCAGGATATTCCAACTGAATACCACGATGCAAAACAAAAGAGAACGTCCTTGCAATAACAGCTTTTTGAAAAGTGTTCCAACAACATCAGATTAGGTTTGTTTAACTTGCATTGATCCGAATCAACGCAGTCCCATCAATTGATCACACCAATAAAGAACGAAAATAATGATGTACGTATATGCCATCCGTATTCGCCACTGGGTCCCGTCATTACCCGTTAGGTTACTTAACTAACGACAGAGCGGGGACTGGACTAGCGCGGATGCAAAACATATACAACATCTACTAGTATATATATCAATATATAATATTTCTCTCAAGGCGTGATAAAATGCAACATCACAGAAATGTACAGCATCATAGAACAATACAGATATCTGGGATCCCCGGGTTTCACAGAGCCGCTGCTGAAACCCGACGTTTCCCTGGTCGTGTGGATAGCCTGTGCAATGAAATCCTAGACCCCTACGGGCGCAGCAAGTTACCCGCCAAAACCTGAAGCGGGGCAGCCCCCTTCATCAACGTGAATGGACCACCCAGCACTTCACGGAATCCGGTAACTTGGGCACCCCTCCTGGGTCAACCTGTACCTCCTACGAGTGCGGCGAATAGCCCGCCAATTCTAGAGTAAAACCCCCTCCGTCCCAATGCCATGAGATGCGGGCTTGTTGCCTTCTAGAATCCGGCTATCCGTGCACCCCGCCTTGGGGTAATCCTAGTACAGAAAGTAAAATATATATACAAAGGCTACATCGACCTCGACCCGGTCGTACCCCAAAAGAATAATACAAACAGGCAGTGACGGCAGTCCACATGTCGGACGCTCGCCCCGCAATATCAAATGTACATATAAAACAAAACTATACTACCATTGCATCCAGGGTATCCCCCACGACCAATCCACAACATCACAGCAATACACAGAACATCAACGTGAATGTCACGTTCGCAAATCCGTCTAACCGGGCTATAGCAGTTAGACAGGATTTACCGATCAAGTGACATTCACGGTCGCAGATATAATGTAAATACTGTGAACCAACATGTTAAAAGTTTCGATCGATCAAATTTACCAAAGTGGGCCCCAAGCATTACTGTAGCACATAAAGAAATTCTGGGCCCAAAATGAATATTCCAAAACCCCCATTTCCAACCCAAAAGCCCACTGGAAAAAATTGGCACGATGATAACATATTACTGCCGTGGAACCGCGGCCAGAAGGGGGTTTTGACCGCGGTCTTCCTAATGAATCATGGTGTCGAATTTTTACAGTAAGCTGAAAGGTCCCTGCACATACTTCTGCAATACACTGAAAAAAATTTCGAGCCAGAAAAAAATGGACAGAAAATTGATGCAATGAAAAACGCGGTTTTGGAACATTTGTTCGATCGAAGCTTTAAACATACTAGAGCTAGCTAGAAAAGAGTAATGGCGATGCTCTGATACCACTGTAAGTGCACGGCGGCGCCCCGGCCGTCAATCCGATGCCGGAATGCGGAAGCGATGATTTACTTTAACTTTTTAAACCGGCACCACCGCGCACTATAAACCCGGATCGTGCCATTAAACTAGTCCTAGCTATCTAGAGAAGGGGTAGAGAGATATACCGAGCGATCCGTGTCCTTCGATCTTCTAGTCGTCGTCCCGATCTCCCCGCGGAATCTCCGGTCTCCACCAAGTCGCCGGAAGGGCACCACGTCGCCGGCTTCTTTTACGGGCTCCCACCTCTGGACCGAGGTAACTCGGGCACGAAGCTGGCGAGTCGACGTGCCTAAGATTTGCTGTAGAATACGTGTAGTGCTCTATGTCACATTTGGGGTTTGAGGAAGTTGCCTTTGGTGGAGGAAATGAACTAAGACTTTTTTGGAGATGAAACTTTGGGATTTTTGTGAAGCCAAAAGACCAAAAATCCCACCACAAAAAATAGGCAGCCCCTCCTCATTTGGCCGGCCAAAACATGGTGAAGGGAGTGAGAGCAAATGAGAGAGAGAGCCTCACAAGAATAATGCAAGAGAGAGATCAAATGTTATCATGAAAAGAAATGATCACACACTCAAAACCACACTCCACCAACCATCATCATAACTCCAAAGTCAAGCACTCATGAAGAAGTCAAGAAGTCAAGGGATGGTGCAACCATCATGACACTACAATGTGCAAAGACAACCCTCCAAAAAGCTTATTTGCATAAATGCAAATAAGCCCTCCTCCACCAATCTTCAGCCAATGAAAGATACAAAGAAATATGACTGAAACGGAAAACAAACTGGCAACTCCAAAAAAACTGATCCCGTAATAAATTACAGGAAAAACCCGCTACTGTATATACATACCCGCATTTGTATTCCGACCGAAATACAAATGCAATGAGAAAAAACTACACTGTACAATACTAGCATCCGGCTTAAACCAAAGCCTGCTAGTGTTATCCGTCCGATCCTGATCCGTGCAATACAGCACGTATCTGATCGAACCGTGCCATATATCCATACGGCCACTAGTATTAACCGTCCGATCCTGATGCGTGCAATACCGCACGTATCTGATCGAACCGTGCCATATCTCCATACGGCCTCTACAGCGTTTCGCCCGAAACTTGAGTAACTGAATGTGGGGGACTCTAAAGACTCGTCAATACTATGGCTATGGATTTAACCACTAACACGTCATAGGTATTAGCCATACGTGACGGGCTACCAGCTATCGACCAAAAGGGACGTCGATGAGCGAACTCATCCTGACACCCTACTGAGCCTGTCAGTGACAATATCCGTACAGTCCGGTCCGTTCGTCTATGAGCATCGCATGGCGGGCCTAGGGGGTTGGTAAAAGTCAGACCCCCAAAAGCGGTACAAGTCGTGTCGGAGTGAAGCCCGGAACACCCTGAGATACTACTGGAATACCTACCAGTAAATCTCCTGCCTTGGCTAAGGACTTCGTGTAATGGCTCTCCTAGACACAGCGCAACCTCACCCCCAATACCAGGAGAGACGAACCCCTGAAGATCCGCTCACTGCCTCCATGTGGCTCGGGACTGTACCCAACTAAAACCTGTTTGCACGTCTCCTAGGAGCGTGGTAGGGTAGTAACCAAAGTACAGTGGGAACTCACACGAGACAAATGACGATCCTCAGGTCGATGAACTAACCTGTACACATGTCACTAGGGAACTGCTATCTGACGTCAGGTATAAGACCAACTAGCATGTTCCCGGCGAGTCCTGTCCGGTGTACTCATAACCCAATTAGCACCTGTATACATCTTAGGTGAACCAACTGACACCAGTGGCTTGTGAGACCGGCCACCGCCCCTCGTAGGGGTCTCGACTGTATACACTAGTCTACTCTGGAGTATCGATGCCCTGTCTCGAAACTCCCACGACTAGGGACCTTTTAAGGATGTGCTTATAGACTACCATCTCCCACGTATATGATCGCCCTCATACTGCTGGCAGTCAAGCAAGAATCCTAGGGGCTCTATCAACGTGCAATAATGACATGTAAGATCACCTAAAGCAGTACACGATGATAAAGGTAAACCAGATAGCATAATATCATCTTGAGTAAGACTGTCCTATCGGAATAGGTCCTCTCTCAATCATTGCAATCACGTGCCTGTGATCCAATAATTGACTCTGAGGGCACTATCTCCAACAAATGCTGTAATTGTAAAGAACCGGATTAAGGTATTTCATGATAAAAACATTTTGAGAAAAACTTTTACACTTGGTCAACAAGTCCTTCTTTATGATTCACGTCTCCATCTTCATGCTGGTAAGCTAAAATCTCGGTGGAAAGGACCTTTTGTTGTGCGGTATGTATACCCGCACGGGGCAGTTGAGGTTGAAGATGTTGAAAACGGTACAATTTTCAAAGTAAATGGACATAGATTAAAACCGTATTTTTCCACTGACCCCACTGTTTTTGCAGGAGCCGCTTTATTTTGACTGAAATTCCTCCGTTTTGTAGGGTTCCCATCGACGACAGCAAGGTTTCGGGAGGCATCGTCCATGCCATTTTAAAAAAATTGCCGTCTCAAGGAACTCTAAACAAGAATCGATAACTAGAAATTAATACGGAAACATATGTAAACCATTTTACATCTAAGTGAAATCGAAATACAACCTTTGTAGATCGGTCCTTCACTTCATAAGCTCCTTGTAGCAGTCCCTTCGCTGCGATTATCAAACTCCCGAGCTCTTGGACGGCTCCATGAGAAGAGGGTAACGGTTTTGCTTGAAGTCTTCGAGGCCGAAGATGATCTACGTCGAGGGAATACGAACTCAAGCTACCACTTCACCAAAGTGAAGCAAACACCCTATACTAAAGTGATAATCTAGTAGAGGATGGTGAAATAGGAAGCGAGCTCACTTTAGAATTTCTTTTCTCACAATATTTACTCACTTGGATCAAACCCTTACAAGCTTTTCTTTTGGAGGAAGAAGATGAAGAAAAAGATGAGAATGAAATTGATCCAAAGTGAGATGAGCTAACCATGGGTGAGTGGGTATCATATATTAACTCATGTAGAGACATAACCATGTTAATTATAGTGGTTAGGTTAATAAATATCCTAAGTAAAACAAAACTAGTGGACTTGGTCAATGCACACACAAGCTTCTCAAAGTTTCATGCACTTGAACAATTATCCACTAATTTTGTATTTACTTTGAATATTAAAACCCCACCAACATAATTATTATGGTATATGTCTTATACACCCATGCATAGTGTATCAACAACCATGACACACAAGAATAAATAATGCACATCAATATATATCACATATATATTACATGTACACACAAGTGAGAAAAGAATGCTTAAGTGAGCTAATGTTAGTTAATGTAAATTAGTATATCATATATACAATTATACACTAAATTATTAAATCAACACTTGATTTAATAATCCGGCTATATCACATAAAACCGACTAACACTAAATGTACCAACTTATAGAATCAATTTTTGATTCGATAACCCGGCTATATCACATATAACCGGCCGATACAAAAGCCGCGAGAATAGAATACGGTATCACATACATGCATAATTCTCGGTCCCGCACATATCACATATGTGCTCCTATTTCGTTTCTCCTGAGCCAGTAAAACCTCTATGTAGGACTCTAAAGACTCGTCAATACGCCGACAGTAGGTGATGATCACATCAAGCACCCACAAGCCGTCAGCGGTACTAGCTGGACGTAACGGCTACCCGGGTATTGAGCGATCAGAAGATCAGCAAGCAAGCCCGCTCCAACTCCTGCAAAAACCTGACAGTGACACTACTGTACAGTCCGGTCTCCTCATCTGATATGTCGCATATCAAGTCTAGGGGTGGTAAACGTCAGACCCCAATAACCGATAAGTCATGCCGATACGAGGCTCATAACGGGTCGAGAAACTACTGGTAACTCTTACCAGTAAATCTCTAAACCAGCTCTGGCCAGAGACTTCCCTGTTATGGCCAATCGAGCACTGCGCAACATCAACCCCCAATACTGGGAGAGACGAAACTCCTCCCATCGCTCATTGCCTCCATGTGACTCGGGACTGTACCCAAAAACCACCATTTTGTATGCCCTCTTGGATGTGGTAAGGTGGAAATCAAAGCACGGTGGGAATCACACAAGACTCTATGACGATCTCGGGTCTACAGACTAACCTGTACCAGTGTCACCAGAGAACTGCCATCTGACGTGAGGTATAATACCATATGGGAGTTCTCGGCGAGTCCGTCCAGTGTACCCAGTGTCCACTGAGCACCCATATATCATCTCTGATGGCAAACACCAATGGATATGGGATCATCCATCGCCCATCTGTATGGGTCGAGAAGCTATACATTAGTCTACTCTGGTATATCGATGCCCCGTCTCGATACACCCACGACTAGGGACATTAAAGGATGTACTTATGGACTACTCTATCCCCACTACTATGATTTGCATTATAGTCCAGGTAGTCAAGTACACATCCTAAGGGCTTTACCAACATGTAAGAGAGAGACAATCAGTGTACACGTTAAGGTAAAGAGTAACCAGATAGCATACTATCATGTCGAGCAAGAAAGTCCTCCCTATATATGTCCAAGCATCCACTACAATATACATCTCATGTATAATAATGGCCTCTAGGGCATACATATAACTAACACATCTCACCTCCATGTCTTGGAAAAATACTGTATCATCTTTAGAATGGAGGTGAGTAAAAAGAATAAGTTTGGGGGAGATTTTCATGTTCATATATTATTTCCCCCGTTAATAAATTTCCTCCCAAGTCTACAGGTTTCTGAGATTTAACAGATGGAAATGGTGAGGACACTGTTGTAAACAGGTTTGGGGGAGGTTTGTGGTTATTTACGAATGACTTTGCACATCACTTTGCATAAGCACAAAACATATAAAACATATTAAAAAAATATTTAATATTTAATTTTATAATAAAAGATTAGATAGTGAAAAATTACATCCAAAAGATTGGAAAATTTTAAGAAAACCTAGAAAGTTAGAAGTTTTCTTAAATGAACTAGTAATAAGTAGTTATGAGCTGTTGTCCCAAAGGTTAGTAAGATGAAGGAAGTCACTAATCTGCGGATAAAAATAAGTCTGAAAAATAGTTCTTATTCTGGAAGCCAAACATTTGAATGTTGATACCCTACTATACACACTTACACACGTCTTGAAACTCGGGATAGTAGAGGATACCTTGAAATGCTCTTTTCTGAAAGCCAAAGTACTAAAGTATAATAAATGAAGCATAAAAGATAAAATGGTGAAGAAAAATGAACACTGGTTTTGTAAACACAAAGGCAGCAACAAAAAAATATAGCGAGGGTGCTTCATCACCTAGTGCCTTAGACCAACTGGTTTGGGAGTCACTGCTAAGCCTTAGGTGTTGCAAGACGAGGAAAATACTAAATACACCTAATAAGCAAGCACATGAGTAATCGGTCGGTTAGTACATCAAGAAGTATTAACGGTCGCATGAAAAATGTGTGAGCGATCTATCTAAATATTCATCAATTAAAAAGTACCGAGGTAGATGGACAAGAGTATGATAGCTTGAATTGAATTCTCCGAGTGTAGGGATATTATTTACACACACGTAGGGGTATATGATCAATGTTGGGAAGAAAGGTTGGAATGAAGAATAAAGACGATGTTTTATTGAGTGATGATGTGATTTCTAACATCTTTTCATGACTATTAAGATAGGGCTCATGACAACCGAAAAGCTAGTATAGTTGGAAACTCTAATTTTCAAAGTCTTTCTTTTACAATTCTTATCTTTACATGTAACTTTCACAGTGTTCCTTTTATTATAGAATTTTGTGGGTGCAATTCGCTGAAAACCCTCAGGAGACAACACTCCTCCTACTAGAGACACCTAGAAGTTTAAAGGCTTGTTGCACGTGCTCAGTGCAATCGTGTTGCCTACGAAAGTGTGCTAGTTAGTTTTTCTTTTTCTTATATTTTCTCCTTCTCTTAAATAAAAATAAAAGATGTTTGCTCGAGACGACCAAAATTAATTTTGGAGGAATTTGATTAGTCGAAAATATTGCATTCTTAACACATCAATTTCCCTACTCTTTCTAATCATCTGAACGTGTTTGGTATAAATATAGCACATATTAGCAATTCGTCTGCAAAATATCAAATAACATGTGTTATACATTATAACCGGCATTATGAAGGAAATTGAGTGTTTATTACTACACGCATGATTTTTGTATATCTCAACACTTGTCTCAAGATTTTGTGAAGGAAATTCTTCCGGTCAAAGAACCGGAATCACAAAAGTGCCGATAAAACACATCAAGTCAAATACTTGAGATCTGGCAGCAATCAAGAAAGAAGTATAGTGTTCCAGGCATCAGAAAAGTATCCAAAAGGTAACACAAAATACCCTTGAAGATTTCAGCCATCAAGCTCATCAAACGGCCGCGGATCCGCGGCCGAGTCAGGCTGATCCGCCTCGGATCCGCGGCCGATTCGACTCGTCGGCGGTTGGAACTTTTCCCGAGGCTTCTCTACAACTGCCAAACTTCTTCAAGACGCTTCAAAGTCCCTAGAAATTTCCAGAAGCTTCCCTCCAATAGCCATGTTTCTCATGCAAGCTAGATAACTACCTTAATCTAGAAACTTCCCTACAACTATCTAGCTTCTTATGCAAGCTTCATAACAACCTAGCTTCTAGGGGAAGATAAAGGAAAACTATAAAAGGGGACCTATAGCTTCATTACAAAGGTTGTTCATTAATTGGGTTGTTGAACATTGAACCAAATCCACACAAGTTGAGTGACACAACTTGTAATCAAACCCTAGCCCAAATCCAATTCCAAAGACAAATCAAGATCCATCGAGAAGCGACTCAAGCAAGCAAATGAAGATCCTTTGAAGCAACGCCGATCATCATCCGAGCAAGAGATCCACGACGATCCGCGAATCAAGAAGATCGATGTGAAGCTAATTTCGGCGGATCTGGTTACCTGCTCAAATCTTGTAACCTTTGAGTGAATTGTACCTAATCGTCGATTAATAAAGGTGAAAAATTATAAATCTTTCTTTCCTTACATTCTTGCATTATGAAAATTTATTGATTCTTGATTCTTCCATTTTTCATAATGTGTGAGAGAAATCTCCGCTTGTAGCGGAATCGAGAGAATAGGTAGATGATGATGAGGAAATTCTTGAACGATTCTTAAGTCTTATGAAGTTTATTAACTTTAGAAAATTGAATCATCGAAGACCTAATTTTGATCGAGATCGCTTTCTTGAATGTTTTCGCTCTAAATTAGAGATCAACGATCGGTGATTTTCTTGACTAGAGGCTAGAATTTGAATGATAATCAATGAAAAGACAAGGGAAGGTGAAGGAGAAACCCTAGTTCTTCAATAGATCCCTAATCTTCGTTGTTCGTCATCGATCTAGCAACAAATCCTCAATAGATAAGATTTCATAATCTTTAGTTTTCATGATCACTACTTATTTGATCGATTCCTACAAACTACTTTATAAATCTTAATAATTCAATTAGTTTGGACATTTTCTTGATCATTATTAATTCTTGATTCTAGATCTAATTTCTTTATGTTTCTTGAAACTAAACCACACAAATCTTGAATCATTTTCTTTTATCTTTTCTTTTCAACTCAACTAAAACAAATTCACACAATCTCAGTGGACGATCCGCTATCGCTAACAAAACTACAATAGACACCGTTATTGATTGCGGTATAAATTTCTTTGGTTGTGATATTTTACACTTTTCAAATCACGACACGAAGATGATCAATCAAGAGCTCCTGTTCCAGATCAAGTTGCGGCCACGGTCGGTTGTTTGCCTTCCTCTAAGGGACAGCGGCTCAGTGCTCATTCCCAAAGCCGCACAAGCTGAATCAACCCCTCGTACGGCTGGTATGCCGGTGCATACGAGAAACGAGACAAAGACTCCTGATAATGCACTAGCCGTGGCATCCACAAAGGCAGATATCGAAGGCGATGTCAGGCAGCGCCGCGCAAAAGCGCAAAAGGGGAGGAAGCTCCCCTTTGCTGGTGTTTTCTCAGGCTCCAAAAGGAGAAAGAAATCATTCACCGGCCTACTCGACGCTTTTCTTGAATCCGAGCCCTTATCCAGGATGAGCCGATATCAATGCTGGAGCCGGACGACAGTCTTCTCTTCTCCGGTTCCTCTGCCGAGGAGGCTGCTCAGTTGGTCGAGGCCTTGAAACGATCGCAGGATGAAAGTGAGAATGTGCGCCCCAAGAAGGGAGGCTTTCCCCTGTCGTATTCTATGACGTTGATCCGTTATCACCTAGGATACTAATGGGTCCTCTAACGATGGAAGAAGAACGGGCTCTGAAACAGCCCATCTCGGCCGTTTCTGAAGATGAGGCCGCTCTGAAGACGGGCGGGCATTTGTTTTCGATCGAAGCCCGATGAGCGCAACTGATCAGAAAAGAGCAGCGACTCGAGAAGGCCATACTTCAAGCTCCCTGGTGTATTGGTGTGTATATATATATATATTACGTCTCTTTTGGTAATTAATTGGTACTACTTTCACCTCATCTCATCTTTACAAAAAAATTGTAGGGCCTTCTGCAGCGGGCGTAGTCTTGAGCCCAGATCACGCCATGGACGTAGGTTCAACGACTGTCTCCCGTGACACACCAGAGGGTGTAAAGGAGATTACTGAAGCTGCTATCCCCGCTATGGAGCTCCCGGTGATAGCTTCTGTCCCTCCAGCAGAGATTGCTACACCGGCAATAGATTCCATGGATATTTCCGATGACGCACCTGAGAGGGTAGAAGAGATTACCGAAGTTGCCATCCCTGCTTTGGAGCCCTCGGTGACAGCTTCTGTTCCTCCGGCAGAGATTTCCACATCGGTGATAGATTCAATGGATATTTCCAATGACGCACCTGAGGGAGTAGAAAAGATTGTCGAAGCTGCTATCCCTGCTTTGGATCTTCCAGCGGCGGCTTTTTTCCCTCTATTGGAGACTGCCACGTCGGCCATAGATTTCACGAATACTTCCAGTGATGCTCTTGAGGGTGTAGAGGAGGTTACCGAAGCTTCCATCCCTCCAGTTCAAAGCGGGCGAAGTATCGAAGGTAATCTTATATACATATACATTTTGTTTAACGACCCCTCCATATATCTGAACCTTTCTCTCTCAGAATTGTGGGAGTTGGCGTCTTCTATTATGGATCTTTCTCCGAGGAAAACCTTCCAGTGTTTACTCGATATGGCGGCCCCGCAAGCGATACCTGCACAAAGCATAGTCTTTTTTCTGGCCAAGGTCAGTATTATTTTTGCCTTTTTTTGTTTTATATTTTCACAATGATGCTCATATGCCCTTTATTTAAACTACAGTACTGGAAGCCGACGACGAAGTCGAAATTCTTGACGGTCCTGGGGAGCTCTCAAACCCACCTTGCATGGCCGTGGGTAAGTGACGCTTAATCCTTGGCATCCTTTTACTTGTTCTATATTTTGGAAGGCAACTAACCACACATGTATCTTCACAGCTTTGCCAGTCCTGACTCCATTAGAGTCCCGGATTTCGATACCGCTAGGCCCTTACGCCCGGCGCGTGTCTGAGAGGATGGCAAAACAGTGCATTCATTCATTGGCGACTCTCATTGAAGATCTTCGCGCTGGTAATTCTGTCATGGCCGAAGAATACGCTGTTGAAGCTAATGCTTCCTTATCTATTCTTGCCACTTATCTTGACAAGGCACCGGTGCGTACTTTGGTCGAGTATTGCCGTCGAGTGGAGTCCTTCCTATATGGGATTGAATGCATACGCTTTCCCTCTGACATCTTGTCTGTAAAGGCGAGCTTGCATGGATGGATCGACCGATGTGCAGCCAATCTCCAGTCATGTGAGAAAATGCTCAATCAGAAGTTTTCGGCAAGGGATTTGGCTTCAAAGGCTTTAAGGGAACTTCTAGCCCAGCTCACTGCCAAGACCACTTGTGCTTATGAAATTTGGCGAGTTCTTCAAGAGGCCATTACAGGGGTGACGGCCCTTGATAAAGCCGTTATTTTTAAACGTGAGATGGTCGAGGCCCATAAGGCCACCAATAAAGAGCTTGAGAGTCGATTTTCTTCATACCAGAACCAACAGACACAGGCAAGGACTCGGCTCGCGGCGTTGATAGAGCTCGAAGCAGAAGTCCGGCGGAAAAATGATGAACTTGTTAGCTTATTGAATAGCCCACCAGCTTAGAAAACTTTTTACACCTTGTATTCATTTTGATTCATGAATAAAAGCATCTTGTATTCATTTTGATTTATGAATAAAAGACATATTTCATTTCATACTTGTGTCTATCTATCTTTCGATTCTTGACTTGACACAAAGTAGTTTTTGTACTCATGTCGGAGCTTGTAGTTTATTTACTCATTTCGGAGTCTCTAGTTTATGAACTCATTTCGGAGCTTGTAGTTTATTCACTCATTTCGGAGTCTCTAGTTTATTGACTCATTTCGGAGTTTGTTTAGTTTATGGACTCATTTCGGAATTTGTTTAGTTTACCTCCCTTGGGTTTACAGGCAAACTTATCCTAACATTATATATAGATAACCCCTGCTCTTTGAGACAGAGGTCCGTTAGGTTTTGTGGTACTAGGGCTTTGGTCCGTAGTACCGTCGTGTTGGCTGATGTATTCCTCGATATGCAGTCTTTAAGCTGTTGTTCGAGTAGCCCCGCGACAGCCGTATCTCTGATCCCTTCGGGGGCTGGATACGACGTCTTCAAGTAATTTCCTTAGGCTATATGACCGTTGGAAGAGCAAGGGTTAGGAATTTGCTATGTTGCTTTTTACTTGAGATTAGGCTCAGTTTGGAGCCCCGATGAGTCATAACCACTCCGCGCTGGTATGGGATGATCTCCGATAGTCTCTTAGGCTTTATATGAGTTGCCGTCAAGACCCTGAAGCTGGGAATATGCCGTTGCTTCAATTTTTTTTGACGATGTCGTGCCGTTTCTTTGCTGAAATAGGGTAGACAACTGTGGGACTTCTATGCTGTATGTATTGCAGTTGAAATCCGGAGCTAGGAATATGCTTTTGCTCCAGTTTGGTTTGGCTATTTGGAGCCTTTGTTGACATTGCGTCTGCTGTAACGAGAAGAATGTCGAGATGGAGCTGGGATTTTGCCGTCACTCCTTTTTGATTTGGCTATTTGGAGCCTTTGTTGACATTGCGTCTTCTGTAACGAGAAGAATGTCGAGCTGGAGCTAGGATTTTTCCGTCACTCCTTTTTGATTCGGCTATTTGGAGTCTTTGTTGACATTGCGTCTGCTGTAACGAAAAGAATGTCGAGCCGGAGCTGGGATTTTGCCGTCACTCCTTTTTGATTTGGCTATTTGAAGCCTTTGTTGACATTGCGTCTACTGTAACGAGAAGAATGTCGAGCAGGAGCTGGGATTTTACTGTCACTCCTTTTTGATTTGGCTCTTTGGAGCCTTTGTTGACATCGTATCTGCACTAAGAAGGAACGTCGAACTGGAGCTAGGAATATGCCACTGCTCCTTTTCTGTTCGACCCTTGGGTCTTTTGTCGACGTCGTGTCTTCATCCTGTCGAAATAACAAGGTACGTAGGGTAGTCTTTAGGTTGTGTATGGACCGTCAAGACTGGGCTCTCCCTTTAACGGAGCCTGATGGGAAAACATGGTTCCCTTTTTCATTTGTGCTTATGGATTGTATACAGGGGTCAGTGTAGACTTACCTGAAGGGCAGAAAAGTTTCATTTTCATTTTTTTTCTTTCCGTGATAATCTATCTTTTCAGCTTTTATGTCGTGGAAGTCGCGATTGCCCAATCATTTCGGCTATTTATCGTTGTGCCCAATCATTTCGGCTATATCGTTTTTTTCTTTTACTCGCTATTTTTTATTGCGAGTTGCCCAAACATTTCGGTTGTTTCATATGCATATAGTGTTTTGCTCGCTGATTTTTATTGCGAGTTGCCCCATCATTTCGGCTATTTCATATGCATTTTTTTTTGACTCGCCGAGTTTTATTACGAGTCAGGAACTTGAGATTCGATACCTATCTTGGCATCAGCATCGCTGTAACCGGAATATTTTCAGGAGCGAATCAACATTTGCCTTTGCGAGGACTTGAAATTTGATGCCTATTTAGGCATCAGCATCGCTACAACTGGAATGTTGCCAGGGGCGAATCATCATTTACCTTTGTCGATTTGAACAAAGATGGCTTAGCAAACAAGGTTGGGATCCTGTCGACTAAGGCTTTTGATTTTATGAGCCGTAAGGATCTCATAAAGGTATTTCTCCCTACAAGTCGAGAGGATCTCGTAGGTGTAGGTTCTCCTTAGAAGTCGTGAGGACTCCTAAGTGGTATTTTTCCTTGCAAGTCGTAAGTATCTTACAAGAGTGTTTTCTCCTTATAAGTCGAAAGGACTTACAAGTGTCGTTCACCATATGGGATATTTTTCGCCATTGGTAGAACTTGGTAAGGGAGTATTTATTCGTGTCCGTAGATTGTATACAAGGGTCAATATTGGACCGCTTGTAGGGCAGCATGGGGAATGTGATGGCTTAAGAACAGGTTTGGATCCCTGTAGCTTAAGGCTTTTGAATCCTATTAGCCAAGAGGGTCTCATAGGGGGAGTTCTCCTTACGAGTCGAGAGGATCTCGTAAGTGAAAATTTTACGAGATTGCGTCCTTCCGGGTTTTTACAAACTCGCCGATAGTCCTGCTGTTTTTACTCACGGCGCCCTTTCGAGTTTTCATCTGTGACCATTTTGCTTGTGGACATACCGTTTTTTAACGAGATCGCGTCCTTTCGGGTTTCACAAACTCGCCGGTAGCCCTGATGTTTTTACTCACGGCGCCCTTTCGGGTTTTCATCCATGCCCATTTTGCTTGTGGACATACCTTTTTTTGACCCATTTGTTTGCTAATGGGATTTAGGGGTGACTTCACCACTGAAGTAGCTGTGTAGCCAGTAAGACTTGAGTTGCAGTCTTCACCGTTGTGGCATCGATTGCAATGTAGATCTCAAGGGTAGAGATTGTCATTTTGGAGACGACGTGCTAGTTTAGGGACATCTCGGTCCGTTATCTCCATGTTTGAGGAAGATAATATCTAGTTTAAGGACTTCTCGAACCAATGTCGCCATGTTTGAGGTGAATTTTTAGTTTAAGGACATCTCGGTCCATTGTTAGTTTAGGGACATCTCAGTCCATGGCCAATTTAAGGACGTAGTGGTCCACTGTTACCATTTTCGAGGCAACAGATCTTCTGGATACTACTTTCAGGGTTTTGACTCAGGAAGATAGCAAGCGGACACAGGCATCGTCATCTATCATTGACCTGAATCGTAACCCGTTAGGCATAGTATCTTTTGAGGAATCGACCATTTATTGGCCGGAAGGGTTTTTCACCATGCATATCAATAAGCAGGTAGGCTCCACCTTGGTAGACTTTGTCTATGATGTACGGGAATTCATAGTTCGGCTCGAATTTCCCCCGTTTTGCACGATTGGGGATCATCGGTCTTTTGACGACTAGCACGAGCTCGCCTAGACGGAATGTTCTCGCCCTAGTCAGTTTTTCATATGACCGCGTCATCCTTGCCTTATAAGCCTCTAGGTTCTGTTGTGCTATAAGGTGAGTTTCGTCGAGGGCAATTTCCTCAGGGATTTTTCTTTCCCTTTGTCCTCTTTGCTCGAACCCTTATTTGTAGGTTCGAGATTCTTTTCAGGTAGCATACGGCTACGCAGCTGAATGTTCTCACAGTTCTTCTCCTCCTCTTCTTTTTCGGAGGTGGAGTCCTTGAAGAGAGGGCTAAGGGTTGTTTCTGTTAGTTATATGTATGCCCTAAAGGTCATTAGTGTACATGCGATGTATATTGTAGTGAATGCTTGGACATATATAGGGAGGACTTTCTTACTCGACATGATAGTATACTATCTGGTTGCTCTTTATCTTAACATGTACACTTATTGTCTCTCTATTACATGCTGATAAAGCCCTTAGGATGAGTACTTGACTACCGTGATTATGATGCAGATCATACTAGTGGGGAAAAGGTAGTCGATAAGTATATCCTTCAAATGTTCCTAGTCGTGGGAGTATCAAGAAAGGGATCGATACTCCAGAGTAGACTAGCGTATGCGCTTCTCGACCCATGAGATGGGCGATGGATGATCCTATATCCATTGGTGTTTGACATCAGAGAAGGTATGTGGGTGCTCAGTGGAGACTGGGTACACTGGACGGACTCGCCGAGAACTCCTAGATGGTATTATACCTATCGTCGGATAGCAGTTCTCTGGTGACACTGATACAAGTTAGTCTGTAGACCCGAGATCGTCATAGAGTCTTGTATGATTCCTACTATGCTTTGATTTCAACCATACCACGGTCAAGAGATCGTGCAAAAAGGTGATTTTTGGGTACAGTCCCGAGTCACATGGAGGCAATGAGCGATAGGAGGGGTTTCGTCTCTCCCGGTATTGGGAGTTGATGTTGCGCTATGCTCGATTGACCATAACATGAAATCCCTGGCCAGGGTTGCTGAGATTTATTGGTAAGTGTTACCAATAGTTTCTCTAACCGTTATGGACCTTGTATCGACATGACTTATCAGGCTATTGCGGGTCTGACGTTATACCACCCCCAGGCTGTGATATGCGACATATCAGACGAAGGGACCGGACTGTACGGTAGTGTTACTGATTGGATTCGCAGGAGTACGAGCTGGCTTTCTTGTTGATCTTCTGATCGCTCAATACCCGGGTGGCCGTTACGTTTGGCAGACCTCTTACGGCTTGTGGGTGTTTGATATGATCATCATCTACTGCCGGCGTATTGACGAGTCTTTAGAGTCCTACACAGAGATTTCCTGGTTCATGCGAAACAGAATAGGAGCATATATATGATATGTGCGGGACCGAGATTAATGCGAGTATGTGATACCTCATTCTATTCTCGCGATTAGTGACATCGTAGGTTATATGTGATATAGCCAAGTTATCGGATCAAGTGTTGATTCGATAAGTTGTTACATTTGATATTAGTCGGTTATATGTAATATAGCCGGATTATTAAATCAAGTGTCGATTTAATAATTTAATGTATGATTATATATTTGATATATTACATTACATTAACTAATATTAGCTCACTTAAGTAATTTTTTTTTCACTTATGATACATGGATATATATGCGATATATGTTAAATGTATTGTTTTCTTTTTCCACAAAAAATATATATGTGATATATATTGTTGTGTCATGTTAGGTTACACTTGCAACATGTATGTATGAGACTCACACCATGCTAGGGTTAAATTAGGGTTTATATTTATTTCAAGCAAATTCAAAATTGTGGAGATATTTGTCATGGTTCAAGGCTTGTAGAAGCTTGTGGTCTTCATTGACTTAGTCCACACATTTGTCTTGCTTAAGATATTTCTTAACCCAACCCTTAACTCATAGCTATGGTTTATTCTCTACATGAGTTAAGCAAGAAACTAACTCACCCATGGTTGCAATTCTAACCTCACTCTCTCATTCAATTTATTCATCACTTCTTCTTCTTCCTCAAGAGAAAAAGCTTGCTAGTTTTTTTTTTCTAAGGTGATGAAATCTTGTGAGAAAAATAAAACTAAAGAGAGCCCACTTCCTACTTCATCATCCTCTACTACTTGCCATTTAGTTTAGGGTGTTTGCTTCACTAAGCTCACAATTAGTGAAGAGGTAGCATAAGCTAGTGTCTCCTCGACGTAGATCATCTTCGGCCTCGAAGACATCAAGCAAGCTTGTTCCTTACATCTTGTGGAGCCTTTCTAGAGTCCGGGAGTTCGTGATCGCAGTGAAGGGACTACTACACGGAGCTATTGAAGTGAAGGACCGGTCTACAAAGGTTGTATTCCTTGTTCACTTAGATGTAAAGTGTTTATATATCATGTTTAACCCTAATTCTCTAGTTTGATTACTTGGTTGGTTTGTTTAACACCCCAAATTTTTTAAGTATCATGATTGATGCTTTCCAAAACCTTGCTAAGGTGCTAAGCTAAGCCTACAGTTTCTTCCTCAGAATCGCTCCCGAAAGTAAGAACTTGGAGTTTTTCCTTTTCCAAATTGGTATCAACCATATGACAGTTGCCCGTCATTTTCTCATGCGCATTCGTCGCACTTTTTTGCTGTCGACTGTTGGGGTAAAAATTTACACCCCCGTTGACCGAGTCAAAGTCAAGGTCAACCCCAAGCCAGGTGGGCCCAAGCCCAAGTCAAGCGGGCCCATGCCCAAGTCGAGCCCACGGCCAGCCTCCTCCATGCTAAAATATAAATCATGTAATAAATAATTTTTATGTAATTTTTTTATACATGAATGTATGGAAAATGGGCATAAAGCCAATATTTTGTAAGCCCATGGCTTATGTGCAAAAAATGAAATGGCACATGAGCCATGGAATGGGCAAAATGCCATTTTGTAAAGCCCAAGGGGCTATATGTAAATGTGTAAGCCTATATAAGGCAACATGATAATGAATAAAGCATACACTTTTTCATTCCCTCAAAAAAAACTAGGGCTTGTTCCTCTTTCTCCTTCTTCAAGGTTCTAAAATCCTTCTTCTTTCTTTTGAATTAAATCAAGAGTTTAACTCTTCCTTTCTCAAAAATAAATAGTTTTTCACCATAAAACCCATAAAGGGGAGCTCGGATCTCCAGTCAGATCTCGAAAAGGGGAGACTTTTAAGTCTCACCCCCTTTTCTCCAAGATCCCGCCGATCAAGAGCAGGAAGAAGAAGACCCATCTCCAAAAATCTAACTTTGGACAAATCCAAGGCTCAAAAGAAAAGCCAAAGATTCCTAGGAGTTTAACTCCTTTCTAGATCTGTTGGAGTTTAACTCCATAAATTAAATTTCTGCTAGGAGTTTGACTCAAAAAATCCCCTTTGGGAGTTCAACTCCCCAACCCAGGGACTAAGTCCCTTCCCGCGGGTGCTTCCCGCAGTCACGTGTGTGCCACGTGACCCCGGGCGCCAAGGCGTCGTTCGGTCACGTGTGCCCACGCGACCCCGGGGCGCCAAGGCGCCCATCGGTCACGTGTGCCCACGTGACCCCGGGGCGCTGAAGCGCCTAATGGTCACGTGTGCGCCACGTGACCCCGGGAACCAACGCGCCCTTCGGTCACGTGTGCCCACGTGACCCCGGGCGCTGAGGCGCCCAATGGTCACGTGTGCCCACGTGACCCCGGGGCGCCTAAGCGCCCATCGTTCACGTGTGCCCACGTGACCCCGGGGCGCCTAGGCTCCCATCGGTCACGTGTGCCCACGTGACCAAGGGCGCTGAGGCGCCCAATGGTCACGTGTGCGCCACGTGACCCCGGGCACCATGCGCCCACATGCTGCGCACTCGTCTTTAAGACCCCCGTAAAAACTCTGCGGGGCCCCCAGTATATCCAAACCCTTCCAAAACACAACACTGCACATTGAGTTCGCATGACCAGTTTAACCCGTCAATCGGAGGTTCCTTCGCTCCAAATGCGAGGGGTAATTAACGGCAGCTTAGTCCGCGGCTGTCGGAGATTCGGATCCCCACAATCATTAAACCCCGGCCTACCCTAGGCCGGGGGAATCTGTAATGCGCCTGACAAGAGCGCGCGTATTCCCATCTCAATGGGGTGACGAAAAACACCCTACATCGACGAGCTTCACGCTTCACCTTCTTGAAGTGTTGTTGATGGGCAACGTATCCTTGCCACCACTTCTTGAAGGCACTGCATTCCTCGGTGGGGTGGGTAGCCCTCCGATGATATAGGCAGTAGTTTGGATGTATATCCGCTCCATCAAGGCACATGACCCCGGGAGTGTTTTCCACGATAGGGTCAGCTCATTCACATCGACAGGGATTTGGCGAACCGCTTCTCTGCTTTGATCCTGCTCTTGTTTGTGGCAGGCGTGCTTTGGCTTGGTTGGAATACTTTATGACTCATCCTTACCGCAGCTTCTTCATCCTGACGCCGACGCTTAGCCTTTTCGTATATGGCTGTTTCGCGTTCTCAGTCAACTTTGCTTTTTCGAAAAACTTCATTTAACAACCTATCGATTGGGTCTTCTGACAGTTCCGGAGATTTTTGCGCCGATCCTGCCCCCAGTTTCTCTGCGTTGTTTTCTGACGTCGAGGGAGCTTCTTCGCCATTTGACGACGAACGGGAGACCATGTGGCAACATGCTACATAGTTTTTTTGTTTCTTCGGATGAGTTATTTTCCTCATCGTTGTCACTCTCTTCGTTCTCAAGAATATGCTTGAGGAACTCTTCGAGGGTGACCGGTGTCCGCGCCTTCTGGTTGTACTCCTCCTGCGTGTCAAAGTACCTCTGTAAGTCTGTGCGTTTTTCGTCATACTCGGCAGGTTGCACAGGCTTCTTGGTCATTTTCTTTTTCTTCGAAGAATTTAAAGGTTCGACTTGTGGATTTTGTCCTTCGTCGACAGTTTTCGGTACGGGGCGCGGTTTCAACATCCTTTCGATGATTTCCGGTTCAAGCGGGCTCTTCCACCTGATTGCCGGACATGCCTGGAGTTCCTTCAGCATTCTTTTAGTTTTAGCTAAAAGGACGACTTCCCATGGAGCTTCTTCCACGAGTGAGCATGATGCCCCCGGCGTATCCACCTTTTTAGGAGCGTGCTTCTGTGGCGGGTTCACCTTCCAGTTCTCAGAAAGCGCGAACTTCCCCTATTGATACCGATTCTCAACCCAGTTCTTGAAGATGTAGCAATCCTTAATTGGGTGGCTCATCATTCTGTAATAAGAGCAGTAGTTGGGGTTTTTGACATCGCCTGGTTGCGGTGGACGTCGTGGGTCCGACAATGTGAGAAGTTTGTTGCACACTGCCAGCTCGAACAATCTCCTCATCTTGTCACGGGGAAACGAGTAAGCGCGTCCTAACTTTTCTTCCAGGGATAACCGCGGATGCATGTCATTTTGGCGAGCAACTAGCTTCGGGTCACTCGGTTGCTGTTGAGTGTTGGCAACGAAGGCCGCTTTCCCTTTACCCTTGGCATTTCGAGGGTCCATTTTTGAGGAAGTAGGCATGTGGCCCATCTGGTCTATTTGGGCCAGTTTGTTAATCAGAGCCTGGAAGGTGGTCGGCTTGAAAAACGTCATGAACTGGGACACCATCGTTTGAGGATCCAGTGTCCCGATGAACATACCCATGGTAGGAGATTCTTTGATACGTTGTTCGCACATGACCATAGGTTTCTCCACCGGATCGCGTATTGGACCCAGGTTTCTCCTGACGTCACCCTGGCATTGATTAATGCCGTGATCGGGGTGCGCTCGCTTGCACTGGAGAACCGCTGTGTTAATAGTAGTTCCATCTCTGTGAATGTTTTGACGGAGTCATTTGGGAGCTCCGAATACCATTCAAAGGCCGTCTCTGACAGGCTGCCAACGAACTGGCAAAGCAACAGTTTGTCGTCGCCTCTAGTATTGCCGCATAGAGCTCTGAACTGAGCGACGTGCTGATGCAGATTGCCTGTCCCTTTGTACACATGGAATTTAAGGATCGTATATCCCGGCGGGTACTTGATTTGGTCATACCAGCCTGGATATGGTCGCCCAGTTCTGACGGTTTGGCCGGCCGCTTCATTCGCTTGATGAGCTCAAATTTGTTGAGCTATATAATCATCAAGAGCAGCCTTGGAGATTTTTTCCTCCTTGGCCACTGATAAATCCGGAAGAGGGCTTGTTGTTTCCCCTCTGTCGTCCTCGACGATTATCGGTGGATCTTCGGTTGGAGGTTCTGGCTGGATCATCATTCCAACCATGTCTTGGAACAGAAGCGCCATCTGCTTTATGTTAGCAGCTTGTTCTGCGGCCTCCTTATCCTTCCTTTTAAGCACCCTTCGTAGGAACTCAGTATCGGTCTCCTGCTCTTGACGCTGTTCAGATGCTGACTCTGGACTTTCTTTCTGTCCGGTGAGTGCTGAGATTTTGATCAGCATTTCCTGGAGCTTTTGTTGTTGCTCCTGAGCTTTTGTCAACGACCGTGTTTGCGGCCGATGACCTACGGAAGCACGGCTTTCCTCTTTTCCGGAAGCCATGTAAACCGTGTGCACGATCATGCCCCCAGACTTAGGGCGTTTGGGTCCATCACTTTTGGAATTTGCCGCCGGTGGTGTGATTTTCTCCAGCCTCGTCCTTTTGTGGGAGGTTAAAGTTCAAGGAGACGTTGTAACAGGCGCCTGTGTAGAAGACTCCTCTCGCTGTATAACGGAGGGATAGCCTTTCTCCTGCCGAACCTTCATTTTCTTCAGTCGGCGAGAGTAGTCTTTGTCAATTACAGAATTTTGGACTTTCCGCCAGGCCCTATGAATTTGGGAAGAGAGCCGCTGAGGGGGCTGCTTCGGCTTTGCCTGCGTCGTGTTTTCAGCAGGTGGGGGAGATTTCTTCAGCACCGCGGTTGGAGAGTTATTGCGCACCCTCTTAAGCATATCAAAGCTGTTCCCGGTTGGAACAGCAGTGTCAACTTCCACCATTGGAGCTGGTGGGGTGAGTCCGGAGGGGGAGTTGCCCCTAGCTCTTCTCACTCAGAGTCAGTGGCGACGTCGAGAGTGCCTTGCAGACGGGACTACCTCAGTTGTGGAAGCGGCTCCGTCGTGCCCCCTGCTTTGGTGAGGGGCTGCTGCTGGTGCCAGCATGTCGAAGACTGATGTCTTTTGAGAGGGAATGGCCAATCTTTCAAAGTCCGACTTTCTGGTAGGGGAAACACTTTTGATGACTTCACCTGCTGGAGGAGTTGGGAGGACTATCCGTTTTGGGATAGCCCCTTCAATTATCGCGAGCCTCTTTGCGGGCACACTTTATCTTCGGCTCAGCCTGTTGAAGACTGAGTTGGCAGACTTGGACGACCCGTGGAGAGGGGACGTGGTGGTTGCAAGTCGATCGAAGACCGACTTCTTGGGAGCTTCCTATGGTGGCACTGGGGCGCTGAAGCTTGCTGGCGGGAGCATGGTCCCGAAGAACAATCCAGTGGTGGCTTGAATCACCTACCCTACCGGCATTTAAAAGATGGAGGTCGCATTGGGCCCGTATGTCACACCTCCAGTTAGGGCGGAGCGGGAGTCACTGTTGCGGTTTGTGCAGCTGGAAGCCATTGATGTTCACTTCTTCTTTCTGCACAGGAATAAGACACCAAATCTTAGTACCTCGAATCCAAAGGCAACCATAGCAAACCACGAGTTTGTTCACGAACACGACACACGAAGTGTGGAGTGGAAATAGGAAGAGGTCCCACCGGGCGTGCCAGAATCTGTTCACCGCCAAAAATAGGGACGAACCGGGATGGATCGTCTTGCCTGAATTTAGGGGCAGATGCTATTTGGATTTATCCGTCCACCTCTCAGAAGATACCAAGTTGATTTATGGCACCGTATATCGGAGGTTTGGACGGATGTGTCCGTTGTAGCATGACTTCGTCAGATTCCCCCTCATTTACGAAGGGTTTTTGATCGTGGGAATGCTCTTCCCTATAGGCGCAAGCCCCTGCAGTTAATTACGTTACCGCATCGCGATAACCACTTTATCCTGCTCCGGAAGTTCACTTCGTGTCGTGTTTTTTTTTCTTTGTTTAGGTTACACGTGGATTGCATACGGAGACTAATTTATGTTGTCGCCCGTAGGGCGTGGATTAGTCCAAATCCGTATATCTTAGATTTGGTTTTCTTTAAGGACCGTTAATCTATTTTGAGATTAAGATCGAGTTAAATGTATGTTAGCATTTGGGGTTCGATTTTTTTTGGTTAAGGATACATTAGTCTAATTTGAGACTCCTTAACGAGGTTTCAGAATCATTTTTATTTAGGATCCAACAAAAGAGCGTTTGGGCTCTATTATTTTAGTTTAAGGACGTTTCGGTCCATTATCGCCATTTTGGAGGCGAATATTAGTTTAAGGACGTTTCGGTC
Source organism: Agapanthus africanus (assembly GCA_030015575.1). Taxonomy (NCBI): domain Eukaryota; kingdom Viridiplantae; phylum Streptophyta; class Magnoliopsida; order Asparagales; family Amaryllidaceae; genus Agapanthus; species Agapanthus africanus. The sequence continues at coordinate 204,516,436 of JASDDO010000024.1, forward strand.
CGCAATCGCCATTTTGAGGCGAATATTAGTTTAGAGACATTTCGGTCCATCGTCCATCTTGCACGCACGTGTATTTGTTACATGACGGAATGAACAATGGTGATATGGAATGCATCCAGTTTGGGGTGTGGTCTGATTTGAGGTTTGCACGTCAATTTGGAAGTGCACCAAAGAGTTGTTGGTTGTCTGGACCCACCACCTCTCTGAAGATGTTGAAGAATTACAACGACATATATCAGAGATGTGGAAAGATGTACCCTTAAACCAGATCCCGTATTTGAGGGGGAAAGGGGCTGTTGTAGACCGAAGAAATGTTAGTCATGTTTGAGACTAAAATTATCTTAGGAGATATAAGATGAATATCATTTGGGATATCATCAATGGGAGACTACTAGTCATTTTTGAGACTGTGGTCAGCTTGGGAAAAACATAAGCAATATGGGCTCGGTTGTTTTAGTATCAAAGAAGTCTAACCTCAGGAAACTTAGCCAATTTGGGCTAAGATTGAGTCTCCAACAGTGCTAAGCACTGAGGAATACAGTGCTCTTGTGCGTTTCACGCGGGCACTGGATTAGTGTTAAACACTACAGTTTTATGGCGCTCATGTGACACACGTGAGGCGCCTTAAATATGGGAACTGGACTAGAGTTAAACACTAGAGTTTTATGTCGCTCACATGACACACGTAAGGCACCCCAAATATGGGCGCTGGACTTTGGGTTTTATCTCCCCCTTTTTTATAAGTGCTAAGCACTTGGCTAGAGTTCTCGTGCAAAGCACGTAGGTATCCCCTTTTTCTTTATTGATGCTGGAGTGCTGGAGTTTCCTCTCTCTTTTACTTGTTTTCCTCTTAAACAAATCACGTGGGAAACACATAAGGAAGTTTTGGTTATTTTCCTTGTTCGTTTGAAGCACTCACGTGGGAAACACATGAGGCTTCGAAATAGTGCTAAGCACTAACGATTTGGCCTTTGAGATCTTGGATCACTGTTTTTTTATTGAAGAACTAAGTTCTTTATATAGGGTTAAACCCTGATTCCTATATGTTCTCGTTCTTCTTCTCTTTTTTTTATATAACTTAGTTCTTTTCTATCACGCCCCGCTTCCCAATGTATGGGTAAGGAGACGCGACTAGGCCCACTACGTATTTACTCAGAAGTAAACACGCTAAGCGTATCTAAGCAATATAATGAATGTACACAAGAAAGATGACAATAGATGTAACTGAACAACAACTTTATTTATTAAACATCTCTTTACAAGTACAACTGAAAATTTAAATACAGGAATGGAAAGCAATGCCTAAACAATGGTATGAACAGAAAGTAAAGTAAGTACAAGTAAAGTCTAATGGTCGTGCTGCTCAGTGGTCTGCTCCTAGTGCTCTTGGATGGTCTCAAACTCCTCAGAGTCGGGTCCTCCTGACAACATTCCAAAGAAAAAGAGAAGGAATATCATCAGCGAACAATCGCTCGGTAAGTCCTAATGAAAGAAATAGAAATAGAGTAGACAGATAAGAGAGTATAACTGGTAATGTTTGATTATAATGTTAACACAGTTGTTTGTAGCTTGGTACAGAATATGCCAGTGTATACGAGAGGAGTCCAACTTACACCGTGGAATTTGGTAACCCGTAGTACAAGGCTCCGTGGATAAAACCACGGAACAACGACATGAATGTATAGTTACGTCTTATAGTGACCACCTCGTGCCACCTTTAACATGTTCCGTACCAATCTACCCTATTAAAACCCCGTAAAGTCTTATGTATTGATGTAATGTAATGAATGATTGTATAAGACTTGCGGAAACCATGATATCATGTAAATGGAATGGATATAAATGGATAGTCATGTAATCAGAGTATATCCATGGTTCGGTTCAGTCGAGTCATGTTGATATAGATTGAATTCTGGTATAAATGGATTCATATTGTATTGTAGTTATACTTGAATTGAATTCAAGTCAGATGTATTTCATATTAGACTGAGACTCTGCCTGAGTCAGACACTTTAAAACAAATTGAAGTCCTGAGTTAGTTTTGATGTTATCGGTAATTGCTGCATATGGACGGTAGTATTTGTGTCTTTTTCCAAGACAATTACCGTATTGATAACATCGTTTTTAGGTTATCTACTTTAGATAGGCAAGCACCCATATTCTCCGGCTCCCTGAGGCTCAAGAGAATCGGTCCCGCTTAAACCTACGTTTACTAGGGTCCTTATTGTAAATTAATATAACTTGAGGGGGTTTTATGAAAAATAGTTTTGATATATTTTCAAAATACACCTCAAGTATTTAATTATCGTCTTTAGGGTTTTCATGGATGTATATTTTAAAATATAATGTTTTCTAGTGAATAGAACTTAGTTTACATTGTATATGGTATTTTAGTGTAATATTGGAATGGTATTGAATTATAAAGGTAGTTTCATGAAATTTGTGATTCCTTTGATTTAGAAAAATATGGAATATATATTGTATACTTAAAGTAGATATTTTTATTATATATATATATATATAAATTTATAAAAAATAGAATTTATTTATTAAATAGAAATCACATTTTTCATAAAAATTGCATTAAAAATTCCACCGAGATCGAATGCTCCTTGCGGAGGTCTGCATATCGCACTACTAGGCCCGAGGACGTGCGATAACCCGCACTATCCTGATCGGGGTTCCCCAAAATGGGTTGTAGATGCGCATTTGCAAGGAATTAAATAATACACTTTTAAAGAAAACGGTTTTTGAATGTTTAGGGTATTTAAATGTAAACTCGTATTTTCCCACAAAATAATGTTCTAAAAGTTATCGTGTTATGTCAAAAATGTATGTTGTGATGAGATAGGTCATTACCTCATGAGTTTTCTAAAGGTAATTGTTCCCTGATTAAAATTCAGGAAAAGATTCAGAAGAGGCATCACGTGCTCACACGTGACCAGTGGTCACGTGTTGGCACGTGATGGTTAAGCAGCGGCACAGAGCACATTTGTTCCCAGATTAAAAAATCAGGAAGAAGCTTCAGAAGATGCATCACGTGCTCACACATGACCAGTGGTCACGTGTTGGCACGTGATGGTTAAGCAGCGGCAAAAGAACAAAGCACAGAAGAAGAGAAGCCCATGCCAAGGGTCACGTGGCCACACGTGACCGGCTTTAAAAGCCTTATTCTTTAACAGAATTAAATTCTGAGGAAAGATCCTTCAAATCTTTCCAAAATGGAGAAGAATGATTTGAAACCGTGGGGATCAAGAATCTGAAGGTGATTAAATATCACTAACTTATGGAAAGATCTTGGTCTTAGAAAGATTTCCCCCTAAATCTAACCGAAATAACAAAGAGATATCTTTGGATTTAAAATCCAATGGTGAATAAAATTCACCTAATAATCTAAAGGCCCAGATTAATGATGAAGATAAATCAAATCTCTCAATGAACAAATCAAATCTTTCAATGAGAGATTTACCAAACAGATTGATTCTTTTCCTTCTCCTATAAATAGGAGCCCAAAGAGAAAGAGAGGGAGGGATATAGAGCCATGGAATCTTGAAAATTCAGATGGAAGAATTGGATTCTCTGCAAAAGAAAAACCCTAGGTAAGAAAAGAGAAGAGATGCTTCAAATGAGAATTTAATTCTCAAAAGAGTTTAACTCTAATATAAAGAAAAGACCTTAGTTCTTTTTCTGGTTGAGGATCTGCAAAGTGCACATCTCCCCATGAATTGAGAATTTAATTCTCATTGGGTTGAGATCCTGCCATGCAGATCTAAAACATAGAGGAGGAATTGAGCTTTGAGAAGTTAATTCTCACAGAATGATAGGAATTTAATTCCTTTAAGATAAAATTAGGGTTTAACCCTAGGAATTTAATTCCTTCAGAATGGACAGAACTAGGGTTTAACCCTAATTGAGAACTTAATTCTCTCAAATTTACAGGAATTTAATTCCCTTAAAAAAAGAAATTAGGGTTTCACCCTATGCCAGAATTTAATTCTTTATATATATGGGGAATTTAATTCCTACAGAAAAGAAATTAGGGTTTAACCCTATATAAGAATATAATTCTTCAAAAGAAAGAAGGAATTTAATTCCTCTAAAGTTTATTGCTAGGGTTTGACACTATAAAGGATTTGATTCTTAAAAGATGAACAGATCTTTAAAACATGCAAAGAGTTAGAGTCACGTGCTACCACCTGACCCCTGCAAAGATCCACAGAAAAGAAAAAGTGAGGCTTCACCTCACGTGTTACCACGTGACTCCTGCAAAGATCCACAGAAAAGAACTTTGAGGCAATGCCTCACGTGCCCCACGTGACCCCTGAAGCACACAAAGAAAAAGGCAAAAGAAACAGAAAAGAGCTCTAGGGCGCCCTCACGTGTCACCACGTGACCCCTAGTGAGCATTCTAACAGATCAGAGCGTGGGCCTCCATCACGTGCTCACACGTGATGGCCGTCAGAATTAAAAGTGTTAAACACTGATCTGCAGAATAAAATAAGGGGAATCAGGGCGCTCCCACGTGTCCACACGTGACCCCTCTCTCCTTAGCGTTTAACACTAATTTGGAAAACTCTATTTGCAGTGTTTAACACTGATTTCCTTAGTGTTTAACACTAGTTTGAAAACTCCATTTCCAGTGTTCAACACTGATTTTCTTAGTGTTTAACACTAATTTGAAAACTCTATTCCCAGTGTTTAACACTGATTTTCTTAGTGTTTAACACTAATTTGAAATCTCTGTTTCCAGTGTTCAACACTGATTTGCTTTAGTGTTTAACACTAGCTTTAGCCCAATTAGCTAAGTTTCTAGAGGCAAAGTCTCGCCTTCAATGAACCAACATAGGGCCAATATTCTAAGCATGATTGGACTTAGCCCAAGCTGGACATAAGTCCTCAATTCAAACTTAACTGGGCTAATGTGCTCATAATATAATTAATTGGTCTGGGTTCCAAACTGGACTACAGATCACTTAATCTATCTTGGTTCAAGGGTACATCTCTTCACTCGCTTGATACTTGGCGTTGTAATTCCTCAACGTCTTCAAAGAGGTGACGGGTCCCGATAGCCGCACACATTTCACGGACTGTGGGGTCCTTAAACTCATGGACTATGAGGTCCTTAACCTTGACCGTAATGTCATAAAACTAACGCCGGACTGTGGAGTCCTTAAATCCTCGGACTATGATGTCCTTAACCTTGACCGGGATGTCTTAAAACTAACAACGAACTATGACGTCCTTAACTTTGACCGTAATGTCTTAAAACTAACGCCGGACTGTGGATTCCTTAAATCCTCGGACTATGATATCCTTAACCTTGACCGGGATGTCTTAAAACTAACAACGGACTATGACGTCCTTAACCTTGACCGGGATGTCTTAAAACTAACGCCGGACTGTGGGGTCCTTAAACCCATGGACGATGAGGTCCTTAACCTTGACCGGGATGTCTTAAAACTAATAACGGACTATGATGTCCTTAACCTTGACCGCAACGTCTTAAAACTAACAATGGACCGCAATGTCCTTAAACTACCTATTGACCGCAATGTCACTAAACTAAACAACAGGGCCCCCTTAATTGCTCTCTTGTTGGATCTAAACAATCCCGTTAAGTTGATCTTAGTCTAAAATTAGACTAACGTATCCTTAACAAACGTTTAAGTCGATCTTAGTCTCAAATGAGGCTAACGTATCCTTAAACACAACCCCCAAACCCAAATCTAAGATAATACGGATTTGGACTAGTCCACGCCCTACGGGCGACGACATAACTCAGTCTCCGTATACAATCCACGGGCAACCAAACACAAAACAAACACACACGACACGAAGTGATCATCTAGAGAAGGAGAAAGTTGTTACCGCAATGCGGTAGCGTAATTAACTGCAGGGGCTTGCGCTTGCAGGGAAGAGCATCCCCACAATCAAAAAAACCCTCAAGCGAGGGGGAATCTGACGAAGTCTGCTACATCGGACGCATCCGTCTAAACCTCCGATACACGGTGCCATAAATCAACTTGGCATCTTCGGAGTGGTAGATGGATAGCACCAATTAGCATCTGCCCCGAATTTCAGGTAAGACGTCCCTGCGTCGCGCCGTCTTTCGGAGGGGAACAGATTCTGGCACGCCCGGTGGGACCTTTTCCTCTTTCCACTCCACACTTCGTGTGTCGTCTTCGCGAACGAATCGCGGTTTGTTAATGGTTGCCTTTGGGTTTCAAGTTACTAAGATTTGGTCTTTTGCCTGGCGCAGAAATCAAGCATCAATGGCATCCAACTGCTCGAGCTGCTCAAAATGCAAGTGCAACCACCGCTCTGCCTCACCTGGAGGTGTAGCCTATGGGCCTCAAGCGGCCTCTATCCTTGCCATGCCGGTAGAACAAGTAACCCAGGCCACCACCGGTCTGTTTTTCGGGACCATGATCCCGCCTGCAAGCTTCACCATGCCAGTGCCCGCACCAGAAGCGAACAAGAAGTCGGTCTTCGATCGGCTCACTGCTACAACGGCCCCTTTCAACGGGTCATCCAATATCAAACCAGCAGCCTCTGTCTTTACCAGGCTGAACCGAAACTCTGGTGGGCCCGCCAAGAAGCCCATGAACCCTAAAATGGCCGTCCCGAGGAAGACAGCTACCTCTGCTCCTGAAGTCGTCAAGGCGGCTTCTACTGCCAAAGAGTCGGTCTTTACAAGACTGGCTGTCCCAGCTCCCGCTCCGGCTCGAAGGTCTGTCTTTGACAGATTGGACACCGCCACTCAAAATATAACATCAGTCTTTAAGAGGCTGGCACCAGCGGCGTCTCATCCAGACAGGGGGCAAAACGAAACCATCCCCATCACCGGACCAGCTCCAACGGCTCGACACGCTCGACGTCGCCACTGGCGCCGAGTAAGGAAGGCCCGGGGCAACTCCCCCTCAGGACTAACTCCACCGGCTCCAATTGTGGAAGTTAATGCTGCTGTTCCAACTGGGAACAGCTTTGAACCACTAAGGAGGGTACGTAAGAACTCTCCGACTGCTATGCTAAAAAGATCTCCTCCACCTGCAGAGAGAGTTACAGAAACAAAGCTGGAACAGCCCCCTCAACGGCTGTCCTCCGAAATTTATAAAGTCTGGCGGAAGGTTCAAGACTCGGTAATTGACCAAAATCACTCTCGTCAACAGAAAAGGGCGAAAGTGCAGGAAGAAAAGAAACGTCCTATCACACAACAAAGGACGACAACCGCCAGGGTGCCCACTGCAACGGCCCCCTCAAGTTCAACGGCCCACAAGAGAAGGACAGAGAAAATCCCCGCGCCTGCGGCAAATGCAAAAGGCGGTGAGCCTAAACGCCCTAAGTCCGGGGGCATCGTGGTCCATACTGTATACATGGCGTCGGGAAAGGTGGACAGCCGTGCATCTACGGGTCATAGACCGCTTACACGGTCAGTGACCAAAGCTCAGGAGCAACAGCAGAAGCTCCAAGAAATGATGAACGCGATAGCCGCACTCACTGGGCCGAAAGAAAGCCCCAAAGCGTCATCGGATCAACGCCAGGAGCAAGAAACTGACGTTGAATTCCTTCGTAGGATATTGGAGAAGAAGGATAAAGAGGCTGCCGAACAAGTAGCCAATATAAAGCGAATGGCCCTCCTGTTCCAGGACATGGTGGGAATGATGATGCAACAAGATTCTCCTGCTGAAGATCCTCCAATCGTCCTTGAAGACGACAGGGGAGAAACGTCAAATCCTCCACCGGCTCTGTCAACAGCCAAGGAGGAGACAATCTCCAAAGCTGACCTAGACGAATATATAGCTCAGCAAATATGGGTTCATCAGGCGACTGAGGCAGCCGGTCAGGTCGTAAAAACGGGGCGACCATATCCGAGCTGGTATGATCAGATCAAGTACCCGCCGGGCTATACAATACCGAAATTTCATGTCTATAAGGGGACGGGCAATCCCCACCATCATGTTGCCTAGTTCAGGGCGCTTTGCGGTAACACCGGCGGTGATGATAAATTGTTGCTTCGCCAGTTCGTCGGTAGCTTGTCAGAAACGGCGTTCGAGTGATACTCTGAGCTCCTGAACGACTCCGTCAAAACATTTGCGGAGATGGAGCTGCTATTTATGCAACGATTCGCGAGCGCCAGCGAACGCACTCCGATAACGGCATTGATTAATTCCAGGGTGAAACCAGGAGAGACGAGGGTCCAGTATGCTATACGCTGGCGAAACTTGTGGTCAAAATGCGAACAACGCATCGAGGAAGCGCCTGCGGTAGGCATGTTCGTGGGTACCCTAGATCCTCATGCAACTATCTCTTAGTTCATGATGTTCTTTAAGCCAACCACGTTCCAGGCTTTGATCGACAAGTTGGCCCAGATGGACCAGATGAGTCACAGACCGCCTCCCCCGAAGCCGGAACCTCGGAATGACAAGGGTAAAGGGAGGGCAACCTTCGTTGCGAACGCTCAGCAGCAATCCAGTGCCCCAAAGCTGGCAGATCAACTGGAAGAAAGACGGCGGTATTATAATGAGAAAATGAAGCGCCCCTACTCATTCCCGCGGGATAAGACGAAAAGGCTATTCGAGCTGGCGGTACGCAACAGGCTTATCAACTTGCCAAACCCAAGGCGACCGTCGCAACCCAGTGAGGTGAATAACCCCAGTTATTGCCCTTACCATCAAACGGTAAGCCATCCGATTGAGGATTGCTTCGTCTTCAAAGGATGGATTGAAGATCAGTACCTACAGGGCAAGTTCGCGCTGTCCGAGAAGTGGAAGGTGAGCCCGCCACAACCGCACACTCCTAAGAAGACAGACACGCCGGGGGCAACTTGTTCTTTCGTTGAAGAAGCCCCATGGGAGGTTGTGCTATCAGCCAAAACAAAGAGGATGCTGAACGATCTTCAAACATGCCCAGCGATCAGGTGGAAGGACCCGCTGGAACCCCAGAACATTGAAGGGATGCTGAAGCCGCACCCAACTCCAAAGATCGATGGTGGTGGCCCAAATACTCACACCCAACCGTCAAAGAAAAAGAAGAAGAAATCCAAGAAGCCCGTGAAGCCTGGAGACAAGCGCACGGACTTGCAGAAGCAGATTGACGCGCTGGAAGAGTACAATCAAAAGGCGCGGACTCCCATCACACTCCAAGAGTTCCTCGACCACGTCTTTCAGAAGGAAGATAATGGAGAAGGCTCGTCGGATGAATCCGAGGGATATGTGGCGAGTTGTCATGCGATCTCCCACTCGTTCACGGATGATGGAAAAACTCCTGGCACAGAGAAACTGGGGGCACAGCCTGAACCAGAACTTGTGTGGCCGACAGACGAAATGATTGACGCCTTTTTAGACGAGATTCATTTGAAAAGTAAAGCTGATTGGGAGCGTGAGATGGCCGTATCAGAAGGAGCCAAACGCAAGCGACTAAACGAAAGAGTCGAAGCACTCCCGCCGGATTAAAAGACATCCGATGCGGATAAAAACATATTCAAGACGAGGAAAAGGTTTGCCAAAGCCATGTCGATGGGAATGAAGCTACCACCCTCGGAAGAAAACACGCTCAATGGGACGGAAAGGCACCCTAATTACTGCTCATATCATCGGAAGATTTCACACCCCACTGAGGAGTGCGACGCTTTTAAGATATGGTGGCAGGGATATGTTGCTCACCGGAAACATTTTAAGCGCATGAAACGCGGAACTCATCGGGTGCAGAGAAGTGCACCCGACAGGCGCAAAAGAACTACCGGCAACTGTTACACGGTCAATGCCGGGGGATCGCAAGTGCTCACATTCGGGAGCGATTCTGACGAGGAAATGGCTCTGGGCCCTCTCTTTAAAGAATCCATCTTAGGGAAAGAGGAAGAACCAGAGGCCTGCGAAAACATTCAACTGCGCAATCGCACACTCCCGGAAAAGAATCTCAGACCCGCAACTAGAAAAGATAAGGGAAAGGAAAAGGTCGCTGAGGATATCGCCTTAGATGACCAAGTTATGAAAGAGCTGACTGCCAAGGACCCGCCTAAGAAGAGTAAGGTGGACTACAACATCCTAGCGCACCTGAGGAAGCTACCCTCGCAGCTCAGCATTCTTGATGCCCTCTTATTATCAAAAGAAGCGAGAGATTCATTAATCAAGGCGCTGCAAGAGCCAGAGCAATTCCAAGCTTTTCTCGCCGAAGAAAAGATGAAGGACGAGCTGGAAGAAGTGCACACAGCTGATGTCACTTTCGGTGATGAAGACCTCCTCCTTGGGACGTGCGAACACAATCGCCCCCTCTATGTCTCAGGATATTGCCACGATATAAAGATAGGAAAAATCTTGGTTGACAATGGGTCTTCCGTCAATCTCCTCAATGTACGGGTATTGAAGGAAATCTGCATGAGCGTCCAGCACCTCGCTCGGGATAAGATCACCATCTCCGGGTTCGACTCTCAATCATCCAGGACTCTCGAGTCTGTGATACTGACGTTACGCTTTGGGCTACTTGTCACGGACATTAAATTCCACGTCATAGACGCCAAGACATGCTATAACGCTTTGCTCGGCCGACCCTGGTTACACGAGTACAACATCATCCCTTCTACGCAACATCAGTGTATGAAGTATTTCAAGGATGGTCTCGAGTATACCGTAACAGGAGAGCTGAACCCATTCTCCGTGAACGAAGTCCGCAGGTACGAAGATGCAAAATACTTTTTGCCAGATTTCGAGGACACAGAAAGGTGTCGCAAACCGGAGAACAAAGCCGCCGCCACCATTCCTGTTTTCGGGAGTGATACCGAAGAAGAGGAAGAGATAGTTTACGCTGGGCCGTCTCGACGCAGCAACTCGGGACCGTCCGCCCCCATATTGATCTTCGGAAGCGATTCTGAAAATGAGGTTAATGCTGTGTTCTCCAGTCGGCCGCCAATACAAGAATTCCCTGGTGATGATCAGAGTTTGCAAATCACCATGATTCTGCGGGAGCACTACAAAGATCTTGACGCGCTTGAAGCTTACAATGTGCAAGACCTGTGGACATTTTACGTCCCTCCCGGGCGAAAAGGAGAAAAGGGGATCTTATTTTACGGATCCAGGGAAACAAGAGTAGAGAAAGAAATCTGGCATGGCTCAGATTCTACACTCGACAGGCTTCAACCCATCCGTCTGCCCAGATATTACACAAACGGACTAAAAAGGCTATTGAAGTGCCAAGGGGTACCTTTAAAACAGACTATTCGACAAGCTCGATTCTATAACAGGATTTGGGATGTCCCTAAGACTCAGCGTAAATTACCCAACGGGAGAATGGAAACGCTTGGGCTTGGATATGTAAGATCCGGGAAACGGGAACGAGTCCACGGTAGCTACGTCATATATAACTTCGATGAAGAAGAGGACGCCCTGTCGGGAAATGCCAACACCTTATCAAAACTAGATCCCGCAATCAAAGTACCGAGTCCGTCATTTGAAGAACGAATGGACAAGCATATCAGGAAAGCGGGTCAAAAAGCTCGGGACGACCATAACCGCGAAATGGCCATCTACAAGAAAGCCAGGACGCAACGTCTTCTTCAACAGGCTGCGAAAGACGAAAATGCTCCTCCCCATCAACCTGTTGTGCAAAAGGCCCGACGCAGAGGCAGAAATAAGTCAAAGAGCAGAAAAGGAATTCGACAACGACAACGCGGGATCAAAGAGTCATGTGATCGGGAATTGTGCGGTCCGGATTTGTCCCTCATGAAGAAGATGAGTCGAGCGTATTCTTTCCCTCAAGACAAGACGAAGAAGATACTTGACCTCGCTTTAAAACATCGAATGATTACACTTCCGGAGTCTAAGCACCCTGAGAAAGCTAATAAGGTCTCTCATTCGGGTTATTTCTCTTATCACCGAGCCATAGGACACCCCCTCGAAGACTGCTTCACCTTCAAGAACTGGGTCGAAGATCAATATCAGCAAGGCAGGTTTGCTTTATCCAGCAGCTGGAAGGTAACGCCGCCACAAAAGCACGAACCCAAAGCCACAAGAGCAGAACCAGATCCACATCGGGCTTGGAAGCGAGTTCGTACTTGTCATATGATAACAATATCAAAAGGGGAGCCCGAGGATATGGATGACCTTCCCTGGTGCTTTGAAAACAGCAATGACGACGAGGTAATCTCAAAATTTCCGCCAGCACCAAAAGAGCTGGAAGATAGCATACATACTACTGCAGATAACCTCAAGAAGATTGAGTTGGGAACGGCAAAGGACCCGCGACCGACATTTGTCAGCGAATTTCTATCTGGAGAAAGGGTGGCTGCGTTAAAAGACGTGCTTATGCAGCATAGAGAATGCTTCTCATGGAACTATTCCGAAATGCCAGGACTAGAGCTCTAGGGCGCCCTCACGTGTCACCACGTGACCCCTAGTGAGCATTCTAACAGATCAGAGCATGGGCCTCCATCACGTGCTCACACGTGATGGCCGTCAGAATTAAAAGTGTTAAACACTGATCTGCAGAATAAAATAAGGGGAATCAGGGTGCTCTCACGTGTACACACGTGACCCCTCTCTCCTTAGTGTTTAACACTAATTTGGAAAACTCTATTTTGCAGTGTTGAACACCGATTTCCTTAGTGTTTAACACTAGTTTGAAAACTCCATTTCCAGTGTTCAACACTGATTTTCTTAGTGTTTGACACTAATTTGAAAACTCTATTCCCAGTGTTTAACACTGATTTTCTTAGTGTTTAACACTAATTTGAAATCTCTGTTTCCAGTGTTCAACACTGATTTGCTTTAGTGTTTAACACTAGCTTTAACCCAATTAGCTAAGTTTCTAGAGGCAAAACCTCTCCTTCAATGAACCAACAGAGGGCCAATATTCTAAGCATGATTGGACTTAGCCTAAGCTGGCCATAAGTCCTCAATTCAAACTTAACTGGGCCAATGGGCTCATAATATAATTAATTGGTCTGGGTTCCAAACTGGACTACAGATCACTTAATCTATCTTGGTTCAAGGGTACATCTCTTCACTCCCTTGATACTTGGAGTTGTAATTCCTCAACGTCTTCAAAGAGGTGACGGGTCCCGATAGCCGCACACATTTCACGGACTGTGGGGTCCTTAAACTCATGGACTATGAGGTCCTTAACCTTGACCGTAATGTCTTAAAACTAACGCCGGACTGTGGAGTCCTTAAATCCTCGGACTATGATGTCCTTAACCTTGACCGGGATGTCTTAAAACTAACAACGGACTATGACGTCCTTAACCTTGACCGTAATGTCTTAAAACTAACGCCGGACTGTGGAGTCCTTAAATCCTCGGACTATGATGTCCTTAACCTTGACCGGGATGTCTTAAAACTAACAACGGACTATGTGGTCCTTAACCTTGACCGGGATGTCTTAAAACTAACGCCGGACTGTGGGGTCCTTAAACCCATGGACTATGAGGTCCTTAACCTTGACCGGGATGTCTTAAAACTAACAACGGACTATGATGTCCTTAACCTTGACCGCAACGTCTTAAAACTAACACTGGACCGCAATGTCCTTAAACTACCTATTGACCGCAATGTCACTAAATTAAACAACAGGGCCCCCTTAATTGCTCTCTTGTTGGATATAAACGATCCCGTTAAGTTGATCTTAGTCTAAAATTAGACTAACGTATACTTAACAAACGTTTAAGTCGATCTTAGTCTCAAATGAGGCTAACGTATCCTTAAACACAACCCCCAAACCCAAATCTAAGATAATACGGATTTGGACTAGTCCACGTCCTACGGGCGACGACATAACTCAGTCTCTGTATACAATCCACGGGCAACCAAACAAAAAAACAAACACACACGACACGAAGTGATCATCTGGAGAAGGAGAAAGTTGTTACCGCAATGCGGTAGCGTAATTAACTGCAGGGGCTTGCGCCTGCAGGAAAGAGCGTCCCCACAATCAAAAAAACCCCTCAAGCGAGGGGGAATCTGACGAAGTCTGCTACATCGGACGCATCCGTCTAAACCTCCGATACACGGTGCCATAAATCAACTTGGCATCTTCGGAGAGGTAGATGGATAGCACCAATTAGCATCTGTCCCGAATTTCAGACAAGACGTCCCTGCGTCGCGCCGTCTTTCGGAGGGGAACAGTAATATGAGTAAAATGAATAAGCAATGTCGTTTGTAAATAAGATGGTATTTTACCGTAAAAATGGAATAGAAGTTGCTATACATATTATTTTGAGATGAAACTTGTTGTGAATGTTATTTTGTGTTTCTTAAACAATATAAGAAGAGATGGTAATTTGTTATTTAATAAAAATTTGAGTTTTAAAAGAAAAGTGAATCGGAAGTCGGAATAACTCCGATTCCGACGAGTTTTGAAAAGTGAAAGTTTTAGACTAGAAATTGAGAAGGGAAGAGGGGACTTACCGATTGGAATTAGAGAGAAGCGGCAGGGGAAGAATTTGGAATCGTCGGGGAGTCGTTTCGTCACCGGAATTTCGACCTTTACTAACTCCACTTGTACAACTTTGGAACTTGGAAATTTTAGAGAGTTTTAGCATAGGATTTATGAATGAGGAGGGGTAAAATGTAGTGTGATATTTATAGGGAAACTTAGGGTTTAGGGTATTAAAATTTAGAATTAAAATGCATTAAAATTTGGTTTAATGCATTATTTTAATTCTCTGTTTATTTTCAGTAAAAACAAACAGTACTGGGGTTAAGGGGGGAGGCCAAGGGGTTAGGGCAACAAAAAAATAGGGCAGTACCTACGTGGGGGTCGGCGGCGCCGGCCCCATGAGCCATCTCGCCGGTCCATCTAGGGACTTAGGGGATCGAATCTTGGCCACGTGTCCTAGTCTCTTCAACTAGCCTAATACACATTTTGATTTCTGTGTGACTTTTCATTTTACGTGTAGTGCACATGCAAACTTTTGAGCTTCTAAAAGATTAAAAAAAATCAATTAAATATATATGTGGCTGGGGGGATTCGATCACAGGGGCTACATCACAGCAGTGCAAGTCTTTACCAATGAGCTATAAGTGCTTTCTTGCTGTTCAAAAGCAAATTAAATTTATAACTTGTGCTCAGGCTTAGGTGTTACTTTCTGTATTTTTGAAAAAAATTCTGTACAGAAAGTTTAGGGTTGTTACATTCTACCCTCCTTATAAAAATTTCGTCCTCGGAATTTGTAGAAAGAAAGTGTAACAGATTCAAGAAAGGTTTGGTGATAGAACTATTGATAGTGCATGAAAAATATTTGGAAGAACGAAATAATGCAAAGATTTTGGAAAAATTGAAAAAGATGTGAGGGAATTACCAGGGTTACGTTGGTCTACAGTCTCGGCTTCTACGGACGCTAAAGTGAAAGCCTGACACCAGGGTACAATCCTCCTAGCTGGAGGCATATTCCTCTGTCCTTGGGGCATGTTTCTCTGCCCTCGAGGCATGTTCCTCAGTGCCTGATGGAATTGGCGATTAGGCTGTGCAGGAGGTCCACGTAGAGGTGGAGATGGAAGAGCAAGATGAGATGCAGGAGCCTGGATAGTTGGCTGCTGCGGATAAGTGTTGTGAGTTGGAATCGGGTTGCGTTTATAAGGACACATTCCAATTCCATGAGTGGATGCGCCACAAACTAAGCACATGCCTTTTGCGCTCCTACAGTCCTTCCACAGGTATCCGTCCCTCTTACAGTAGAAGCAAAAATATGGACTTGGCCGGTTATTTGTTACTTCCAGTCTCCTAGGTTCATGAGTTGGTATTGAAGAGGCTCCTCCTGCCATTTAGGTCGTAGGGCGCTTCACTTCGGCAGATTGAGGTCTTCCCTTCTTCTTCACTACTGCCTCGTATCGACGGGCAGCTTTCAGTGCTAGGTCATGGGTTGGGAAATCTCTTGTAGCTAAGGCAGCTTGGATTTCCTGGTCCAACCCTTGCTGAAATCATCTGGACCTGATCTTAGCAGTCAGTATCAAGTGTGCCGCGAACCTGTTACGGTCTTGTGTTAGCTGTGTAGTATGTGATATTTGAAAATCGAATATTGAGACATATCTTACCTACTGAGCATGCTAAACTCAGCATCATACTCATCCACAGATTTGGTCCATATCAAACTTTGTTGTAGGTGGATGAATTGTTGTTCTATGTCAAATCGGGCAGTCTCTGGAAAGTATTTCGCGTCGAACATGTCACGAAAAGTTTTCCATTCGATCGGCTGGTCAAGACGGCTTTCTTTCGCCTTCCACCAAACTCAGGCGTTGTCGGTGAGTTGCAGCTTCGCAACTCGTACGCAAGCGATCTCTGGCTCAATGCTGCTGCCGGTTCATCCTCAATGCTCTGAGCCCATTCTTCAGCTTCCAGAGGGCTCTTCTTTCCTGAAAATTTCTTTGGGTGCAATGCCCGGAATTTCTTTACTCTGGGCGCTTCCGCTTCTGGACAGTTCAGTAAGATAGCAGTCTGCTGTTGTTGTCCTTCTAGGAGACTTTGGATTGCCTCAAACAGTACTTTCTGCTCATTGATCGGAGCTGCAACGGTAGGCGTAAGCGGTAAAGGTGGTGGTGTGTTGTTGAAGTTGGTGCTGGTATTGTTTGGAGAATCCATAACCTTGAAAGAAAAATAGGGTTAGGATAGATTCAAAGTATATGAAATTGTAGGATTCAAGAAATATGAAATGTAAAGAATGTTTTTAGTTGCTGATTCTTGTGTTATATTGCTTAGGATTTTATGCGGAATTGACCTGCATGTCCATGCAGAACTGACCTGCATGTCCATGTAGAACTGACCTGCATGGGCCGCCAACAAAACCTGTCATGCCCTACTTCCCAGTATACGGGTAAGGAGACGCGACGATACCCGCTACGTATTTACTCAGACGTAAACACACTAAGCGTATCTAAGCAATGTAATGAATGTACACAAGAAAGATGACAATAGATGTAACTGAAAAGCAACTTTATTTATTAAACATCTCTTTACAAGTATGACTGAAAATGTAAATACAGGAATGGAAAGCAATGCCTAAACAATGGCATGAACAGAAAGTAAAGTAAGTACAAGTAAAGTCTAATGGCCGTGTTACTCAGTGGTCTGCTCCAAGTGCTCCTGGCTGGTCTCGAACTCCTTAGAGTCGGGTCCTCCTGACAACATTCCAAAGAAAAAAAGAAGGAATGTCATCAGCGAACAATCGCTCGGTAAGTCCCAAAGAAAGAAATAGAAATAGAGTAGACAAATAAGAGAGTATAACTAGTAATATTTGATTATAATGTTAACGCAGTTGTTTGTAGCTAGGTACAGAATATGCCAGTGTATACGAGAGGAGTCCAACTTACACCGTGGACTTTGGTAACCCGTAGTACAAGGCTCTGTCGATAAAGCCACGGAACAACGGCATAGATGTATAATTAAGTTTTATAGTGACTACTTCGTGCCACCTTTAACATATTCCATAACAGTCTACCCCATTAAACCACCGTAAAGTCTTATGTATTGATGTAATGTAATGAATGATTGTATACAACTTGCTGAAACAATGATATCATGTAAATGGAATGGATATAAATGAATATTCATGTAATCAGAGTATATCCATGGTTCGGTTCGGTCGAGTCATGTTGATATAGATTGAATTCTGGTATAAATGGATTCATGTTGTATTGTAGTTATACTTGAATTGAATTCAAGTCAGATTGATTTCATATTATACTGAGACACTGCCTAAGTCAGATACTTTAAAACAAATTGAAGTCCTGAGTTAGTTTTAATGTTATCGGTAACTGCTGCACATGGACGACAGTGTTCCCCTCCGAATGACAGTGACGAGTACCGCGTAGGTTCGTCTTGCCTGAGATTCGGGGCAGATGCTATTTGGTTTTATCCGTCTACCTCTCCGAAGATGCCAAGTTGATTTATGGCACCGTGTATCGGAGGTTTAGACGGATGCGACCGATGTAGCAGACTTCGTCAGATTCCCCCTCGTTTGAGGGGTTTTTAATTGTGGGGACGCTCTTCCCTGCAGGCGTAAGCCCCTGCGGTTAATTACGCTACCGCATCGCGGTAGCCACTTTCTCCTTCTCCAGAATTTCACTTCGTGTCGTGTGTGTTTGTTTTGTTTGTGGTTGCCCATGGATTGTATACGGAGACTGAGTAATGCCGTCGCCCGTAGGACGTGGATTAGTCCAAATCCGTATTTACTTAGATTTGGGTTTGGTGTTTTTAGTTTAAGGATACATTAGCCGTGTTAAGGCTAAGATCAACTTAAACGTTCGTTAAGGATACGTTAGTCCTGTTTGAGACTAAGATCGACTTAACGTGGTGATCCATTTAATATATGACCGTCGGGACTCGTCACCTCTCTGACGACGTTGAAGGATTACAACGACAGGTGTCAAAGGAGTTCAGAGATGTACCCTTGAACCAAAGTTGATTGGGAGTTTTATAGTCCATTTGGATGTTTAAGGATACGTTAGCCGTGTTTAGGGCTAAGATCAACTTAAACGGGATCATTTAGATCCGTCAAAAGAGCGTTTGGGGACTCTATTGTTCCAGTTTAGGGACGTGGTGGTCCATGTTCCAGTTTAGGGACGTGGTGGTCTATGTTCCAGTTTAAGGACGTGGTGGTCTATTGCCAGTTTAGGGACGTGGCGGTCCATATTCGAGTTTAGGGACATGGTGGTCCATATTCCAGTTTAGGAACGTAGGGGTCCATATTCCAGTTTACGGACGTGGTGGTCCATCATTAGTTTAAGGACGTTTCGGTCCACGAGTTTAAGGACCCCGCAGTCCAATATCGATATGTGGTCGTCGGGACCCGTCACCTCTCTGACGACGTTGAATGATTACAACGACATGTGTCAGAGGAGTTCGGAGATGTACCCTCGAACTGGATATAAATTGATTTAAGAGAGCAGCTGTGCTCAGTCAATTTAATTTGAGGACTTACGGCCAAAATTGGGCTAAGTCCAGTTGAAAATGTTCAATATTTTTATTTATTTTTGGTCTGTTAGACCTGTGCTAGGGCTTTGCCCACACTTAAATAATGCATTGCATTGCTTCCATTTTTTTGTTTGGGCTCTACCCATAAAAGATGCAGAGCATCAATTTTATTCTGGGCTCTACTGATTTATGAATGATGCAAGGCATCTACTTTGTTTGGGCTCTGCCCCTTTTAAAATGCGTGGCATTTTTATTATTTCATTTGGGCTCTGCCCATTTATAAATGATGCAGAGCATCAATTTAATTAGGCATGCTTGGTCTTTTGATTTGGGCTTAGCCCTTTAAGAAATGCATTGCATTATTCAGGCGCTTTGCGCCGATCAGAGAGCGCAAGCGCTTGTAGAGTTGACACGTGTCGCGCAAGCGTAGTGCGCTGCGCTAATGCGCTGTGCCTGCGCTGCTGACACGTGGCACGCTCTGGTGGCTTGCGCCAATCCAAAAGCGCAACAGCGCAGTTTGCAAGTGCAAGGCACTATGATTTAAGAATCTTTTAGATTCAAGAACCAATGGTTCATAAAAGAAGTGCAAAGCACTGTTCTTTATTTATCATTTTTCTTGTTTTAAAGAACCAGTGGTTCTTGAGAAGTGCAAAGCACTGGTTTTTTTTATATGGAGATCATTGATCTGGTTTTTAGATCAATGATCTATTAGAAGAAATTTCTTCTCTTTTGTGAAGGTTTTTACCTTTTTCTTGAAATTTTTCTCAGAGTTCTCTCTGTTTGAAGCACTTGATTTTTCAAGAGTGTTCCTCCCTTTGAATTGAGGTCTAGGGTCCTTTTTATAGTGCCCATAAATTAGTTAAAGTTTGTTAAAGAGATCTTTCTCTGAGTGATTTGGGGAATTTTCCCTACCGTTGGATCTTTGATCCAAAGGCCTCTGTTTTACAGAAGAAAATCTTCTTGTTTTAACAAGAACAGAAAAGATTTCTTTAAAATCTCAATTCTGTTTTGCGCAAAACGCCTCAGCGCGTGACACGTGTCGCGCAGCGCAGCGCTTGCGCAGCTGTGCTTGCGCAGCGCAGACACGTGTCGTGCAGCGCAGCGCTTGCGCAGCTGCGCTCGCACAACTGTGCTTGCGCAACTGCGCAGACACGTGTCACGCAGCACAGCGCTTGCGCAGTTGTGCTTGCGCAACTGCGCAGACACGTGTCACGCAGCGCAGCGTTTGCGCAACTGAAACGTTGCTTCATTTATTAGAATTTAGATTTTCAAAGTAGAGCTTTGCTCTGATTGGGGGATGATGAAGCGTTGCTTCATCTCCCGCCTTGGAATTTGAACAGAGCTTTGCTCTGATTGGGGTAAACAAATGCCCCCCCACCGTTGCGCTTACGTGGCCTACAAACGCAAGCGCAACGGTGGCAGAATCCCAACCGTCACGGCAGTTTTTGGAAGTTGAAAGGGCATTTGATGTTTATAAATAGGGCCTTTGGTCCTCAACAGATGATCATCATCTTTTAAGAATTTTACTTTCAGAACTCAGAGCCTTGCTCTTTATTTTCAAGAACTTCAAGAGTTAAACTCTCAAAACTTTTAGGTCAAAATTTTAATTTGAATTAAGTTAAATTAATTTTCATTGACAGAGCCTTCCTTTCAATAGATCCCTGATCTAAAAGAAACCCATTTAAGGTTTCACTTAGCAGAGCTTTGCTCTATAGGTCTAAAGGGATTTAAAGAGAACTAAAGGAGACCCTATTAGGGTTCCATTAGTAGAGCTCTGCTCTCTGAAAGATTTTCCTTGGATTTTCTTAATTTATTAATGGATCTTTGCTCCTTCCAAATCATACAACAGAACTCTTGGGAGTTTTTCATTGATCTTGGAGTTTAAAGATGGCATTTTATTCCTCAGTGCATTATATCGTTTTGCTTAATCAGTCTTTCTGATAATTTTTGTTGATTTTCTTTTACAGAAACAATGAACGCCCACATGTACAATCTTGACGAGATCATCTCTTACGGGGACATCCGCCGACTTGGCCGTTCTCAAAATCGGGAGTTCACAAACGCGGAGTGTGCCGAAATCATGAGCCGCTTCGACGCATATAACGGTCCACTGCTTTCCCGACGTTCCTCCCTCCTGAAACTTATCATGGGATCCATCTGGGAAGCGCTTCCCCTATTCTGTTCCGGTGTGCCGCTTAGGGCGTTGGATGCCGCTGAGGATAAGGTGCACTCGGTGTACCTGTTGAACTTTATCTCGGAGAGACGGCGAGACGGTCTTATCGATCTCTTGCACGAGGTCTTTAAACAGTCTGCCATACTCGCTGCTCATCGGAGGGTGGAAGACATCAGGGGGGACCCTGACGCTTGTGCTCGCGAAAGAAAGCACACTAGGATGGTCCGCGAGGCTTGGAAAGTCATAGATAGGTTCGCTTTCGAGTTCCTCAATCCATGTCCTGGGTTCGAGGTTATTCCATTGTAATAATGTTTTTTCGTTTATTGCTTTTATGGTTGTAAGAACTTCTGGCAATATTAATGGAAATTTTTGTTTTCCCTATCCTGTCTTATCTTTTGTTCTGAGTCTTTTGCTTATGCATGACTGAATGTGCCTCGAACGCTTGATCAAATGTAAATCGGATACTCTTTCTGTTGCTTTCTTCTTTCCCTTATTATCAGAATGCTGTCTTGATAAACATGGTAGACAGATAATAAAGTAAGCATCTTGGTTTCTTCACGAGATAGCGATGGCTTAGGCCGCAGGTTCAGATTTGCTGCCTAAGACTTTCCAACTTTATGAGCCGTGATGGTCTCATAAAGACTTTTCTCCCTACGGATCGAGAGGATCTCGTAGGTGGATTTTCTCCTTAGGAATCGTGAGGATTCCTAAGTGTGTTTTCTCTTATAAGTCGTAATGATCTCATAAGAGAATTTTTCCCTCTTACCAGTCGAGAGGACTCGTAAGCGGTTGTTTCCCTCCTTGTCGAGCTTCGAGTTTGGAGAGTGAGACCCGTGGATAGTGTGCAAGAGACCATTTTGGGCCAACTTGCAGGGTCCTAGTGCTTAGGAAACAGGCTCCTTTTATGCCTACTGCCTAAGGCTTTATCTCACGAGTCGAGCCGCATCGAGAATTTCCTGCAAAGACATCAATTTCTTCACAAGTCGAGACGAATCGAGCATTTCTCGCAAGAATATCCTAACGTCACAGTTAACCTCTGCTATTTATGACAGAAGTCCGTTAGGGTCTGTGGTACTTAGGGTTTTGGCCGTCGTACCGTCGCATAAGCTGATATATTCCTCGATAGGCAATCGTGTTGTTCGAGTAGCCCTGCGACTGTCGTGTCTCTGATCCCTTCGGGGGCTGGACAAAACGTCCTCAAGCAATCTTCCTAGGCAGTTTGACCGTCGGAAGAGCAAGCGTTAGGAATTTGCCATGCCGCTTTTTACTTGAGGTTAGGCTCATTTTGGCGAGCCCCGATGAGTCATGACCACTCCGCGCTGGTGTGGGATGATCTCCGATAGTCTTTCAGGTTTTATGTGAGTTGCCGTCAAGACCCTGAAGCTAGGAATTTGGCCTTTGCTTCGTTTGCTGGCATCGCGTCTGCTGTATCGAGACGAATGTCGCGGTGGGAACTAGGGATTTTGCCGTGGCTCCGTTTGTTTGATTGTCGCGTCTGAACCCAGCTGGAGAAAGAACGCTGGAGTGACATCTCGTCTGCTGTATCGAGACGAACGTCTTAGTTGTCTCTAGGTTGCTGGTGAACCGTCGAGGTTTGGAACTAGGGGTTTTGCCGTGGCTCCATTTGTTTGATGATGTTGCGTCTGCTGTGTCGAGACGAACGTTGGGGTGACGTCTCGTCTGCTGTATCGAGACGGACGTCGTGGTGGAGCTGGGATTTTGCCGTTACTCCGCTTGTTTGATTGTCGCTTCTGAACCCCGCTGGAGGAAGAACGCTGGAGTGACATCTCGTCTGTTGTATCGAGATGAACGTCTTAGTTGTCTCTAGGTTGCTGGTGAACCGTCGAGGTTTGGAACTAGGGATTTTGCCGTGGCTCCATTTGTTTGATGATGTTGCGTTTGCTGTGTCGAGACGAACGTTGGGGTGACATCTCGTCTGCTGTATCGAGACGAATGTCTAGGTTGTCTCTAGCTTGCTGGTGAACCGTCGAGGTTTGGAACTAGGGATTTTGCCGTGGCTCCATTTGTTTGATGATGTTGCATCTGCTGTGTCGAGACGAACGTTGGGGTGACATCTCGTCTGCTGTATCGAGACGAATGTCTAGGTTTTCTCTAGGTTTCTGGTGAACCGTCGAGGTTTGGAACTAGGGATTTTGCCATGGCTCCATTTGTTTGATGATGTTGCGTCTGCTGTATCGAGACGAACGTTGGGGTGACATCTCGTCTGCTGTATCAAGACGAACGTCGGGGTGGAGCTGGAATTTTGCCGTGGCTCCATTTGTTTGATTATCGTGTCTGAATCCTGCTGGAGGGAGAACGCTGGGGTGACAACTCGTCTGCTGTATCGAAACGAACGTCGGGGTGGAGCTGGAATTTTGCCGTGGCTCCGTTTGTTTGATGACGTTGCATCTGCTGTGTCGAGACGAACGTCGCGGTGGAGCTGGGATTTTGCCGTGGCTCCGTTGTTTGATTGTCGTGTCTGTTGTTGACGTTGTATCTGCATCTTGATGGACTACGAAAGAACGTCGTTGTTAACATCTCGTCTGCTGTATCGAGACGATTGTTGAGATGAAGCTGGGATTTTGCCGTCGCTTTGTTTTGTTTCAACCGCGAGGTCTTTTGTTGGCGTTGTATCCGCATCTTGATGGATTGCGAGGGAACACCTTTGTTAACATCTCGTCTGCTGTATCGAGACGAATGCTGAGATGGTTTCTAGGTTGTCTGTGAACCGTCGAGATTTGGCTTCGCTTTCTGGTGGAGCCTGTTGGGAAGGTATGGTTCCCTCTTTGTTGGTGCCTCTGGATTGTATACAGGGATCGATGTGATCTCACCTGCAGGGCAGAAATTTTATTCATTTTTTTTATTATTATTATTTTATTTCCGCGATGCTCTATCATTTCAGCTTTTATATCGCGAAGGTCGCGATTGCCCAATCATTTCGGCTGTTTTGTATTTTCACTCGCTGCTTTTTATTGCGAGTTGCCCAATCATTTCGGCTATTTATTTTATTTTCACTCGCTGCTTTTTATTGCGAGTTGCCCAATCATTTCGGCTATTTGTTTTATTTTCACTCGCTGCTTTTATTGCGAGTTGACCAATCATTTCGGCTATTTATTTTATTTTCACTCGCTGCTTTTTATTGCGAGTTGCCCAATCATTTCGGCTATTTTGTATGCATATGTTTTTACTTGCTGCTTTTTATTACAAGTTGCCCTATCATTTCGGCTATTTCGTATGCATGTGCGGCCTACCGGCTTTTCACCGTAAACCTAAATTTAGACACCGATTTCGGCATCAGCACCGCTACAACTGGAATATTGCCAGGAGCGAATCATCATTTGCCTCCGTCGATGTCGAACAAAGGTGGCTTAGAGAACAGGGTTAGGATCCTGTCGGCTAAGGCTTTTGACTTCATGAGCCGTAAGGGTCTCACAAAGGTATTTCTCCCTACAAGTCGTGAGGATCTCGTAGGTGTATTTTCTCCATAGGAATCGTGAGGATTCCTAAGTGTAAGTTCCTCTGCAAGTCGTAAGGATCCTACAAGAGGGTTTTCTCCTTGTAAGCCGAGAGGACTTATAAGGGTTGTTCATCATGCGTACATATCCCCAGTCACGGATGGGACTTGGTTAGGGAAATGTTTATTCGCGCCCGTGGATTGTATACAAGAGTAAGTATTGAACCACTTGTAGGGCAGTATCGAAGGTTATGGGGGTTGCTTAAGCACAGGTTTAGGTTTCTGTAACTTAAGACTTTCAAATCTTATGAGCCGTGAGGGTCCCATAAGAGAGTTCTCCTTACGAGTCGTGAGGATCTCGCAAGTGTAATTTCTCCTTAGAAATCGTGAGGATCCCTAAGTGTGTTGCTCCCTTGTGAGTCGTAAGGATCTCATACGGGTGGTTTCTCCCTACAAGGTCGAGAGGACCATGTAAGTGTCTTTTAACGAGGTTGCGCCCTTTCGGGTTTTCACAAACACTCGCTGGTAGTCCTGATGTTTTTACTCACGGAGCCTTTTCGGGTTTTCATCCGTGCCCATTTTGCTTATGGACATACCGTTTTTATTTTATTTTTCTTTTTATTTATTTTCTTCTTCTCTTTTTTTTTACGAGGTCGTGCCCTTTCGGGTTTTCACGAACACTCGCCGGCAGCCCTGCTGTTTTTACTCACGGAGCCCTTTCAGGTTTTCATCCGTGCCCTTTTTGCTTATGGACATACCGTTTATTATATATATATATATATATATTTTTTGTCAGCCTAAGGATGCTGCAGTAGTAGTTTAAAGACGTTTCGGTCGTTTGCAAGTTTTAGGACATTGCGGTCCATCATTAGTTTAAGGACGTTTCGGTCCGACGTCGCCGTATTTGAGGCGAATCTCTAGTTTACTGACTTTTCGGTCTATGAGGCTTTCTCTATGACTGAGCATGATTCCCCCGGCGTATCCGTCTTTCTCAGAGCGTGCGGTTGTGGCGGGTTCACCTTCCAGTTTTCAGACAGTGCTAACTCGCCCTGTTGGTATTGATCTTCAACCCAGTTTTTGAAGACGCAGCAGTCCTCGATCAGGTGACCTACTGTTTGGTGGTAAGGGCAATAATTAGGATTATTAACATCGCCTGGCTGCAACGGACGTTTTGGACTTGGCAAATCGATGAGTCTGTCGCACACTGCCAGCTCGAACAGTCTTCTTGTTTTATTCTGAGGAAACGAGTAAGGACGTTTCAACTTTTCCTGAAGGGGTTGCTGCTTGTTGTTTTGGCAAACAACCGGTTTAGGGCCACTCGATTGCTGTCGAGTATTGGCTACGAGGGCTGTTTTTCCCTTCTCTTTATCCTTTTTGCTTGATCCTTCGTTTGCGGGACCGAGATTTTTTTCGAATAGCGTGCGATTGCACGGCTGAACGTTCTCGCAGCTCCTCAATTCCTTCATTTTTGAAATAGATTCCCCGAGGGAAAGGTTGAGGGTAGCTTCTTCGTCAGAGTCGCTTCCAAAGGTGACAATTTGCGATCCCTTGGAGTCGGTTATATGACAATCGTCGGCGGCTCTTTTGCGCTCATTTATCGCATTTTTTCGACGTCTACGAGCTTCACATTTTGTCCTGTCGAAGTGTTGCTTTTGAGCGACATACCCTTTCCACCAACAGTTAAAGGATTCGTAGTCTTCGGTAGGATGTATGATCTTCTGATGATATAAACAGAAGTTAGGGTGCATCTCTACCTCAGCGAGAGTATTATCTTCAGAGGGCGGTAGCTTCATTCCTGCTGACAGGGCTTTAGCGAACCTTTTCCTCGTCTTGAATTTGTTTCTATCCGCAGTGGATGGCTTTTGATTTGACGGGAGTGCTTCGACTCTTTGGTCTAGTAGTCGGCGTTTGGCTTCTTCCAGTATGGCCATCTCACGCTCTTGATCGGCTTTAAATTTCAAACGAATCTCATTCAGGAAGGCATCAATCAATTCATCTGACGGCCGCGGAATTTCTGGTTCAGGGTCCGCCCTCGGTTCCTTGGCGCAAGGAGCCTTTTCATCATCCGCCAATGAGTGAGAGATCACATGACAACTCGACACGTAGTCTTCGAATTCGTGTGATGAGTCTTCTCTTTCATTTTCGTCCTCAACAACAGAACAAGCTGCCCCCGGTGTGTTTGTCTTCTTTGAAGTGTGCGGCTGTGGTGGGTTTACCTTCCAATTTTCGGACAGCGCAAACTTGCCTTGTAGGTATTGATCCTCGATCCGTCCCTTAAAGACGAAACAATCCTCGATCGGGTGACTTACCGTTTGGTGGTAAGGGTAGTAATCGGGATTATTGAGATCGCCTGGCTTCAACGGACGTTTTGGATTCGGCAGATTGATGAGTCTATTGCGTACTGCCAGTTCGAACAATCTTCTCATTTTATTCTGAAGAAACGAATAAGGACGTCCTAGTCTCTCCTCAAGGGACGGGCGTGGGTGCACGTTATTTTGGCGGACGAACGGCTTCGAGTTGTTCGGCTGTTGTTGAGTATTGGCAACGACAGCCGCTTTCCCTTTTCTTTTCTCATTTCGAGAGTCCGGTTTTGGAGGAGACGGTCCATGGCTCATCTGGTCCATTTGGGCTAATTTGTCGATCAATGCCTGGAAGGTGGTCGGCCTGAAGAACATCATGAACTGCGAGATGGTCGCTTGCGGATCAAGAGTGCCCACGAACATGCCTGCCGCAGGTGCCTCTTCTATGCGTTGTTCGCATTTTGACCATAGGTTCCGCCATCGTGTTGCGTATTGGACCCACGTCTCGCCGGGCCTTATCCTGGCATTTATCATTGCTGTTATCGGGGTGCGTTCACTAGCACTCGCGAATCTTTGTGTAAACAGTAGCTCCATCTCCGCAAATGTTTTGACAGAGTCGTTAGGTAGCTCCGAATACCATTCAAAGGCTGTTTCTGTTAAGCTGCTGACGAATTGGCGAAGCAACAGTTTGTCATTGCCTCCCGTGTTGCCGCATAAGGCCCTGAATTGAGCGACGTGCTGATGTGGATTCCCTGTCCCTTTATATACGTGGAACTTAGGGATCGTATATCCCGGCGGGTAACTGATTTGGTCATACCAGCCCGGATAGGGTCGTCCAGTTCCAACAATTTGCGCAGCCGCTTCATTCACTTGATGAACCCGTATTTGATGATCTATATAGTCATCCAGCGCAGCCTTGGAAATGGTTTCATCTTTGGCTGCTGAATGAGCCGGCGGAGGGTTAGATGTCTCCCTTCTATCGTCTTCAACAATGATTGGAGGGTCTTCAGCTGGAGGGTCCGGCTGTAACATCATCCCTACCATATCTTGGAAAAGGAGCGCCATCTGTCTTATGTTAGCCGCTTGTTCTGCGGCTTCTTTGTCTTTCTTTTCGAGGATTCTACGTAAGAAGTCAGCATCAGTTTCTTGTTCGTGACGCTGCTCTGATGATACTTCCGAACTTTCTTTCGGTCCGGTAAGTGCAGCCATCACAGTCATCATTTCCTGAAGCTTCTGTTGCTGCTCCTGGGCTTTCGTCACAGATCGGGTGAGCGGTCGGTGACCCGTCGAAGCATGGCTTTCCTCCTTTCCGGAAGCCATATAAACGGTGTGCACCACCATGCCCCCAGACTTGGGGCGTTTGTGTTCGGTGTCTTTGCGATTTGCCAAAGACAAGGGGGCTTTTTGCGGCCTCCTTTTTTGAGTGATTGGAGTTGAGGGGGCCGTTATAGTGGACACCCAAGTAGCTTTTGCTTTTTGTGGCTTGACAGAGTAATCCTTCTCCCACCGCACCTTCATCTTTTTCTGTCGGCGGAGATAGTTTTTATCAATCACCGACTCTTGGACCTGTCGCCAGACTTTGTAAATTTTAGAGGACAACCGTTGAGGGGGCTGCTCTAGCTTCTTCTCTGGAGTATTCTCCACAGGTGAAGGAGTTCGTTTCAACATCGCAGTAGGAGAGTTTCCGCGCACCGTATTCAGCAATTTAAAGCTGTTCCCGATTGGAACAGCAGCATCGATCCCCACCATCGGAGCTGGTGGCATAAATCTAGAGGGGGAGTTGCCTTCAGCCTTTCTTACTCGACGCCAGTGGCGATGTCGAGCGTGTCTTGCGGATGGAGTCACCTCCATTGTTGGATAAGCCTCTTCATGCCCCCTGCTCTGGGTAGGGGAAGCATCTTTGAGGACCTCGCCTGGAGCAGCAACCGGAATGGCCAGCCTTGTAAAAACTGACTTCTCGGAAGGAGGAGCTTTTCCAATGATTTCGTCCGTTTGAGTCGGGATGGCTATCCGCTTTGGGATGGCAGCTTCGGGTATCGCAGGTTTGCGGACGTTCTGGCCCAGTCTTTTGAAAACTGAGGTATTGAAACTGGGGCGACCCGTTAAGAGGGGTCGCGGCAGTGGTGAGTCGATCAAAGACCGGCTTTTCTGGAGCTTCTTGCGATGTCATTGGGGCATTGAAGCTCATCAGTGGGAGCATAGTTCCAAAGAATAATCCAGCGGTGGCCTGAGTTTCCTGCCCCACTGGCATCTTGAAAAGGGAGGCCGCTTGGGGCCCATAAGTCACTCCTCCAGCAAGGATCGAGCGAGAGTTGCAGTTGCAGGCAGTGCAGTTTGAAGCCATTGATCTTCTGTTTTCTGCACGGAGCAAGACACCAAATCTTAGTACCTCGAATCCACAGGCAACCACAGTAAACCGCGATTCGTTCGCGAACACGACACACGAAGTGTGGAGTGGAAGAGGAAAAGGTCCCACCGGGCGTGCCAGAATTTGTTCCCCTCCGAATGACAGTGACGAGTACCGCGTAGGTTCGTCTTGCCTGAAATTCGGGGCAGATGCTATTTGGTTTTATCCGTCTACCTCTCCGAAGATGCCAAGTTGATTTATGGCACCGTGTATCGGAGGTTTAGACGGATGCGGCCGATGTAGCAGACTTCGTCAGATTCCCCCTCGTTTGAGAGGTTTTTGATTGTGGGGACGATCTTCCCTGAAGGCGTAAGCCCCTGCAATTAATTACTCTACCGCATCGCGGTAGCCACTTTCTCCTTCTCCAGAATTTCACTTCGTGTCGTGTGTGTTTGTTTTGTTTATGGTTGCCCGTGGATTGTATACGGAGACTGAGTAATGCCGTCGCCCGTAGGACGTGGATTAGTCCAAATCCGTATTTACTTAGATTTGGGTTTGGTGTTTTTAGTTTAAGGATACATTAGCCGTGTTGAGGCTAAGATCAACTTAAACGTTCGTTAAGGATACGTTTGTCTTGTTTGAGACTAAGATCGACTTAACGTGGTGATCCATTTAATATATGACCGTCAGGACTCGTCACCTCTCTGACGACGTTGAAGGATACAACGACAGGTGTCAGAGGAGTTCAGAGATGTACCCTTGAACCAAAGTTGATTGGGAGTTTTATAGTCCATTTGGATATTTAAGGATACGTTAGCCGTGTTTGGGGCTAAGATCAACTTAAACGGGGTCGTTTAGATCCGTCAAAAGAGCGTTTGGGGACTCTATTGTTCCAGTTTAGGAACGTGGTGGGCCATATTCCAGTTTAGGGACGTGGTGGTCTATGTTCCAGTTTAAGGACGTGGTGGTCTATTGCCAGTTTAGGGATGTGGTGGTCCATATTCCAGTTTAGGGACATGGTGGTCCATATTCCAATTTAGGGACGTAGGGTTCCATATTCCAGTTTACGGACGTGGTAGTCCATCATTAGTTTAAGGACGTTTCGTTCCACGAGTTTAAGGACCCCGCAGTCCAATATCGATATGTGGTCGTCGGGACCCGTCACCTCTCTGACGACGTTGAATGATTACAACGACATGTGTCAGAGGAGTTCGGAGATGTACCCTCGAACCGGATATAAATTGATTTAAGAGAGCAGCTGTGCTCAGTCAATTTAATTTGAGGACTTACGGCCAAAATTGGGCTAAGTCCAGTTGAAAATGTTCAACATTTTTATTTATT
Organism: Agapanthus africanus; assembly: GCA_030015575.1. Lineage (NCBI taxonomy): Eukaryota > Viridiplantae > Streptophyta > Magnoliopsida > Asparagales > Amaryllidaceae > Agapanthus > Agapanthus africanus. Next base: position 204,546,948 of record JASDDO010000024.1, read on the forward strand.
TTTGGTCTGTTAGACCAGTGCTAGGGATTTGCCCACACTTAAATAATGCATTGCATTGCATCCATTTTTTTGTTTGGGCTCTACCCATAAAAGATGCAGAGCATCAATTTTATTCTGGGCTCTACTGATTTATGAATGATGCAAGGCATCTACTTTGTTTGGGCTCTGCCCCTTTTAAAATGCGTAGCATTTTTATTATTTCGTTTGGGCTCTGCCCATTTATAAATGATGCAGAGCATCAATTTAATTATGCCTGCTTGGTCTTTTGATTTGGGCTTAGCCCTTTAAGAAATGCATTGCACTATTCAGGCGCTTTGTGCCGATCAGAGAGCGCAAGCGCTCGTAGTGTTGACACGTGTCGCGCAAGCGCAGTGCGCTGCGCTAATGCGCTGTGCCTGCGCTGCTGACACGTGGCGCGCTATGGTGGCTTGCACCAATCCAAGAGCGCAACAGCGCAGTTTGCAAGTGCAAGGCACTATGATTTAAGAATCTTTTAGATTCAAGAACCAATGGTTCATAAAAGAAGTGCAAAGCATTGTTCTTTATTTATCATTTTTCTTGTTTTAAAGAACCAGTGGTTCATGAGAAGTGCAAAGCACTGTTTTTTTTTATATGGAGATCATTGATCTGGTTTTTACATCAATGATCTATTAGAAGAAATTTCTTCTCTTTTGTGAAGGTTTTTACCTTTTTCTTGAAATTTTTCTCAGAGTTCTCTCTGTTTGAAGCTCTTGATTTTTCAAGAATGTTCCTTCCTTTGAATTGAGGTCTAGGGTCCTTTTTATAGTGCCCATAAATTAGTTAAAGTTTGTTAAAGAGATCTTTCTCTGAGTGATTTGGGGAATTTTCCCCACCGTTGGATCTTTGATTTAAAGGCCTCTGTTTTACAGAAGAAAATCTTCTTATTTTAACAAGAATAGAAAAGATTTCTTTATAATCTCAATTCTGTTTTGCGCAAAACGCCTCAGCGCGTGACACGTGTCACGCAGCACAGCGCTTGCGCAGCTGTGCGTGCGCAACTGCGCAGACACGTGTCGTGCAGCGCAGCGCTCGCGCAGCTGCGCTCGCACAGCTGTGCTTGCGCAACTGCGCAGACACGTGTCACGCAGCGCAGCGCTTGCGCTGTTGTGCTTGCGCAACTGCGCAGACACGTGTCACACAGCGCAGCGTTTGCGCAACTGAAACGTTGCTTCATTTATTAGAATTTAGATTTTCAAAGTAGAGTTTTGCTCTGATTGGGGGAAGATGAAGCGTTGCTTCATCTCCCGCCTTGGAATTTGAACAGAGCTTTGCTCTGATTGGGGTAAACAGACAGGAATTATGTCTTCTTCCAAGAAAATTACCGTATTGATAACATCGTTTTTAGGTTGTCTACCTTAGATATGCAAGCACCTATATTCTCCGGCTCCCTAAGACTCAAGAGAACTGGTCCCGCTTAAACCTATGTTTACTAGGGTCCTTATTGTAAATTAATATAAATTGAGGAGGTTTATGAAAAATTGTTTTGATATATTTTCAAAATACACCTCATGTATTTAATTATCGTCTTTAGGATTTTCATGGATGTATATTTTAAAATATAATATTTTCTAGTGAATAGAACCTATTTTACATTGTATATGGTATTTTAGTGTAATATTGGAATGGTATTGAATTATAAAGGTAGTTTCATGAAATTTGTGATTCCATTGATTTAGAAAAACATGGAATATATATTGTATACTTAAAGTAGATATTTTGATAATATTTATATATATATATATAAATTTATAAAAAATAGAATTTATTTATTAAATAGAAATCACATTTTTCTTAAAAATTGAATTAAAAATTCCACCGAGATCGAATGCTCCTTGCGGAGGTCTGCATCTCGCACTACTAGGCCCAAGGATGTGCGATAACCCGCACCATCCTGATAGGGGTTCCCCAAAATGGGTTGTAGATACGCATTTGCAAGGAATTAAATAATACACGTTTAAAGAAAACAGTTTTTGAATATTTAAGGTATTTAAATGTAAACTCGTATTTTCCCACAAACTAATGTTCTAAAAGTTATCGTGCTATGTCAAAAATGTGTGTTGTGATGAGGTAGGTCATTACCTCATGAGTTTTCTAAAGGCAATATGACTAAAATGAATAAGCAATGTCGTATGTAAACATGATGGTATTTTACGGTAAAAATGGAATAAAAGTTGCTATACATATTATTTTGAGATGAAACTTGTTCTAATATGTTATTTTATGTTTGTTAAACAATATAAGAAGAGATGGTAATTTGTTGTTTAAGAAAAATTTGAGTTTTAAAAGAAAAGAGAATCGGAAGTCGGAATAACTCCGCTTCCGACGAGTTTTGAAAAGTGAAAGTTTTAAACTAGAGATTGAGAAGGGAAGATGGGACTTACAGATTGGAATTAGATAGAAGAGGTAGGGGAAGAATTTGGGATCGTCGGGGAGTCGTTTCGTCGCCGGATTCTTCCTGAAACGTCGCCGAAATTTCGACCTTAACTAACTCCACTTGTACAACTTTGGAACTTGAAAATTTTAGAGAGTTTTAGCATGGGATTTTTGGATGATGAGGGGTAAAATGTAGTGTGGTATTTATAGGGAAAATTAGGATTTAGGGTATTAAAATTTAGAATTAAAATGCATTAAAATTTGGTTTAATGCATTATTTTAATTCTCTGTTTATTTTCAGTAAAAACAAACAGTACTGGGGTTAATGGGGGAGGCCAAGGGGTTAGGGCAATAAAAAAATGGGGCAGTACCTATGGGGGGGCCGGCAGAGCTGGCCCCACGAGCTATCTTGCCGGTCCATCTGAGGACTTGGGGGCTCGGATCTTGGCCACGTGTCCTACTCGCTTCAACTAGCCTAATGCACATGTTTGATTTCTGTGTGACTTTTCATTTTATATGTAGTGTACATGCAAACTTTTAAGCTTTTAAAAGATTAAAAGAAAAATCAATTAAAAATATATGTTGCTGGGGGATTCGATCACAGGGGCTATGCCACTACAGTGCAAGGCTTTACCAATGAGCTACAAGTGTTTTCTTGCTGTTCAAAAGCAAATTAAATTTATAACTTGTGCTCAGATTTAGGTGTTCCTTTTTGTATTTTTGAAAAAAATTCTGTACAGAAAGTTTAGGGTTGTTACATTTTCCCCCAGGTTTCGAATCTTACAGAGCAAAATCTCCCCGATGAGAATTAAATTCTCTACTTGTGTGGAGATTTGCTTCTGCAGATCTCAACCAGAGGAAAGAACTGAGTTCTTTTATGAAGGGTTAAACCCTTAGAGAGGCAAAAGATATGTGTTTTCTTTTTACCTAGTGTTCCAAGGAAGCAAGTCTTTTCTTTGAGAATTAAATTCTTCTGTTACTCAAAAACTCACTGAATATTCTTTTTTAAACCTCTGGGGAATTCTCTCTCTTCTTTCTCTTTCTCTTTTTTTTCTTCTTCTTCTTCTCTTTTTCTCCTTTTTTCTCCTTCCTCCTTTTTTTTAGACTTGAAGTCTTGGGTTCTTTATATAGTGGAGAGAAGTTTGTTTAATTCTGAGAAAATCTTTCATTGAGAGATCCCAATTGATTTAATTGGTCTCAGAATTGATTTGGGGAATTTTACCCACCGTTGGATCTTTGATCTAAGGACTTCTATTTTTTTTACAGAAGATATTGTTCTTGTTTTTAACAAGATTGGGGATATTCTCCCATATATAGAACAAAATTCTATCAAGCGGTGACATTTTAATCATCATTGGATTTTTAATCCAAGGGTGCTCAGTTTAACATACTATAATCTTTCTCTGTTTAGAAAGATATAGAAAATATTTTAGATCTTTGATCCACTAACTCTCTGTTTAACAGAAAATATTCTTCCCAATAGAATTTAATTCTATGTTTAATCGCCGTTGGATTCTTGATCCAATGGTTCATTAAGTAGAATTTAATTTTACGCAAGGAGGTGTCCTCACGTGTTTAGCACGTGGGACTTAATTTAGTCCTCTTAGCTGTTTGATTGTAGTGCCTATATGCTTTTCATATAGGCGCTCACGTGTTTACCACGTGAAGCTTTTTTTAGCCTTTCAGTAGTTTAATTGCAGCGCCTATCTGCCTTGCATATAAGCGCTCACGTGTATAACACGTGAGGCTTGTTTAGCCTATTAGTAGTTTAATTGCAGCGCCTATCTGCTTTTCATATAAGCGCTCACGTGTTTAACACGTGAGGCTTTTTAGCCTATCAGTACTTTAATTGCAGCGCCTATTTGCTTTTCATATAGCGCTCACGTGTTTAACTTGTGAGACTTGTTTAGCCTATCAGTAGTTTAATTGCAGCGCCTATACGCTTTGCATATAGACGCTCATGTGTTTAACACGTGAGACTCGAATAGTGGGGAGTTTCCCCTTTTCTTACTCTCCCCCCTTTTTATGAGGGAGCAGGTGGGTTCTCATACTTCATCACATTTACTGACGATCTTTCTAGGTTCGGATATTTGTATTATTTGAAACACAAATCTGAAGCTTTTGAGAAATTTAAAGAATACAGAAACGAAGTAAAGAACCAGACTGGCAAATGTATCAAGATCCTCTGATTTGATAGAGGAGGGGAGTGCTTGAGCATGGAATTCCTCAACTACTTAAAAGAGAATGGAATTCTCTGTCAGGTTACTCCTCCATATACACCACAACACAATGGTATATTGGAGCGGAGGAACCGTACCCTATTAGACATGGTCTGCTCTGTTGGATATAGTGCCCTCAGAGTCAATTATTGGATCACAGGCACGTGATTGCAATGATTGAGGGAGGACCTATACCGGTAGGACAGTCTTACTCGAGATGATGGTATGCTATCTGGTTTATCTTTATCATCGTGTACTGCTTTAGGTGACCTTACAGGTCATGGTTGCACGTTGATAGAGCCCTTAGGATTCTTGATTGACTTCCAGCAGTATGATGGAGATCATATACGTGGGAGCTGGGGTCTATAAGCACATCCTTAAAGTGGTCCCTAGTCGTGGGAGTATTCGAGACAGGGCATCGATACTCCAGAGTAGACTAGTGTATACAGTCGAGACCCCGACGAGGGGCGATGGCCGGTCTCACAAGCCATTGGTGTTAGTTGGTTCACCTAAGATGTATACATGTGCTCATTGGGTTATGAGTATACCGGACAGGACTCGCCGGGAACCTGCTAGTTGGGATTATACCAGACGTCAGATAGCAGTTCCCTGGTGACATGTGTACAGGTTAGTTCATCAACCTGGGATCGTCATTTGTCTCATGTGAGTTCCCACTGTACTTTGATTACTACCCTACCACGGCTCAAAGGAGTCATGCAAACAGGTTTTAGTTGGGTACAGTCCCGAGCCACATGGAGGCAGTGAGCGGATCTGCAGGGGTTCGTCTCTCCCGGTATTGGGGGTGAGGTCGCACTGTGTCTAGGAGAGCCATTACACGAAGTCCTTGGCCAAGGCAGGAGATTTACTGGTAGGTATTGTTTGCCCCAATCAGAGCTTCCAAATTCCAAGGCGGGAGATGAAGCAACGCTTCATCTTCCCCCAATCAGAGCAAAGCTCTACTTTGAAAATTTAAACCTTAATAAATGAAGCAACGCTTCAGTTCCTCTGCGCTGCGCGCAGGGCGCCACGTGTCAAAATCAGGCACGCCGGCGCAGAGAGCGCAGCGCCCAAGGCAGCGTGCCAAATCAGAGCAAGGCTCTATTTAAAACAAAAATTAAAGGAAGCAACGCTTCAGTTGCGCAAGCGCTGCGCTGCGCGACACGTGTCAGCGCAGTGGCGCGAGCGCTGCGCTGCACGACACGTGTCAGCGCAAACGGAGTTGCGCTGCGCTGTGCGACACGTGTCAGCGCAGTTGCGCTGCGCTGTGCGCTGCGCGACACGCGTCAGCGCAGTTGCGTTGCGCTCTGCGCTGCGTGACACGTGTCACGCGCTGGGGAGTTTACGCCAAACAGAATTAAAATTCTAGTAAGATCCTTCTGTTCTTTTTAAAACAAGAAGATTGCCTTCTGTAAAACAGAAGCCCTTGGATCAAAGATCCAACGGTAGGGAAAATTTCCTAAATCACTCAGAGAATGATCTCTTTAACAAACTTAACAAATCTATGGGCACTATATAAAGACCCCTATACCCCAACTTAAAACATCATCAACATTAAGAAACATCAAGAACTTCAACGCTGAAGAAACTTGAAAAGAAATTTAAGAAAAAGGTAAAAAAACCTTTAAAATAGAAGAATTTCTTCTAATAGATCATTGATCTAAGAACAAGATCAATGATCTTCAATAAAAAAAACAAATAATAATAAGTGCCTTGCACTTTTTATGAACCACTGGTTCTCTGAAAACAAGAAAAACTTGTTTTCTCTGATCTAAATTGGATCAAGAAATTAGACAGTGCCCTGCACTTGTAAAATTTGCACTGTTGCGCTCTTGGGTTGGCGCAAGCCACCAGAGAGCGCCACGTGTCAGCACCTGAACCACTTGCGCTATGCGCTTTTAAGATAGAGCCTTGCTCTCTGAAATTGGCGCAACTCACCAGAGCGCGCCACGTGTGAGCAGCGCAAGCGCAGCGCACTGGCGCAGCGCACTGCGCTTGCGTGACACGTGTCATCACCACAAGCGCTTGCGCTCAGTGATTGGCGCAAAGCGCCTGACAAATGCAATGCATTATTTACTAAAGGGCCATGCCCAAATCAAAAAGGCCTAGTAGGCCAAAATAAATTGCAATGCAATAAAAGGGCAGAGCCCAAACAAAATTGATGCTCTGCATCATTTATAAAAGGGCAGAGCCCAAACAAAATAAAATGCAGAGCCCAGACAAAATTGATGTTCTGCCTCATTTATAAATGGGCAGAGCCCAAACAAAATAAAAAAATGCAATGCATTATTTAAAAAGGGGCAAAACCCTAGCACAGGCCTATTAGGCCAAAAACAGATAAAAGCGTTGAACTTTTTTTCAACTGGACTTAGCCCAATCATGGCCGTAAGTTCTCAAATTAAATTGACCGAGCACAGCTGCTCTCTTAAATCAATTTACATCCGGTTCTAGGGTACATCTCCGAACTCCTCTGACTCCTATCGTTGTAATCCTTCAACGACGTCAGAGAGGTGACGGGTCCCGACAACCACACATCAACACGGACTGTGGGGTCCTTAAAACCACGGACTTATGCGTCCTTAAACCAAAACGTGGACTGTGGGGTCCTTAAACCCGCGGACTTATGCGTCCTTAAACTAAGACACGGACTGTGGGTCCTTAAACCCGCGGACTTATGCGTCCTTAAACTAAGACACGGACTGTGTGGTCTTTAAACCCACGGACTTATGCGTCCTTAAACTACCTATGGACCACCATGTCCCTAAACTGGAATACGGACCGAAATATCCTTAAACTACCTATGGACCACTACGTCCCTAAACTAGTACAATAGAGCCCCCAAATGCTCTTTTGTCGGATCCAAACGATCCCGTTAAGTTGATCTTAGTCTCAAATCAGACTAACGTATCCTTAACAAACGTTTAAGTCGATCATAGCCTAAATATGGCTAATGTATCCTTAAATTAAAACAACAAATCCAAATCTAAGTAAATACGGATTTGGACTAATCCACGTCCTACGGGCGACGGCATAACTTAATTTCCGTATACAATCCACGGGCATCCACAAACAAAACAAACACACACGACACAAAGTGAAATTCTGGAGAAGGAGAAAGTGGCTACCGCGATGCGGTAGCGTAATTAACTGCAGGGGCTTGCGCCTGCAGGGAAGAGCGTCCCCACAATCAAAAACCCCTCAAACGAGGGGGAATCTGACGAAGTCTGCTACATCGGCCGCATCCGTCTAAACCTCCGATACACGGTGCCATAAATCAACTTGGCATCTTCGGAGAGATGGACGGATAAAACCAAATAGCATCTGCCCCGAATCTCAGGCAAGGCGTCCTCACGTCGTCGCCGTCTTTCGGAGGGGAACAGATTCTGGTACGCCCGATGGGACCTTTTCCTCTTTCCACTCCACACTTCGTGTGTCGTCTTCGCGAACGAATCGCGATTTGTTAATGGTTGCCTTTGGATTTCAAGTTACTAAGATTTGGTCTTTTGCCTGGCGCAGAAATCAAGCATCAATGGCCTCAAATTGCTCGAACTGCTCGAAGTGCCAATGTAACCGACGCTCCGCCTCACCTGGAGGCGTAGCATATGGGCCTCAAGCGGCCTCCGTCCTTACTATGCCCGTGAAGCAAGTGACTCAGGCTACCACTGGCCTGTTCTTCGGAACCATGATCCCTCCGGAAAGCTTCACCATCCCTGTGCCCGCACCGGAAGCTTCAAGAAAGTCGGTCTTCGATCGACTTGCTACTCCCACGGCCCCTCTCAACGGGTCGTCCAATTCTTCAGTCTTCACCAGGCTGAGCTCGAGCGCCAAAGGGCCTATCAAGAAGCCCATAACACCTGAGGCGGTCATCCTAAAGAAGACGGCTGCTCCTGAAGTCGCCAAGGCGGCTTCTCCTGTTAAAGAGTCAGTCTTGCAAAGACTGACTATTCCCACTCCCGCTCAGAAATCTGCTTTTGACCGCTTGGACACAACTCCTCAACGGACGCCAGTCTTCAACAGGCTGACACCGGCAACAGTCCCTTGCCTGAACAGGGGGAAAGAAGAAGCTGTCTCTGAACCAATACCGACAACTCGTCGCACCCGACGACGCCACTGGCGCCGGATAAGGAAGACCGGGGGCAACTCCCCCTCTGGGATAACTCCACCAGCTCCAATGGTGGAAGTTAATGCTGCTGTTCCAACTGGGAACAGCTTTGAGTTGCTGAACAGGGTACGCAGAAACTCGCCAACTGCGGTGCTCAAAAGATCTCCTCCACCGGTAGAGACCGCCGTGGAAGCCGATAAGCCGGAGCAGTCTCCTCAATCGCTGTCCTCCAGGATCTACAAGACATGGCGACGAGTCCGAGAATCTGTGATTGATCCTAATTTCTCTCGCCAACACAAGAAGTCGAAAGGTCGGCAAGAAGAAAATCCCCCGGTCAAGCAACGAAAGGCGACGACCACTTGGGTGCCCAAAGCAACGGCCCCCTCAACTTCAACGGCCCATAAGAGAAGAAGGCCGGAGAAAGTCCTCACGCCGACGGCGAATATCAAAGGTGGTGAACCCAAACGCCCTAAGTCCGGGGGCATCGTAGTTCATACCGTCTACATGGCGTCCGGTAAAGAGGACAGCCGCATATCCACAGGTCATAGACCGCTTACGCGATCGGTGACCAAAGCGCAGGAGCAGGAGCAGAAGCTCCAAGAAATGATGACCGCGATGGCTGCACTCACTGGGCCAAAAGAAAGCCCTGAAGCGTCCTCGCATGAACGCCAGGAGCAAGAAACTGACTCCGAATTCCTTCGTCGGATATTGGAGAAGAAGGATAAAGAGGCTGCTGAACAAGCAGCCAACATAAAGCGTATGGTCCTCCTGTTCCAAGACATGGTGGGGATGATGATCTAACAAGATCCTCCAGCTGAAGATCCCCCGATCGTCCTTGAAGACGATAGGGGAGAAACGTAGAATCCTCCACCGGCTCTGTCAACAGCCAAGGAGGAGACAATCTCCAAAGCTGACTTGGACGAGTATATAGCCCAACAAATACGGGTTCATCATGTGACTGAAGCAGCCGGTCAGGTCGTAAAAACAGGATGACCATATCCGAGCTGGTACGACCAGATCAGGTACCCGCCGGGCTACACAATTCCCAAGTTCCATGTCTATAAATGGACGAGCAATCCCCACCAGCATGTTGTCCAGTTCAGGGCGCTTTGCGGCAACACTGGCGGTGATGATAAATTGTTGCTTCGCCAGTTCGTTGGAATCTTATCAGATACAGCGTTCGAGTGGTACTCTGAACTCCCGAACGACTCTATCAAGACCTTCGCGGAGATGGAGCTGTTGTTTATCCAGCGTTTTGCAAGCGCCAGTGAACGCACCCCGATGACAGCATTGATTAATGCCAAGGTGAAGCCAGGCGAGACATGGGTCCAATATGCTATACGGTGGCGAAACTTATGATCAAAATGTGAGCAACGCATTGAAGAAGCTCCTGCAGTGGGTATGTTTGTGGGAACCCTTGATCCGCAAGCAACCATCTCGCAATTTATGATGTTCTTCAAGCCGACTACCTTCCAGGCCCTGATCGACAAGCTGGCGCAAATGGATCAGATGGGCCATAGACCACCTCTTCCAAAGCCGGACTCCCGAAACGAAAAGGGGAAGGGGAAAGCGATCGTTGTCGCTGATGCTCAACAACAGCCGAGCAACTCGAAGCCGGTCGTTCATCAAAATAATATGCGTCCGCACGTACCCCTTGAGGAGAGACTAGGACGTCCTTACTCGTTTCCCAGATATAAAACGAGAAGATTATTCGAGCTGGCGTTGCGCAACCGACTCATAAATCTGCCGGATCCAAAACGTCCGTCGCAACCAAATGATGTCAATGAGCCCAACTACTATCCCTATCACCGAGTACTGGGTCATCCGATCGAAGATTGCTATGTCTTCAAAAATTGGCTTGAAGACCAGTACCAACAGGGCAAATTCGCGTTATCCGACAGATGGAAGGTGAATCCGCCGCAACCTCACGCCTCTAAAAGGATGAATATGCCGGGGGCAACGTGCTCTCTCGTCGAAGAAGCCCCATGGGAGGTTGTGCTGTCAGCAAGACAAAGAGGATGCTGAACGATCTTCAGACATGCCCAGCGATCAAGTGGAAGAACCCGTTGGAACCTCAGATCATTGAAGGGATGTTGAAGCCGCGTCCAACTCCAAAGACCGATGGCCCAAGCACTCACAACCAGCCGTCAAAATCTTCGAAGAAGAAGAAGAAGAAATCCAAGAAGCCCGTGAAGCCTGGCGACAAGCGCACGGACTTGCAAAAACAAATTGACGCGCTGGAGGAATACAACCAGAAAGCACGGACTCCCATTACACTCCAAGAGTTTCTCAACCACGTCTTTCAAGAGGAAGATGAGGGAGAAAGTTCGTCGGATGAATCTGAGGAATACGTGGCAAGCTGTCATATGATCTCCCATTCGTTTACAGACGATGAGGAAACTCCTTGCACTGAAAAGCTGGGGGCAGATCCTGAACCGGATGTTTTGGGGCCATCGGATGAAGTAATTGACGCATTCCTCAACGAAGCTCTGTTGAAAAGTAAAGCTGATCGGGAACGCGAGACGGCTATATTTGAAAGGGCCAAGCGCCAGCGACTTGACGAAAGAGCTGAGACACTTCCGTTGGAGCAAAATACATCCACTATAGATAAAAGAAAATTCAAGATGAGGAAAAGGTTTGCAAAGGCCGTATCAATGGGCATGAAGCTACCATCCTCTGAAGGAAGCATTACTGGTGAAGTGGAAATGCACCCCTCCTACTGCTTGTATCATCGGAAGATTTCGCACCCCACCGAAGAGTGCAAAGCTTTCGATAGATGGTGGCAAGGATATGTTGCTCACCGGCAACATTTTAAGCGGGTGAAGCGCAAAACTCGTCGGGAGCGGAAAAGTACGACCGAGGAGCTTAAAAGAACTGCCAGCGATTGTCGCATGGTTAACGCCGGGGGATCGCAGGTGCTCACATTCGGGGGAGATTCTGACGAGGAGCTGGCTCTCAGCCCCCTCTTTGAAGAGTCCACCTCGGGAAAAGAGAAAGAGCCGAAGGTCTGCAAAAATATCCGTCTGCGTAATCGGACGCTACCCGAAAAGAATCTCAGACCCTCAAGCAAAAAAGATAAAGGGAAGGAAAAGGTCTCTGAGGATATCGCCCTAGATGACCAAGTCATGGAAGAGCTAACTGCCAAGGACCAGCCGAAGAGAAATAAGGTAGACTACAACGTTCTGGCACACTTGAGGAAGCTACCCTCGCAGCTCAGCATTCTTGACGCCCTTTTAATATCAAAAGAGGCGAGAGATTCGTTAATCAAGGCACTACAAGAGCCGGAACAGTTCTAAGCTTTCCTGGCCGAAGAAAAGATGAAAGATGAATTGGAGGAAGTGCACACGGCCGATATCACTTTTGGCGATGAAGACCTTCTCCTTGGGACGTGCGAACACAATCGCCCCCTTTATGTCTCGGGATACTGCCACGATATAAAGATAGGCAAAATCCAGGTCGACAATGGATCCTCCGTTAATCTCCTCAATGTGCGGGTGTTAAAAGAAATCTGCATGAGCGTCCAGCACCTTGCTCGGGACAAGATCACCATCTCCGGATTCGACTCCCAGTCATCAAGAACTCTTGAGTCTGTGATACTGACGCTACGCTGTTTACCCCAATCAGAGCAAAGCCCTGTTCAAATTCCAAGGCAGGAGATGAAGCAACGCTTCATCTTCCCCCAATCGGAGCAAAGCTTTGCTTTGAAAATTTAAACTTTAATAAATGAAGCAACACTTCAGATTCTTTGCGTTGCGCGCAACGCGCTACGTGTCAAAAGCTGATACATCAGCGCAGCGCCCGAGGCAGCTCGCCCAATCAGATCAAAGCTCTATTTAAAACAAAGTTAAAGGAAGCAATGCTTTAGTTGCGCAGTTGCGCAAGCGCTGCGTTGCGCGACACGTGTCTGCGCAGTTGCGCAGGCACAGCTGCGCGACACGTGTCTGCGCAGTTGCGCAGGCACAGCTGCGCGACACGTGTCTGCGCAGTTGCGCACGTACAGCTGCGCAAGCGCTGCATGACGCGTGTCTGCGCAGTTGCGCAAGCACAGCCACGCAAGCATTGCGCTGCGCGACACGTGTCTGCGCATTTGCGCAAGCACAACTGCGCAAGCGCTGCGTTGCGCGACACGTGTCAAGCGCTGGGGCGTTTACGCCAAACATAATTAAAATTCTAATAAGATCTTTCTGTTCTTGTTAAAACAAGAAGATTTTCTTCTGTAAAACAGAAGCCCTTGGATCAAAGATCCAACGGTAGGAAAAATTCCCCAAATCACTCAGAGAAAGATCTCTTTAACTAATTTATGGGCACTATAAAAAGGACCCTAGACCTCAATTCAAAGGGATCAACATTTTTTTTGGGAGAAATTAAACAGAGAGAACTCTGAAGAATTGGAGAGAAATCCTCAAGAACAAAAAAAAAGGTAAAAACCTTTAGAAAAAGAGAAAATTCTCTTATGAACAGATCATTGATCTGGGAACAAGATCAAGGATCTCTAATGAAAAGAAAAATAAATAATAAACAGTGCCTTGCACTTCTTTTTATGAACCATTGGTTCTGAATCTAAAAGATTCTCAAGATAACAGTGCCTTGCACCTTTTATGAACCACTGGTTCTCTAAAAAACAAGAAAAAACTTGTTTTCTTTGATCTAAAATTGATCCAAAAGAATAAGAACAGTGCCCAGCACTTGCCAAAACTGCACTATTGCGCAAGCCGCCAGGAAGCGCCACGTGTCAGCAGTGCAACAGCGCAGCGCACTGCGCTGTTGCGCTTGCGCTCACCAGAACGTGACACGTGTCACCTCCACGAGCGCTTACGCTCATTAATCGGCGTAAAACGCCTGAAAAGCCACGTGGGGCACTGTCAGAGTATTAAATGCAATGCATTATTAAAGGGCAGAGCCCAATCAAAGGTCTAATGGACCAAAAAAAAAGTACTGCACATTATTTTAAAAAGGCAGAGCCCAATTAAAAAGTCTAAACAGACCAAAAATAATGCTATGCATTATTTAAAGGGCAGAGCCCAATTGAGAGGTCCAATGGACCAAAACAAATGCTCTGCATTATAATAAAATGGGCAGAGCCCAGTCAAAATAGGCATAAATGGCCTGAAGTAATGCTATGCATTATTTTAAAAAGGGGAAAGCCCAAACAAAGGACGAACAGGCCAAATGCAAACAAAATGTGAACATTTTCAACTAGACTTAGCCCAATTTTGGCCGTAAGTCCTCAAATTAAATTGACTGAGCAAGATTGCTCTCTTAAATCAATTTATATCCGGTTCGAGGGTACATCTCCGAACTCCTCTGACACATGTCGTTGTAATCATTCAACGTCGTCAGAGAGGTGACGGGTCCCGACGACCACACACATCAATATGGACTGCGGGGTCCTTAAACTCGTGGACTGAAACGTCCTTAAACTAATATTTACCCCAAAATGGGATTGCCGGACCGAAACGTCCTTAAACTAATGATGGACCGCAACGTCCTTAAACTAATGTTGGACCGAAACGTCCTTAAACCAATGATGGACCACCACGTCCGTAAACTGGAATATGGACCGCAACGTCCTTAAACTAATGTGGACTGCGGGGCCCTTAAACTCGTGGACCGAAACGTCCTTAAACTAATAATAGACCACCATGTCCCTAAACTGGAATATGGACCACCACGTCCCTAAACTGGAATATGGACCGCAATGTTCCTAAACTACCTATGGACCACTACGTCCCTAAACTGGAACAATAGAGATCCCAAATGCTCTTTTGTCGGATCTAAACGATCCCGTTTAAGTTGATCTTAGCCTCAAATATGGCTAATGTATCCTTAAACATTCAAACAGACTTTAATCCCAAATTGGACTATAAGACATCAACTTTGGTTCAAGGGTACATCTCCGTGTAAGTCCACGTTACCTCTCCCGGTTCTTTCGGGCTTGCGGAAATGGTGAAAAACGATTTTTAGGGTTTGGGTAACATGGACTACAAAAACGGATCTTGGCTAAACTACACACTAGCAACCTAACTAGAGAGTTGTCTACTCGGTTAGGGGTTATACCTCACTTGAACTCCTTCTTCTTGAACTCTTAGTAGTGGTTGGATGGTGCTTTTCTCGTCGCCTTCTTTCGTCAAAGATGGATCCACCTGAGGGTTGCAAGCTTGGGCTCCTTTCTCGAACTTTGAGAGAACTAAGGTCTTTGGCTTGCTAGACCTTCAACCTTAGAGTGAGTAGATAGTGGTTTAGAGTATTTTATCTCAAGGAGAGCTTTCTCAACACATGAGAATGGATCTCCTTGAACTAGAGAAGGAAGAAGAAGAAAAGAGGAGAGAGAATGGTTATGATAGAATGAAATGGTTTCTCTACAACCATAACATAATAAGTGAATTATCTAATAATAATATTAATCCAAAAATGAAAAAGGTGATGGATGGTTTGATGAGACCATTATCATATCACATTAAATATTTTTTTGCAAAGATCAAAGAGCATCTTTGATGTGTAATGATGATGGTCAAAGTTTCAACCAAGGTCAACAAGTCAACCTTGGTCAACAAGTCAACAAACCCAACCATGACACAATTTCATTTAATTAATATTATTAATTGATATATCACATATTCATTAGGGTTTGGAAAAAGACGACTGTCTACTGTGCATACGCACCCGTTCCAAAACCTTAATGAAAATCCTCTTCCTCCGCCTCAAACAACTGTGCATACACACCCGCATTCGTGTTCCGAGGAACATGAATACAATGAGATAAAACTAACCCCAAAACATATATTAGGATCCGGCTCAAACCAGAGCCCGCTAGTAATGGCTGTCCGGACACCAAACGTGCACAAGTGCACGGATGTGAACGAACCCTGTCGCAAAACCATGCGACCTCTACTCTGTTTTGCCCAAAGGCGAATAACCCTCTGTGTGGGACTCTAAAAACTCGACACTACGCTGGCAGTGGGTTTAACCACAGACCGCAAGCGGCACTAGCTGTACGTAACGGTCCCCAGGTAGATGCCGATAAGAAGACGGACGAGGTGAAACCCATCTGAACTCCTACTGAGTCTGCATGTGACAATCTCCGTACAGTCCGGTCTGTTCGTCTGATAACATCGCATGGCGGGCCTAGGGGGCGGTAAATGTCAGTCCCCTAATAGCAGTACAAGTCGTATCGGAGTGAAGCCCAGAACACCCTGAGATAACACTGGAAACCTACCAGTATATCTCGCTTTCCCTGGCCAGGGACTACTTGTGTAATGCCTCTCCTAGACACAGCGCGATGCCAACCCCCAATACCGGGAGAGACGAATCATGTCTAACCGTCACTGCCTCAAAGTACAGTGGGAACACACTTGAGGCGAAGTGACAGTGTCAAGTCAGCGGACTAAGCTGTACTCATGTCACCTGGGAACTGATAACTGACGATAGGTATAATACCAACCCACAGTTCCCGACGAGTCCTGTCCAGTGTACTCGTAACCGAACGAGCACCCGCATACTATCTCAAGCACGACGTACTGATGACTGTGGGACAGACCGCCTCCCGCACTGGGATGAGAAGCGCATACGCTAGTCTACTCCGGATTATCGATGCCCTGTCTCGATAATCCCACGACTAGGGACGTGTGTATAAGGATGTGCTTGTAGATTACCCAGCTCCCACGAGTGTGACTGCCATCACAACGCTGGTAATCAAGCAAAGATCCTAAGGGCTCCACTAATGCGTATAGATGATACAATAAAGAAACACATGTACACATTAAAGCAGAGACAAACCAAGTAGCATACTACCATTTCGAGCAAGATTGTCTATACAACTGTGAATATCCCAAGCTTCCATGAAGTAATATACATACTAGTATGATACAGTAATGGCCTCTAGGGCATATACACTAACACTCCGAACTCCTCTAACACATGTCGTTGTAATCCTTCAACGTCGTCAGAGAGGTGACGGGTCCCGACGGCCATATATTAAATGGACCACTACGTCCTTAAACTGGAAATGGATCTAGACGATCCCGTTAAGTTGATCTTAGTCTCAAATCAGACTAACGTATCCTTAACGAACGTTTAAGTTGATCTTAGTCTCAAATTCGGCTAACGTATCCTTAAACTAAAAACACCAAACCCAAATCTAAGTAAATACGGATTTGGACTAATCCACGTCCTACGGGCGACGGCATAACTTAGTCTCCGTATACAATCCACGGGAATCCATAAACAAAACAAACACACACAACATGAAGTGAAATTCTGGAGAAGGAGAATGTGGTTACCGCGATGCGATAGCGTAATTAACTGTAGGAGCTTGCGCCTGCAGGGAAGAGCGACCCTACAATCAAAAACCCCTCAAATGAAGGGGAATCTGACGAAGTTTGCTACATCGGTCGCATCCGTCTAAACCTCCGATACACGGTGCCATAAATCAACTTGGCATCTTCAGAGAGGTGGACGGATAAAACCAAATAGCATCTGCCCCGAACCCTAGCGTCAGGACCTCGCAGTCTTGTGCGCCGCCGTTCGGAGGGGAACAGATTCTGGCACGCCCGGTGGGACCTTTTCCTCTTTCCACTCCACACTTCGTGTGTCGTCTTCGCGAACCAATCGCGGTTTGTTAACGGTTGCCTTTGGATTTCAAGTTACAAAGATTTGGTCTTTTGCCTGGCGCAGAACTCAAGCATCAATGGCTTCTAACTGCACCAACTGCTCGAAGTGCCACTGCAACGGACGCTCTACCTCACCTTGAGGTGTAGCATATGGGCCCCAAGCGGCCTCCTTCCTCGCTTTGCCGGTAGAACAGGTGACCCAGGCCACCACCGGCCTGTTTTTCGGGACCATGATCCCACCGACAAGCTTCTCTATGCCAATACCTGCACCGGAAGTGAACAAGAAGTCAGTCTTCGACCGGCTCACTGCTACGACGGCCCTGCCAACGGGTCGCCCACTACCAAACCAACAGCCTCTGTCTTCGCCAGGCTAGATCAGAACTCTAAATTGGCTATCCCAAGGAAGGCAATAACTGCTGCTCCAGAAGTCGTCAAGGCGGCTTCCCCTGTCAAAGAGTCAGTCTTGAACCCCTGCTCGAGGATCTGTCTTCGACAGGTTGAATATCATACCTCAAAAGACAACCTCAGTCTTTAAGAGGTTAACACCAGCGGCGCCTCATTCAGACAGGGGGAAAAAAGAAGCTGTCTCAATCTCCGAGCCAGTCCCAACGGCTCGTCACGCTCGACGTCGCCATTGGCGACGAGTAAGGAAGGCAGGGGGCAACTCCCCCTCAGGGCTAACTCCACCGGCTCCAGTGGTAGAAGTCAACGCCGCTGTTCCAACTGGGAACAGTTTTGAACTGCTGAGGAGGGTACGTAAGAATTCTCCAACCGCTACACTGAAAAGATCTCCTCCGCCAGCGGAGAGAGTTCCGGAAACAAAGCAAGAACAGCGCCCTCAACGGCTGTCCTAAAAAATATACAAGGTTTGGCGAAGGGTTTGAGACTCCGTGATCGACCCAGATCACTCTCGTCAACTAAAGAAGACGAAGGTGCAAAAAGAAAAAGACCGTCCTATTAAACAGCAGGGGACAACGATCGCTAGGGTGCCCACTGCAACGGCCCCTTCAACTTCAACGGCCCACAAAAGAAGGAGGCCGGAGAAAACCCCCGCGCCGGCGACAAATATCAGAGGTGGTGAACCCAAACGCCCTAAGTCAGGGGGCGTTGTAGTTCATACCGTCTATATGGTGTCTGGTAAAGAGGATAGTCGCATATCTATGGGTCATCGACCGCTTACGCGATCAGTGACCAAAGCGCAGGAGCAGCAGCAGAAGCTCCAAGAGATGATGAACGCTATGACCGCACTTACAGGGCCAAAAGAAAACCCTGAAACGTCCTCGGATGAACGCCAGGAGGAAGAAACCGACGCCGAATTCCTTCGTCGAATATTGGAGAAGAAGGAAAAAGAGGCTGCTGAACAAGCAGCCAACATACAGCGTATGGGCCTCCTCTTCCAAGACATGATAGGGATGATGATACAACAAGATCCTCCGGCTGAAGATCCCCCGATCGTCCTTGGTGACGATAGGGGAGAGACATCAAATCCTCCGCCAGCTCTGTCGACGGCTAAGGAGGATACAATCTCCAAAGCTGATTTGGACGAGTACATAGCCCAACAAATACGGGTTCATCTTGCGGCCGAAGCAGCTGGCCAGGTCGTAAAAACAGGACGGCCGTATCCAAGTTGGTACGATCAAATCAAGTACCCGCCAGGTCACACAATTCCCAAGTTCCATGTCTACAAGGGGACGGGCAATCCTCACCAGCATGTTGCCCAGTTCAGGGCACTCTGCGGAAACACCGGCGGTGATGACAAGCTTTTGCTTCGCCAGTTTGTTGGAAGTTTATCAGATACGGTGTTCGAGTGGAACTCTGAGCTCCGGAACAACTCTATCAAAACCTTCGCGGAGATGGAGCTGTTGTTTACTCAGCGTTCTGCAAGCGCCAGTGAACGCACCCCGATGACGGCACTGATTAACGCCAGGGTAAAGCCGGGCGAGACGTGGGTCCAATATGCTATACGGTGGCGGAACTTATGGTCGAAGTGCGAGCAGCGCATTGAAGAAGCTCCCGCAGTGGGTATGTTTGTGGGAACCCTTGATCCGCAAGCAACCATCTCACAATTTATGATGTTTTTCAAGCCGATTACCTTCCAAGCCTTGATTGACAAGCTAGCGCAAATGGATCAGATGGGTCATAAACCCCCTCTTCCAAAGCCGGACTCCCGAAATGACAAAGGAAAGGGAAAAGTGATCGTCGTCGCTAATGCTCAACAACAACCGAGCGACTCGAAACCGGTTGTTCGTCAAAATAATATGCGTCCGTACGTAGCCCTTGAGGAGAGGCTAGGACGTTCTTACTCTTTTCCCCGCGATAAAACGAGAAGGATATTCGAGCTGGCGTTGCGCAACAGACTCATAAATCTGCCGGATCCAAAACGTCCGTTGCAACCAAGTGACGTCAATGAGCTCAACTACTGTCCTTATCATCGATTACTGGGCCATCCGATCGAAGATTGCTACGTTTTCAAAAATTGGCTTGAAAACCAGTACCGGCAGGGCAAATTCGTGTTATCTGACAAATGGAAGGTGAATCCCCCGCAGCCCCACACCTCTAAAGGGACGAATACGCCGGGGGCAACATGCTCCGTCGTTGAAGAAGCTCCTTGGGAGGTTGTATTATCAGCCAAGACAAAAAGGATGCTAAACGATCTTCAGACATGTCCAGCTATCAAATGGAAGAACCCGTTGGAACCGCAGGCCATTGAGGGGATGTTGAAGCCACATACAACTCCAAAGACCGATGGTGGTGGCTCAAGCACTCGCAACCAACCGTCAAAATCTTCGAAGAAGAAGAAGAAGAAATCCAAGAAGCCTGTGAAGCCTGGCGACAAGCGTACAGACTTGCAAAAACAAATTGACGCGCTGGAGGAATACAACCAAAGGGCACGGACTCCCATTACATTCCAAGAGTTCCTCAATCACGTCTTTCAAGAGAAAGATGAGGGAGAAAGTTCATCTGAAGAATGCGTGGCGAGCTGTCATGTGATTTCCCATTCGTTCATGAACGATGAGGAGACTTCTTGTACTGAAACGCTGGGGGAAGATCCTGAATCAAAAATTCTGAGGCCATCAGATGAAATGATTGACGCATTCCTCAATGAAGCTCGATTGAAAAGTAAAGCTGATCAAGAACGTGAGATAGCTATATTTGAAAGGGCCAAGCGCCAGCGACTTGATGAAAGAGCTGAGACGATCCCGCTGGAGCAAAACACCTCCACTACCGACAAAAGCCAATTCAAGATGAGGAAAAGGTTTGCTAAGGCCATATCAATGGGCATGAAGCTACCATCCTTCGAAGGAAACATCACCGGTGAAGTGGAAATGCACCCCTCCTATTGCTTATATCATCAGAAGGTTTCGCACCCCACTCAAGAGTGCAAAGCTTTCGATAGATGGTGGCAAGGATACGTTGCTCATCGGCAACGCTTTAAGCGCAAAACTCGTCGGGAGCAAAGAAATACGACCGAAGGGCTTAAAAGAACTACGGGCGATTGTCGCATGGTTAGCACCGGCGGATCACAGGTGCCTACATTCAGGAGCGATTCTGATGAGGAGCTGGAACTTGCCCCTCTCTTTAAAGAGTCCACTTCGGGAAAAGAAGAAGAGCCGAAGGTCTGCGAAAATATTCGGCTGCGAAATCGGACACTGCCTGAAAAGAATCTCGGACCCTCAAACAGAAAAGATAAAGGGAAAGAAAAGGTCTCTGAAGATATCGTCTTAGATGACCAAGTGGTGGAGGAGCTAAGTGCGAAGGACCCGCCGAAGAAGAATAAGGTGGATTACAACGTCTTAGCACATCTGAGGAAGCTGCCCTCACAGCTCAGCATTCTTGACGCCCTTTTGTTATCAAAGGAGGCGAGAGATTTGTTGATCAAGGCACTACAAGATCCGGAACAATTCCAAGCGTTCCCGGCTGAGGAAAAAATGAAGGATGAATTGGAGGAAGTGCACACGGCCGATGTCGCTTTTGGTGATGAAGACCTTCTCCTTGGGACGTGCGAACACAATCGCCCCCTCTATGTCTCATGATACTGCCACGATATAAAGATAAGCAAAATCCTGATCGACAATGGATCCTCAGTTAACCTACTCAATGTGCGGGTCTTAAAAGAAATCTGCATGAGCGTCCAGCACCTTGCTCGGGACAAGATCACCATCTCCGGGTTCGACTCCCAATCATCAAGAACTCTTGGGTCTGTGATACTGACGCTACGCTTCGGGATACTCGTCACGGACATTAAATTCCACGTCATAGACGCCAAGACATGCTACAATGCTCTGCTCGGCCGACCGTGGTTACACGAGTACAACGTCATCCCTTCTACACAACATCAGTGTATGAAATACGCTAAGGATGGTCTCGAGTATACCGTGGCGGGAGAACTGAATCCGTTTTCCGTGAACGAAGTCCGCAAATATGAAGATGCCAAATACTTCTTACCGTATTTCGAAGACACGGAAAGGTGTCATAAGCCGGACAACAGAGCTAACGCCACCATCCCTGTTTTCGGGAGTGATACCGAGGAGGAAGAGGAGATAATGTATTCGGGTCCACCCCAACACAACAAGCCAGGACCGTCCACTCCTACGTTGATCTTTGGTAGCGACTCGGAAGATGAAGTCCATGTTGTATTCCCTGCTCGACCTTCAATACAAACGTCCGCTGACGAAAAGCAAAGTCTACAAGTCGCTATGGTGCCGCTTAAACACCGTAAAGAACTGGATGCACTTGATATTTACAATGTAGAAGAGCTACAGACATTCTATATCCCTCCCAGGCGAGAAAGCGAAAAACCAATTCTATTCTACCGCTCTGAAGAAACCAAAGTGGAGAAAGAAATCTGGCATGGCACGGATCCTACGCTCGACAGGCTTCAGCCTATCCGTCTTTCCAGATATTGTACGGAAGGTTTGAAAAATCTACTGAAACGCCAGGGGATATCCTTCAAGCAGACCGTTCGAAAAGCCAAGTTCTATGACAAAGTCTGGAACGTTCCCGGGACTCAACGCAAGTTGCCTAATGGGAGAATGGAAACAATCGGGCTTGGATACATCCGGTCAAAGAAACGAGAGCTACTACACGGCTGCTACGTCGTGTATGACTTCGATGAAGAAGCGGATGCTCAGTGGGAGGATGCTAATCCTGAGCCAGTGAAAGTTCCAGATGCAAAAGAACCCAGTCCGTCGTTCGAAGAACAAATGGACAAGCTTATAAGGGAAGCTGGTCAAAAGGTCCGAGATGACCATAACCGCGAAATGGTCATCTACGAGAAAGCCAAAACGCAACGCCTTCTCCAACAGGCCGTGAAAGATGAAAATGCCGCTCCTTGTCAACCTGTTATAAAGAAGGCCCGACGCAGAGGCAGAAACAAGTCGAAACGCGAAAAAGGCGCTCAACAGCAACGAAGCGGGGCTAAAAGGCCACGCAAGCGGGAACCAAGCGGTTCTGATCTATCGCTCATGAGAAAAATGGGTCGAGCATACTCTTTTCCTCGGGACAAGACGAAGAAAATACTCGACCTCGCTTTAAAACATCATATGCTTACACTGCCGGAGTCTAAACACCCCGAACAAGCAGGCGAAGTCTCACACTCGGACTATTGCCCTTATCACCGAGTGGTAGGGCACCCTCTCGAGGACTGCTTCACCTTCAAGAATTGGGTTGAAGATCAGTATCGGCTTGGCAAGTTCGCTCTGTCTGACAAGTGGAAGGTAGCACCGCCACAGAAGCACGAACCCAAGGCAACGAAAGAAGAACCAGTTCCACATTGGGATTGGAAGCGAATTCGTACTTGTCACGTGATAACGATATCAAAAGAAGAGCCCGAGAACATGGATGACCTTCCCTGGTGCTTCGAAAACAGCAACGACGAGGTAATCTCAGAATTTCCGCCAGCGCCAAAAGAGCTGGAAGATGGAATCCATACCACTGCAGATAACCTTAAGAAAATTGAGTTGGGAACGGAAAATGACCCGCGACCGACATTCATCAGCGAGCTGCTATCTGAAGAAAGGGTGGCTGCGTTAAAGGACGTGCTTCTACAGCATAGGGATTGCTTCGCGTGGAACTATTCCGAAATGCCGGGACTAGATCCAGAAATTGCTGTGCACAGATTGGCGATATCTCCGGACGTCAAACCAGTCAAATAGGCGCCGAGAAGAATGCGGCTCGAGCTTGAGATGAGTATCAATGCCGAGGTCAAGAAGCTGATCGACTCTGGCTTCATCTAAGAAGTTCAATACCCTGAATGGATCGCCAACATCGTCCCGGTGATGAAGAAAAATGGGACAATGCGCATATGCGTGGACTTCCGGGATCTCAATAAAGCTTACCCGAAAGACGATTTCCCAGTGCCAGTCACCGAACTGATGATAGACAATACGTTCACTCATGAGGTTTTCTCCTTCATGGACGGCTCATCGGGGTATAACCAAATAAAGATGCATCCCGAAGATCAGAAGCACACCGCCTTCAGGACTCCTTTGGGTATATTCTGCTACAAAGTGATGCCCTTCGGTTTAAAGAATGCCGGTGCCACCTACCAAAGGGCCATGACGAAGATCTTCGATGACCTTATACCCGAAATCGTCGAATGCTATATCGACGACCTCGTGGTTAAAAGCAAATCATACGAGGAACATCTCGAGCATCTGAAGACCGTATTTCAACGCCTTCGGCAATACAACTTGAAGATGAACCCTCTTAAGTGTGCATTCGGAGTTTCCTCTGGCAAATTCATAGGATTCATCGTCCGACACCGGGGTATCGAAATAGATCCGTCAAAGATCAAGGCGATCATAGAAATGCCTCCGCCAAGGACCCTCAAACAGCTGCGGTCTCTCCAAGGGAAGCTCGCGTATATACGGCGATTTATAGCCAACCTTTCAGGCAAGTGCCGTCCTTACAGCCACCTGATGAAGAAGGGAACCCCGTTCGTCTGGGACCAAAAATGCCAAAGCGCGCTAGATGAGATCAAACAATACCTGCAGAACCCCCCGGTGTTGGCTGCTCCGGTCAAGGGAAAGCCCCTCATTCTTTATACAACCGCTCTCGAAGGCTCCTTAGGCGCATTATGGGCACAAGAGAACGATCAAGGGAAAGAGAGAGCTCTCTACTACTTAAGTCGAGTTCTACTGGGGGCAGAAAGCAACTACTCCCCCATTGAAAAACACTGCCTGGTGTTGATCTTCGCGATAACAAAGCTCAGGCACTATGCGTTGGCGCATGAGGTCTGTCTCATTTCGAAGGTAGACCCTCTTAAGTATTTAATGTCAAAGGCCATATTGACGGGACGACTCGCTAAATGGGCCCTTCTCTTGATGGAATTCTCGATAACGTATCAACCTCTCAAGGCAGTGAAAGGCCAGGCCATCGCCGACTTCCTTGCTGAGCACCCGATACATGCCGATTCTCCTCTAAATTGAAAGTTGCCAGAAGAACATGCATTTGACACTATCGATGGGAACGATACCCGATGGGAACTCTATTTTGATGAAGCGTCTTCCATGAAGAAGCGCAAACAAAGTACGCCAATAATCAAATCTTGTGTAGGCCTCATCTTCGTGACTCCATAAGGAGGGATAATGCGCTTTTCTTTCTCCTTGACAGAGCCGAGGACGAATAACGAAGCCGAATATGAAGCCTTGATAGCAGGTCTCGAGATCGCCATCGACATGGGAATTGAAAACCTCCTCGTATATGGAGATTCCCAGCTGGTCGTTAGTCAAGTAAACGGCGACTACCAAACGTGCAAGCCAGAGTTGGTAAGGTACGGTGAAAAGGCGCAACAACTGTTGACCCAAATTCCCTCCTACACTTTGGAAAGCATACCACGCGCGGAAAACAGCAAACCAGACGCGTTGGCCAAACTTGCTAAAGAATTGGCCGACGAGAACCTCGATGACGTTAAAATCATAGTACAAAGCTGTCGGGTGCTCGCCCCAGCGCAAATATCTCCGGAATCATCCGAGGAAAAAGGAGTGACTGAGCAGATGACCTTACAAATAAAAGAACGAGGAAAGACCGAGGACTGGAGGGAAGTCTTCATAGACTACTTTAAGTCCCATCGAATGCCCGAAGATGCATCCTCAAAACATCAGCTCATGAAATGAGCTCTGTCTTTCGCCTTCGTCAATGATACTCAGTACAAGAGATCGTTCGATTCTTTGTGGTTGAGATGCCTGGGACCTGACGAAGTGAAAAGAGTCGTCCAGGAAGTTCATGACGGACTCTGCGGTTCTCACCAAGCGGGCCCAAAGATGAAGTTGAAGATCAAACGGATGGGCTACTACTGGCCCACGATGATTCAGGACTGCCTCGAATATGCGAAGCAATGCCACTCATGCCAAATTCATGGGGACTTCATCCATCAGCATCCAAATCCACTGCATCCAACGGTGGCTAGCTGGCCGTTCGAAATGTGGGGAACTGATATAGTCGGCCCCATCGAACCAGCATCGTCTAGAGGACATCGTTTCATCTTGGCAACGACTGACTATTTCTCCAAATGGGCAGAGGCAGTACCGCTGAGTGAAGTTAAGACGGAGAATATCCTCCATTTCTTCAAGACGCACGTCATATATCGGTTTGGAACTCCACGACGGATCATCTCCGATAACGGGCCAGCTTACAGAAGCCATAAGATCAGTCACTTCGCGCAGCAACACAATATAGACTGGAGATATTCCTCGGTTTATAATCCACGAGCTAATGGTCTAGCTGAAGCCTTCAACAAAACCTTGACAAAGATCATGAAGAAAACGGTGTCCCGAAATAAGAAGGACTGGCACGAGAAGCTGCAAGAAGCTCTCTGGGCGTATCGAACTACGTTTAAGACGGCCATAAACACAACGCCATATGCGCTGGTATTCGGTACAGAAGCAGTACTTCCCCTCGAGATAGAGTTACCCTCTCTACGAGTGGCAGTCCACTACGAGCTAACAGATGAAGAAAATGCTCACCTTCGGCTTGAGGAGCTTGACGCCCTTGATGAAACCCGGCTCATAGCGCAACAAAATCTGGAAGCTTATAAAGCAAAGTTGACGCGCTCATATAAAAGATTGACCCGGCCGAGGACATTCCGCCAAGGCGAACTCATGCTAGTGGTCAAAAGGCCTATGATTCCCAATCGCACCAAGCGGGGAAAATTCGAGCCAAACTATGAAGGCCCGTACATCATAGATAAGGTCTACCAGGGTGGGGCCAATCTACTCATGGACATGCACGGTGAAAGGCCTTTCAGGCCAATAAACGGTCGCTTCCTAAAAAAATACTATGCTTAATGAGCCACAGCCTAGGTCAATAATAGATGACGACGACTATGTCCGCTCGCTATCTTCCTCAGCTCAAGCTTTATAAGCAGTAGTCAATTTTCTCAATGACGGACCGAAACGTCCTTAAACTAATAGCGGATCGAAACGTCCTTAAACTAATACCGCAGCATCCTTAGGCTGACGAGATAAAAAAAATATAAATAAAGAAAAATATAATGAATAAAAACGGTATGTCCATAAGCAAAATGGGCACAGATGAAAACCCGAAAGGGCTCCGTGAGTAAAAACAGCAGGACTACCGGCGAGTGTTCGTGAAAACCCGAAAGGGCGCGGCCTCGTAAAAAAAAGAGAAGAAAATAAAAAGAATAAAAAAAAAAACGGTATGTCCATAGGCAAAATGGGCACGGATGAAAACCTAAAAAGGCTCCGTGAGTAAAAACAGCAGGACTACCGGCGAGTGTTTGTGAAAACCCGAAAGGGCGCAACCTCGTTAAAAGACACTTACATGGTCCCCTCGACCTTGTAAGTAGAAACCACCCGCGTGAGATCCTTACGACTCACAAGGAAGCAACACACTTAGGGATCCCCACGATTCCTAAGGAGAAAATACACTTACGAGATCCTCACGACTCGTAAGGAGAACTCTCCTATGGGACCCTCACGGCTCATAAGATTTGAAAGTCTTAAGTTACAGAGACCTAAACCCGTGCTTAAGCAACCCCCACAACTTCTGAGATTGCCCTACAAGTGGTCCAATACTGACCCTTGTATACAATCCACGGGCGCGAATAAACATTTCCCTAACCAAGTCCCATCCGTGACTGGGGATATATGCACATGATGAACAACCCTTATAAATCCTCTCGATTTACATGGAAAAAACCCTCATGTAGGATCCTTACGACTTACAGAGGAACATGCACTTAGGAATCCTCATGATTCCTAAGGAGAAAATACACCTACAAGATCCTCACGACTTGTAGGGAGAAATACCTTTGTGAGACCCTTACGGCTCATGAAGTTAAAAGCCTTAGTCAACAGCGCCTTAACCCTGTTCGCTAAGCCACCTTTGTTCGACATCGACGGAGGCAAATGATGATTCGCTCCTGGCAATATCCCAGGTGTAGCGGTGCTGATGCCGAAACCGGTGTCTAATTCCAGGTTTACGGCGAAAAGCCAGTAGGCCACACATGCATACGAAATAGCCGAAATGATGGGGCAACTTGCAATAAAAAACAGCAAGTAAAATGTATGCATGCAAAATAGCCGAAATGATTGGGCAACTCGCAATAAAAAGCAGCGAGTGAAAACAAAATAAATAGCCGAAATGATTGGGCAACTCGCAATAAAAAGCAGCGAGTGAAAACAAAATAAATAGCCGAAATGATTGGGCACCGCGAGAAATAGCCGAAATGATTGGGCAATCGCGACCTTCGCGATATAAAAGCTGAAATGATAGAGCATCGTGGAAATAAAAAAAAATGATGATAAAACTTTCGCCCTACAGCTGAGATCACATCGATCCCTGTATACAATCCAAGGGCACAAACAAAGAGGGAGCCATACTTTCCCAACAGGCTCCGCCAGAAAACGAAGCCAAATCTCGACGGTTCATCCCAACTCCGAAGAAACTAGTGTCTTCGGCAAATACCTCAACTCAAGGAAACAAACAATCATTGACGAGAGCCTCCTGATCCGCGTCAACTCGCAGAGCAACCAGTGCCTCCGTGGGAAATTCTCGACTCGTTTCAACACCAGGGAAACAAATAATCCTTGGCGCTAGCGAAACAAATAATCCTTAGCAAATAGCTCAACTCAGGGAAACAAACAATCCTTGACGAGAGCCTCCTGATCCACGTCGACTCGCAGAGCAACCAGTGCCTCCGTGGGAAATTCTTGACTCGTTTCAACACTAGGGAAACAAATAATCCTTGGCGCTAGGGAAACAAATAATCCTTAGCAAAAACCTGAACTCAGGGAAACAAAAAATCCTTGACGAGAGCCTCCTGATCCGCGTCGACTCGCAGAGCAACCAGTGCCTCCGTGGGAAATTCTCGACTCGTTTCAACACCAGGGAAACAAATAATCCTTGGCGCTAGGGAAACAAATAATCCTTAGCAAAAACCTCAACTCAGGGAAACAAACAATCCTTGACGAGAGCCTCCTGATCCGCGTCGACTCGCAGAGCAACCAATGCCTTCGTGGGAAATTCTCGACTCGTTTCAACAACAGGGAAACAAATAATCCTTGGCGCAAGGGAAACAAATAATCCTTAGCAAATACCTCAACTCAGGGAAACAAACAATCCTTGACGAGAGCCTCCTGATCCGCGTCGACTCGCAGAGCAACCAGTGCCTCCGTGGGAAATTCTCGACTAGTTTCAACACCTGGAAAACAAATAATCCTTGGCGCTAGGGAAACAAATAATCCTTGGCAAATACTTCAACTCAGGGAAACAAACAATCCTTGACGAGAGCCTCCTGATCCGCGTCGACTCGCAGAGCAACCAGTGCCTCCGTAGGAAATTCTCGATTCGTTTCAACACCAGGGAAACAAATAATCCTTGGCAAATACCTCAACTCAGGGAAATAAACAATCCTTGACAAGAGCCTCCTGATTCGTGTCGGCTCGCAGAGAAACCAGTGTCTCCGCAGGAAAATTCCCGATTTGTCTCAACTTACAAGATGAAGCCTCAGGCAGCAGGGACTAAAAAAAAAACTTGCTTCCTGAACAATGGGACCCTGCAAGTCGATCTAAAACAGTCTCTTGCATACTATTCACGGGTCTCACTCTCCAAAGTCGAGTTTCGACAAGGAGGGAAACAACCGCTTACGGGTCCTCTCGACTCGTAAGAGGGAAAAATTCTCTTATAAGATCCTTACGACTTACAAGAGAAAACACACTTAGGAATCCTCACGATTCCTAAGGAGAAAACCCACCTATGAGATCCTCTCGATCCGTAGGGAGAAAAGTCTCTATGAGACCCTCACGGCTCATAGAGTTGAAAAGTCTTAGGCGGCAGATCCGAACCTGCGGCCTAAGCCATCGCTCTCTTAAAAGAAAAACTGAGTTGTCTGCCAATCATGTTTACTGAGACAGCATGCGCACAATAAAAGAAAGAAGAAAGTGACAGGAAGAACATCCGATTTACATTTGATCAAGCGTTCGAGACACACTCATTCATGCGTAAGAAAAAGACTCAGAACGAAAAATAAAGACAAGCTGGGATAAAAAAATTTCCATTAATATTGCCAAAAGTTCTTACAATCATAAAAGCAATAAACGAAAAACATTATTACAATGGAATAAGCTCAGAGCCAGGGCACGGATTGAGGAATTCAAAAGTAAGGCCATTCAGAGTTCTTCTGGCCTTTCGGATTATTCTCGTGCGCAACCTCTCGCGCTCCTGAGTGTCAAGATCCTCGGCAAGCCCACCTGGTTTTCGGTAAGCAGCAACTATCGTCGTCTGCTGGAAAATTTGGTGCAGGATGTCGATAAGATTATCCCGCCGTTTCTTCGAGATCAGCCCCGACAGGTACACTGAATGCACCGTGTCTTCGGCATCATCCAGCGCATTGAGCGGTAGGGCCTCGTGGAACCCCGGGAGTGCTCTCCAAATTGCTCCCAGCACGACTTTCAAGAGAGCAGAGCGTCGGGGGAGCAGCCAACCAACACGTGCGTTCAGACGACCCATGACGTCCGCACACTGGGCATCCGTAAACTCTTGGTTTTGCTGACGGCCCTGTACACGGATATCCTCGTAGGTGATGAATTCATGCAGACTGTATAGACGCACCGCCATAATGCCTGGAGGGAACATCACAGGAAGATTAGCGATAAAAAAAATACACAGAGAGTTAAACTCCTTGAGAGCAATGCTCTGCAAACAGGAGTGACTGTCAAAATCCTAATAAGGGGAATTTAAAGAAATCCCCCCGAGGACTCTGAGATCATTACTATTAAAAGATGATATAATCCATTAAATACAAAACTCCATTTTTAATTTTCATTATCCATATTCGAACTCTTAAGAGTTCATCTTTTTTTTAGATCAAAGAGGTCTATGTTTTGCCAAAGATGCAAGGTTCTGTTCATGGGTTAAGAAACCCTGAAACAGATTCCTGAGAGCAAGACTCTATTTAGTGAAACCCCAAAAGAATTTTCTTTAGATCAAAGATCTATGAGAGCAAAGCTCTATTAATTAAGATTGATTTAATTCAAGACTAATTCTTACTTAAATAGTTTCTTATTAGGAAAATCTAACTCGAGGAGTTCTTGAAGGCAAGAGCAAAGCTCTGAAGTTTCTGAAAATGAAAATTTTAAAGATGCTAATCATCTGTGCAGGACCAAAGGTCCTATTTATAGGCATCAAGTGCTCTTTTAACTTCCAAAACTTGCCGCAATGGTTGGAATTCTGCCACCGTTGCGCTCACGTTTGGGGCCACGTAAGCGCAACGGTGGGGGAGCATTTGTTTACCCCAATCAGAGCAATGCTCTGTTCAAATTCCAAGACAGGAGATGAAGCAACGCTTCATCTTCCCCCAATCGGAGCAAAGCTTTGCTTTGAAAATTTAAACTTTAATAAATGAAGCAACGCTTCAGATTCTTTGGGCTGCGCGCAGCGCGCCACGTGTCAAAAGCTGATACATCAGCGCAGCGCCCGAGGCAGCGCCCCCAATCAGAGCAAAGCTCTACTTAAAACAAAGTTAAAGGAAGCAATGCTTCAGTTGCGCAAGCGCTGCACTGCGTGACACGTTTCTGCGCAGTTGCGCAGGCACAGCTGCGCAAGCGCTGCGCTGCGCAACGCGTGTCTGCGCAGTTGCGCACGCACAGCCGTGCAAGCATTGCGTTGCGCGATACGTGTCTGCGCAGTTGCGCAAGCACAACTGCGAAAGCGCTGCGCTGCACGACACGTGTCAAGCGCTGGGGCGTTTACGCAAAACAGAATTAAAATTCTAATAAGATCTTTCTGTTCTTATTAAAACAAGAAGATTTTCTTCTGTAAAACAGAAGCCCTTGGATCAAAGATCCAACGGTGGGAAAAATTCCCCAAATCACTCAGAGAAAGATCTCTTTAACTAATTTATGGGCACTATAAAAAGGACCCTAGACCTCAATTCAAAGGGATCAACATTTTTTTTGTGTGAAATTAAACAGAGAGAACTCTGAAGAATTGGAGAGAAATCCTCAAGAACAACAAAAGAGGTAAAAACCTTTAGAAAAAGAGAAAATTCTCTTATGAACAGATCATTGATCTGGGAACAAGATCAAGGATCTCTAATGAAAAGAAAAATAAATAATAAACAGTGCCTTGCACTTCTTTTTATGAACCATTGGTTCTGAATCTAAAAGATTCTCAAGATAACAGTGCCTTGCACCTTTTATGAACCATTGGTTCTTTAAAAAACAAGAAAAAACTTGTTTTCTTTGATCTAAAATTGATCCAAAAGAATAAGAACAGTGCCCAGCACTTGCCAAAACTGCACTATTGCGCAAGCCGCCAGGAAGCGCCACGTGTCAGCAGTGCAACAGCGCAGCGCACTGACGCAGCGCACTGCGCTGTTGCGCTTGCGCTCACCAGAACGTGACACGTGTCACCTCCACGAGCGCTTGCGCTCATTAATCGGTGTAAAACGCCTGACAAGCCACATGGGGCACTGTCAGAGTATTAAATGCAATGCATTATTAAAGGGCAGAGCCCAATCAAAGGTCTAATGGACCAAAAAAAAGTACTGCACATTATTTTAAAAAGGCAGAGCCCAATTAAAAATTCTAAACAGACCAAAAATAATGCTATGCATTATTTAAAGGGCAGAGCCCAATTGAGAGGTCCAATGGACCAAAACAAATGCTCTGCATTATAATAAAAAGGGCAGAGCCCAGTCAAAATAGGCATAAATGGCCTGAAGTAATGCTATGCATTATTTTAAAAATGGGAAAGCCCAAACCAAGGCCTAACAGGCCAAATGCAAACAAAATGTGAACATTTTCAACTGGACTTAGCCCAATTTTGGCCGTAAGTCCTCAAATTAAATTGACTGAGCAAGATTGCTCTCTTAAATCAATTTATATCCGGTTCGAGGGTACATCTCCGAACTCCTCTGACACATGTCATTGTAATCATTCAACGTCGTCAGAGAGGTGACGGGTCCCGACGACCACACACATCAATATGGACTACGGGGTCCTTAAACTCGTGGACCGAAACGTCCTTAAACTAATATTTACCCCAAAATAGGATTGCCGAACCGAAACGTCCTTAAACTAATGATGGACCGCAACGTCCTTAAACTAATGTTGGACCGAAACGTCCTTAAACTAATGATAGACCACCACGTCCATAAACTGGAATATGGACCGCAACGTCCTTAAACTAATGGTGGATTGCGGGGTCCTTAAACTCGTGGACCGAAACGTCCTTAAACTAATAATGAACCACCATGTCCCTAAACTGGAATATGGACCACCACGTCCCTAAACTGGAATATGGACCGCAATGTCCCTAAACTACCTATGGACCACTACGTCCCTAAACTGGAATAATAGAGCTCACAAATGCTCTTTTGTCGGATCTAAACGATCGCGTTTAAGTTGATCTTAGCCTCAAATATGGCTAACGTATCCTTAAACATTCAAACAGACTTTAGTCCCAAATTGGACTATAAGACCTGTTCATATCAGATTTTTGCATTTTTATACCGCCCAATTTTTATCATATTGCTTATCGGTAGGTACTCTTGAGCCGTGTTTTCTAGTCAATTGCAGGATACAGGTTCTCGGCTCCAAACGATGAAATTCATGGAAAAGCACGACAAAATCCGGGTTCCTGCCAACCACAGATAAAACACGGGTCTCCGCTCTTTATCCGTCTGTTGCCACACACCAGTTTAAGAGACAAAATGGCAAATCATTGTCATTTTCATGCACAAGGCTCAATGGCAACACAAGATCCAAGAAATCTATGCGGAGCTTAAGAAAATCATGACAAAAAGATCCATATCCAATCACCTTTTGATCAACAGAAATTCTGGAAAATTCGTGAAGAAAATCTGAGAAAATACATATACCAGAATAAAGGGCACACAAAATCAGGGAGCACAACCAAAAATGAAGGCACAATCCCTCTAAACGGCCGCGGTTCCGCGGCATTAGCAGGCTTAGGCCGCGGAACCGCGGCCGTACGGTCTCTTCAGAGTGAAATATTTTAGGGGCAGTTTGGTCATTCTATGTGGAGCCCGATTCTTGCCCTAGGTTTCCAGTTCCCTGCCTATAAATAGCCCAGAACCTTGTGAAGCCAAGGGTGCTTAATCTTTTATTTTAGGTTTTAGAATACTTGTTGTTGTTCTTCATCTTCTTATCTCTTCTCCATTGAAAAACTTGTAGTGAGCTTTTGTGAGTGAAGCATGATGAATAAAGAAGTTCCTTTTGTTATTATACTTGTCTTGTTCTTTAGTTAAATTATTATTGCTTGTAATTTTCATTTGTTATCTTAGTTGTTTTTATTTGTGTTTGTTTCTTTCTTTTCTTTTTTTTCTTTATCCTTAGACAACCATGATGCTTACGCTTGATCCTTGCCAAGGTGAGGTCGCAAATAGCTAGTTGTTATCTTCTAATCTCTTTCTTTCTATCTTCCTCCTTTGTTTTATTTTTCGTTCTTCTTGTAATGGGTGAGTAATTTCCATACTTGTTAGGGTAGGATAAGGGAAGTTTGAGAGAAGGAAATCTCTCTCACTCTTTCCTTGCCCAACATCTTAAATCGACTCCCGTTAATTAAACCACAATCCGCTCCTTACGGCACCCTATCCTACATGATAGCGGTGATTCCGTAGTGAGACCGGTTGTGGTTAAATTAACCGGAGGTTATGGCTAAGAGCCAAGAACAGACGGACAAGTACCAAAAGAAAGAACTTATGCGTTGGAAAGCCTAGCTTATACTCGCATGTTCCTTCCTAGTCGTGCTAATCCCCGTTGTTGCCGATTACCGTAACACCGATATTAAGAGTGGCAACGAAAGAAGTGAGTGACTCCTAACTTAAACTAACCTAATCCTAACCCTAACAAGCTCTCTTTACACTCATTTTAACACTTAGTTAATCACAAACAAATCTGGAAAATTGGACTTAACTCGTTAAAGCACATAGAAAAAGATTCCCATCTCCCTGCGGACGACCCGTACTCAACCGGCTAGCTACAAGCGAAACCATCTTGATTGCGGTAATTAACTAAACTTGAACACGCAGAATCTCTAAGAATCACCCAATCAACTTTGGTTCAAGGGTACATCTCCGAACTCCTCTGACATATGTCGTTGTAATCCTTCAACGTCGTTAGAGAGGTGACGGGTCCCGACGGCCATATATTAAATAGACCACTACGTCCTTAAACTGGAAATGGATCTAGACGATCCCGTTAAGTTGATCTTAGTCTCAAATCAGACTAACGTATCCTTAACGAACGTTTAAGTTGATCTTAGTCTCAAATGCGGCTAACGTATCCTTAAACTAAAAACACCAAACCCAAATCTAAGTAAATACGGATTTGGACTAATCCATGTCATACGGGCGACGGCATAACTTAGTCTCCGTATACAATCCACGGGCATCCACAAATAAAACAAACATGCACGACACGAAGTGAAATTCTGGAGAAGGAGAAAGTGGTTACCGCGATGCGATAGCGTAATTAACTGCAGGGGCTTGCGCCTGCAGGGAAGAGCGTCCCTACAATCAAAAACCCCTTAAATGAGGGGGAATCTGACGAAGTTTGCTACATCGGCCGCATCCGTCTAAACCTCCGATACACGGTGCCATAAATCAACTTGGCATCTTCGGAGAGGTGGACGGATAAAACCAAATAGCATCTGCCCCGAACCCCAGCGTCAGGACCTCGCAGTCTTGTGCGCCGCCGTTCGGAGGGGAACATACGCTTCGGGCTACTCGTCACGGACATTAAGTTCCACGTCATAGACGTCAAGACATGCTACAATGCTCTGCTCAGCCGACCATGGTTACACGAGTACAACATCATCCCTTCTACACAACATCAGTGTATGAAGTATTTTAAGGATGGTCTCGAGTATACCGTGATGGGAGAACTGAACCCGTTCTCTGTGAACGAGGTCCGCAAATATGAAGATGCCAAATACTTCTTACCGGATTTCGAAGACACGGAGAGGTGTCACAAGCCGGAGAATGAAGCTAATGTCACCATCCCTGTCTTCGGCAGTGATACCGAGGAGGAAGAGGAGATAGTTTATTCGGGTCCGCCTCAACACAACAAGACGGGACAGTCCGCTCCCATGTTGATCTTTGGTAGCGACTCAGAAGATGAGGTCCATCCTGTTTTCTCTGCTCGACCTTCAATACAAACGTCCGCTGACGAAGAGCAAAGTCTACAAGTCGCTATGGTTCCACCTAAACACCGTAAAGAACTGGATGCACTTGATATCTACAGTGTAGAGGAGTTGCGGACGTTCTATGTCCCTCCCAGGAGAAAAGGCGAAAAAGCAATTCTATTCTACCGCTCTGAGGAAACCAAAGTGGAGAATGAAATCTGGCACAGTGCGGATCCTACGCTTAACAGACTTCAGCCCATCCATCTTCCCAGATATTATACAGAAGGCTTGAAGAGGTTGCTGAAGCGCCAGGGGATATCCTTTAAACAGACCACTCGGAAAGCCAAATTCTATGACAGGGTGTGGAACGTTCCCGGGACTCAGCACAAGTTGCCTAATGGGATAATGGAAACAATCGGGCTTGGATACATTCGGTCTAAGAAACAAAAGCTACTCCACGGTTGCTACGTCGTGCATGACTTCGATGAAGAAGCGGATGCTCAATGGGAAGATGCTAATCCTGAACCAGTAAAAGTTCCTGATGCAAAAATACCCAGTCCGTCGTTCGAAGAGCAAATGGACAGGCTTATAAGGGAAGCTGGTCAAAAAGTCCGAGATGATCATAACCACGAAACGGCCATCTACGATAAAGCCAAAATGCAACGCCTTCTTCGACATGCTGCAAAAGATGAAGATGCCGCTCCCTGTCAACCGGTTATAAAAAAGGCACGACGCAGAGGCAGAAATAAGTCGAAAGGAGAAAAAGGCGCTCAACGGCAACAAAGCGGGACTAAGAAGCCACGCAAGCGAGAATCGAGCGATTCCGATCTATCCCTCATAAGAAAAATGGGTCGGGCGTACTATTTTCCTCGGGACAAGACGAAGAAAATACTTGACCTCGCTCTAAAACATCAGATGCTTACACTGCCGAAGTCTAAACACCCTGAACAAGCAGGCGAAGTCTCACACCCAGACTACTGCTTTTATCACCGAGTGGTAGGGCATCCTCTCGAAGACTGCTTCACCTTCAAGAATTGGGTCGAAGATCAGTATCAGCTCTAAAACATCAGATGCTTACACTGCCGGAGTCTAAACACCCTGAACAAGCAGGCGAAGTCTCTCACCCAGACTACTGCTTTTATCACCGAGTGGTAGGGCATCCTCTCGAAGACTGCTTCACCTTCAAGAATTGGGTCGAAGATCAGTATCAGCTTGGCAAGTTCGCTCTGTCTGACAACTGGAGGGTAACGCCGCCACAGAAGCACGAACCCAAGGCCATAAAAGAAGAACCAGTTCTACATTGGGCTTGGAAACGAATTCGTACTTGTCACATGATAACAATATCAAAAGAAGAGCCCGAGAACGTGGATGACCTTCCTTGGTGCTTCGAAAACAACAGCGATGAGGTGATCTCAGAGTTTCCGCCAGCACCGAAAGAGCTGGAAGATAGAATACATACCACTGCAGATAACCTCAAGAAAATTGAGTTGGGGAAGGCGAATGACCCGCGACCGACATTCATTAGTGAGCTGCTGTCTGAAGAGAGGGTGACTTCATTAAAAGACCTGCTTATGCAGCATAGAGATTGCTTCGCATGGAACTATTCCGAAATGCCGGGACAAGATCCAGAAATTGCTATGCACAAATTGGCGATATCTCCGGACATCAAGCCGGTCAAACAGGCACCAAGAAGAATGCGGCTCGAGCTTGAGATGAGCATCAACGGCGAGGTCAAGAAGCTGATCGACTCTGGTTTTATCCAGGAGGTCCAGTATCCCGAGAGGATCGCCAACATCGTCCCTGTGATGAAGAAAAATGGGACAGTGCGCATATGCGTGGATTTCCGGGATCTCAATAAAGCCTGCCCAAAGGATGATTTCCCAGTGCCAGTCACCGAACTGATGATAGAAAATACGTCCACTCATGAGGTTTTCTCCTTCATGGACGGCTCGTCAGGGTATAATCAGATAAAGATGCATCCCGAAGACCAGAAGCACACCGCCTTCAGGACTCCTTTGGGTATATTCTGCTACAAGGTGATGCCCTTCGGTCTAAAGAACGCCGGTGCCACCTATCAGAGGGCCATGACGAGGATCTTCGATGACCTTATACATGAAATTGTCGAATGTTATATCGATGACCTTGTGGTGAAAAGCAAGTCATACGAGGAACATCTCGAGCATCTGAAGACCGTATTTCAACTCCTTCGACAATACAACTTGAAGATGAACCCTCTCAAGTGTGCATTCGGAGTTTCCTCGGGCAAATTCATGAGATTCATCGTCCGACACAGAGGTATCGAAATAGATCCATCAAAGATCAAGGCGATCATGGAAATGCCTCCGCCAAGGACTCTCAAACAGCTGCGGTCTCTCCAAGTGAAGCTCGCGTATATACGGCGATTTATAGCCAACCTTTCAGGCAAGTGCCGTCCTTACAGCCACCTGATGAAGAAGGGAACCCCGTTCATCTGGGACCAAAAATGCTAAAGCGCGCTAGACGAGATCAGGCAATACCTGCAGAACCCGCCAGTATTGGCTGCTCCGGTCAAGGGAAAGCCCCTCATCCTTTATACAACCGCCCTCGAAGGTTACTTAGGTGCATTATGGGCACAAGAGAACAATCAAGGGAAGGAGAGAGCTCTCTATTACTTAAGCCGAGTTCTAATGGGGGCAGAAAGCAACTACTCCCCCATTGAAAAACACTGCCTGGCGTTGATCTTCGCGATAACAAAGCTCAGGCAGTATGCGTTGGCGCATGAAGTCCATCTCATTTCGAAGGTGGACCCCCTCAAATATTTAATGTCGAAGGCCATATTGACGGGGCGACTCGCTAAATGGGCCTTGCTCTTGATGGAGTTCTCGATAACCTATCAGCCTCTAAAGGCAGTGAAAGGCCAGGCCATCGCCGATTTCCTCGCTGAGCATCCGATACCCGCTGATTCTCCTCTAAATTGCGATCTTCTAGAAGAACATGCGTTTGATGCGATCGACGGTGGTGATACCTGATGGGAGCTTTATTTCGATGGAGTATCTTCCGTGAAGAAGCGCAAACAAAGTACCCCTATAATCAAATCGGGGGTAGGACTCATCTTTGTAACTCCATAAGGAGGGATAATGCGCTTTGCTTTCTCCCTAACAGAGCCGAGGACAAACAATGAAGCCGAATATGAAGCTTTGATAGCAGGCCTCGAGATCGCCATCGACATGGGAATTTAAAACCTCCTCATATACGGAGACTCCCAACTGGTCATTAGTCAAGTAAACGGCGACTACCAAACATGCAAGCCAGAGCTGGTGAAGTACGACGAGAAGGTGCTGCAACTGTTGACCCAAAT
Organism: Agapanthus africanus; assembly: GCA_030015575.1. Classification (NCBI taxonomy): domain Eukaryota; kingdom Viridiplantae; phylum Streptophyta; class Magnoliopsida; order Asparagales; family Amaryllidaceae; genus Agapanthus; species Agapanthus africanus. The sequence goes on from JASDDO010000024.1 coordinate 204,586,218, forward strand.
CCCTTCCTATACTTTAGAAGACATACCGCGCGCGGAAAACAGCAAAGCGGACGCGTTGGCCAAGCTTGCTAAGGAACTGGCTGATGAGAACCTCGATGACGTAAGAATCGTGGTACAAAGCCGTCAGGTGCTTGCCCCAGCAGAAATATCTCCGGAATCATCCGAAGAGAAGGAAGCGACTGAGCAAATGACCCTGCGAATAAAAGACCGGGAAAAGGCCGAGGATTGGAGAGAAGTCTTTATAGACTACTTCAAATACCGTCGAACGCCCGAAGATGCGTCCTCAAGACATCAGCTTATGAAACGAGCTCTGTCTTCCGCCTTCGTCAATGATACTCTGTACAAGAGGTCATTTGATTCTCTGTGGTTGAGATGTCTGGGACCGGACGGAGCGAAAAGAGTCGTTCAGGAAGTTCATGACGGACTCTGCGGTTCTCACCAAGCAGGCCCAAAGATGAAGTTGAAGATCAAACGGTTGGGCTACTACTGGCCCACGTTGATTCAGGACTGCCTCGAATATGCGAAGCAATGCCACTCATGCCAAATCCATGGGGACTTCATCCACCAGCATCCAAATCCGCTACATCCAACGGTGGCTAGCTGGCCGTTCGAAATGTGGGGAACTGACATAGTCGGTCCCATCGAACCAGCATCGTCTAGAGGACATCATTTCATCCTGGCGACAACTGATTACTTCTCTAAATGGGCAGAGGCATTACCGCTGAGGGAAGTGAAGACGGAGAATATCCTCCATTTCTTCAAGACGCACATCAAATATCGTTTAGAACTCCGCGACGGATCATCTCCGATAACGGGCCAGCTTACAGAAGCCACAAGATCAGTCGCTTCGCGCAACAACACAATATAGACTGGAGATATTCCTCGGTTTATAATCCGCGAGCTAACGGTCTAGCTGAGGCCTTCAACAAGACCTTAACAAAGATCATGAAGAAAACGGTGTCCCGAAATAAGAAGGACTGGCATGAGAGGCTGCAAGAGGCTCTTTGGGCGTATCGAACTACGTTCAAGACGGCCACGAACGCAACGCCATATGAATTGGTATTCGGTACAGAAGCAGTACTCCCCCTCGAGATAGAGTTACCCTCTCTACAGGTGGCAGTCCACTACGAGCTGACGGACGAAGAAAATGCTCACCTTCGGCTTGAGGAGCTTAATGCCCTTGATGAAACCCAACTCATAGCGCAACAAAATATGGAGGCCTATAAAGAAAAGATAACGCGCTCATTTGAAAGATTGACCCGGCCGAGGACATTCCACCAAGGCGAACTCGTGCTAGTGGTCAAAAGGCCTATGATCCCCAATCGCGCCAAGCGGGGAAAATTCGAGCCAAACTATGAAGGCCCGTACATAATAGACAAGGTCTACCAGGGTGGAGCCTATCTACTCATGGATATGCACGGTGAAAGGCCTTTTAGGCCAATAAACGGCCGCTTCCTAAAGAAATACTACGCTTAATGAGCCACAGCCTAGGTCAATGATAGATGACGACGACTATGTCCGCTCGCTATATTCTTAAACTCAAACTCTATAGGCAGTTGCCGGCCTTCTCCTAACGGGACCGAAACGTCCTTAAACTTACGCGGGACCGAAACGTCCTTAAACTAATAGCGGACCGAAACGTCCTTAAACTAATGACGGACTGAAACGTCCTTAAACTACTACCGCAGCATCTTCAGGCTGACGAGATGAATAAAAGAAAAAGGATAAGAAAAAAAAATAAAATATATATATATATATATAAAAAAACGGTATGTCCATAAGCAAAAAGGGCACGGATGAAAACCCGAAAGGGCTCCGTGAGTAAAAACAGCAGGGCTACCGGCGAGTGTTCGTGAAAACCCGAAAGGGCGCGACCTCGTAAAAAAAATATATATAAAAATAAAAAGAATAAAAAAAAGGGTATGTCCATAAGCAAAAAGGGCACGGATGAAAACCCGAAAGGGCTCCGTGTGTAAAAACAGCAGGACTATCGGCGAGTGTTTGTGAAAACCTGAAAGGGCGCAACCTCGTTAAAGGACACTTACAGGGTCCTCTCGACCTTATAAGGAGAAACCACCCGCGTGAGATCCTTACGACTCACAAGGGAGCAACACACTTAGGGATCCCCATGATTCCTAAGGAGAAAATACACTTGCGAGATCCTCACGACTCGTAAGGAGAACTCTCTTATGGGACCCCCACGACTCGTAAGATTTGAAAGTCTTAAGTTACAGAGACCTAAACCTGTGCTTAAGCAACCTTCACAACCTTCGATATTGCCCTACAAGTGGTTCAATACTGACCCTTGTATACAATCCACGGGCGCGAATAAACATTTCCCTAACCAAGTCCCATCCGTGACTGGGGATATGTACGCATGATGAACAACCCTTATAAGTCCTCTCGACTTACAAGGAGAAAACCCTCTTGTAGGATCCTTACGACTTACAGAGGAACATACACTTAGGAATCCTCACGATTCCTAAGGAGAAAGTACACCTACAAGATCCTCACGACTTGTAGGGAGAAATACCTTTGTGAGACCCTTACGGCTCATGAAGTTAAAAGCCTTAGTTGATAGGACCTTAACCCTGTTCGCTAAGCCACCTTTGTTCGATATCGACAGAGGCAAATGATGATTCGCTCCAAGCAATATCCCAGTTGTAGCGGTGTTGATGCCGAAATCGGCGTCCAATTTCAGGTTTACGGTGAAAAGCCAGCAAGCCGCACATGCATACGAAATAGCCGAAATGATGGGGCAGCTTGCAATAAAAAGCAGCAAGTAAAGAAAACGTATGCATATAAAACAGCCGAAATGATTGGGCAACCCGCAATAAAAAGCAGCGAGTAAAAATAAAATAAACAGCCGAAATGATTGGGCACCGCGAAAAATAGCCGAAATGATTGGGCAATCGCGACCTTCGCGATATAAAAGCTGAAATGATAGAGCATCGCGGAAATAAAACAATAAAAAAAATGAAATGAATGAAACTTTTGTCCTACAGTTGAGATCACATCGATCCCTGTATACAATCCACGGGCACAAACAAAGAGGGAACCGCACCTTCCCAACAGGATCCACCAAAAAGCTAAGCCAAATCTCGACGGTTCACCAATAGCCTGGAGATAATCGCGACATTCGTCTCAATACAGCTGACGTGGTGCCAGCAAACGAAGCGAAGATCAAATTCCTAGCTTCACGGTCTTGATGGTAACTTATATAAAACCTGAAAGACCACCACAGATCAGTTCAACTCAGGGAAACTAGCGTCCTTGATGAGAGCCTCCTGATTCGCGTCGGCTTGCAGAGAAACCGGTGTCTCCGTAAGAAATTCCCGATTCGTCTCAACCCCGAAGAAACCAGTGTCTTCGGCAAAATCCTTCGACTCAGGGAAACAAGTGTCCTTGACGAAGAAAATCCTGATTCGTGTCGACTCGCAGAGAAACCAGTGTCTCCGTGAGAAATTCTCGATTCGTTTCAACACCAGGGAAACAAGTGTCTCTGGCAAACTCCTCAACTCAGGGAAACTAGCGTCCTTGATGAGAGCCTCCTGATTCGCGTCGGCTCGCAGAGAAACCGGTGTCTCCGTTAGAAATTCCCGATTCGTCTCAACCCCGAAGAAACCAGTGTCTTCGGCAAAATCCTTCGACTCAGGGAAACAAGTGTCCTTGATGAAGAAAATCCTGATTCGCGTCGACTCGCAGAGAAACCAGTGTCTCCGTGAAAAATTCTCGATTCGTTTCAACACCAGCGAAACAAGTGTCTCTGGCAAACTCCTCAACTCATGGAAACTAGCGTCCTTGATGAGAGCCTCCTGATTCGCGTCGGCTCATAGAGAAACCAGTGTCTCCGCGAGAAATTCCCGATCCGTCTCAACCCCGAAGAAACCAGTGTCTTCGGCAAAATCCTTCGACCCAGGGAAACAAGTGTCCTTGACGAAGAAAATCCTGATTCGCGTCGACTCGCAGAGAAACCAGTGTCTCCGTGAGAAATTATCGATTCGTTTCAATACCAGGGAAACAAGTGTCCTTGGCAAACTCCTCAACTCAGGGAAACTAGCGTCCTTGATGAGAGCCTCCTAATTCGCGTCGGCTCGCAGAGAAACCAGTGTCTCCGTGAGAAATTCCCGATTCGTCTCAACCCCGAAGAAACCCGTGTCTTAGGAAAAATCCTTCGACTCAGGGAAACAAGTGTCCTTGACGAAGAAAATCCTGATTCGCTTCGACTCGCAGAGAAACCAGTGTCTCCGTGAGAAATTCTCGATTCGTTTCAACACCAGGGAAACAAGTGTCCTTGGCATACTCCTCAACTCAGGGAAACTAGCGTCCTTGGTGAGAGCCTCCTGATTCGCGTCGGCTCGCAGAGAAACCAGTGTCTCCGCGGGAAATTCCCGGTTCGTTTCAACTCCGAAGAAACCAGTGTCTTCGGCGAAATGCTTCGAATCAGGGAAACAAGTGTCCTTGACGAAGAAAATCCTGATTCGCGTCGACTCGCAGAGAAACCAGTGTCTCCGTGAGAAATTCTCGATTCGTTTCAACACCAGGGAAACAAGTGTCCTTGGCATACTCCTCAACTAAGGGAAACCAGCGTCCTTGATGAGAGCCTCCTGATTCGCGTCGGCTCGCAGAGAAACCAGTGTCTCCGCAGGAAATTTCCGGTTCGTTTCAACTTCGAAGAAACCAGTGTCTTCGGCGAAATCCTTCGACTCAGGGAAACAAGTGTCCTTGACGAAGAAAATCCTGATTCGCGTCGACTCGCAGAGAAACCAGCATCTCCGCGAGAAATTCTCGATTCGTTTCAACCCCACGAAAACAAGTGTCCTTGGCAAATACCTCAATTCAGGGAAACTAGCGTCCTTGATGAGAACCTCCTGACTCGCGTCGGCTCGCAGATAAATTAGTGTCTCCGCGAGAAATTCCCGATTCGTCTCAACTTGCAAGATGAAGCCTCAGGCAGCAGGGATTAAAAAACTTGTTTCCTGAGCAATGGGACCCTGCAAGTCGGTCTAAAACGGTCTCTTGCATACTATTCACGGGTCTCACTCTCCAAAGTCGAATTTCGACAAGGAAGGAAACAACCGCTTACGGGTCCTCTCGACCCGTAAGAGGGAAAATTCTCTTATAGGATCCGTACGGCTTATAAGAGAAAACGCACTTAGGAATCCTCACGATTCCTAAGGAGAAAATCCACCTACGAGATCCTCTCGATCCGTAGGGAGAAAAGTCTCTATGGGACCCTCACGGCTCATAGAGTTGAAAAGTCTTAGGCGGCAGATCTGAACCTGCGGCTTAAGCCATCGCTATCTCTGGGCAAAAACTAAGATGCTTACTCTATTATCTGCCAATTATGTTTATCAAGACAGCATGCTGAGAATAAAAGAAAGAAGAAAGCGAAAGAAAGAGCATCCGATTTACATTTGATCAAGCGTTCGAGACACACTCATTCATGCATAGGCAAAAGACTCAGAACGAAAAATAAGACAAGCTGGGATAAAAATTTTCCATTAATATTGCCAAAAGTTCTTACAATCATAAAAGCAATAAACGAGAAACATTATTACAATGGAATAACCTCAGATCCAGGGCACGGATTGAGGAATTCAAAAGTAAGGTCATTCAGAGTTCTTCTGGCCTTTCTGATTATTCTCGTGCGCAACCTCTCGCGCTCCTGTGTGTCAAGATCCTCGGCGAGGCCCCCCAGCCTTCGATAAGCAGCAACTATCATCGTCTGCTGGAAAATTTGATGCAGGATGTCGATGAGGCTATCCCGCCGTTTCTTCGAGATCAGCCCCGACAGGTACACTGAATGCACCTTGTCTTCGGCATCATCCTGCGCATTGACTTGTAGGGCCTCGTGGAACCCCGGGAGTGCCCTCCAAATTGCTCCCAGCACGACTTTCAAGAGAGCAGAGCGGCGGGGGAGCAGCCAACCAACACGTGCGTTCAGACGACCCATGACCTCCGCACACCGGGCATCCGTAAACTCCTGGTTTTGATGACGGCCATGTGTGCGGATATCCTCGTAGGCGATGAACTCATGCAAACTGTATAGACGCACCACCATAATGCTTGGAGGAAACATCACAGGAAGATTAGCGATAAAAAAAAATACACAGAGAGTTAAACTCCTCGAGAGCAATGCTCTGCAAACAGGAGTGACTGTCAAAATCCTAATAAGGGGAATTTAAAGAAATTCCCCGAGAACTCTGAGATCCTTATTATTAAAAGATGATATAATCTATTAAATACAAAACTCCATTTTTAATCTTCATTATCCATATTCAAACTCTTAAGAATTCATCATTTTTTTTAGATCAAAGAGATCTATGTTTTGCCAAAGATGCAAAGTTCTGTTCATGGTTTAAGAAATCCTGAAACAGATTCTTGAGAGCAAGGCTCTATTGGTGAAACCCCAAAAGAGTTTTCTTTAGATCAAAGATCTATGAGAGCAAAGCTCTATTAATTAAAATTGATTTAATTCAAGATTAATTCTTACCTAAAAGGTTTCTTTTAAAGAAAATCTAACTCAGGGAGTTCTTGAAGGCAAGTACAAAGCTCTGAAGTTTTTGAAAGTAAAAATCTTAAAGATGATAATCATCTGTGAAGGACCAAAGGTCCTATTTATAGGCATCAAGTGCCCTTTCAACTTCCAAAAGTTGCTGCAACGGTTGGAATTCTGCCACCGTTGCGCTTGCGTTAGGGGCTACGTGAGCGCAACGGTGGGGGGGCATTTGTTTACCCCAATCAGAGCAAAGCTCTGTTCAAATTCCAAGGCGGGACATGAAGCAACGCTTCATCTTCCCCCAATCAGAGCAAAACTCTACTTTGAAAATTTAAACTTTAATAAATGAAGCAACGCTTCAGATCCTCTACGCTGCGCGCAGGGCGCCACGTGTCAAAATCAGGCACGCCGGCGCAGAGAGCGCAACACTCAAGGCAGCGCGCCCAATCAGAGCAAGGCTCTATTTAAAACAAAAATTAAAGGAAGCAACGCTTCAGTTGCGCAAGCGCTGCGCGACATGTGTCAGCGCAGTGGCGCAAGCGCTGCACGACACGTGTCAGCGCAAACGCAGTTGCGCTGCGCGACAGTTGCGCGAGCGCAGTTGCGCGAGCGCAGTTGCGCTGCGCTGCGCGACACGTGTCAGCGCCGTTGCGCGAGCGCAGTTGCGTCGCGCTCTGCGCTGTGTGACACGTGTCATGCGCTGGGGCGTTTGCGCCAAACAGAATTAAAATTCTAGTAAGATCATTCTGTTCTTGTTAAAACAAGAAGATTGCCTTCTGTAAAATAGAATCCCTTGGATCAAAGATCCAACGATAGGGAAAATTCCCTAAATCACTCAGAGAATGATCTCTTTAACAAACTTAACAAATCTATGGGCACTATATAAATACCCCTAGACCCCAACTCAAAACATCATCAACATCAAGAAACATCAAGAACTTCAACGCTGAAGAAACTTGAAAAGAAATTCAAAAAGGTAAAAAACCTTTAAAATAGAAGAATTTCTTCTAATAGATCATTGATCTAAGAACAAGATCAATGATCTTCAATAAAAAAAAATAATAATAAGTGCCTTGCACTTTTTATGAACCACTGGTTCTCTGAAAACAAGAAAAAACAAGAAAAACTTGTTTTCTCTGATCTAAATTGAATCAAGAAATTAGACAGTGCCCTGCACTTGTAAAATTTGCACTGTTGCGCTCTTAGGTTGGCGCAAGGCACCAGAGAGCGCCACGTGTCAGCACCTGAACCACTTGCGCTATGCGCTTTTAAGATAGAGCCTTGCTCTCTGAAATTGGCGCAACTCACCAGAGCGCGCCACATGTCAGCAACGCAAGCGCAACGCACTAGCGCAGCGCACTGCGCTTGCGTGACACGTGTCATCACCACAAGCGCTTGCGCTCAGTGATTGGCGCAAAGCGCCTGACAAATGCAATGCATTGTTTACTAAAGGGCCAAGACCAAATCAAAAAGGCCTAGTAGGCCAAAATAAATTGCAATGCAATAAAAGGGCAGAGCCCAAACAAAATTGATGCTCTGCATCATTTATAAAAGGGCAGAGCCCAAACAAAATAAAATGCAGAGCCCAGACAAAATTGATGTTCTGCCTCATTTATAAATGGGCAGAGCCCAAACAAAATAAAAAACTGCAATGCATTATTTAAAAAGGGGCAAAGCCCTAGCACAGGCCTATTAGGCCAAAAACAGATAAAAGCGTTGAACTTTTTTTCAACTGGACTTAGTCTAATCATGCCCGTAAGTCTCCAAATTAAATTGACCGAGCACAGCTGCTCTCTTAAATCAATTTACATCCGGTTCGAGAGTACATCTCCGAACTCCTCTGACTCCTATCGTTGTAATCCTTCAACGACGTCAGAGAGGTGACGGGTCCCGACAACCACACATCAACACGAACTGTGGGGTCCTTAAAACCGCGGACTTATGCGTCCTTAAACCAAAACACGGACTGTGGGGTCCTTAAACCCGCGGACTTATGCGTCCTTAAACTAAGACACGGATTGTGGGGTCCTTAAACCCGCGGACTTATGCGTCCTTAAACTAAGACACGGACTGTGGGGTCTTTAAACCCACGGACATATGCGTCCTTAAACTACCTATGGACCACCATGTCCCTAAACTGGAATACGGACTGAAATGTCCTTAAACTACCTATGGACCACTACGTCCCTAAACTAGAACAATAGAGCCCCCAAATGCTCTTTTGTCGGATCCAAACGATCCCGTTAAGTTGATCTTAGTCTTAAATCAGACTAACGTATCCTTAACAAACGTTTAAGTCGATCTTAGCCTAAATATGGCTAACGTATCCTTAAATTAAAACACCAAATCCAAATCTAAGTAAATACGGATTTGGACTAATCCACTTCCTACGGGCGACGGCATAACTTAGTCTCCGTATACAATCCACGGGCATCCACAAACAAAACAAACACATACGACACGAAGTGAAATTCTGGAGAAGGAGAAAGTGGCTACCGCGATGCGGTAGCGTAATTAACTGCAGGGGCTTGCGCCTGTAGGGAAGAGCGTCCCCACAATCAAAAACCCCTCAAACGAGGGGGAATCTGACGAAGTCTGCTACATCGGCCGCATCCGTCTAAACCTCCGATACACGGTGCCATAAATCAACTTGGCATCTTCGGAGAGATGGACGGATAAAACCAAATAGCATCTGCCCCGAATCTCAGGCAAGGCATCCTCACGTCGTCACCGTCTTTCGGAGGGGAACCGGTATTCCAGTAGTATCTCAGGGTGTTCTGGGCTACACTCCGACACGACTTGTACCAGATTTATTTGAGTACTGGGTATTGTGCTTGGGGCCCACTTCGGGAATTTTTGTCGATCGAAAATTTTAAACATGTTAGTTCACAGTATTTACATTATATCTGCGATCGTGAATGTCATTTGATCGGTAAATCCTGTCTAACTGGTATAACCCTTTTAGACGGATTTGCGAACGTGACATTCACATTGATGTTATGTGTTGTGCTGTGATGTTGCGGATTTATCGTGGTGGATAGCCTGGATGCAATGGTAGTACAGTTTGGTTTTACATGTACATTTGATATTGCGGGGCTAGTGTCCGACATGTGGACTGCCGTCACTGCCTGTTTGTATATTATTCTTTTGGGGCATGACCGGTCTGAGGTCGATGTACCCGTTGTATATTTTACTTTCTGTACTAGGATTACCCCGCGGTGGGGTGCACGGGTAGCCGGGTTCTCGAGGGCAACGGGCCTGCATCTCATGGCGTTGAGACGGAGGGGGCTTCACTCTAGAATTGGCGAGCTATTCGCCGCACTCGTAAGGGGTACAGGTTGACCCAAGGAGGGGTGCTCAAGTTACCGGATTTCGTGAAGTGCTGGGTGGTCCATTCACGTTGCTGAAGGGGGCTGCCTTGCTTCAGGTTTTGGCGGGTAACTTGCCGCGCCCATAGGGGTCTAGAATTTCATTGCACAGGCTATCCACACGACCAGGGGAACGTCGGGTTTCAGTAGAGGTTCTATGAAACCCGGGGATCCCAGATTATCTGTATTGTTCTATGATGCTGATTACTTTCTGTGATGTTGCATTTTATCACGCCTTGAGCGATTATTATATATTGATATATATACTAGTAGATGTTGTATATGTTTTGCATCCGCGCTAGTCCAGTCCCCGCTCTGTCGTTAGTTAAGTAACTTAACGGGTGATGACGGGACCCAGTGGCGAATGCGGATGGCATATACGTACATCATTATTTTCGTTCTTTATTGGTGTGATCAATTGATGGGACTGCGTTGATTCGGATCAATGCAAACTAAACAAACCTGTTTGATGTTGTTGGAACATTTTTCAAAAAGTTGTTATTGCAAGGGCGTTCTCTTTTGTTTTGCACAGTGGTATTCGGTTATGAATATCCAGCACCTCAGTCGACGAGGCAAGGGACAAGATCCCTTCACCGGGAGTGACCTCTTGGACAAAAGTTTGCGTCAGGGTAATAACTTCACTATAGCCGATTGCCTTTTGCTTTGCATCATGGTATTCAGTTGGAATATCCTGCACCTCATTCTACGGGGAAAGAGCCGAGATCCCTTCATCGGGAGTGACCTCTTTAGCAAGAAGTTTTCGCCACTGTATTTTTATAAAATGCTATCCGGTTCCTTCAGCGATATCAAGTTCATTACGTTAAAGGTTTTTCGCCAAAAACCATTCGTAGCCATCCGTCATTTCAGAAAGGTAGCACTTAGTATACATGCTATGTATGTTGGCCTTCGTCAAGGCATAGTGTATGGTAGCTATTTGTTACTTTTCTGCAGCATAGATAGTTGCGTTGGTTTGGGACAGTCGTACAACTATTTTGGCCTTCGTCAAGGGTATGTACGGGTGGGTTAAAATTAACCCGGACAATGACGGGTAGAACTTGACATGTGACTTATGATATGTTGGCCTTCGTCAAGGTCATAAGAGCATGGGGTAAAAATCACATCGGGAGTTTCTAAAGAAACTGAAACTTGCCAGATATGCGCATACCTTCTGGAGTGTGATAACGTGAGTGGATTCCATCACGTTATCATGCGATGATAGTTGGATCCCGATTCCCACTGATGAGTTGGTTTACTCCTCGGGTGAACCCGACTAATTCTTCTTTCAGGTTTGGAGGAGAATTTGACGTAACAGTGGGAGGTTTCCTGATTAGATAAATTGATAACCATTCTGATATAGATTAGAGTGCACGCTGAGTATTCCTTTTCTCTCTCTCTTTGGCAGCGACCATGGCCCGACCCTTGACTATGACTCAGTGACCAAATTCACCGAACCTTCTTAAAACACTGGCTTTTGGATTGTCAGAGTTGCATACCTCATTGCCACTCCTACTTTTACCCTTTTCTCCAGGACACCCCGTATTACTACGAACATCCACTTCCATTGGATAAAACCATCGTATGGTTATATACGAACTTGAAAGAATTTATTCGAGGATGGTTTCCGGTTCTGGAGAAAACGAATAGGACTATTCAATTGTCTTTTCCTTTTACCTTCTCTCAGGTTGCGAGTGCTCCTTGTATTAGGACAGTACACCTATTACGCTTATTGGATAGTCTTCTTCCAAACCATAGGCAGGTGCCGAACGGTGGGGAATGAAGAGAACCATTTAGCCTAAAAGGTGTACAGAAGGTATTAAGTAAAGACAAATAAAGGGATTAGTAAGAGGGCAAAGTAAATTGCGACTGTTATTCACGACCAAACCAAGTATTTCTTCGCCAATCCTACATCACCTTTGTATTTATCCAGAACACTCCGTATCACTACGAAGATCCACAGTTTATTGGATACTCCATCGTATGGTTATATACGAACTCGAAAGGAACTTGTTCCAGTTCGGGGATGGATTCTGGTTCAGGAGAAATAGGAATAAGATTTATTCAGTTGTCTTTTATCTTCACCTTCTCTCAGGTTACGAGTACTCGTAGGATTAGGAGAGTACACCCATTATGCTTATTGGATAGTCTTCTTCCAAACCATAGGCTGGTGCCGAACAGTAGGGAAGGAAGAAAACCATTTAGCCTAAGAGGGTGTACAGAAGGTAATGACTAAAGACATATGAAGGGATTTGGAGAGATGGCAAAACCATTTAGCCTAAGAGGGTGTACAGAAGGTAATGACTAAAGACATATGAAGGGATTTGGAGAGATGGCAAAGAAATATACGGTTACAGTTGTGAATCTGGATAATGGAAGAGGCATTACTAGGAATACCCAGATACCCCTACGAAACATTTCAATGTTTCAGTTTCACTGTGTACTGTTAAAAGAAAACTGATTTCCCAATTAGCCCTTGCTCCAGGGTATGTATTTATCAGGTATGATTCTCACATCTGTATGGTTTTACAGATGATGAGTGGGAGTAAGTTGTTGGGAATTAGGTGATCATCCTCATTATATCGGAATTCGTTGTAATTGGTGATATTTGAGGAAATCGCCTGGGCTGTTTGCCGGACGGCAAATATTTGGTTTTGAATATCCGTTGCTATGCACTAATTTCAAATTGATATATCTGTATGTCTATTTTTATAGAATGAGATAAACCTTTTTGAAATTATGTCCATGACATTTACCTATATCAGTGGATGTTTTAGGTAAGGAGCATTAAAACAGCGGTGTAATTCTTCTTAACCATAAGTACAGTTTTCAACCTACGACATACAGGGAATGAGTTATTAGACTCAGGGGACTTATACAGAGTATTGTATGTTGTTCAGTGTCCATGAGGACAGAGGGGTTGGTTCTCGTACTATATTCGGTTTACTTATGACTTCTCTAGTTTTTAGACAGGTGTTTCGTAGAAACACAGGGTCCAAGTTTTGAGAAGTTATAGGTATGTGGATAAAGTAGAGAACCAGGTATTGAAAGTATCAGGATTGTTCAAGGTGATCGAAGATGTAGATACTTGTGTATGATATTCAGTTGATAGTAATGATTAAGAGAACTTGCTTCTCTTTCAGGTTACTCATATCTGGATGTACTCCTAAGTTGAGTAACGCTGATTGACCTCCTTCCATTTAGTTGACATGCGCTGGAGACAGTTGCATGATTTGAATCTGGTTCCAATTAAATCAGTGCCTCTATTTCTATATTGGATATAGAATAGTTCATATCTTAACGATGTTAAGGTACGGGGAGTTGTCCAGCTTATGCTTAAAACCAGACTCTGGATAACTCAAGGCACGTTTCTGTAATGGATGTTTGTGGGTTGACCCAGGCTATGACGAAGGTTGACTTTCTACCATCTGGAAGATCAATAGTGATATTGTTCTTGACTCGCCACAGTTTTAATAAAAAATGGATTTTTTCATAAAACAGTAGTGGGAGTATGGTAGAACTGGAAGTGATTCCAGAACCGCAAACGATTACTGAAAATTTGATAAGAACCTCAAGATTCAATCTGGTTTGACATTCCATTAGCCACTCCGCAGATATGGTGGGTAACCTTAGGCACCCGAGAGGTACTCCGGTAGACTCAAGGACGGTGACAGGGAGGTTCTTGTTTACCCAGACTTGTCATTGCTGTTGTTCCAGACTGTGAGACCCGACAGGAGGATGAGAATAGCGTCGTTCTAAACTAGCTTTAGAAGTGCACGTGTATATGACTCTGCCAGAGGGTTGTCGTATTCAATGGGAGCAGCGGAAGCATAGTGGACAAGTAGCTTATGTCTATTTATAGACTAAAGCAGATATAGCGGAGATAGATCATCTATTTCTGATGTGACAGTCATAGGTTTGACTTCATCAGAATAGGGATGGATCTGTTAAGAAGGTAGTAGGGTGTGATGTCCTGGTATTTGGATGACATACACAGAGTAGGAAGTGAAATTCCTATACTACGATCGGTTATACTTTGGTTGTCACACAGTGGTTTCTCCACATAGGGCTTGGATATAATATTACACATTCTGGTTACTAGATCTATGGTTTTAGATCTAGATTTGGGTAGTGTCCTAATCTGGGTACTTAGACAGTATTCTAAAGGTGTTTTTGAATGGACGACTCCTGGCATGGTAGTGTACCTGCAGGTGATGGAGTCACCCTCTTTAAAGGTGTCTTACAGACTAAAGGGGGGAGGGATGTGCTTGATTAGCAGATCACTTTCTTAGGCAATTGAGTTGATCATGAGATGTCAAGTACCACACCAGATGTTGTTTTTGCACGATATGCAATATATTGATATTGATCCAATCCTGGTGAAACGATCGGAAGCAGTTTTAGAACATAAGTGGATGTTCTAGGTATATGATAACGGCATCCTCCTTCGGGAGACAGTTATCATTTCAGGCTTCCAGGGTGACCCGGATGACAGAGTGACTGTCAGAGTTATAGTTTTCCCTCTGACGAGGGGCAGTATTTTGGACAGGTGGTCCAAGCGGTTACTGAGGGTGGCATGGCGTAGGATACTGATTGGTTTCAGTTGATGATACAGTCTAAGAAGTTTGGATTTGGAGTTCATTTACGAACTAGGTCTCATCAGATATCCAGACATATTCTAAGACAGGTATTGCTCATTTCGGGAGATGGTTTTCTCCGCGAACTTGAGATAAAGAGAGACATAGAAAGAAACAACAGAGCGGATCCTCTCACTAAGGCTATTCCTCGAACGCAATAGTTTCGCAAACGGGCTTTGTGAGACTGATTAGTAGAGGAGTTGGGTGTTCGGTATCACACGGGCTGTGAGTATGCGACATCACAATAATTAGCCTTGAGAGCAAGTGAGAGATTGTTGGATATAGTGCCCTCAGAGTCAATTATTGGATCACAGGCACATGATTGTAATGATTGAGGGAGGACCTATACCGGTAGGACAGTCTTAGTCGAGATGATAGTATGCTATCTGGTTTATCTTTATCATCGTGTACTGCTTTAGGTGACCTTACAGGTCACTGTTGCTCGTTGATAGAGCTCTTAGGATTCTTGCTTGACTGCCAGCAGTATGATGGCGATCATATACGTGGGAGCTGGGGTCTATAAGCACATCTTTAAAGTTGTCCCTAGTCGTGGGAGTATTCGAGACAGGGCATCGATACTCCAGAGTAGACTAGTGTATACAGTCGAGACCCCGACGAGGGGCGATGGCCGGTCTCACAAGCCATTGGTGTTAGTTGGTTCACCTAAGATGTATACAGGTGCTCATTGGGTTATGCGTACACCGGACAGGACTCGCCGGGAACCTGCTAGTTGGGATTATACCAGACGTCAGATAGCAGTTCCCTGGTGACATGTGTACAGGTTAGTTCATCGACCTGAGATCGTCATTTGTCTCATATGAGTTCCCACTGTGCTTTGATTACTACCCTACCACGGCTCAAAGGAGTCGTGCAAACAGGTTTTAGTTGGGTACAGTCCCGAGCCACATGGAGGCAGTGAGCGGATCTGCAGGGGTTCGTCTCTTCCGGTATTGGGGGTGAGGTCGCGCTATGTCTATGAGAGCCATTACATGAAGTCCTTGTCCAAGGCAGGAGATTTACTGGTAGGTATTCCAGTAGTATCTCAGGGTGTTCTGGGCTACACTCCGACATGACTTGTACCGTTTTTGGGGGTCTAGCTTTTACCAACCCCCTAGGCCCACCATGCGATGCTCATAGACGAACGGACCGGACTGTACTGATATTTTCACTGACAGGCTCAGTAGGGTGTCAGGATGAGTTCGCTCATCGACGTCCCTTTTGGTCAATACCTGGTAGCCCGTTACGTATAGCTAGTACCTCTGACGTGCTAGTGGTTAAATCCACAGCCAAGGTATTGACGAGTCTTTAGAGTCCCCCACAGACAGTTTCTCAAGTTTCGGGCGAAACGTTGTAGAGGCCATATGATATATGGCAGGGTCCGATCATATACGTGCGGTATTGCACGGATCATGATCGGACGGATCATACTAGTGGGCTTTGGTTTAAGCCAGATCCTAGTATTAGATTTGTTGGATTACTTTAGTCTCATCGCATTCGCATTCAGTCGGAATGCGGATGCAGGTATGTATATACAGGTGAGGGGTATCCTCGTGATCCGTCACGAGTTTACTTTAGATGTTGCCGGATTTTCTTTTTTATGGAAAACATTTGGATTAATGTTTGCTTATGGAAATAATGAGCTAGAAATCATCATCAAAATGCATTAATGTGACATGGACTTGTATCATGAGTCATGGTCTCTTTTCTTGCAAATATGTCACATTAATGGATTGTTTTGTGCTTGATATGATAAGGAGAGAGAGGGGGGCTGCCATGAGATGGTATTTGGTCTTGTATTATTCTTACACACTCTCACTCTCATTATTCATTCCATCACAAGAAAAGAAAAGAAAAGAAAAAGCCTTTCTCTTCTTCTTCTTCTTCCTCTAGCTTGCTTTCTCCATTAATGGCAATATCTCTAACCTCCATCCATGCCATGGTTTCAAGAGGCAAAGTGATCACAAACATTCTCTACAACACCTTGGACACGTCGGCTAGCACACTTCGCGCCCGAGTTGCTTCGGACGAAGCGGGAGCCCATAAAAAGACTTCTCGATGTGGTGCCCTTTCCGACGAGAAGATGAAGACCAGATTTGCCGCGGGGAGATCGGAATGGTGGCCAAAGACCGAAGGACACGGATCTCTCGGTATAGCTTTCTACCCTTTTTCTTGTTTGCTACCATTAGGTTAATGGTCCGATCCGGGTTTTACGTCCGCGGTAGCGCCGGTTTTCTAGTTTTGAAAAAGTTTTGTTTCCGCATTTTGGCCTCGGAATGACGGCCGGGGCGCTACCGTAGACTTACATGCTCCATGATGAGTAGTGCTGATCTGCCTCTTTCATTCTGAGGACATGTGCTTTAGACGGCAGCATATCTATTAAATGATGTTCCATCCAAATCCGTACCTAAGATACCATTCGAAATATGGAATGCTAAAAGGCCGTATCTAAAAAGATTTAAGATATGGGGTTGTCCGGCTTACGTTAAAAAGCATAATCCGGACAAACTAGAGGCACGGTCAGTTCAATGTAAATTTGCAGGATATCCAAAGAATGGTTATTGATATCTGTTCTACCACACCGAGAAACAGAAGATGTTTGTTGCTCAGCACGTAGTTTTCTTAGAAATAGAATTTCTTGCAAAAGAAATTAGTGGGAGTACGGTAGAACTGGAAAAAATTCTGGAACCACAAACTGAAACTGAAGATTTGGTGGAACCTCAGGATTCAATAATCGCGGACGAAGCTCAGCCATTCCACAGATCTAGTAGGATTTCTCATCCGCCCGAAAGATACTACTGTTTTCTCATAGACGGGAATCGAGATGATTGCATCTTGGAAAAAGATGATCTTACTGGTTTCGAGCAGGCTATTACCAGTAGGGACTCTGTAAAATGGATGGATGTTATGCGATCTGAAATGGATTCTATGTACACCAACAAAGTTTGGACTTTTGATGTTGCTCTTCCTGGGATAAAACCCATTGGATGTAAGTGGATCTTCAAAAATAAAATTGGTCTAGATGGACAGGTGGAAACTTATAAGGTTAGACTTATTGCAAAAGGTTTTCGTCAAAGACCAGAAGTGGACTATGACGAATCCTTTTCTCCGGTGGCTATGCTAAAATCCATTCAGATCCTACTTTCCATTGTTGCCTTCCATGACTATGATATTTGGCAGACGGACGTAAAAAAGGCTTTTCTAAATGGAAGTTTAGAAGAGTGCGTTTATATGGATCAGCCGGAGGGATTCGTAGACAGTAGGAGCAGCGGGAAGGTGTGCAAGTTGCTTAAATCCATTTATGGATTAAAGCAGGCATCGCGGAGCTGGAACATCTATTTTGATGAAACGGTCAAGGAATTTGACTTCATCAAAAATGAGGATGAGCCATGTATCTACAAGAAGATTGTAGGGAGAATTGTCGTATTTCTCGTCTTGTACATCGATGATATTCCCTTGATAGGAAATGACATTCCTATGCTGCAATCGGTCAAGCTGTTCTTATCACAAAAGTTCTCCATGAAAAACTTGGATGATGCTTCCTACATTCTGGGGATTAAGATCTACAGAGTTAGATCCAAGAGATTGTTAGGACTTTCACAGTCCAGGTACATAGAGACCATACTGAAGAGATTTAGTATGGAAAATTCCAAGCACGATAATATACCCGCTTTGCACGGAATCACCCTCTCTAAAGAGATGTCTCCCAAGACCGATGAAGAGAGTGCTCGCATGAGCATTATAGCCTACGCTTCAGCGGTAGGATCTATAATGTATGCGATGCTATGTACCAGACCAGTTATAGCATACGCGCTTAGCGTGGTGAGCCGGTATCAGTCGAACCCAGGTGAGAATCATTGGACAGCTGTAAAGAACATTCTCAAGTACCTGAGAAGGACTAAGGAGATGTTCTTGATTTACGGTAATGGATACTTCCAGATCGAGTCCTTTACCGACTCAAGCTTCCAAACTGACAGGGATGACAGCAAGTCTGTCTCGTGTTTTTTGTTTACCCTCAACGGAGGGGCGGTCTGTTGGAAGAGCTCCAAAAAGGACACCGCCGCAGACTCGACAATGGAGACTGAATACATTGCTTCCAATGATACCGCAAAAGAAGCGGTCTGGATAAAGAAGTTCATTGCTGAATTTGAGGTGGTTCCATCCATTATTAATCTAATACTTATGTATTGCAATAACAATGAGGCTATGGTTTTAGAGAAGGAACCACGGTCCCATAAAAAATCCAGACACATCTTGAGACGGTATCACGTGATCGGGGAGATCGTAGATCGCCGGGAGATCGAGTTCCGAAGAGTAGATACCAAAGACAACACGGCGGATCCATTTACCAAAGCCCACCTTCAAGCGCAGTTCGAGCGACTTTTTGAGATGTTAGGTATGCGATACGCTAACAACTAGCCCTAGAGCTGACGTTGGGTATTCGGTATGCCAATTACAGGCCTTAGTGCAAGTGGGAGATTGTTGGATATGTATACCCTAGAGGCTTGTATTGTATAGGATGCTAGGGATATGTATGTACTGGACAATCTTGCTCAGTTGTATAGTATACTATTTGAGTTGTCTTTATCTGAACATGTGTACTTGTTTTTCTTGCTGTTTTATATTTCTTATACATGTTGATAAAGGCTCGTTACAGTAGTATATTATTTTGGTTTGTCTTTATCTTAACATGTGCATATGTTATACTCGATATCATATATGGATGATACATGTTGATAAAGCTTGTAGGATTTTGCTTGACTGCCAGCGTTACGATGGCGATCATACTTGTGGGGGTTAGGTAGTCCATAAGCACATCCTTAAATGCCCCAAGTCGCAGGAGTATCGAGACTGGGCATCAATATTCCAGAGTAGATTTTTATATACGTTTTTAAACCCCGGCGAGGGGTGTTGGTTGGTCCCACAACCATTGGTGTGATCACCTAAGATTGTATACAGGTGATCACTGGGAGAGAGTACACTGGGCGAACTCGCCGAGAACCTCTAGATGATATTATACCTATCGTCAGATAGCGGTTCATAGGTGACATGAGTACATGTTAGTCTTTAGACCTGAGATTGTCATTTATCTCGTATGAGTTCCCACTGTACTTAGATCACTACCCTACCGCGGCTCTATTGAGTTGTGCAAACAGATTTTGGTTGGGTACAATCCCAAGCCACATGGAGGCAGTGAGCGATAGTCAGGGATTCGTCTTTCCCGGTATTGGGAGTCGATATCGCACTGTGTCCGGTTGGCCAGAACCATAAGACCTTGGTCAAGGCAGTTGAGAGTTACTGATGGTTACATCAGTAGTTTCTCGGATTGGTCTTGCGCCATATCGACATGACTTATCGGGTCAGTAGGGGTCTGACGTTTACCATCCCCTAGACCTGGTATGTGATACACTTAGACGAAGAGACCGAACTATACGGAGATTGTCACGGACATGCTCAGTAGGGGTTTAAATGAGCTTGCTCATCGGCCTTCTTTTCGACAGGTACTTGGGTAGCCGTTACGTACAGCTAGTGCCGCTGACGTACTTGTGGTTAAACCCACTTCCAGCGTACTGTCAAGTCTTTAGAGTCCCACATAGAGGGTTTCCTTGGTTCAGGCGAAATGATGTAAAGGTCGTATGTTTATACGTGCAGGGTTTTGATTAAATACGTGTACTACTTGCGTGAAATTTAATCGAACGGTTTGTGATACTAGAGGGCTTAAGATTAAGCCAGTTTATTAAATCAAGTATTGATTTAATTCTAGTATCATGTTATTGGATTTATCTTTCTCTTTTTATTTGTATTTTTGCTACGAATACGGGTATGTATATACGGTTAGGTGTTCTTGTATTTATACAAGAATGCTTCTAGAAGATGATACCTCATTATGTATTTTTTCTATTTATTAGAAATAGAAAATGAGGTGGAGGGATGAGGTGGCTTCAAGCATGGTATGAAGCATGGTTTTTATCTTTGTTTATTCATTTGTGAAACTATTCAAGCATGACTTGAATTTTTATCTGAAAAATATTTTTGATACAAATGAATTTTTCTAGCCATTCTTCATTCATTCTAACCTAAGCCTTCTCCTTCCTCTATTGAGCTCCATCTTCTTTTTCAACCTCAACCCTCTCATGTGTTGAGAATCATGAGGTTTTAGAGATAGAAAAAATCAATTAACAATATCTACATCATCTTATTAGCCTAGATTGGCAAACTAGGTTATTAAGTTGCTTCATTAGTAAAGCCAATCTTGGACTACAAACTCTCAAGTGGATCATCTAGGATTAAGAAATCTCTCAAGAAAGGTTGATCGAGGATCTCTAGGAGCACAATAGGAAGGATTTTGAAGACCCGAAGGACACGTATTTTTAGGTATAACCTCTCTTCATAGTAGATTAACTCCTAGTAGTTGCTAGGTTAGGCTTATGGTTTGATCATTAGGGGTTTAGTTGGTTGTGCTTGCTCAAAATTTGATTTTTGTGCATTCTGCCTCTCTACTTTTGATGTAGAGTGAGAACAACTAACCAAAAATGTGATCAGATTATTTCTTATTGCCAACTCAAACAATCTCCTCGTCTTATCGCAAGAGAACGAATATGCACGTCCCAGCCTTTCTTCCAAGGATAGGCGCGTACGGCTGTTGTTTTGGCGGACAGCTGCTTTCGGGCCGCCCGGTTGTTGTTGCGCATTGGCGAAAAAGGCTTCTTTTCCTTTGTCCTTATTGTTCCGGGGGTCATTGCTTGAGAAGGAAGGACCATGACCCATCTGATCCATCTGTGCTAACTTATCAATTAGCGCTGGAATGTGGTGGGCTTAAAGAAGGTCATGCATTTGGACACGTTCGACTAAGGATCAATATTCCCAATGAACATCCCCACAGCAGGAGACTCCTCAATAATTTGTTCACATTTGGACCACAGGTTCCTCTATCGGATCGTGTATTGGACCCACGTTTCCTCTAGCTTGACTCGGGAATTGATCAGCGTTGTGATTGGAGTGCGCTCACTCGCACTGGCGAACCTTTGCGTGAAGAGCAGCTCCATTTTAGAGAAGGTTTTTACCGAGTCATTTGGGAGCTCCGAGTACCATTCGAAAGCTGTCTAATAAGCTTCCGACAAATTGACGAAGCAACATTTTGTTTTCGTCTCCAGTTTTGCTACACAGAGCTCTGAACTGTGCAACATGCTGATGCGGATTACCCATTCCTTTATATTCATGGAACTTCGGGACTGTATATCCCAGTGGGTACTTCATCTGGTCATACTAGGCTGGATATAGTCGCTTGGTTTTGATGAGTTGGTTGGCAGCTTCATTGGCCTGGTGAGCTCTAATTTGCTTAGCGATATAATCATCCAATGCTGCCTTGGAGATTGTCTCCTCCTTAGCCGTTGATAGGGCCTGGGGAGGATTCAATGTTTCCCTTCTATCATCTTCGATAATCACAGGAGAGTTTTCAGCCGGTTATTCTGGATGGATCATTATCCCAACCATATCTTGAAAGAGAAAAGCCATCTGATTTATGTTAGCAGCCTGCTCTGCAGCTTATTTATCTTTCTTTTCGAGCACCCATCGCAAGAACTCTGTATCGGTTTCTTGCTCCTGGCGTTGTTCTGTTTCTTTGTCCGGACTTTCTTTAGGTCCGGTATGTGCTGCCATCTTGGCCAGCATATCTTAGAGCTTTTATTGTTGCTCTTGAGTTTTTGCCAATGATCGAGTATGCAGTCTATAACTCAAAGAGGCATGTTCTCCCCTTTGCCACTAGTCATATGACCGTGTGTATAGTTATACCCCCAGACTTGGGGCATTTTGTGCTCTCTCCTTTGGGTTTTGCCTCTGGCGATAAAATTTTCTCCGACCTTACTCTTTTATGAGAGGTTGTAGCAAGAGGAGTCGCTATGACAGGCACCTCTTTTCGAGAAGTCACACATTGTATAGCGGAGGAATAATCATTTTCTTATCGGGCCATGGGTTTCTTCGGTCGACGAAAGTAGCTTTCATCAAGCACTGAGTCCTGGACTTTCCGCCAAATTCTGTGGATTTGTGAGGAGAGTCGTTGATAGGAGTACTCCGACTTCGGCTGCTTAGGAGCTTCTGTGGGAGAAGGTGATCTCTTCAGTACCGCCGTTGGGAAATTCTTGCGAACCCTCTTAAGAGGATCGAAGTTGTTCCAAGTTGGAACAACAACATCAATGGCCACCCCAGGAGCCGGTGGGGTAAGTCCGGAAGGGGAGTTGCTCCTAGCCTGCCTCACTTGGCGCTAATGAAAACGTCGATCATGTCGTGCAGTAGGAACTGCCATAGTATTCGAGGCATCTTCATCGTACCTTCGGCGTTGCTGGGGAGCTTCACGTGGTGTCAGCCTATGGAAGACTAACATTCTTGGAGGAGCTAGAGCAGAATCGATCAGCCTGTCGAAGACCGGCCGTCTTGGTGGCGAAGTGTTTTTGCTGGCTTCACGCGTGGCATGAGCGGGGAGAGCTGGCTGTTTTGTGGAAACCCTCTCAGGAATCATGGGATTCTTTGCAGGACCCTTTGAGCTTTCTTTCAGCCTATTGAAGACTAAAACTTTAGAGTTGGATGAACCCTCGGTGGGGGCCACCACAGTAGCTAGCCGATCGAAGACCGTCTTTCGGGGAGCTTCTTCCTTGGGCGTTGAGGCGCCAAAGTTCAAGGGTAGGAGCATGTTCCCAAAGAATAGCCCGGTGGTCGCCAGGGTGACCTGCCCCACCGGCATAGAGAATATGGAGATCGCGTTAGGCCTGTTAGTCACTCCTCCAGATGAGATGGAGTAAGAGTTTTTGTCGCATGAGGTGCAGCTGGAGGCCATTGATTCTGCACAGAAGTGAAATACCAAGTTTTAGTATCTCAAACCCAAGAGCAACCATGAATATAGCGAACCACGATTTTTTTCGCAAAACACGACACACAAAGTGTGGAGTGGAAAGAGAAAGATATCCCACCAGGCGTGCCAAAATCTATTTACCACCGACAACAGAGATGAACTAGGATTGAACGTCTTGCCTGAATTTAGGGACAGATGCTATTTGGAACATATTCGTCCACCTTTCCGAAGATGCCAAGTTGATTTATAGCACCGTATATTGGAGGTTTGAACAGATGCGACCGATGTAGCATGACTTTATCATATTCCCCCTCAATTGTGAAAGGTTTTTGATTGTGGGGACGCTCTTCTCTGCATGTGCAAGCCCCTGCAGTTAATTACATTATCGCGTTGCGATAACAACTTACACCTGCTCCGATAGGTCAAATCGTGTCATGTTATATATTTTGTTTATTATGGTTGTCCATGGATTGTATACAGAGACTAGTCTATATCGTCCCCCGTAGGGCACGGATTAGTCTAAATCCATACATATAAATTTAGGGGTTCAACTTAGGTTATATGTTCCATCAGTTCTGCTGATATTTTATTTTATTTATAGACAGTTAATCTGGTTTTATATTAAGACTGGTTTAAATATATGAGCATATGCGCTCAATTTATCTTAGAAACATGGTTAAGGATCATTAAATCTTGTTAAGATCCATTAACAGGGGTATGCATATAAGCTCGGTTATGATGAGCAATATGGGCTCAAGGAGTATGAAGTTTCAAGAGCTAAGCCTATATTAGGGCTCAGTCTTGGGATTTTCATCATCCAACAGTGCTAAGCACTTAGTCTTTTGACTATGGATATAATATCCAAATTTCGTTCTTCTGCTCAAGTGGGTGTCACGTGAGGCGCTCAGGCTTGGGCGTTGCCCTATCAGAACTAAGAACTTTCTTTACGCGGCGTTCACATGGGTATCACATGAAGCACTCAATTTTAAACGCTCACGTATATATCGCGTGATGCGCTAGGTCCTTATTTTTAGGCGCTCATGTGTATGGCACATGAGGCGCTATCTTCATGAGCCTTCTGTGTGCTCACGTGAGTATCACGTGATGCGCTACCTTCATAAATCTTTTGAGTGCTCACGTGGATATCACGTGAGATGCCGTGTCTTTAAAGATTAAATCTCTGCTTATTATTTTTGAGAGAAGTTAAAATTCTGTTAATGGTATTTTGACCATTAATGATCACCAAGATCGCTGTTTTGAAGATCTGGGATCGGATTTTTGAGAACTAAGTTCTTCTGTTCTTTTTTGTGAGAACTAAGTTTTTTAAAGGGTTAAACCCTGTTTTTAGAGAAATTAAATTCCTGCAATGTAAATTTCATTTTTTTTTTCTTTCATATTTCTTTTCTCATGTTTAGTTATCCCCTAGATCTTGAGTCTGAAGAACAAAATCCACCCAATGAGAATTAAATTCTCAACTTATGGGAGATTTGTCTTGAGAATCTCAGATCCAGAGAAAGAACTAAGTTCTTTATAAAGGGTTAAACCCTTGTATCTATATATGATAGGCAAAGGAGATATTTTGATCTCTGTTTTTTTTCTCTACCAAGGGTTTGAGAAGAGAAAGAAGATTTTCTTCAGAAAGAGAATTAAATTCTTGGTTGTAGCTTCTATCTCTTTTGCAGAAGCTTATAGAGGGTTTTCTCTGTATGAGACTTAAAGTCTCGGGTCCTTTATATAGGTGAGGAAAAATTGTTGATTAGTTGAAACGAGTCATTATTTAAGAGATCTCGACTTGATTTCATAATCAAGTGGTGATTTTTAATCACCGTTGGATCTTAGATCCAAAGCTCTCTGTTTAACAGAATATATTTTTCTTATTTTTAATAAGATTAGGGAAATATTTTCCCATATAGAATTTAATTCTATCTCTTGATGATTTTTCAATCACCATTGGATTTTTAATCCAAGGGTTCTCTGTTTAAAAGAGCATATCTTTCTTATTTAGAAAGATTAGTGAGATATTTTTCCTTAATAGAATTTAATTCTACCATTGGATTTTTGATCCAACGGCTCTCTGTTTAACAGAGAATATTTTTCTTGTTTAGGTGAATATTTTCCCATGTAGAATTTAATTCTACTCGAAGCAAAACTGCTTCAACTTTGGGCGCTGACGCTCTCGTGTTATGCACGTAGGCATAACTATAGGATTTAATCCTTTCTGAAGCAGGTGTCCACGTGCTTTGCACGCAGACGCACATGTGCCTAAAACGTGAGGTGCTGTCATAGGATTAAGTCTATCAGAGATAGGCGTTCACGTGCTTTAAACGCAGGCGCTCACGTGCCTAACACGTGAGGTGTCGTCTTAGGATTTAATCCTAACAGAGATAGGCGCCGACATGCTTTGCACGCAGGCGCTTACGTGCCTAACACGTGAGGCGCCGCCTTAGGATTTAATCCTAAGAGAGATAGACGCCCATGCGGCTTGCATGCAGGCGCTCACATGCCTTTCACGTGAGGTGCTGCCCCATTTTTTATGAGGGAACATTGGGCTTCTGAAAAGTTAAAAAGAAAAAAATATTAAAAATAATTGGGGCTGATCGAATTTGAACACGCAGGCTAAAGAACAGCAGTGGAGAGTCTTAACCAGTGAACTACAAGTTGCTTCTTACTTTTATTGAACAATTTTAACTTTAACTCCTAATAAGGTTGAAATACCATTTTCTATACATTGAACACATTACATTTGTACAGGGATTTTAGGGTCGTTACAACAGACGTCTAAAGTACATTTAGACAAACTTCTTAAGGCCAAAAACTGCAGAAACATATTTATTTAAAGAAAATGGGGTTGATCACTATGACAAACGTCTGAAGCACAACTGGACTAACGTCTGAAGTTCAGAAACCTTGTTTTTTAGATATTTTAGATATTTTGGAAAACAAAACAGAACAGACGTCTGAAGGCAAATGGGACTAACGTCTGGTCAAGTACAAAAACTGAAAAATGGGTTTTTATAAAATAAAAGGCTTCGAAATTGAAAAATCCGATATTTGTAAAACGTTTGTGCATGCATGTGTGAGTATTCAAGAGCTCTAATTGATAGTAACCATATTCATTAGAGTACTTACAAAGAATCCTATATCGATGTCACATTTCTTCGAAATCTTAAATCTTCGACACTTCGACACGAGCTCTTGAAACTTTAGCCATTCACTTGAACTTTGCGTTGGTCGATTGATCTTCAATTAGCTTCGCCACTTGATACTTCAAACTTGAACACGTCATTCCACTCACTTGCGTCATGAATTTGATATTTGATCTTCAAATGAATTTTGCTTCGACTTCGATTTTTGACGCTTCAAACTTGGACTTGGTTTCTAACTTCTTGGCTATTCATAGTTTAAACTCTTGAATCTCTTGAACCTTAGCTACTTTGCATCACGAAGTTTGAATATGCAAATTGTGAAGCATGCGTCTGTATCCTCCAACCTCCATTAGATATTCTAATTTAAGTTAGATTTCCTCCATCCTCCTTTATACGCTTGTGTTGTGAGATATCATGAATATCTTGAAAACCAATCTCAAACGCGACCAAACATATCATATACAGTGTTATGAAATATAAGCAAGATAGTAAACACAAGTATATGAACATTTATTATTTTTGATATCACAATCATGAATAGTATATCAATATCAAGATATAACTCAAATTCAAAACATGAGATATTGATATACTAAATATAGATACATGGTATAAGAGAAGCAAGATTAGATCACATGTATATACAAATTCATATTGTGAATTACCAAAACAATGAATGAGAGCAATATATCAATATCAAGAATATAACACAAGTATAGCATGAGATATTGATATATTACTCGGTATACACAAGATATAGGATAAGCAAGCAAAATAGCAAGTGTATACGAGTTTAGTGTCAATATGATAAGCAAGATAAGCAAGTGACACTAAACTGACTATTCATGTTTAAGCTATCATCAAAACTAAATAAATAGATCATCGAAATCCATAAGCTATCATAATGGCATATTGGAAAGGAGGAATCGTACCCTATTGGATATGGTACGTTCCATGATGAGTAACATCGAGTTACCTCTTTCATTCTGGGGGTATACACTGGAGACAGATGCATACATACTGAACCAGGTTCCATCAAAGTCGGTGCCCTTACCTCCATATGAGTTATGGAAAGGAAAGAAAACTAATATTAAGTTTGTTAAGAAATGGGGTGTAAGTCGATGTCGCGCACTCCGCGGGAAGGCGGAATATTTAAAAAATTAAATTTTACAAAGATCGCAACACCGACTTGAACTCCAGGATCGAACCTAAACCCTAACTAGCAAACATGCAAAGAGGTTAACTACTCAGAAAAATGTTTTACCTCATGAAAACATGTCCTTCGGTTCTTCTTGGCACTATCCTCCTTGTCATCATAGACTCCATGGATCGTTCGGATCGGGCCTCCTCGTCGGTCCTCTCATATCGAAGATGATCCACCCGAGAGTTTGTGCATCGAACTCCCACCTCAACTGAAGCTACTGGAGTACCTACCAGTAAATATAGCTTTCCTTGGCCAAGGACTTTGTGTAATGGCCTTCCGAACACAGCGCGATATCAACCCCCAATACCGGGAGAGACGAATCATATCTAACCGTGTAACGACCCCAATATTAATATACCTCCGTATTTCCTTTCTTTAGTAAAATATTGTATTTATTCATTCTAAATATTTTCTGTATATTTTATTTTTTATAAATATATTATTTTATTATTCCATCTATTTTTCCCAAACTTATTTCTTTAAACTAAATCTTAACCTATTTCAAATTAAACGCAAGACCTGACCCAGCCCATAACCCAAATCCAATCTCATTTTCATTTTCTTTTATAAAACTATGAGCTTAAAAGCCCACTTTCTTTTCAAGCAACAGCATATATTTAATTCTCATTAAATATGTGCATGAAGAACCTTCTAACTCATTGGTTAAGTCCTTACATTGTTATTCCATAAGTCACATGTTCAAATCCCTATTCTTGCAATTATTTTTTTTTTATCTATTTTTATCCTTCTCATGACCTTTCACTTCATCTTCCTTTTCACTTCATCTTGCATAAAAATACTAGTTAATCTTTTTTCCGATTTTAGTATACACATCAATACCTTTACCTTTAAAATAATTTTTAGAAATTAATTTTTACTTCTGGAAATTTCAAGAAATTTACCTTTGATAGAATATATTTTTGTGTACATGCTGTAAATTTTTTAGATCGAATCACTTAACGGTTTAGGAATTATATCGTTTTTATTCAATGTTCGTAAAAACAGAAAACTGTATTTATTGGTCAACTTCTTAGACACATAATTTGGTCTACCGATATCCAAATTGAGCAAACTCAGGTATTTTGTATATCTACATCGAAACATATAGACTTTAATTTTTTTAAGTTTTTACTGAAAACCGACATAAAAAATACAAAACTGCGTTACAATATTAAGCAGCGAATCTGGACAGAATCTGTCCTCATTCGCACACTGTTTAAATAGGGCATATCTTGAACTCCCGATGTCCATTTGTGGCAAACTTTAGATGTATAGATGCACAATTGATAGAAATATAATTTTATGTATAGTATATTACTTATAAATGAATAGAACAACCCGATATAGGTTTTGCAATATAATATATAGTTGCTGTCTAGAAATCTGAATTTCTGTTTTAAACGTTGATGTTAAAACGATCATTACTAAAGCTTCAAAAATCCAAACCGCACGAATATTAGTGTTTTGGATAAGTACATCGAAATACCTACAATTTTCTAATAATCTTTGTAACATGAAACCCGATAGAAATTAACTCAAACTACGTTTTAAAAATGTGTGACGGTGCTAAACATATTCTGATCTGTTTTGTGCGACGATACGAAAACACGTATATCTCCCAAACCGGTAGTTGTATGTAGGCGAGACTGGAACTCACATGTGCATAACACTTAAGGCAATGTTTTAGTTTATATTCTGATTTCAAATGACTTGATTAACTAGTAGAACATATTACATATTTACAACATTGTTTTGGACGTTACTTATATACTTATCTCATTTCATGTTCTGTAATTGCATATTTATTTTTATTTATATGATTTGTTATTAAATTATTACATGTTAGAATTGACTTAATCTTGACACGACCCAATCATGAATACTTGAACCCAGTATGTACACTTGAACCAACTTTACATCGAACCATGAATATAATTGGCATGACTTGCACTTGACATGACTACATGAACTCAATCTTAAAAACTTGATATCATACATCACCTTTTGTATTCATGTATTCGATCAAGACTCATAATATTAATCATAGAATTATATACACAGGGTGTTGGGATAGTTTGAGTTTGAATCCAACGGAATCTCATGAGTCCCATTAATACAACATGTTGCTGTGGTACCGGGCTGAAAAGGTACAAATCATGTTGCTGTGGTACCGGGCCGAAACGGTACAAATCATGTTGTTGTGGTACCGGGCTGAAACGGTTCACAAATGAGGGCCCGTGTTTCCAAGCCTCTGGATGATAGCCTGTTTTGTTTGGAATACTTCAATAACAATTGAAGTCCCGCTATTTTGGGCCCGTGATTCCTCACCCCTGGACGATAGCCTTGGGTTCGAGTATACTCTTGAGATTGGTTGATATTCACACTTGAACTCATGTTAGTTATTTTTACTCTTTAAGAGACCTTTTAGGGCATTTATATTCACTTCATATTCACTATACCTATACTCCACGGCCATATTATACTTGTTTGCCATGCTGATATAGTTGACATACAGCTTACCACACACGCTACTATAATTGTTTACATGTTCATTATTCATATCCATGATATACCATATATCGCATTACATCTTACATTTCATTTATATATATCACACCATCCTTTTGGGGACTTAGCGAGCGTTAGTTCGCTGACGGGCATTCCACCCATCTTTCTTTCTTTCTTGGAATGTTCGTCAGGTGATCTAGAGACTAAGAAGGTGGAACAGGAGTACAACCAGTTCATAGCACAGGCCGATCTCTAGTTTCTTTCAGCTTTCATTTCAGTAAGCCATATGTTTAGGCTTTTATGTTTATGTTCTTATTTCAAATATCGTGTATCAGTTTAAACCTTATAAGTTGGGAATGTAATTATATAACGTGGTTGGATTTTATTTTTCTTCACTTGTCTATTCTTGTCATTATTATACTGCTTACATTACGCTTAGCGTATTTATTTTGAGAAATGACCTTATCGAAATAAATACGTCGCGGGCTTGCCACATCACCGTTTCCATCCACTGGGAAGCAGGGCGTGACAAACTGCCACTGCCTCCAAGTGCTTCGGGACTGCACCCAACTACTACCTATTTGCATGACTCCTTTGAGCCGTGGTAGGATAGTAATCAAAATACAGTAGGAACACACTCGAGGCGAATTATCAGTGTCAATTCAACAGACTATGTTGTACTCATGTCACCTGGGAAATGCTACCCGACGATAGGTATAATACCCACTAGCAGTTCCCGATGAGTCTTGTCCAGTGTACTCATAACCTAATGAGCACATGCATACTATCTCCAGTACGACGTACTAATGACTGTGGGACAAACCATCTCCCATGCTGGGATGAGAAGCGTATACACTAGTCTACTCTGGAGTATCGATGCCCCGTCTTGATAATCCTAAGACTAGGGACCTGTATAAGGATGTGCTTATAGACTACCCAGCCTCCACTAGTGTGATTGCCATCACAACACTCGTAATCAAGAAAAGATCCTAAGGGCTCTACCAATATGTATAAGCAATATGTTAAGAGAAACACATGCACATATTGAGGTAGAAACAAACCAGGTAGCATACTACCATTTTGAGCAAGACTGTTACTATATCTGTGTATATCCCAAGCCTTCATTAAGTAATATACAAACCAGTATGATACAATAATGTCCTCTAGGGCATATATCACTACCAATTTCCCACTTGAACAAAGGCCATATATTGGCATATCGCAGACCAATGATCTTGAATAGCCCCTCGAACAGTGTCTGAGAGATGGCCTGTTATGAGTGGATCTGCAGTGTTGTTCTCCGAATCTACTCTCCTCACCTCGATCTCCTGGAGATCAACTATCTTCCTGATCAGGTGGTACCGCCTCAAGATTTGTCTGGATCTCTGATGGGACCTGGGTTCCTTCACTAAAGCTATAGTGTCATTTGTTGTCAATACTAAAGTATAGGACCAACAATGGAAGGAACCTCTTGAAGTTCAGTTAAGAACTTCCCCATTCAGACCACCTCTTTTGCGGTGTCTTATGCAGCGAAATACTCCATTTCCATCTGTCGAGTCAGCAACGGTGCCCTTCTTGGAGCTCTTCCAATAGATTGTCCCTCTATTGAGGGTAAAGACATAACCTGACATGGACTTGGAGTCATCCTTATCACTCTGGAAGCTGGAGTCAACAAAGGCCTCGATCTGGAGGTCCTATCTGCCGTACACCAAGAATATCTCCTTAGTCCTTCTCAGGTACTTGAGAATGTTCATTACTGCTTTCCAGTGCTTCTCCCCTGGGTTTGACTGATACCGGCTTACCACGCTGAGTGCGTAAACAACATCTGGTTTGGTACACAACATCGCATACATTATAAAGCCTACCGTAGAAGTGTAGGGTATAATCGACATGCGAGCCTTTTCCAAATCAGTCTTGAGAGACATCACTTTAGAGAGGGTGATTCCGTGACAAGCTGGTAGACTACCGCACTTAGAATCATCCATACTAAATATTTTCAGTATGGTGTTGATGTACCTTGACTGTGAAAGTCCCACTATCCTCTATGATCTATCACGATAGATCTAGATCCCTAGAATGTAGTTGGCATCACCCAGGTCTTTCATGGAGAACCTTAGTGACAAGAATCCTTTAACTGATTGTAGTATAGGAGTGTCATTTCCTAAGAGAATTTCATCCACGTACAAGAAAAGGAATCCTATAGTTCTCCCTAAAATCTTACTATAGGTGTATGGTTCATCTGGATCTTTGATAAAGTCGAATACTTTGACCGTCTCATAAAAAAATAGATGTTCCACCTCCGCGATACCTGCTTTAGTCCACAAATGTACTTAAGCAACTTGCACACTTTCCTATTGCTCCCACTCTGATTGAAACCCTTTGGCTGATCCATATAGACCCATTCTTCCAAATATCCATTTAGAAAAAGCTGTCTATACGACCATCTAACAAAACTTATAATCATGGAAGGTAGCAATGGCAAGTAGGGTCCGAATGGATTTGATCATAGCCACTGGAGAAAAGGATTCATCATAGTCCAAACCAGGTCTTTGACAAAAACCTTTTGCAACAAGTCTAGCCGTATAGGTTTCAACCTATCCATCTATACCAATCTTCTTTCTGAAGATCCATTTGCAGCCTTCGGGTTTTACCCTTTCTGGAGCAAAGTCCAAAGTGCATACTTTGTTAGTGTTAGATGGACTCCATTTCGGTCCACAATGCATCCAGCCATTTTACCGAGTCTCTTCTCTAAATGTCTTGTTGAAAGCTAGTTGGCTCATTATATACAATGATGCAATCCTCTCGATCCCCGTCTCTGAGAAAACCGTAGTATCTCTCGGGCGGATGAGACTGCCTACTACTCCCTGCGGAGTGGCGTGGGGATGTCCGATTCTTCTGAAAACCTCTGGTTCTACCATACTTTCAGTAATAGTTTGTGGTTCTGGAATTTCTTCCAGTTCTATTGCGCTCTCACTATCCTTTTTCTAAAAAATGATTTTCTAAAAAAATGGGCATGACGAGAAACAAAAAACCATTTGTTCCTCTGCGAAATAGAAAAGATACCCCATGGAGTTCTTTGGGTATCCCACAAACCTACACAGTACTGAGCGTGCCTCGAACTTGTCCGTATACTGCTTTATCACGAAAGCTGGTCATCCCTATATCTTCAAGTACAGAAGATAGGGTTTCTTCCCACTCCACATCTGATATGGTGTGGTAGACACAGTCTTGGTAGAAACCTTATTCAAAAGATATGCAGCTGATTCTAGTCTATAACCTCATAAGGATCGCGGCAACTCAGCGTTACTCATCTTGGAATGAACCATAACCAATGGGGTTCTGTTCCGCCTTTCCGATACACAGTTGTGTTGTGTTGTGTATGGAAGAGTAAGCTAAGAGAGAATTCCATTCTCTTTTAAGTAACCCAGGAACTCGGCATTTAAGTATTCACCACGTCGATCAGATCTCAGTGCCTTGAGACTTATGCCTGTTTGTTTTTCCACTTCATTCTTATATTCTCGGAATTTCTCAAAGGCCTCGGATCTATGTTTCAACAAGAAAACATATCCATACCTAGAGAAGTCATCTGTAAAAGTAATGAATTAGAAATAACTACTTCGTGCATGTGTAGACATTGGACCACACACGTCGCTTTGTATGTGTCCTAAGAGCTCGCTCGCTCTTACTCCGTGTCCAGTGAACGGAGTCTTTGTCATCTTTCCTTTGAGACAAGATTGACAAGTTGCATAAGACTGATATTAGAACGGAACCAACTATCCCTCCCTATGTAACTTCGTCAACCGTGTTTCATTGATGTGACCATGTCTATAACGCCATAAGAAAACCATATATAATTCTGGAGACTTTCTTTTAAGTGTGTTCTGGACGTTGAAAACCTGAGCTTGATCTAATACGTATATACCGTCCTCTAGTGTACCTGACCAAATCAAACTTTGATTTAGGTGGATGTGGACCACATCTCTTATAAGCTAGAAAGGTACACACAGACAGTTACGTAAAATCAATATCTGCCCACTTGTTAATCCTAGGTGATATACCCTTACGGATACAGCGTCCACGCTCATTCCGCTAGCAATTCAGAGAGTCATGTCACCTGCCCTGATAACTCTACGGGTTCTCAAAGCCTATAAAGAATTACAGAAATGAGATCCTGATCCGATATCTTCTAGCCAGAAAGTAGAGTTAATTGAAAGACTGTTTTCAATCACAAACACACCCGAAGTCGAAGCCACAATATGCTTCGGATCCTGAATTCTGGCTTTCCAAGCCCTGCA
The DNA here is from genome assembly GCA_030015575.1 of Agapanthus africanus. Taxonomy (NCBI): domain Eukaryota; kingdom Viridiplantae; phylum Streptophyta; class Magnoliopsida; order Asparagales; family Amaryllidaceae; genus Agapanthus; species Agapanthus africanus. Next base: position 204,620,714 of record JASDDO010000024.1, read on the forward strand.
TTCCTTCTGCCAATTCCCTTTCCCGTGACAATAAGAACATCCCTCCTTCCCTACTATTAGCCCGAAACTTTTTGCCCTTCCCATTTCTTCTACCTAGCAGACACCGCTTATCGACTTTGTGGAGGTCTTCTTCTTCTCATCCTTGGCTTCCAAAAGAGGAAGATTCCCCAATAAGCAGAGCGGGTGTCTTCCTGGTTTCCTTTAGGGTGCCCTCAACTGGAAGTACAACTTTCTTCCCCTGGGCATAAGTAGAAGGTAGGGACACAAGAATTAAGTCAGCATATGACTCGTTCTCCAACGTGGTCTCCAGGTCCGTGAGCTGTTTAATATAACTGATCATTTGTAGGGACGTGGTCCCCTACAAATGACCCGACAGCCAACCTCGCTTGAAGCAATTCCTTCGAGATCTCATATCTTGCGATACGAGATTGCTCTCCATATAAATCTTGTTATGGACGAAGATGGAAACTAAGTCCATCTTCTCGTGCTGCCTCTGGTATACATCATCTACTAAGGCCAACATGAGGCACTTGGCATTCGCACAGTATTTTTCCCTTGTCTTACGGATATCATCCATGACGGTGAAATCTGAACCTGGGACGGCGGGGGCTTTAGTACTAAGAAGGTGGTCTAGCTTGTCGTAGGTAATGGACATTTGGACAAATCTTTTCCAGTCAATATAGTAAAAACTTAGTCATGTTATTATCTAACTGTAACCTAATCTGGTCACCTGGTCACTGCAAGTAGGAGAGAGAGAAGAAAACACTCAGCATGATGCTCTTGCAAGTTTAGATTGGTTTTTAGTTTATCTAAACATGATAGCTCCCACTGTTTCTCGAATCCTTCCTCAAAACATAAAAGAAGAATTAGTCAGGATTAATCTCACCCTATAATACTTGCTTAACCTTTCAGCCAGACCGGTGTTGGTACTTCGAGGGAGGTTTTCCAACGCTTTTGCGAAGTTCCTTAATTATATAACCTCTTTTCCCTGGAGGCGTAGCCCCGCTAACACCGTTCTAGACACCTACTTGGTTTATAACATTGATTGTGTTAGTGAAAAAATCTCCTGAGGAGTAGCGGATACTCCTCGGTAGGATCGGGATCCAAATATCATTGTGTGATAATCCTGAAAAAATCCTACCAATATTATCACACTCCAAATGGCATGCAGCACTAGCAAGTTTCAGTTTCTTTATAAACTCCCGATGTGGATTTTTGCCCCATGCACTTATGACCTTGACGAAGGCCAACATATCATAAGTCACATGTCAAGTTCTTCCCGTCATTGTCCAGGTTAATTTAAACCCACCCGTACATACCCTTGACGAAGGCCAAAATAGTAGTACGACTGCCCAAACCAACGCATCTATCTATGATACAGATGAATATCCAGCAGCTACCAAACACTATACCTTAGCGAAGGTCAAAATACATAGCTTGAATACTACTGAATATTCAAATGAAATGACGGAGGGCTACGGCTGGTTTTGGTGAAACCTTGAACGTAATGAACTTGATTTAATCGAAGGAACCTGATAGCTTTTAAAAAGAGTGGTTTAAGCTTCGCATTTAAAAGTCTGTTGTTTTGGAAAAAACCGAGTGGTTTTGAAATTTGTTCCAACGATTCAACTTTGGTTTGTTTGCTTTGCATTAATAATGCAGTCCCATCATTTATACCTATCATTACAGAGAGAAACGAAAATATTATGTACACGTATGCCATCCGCATTCGCCACAGGGCCCTATCTAACACCGTTAGGTTACTTAACTAACGCCAGATCGGGGGCAGAACTAGCGCGGATGAAAAACATAAGCAACGTCTAATATATAGCATATATATAATAATCATTCGTCTCACACAATAATAGGCATTCCAGATCACAGATGAACATATTGGATATACTAGGAATATCGCGTTTCGTTTAAGCCTGTAATGAATGACGGATTCCACGGTCGTGATGAATAGCCAAACCCCACCCCAGACCTCTACGGGTGCGGCAAACTACCCGCCAAATTCGCAAAGCGAAGCAACCTCCCTCAGCAAAGTGAGTAAGCCACTCAGCACTTCAAAGAACCCGGTAGTTTTTACACCCCACCTTGGGTCTATCCTAGGAGAAGAAAACGGTAAAAGAAATAATACAACGGTGTCTACAACTTCAACCCGGATGGGCCCTGCAAAATAATATTACATCAAATTACAATTTACATCCAATGAAAGAAAAACAACTCACTTCTCACATTCCCGGCTATTCATCCACGACGATTTAATAAAATTCATATACACAACCCAACAGATATGTGCAACTTCTAACTAACCGACATATAGCAATTAGCTGAAGTTTAAAAACACATCTAAACAACACAGAAGATCCGGTTAGCCATGAACAATTAGAATTTCGATCGAAATATATTTTCCGTGTCTACCCCAAGTGCAAACCAGCACATCAAAATGCATTGGGTAGAAACCAAATATTCCAGAAAACAGAACACCCAAAACAAGAAATAACAGAAGAAAACTGACCTGAATCGGCCTCGACTCGGCCGCAGAACGGCGGAAAATCGCACCGATTCACCGCGGTTCTGCGGTGGTCTTGGCGATTCAGAGGCTCGGTTTTCTTCTGTCTTCTTAGAATACCCTGCATACATTTTTAGTATATCTGAATTAATTTTTCTGGCACTTTTAAAAATCGACAAAAAGCTAGGGTATTGATGTTTCGTTTTCCGGTTTTTCCGACGATCTAAGTTCTAATACTTGCTAACATGCTAGTAAAGGGTTTAGTAGGCTCTGATACCACTGTAGGTCCATGTCGCGCATCCCGCGGGTCCGCGGGGAGGCGGAATATTTAAAAAATGAATTTTACAAACATCGCAACACCGACATGAACTCCAGGATCGATCCTAAACCCTAACTAGCAAACATGCAAAGAGGTTAACTACTCGGAAAGAAGTTTTATCTCATGAAAACATGTCCTTTAGGTCTTCTTGTCGCTTTCCTCCTCATCGTCATAGACTCCATGGATCATTCGGATCGGGCCTACTCGTCGGTCCTCTCATGTTGAAGATGATCCACCCGAGAGTCTGTGCATCGAACTCCCACCTCAACTAAAGCAACCAGGGCACCTAGTTCGCTGCACTAGATTTCGTAGAAGATGTAGAGAATGTAAATGGAATACTTTGTCTTTCATAGCCATAGGATTCTCAACTCATAAGACAAGAATGGCTTGAGGTAAGTAGAAGAAGATTTGAAGGAAAAAGCTAGTGAGAAAAATTGCATAAGGAAAGAGAATGGCTTCCTTAGCCCCCAAACTGAACCATACCTTTTCCATCATGAGTAAATCATATTGGAAAATGAAATATGTTTCAATAATTTACTTGGTGAGTCATGGGATGAAAACCCCACAAGTTTCATCTAAAGCCATGCTCAATTTTATGCAAAATACACCTCAAAATGAATAATCATTTAAACTAAAATGATAAATACAATTATGAGGTGTCTCTTCTAGAAGAATTTTTGAACAATTTACAAAAATTCCCCTCATCCGTATATAAACATACCCGTATCCGTATTCCGAAAAATACGAATACAAAAGAGACGAAAACTGTCCATCGGTATAATACTAGGATCTGGCTTAAACCAAAGCCCACTGGTATTATCTATCTGAATCATCATCCGTGTACTAGTACACTACGTGATTGAACCCTGTCGTAAAACCATACAACCTCTACATCTTTTTGCTCGATGCAGGGAAACCCTCTGTGTGGGACTCTAAAGACTCGACACTACGCTGGCAGTGGGTTTAACCACAGACCGCAAGCGGTACTAGCTGCACGTAATGGCCCCCAGGTATATGTCGATAAGAAGGCCGATGAGAATAACTCATCCGAACTCTTACTGAGCCTGACTGTGAAAATCTCCGTACAGTCCGGTCTGTTCGTCTAAGAGTATCGCATATCGGGCCTAGGGGGCGGTAATCGTCAGACCCCTAATAGTGCAATAAGTCGTGTAGGAGAGTAGCCCAAAACACCCTGAGAAACTACTGGAGTACCTACTAGTAAATCTCGCTTGCCTTGGCCCAGGACTTTGTGTAATGGTCTTCCGAACACAGCGCGATATCAACCCCTAATACCGGGAGAGACGAATCCTATCTAACCGCCACTGCCTCCAAGTGCATCGGGACTGCACCCAACTACTACCTGTTTTCACGACTCCTTTGAGCCGTGGTAGAGTAGTAATCAAAGTACAGTGGGAACACACTCGAGGCGAACTATCAGTGTCAAGTCAACATACTATGTTGTACTCATGTCACCTGGGAACTGCTACCCGACAATAGGTATAATACCCACCAGTAGTTCCCGACGAGTCATGTCCAGTGTACATATAACCTAATGAGCACCCGCATACTATCTCCAGTACGACGTACTAATGATTGTGGGACAGACTATCTCCCCTGCTGGGATGAGAAGCGTATACAATAGTCTACTCTGGAGTATCGATGCCCCGTCTCGATAATCCTACGACTAGGGACCTGTATAAGGATGTGCTTATAGACTAACCAGACCCCACTAGTGTGACTGCCATCACAACGCTGGTAATCAAGCAAAGATCCTAAGGGCTCTACCAATATGTATAAGCGATATGTTAAGCGAAACACATGCACATATTGAGGTAGAAACAAACCAGATAGCATACTACCATTTTGAGCAAGACTGTTACTACATCCGTGTATATCCCAAGCCTCCATTAAGTAATATACAAACCAGTATTATACAATAATGGCCTCTAGGGCATATATCACTAACATGGGGTTGTCCTACTTTTGTTAAAAAGTAGAATCCTGACAAGCTCGAGGCACGATTTATACTTTGCAAGTTCATAAGATACCTAATGCATTCGTAAGGGTATAGCTTCTACTGTTAGGAATATGTATACCCTGGAGGCCATTATTGTATGATATAGTGGATGCTTGGACATATATATAAAGGACTTTCTTACTCAACATGATAGTATGCTATCTGGTTGCTCTTTATCTTAACATGTACACTTGTATTATTATACTGTCTCTCTGATACATGTTGATAAAGCCCTTAGGATGTTTTCTTGAATACCCGGACTATGATGCGGATCATACTACTAGGACTTGTGTAGTCCACAAGCACATCCTTTAACTGTTCCTAGTCGAGGGAGTATCGAGACAGGGCATCGATATTCCAGAGTAGACTAGTGTGTACGTTTCTTGACCCGGTAGTGGGAGATGGTTGATCCCATAACCATTGGTGTTTGACATCAAAGATTGTACACAGGTGCTCATTAGAGAATGGGTACACCGAACAAGACTCGCCGAGAACTCCTAGATGGTACTATACCTATCGTCAGATAGCAGTTCTCTGGTTACACTGGTATAAGTTATTCTGTAGACCCCAGTTTGTCATAGTGTCTTGTGTGGTTCCCACTGTGATTTGATTTCCTCCCTTCCATGGCTCAAAGGAGTCATGCAAATAGGTGGATTTTGGGTACAGTCCCGAGTCACATGGAGGCAGTGAGCGATAGGAAGGGTTTCGTCTCTCCCGGTATAGGGAGATGATGTTGCGCTATGGTCGATTGGCTATAACAGAAAGTCCTTGGCTAGGGATGATGAGATTGACTGGTAAGTGTTATCAGTAGTTTCTCGAACCGTTATGAGCCACACATCGGCATGACTTATCAAGTTACTGGGGTCTGACGATTCCACCCCTAGACTCGATATGCGACATATCAGATGAAGAGACCGGACTGTACGGTAAGTGTTACTTATAGGCTTCACGGGAGTTTGGACAAGCTTGCTTGTTGATCTTCTATTCGCTCAATACATGGGTAGCCATTACATCCAGCTAGTACCGCTGACGGCTTGTGGGTAACTGGTGTGATCATTACCTACTGCTGGCGTATTGAAAAATCTTTAGAGTCCCACATAGAGGTTTCATAGTTCAAGCGAAACGAAGTAGGGCACATATGTTGATATGTGCGTGGGCCTGATTAAATACGAGTATGTGATACCGTATTCTAATCTGGCGATAAATGTTATCGGTCAGGTTATATGTGATGTAACTGGATTATTGAATCTAGTGTTGATTTGATAATATGATATACAGATAAATGATATTAGTCGGTTATATGTGATATAACCGGATTATTGAATCAAGTGTTGATTTAATAATATGATATATATTTATATTTGATATAATTATATATTAACTAATATTATTGCTCACTAATTATTTTCTTAATATATATTAATATATATATATATATATTTGATATATGTGTGTGTGTGTATATATATATATATATATATATATATATATATATATATATATATATATATATATATTATGAAGCATGGAATTTCTATTTTGTGAAAATAGAAAATGAGGAGGTATTTGAGGAATGCGTGAGGCATGGCTTTTTCTTTAGTTTTTTCTTTTGTTATCACTATTGAAGCATGGTTCTAATTTATTATTAGAAAATATTGGATGCTTCAATAAGTGAGTAGCAAATAATCTTCATAATTTTCTTAGCTCATTTGCATACACTCTCTTGTTCTCTCTATTTTCTACTTCTTCCTCCCCAAAGCCCTAACCCTCACATGAGTTGTGAACCTTAGGGCTTTAGTGAATTCTAAGTGAGCTAAAACCCTACTTCATCAAGCTACACTCAATTAGCAATTAAGTATAGGTTGTTTCCTTCATTAATAATAGATTAGTGAAGAGGTAGCTTGAATTAGAGAAGCTTCAAGGTGGATCATCTTCGACACAAAGATCGCGAAGCAAGCTCGTTTCTTATTCAAGTAGAGCCTAGAGGAGTCGTAGGGACTACTAGCCGGAGCTATAGAAGTGAAGGACTCGGACTACAAAGGTTGTAATTTCTTTCAATTAGCTTAGAAAGTTTTCGTATCATATGTTAAACCCTAATACTCTAGTTAGATTCTAGGTTAGTGTAGCTTAGCACCCCCAAAAATTTTTAAATTGCATGCTTAATGCTGGTATAAACCTTGTGCTGGTGCTAGGAAACACTTTCATGGTATCAGAGACAAGCTAGAGTATTAGACGGTGTAATTAGAATTAAAACAACTCCGAAACAGTCGAATCAAAACCTTTGTTTCTGTCGATTTTTAAATCGCTTCTAAATTTTTTTTAAACAGGTGCAGAATGTTACATATGATGTAACTAGAACACCAGAGAAAATCCAGGCCCAAACTCAGAAAATTGGCCGGCCAAAACATCAAAAAAACCGGGCTGGCCGGTTTTGTAGAAGAGTTAGGACTTGTATTTTGTTTGGTGTTCTGGGGTTTTGAATTTAGGGTTTCTGGTACTGTTTGTTTTTTGCCAGATTGCATGTGATGTTATCATTGTGTTAGAGCAATTCGGAGTGTTTCGTAGTCGCAATTTAACATTGTTTCGGGTTTAAGTTTGATATGTGATACAATATTTTGAATCTATATTAAATTAGTTTTGTGAAAACTAGTTTGTAATTTAAATCTAGCACTTTAGTTTCTTTTGAATGATTGCCACGGAGTTTTGATTCGGATCAAAACCCCATCGCAAATTTGTATAGTATGCGAAAACTCGCCGGATAACACTACTAGATAGCCATGCCCCATAGCCCCGACCAAGTGACTGTAGGAGAACCCCGTTGCTAAAAGCATCCACTCGGGTGCTCACGGCTATGGTGTTCCGCCTAAGTGCACTTCGTCGATGACATCGGCGGTACGGCCATCTACTAAAGTTCCCGACGAGCATTCGATCAGGTAGTCGGGAATCTTGTTGAATTACCCGACTAAGTTATTGAAAAGTGTTTTCGATTTGAGACTAAAATGCAAGGTTTATAGGGTTAGGCATGAAATTCGGAATATGAGATATTCTGGGTTTATGATGTCTAAGGTTAATGCGGATTCTAATTATTGTAGTTTTTCATTTCTTTTCTGCGATCGTAAGTGTAATATGTGGGGTAGCCCCGATCTCGTTGCTATATGTCAACGACATTCGGGATACACATATTTACTTACGTTGATGACATGTGATGTTATGTGTTGCTGTGATATATTATATTGGATCATCATGATTGAGTAGCCGGGTTTTTTTAGAGTTTTTGTATTTTCGTTCATGTAAAATTGTATGTAATATTCTTTTATTAAGACACTTCCGGGTTGAGGATGATATCACCATTTTTGTATATTATTTACTTTTCCGCATTAGGATACACCCAAGACGGGGAGCATAACTAACCAGGTTCTAGAGTCCAGTAGGAGACCATCTCGAGGAGTCAAGACCGGGTCTCCTAACTCTAGAATTGGCAGGGTTGCTTGCCGCTCTCATAGGGGTCTAAGGATGTGGGTTTGGCTATTCACCACGATCGTGGAATCCGTGTTTTTCATTATTGGCTTAATTTAAAATACGGACCTCCTAGTATATCCAATATTTCATATGTTTGCTTCTGCTGCTTGAGTTCTGTGATGTGATCATATAACTGCGTGAGACGAATGCTATATATATATATATATATATATATATAATAAACTTTGCTTATGTTTTGCACCCGCGCTAGTCCAGCCCCCGCTCTGCTGTTAGTTAAGTAACCTAACGGTGCATGACGGGGCCTCGTGGCGAATGCGGATGGCATAAGCGTACGTTCTATTTTCATTTCTTTTTTGTGATGTTTAGGAAACATAAACGATGGAACTTCATTAATGAGATTAATGAAATGAAAAGAAACCTAAAGATATTGTAGAATCAAAATTTTCAAAAAGGTAGCTCTAGTTAGCTTTGCATAGTGGTATTCCTTAATGAATATCCAGCACCTCATTCGATGAGGAAAGAGCCGAGATCCCTTCACCGGGAGTGACCTCTTTAGAAAAACTAGAAAATGCAACAACCCACTCAGTTTTGTTTTGATAACTTCTCTAGTTCTTGCTTTGCATAGTGATATTCCTTGATGAATATCCAGCACCTCTTCGATGAGGAAAGAGCCGAGATCTCTTCACTGGGAGTGACCTCTTTAGCAAAACTAGCAAAAGTAACAAGAAACACTCCTTTTCAAATCACTAGATTCTACAATGATATCAAGTTCATTACGATAAAGGTTTTCTTCAAAACCAGTCGTAACCCTCCGTCATTTCAGATAAGTGCTATTTAGTATTCGTGTTGCGTTTGTTGACAATAGCCAAGGCGTAATGTACGGTAGCTGATTAGTGCTTATCTGCAGCATGTGATGCGATTGGATTAGGGTAGTCGTACGGCTTTGTTGACCTTAGCCAAGGGTCGTACGGGTGGTTTTAATTCAATCACGAAATGACGTGTTGAACTTGGCTAGCGCTTATGATTTGTTGACCATAGCCAAGGTCATAAGTCGCTAGGAGTAAAAACAGATATTGGGAATTTCAAGTGTTGAAATTTGCAATGAGATTGCATACCTTCTATGAGATAGTTGGATCCCGATACCCACTGCGAGTAAGAGTTACTCCTGGGAGAGTTTTCCACTTTACAATTAGCTGATCCAGTAGGTGTCTAAGAAAGGTGTTAACAGGGTTATGCCCCTGCGGAAACAAGGTTATTTAATTAGTTTCATGCGGAAGTATAGGGAGACTCTCTCAGAGTACCAATACCTGCCTGGCTGACCGATTGGCGAACATGTAGAGTGTAATTAATCCCGGCTAATCTTACCTTTTAGGGAATGGAGCAATTATTGCAGCCAAAGTATTTGGCGAATATCACCTTATATTACCAAATGGTAATACACTGATTCTGAACGACTGTTATTACGTACCAAAAATGATGTGCAATATTATATCAGTTTCGTTATTACATAAAGAAGGATATAACTTTGTATTGGAGGAAAATGTTATGAATATTTTTCTAAATCAAGTGTTGATTGGGTTTGGTACATTATGTAATGGTATATACGTTCTAAATCAAACTACAGTTCTAAACATACAGAACACACACAAGAGGAAAAGTTCGGAAATGAACGAATTTTTCTTGTGGTATTGTAGACTAGGTCATATCAATGCGACAAGACTAGCTAAGTTACATAAAAATGGATATTTGAATCAGTTCGAATTTACATCTTATGAAACTTGCGGGTCATGTCTCAAAGTCAAAATGACCAAAACTCCATTTACAGGACAAGGAGAAAGAGCTACTGAACTCTTGGGACTGATACATAGTGATGTATGTGGTCCTATGTCTACACATGCCAGGAATGGTTTCTCGTACTTCATTACATTCACCGATGATCTCTCAAGATACGGACATGTGTTCCTGATGAAACACAAATCTGAATCTTTTAAGAAATTCAAGGAATATAAGTGCGAAGTAGAGAACCAGACGGGTAAAAGTATTAAAGTCCTCCGATCTGATCGGGGAGGAGAATACTTGAGCACGGAATTCCGAGACTACTTAAAAGAGAATGGGATTCTCTCTCAGCTTACTCCTCCGTATACACCACAGCACAACGGAGTATCGGAGCGGAGGAATCACACCCTATTAGATATGGTGCGCTCTATGATGAGTACTGCTGAGTTACCTATATCCTTTTGGGGTTAATTGAATCAAGTTCCATCAAAATCTATGCCTAAAACACCATATGAGATATGGAGTGGAAAGAGACCATATCTTAAACGAGTTAAGATATGGGGTTGTCCGTCCTATATTAAAAAACAAAATCCGGACAAACTCGAGGCACAATCAGTTCTTTGCCAGTTTGTGGGATATCCAAAGATTTCACATGAATATATGTTCTACCACACTGAGAAACAAAAGGTGTTTGTTTCTCAATATGCCATCTTTTTAGAAAAGGAATTTCTTATGAAAGAAATTAGTGGTAATAAGGTAGAGCTGGAAGAAGTTCCAGCTACACAAACTACAACTGATGATTTGATAGAACTGGAGGATCCAATAGTTTCCGAAAAACCTCAGCCACTCCGCAGATCTAGTAGGGTTTCTCATCTACCTGAGAGATACTACGGTTTTCTCATAGACGGTGGGAGCGAGGATTGCATCATGGAAGATAATGACCCAACTAGTTTCGAGCAGGTCATCACAAGTGAGGACTCTGTGAAATGGCTGGATGCTATGCGATCTGAGATAGAATCCATGTACACCAACAAAGTATGTGAAAGTGTTTGTTAGCACCACCACTGGGTTTTACTAGCATCAAGCATGCCATTTTAAAAAAATTTCGGGGTGCTAATCAACACTAACCAAGATCTTAAACTAGATGATTAGGGTTTAACTATGATATCATAAAAACTAGCTAAGAGAAAGGTGGTTACAGCCTTTGTAGACCGTGTCCATCTCTTCTCAAGCTCCGTGTAGTAGTCCACGCGACTCCACTAGGCTCCACTTGAAGGTTGAACTAACTTTCTTCAATGACCTTCGTGTCGAAGATGATCCACCTGAAGTCCGCTAATCCAAGTTACATCTTCACTAAACTCTTTAGTTAAGGAAACACACTACACCAAAGTGCTAATCTAGTGTAGAATGGTGAAGTAGGGATGTTGTTTGCTCACTAGGGATCTCACAAGATCAAGAGATCACAAATCATATGAGGGATTGAGCTTGGAGGTGGAGGTGAAGAAGATGGAGAGAGCTAGAGAGCAAGGAGCTCAAGTGAGGAAAATGAACAAGTGTTCAAACATCAAGTGAAAAAATGAAGTGAAGAATGGTTTATATCTTTTTTCAATAATTGAAGCATCCATTTAGAACTATAATCAAATGAAACCATACTTCAATAGTGAGTCAAGACCAATATAATAATCATCAAAGCCATGCTTCACCCATTCCGCCAAAGTCTCCCCATTTTCCACATCATCATTTCTATTTTCACAAAATAGAAAATCCTTCCATGCTTCATATAATATATATATATATATATATATATATATATATATAAAGATAAGAAATAATATTAGTCAATATATAATTATATCAAATATAAATATATATCATATTATTAAATCAACACTTGATTTAATAATCTGGTTATATCACATATAACCGATTAATATCATTTATCTGTATATCGCATTATCAAATCAACACTTGATTCAATAATCCGGTTATATCACATATTACCTAACTGATATCAAATAACCGCCAGATTAGTATACGGTATCACATACTTGTATTTAATCATGCCCCCCCGCACATATCAGCATATGTGCCCTACTTTGTTTCGCTTGAACTAGGAAACTTCTGTGTGGGACTCTAAATACTCGTAAATACGCCAGCAGTAGGTAATGATCACACCGGTTACCCACAAGCCGTCAGCGGTACTAACTGGGCGTAACGGCTACCCAGGTATTGAGCGATTAGAAGATCAACAAGCAAGCTTGTCCAAACTCCCATGAAGCCTATAAGTAACATTTACCGTACAGTCCGGTCTCTTCGTATGATATGTCACATATCGAGTCTGGGGGTGGAATCGTCAGACCCCAATAACTTGATAAGTCATGCCGATGTGTGTGGCCTATAACAGTACGAGAAACTACTGATAACTCATACCAGCAAATCTCATCAACAGCCCAGACCAGAGACTTCCTGTTATAGCCATTCGAGCATAGCACAACATCAACTCCCTATTCCCGGAGAGACGAAACCCCTCCTATCGCTTATTGCCTCCATATGACTCGGGACTGTACCCAAAATCCACCTGTTTGCGCGACTGCTTTGACCCATGGTAGGGAGGAAATCAAAGCACAGTAGGAACCACACAAGACTCTATGATGATCTCGGGTCTACAGACTAACATGTACCAGTGTCACCAGAGAACTGCTATCTGACGATTGGTATATTACCATCTAGGAGTTCTTGGCGACTCCTGTTCGGTGTACCCATTCTCTAATGAGCACCTATGTACAATTTTTGATCTCAAACACCAATGGATATGGGATCAACCATCGCCCCCATACAGGGTCAAGAAACGTACACACTAATCAACTCTGGAATATCGATGCCTTGTATCGATATTCTCTCAACTAGGAACAATTGAAGGATGTGCTTGTGGACTACCCAGGTCCCAGTAGTATGATCTGCATCATAACCTTGATAGTCAAGCCAACATCCTAAGGGCTTTATCAATATGTATATGAGAGACGGTATAATAATACTAGTGAACATGTTAAGATAAAGGAAACCATATAGCATACTATCATGTCGAGCAAGAAAGTCCACTATATATAATCCAAGAATCCACTATATCATACAATAATGGCCTCTAGGGCATACATATTCCTAACAATCTCCCACTTGCACTAAAGCCAGTTGTTGTAGTATCTCATACCCAACATCCCAAAAAGTCTCTCGTATTGTATCTAGGGAGGGGCCTTCGTGAGTGGATTCGCTTTGTTATCCTTCGTGTCAACTTTCCTGACCTCGATCTCCCAGCGATCTACTATCAGCCTGATCAGGTGATACCGCTTAAGAATATGTTTGGATCACTGATGGGACCGGGATTCCTTGGCCAAAGACACAGCTCCATTGTTATCACAATACATAGGTATTGGATGCTCAATGGATGGAACCACACCAAGTTCATCTGATGAACATCTTCATCCAGACAGCCTCTTTGGCAGCATCATTGGCAGCGATATTGTTCACCACCGAAAACGGAGACGAACCGGGATGGATCATCTTGCCTGAATTTGAGAGCAGATGCTATTTAGGTTTATCCTTCCACCTCTCCGAAGATACCAAGTTGATTTATGGCACCGTATATCAGAGGTTTGGACGGATGCGGCCGTTGTAGAAGACTTCGTCAGATTCCCCCTTGTTTGTGAGGGGGTTTTGATTGTGGGGACGCTCTTCCCTGCAGGTGCAAGCCCCTGCAGTTAATTACATTATCACATCGCGATAACCACTTTCTCCTACTCCAGAAGTTCACTTCGTGTCGTGTGTGTTTGTTTTATTTTTGGTTGCTCATGGATTGTATACGGAGACTAATTTATGTTGTCGCCCGTAGGGCGTGGATTAGTCTAAATCCGTATATCTTAGATTTGGGTTTGTATTGATTTAATGTTCGTTGATCTGTTTTGAGATCAAGATCGACTTAAATGTATACGAGCAGTTGGGGGCTCGGTTGGTTTTTTGTTAAGGATGCATTAGTCCAATTCGAGACTAAGATCTACTTAACAGGGTGTTAGGATCATTTTTCTTTCAGATCCAACAAGAGAGCACTTGGGTTCTGTTGTTTTAGTTTAAGGACGTTTCGGTCCCTTATCGCTATTTTGGAGGCGAAGTTGTAGTTTGAGGCATTTCGGTCTATAGATCACCATTTTTGAGGTGAAGTTGTAGTTTAAGGACGTCACCGTCCGTTGTCGCCATTTTGGAGACAAAATTTAGTTTGAGGACATCTCGGTCTGTAGATCACCATTTTTGAGGTGAGGTTATAGTTTAAGGACATTTCGGTCCGTTGTCGCCATTTTAGAGGCAACGTTTAGTTTAAGGACATTTCGGTCTGTAGATCACCATTTTTGAGGTGATGTTTAGTTTAAGGACGTCACTGTCTGTTGTTCATCTTGCGCGCACGTGTGTTTGTTACGTGACGGGATGAGCAACGATGATATGAGATGCACCCAGTTTAAGGTGTGGTTTGATCTGGGGTGTGCATGTCGGTTTGGGAAGTGCACCAAAAAGCAGTTGGTTGTCGGGACCCGCCACCTCTCTGAAGATGTTGAGGAATTACAACGTCATGTATCAGAGGCATAAAGATATGTACCCTTGAACCAATTCCCGTGTTTAAGGGAAAATGGATTAATGGTAAACCCGGGAATCATTATTCGTATTTTGAGACTAAGATTTCATCAGGGGAATGTGGGATGAATATCATTTTGGGATATCATCCGTTGGAAGATCGATAGCCGTATTTGGGACTAAGATCAGTTTGGGAAGTAGTGAACCCACGAGATCGGTTGATCTGGGTTAGGGACCTAGCCAATTTGGGCTTGGTCCGCTTAGTTTTCTTTTTATTTGAAAAGAAGTGCTAAGCACTTATTTGGGCTCAGTCCCTTTTGTTGTGAAAAAGGGCTGAGCACTTATGTAAGTTCTGACGCTCACACTTTACTCTTTATTTGTCTCTATATGGAGTGCTGAGCACTCTTTATGGCGCCCACGTGCGAAACACGTGAGGCGCTAGGCACTGCCTGATGAGTGTCAAGCGCTTTTATGTTCTGTGGCGTACACGTGATGGACACATGAGGCGCTGGGCTCTAGGCGCCGCACCACTGAGTGCTAAGCACTCCTTTATTTTGTAGCACCCATGTGAGGGGCACGTGGGACGCTGGGCGCAGCTGAGCGCCAGTCACCGAGTGCTAAGCACTCCTTATTTTGTGGCGCCCACGTGAGGAGCACGTGAGGCGCTGGGCGCTGATTTTTCCTTGTATATTTTGTTCTGAGGAGTTCAATTTCCTTTTTCTTTTCTGAATCTTTGATCTCCAAGAAAAAGTTCGTCCCGATGAGAATTAAATTCTCAACTTGTGGGAGACATGTCTTGTGGATCTCAGATCCAGAGAAAGAACTAAGTTCTTCTTTTAAAATGGGTTAAACCCTTCAATAGGTAAACGAGATGCTTTGATCTCTCTTCTTTTATTTACCTAAAGCTTTTTTTCTTAGCAGGGAGATCTTCTTCTTTCTTCTTTTTTTTTGAAGCTTTCTGCTTTGTTTTTTCAGAGCTTATGGGGGGGGGGGGGTTCCTCCTTCTCAGACTTGAAATCTTGGGTCATTTATATAGTAGAGACAAGTTTGTTGATTAGTTGATGAAACTCTCATTAAGAGATCATAATTGATTTTGGGGATTTTACCCACCATTGGATCTTTGATCTAGGGGCTTCATATTTTTCTTGTTTTTAACAAGATTAGGGAAATATTTTCCCATACAGAATTTATTCTGTAGATTGGTGATTCTTTAATCACCATTGCAGTTTTAATCCAACGGTACTCTGTTTTACAGAGGGCAATCTTTTTTGTTTAGAAAGATTTGAGGAATATTTCCTCAACAGAATTTAATTCTGCATTCTGATGATTTATCATCTCCGTTGGATCTTTGATCCAACGGCTCTTCTTAACAGAGAGTAGAATTTAATTCTACAAGGCGTCGACACTCACGTGCTGTGCACATGGCCGCTGTTTAAGGTTTTAATTCTTTCATGTGCTTTGCACATTGGCGCCCACGTGAGAAGCACGTGCGTCGCAAGTAAGAGTTTTTAACTTTGGCGTTGGCGCCCTTGTGGAAGGAACGTGAGGCGCTGCCTCTTGAGTTTTGAATAGAGCTTTGCTCTTTTATTATGGGAAACAAATGCCCCCCCCCCACCGTTGCGCTCACGTGGCTCACACGTGAGTGCAGCGGTGGCACCTTTTCCACCGTTGGATTTTCTTAGAAGTTAAACTGTCTTCCTGTGACTATAAATAGGGCCTTTGACCCTTGAGAGGACTGCCATTCATCTTCCCTAACCTTCTTCTTTCTAAGAATTTAATTCTCTTTCCTGAGCTTAGATCTCTGCCTAAGGAAACTCTTTTAGAGTTAAATCTCGATCAAAAATTTGGTAAGGATTATGACCAAATTCTTGAGGGAATCACCTCATGTTCTAGGGTTTTAACCCATTAAGAGAGCTTTGCTCTTCTTTTGTAGTGATTAGATCGTAGATCTTAAAAAAAGTCTTTAGGGTTTCTTCACCCGTTAATCAGAGCTTTGCTATTCCTTTAGAAAGATCTTTTAGAGTTCTAAGATTTTTCTTGCAGATCTTGAAGATCTTTGGGATTTTACCCTGTTAGAAAGCTTTGCTTTTGAGGATTCTGGGATGTTATCCCATTGTTCTATAGAGCATGGCTCTAAAAAAAATTTAGGGAATTTTATTCCCCTTTTAATTTTCTTGACAGATGTGAAATCTGTTTGCAGAGCACAGCTGTCGAGGGAGTTTAACTCCTGAGTCCAATGATGCTTTCTCATTAGATGAGAATCCTTTTGGATTCTATGAGTGACTGCCTCATCATTGATGGGGCATTACCTTAATTTTGTGGACCACCCTTGTCCCTTTATTTTGCACTACAGTACAGTACAATTTTTAAGTACCAAAGAGTGTTAGAGTCCTGAACATAGTGTCGATAGCGAACCCTTCTCCCTTTTTGTGCAGGTACTATGGCTTCCGATTCCTCTTTTCCCTTCATACGTTCGGAAAGCACTTTTGCCGATGCACCTGTGGATCGGGAAGTTTTCGTGCTTATTAAGGACCATGACCCAGAGCAAAAATCTCTTCACCTGTGGGGGTCATGGTATAGTCAGATTATCCAGGGTCGGCGCAGTTTTTCTTGTGCAGCGCCTTCGGAGCCGATCCCAGCTATTCACTATGCTGACCCGCCTCAAATGAATTATGCCGTAGAAGAGGTCAACTGGACCTTGGAAGGTCGTATTCAGCCGTCCATGGCATCGATACCCGTATAGCTACCGATGGCCTTGGACATTTTGGGACGAGGCATATGTCAAGGAGAGTCATGCCCTTGGGGACAAGTTTATATGATAGGATTGACGCCCCGTCATTCGGACGGCTACCTACAGTGGGCCCGGTATATCCTATCAGCCAATAAGTCGCTGCTGTTGAAGGCCGGGTTGTACCCCGCAATCTATGTGTCTCTCTTGTATTACCACGCTCCCCATGTGTGATGGATCAAGTCATTTTTGGAACAATGGAATATCCCGACCAATACCTTTCTTTTATCGAACCGGGAGGTCTCGATTTCCTTGGAGGAGTTTGCGGAGATTTCCGGCTTACCCATCAGAGGGGAACACTACGAGGAGATACTTCCCCCCGATGAGTACATCTTTGCCACTTAGTCGGTGGTAATGGGCCTGACCCCAGAGAACTCCGTTCAACATCAGTTCCCCAACTTGATCAAGATGTTGAACATATATGAGAATCTATTCCTGGAGTCTGGCAGGCATGGGGTTAGCTTCGCGGATTTTATCGCTCGTTTTCTTCGTCCGGAAGTTCTGTCTAAGCAGGCCGCGAAATTCGCTAAGCTCGACGACCCGTTCGGGTTTAGTCTAGATAACTTGTCGACGGCGGAAGCGAATCTAAAGAATTTCTTTATTCCGGACACTCCAGTTGTCCCCTTCGCGGAGATCGTTGCCCCGGGTGTTGACGAAGAGTCGTTCTTTTTAGGGTTCATTTGGTTGTGGCTGAGTTGGTTCGCGCTTCCCATGCACCTCCGCTATATGAGGTCATCTGTCTTATATCCGGCCCATCGCATTGTCGCGGGGACGCGCGTGGCCGTTGGGATCGCTGGGTTAGCTCATCTATACCACGGCCTGAGTTTAGCAGCTGACACTACTCAGCCGGGGGTAAAGCCCGTGCATCTCCCATTGCATTACTTTACATGATGGATTGAGATGCACGTGCTGGGTGCCTTTGGCGTTCACAAACGACCCCAGTTCTACGAAAGATACAACTTCCCCCGGGTCATGTACCTAGTTGACGCTTTCGCTCCAGACCCGTCACAACGAGAGGCTCAGAGATTGCTCCTTCAGCCACGCATGGTTGGGGACAGTATAACCTTTGTCCATAGAGTCTTGACTATCGGCAAAGAATCTACTAAGGTGGTGCAACCGTTGCATGACACTTTCAAAGATGGGGTTTCCACGTTGAGGGCTCGGGAAGCTATGCACCTATATTCTATCCGGCCGGGCTTCCTAGTATTTAGACAGAACGCCTCGGTACTGTTTATAAGGTACAACTCAAACCGCTTTGCTCAACAGTTGGGTTATAATCAGGGTGTTCCTCTCGAGGCGTTCTTAATCGAGCCGGCTGCTATGGAGGAGGGTATTCGCAGCGCGCTGCACCATTTTATGTGATTAAATACGGGGTCCCATTTTCTCGTCAGCGAGCCGAGCTATGTACCGAAAGCATCGAACGCTTACGTGGCGTAGTACCAGCATGTGACGGATGCTGTTATCAGGGAGGAAAGGCAGCTGTTACTCGATCACAAAGATGTCGTCCCAGCCGGTAATCCAGCGGTCCCTTTGAAGCGACGGACCACCGTTCCTCCTTTTTTAAGAGAAATTACTACAGCTGTGGTCCCACGAGCTTTCCCTGAGAAGCTTCAGTCAGATGTTCCCACAACTGCGGTAGCCGTGGAGTCTCCAAACTCTGGCATCGGTTCAGAGATCGGAACCCGCCGTCCGAAAAGGCCTGTCAAGCGAAAGCTCTTGTAACAACCCTAATTTTCCTTTACAACCTGAGCACAAGACATAGGTAATTAATTAGCTATTTAAATACAAGAAAGAACTTGTAGCTCATTGGAAATAACTTGCACTGCTGAACCAAGCCACCAGAGTTCAAATCCCATACCCCCACATTATTTTTAATATTATTTTGTTTTCAATTTTTTAGAAGTCCAACAGTCAACACGTGATAACTCCCAAAATTTTCACTACACATGAAAAACTAAATATACCAGAGGCTAAATCAGGCGACCCCACACCTAACCATCCCCCGACTCGGCCCGACTCGGATGACACGGCCGGCAGATCGGCCGACTCGGGCCGGCACCGCCGGCCGGACTCGGTCGGACGGCCGAGTCCCCAACAGGAAAAATGTGACACTTGGCATTCTCTACCCCACTGCACATATCAATTCCCCAGATCGTTTCCAGAGAGCTCTTAATACTCCATTTACTCCATTTTATTACAATTTATCACATTATTTTTACATTTTTTCAATTTAACTCTTCATCTACCCTAACCCAAGCCTAACCCTATAAATACCACCCCTACACTCTACCCCCTCACCCTAAAACTCTGAGAAAACTCTCAAGAAATCATTAGAAACATTGTGTACTTTGAAAACGAGCAAGAAGCGAAGTTACGGCGAATTTTCCGGCAAACTTCCGACGACCATCCTAGGATCTCCCGGCGATGAAACGACGCACCGGCGACTCCTCCCGATCAATCTCCCTCTCTTTGTTGTCCTAAACCCATTAGTCCCCATTTCTATCTTTCTTTTCTTTCTAAAAAATACGGAATTACAAAACCCGACGGAATCGAAACAAATCCGATATTCCGATTCGGTTTCTTTATAAAACTTCACTTTTCTTTAATACAATTATGCTTAAACCAATTAATGTTGACTATTAAACACTAATAAACCATATTGATCAAGTTTCAAATCATAAAAATAATTGCTATTTCATTTTACCGTATTTTTCATTTAAATACCATATAGGTTTAATTCTACATTTAACATCACAAAACTTGCTATACCTTTAAGTAGATCATGAGGTAATGACCTACCTCCTCACACACTCATATGCAACATAGCATAATACCCTTGGGAATATAGAATACGGGAAAACGACATCATTGCAAATAAATCCCATTTACTTAATAAACCCGTTTTCTAAAGGATTTAGTATTTATACAATCTTTGCAAAGCGCCGCTACAACCCATTTTGGGTAACCCGTTTGGGATGGTGCGGATTATCGCACATCCTCGGGCTTAGTAGTGCGAGATTCAGACCTCCGCAAGGAGCATTCGGTCTAGAAAAATTTAAAATACGACATCTTTAGAAAATGAGATTTTTAGAATATAAAAAATATATTAAAATAATTTTTGTATAAATATATGTATATTTATCATTAAAATACCTATTTTGTTATGATATAAATATTCCGCCTTTTTCTAAAAATCACAAGAATCAATTTTACACTAAAATACCTTGAATTCCATACAATACCAATATTATAAATAAATACCATTTATTATGAAATTAGGATATTCTCATTAGAATTGTCACAAATATAAAATCTATATTTATTACAACTCTAAAGAACATAATAAATACTTGGGGTGTATTTTGAAAACTATACAAAGTATTTTTACGTAAAACCCTCTCAAGTTCTATAATTTACCCTAAGGACCCTAGTAAATATAGGTTTAAGCGGAACCAATCTCTTGAGCCTCAGGGAGCCGGAGAAGTGGGTGCTTGCCTATCTAATGTAGACAACTTAACAACGGTGTTATCAATACGGTAATCGTTTTTGAAAAAAACACAAATCCTGCCGCCCATGTGCAGCGGTTACCGATAACATCAAAAAAATCAGGACTTCAATTTACTTTTCTAATTGTCTGACTCAGTTTGAGTCTCATTATAATCTGACTTGAATATGATTCAAGTACAATCTACAATCTTCAATATTACAATTTAACATGAATCCATGAATCCATATATTCAATCTATCAATCTATACAACTTGATTGAACTGAACCATGGATGTACATGATTATACAGTTACATCCATGCTTCTACAGTTACATACACGATTCTACGGTTACATCTGTTTACTGATATCATGGTTTCGGTCAGTCATCCAATTATACAATCAATACAATTTACAATACAATACAATACAATACAATCAAGACATCGCGGGGTTTAAGAGGTAGATTGGTACGAAAGGTGTTAAAAGTGGCACGAGACAGTAAGATTAAGACACCTAACCTATATTCCGTTGTTGTTGTACCTTGGCTTAACGGTTCCTTCTACATTCCGTTTGCCCTGGTCTCTAGCATATAGAGACCCCTCTCGTATACACTGGCATCCTTCTTTACCAAGCTACAAATAACAACGTTAACACAACATTATAAAAATATAATACAACTTTAAAAGATACCTCTTATTCTTTCTATTTCTCCCTTACCTTTGGGACTTAGCGAGCGACCTGTTCGCTGACGACATTCTCATTCTTTCTTCTTTAAATGTCGTCAGGTGATCTTGACACTTCAGAGATCGAGCCTACTGCTGAAGACTTGGACCAGTTCAGTGAAGACCCCGAGCTCTAGTCATTGTACACTTTCCATTCCGAACTTTTCATTTCTGCTATGCCATTGTTTAGGCATTGCTTTATTTCAGTTGTATTTACTTTCCATGCATTGTACAGAAAGAATGTGAATAAATAAAGTTGCTTTTTTTTATTATATCTTGTCTCTTATGCTTTATTTTATATTGCTTAGATACGCTTAGCGTATTTACTTCACAGTAAATACGTAGCGGCATCGTCGCGTCCCCTTCGCCGTACACCGGGAAGCGGGGCGTGACAGGTTTTGTTGGTGGCCCATGCAGGTCAGAGCTGTATGAAATCCTATCATGCAGTTCTATTCTGCGTGAACAAACCTAAGCAATATAACACAAGAACCAGCAATTAAAACATTCTTTACAATCATGTTCCTTGAATCTTATCATTTCATATTCTTTGAATCATATACTTTGAATCTGTCCTAACCCAAAATTCCCTCACCTCTTTTACAATCTTACCAAAACCTTCGAATCCTTTCATTCCTTCACACATTTTTCATACACTATCAAGTACTTCTAACACCTTGTAACACCTTAGCAGCCATAGAAGCCAAGACAGTTGACCAAGGTAACACTAGTAATTCACTTTCACATTCTCAAACCTTTGCACCACCTTGTTATTATTTTTTCATACACTGTCATTGCTTCAGTCACTAAACTTTCTTGAATCGGTTACACTTTCCTTTTACAAATTTCGAGCACAAAATTTTTATAAGGAGGGTAGAATGTAACAAGCCTAATTTTCCTATTCAACTTTCTTTAAAAATTATTTTTCAAAATCCATAAAGGGGTATTTATTGCCTGAGCACAAGACATAAGTAATTAATTAGCTATTTAATTACAAGAAAGAACTTGTAGCTCATTGGTAATACATTGCACTGCTGAACCAAGCCACCAGAGTTCAAATCCCATACCCCATATTATTTTTAATATTATTTTGTTTTAAATTTTTTAGAAGTCCAACAGTCAACACGTGATAACTCCCAAAATTTTCACTACACATGAAAAACTAAATATACCAGAGGCTACATCAGGCAACCCCCCACCTACCCATCCCCCGACTCGGCCGAGTCGGCCGGCGGACTCGGCCCGACTCAGGCCAGCGCCGCCGGCCGGACTCGGTCGGACGGCCGAGTCCCCAACAGGAAAATTGTGACACTTGGCATTCTATACCCCCCTGCACACTTCAATTCCCCAGATCGTTTCCAGAGAGCTCTTAATACCCCATTTACTCCATTTTATTACAATTTATCACATTATTTTTACATTTTTTTCAATTTAACTCTTCATCTACCCTAACCCTTTCCTAACCCTATAAATATCACCCCTACACTCTACCCCCTCACCCCTAAACTCTGAGCCAACTCTCAAGAAATCATTAGAAATCTTGTGTACTTTGAAAACGAGCAAGAAGCGAAGCTACGGCGAATTTTCCGGCAAACTTCCAACGACCATCATAGGAGCTCCCGGCGACGAAACGACGCACCGGAGACTCCTCCCGATCAATATACCTCTCTTTGTTGTCCTAAACCCGCAAGTCCCCATTTCTATCTTTCTTTTCTTTCTAAAAAATACGGAATTACAAAACCCGACGGAATCGAAACAAATCCGATATTCCGATTCGGTTTCTTTATAAAACTTCACTTTTCTTTAATACAATTATGCTTAAACCAATTCATGTTTACTATTAAACACTAATCAACCATATTGATCAAGTTTCATATCATAAAAATAATTGCTATTTCATTTTACCGTATTTTTCATTTAAATACCATATAGTTTCAATTCTACATTTAACATCACAAAACTTGCTATACTTTTAAGTAGATCACGAGGTAATGACCTACCTCCTCACACACTCATATGAAACATAGCACAATACCCTTGGGAATATAGAATACGGGAAAACGACATCATTGCAAATAAATACCATTTACTTAATAAAACCGTTTTCTAAAGGATTTAGTATTTATACAATCTTTGCAAAGCGCCGCTACAACCCATTTTGGGGAACCCGTTCGGGATGGTGCGGATTATCGCACATCCTCAGGCTTAGTCGTGCGAGATTCAGACCTCCGCAAGGAGCATTCGGTCTCGAAAGATTTATAATACGACATCTTAAGAAAATAAGATTTTTAGAATATAAAATATATATTAAAATTATTTTTGTATAAATATATGTATATTTATCATTAAAATACCTATTTTGTTATGATATAAATATTCCACCTTTTTCTAAAAATCACAAGAATCAATTTTACACTAAAATACCATGAATTCCATACAATACCAATATTACAAATAAATACCATTTATTATGAAATTAGGATATTCTCATTAGAATTGTCACAAATATAAAATCTATATTTATCACAACTCTAAAGACGATAATAAATACTTGGGGTGTATTTTGAAAACTATACAAAGTATTTTTACGTAAAAAACCCTCAAGTTCTATAATTTACCCTAAGGACCCTAGTAAATATAGGTTTAAGCGAGACCAATCTCTTGAGTCTCAGGGAGCCGGAGAAGTGGGTGCTTGCCTATCTAAGATAGACAACTTAACAACGGTGTTATCAATACGGTAATCGTCTTTGAAAAAGACACAAATCCTGCCGCCCATGTGCAGCGGTTACCGATAACATCAAAACAATCAGGACTTCAATTTACTTTTCTAATTGTCTGACTCAGTTTGAGTCTCATTATAATCTGAATTGAATATGATTCAAGTACAATCTACAATCTACAATCAACAATCTACAATCTTCAATATTACAATTTAACATGAATCCATGAATCCATATATTCAATCTATCAATCTATACAACTTGACTGAACCGAACCATGTGTAAGTCCATGCCACGCACCCCACGAACTTGCGGGGAGGCGGAATATATGAAAAACGACCAGGGGCCTGTATAGGATGTTGCTTATAGACTACCCATCCCCCACTAGTGTGACTGCCATCACAACGCTGGTAATCAAGCAAAGATCCTATGGGCTCTACTAATATGTATAGGTGATACGTTACAAAAAACATATGCACATATTAAAGTAGACACAAACCAAGTAGCATACTACCATATTTAGCAAGATTGTATATACAACTGTGAATATCCCAAGCTTCCATTAAGTAATATACATACAAGTATGATACAATAATGGCCCCTAGGGCATATAAACTAACAATCTCCCACTTGCACTAGGGCCATGAGCTGGCATATCGTAGACCTATCATCTCAAATAGCCTCTCGAACTGCGTCTGAGGAAGGGCCTTTGTGAATGGATCAGCAATGTTATTCTCTGTCTCTACTCTTTTCACCTCGATCTCCCGGCGATCTACGATCTCCCTGATCAGGTGGTACCGCCTTAAGATGTGTCTGGACTTCCGATGGGACCTGGGTTCCTTTGTTAAAGCTATAGCGCCGTTGTTGTCACAATACATAGGTATTGGATCAACACTGGTAGGAACCACCTGAAGTTCTGTGAGGAACTTCTTCATCCAGACTGCTTCTTTTGCGGCATCGCAAGCAGCTATGTACTCCGCTTCCATTGTTGAGTCAGCAATGGTCTCCTGCTTGGAACTTTTCCAACAGACCGCACCTCCATTGAGGGTAAAGACATAACTCGACATGGATTTGGAGTCATCCTTGTCACTCTGGAAGCCGGAGTCGGCAAAGGCCTCCATCTGGAGGTCTTTTCCGCCATATACCAAGAACATCTCCTTCGTCCTCCTCAGGTACTTGAGAATGTTCTTTACTGCTATCCAGTGCTTCTCCCCTGGGTTTGCCTGATACCGGCTTACAACGCTCAATGCGTATGCTACATCTGGTCTGGTACATAACATCGCATACATTATAGAGCCTACCGTAGAAGCGTAGGGTATAATCGACATGCGATCCCTTTCTAAATCAGTCTTGGGAGACATCTCTTTGGAGAGGGTGATTCCGTGACAAGCCGGTAGGTTACCGTGCTTAGAATCATCCATACTGAATCTCTTCACTATGGTGTCTAAGTACCTGGACTGCGAAAGTCCCAACATCCTCTTTGATCTATCACGATAGATCCGGATTCCTAGAATGTACGTGGCATCACCCAGGTCTTTCATGGAGAATTTGTGTGATAAGAATCTTTTGACTGACTGTAACATAGGAATATCATTTCCTATTAGGAGAATGTCATCCACGTACAAGACGAGGAATACTACAGCTCTCCCTATAATCTTACTGTATATGCATGGTTCATCTGGATTTTTTATGAAGTCAAATTCTTTGACAGCGTCATCAAAACAGATGTTCCAACTCCGCGATGCTTGCTTTAGTCCATAAATGGACTTAAGCAACTTGCATACCTTACCGCTGCTTGAATGAATCCCTCTGGCAGATCCATATAGACGCTTTCTTCCAAATTACCATTTAGAAAGGCCGTCTTTACGTCCATATGCCAGATCTCATAATCGTGAAAGGCAGCAATAGCAAGAAGGACCCGAATAGATTTAAGCATAGCCACTGGAGAAAAGGTTTCGTCATAGTCCAAACCAGGTCTTTGACGGAAACCCTTTGCAACAAGTCTAGCCTTATAGGTTTCAACCTGTCTATTTACACCAATCTTCTTTTTGAAGATCCATTTGCATCCTACGGGTTTTACCCCATCTGGAGCAATGTCCAAAGTCCATACTTTGTTAGTGTACATGGACTCCATTTCGGTCCGCATTGCATCCAGCCATTTTACTGAGTCACCGCTCTGAATGGCTTGCTGGAAGCTAGTAGGCTCATCATAGTCAATAGTGCAATCCTCTCTATCCCCGTCTATGAGAAAACCATAGTATCTCTCGGGCGGATGAGATTGCCTACTACTCCTTCGGAGTGGCTTCGGGATTTCCGGTTCTTCTGAAACTTCTTGTTCTACCAAGGTTTCAGTAATAGCTTATGGTTCTGGAATTTCTTCCAGTTCTATTGCGTCCCCACTCTTCTAATTTTCTAAAAACTCAGTTTCCAAGAAGCAGGCATGAAGAGAAACAAAGACCTTTTGTTCCTCCGCGTAATAGAAATAATATCCCTTGGAGTTCTTTGGATATCCCACAAATTTGCATTTTACTGAGCGTGCTTCGAGCTTGTCCGCATGCTGCTTCTTTACAAAAGCTGGACATCCCCATGTCTTAAGATACTTAAGACAAGGTTTCTTCCCACTCCACATCTGATATGGTGTGGTAGGCACAATCTTGGTTGGAACTCGGTTCAAAAGATATGCAGCTGATTCTAGTGCATATCCCCAGAATGATCACGGCAACTCAGCGTTACTCATCATGGAACGAACCATATCCAATAGGGTTCGGTTCCGTCTCTCCGATACACCGTTATGTTGTGGTGTGTATGGAGGAGTAAGTTGAGAGAGAATTCCATTCTCTTTTAAGTAACCCAGGAACTCGGCACTTAAGTATTCACCACCTCGATCAGATCTCAGTGTCTTGATACTTTTGCCGGTTTGGTTTTCCACTTCATTCTTGTATTCTTGGAATTTCTCAAAGGCCTCGGATTTATGTTTCATTAAGAAAATATATCCGTACCTCGAAAAGTCATCCGTAAAAGTAATGAAGTAAGAACAACCACTTCGCGCATGTGTAGACATTGGTCCACACACATCACTGTGTACGAGCCCCAAGAGCTCGCTTACTCTTACTCCGTGTCCAGTAAACGGAGTTTTTGTCATCTTTCTTATGAGACAAGATTCACAAGTAGCATAAGATTGATATTCGAACGGATTCAAATATCCTTCTCTATGTAACTTAGTTAACCTTCTCTCATTGATGTGACCCAGTCTACAATGCCACAAGAAAGCCAGATTTAATTCCGGAGACTTTCTTTTAAGTGTGTTCTGGACGCTGAAAACCTGAGCTTGATTTAATACGTATATCCCGTTTTTTAGTGTACCTGACCCAATCATCACTTGATTTAGGTGGATGTGAACCACATCGCTTATAAAAGTAAAATCATATCCTTCTTTAGAAAGTAAGGATACAGATATGATATTACAAGTTGTACCTGGTACATAAAAACAGTTACGCAGAATCAATATCTGCCTAGTTGTCGGTCCAATATGATATTCCCCTACGGATTCAGCGTTCATGCCATTCCGTTAGCAACCCTGAGGGTCATATCACCTATCCTGATAACCCTACGGTTTCTCAGAGCCTGTAACGAATTACAGATGTGAAATCCTGATCCGGTATCCAATACCCAGGAAGTAGGGTTAACTGACAAACAGTTCTCTATTACAAACACACTCGAAGCCGAAGCCACAACATGCTTCGAATCCTGGCTACTTTCTTTTCTAGCCCTGCAATCCTTCTGCCAATGTTCATTCCTGTAACAATAGGTGCGTCCTTCTTTTACTACTTCCAGTCCCAAAACTTTTGCCCTTTTATTTCCTTCTACTTCCCTGGTTTCCTTTAGGGTAGAAGGCAGAGACAGTAGAATCAGGTCAGTATCTGACCCGTTCTCCGACGTGGTCTTCAGGTCCGTGAGCTCATCATTATAGCTAGTCATTGTAAGGACGTTGTCCCCTACAGATGACCCGTCAGCTAACCTCGCTTGAATTAATTCGTTCGAGGTTTCATATCTCTTGATATGAGATTGCTCTCCATATAAATCTTTGTTATGGAGAAAGATGGAAACCAAGTCCATCTTCTCGTGTTGCTTCTGGTATACACCATCAACTGAAGCTAACACGAGGCAATTAGCTTTCGCTTTATCCTTTTCCCTTGTCTGGCGGATATCCATATCCGTGACGGTGGAAACTGGACCTGGGATGGCGGGATCTTGAGTAGTAATAGGGTGGTCCAGCTTGTCATAGGCAATGGACATCTGGACAGACCTTTGCCAGTCATAAAAGTAAGATTCAGTCAATTTATTATCTAGATGTAACCTAGTCGTGGTCACAAGGTCGCTGCAATTTAAGAGAGAGAAGAAAATACTATTAGCATGATGCTCTTGCAAGTTTAGATTGGTTTTTAATTTATCTAAACAGGATGGCTCCCACTGTTTCTCGAATCCCTCCTCAAACCATAAAAGAAGAATTAGTCAGGACTATTCTCACCGTACAATTCTTGCTTAACCGTTCAGCCAGGTCAGTGTCGATACTTCGAGGGAGGTTTTCCAACGCTTTCGCGAAGTTCCTTAATTAAATAATCTCTTTTCTCTGTGGGCGTAGCCCCGCTGACACCTTTCTAGGCACCTACTTGGTTTATAGCATTGATCGTTAAGTGATGAATCTCCTGATAAGTAGCTTATACTCACAGTAGGATCGGGATCCAAAATATCATCGTATGATAATGTTGAAGGAATCCTACCAACATTCATCAAACTCCAAAATGGTATGCTCTCTCTGCAAATTTCAGTTTCTTTAGAAATTCCCGATATTGATTTTTGCCCCATGCTCTTATAACCTTGACTTTGGCCAACAAATCATAAGTCACATGTCAAGTTCTACCCGTCAATATCCAGGTTAATTTGAACCCATCCGTACATACCCTTGACTTTGGCCAACAAAGCAGTACGACTGTCCCAAACCAACGCATCTATCTATGCTGCATACGAATATTCAATAGCTACCAAACACTGTGCCTTGACTTTGGCCAACAAACACAGCTTGAATACTATTGACTATCCATATGAAATGACGGAGGGCTACGACTGGTTTTGGAAAAACCGTGAACGTAGTGAACTTGATATAATCGAAGGAACCTGATACTTTTTTTTAAAAGGAGTGGTTAAAGCTCCGCAATTAAAAATTCTGATCTTTTAAAATAACCGAGTGGTTTCTTTTAAATTTGTTCCAACGATTAAACTATGGTTTATTTTCTTTGCATTATAATAATGCGTCCCATCATTAAACCTATCATTGCAGAAAACAACGAAAATACCAGGTCCTCTTATGCCATCCGCATTCGCCACGGGGTCGCGTCATCACCCTTTAGGTTACTTAACTAACGACAGAGCGGGGGCTGGGCTAGCGCGGGTGTAAAACATAAGTGACGTCTAATAGCTATCATATATAGATATTGTACATTCGTCAGACGCAATAATAAGCATTTCAGATCACAGATGAACTTTATTGGATATACTAGCAATCCGCATTTGCTTTGAGCCTGCAACAAAAGACGGATTACACAGTTGTGATGAATAGCCATTACCCCACCCTAGACCCCTACGGGTACGGCAAACTACCCGCCAAGTACCCGAAGTGAAGCGGTCTCCCTCAACAAAGTGAGTAGGCCACTAAACACTTCAAAGTACCCGGTAGTTTGTGTACCCCGCCTTGGGTCTATCCTAGGAGCAAAAACAGTAAAAAGAAATAATACAACGGTGGCTACAACCGCAACCTGGATGTGCCCCGCAAAAGAATATTACATCATAATACATTTACATCGAATGAATGAATATTAAACACATCTCAAACCCCGGCTAATCATCACAACATTCCAATCAAGTCCATATACACAAACAGTAAACATTACAGAAATGTGCAACCCCCTGCCAACCGACATACTAGCAGTTAGGGGAGGTTTACGAACACATTAAACATTACAGATAATAACCCGATTAGCAAATACCTTAGAACATCGATCGATAACCATATTCCGTGTTTACCCCAAAAGCAAACCAGCAAAGAAGCAACCTGGGTAGAAACAGAACATACAGGAAAACAAAAAACCAAAAATTATGAATTACTGTGAAACTCCGAGTCAAGTCGGCGTTGACTCGGCGGCGGATCCGCGGCACAAGCACTCTATTGCCGCGGATCCGCGGCCTCTTTGCCGAGTTACTGGCTCGTATTTTCCCAGTATTCATTAATTTCCCTGCTGTGAATTTTAAGGTATGTCAAATATTTTTTCAAACACTTTTAAAATTAACAGAAACTGAAAAGGGGTTAGGGTTTTGTTTTCGTGTTTTCCGTCGATCGAACTTCTAATTAGTTGCTAACAAGCTAGTAATGGTTTAGTTGGCTCTGATACCACTGTAAGTCCATGCCACGGACCCCATGAACTTGCGGGGAGGCGGAATATATGAAAAACGATTATCAAAGCTTCGTAACACGGACTTGAGCGCATGAATCGTATCTAAACCGTTACTAGCAAACTATGAAAGGTTTAACTACTCGGATTCGAAGTTATACCTCGCATTACTTGTCCTTCGGGTCTTCATCGCGGTCCTCCACTCCTCGTAGGCTCCTTGGAACATCGGCACCTCAACGGCCTCCTCGAATCAAAGACGATCCACCCGAGAGCTCCTACGCCAAGCTTGATCTCTAACTTGAGATAACTAGGTTGCTCAAAGTACTAATCTAAGCTACCTAGGGGATATAGAGTGAGGTTATGGAAGTATGAGTCTAGCTAACCCTTGATCTCAACACATGAGAGGTTAGGGTTAGGGTTTGAAGAGGGAGAGCTTGAGGAGAGGGAAGGTGAGAATATGAATTACTTTGGATGAATGAAATCATTTGAGTATATATGAAACATATGATATTATTAAGTAAATAATAAATAAAGCATTATCATCATGTTTCATTAATACCCTAAGTGATTCATCATATGAGTCATATAAATCATTAAATGAATCATTAACTCATTGCATGAATCACTACATGACTCACTAATCCAATTAATATAAATGCCACCTTAGCCCCCAAGTCACCATGCTTCTAGAAGCTTCCCGGAAAATTACGAGAACGCACCTCCAATCCGTGAAAACACGGAAAAACTTTAGACTGTATAAATCCAATAACCTGATACTAGAATCTGGCTTAAACCAAAGCCGGCTAGTAAAAACTGTCCGAACGCCGTACGTGCGTTTAAACACGTATGCGTCCGAACCCTTGTCGTAAAACTATACGACCTCTATATCGTTTCGCCTGGAGCAGGGAAACTCTCTGTGTGGGACTCTAAAGACTCGACACTACACTGGCAGTGGGTTTAACCACAGACCGCAAGCGGCGCTAGCTGTACGTAACGGTCCCTAGGTAGATGTCGATAAGAAGGCCGATGAGGAAAACCATCCGAACTCCTGCTGAGCCTGATGTGACAATCTTCGTACAGTCCGGTCTGTTCGTCTAAGACTATCGCATACCGAGCCTAGGGGGCGGCAAGCGTCAGTCCCCTAATAGCTGTATAAGTCGTGTCGGAGCGTAGCCCATTACACCCTGAGAAACTACTGGAACCTACCAGTAAATCTCGCTTGCCCTGGCCAGGGAATTTGCGTAATGGCTCTCTGACACGGCGCGATATCAACTCCCAATACCGGGAGAGACGAATCCTGTCTAACCGCCACTGCCTCCAAGTGCTCGGGACTGCACCCAACTGCTACCTGTTTGCATGACTCCTTTAAGCCGTGGTAGGGTAGCAATCTAAGAACAGTGGGACACACTCGAGGCGAAATAGCAGTGTCAAGTCTGCAGACTTTGTTGTACTCATGTCACCTGGGAACTGTTAACTAACGATGGGTATAATACCAACCAATCAGTTCCCCTGCGAGTCCTGTCCGGTGTACCCATAACCTAACGAGCACCTGTATACTATCTCCAGTACGGCGTACTGATGCCTGTGGGACAGACCGTCTCCCCAGCTGGGATGAGAAGCGTACACACTTAGTCTACTCCGGAATATCGATGCCCTATCTAGATAATCCAACGACCAGGGACCTGTATAAGATGTTGCTTATAGACTACCCATCCCCCACTAGTGTGACTGCCATCACAACGCTGGTAATCAAGCAAAGATCCTATGGGCTCTACTAATATGTATAAGTGATACGTTACAAGAAACATACGCACATATTAAAGTAGACACAAACCAAGTAGCATACTACCATGTTTAGCAAGATTGTATATACAACTGCGAATATCCCAAGCTTCCATTAAGTAATATACATACAAGTATGATACAATAATGGCCCCTAGGGCATATACACTAACACCATGGATGTACATTCCATTTACATGATTATACAGTTACATCCATACTTCTACAGTTACATACTTGATTCTACGGTTACATCCATTTACCGATATCATGGTTTCGGTCAGTCATCCAATTATACAATCAATAAAATTTACAATACAATACAATACAAACAATACAATCAAGACAACGTGGGGTTTAAGGGGTAGATTGGTACGAAAGGTGTTAAAAGTCGAACGAGACAGTAAGATTAAGACACCTAACCTATATTCCGTTGTTGTTGTACCGTGGCTTAATGGTTCCTTGTACATTCCGTTTGCCCTGGTCTCTAGCATATAGAGACCCCTCTCGTATACACTGGTATCTTTCTGTACCAAGCAACAAACAACAGCGTTAACACAACATTACAACAATATAATACAACTTTAAAAGATACCTCTTATTCTGTCTATTTCTCCCTTACCTTTGGGACTTACCGAGCGACCTGTTCGCTGACGATATTCTCTTTCTTTCTTATTTGAATGTCGTCAGGTGATCTGGACACTTCAGATATCGATCCCACTGCTGAAGAATTGGACCAGTTCAGTGAAGACCCCGAGCTCTAGTCATTGTACACTTTCCACTCAGTACTTTTCATTTCTGTTATCCCATTGTTTAGGCATTGCTTTATTTCAGTTGTATTTACTTACCATGCATTGTACAGAAAGAATGTGAATAAATAAATTTGCTATTTTTATTATATCTTGTCTCTTGTGCTTTATTTTTATATTGCTTAGATACGCTTAGCGTATTTACTTCACAGTGAATACGTAGCGGCCTCGTCGCGTCCCCTTCGCCGTACACCGGGAAGCGGGGCATGACAGGTTTTGTTGGTGGCCCATGCAGGTAAGAGCTGTAAGAAATCCTATCATGCAGTTATGTTCTGCGTGAACAAACCTAAGCAATATAACACAATAACTAGCAATTAAAACATTCTTTACAATCATGTTCCTTGAAATTTATCATTTCATATTCTTTGAATCATATACTTTGAATATGTCCTAACCCAAAATTCCCTCAGCTCTTTTACAATCTTACCAAAACCTTCGCATCCTTTCATTCCTTCACACATTTTTCATACACTATCAAGTACTTCTAACACCTTGTAACACCTTAGCAGCCATAGAAGCCAAGACAGTTGACCAAGGTAACACTAGTAATTCACTTTCACATTCTCAAACCCTTGCACCACCTTGTTATTTTTTTTTATACACTGTCAGTGTTTCAGTCACTAAACTTTCTTGAATCTGTTACACTTTCCTTTTACAAATTTCGAGGAAGAAATTTTTATAAGGATGGTAGAATGTAACAACCCTAATTTTCCTATAAAACTTTCTTTACAAAAAAAATTTCAAAATCCATAAAGGGGTATTTATTGCCTGACCACAAGACATAAGTAATTAATTATCTATTTAATTACAAGAAAAAACTTGTATCTCATTGGTAATACCTTGCACTGCTGAACCAAGCCACCAGAGTTCAAATCCCATACTCCACATTATTTTTAATATTATTTTGTTTTAAATTTTTTAGAAGTCCAACAGTCAACACGTGATAACTCCCAAAATTTTCACTACACATGAAAAACTAAATATACAAGACGCTACATCAGGCGACCCCCCACCTACCCATCCCCCGACTCGGCTCGACACGGGCAGGCGCCGCCGGCAGGACTCGGTCGGACGGCCGAGTCCCCAACAGGAAAAATGTGACTCTTGGCATTCTCTACCCCCTGCACACTTCAATTCCCCAGATCGTTTCCAAAGAGCTCTTAATACCCCATTTACTCCATTTTATTACAATTTATCATATTATTTTTACATTTTTTTAATTTAACTCTTCATCTATCCTAACCCTAGCCTAACCCTATAAATACCACCCATACACTCTACCCCCTCACCCCAAAACTCTGAGCCAACTCTCAAGAAATCATTAGAAACCTTGCGTACTTTGAAAACGAGCAAGACGCGAAACTACGGCGAATTTTCCGACAAAATTCCGACGACCATCCTAGTAGCTCCCGGCGACGAAACGAAGCACCGGCGACTCCTCCCGATCAATCTCCCTCTCTTTGTTGTCTAAAACCCGTAAGTCCCCATTTCTATCTTTCTTTTCTTTCTAAAAAATACGGAATTACAAAACCCGACGGAATCGGAACAAATCCGATTTTCCGATTCGGTTTCTTTATAAAACTTCACTTTTCTTTAATAAAATTATGCTTAAACCAATTCATGTTGACTATTAAACACTAATCAACCATATTGATCAAGTTTCATATCATAAAAATAATTGCTATTTCATTTTACCGTATTTTTCATTTAAATACCACATAGTTTCAATTCTACATTTAACATCACAAAACTTGCTATACCTTTAAGTAGATCACGAGGTAATGACCTACCTCCTCACACACTCATATACAATATAGCACAATACCCTTGGGAATATAGAATACGGGAAAACGACATCATTGCAAATAAATACCATTTACTTAATAAAACCGTTTTCTAAAGGATTTAATATTTATATAATCTTTGAAAAGCGCCGCTACAACCCATTTTGGGGAACCCGTTCCGGATGGTGCGGATTATCGCACATCCTCGGGCTTAGTAGTGCGAGATTCAGACCTCCGCAAAGAGCATTCGGTCTCGAAAGATTTAAAATACGATATCTTAAGAAAATGAGATTTTTAGAATATAAAATATATATTAAAATTAATTTTGTATAAATATATGTATATTTATCATTAAATTTATGACATAAATATTCCACCTTTTTCTAAAAATCACAAGAATCAATTTTACACTAAAATACCATGAATTCCATACAATATCAATATTACAAATAAATACCATTTATTATGAAATTAGGATATTCTCATTAGAATTGTCACAAATATAAAATCTACATTTATTACAACTCTAAATAAGATAATAAATACTTGGGGTGTATTTTGAAAACTATACAAAGTATTTTTACATAAAACCCTCCCATGTTCTATAATTTACCCTAAGAACCCTAGTAAATATAGGTTTAAGCGGGACCAATCTCTTGAGCCTCAGGGAGCCGGAGAAGTGGGTGCTTGCCTATCTAAGGTAGAAAACTTAACAACGGTGGTATCAATACGGTAATTATTTTTGAAAAAAAACACAAATCATGCCGCCCATGTGCAGCGGTTACCGATAACATCAAAAAAATCAGGACTTCAATTTACTTTTCTAATTGTCTGACTCAGTTTGAGTCTCATTATAATCTGACTTGAATATGATTCAAGTACAATCTACAATCTACAATCTTCAATATTACAATTTAACATGAATTCATGAATCCATATATTCAATCTATCAATCTATACAACTTGACTGAACCGAACCATGGATGTACATTCCGTTTACATGATTATACAGTTACATCCATACTTCTACAGTTACATACACGATTCTACGGTTACATCCGTTTACTGATATCATAGTTTCGGTCAGTCATCCAATTATACAATCAGTACAATTTACAATACAATACAATACAATCAAGACATTGCGGTGTTTAAGGTGTAGATTGGTACGAAAGGTGTTAAAAATGGCACGAGACAGTAAGATTAAGACACTTAACCTATATTCCGTTGCTGTTGTACCTTGGCTTAACGGTTCCTTATACATTCCGTTTGCCCTGGTCTCTAGCATATAGAGACCCCTCTTGTATACACTGGCATCCTTCAGTACCAAGCTACAAACAACAGCGTTAACACGACATTACAACAATATAATACAACTTTAAAAGATACCTCTTATTCTTTCTATTTCTCCCTTACCTTTGGGACTTACCGAGCGACCTGTTCGCTGACGACATTCTCTTTCTTTCTTCTTTGAATGTCGTCAGGTGATCTGGACTCTTCAGAAATCGAGCCCACTGCGGAAGACTTGGACCAGTTCAGTGAAGACCCCGAGCTCTAGTCATTTTACACTTTCCATTCAGTACTTTTCATTTCTGTTATGCCATTGTTTAGGCATTGCTTTATTTCAGTTGTATTTACTTTCCATGCATTGTACAGAAACAATGTGAATAAATAAAGTTGCTTTTTTGTATTATATCTTGTCTCTTGTGCTTTATTTTATATTGCTTAGATAGGCTTAGCGTATTTACTTCACAGTAAATACGTAGCGGCCTCGTCGCGTCCCCTTCGCCGTACACCGGGAAGCGGGGCGTGACAGGTTTGGTTGGTAGCCCATGCAGGTCAGAGCTGTATGAAATCCTATCATGCAGTTCTGTTCTGCGTGAACAAACCTAAGCAATATAACACAAGAACCGGCAATTAAAACATTCTTTACAATCATGTTCCTTGAATCTTATCATTTCATATTCTTTGAATCATATTCTTTGAATCTGTCCTAACCAAAAATTCCTTCACCTCTTTTACAATCTTACCAAAACCTTCGCATCATTTCATTCCTTCACATATTTTTCATACACTATCAAGTACTTCGAACACCTTGTAACACATTAGCAGCCATAGAAGCCAAGACAGTTGACCAAGGTAACACTAGTAATTAACTTTCACATTCTCAAACCCTTGCACCACAATGTTATTTTTTTTCACACACTGCCATTGCTTCAGTCACTAAACTTTCTTGAATCTGTTACACTTTCATTTTACAAATTTCGAGCACGAAATTTTTATAAGGAGGGTAGAATGTAACAACCCTAATTTTCCTAAACAACTTTCTTTACAAATTATTTTTCAAAATCCATATAGGGGTATTTATTGCCTGAGCACAAGACATAAGTAATTAATTAGCTATTTAATTACAAGAAAGAACTTGTAGCTCATTGGTAATACATTGCACTGCTGAACCAAGCCACCAGAGTTCAAATCCCATACCCCACATTACTTTTAATATTATTTTGTTTTAAATTTTTTAGAAGTCCAACAGTCAACACGTGATAACTCCCAAAATTTTCACTACACATGAAAAACTAAATATACCAGAGGCTACATCAGGCGACCCCCACCTACCCATCCACCGACTCGGCCCGACTCGGGCCAGCGCCGCCGGCCGGACTCGGTCGGACAGCCGAGTCCCCAACAGGAAAAATGTGACTCTTGGCATTCTCTACCCCCTTGCACACTTCAATTCGCCAGATTGTTTCCAAAGATCTCTTAATACCCCCATTTTATTACAATTTATCACATTATTTTTACATTTTTTCTATTTAACTCTTCATCTACCCTAACCCTAGCCTAACCCTATAAATACCATCCCTACACTCTACCCCCTCACCCCAAAACTCTGAGCCAACTCTCAAGAAATTATTAGAAACCTTGTGTACTTTGAAAACGAGCAAGAAGCGAAGCTACGGCGAATTTTCCGACAAACTTCCGACGACCGCGACGAAACGACACACCGGCGACTCCTCCCGATCAATCTCCCTCTCTTTGTTGTCCAAAACCCGTAAGTCCCCATTTCTATCTTTCTTTTCTTTCTAAAAAATACGGAATTACAAAACCCGACGGAATCGGAACAAATCCGATTTTCCGATTCGGTTTCTTTATAAAACTTCACTTTTTTCTTTAATACAATTATGCTTAAACCAATTCATGTTGACTATTAAACACTAATCAACCATATTGATCAAGTTTCATATTATAAAAATAATTGCTATTTCATTTTACCGTATTTTTCATTTAAATACCTTATAGTTTCAATTCTCCATTTAACATCACAAAACTTGCTATATCTTTAAGTAGATCACGAGGTAATGACCTACCTCCTCACACACTCATATGAAACATAGCACAATACTCTTGGGAATATAAAATACGGGAAAACGACATCATTGCAAATAAATACCATTTACTTAATCAAATCGTTTTCTAAAGGATTTAGTATTTATACAATCTTTGCAAAGCGCCGCTACAACCCATTTTGGGGAACCCGTTCGGGATGGTGCGGATTATCGTGCATTCTCGAGCTTAGTAGTGTGAGATTCAGACATCCGCAAGGAGCATTCGGTCTCGAAAGATTTATAATACGATATCTTAAAAAAATGAGATTTTTAGAATATAAAATATATATTAAAATTATTTTTGTATAAATATATGTATATTTATCATTAAAATACCTATTTTGTTATGATATAAATATTCCACCTTTTTCTAAAAATCACAAGAATCAATTTTACATTAAAATACCATGAATTCCATACAATACCAATATTACAAATAAATACCATTTATTATGAAATTAGGATATTCTCATTAGAATTGTCACAAATATAAAATCTACATTCATTACAACTATAAGACGATAATAAATACTTGGGGTGTATTTTGAAAACTATACAAAGTATTTTAACGTAAAAAACCCCTCAGGTTCTATAATTTAACATTAGGACCCTAGTAAATATAGGTTTAAGCGAGACCAATCTCTTGAGCCTCAGGGAGCCGGAGAAGTGGGTGCTTGCCTATCTAAGGTAGACAACTTAACAACGGTGTTATCAATACGTTAATCGTCTTTGAAAAAGACACAAATCCTGCCGCCTATGTGCAGCGGTTACCGATAACATCAAAACAATCAGGACTTCAATTTACTTTTCTAATTGTCTGACTCAGTTTGAGTCTCATTATAATCTGAATTGAATATGATTCAAGTACAATCTACAATCTTCAATATTACAATTTAACATGAATCCATGAATCCATATATTCAATCTATCAATCTATACAACTTGACTGAACCGAACCATGGATGTACATTCCATTTACATGATTATACAGTTACATCCATGCTTCTACAGTTACATACTTGATTCTACGGTTACATCCCTTTACTGATATCATGGTTTCGGTCAGTAATCCAATTATACAATCAATACAATTTACAATACAATTCAATATAATCAGAACATCGCGGCGTTTAAGGGATAGATTGGTACGGAAGGTGTTAAAAGTGGAACGAGACAGTAAGATTAAGACACATAACCTATATTCCGTTGCTGTTGTACCGTGGCTTAACGGTTCCTTGTACATTCTGTTTGCCCTGGTCTCTAGCATATAGAGACCCCTCTCGTATACACTGGCATCTTTCTGTAGAAAGCTACAAACAACAGCGTTAACACAACATTACAACAATATAATACAACTTTAAAAGATACCTCTTATTCTGTCTATTTCTCCCTTACCTTTGGGACTTACCGAGCGACCTGTTCGCTGACGACATTCTCATTCTTTCTTATTTGAATGTCGTCAGGTGAACTGGACACTTCAAAGATCGAGCCCACTGCTGAAGACTTGGACTAGTTCAGTGAAGACCCCGAGCTCTAGTCATTTTACACTTTCCATTCAGTACTTTTCATTTCTGTTATGCCATTGTTTAGGCATTGCTTTATTTCAGTTGTATTTACTTTCCATGCATTGTACAGAAAGAATGTGAATAAATAAATTTGCTATTTTTATTATATTTTGTCTCTTGTGCTTTATTTTATATTGCTTAGATACGCTTAGCGTATTTACTTCACAGTAAATACGTAGCGGCCTCGTCGCGTCCCCTTCGCCGTACACCGGGAAGCGGGGCGTGACAGGTTTGGTTGGTAGCCCATGCAGGTCAGAGCTGTATGAAATCCTATCATGCAGTTCTGTTCTGCGTGAACAAACCTAAGCAATATAACACAAGAACCGGCAATTAAAACATTCTTTACAATCATGTTCCTTGAATCTTATCATTTCATATTCTTTGAATCATATTCTTTGAATCTGTCCTAACCAAAAATTCCTTCACCTCTTTTACAATCTTACCAAAACCT
Organism: Agapanthus africanus; assembly: GCA_030015575.1. NCBI lineage: Eukaryota > Viridiplantae > Streptophyta > Magnoliopsida > Asparagales > Amaryllidaceae > Agapanthus > Agapanthus africanus. The sequence goes on from JASDDO010000024.1 coordinate 204,661,380, forward strand.
TCGCATCATTTCATTCCTTCACATATTTTTCATACACTATCAAGTACTTCGAACACCTTGTAACACATTAGCAGCCATAGAAGCCAAGACAGTTGACCAAGGTAACACTAGTAATTAACTTTCACATTCTCAAACCCTTGCACCACAATGTTATTTTTTTTCACACACTGCCATTGCTTCAGTCACTAAACTTTCTTGAATCTGTTACACTTTCATTTTACAAATTTCGAGCACGAAATTTTTATAAGGAGGGTAGAATGTAACAACCCTAATTTTCCTAAACAACTTTCTTTACAAATTATTTTTCAAAATCCATATAGGGGTATTTATTGCCTGAGCACAAGACATAAGTAATTAATTAGCTATTTAATTACAAGAAAGAACTTGTAGCTCATTGGTAATACATTGCACTGCTGAACCAAGCCACCAGAGTTCAAATCCCATACCCCACATTACTTTTAATATTATTTTGTTTTAAATTTTTTAGAAGTCCAACAGTCAACACGTGATAACTCCCAAAATTTTCACTACACATGAAAAACTAAATATACAAGATGCTACATCAGGCGACCCCGCACCTACCCATCCCCCGACTCGGGCAGGCGCCGCCGCCCGTACTCGGTCGGACGGCCGAGTCCCCAACAGGAAAAATGTGACTCTTGGCATTCTCTACCCCCCTACACATTTCAATTCCCCAGATCGTTTCCAGAGAGCTCTTTGTTAGTGTATATGCCCTAGAGGCCATTACTGTATCATACTAGTTTGTATATTACTTAATGGAAGCTTGGGATATTCACAGTTGTATAGACAATCTTGCTCAAAATGGTAGTATGCTACTTGGTTTGTTTCTACTTTAATATGTGCATGTGTTTCTTTTAGCATATCGCTTATACATATTAGTAGAGCCCTTAGGATCTTTGCTAGATTACCAGCGTTGTGATGGCAGTCACACTTGTGGGGGCTGGGTAATCTATAAGCACATCCTTATACAGGTCCCTAGTCGTAGGACTATCGAGACATGGCATCGATACTCCGGAGTAGACTAGCGTATGCGCTTCTCATCCCAGCATGGGAGATGGTATGTCCCACAGCCATCAGTACGTCGTACTGGAGATAGTATGCGGGTGCTCGTTAGGTTACAAGTACACTGGACAGGACTCGTCGGGAACTGTTGGTTGGTATTATACCTATCGTCAGTTATCAGTTCCCAGGTGACATGAGTACAGTTTAGTCCGATGACTTGACACTGTCACTTCGCCTCGAGTGTGTTCCCACTGTTCTTTGATTACTATCCTACCACGGCTCAAAGGAGTCGTGCAAACAGGTAGTAGTTGGGTGCAGTCCCGAAGCACTTGGAGGCAGTGACGGTTAGACAGGATTCGTCTCTCCCGGTATTAGGGGTTGATATCACGCTGTGTCTAGGAGAGCCATTACACATAGTCGTCCCTGGCCAGGGCAAGCGAGATATACTGGTAGGTTTCCAGTGTTATCTCAGGGTGTTCTGGGATACACTCCGACACGACTTGTACCGCTATTAGGGGACTGACGTTCGCCACCCCCCTAGGCCCTCCATGCGATACTCTTAGACGAACAGACCGGACTGTACGGAGATTGTCACATTCAGGCTCAGTAGGAGTTCGGATGGGTTTACCTCATCGGCCTTCTTATCGACATCTACTTGGGGACCGTTACGTACAGCTAGTGCCGCTTGCGGTCTGTGGTTAAACCCACTGCCAGTGTAGTGTCGAGTCTTTAGAGTCCCACACAGAAAGTTTCCCTGCACTGAGCGAAACGTGTAGAGGCCATATGGTTTTACGACAAGGCTACGATCACTTACGTACACTTGTGTGCGTATGTTGTTCGGGCAGGCAATACTAGTGGACTTTGGTTTAAGCCGGATCCTAGTATTGCATGGATGAATTTGTTTTGTCTTCTGTGCATTCGCGTTTTACGGAATGCGGATGCGGGTGTGTATGCACAGTTGTGAGGAGCGAAGAAGAAGGAGGTGCCTCATTAGGGTTTTGACAGTAGATTCGGTCAAAACCATTATGAGGCGGACTCATTAGGGTTTTGGCAGTTGGTTCTGTCAAAACCATTATGAGCCGGGGATATTATTTACTAATCATTTTAGTGATAATTATGTTATGGCTAATTGCTTTGACCATTTGACCATACTTGACTTTGTTGACCGTTTGACCAAAGTTGACTTGGACCTTCATGAGAGGTCTAGAGTATTCTTTGGTTTTCTTATTATTTTTATATGAAAATGGTCAAGTCAAGGGTAGCCATCAACTTTATCATGAAAGGATTAGTAATGATGATGTTTATGCATTATTGCAACCATGGTTCATTTTCTTAGTTCATTATTCTTTTCTCATTCTCTCTCTTGAAATGAGAAGCTCCATGGTTGCTCCTTCATCTTCCTCCTCTTGATTTTTCCTTTGATCTCATGTGTTGAGAAAATAAGGAAGTAAATTGACAAACACATCCATCATCTTCTTCTACACAACCTAGGACATCAAGCCTAGCGATCTTGTTGCCCTAGTTGCCTCGACTCGAGGAGGAGCTCGGAGCACACTCTTGGGTGGATCGTCTTCGACTCAAGGAGGCCGCGGAGGTGATCAAGATCCGGATCGATCCTCGGAGCTCAGATGGACGAGCAGGACAGCGGAGAGAAGACCCGAAGGACTAGTTTCGTGAGGTATAATCTCTATAGCATAGTAGATATAACCTCATATGGTTTGCTTGGTTTTTGTTTAGCAAAGATCCTCCCTTTTAGTCCGTGTTGCTTCGTGTCAAAAATCGTTTTTTACCGTTTCCGCCTCCCCGTAAGAACCGGGGTGAGCAACGTGGACTTACAGTGGTATCAGAGCTAAGCTAAACATAAACTAGCATGTTAGCAAAGTATTTAGAATTTCGATCGGAAAAAATCGCAAAACACGTCCGGAAAAATCAACTTTCTGCCGATTTTTTATACTGCTTTAAAAATAATTTGACATACATGAAAAATCGGGGTGATATGGTGTGCTCTATGATGAATACTACTGAGTTTCCTATTTCCTTTTGAGAGTTATGCACTTGAGAAGCTGCATACCTATTGAATGTGGATTCAATAGTTATCCAACGAACCTCAGCCTCTCCGCCGATCTTGTAGGGTTCCTCATCCACCTGAGAGATACTTCGGTTTCTCTATGACAGTGGGAGCGAGGATTGCATCATGAGATGATGACCCAACTAGTTTCGAGCTGGCCATCAGGAGTGGGACTCTGTAAGAATGGCTGGATGCTAAGCGATCTGAGATGGAATCCTTATACACCAACAAAGTATGGACTTTGGTTACTTTATCTGAAGGGTTAAATCCCCATCAGGAGCAAGAATATCTTGAGAAGATTACTTGGTGTATATGAAAAGGTTGAGACTTTCAAAGCTATGCTTAAGTCCATCCAGATCCTACTTGCCACCGCTACATTCCATGACTACGATATCTGGTGGTTGGGTGTCATGACTACTTTTCTAAATGATGTTTTACAAGAGAGCGTCTATAAGTACACAGCCAGAGGGATTCATAGACGGTGGGAGCGGCGGAAACGTGTGCAAGATGTTTTATGTGATAAAGCAGGCATCGTGGAGTTGGAACGTCTGTTTTGATGTGGAAGTCAAAGAGTTTGACTTCATCAAAATGGTAGATGAACCTTGTATATACAAAAAGGTAGTAGGGAGTATGGTGCCGATCCTCGTAGAGTACGTGGATGACATACTCTTGATAGGGAAGGAGTTTCCTAAGCTACGCTCGGTCAATCTCCGCTTATCACAAGGATTCTCCATATAGGATCAAAGTGATACCTCCTAAATCCTGGGTTTTGGATCTATGAGATAGATCTAATTGGATGTTAGGATACTCACTAGTTGTAGTGAGATGGTATCAATCGATCCTGGGGAGAATCACTGGAAAGGTTCCAGGGTGATAAGGACGACTGAATGTCGGTCGTAGGCATTGTCTTTACCCTCAGTGGAGGGACGGTATGTTGGAAGAATTCCAAGCTAGATACCATGACATACTAGACGATTAAAGGAAAGATACATCGTTACCAAGGATGCTACCAAAAAGGCAGTCTGGATATATATAGATTCATGAGATGAACTTCGTTCCTACCATTGTGTGACAATGGAGTTGTGGCTTATGCCAAGGAACTACCGTCCCATCAGAAATCCAGATATAATTCTTAGGCAGTATCACCTGATCATGGAGATGGTTGATCTCCAGGGAGATCGAGGTTAGGAGAGTAGACACAGAGGACAACAGCACGGATCCACTCACAAAGGCCTTTTTCCCAGTAGAGACTTTTATGGGATGGTTGAGTATGAGATACTTCAACCACAGCTAATTGTTGGGTATGTGATACCACAACAGATGGCCCTAGTGCAAGTGGGAGATTGTTAGTTATATGTATGCCCTAGAGGCCATTACTGTACATACGATGTATATTGTAATGGATGCTTGGACATATATAGGGAGGACTTTCTTGCTCAACATGATAGTATGCTATCTGGTTGTACTTTATCTTAACATGTACTCTGATTGTCTCTATGTTACATGTTGATAAAGCCCTTAGGATATGTACTCGACTACTGGGACTATGATGAGATCATACTAGTGGGGCCACGGTAGTCGACGAGTACATCCTATAATTGTTCCTGGTCGAGGGTGTATCGAGACAGGGCATCGATACACCAGAGTAGACTAGAGTATACGCATCTTGACCCATATGATGGGCGATGGATGATCCCATATCCATCGGTGTTTGACATCAAGGATGGTGTATGGGTGCTCAGTAGAGACTGGGTACACTGGACGGACTCGCCGAGAACTCCCAGATGGTATTATACCTTACGTCAGATGGCAGTTCTCCGGTGACACTGGTACAAAGTAGTCTGTTGACCCGAGATCGTCATAGAGTCTTGTGTGATTCCCACTGTGCTTTGATTTCCATCATACCACGTCCAAGAGGGCGTGCAAAAGGTGGCTTTTGGGTACAGTCCCGAATCACATGGAGGCAATGAACGATAGGAGGGGATTCGTCTCTCCCGGTATAGGGAGTTGATGTTGTGCTGTGTTCGATTGGCTATAACCGGAAATCCCTGGCCAGGGTTGCTGAGATTTACTGGTAAGTGTTATCAGTAGTTTCTCGAACTGTTATAGACCTCAAATTGACATGACTTATCGAGCTACTGGGGTCTGACGTTTACCACCCCTAGGCGAGATATGCGACATATCAGACGACGAGACCGGACTGTACGGGAGTGTTACCGATTGGATTCACAGGAGAATGTACAGGCTTGCTTGTTGATATTCTGAGCACTCAATACCTGGGTGGCTGTTACGTTTAGCTGACCGCTTGCAGCTTGTGGGTATTTGATATGATCATCACCTACTGCCGGCGTATTGACGATTCTTTAGAGTCCTACACAGAGGTTTCTTGGCTCAGGCAAAACGGAGTAGGGGCACATATGTGATATGTGCAGGACCGAGGATAATGCGATATGAGATACCGTATTCTATTCTCGCGATATTTGATATCAGCCGGCTCATCGGATCAAGTGTTGATTCGATGAATCGGTACGGATAAATATTAGTCGGTTATATACGATATAGCCGGATTGTCGGATAAAGTGTTGATTCGATAATTTAATGTATAATAATATATATGATATATTAAATTACATTAACTAATATTAGCTCGCTAAAAGATTCTTTTTCTCACTCGGGTAATACATTGATATATATACGATATATGTTAAATGTATTATTTTATTTTGTTACAATAAATATTATATATGTGATATATAATATTGTAACATGATATGATAAATAATGCAACATGATTAGTGGAGATTAAACAAGATTAGGGTTTGATTTGGGTTAATGTTTACTAGAAGTTTCTGGAAGGTTTTTATTTTGTCATGAAAAAGATATTTTCAAGTGACTCATTTTTAACTCAACCCAAACCCTAGCCCTAGTTAAATCTCTACAAAGGTTAAGTTAACCATGGTTGCATTATTCATCATTATCATCTTTGCATTATTCATCACAAAAGGATTATTCATTTTTATGATTATTCATCTTCTTCTTCCTTCTTCTTTCTTTCATGGAAAAAGCTTACTAGCTTTTTTCCAAGTGATGAATGAGTGTGAGAAAAAGATAATAAAAGAGAGCAAAAATCCTACTTCATCATCCCCATCTATCCTTGCCATTTAGATGAGGGTTCTCACTTCATTTAGTGAGTATTAGCTTGTGTTAATGAAACTTCAAGGTAGATCATCTATGTTATCGAAGATCGGAAGCAAGACTGCATCTTTCTCTTCGTGGAGCCTCTCGAGAGTCCGGAACACGATGATCGCAGCGAAGGGACCTCAACACGGAGCTTAAGAAGTGAAGGACCAGATCTACAAAGGTTGTAATCCCTCTCACTTAGTGTTAAAATGTTTAACATGCTTGTTTTCGCATAAACTCTAGTTTAAAGATCCGGCTTTGGGTTGTTCGGCACGGCTAAAATTTTAATCGGGCATGGTTGATGCCTCGTAGACCCTAGTATGCGTGCCCAGCAAACCTACAGTAGTATCAGAGCCAAGCTAGAGCTTTAGGCGAAGTCTGAGCGAAGTTTAAAGTCCGATCGAACCCGGAAAACCCGATATATACCCCTCTCTGTACATTTTCTAAAAATGTGATTTTTTTCAGAATTAAAAATGCTCAGAAAAACAAGCAGGAAAAACTAAGAATGACTGTGAAGTACGGTCTACTAAGCCGATCAAGTGACCGCGGAACCGAGGCCAAACCAAGGGTTTGGAGGCGGTTCCGCGGCCAAAATTTGGACTTAGTCCCTCATATTTCATATATTTATTCTTAGGTCCTTTCTTGTCATTTTTTTCTGGGAATTTTTTAATTCCACTCAAGTGTTGAGTTTTCTAGGGTTGTATTGGGGACTCGTTGATTCGATCGGATAATTTAACTTTATTTAGTTTGTCCGGGTAATTTTTAGAACGTGTTAAAAAGTTCGAACGGATATCAATAACTCACTTTTTCCCCTGCCGGAAAATTTTTCAAATGTTGGATTTTTTCTCGAGTTTAAGAACGTTCTAAGTCGTGCAAGTAACGCGGTGGACCCTCTAGAAGACAACAAACCTTAACTAGATTATGTGACCGTCTTGAACTGCCTCTAAACCTTAGGGTTTGGGGCAGTACGGCGTGCCACATGTGAGGCGTTGGCTTGACCCTTCTACGGCTGGACCATTGGTACTGTGGTATGTGATGGATGTTTTTTAAACTGATTTCAAGTGTTGAGATATATTGGGGAAATCTTGGGTGTTTGATTATCCGATCAGAAAGTTTAACATTGTCTATTTATCTGGAATGTGATACAATAATTGGAATCCACATGTAGTTATGAGATAACTAATTTGAATATTATAAATCTAGCAGTTCGGTCTCAATTGATCGGTTGCCATGGAATTTTGATGTGATCAAAAGTCCGTCGCAATCACGTAGCGTACACGGATACTCGCCGGGTAAACTTAATAGACAGCCACGCCCCATAGCCCCGACCAAGTGACTGTAGGAGAACCCCATCGCTAAAAGCATCCGTTCGGGTGCTCGCGACAGCGGTGTTCCGACTTAGTGCACTTCGTCGACGGCATCCGGGGGTGCGGCCGTCTACTAAAGTTTGCGACGAGCATTCGATCAGGATGTCGGGAATCTTGTTGAATTGCCCGACTTGATATTGAAAAGAGTTTTCGATAATGAGACTAAAATGCGGGGTTTATAATTGTTAGGCATGCGATGTCTAAGGAATTCATTTGGTTAGGCATGCGATGTCTAAGAAGGTTGCGGATTCCAACTGTTGTAGTTTTACACTTTCTTTTCTGTGACCGTAAGCGTAGTATGTGGTGTATCGCCGGCTTCGTAGCTATACATCAACGACAATCGGGATACGCATGCTTGCTTACGTTGATGATATGTGATATTATGTGTTGCTGTGATATGTTATATTGGATCGTCGCGTTTTGAATAGCCGGAGGTTTTATGTGAGATGAGAGTTTTTTTATTTTTCATTCATGTAAAATTCATTTGTATGTAATATTCTTTTATTGGGGCACTTCCGGGCTGAGGATGATGTCACCATTGTATATTATTTACTTTTCCGCATTAGGTAGACCCAAGGCGGGGAGCACAAGTAACCGGGTTCTAGGGTCCAGTGGGAGACCATCTCGAGGAGTCGAGACCGGGACTCCTAACCCTAGAATTGGCAGTGTTACTTGCCGCTCTCGTAGGGGTCTAGGGATGTGGGTTTGGCTATTCATCGCGACCGTGGAATCCGTGTTTTATACAGGCTCGTATTGAAAACACGGACGTCCTAGTATATCCAATATTTCATATATGTTCTTCTGCTGCAATGTTCTGTGATGAGATCATATTACTGCCTGAGACGAATGATTATATTATATATATGAGATATATATTATATATTGTTGATTTTGTTTTATATCTGATGCTTGTGAAGCATATTAAAATGGGACTTCATTAATGAGATTAATGAAATAAAAGAAACCTAAAGATGTTGTAAAAACTTGTTTAAAAACTGGTAGCTCTATTTCTTGCTTTGCATAGCGGTGTTCCTTGTAGAACATCCAGCACCTTATTCGATAAGGAAAGAGCCGAGATCCCTTCACCGGGAGTGACCTCTTTAGTGAAACTAGCATATGCTACACACTCGGTTTGTCTTTTGATTGCTTCTATAGTTCTTGCTTTGCACAACGATATTTGTGAAATATCCTGCACCTTATTCGATGATGAAAGGGCCGACGATCCCTTCACCGGGAGTGACCCCTTTAGCAAAACTAGAAAAGCCTCAAAAACACTCTATTTAAAATCACTCGATTCTACAACGATATCAAGTTCATTACGCAAAAAGGTTTTCTTAAAAACCTGTCGTAACCCTCCGTCATTTTAGGAAGTAGAGTACTTAGTATTCGTGCTGCGTATGTCGACTTTAGTTGAGACGTAGTGTACGGTAGCTAAGTGATGTCTTCCTACACAGCATATGATGCGATTAGTTAGGACATTCATGTGATTATGTCGACCATAGTTGAGGGTCATGTAGGGTGGGTCTGATTAATCATGAAATGACGGGTAGAACTTGACTAGTGCTTATGATATGTTGACCTTAGTTAAGGTCATAAGTGCTAGGGGTAAAATATTATTGGGAATTTCAAGTGTTAAAATTTGCAATGAGATTGCATACCTTCTATGAGATAGTTGGATCCCAATACCCGCTGCGAGTAAGAGTTACTCCTCGGAGAGTTTTACACATTACAATTAGCCGATCAAGTAGGTGTCTAGAAAGGTGTTAACGGGGTTACGCCCCTGGGAAAACGAGGTTTACTTTAATTAGGTTCGTGCGAAAGCACGGGGGACCTCCCTCAAAGTACCGACACTAGCCTGGCTGAAAGATGGGCGAACTTGTAGCGTGTAATTAATCCCGGCTAGTCTTTCCTTTTAGGGTTTGAAGGAAGATTTGACTAAAACAGTGGGAGACATCCTGATTAGATAAATTGATAACCAATCTATTCTTATAAAAGCGCACGCTGAGTGTTTTTCTTCTCTCTCTCTCCAGGTAGCGACCATATCACGCCTTAATCAAGATAATAATACGGATATATTGACCGAACCCGCTTATTATACTGAGCTGGGGAACATTGGTCCCGCTCCAACTTATAATTGTTATAAGACAGAGCAGGAAATAGGCGATTACCAGAATTCCCGTGCCGCCCAAACGAAGAAAGTACATATTGATGCATCTTCTTCGGGTGTGTTCATTATACAGAACTGTTTCTCAGTATCCTTTACGTCCTGGGTATGAGATACCAAATCAGGATCCCACATGGGCTACAGATTGGTAGAGAACTGATAACGGGTGATAAGTTTCATGAGACAGAAACGGTGCAAGTGTTGCAGCCAAGTCTGTTGGTCACTATCACCATGTATTACCAGAATACATTGATTCTGAACGAATGTTATTAGATACCGAACCTGATGTACAACATCATATCAGTTTCTTTATTCGTAAAGAAAGGATATAATTTTGTATAGTTGGACAATGTTTTGAACATTTCCTATATCAAGAGTTGATCGGTTCAGGCACGTTATCTAAAAGCATTGACGTTCTAAATCAAACTACAGTTCTTAGTATACGGAACACACACAAGAGGAAGAGTTCAGAAATGAACGAATCCTTCTTGAGGCAGTGTAGACTAGGTCATATCAATGCGACCCGACTAGCTGAAGTTACATTAAGATGCATATTTAAATTTTATTTTTTTTTGAATTTACATCTTGTGAAACTTGCCGGTCATGTCACAAAGATAAGATGACCACAGCTCTGTTTATTGGAAATAGAGAAAGAGTTAGTGAACTCTTGGGATTGATACATAATGATGTATGAAGGTCCCCTGTCTACACATGCCAAGATCGGTTCTTTGTACTTCATTACATTCTCTGATGATCTCTCAAGATTCAGGCATATGTTCCTGTTGAAACACAAGTCCGAAGCTTTTGAGATATTCACAGAATATAAGTTAGAAGTAGAGAACCATAAACGGGTATAAGTATTATGTCCTTTGATGAGATCAGGAAGGAGAATACTTGAGCACGGAATTCCTGGACTATTCTAAATGAGAATCAGATTCTTTCTCGGCATTACTCCTCCATATACACCATAGCACGATGGTATATCGGGGTGGAGCAATAACACCCTATGTGATATGGTGTGCTCTATGATGAGTACTACTGAGTTTCCTATTTCCACTTGAGAAGCTGCATACCTATTGAATGTGGATTCAATAGTTATCCAACGAACCTCAGCCTCTCCGCCGATCTAGTAGGGTTCCTCATCCACCTGAGAGATACTTCGGTTTCTCTATGACAGTGGGAGCGAGGATTGCATCATGAGATGATGACCCAACTAGTTTCGAGCTGGCCATCAGGAGTGGGACTCTGTAAGAATGGCTGGATGCTAAGCGATCTGAGATGGAATCCTTATACACCAACAAAGTATGGACTTTGGTTACTTTATCTGAAGGGTTAAATCCCCATCAGGAGCAAGAATATCTTGAGAAGATTACTTGGTGTATATGAAAAAGTTGAGACTTTCAAAGCTATGCTTGAGTCCATCCAGATCCTACTTGCCACGGCTACATTCCATGACTACGATATCTGGTGGTTGGGTGTCATGACTACTTTTCTAAATGATGTTTTAGAAGAGAGCGTCTATAAGTACACAGCCAGAGGGATTCATAGACGGTGGGAGCGGCGGAAACGTGTGCAAGATGTTTTATGTGATAAAGCAGGCATCGTGGAGTTGGAACGTCTGTTTTGATGTGGAAGTCAAAGAGTTTGACTTCATCAAAATGGTAGATGAACCTTGTATATACAAAAAGGTAGTAGGGAGTATGGTGCCGATCCTCGTAGAGTACGTGGATGACATACTCTTGATAGGAAAGGAGTTTCCTATGCTACGCTCGGTCAATCTCCGCTTATCACAAGGATTCTCCATATAGGATCAAAGTGATACCTCCTAAATCCTGGGTTTTGGATCTATGAGATAGATCTAATTGGATGTTAGGATACTCACTAGTTGTAGTGAGATGGTATCAATCGATCCTGTGGAGAATCACTGGAAAGGTTCCAGGGTGATAAGGACGACTGAATGTCAGTCGTAGGCATTGTCTTTACCCTCAGTGGAGGGACGGTATGTTAGAAGAATTCCAAGCTAGATACCGTGACATACTAGACGATTAAAGGAAAGATACATCGTTACCAAGGATGCTACCAAAGAGGCAGTCTGGATATATATAGATTCATGAGATGAACTCCGTTCCTACCATTGTGTGAAAATGGAGTTGTGGCTTATGCCAAGGAACTACCGTCCCATCAGAAATCCAGATATAATTCTTAGGCAGTATCACCTGATCATGGAGATGGTTGATCTCCAGGGAGATCGAGGTTAGGAGAGTAGACACAGAGGACAACAGCATGGATCCACTCACAAAGGCCTTTTTCCCAGTAGAGACTTTTATGGGATGGTTGAGTATGAGATACTTCAACCACAGCTAATTGTTGGGTATGTGATACCACAACAGATGGCCCTAGTGCAAGTGGGAGATTGTTAGTTATATGTATGCCCTAGAGGCCATTACTGTACATACGATGTATATTGTAATGGATGCTTGGACATATATAGGGAGGACTTTCTTGCTCGACATGATAGTATGCTATCTGGTTGTACTTTATCTTAACATGTACTCTGATTGTCTCTATGTTACATGTTGATAAAGCCCTTAGGATATGTACTCGACTACTGGGACTATGATGAGATCATACTAGTGGGGCCACGGTAGTCGACGAGTACATCCTATAATTGTTCCGGGTCGAGGGTGTATCGAGACAGGCAATCGATACACCAGAGTAGACTAGAGTATACGCATCTTGACCCATATGATGGGCGATGGATGATCCCATATCCATCGGTGTTTGACATCAAGTATGGTGTATGGGTGCTCAGTAGAGACTGGGTACACTGGACGGACTCGCCGAGAACTCCCAGATGGTATTATACCTTACGTCAGATGGCAGTTCTCCGGTGACACTGGTACAGAGTAGTCTGTTGACCCGAGATCGTCATAGAGTCTTGTGTGATTCCCACTGTGCTTTGATTTCCATCATACCACGTCCAAGAGGGCATGCAAAAGGTGGCTTTTGGGTACAGTCCCGAATCACATGGAGGCAATGAGCGATAGGAGGGGATTCGTCTCTCCCGGTATAGGGAGTTGATGTTGTGCTGTGTTCGATTGGCTATAACCGGAAATCCCTGGCCAGGGTTGCTGAGATTTACTGGTAAGTGTTATCAGTAGTTTCTCGAACTGTTATAGACCTCAAATTGACATGACTTATCGAGCTACTGGGGTCTGACGTTTACCACACCTAGGCGAGATATGCGACATATCAGACGACGATACCGGACTGTACGGGAGTGTTACCGATTGGATTCACAGGAGAATGTACAGGCTTGCTTGTTGATATTCTGAGCACTCAATACCTGGGTGGCTGTTACGTTTAGCTGACCGCTTGCAGCTTGTGGGTATTTGATATGATCATCACCTACTGCCGGCATATTGACGATTCTTTAGAGTCCTACACAGAGGTTTCTTGGCTCAGGCAAAACGGAGTAGGGGCACATATGTGATATGTGCAGGACCGAGGATAATGCGACATGAGATACCGTATTCTATTCTCGCGATATTTGATATCAGCCGGCTCATCGGATCAAGTGTTGATTCGATGAATCGGTACGGATAAATATTAGTCGGTTATATGCGATATAGCCGGATTGTCGGATCAATTGTTGATTCGATAATTTAATGTATAATAATATATATGATATATTAAATTACATTAACTAATATTAGCTCGCTAAATGATTCTTTTTCTCACTCGGGTAATACATTGATATATATGTGATATATGTTAAATGTATTATTTTATTTTGTTACAATAAATATTATATATGTGATATATAATATTGTAACATGATATGATAAATAATGCAACATGATTAGTGGAGATTAAACAAGATTAGGGTTTGATTTGGGTTAATGTTTACTAGAAGTTTCTAGAAGGTTTTTATTTTGTCATGAAAAAGATATTTTCAAGTGACTCATCTTTAACTCAACCCAAACCCTAGCCCTAGTTAAATCTCTACAAAGGTTAAGTTAACCATGGTTGTATTATTCATCATTATCATCTTTGCATTATTCATCACAAAAGGATTATTCATTTTTATGTTTATTCATCTTCTTCTTCCTTCTTCTTTCTTTCATGGAAAAAGCTTACTAGCTTTTTTCCAAGTGATGAATGAGTGTGAGAAAAAGATAATAAAAGAGAGTAAAAATTCTACTTCATCATCCCCATCAATCCTTGCCATTTAGATGAGGGTGTTCACTTCATTTAGTGAGTGTTAGCTTGTGTTAATGAAACTTCAAGGTAGATCATCTATGTTATCGAAGATCGGAAGCAAGACTGCATCTTTCTCTTCGTGGAGCCTCTCGAGAGTCCGGAACACGATGATCGCAGCGAAGGGACCTCAACACGGAGCTTAAGAAGTGAAGGACCGGATCTACAAAGGTTGTAATCCCTCTCACTTAGTGTTAAAATGTTTAACATGCTTGTTTTCGCATAAACTCTAGTTTAAAGATCCAGCTTTGGGTTGTTCGGCACGGCTAAAATTTTAATCGGGCATGGTTGATGCCTCGTAGACCCTTGTATGAGTGCCAAGCAACCCTACAGTAGTATCAGAGCCAAGCTAGAGCTTTAGGCGAAGTCTGAGCGAAGTTTAAAGTCCGATCGAACCCGGAAAACCCGATATATACCCCTCTCTGTACATTTTCTAAAAATGTGATTTTTTTCAGAATTAAAAATGCTCAGAAAAACAAGCAGGAAAAACTAAGAATGACTGTGAAGTACGGTCTACTAAGTCGATCAAGTGACCGCGGAACCGAGGCCAAACCAAGGGTTTGGAGGCGGTTCCGCGGCCAAAATTTGGACTTAGTGCCTCATATTTCATATATTTATTCTTAGGTCCTTTCTTGTCATTTTTTTCTGGGAATTTTTTAATTCCACTCAAGTGTTGAGTTTTCTAGGGTTGTATTGGGGACTCGTTGATTCGATCGGATAATTTAACTTTATTTAGTTTGTCCGGGTAATTTTTAGAACGTGTTAAAAAGTTCGAACGGATATCAATAACTCACTTTTTCCCCTGCCGGAAAATTTTTCAAATGTTGGATTTTTTCTCGAGTTTAAGAACGTTCTAAGTCGTGCAAGTAACGCGGTGGACTCTCTAGAAGACAACAAACCTTAACTCGATTATGTGACCGTCTTGAACTGCCTCTAAACCTTAGGGTTTGGGGCAGTACGGCGTGCCACATGTGAGGCGTTGCCTTGACCCTTCTACGGCTGGACCATTGGTACTGTGGTATGTGATGGATGTTTTTTAAACTGATTTCAAGTGTTGAGATATATTGGGGAAATCTTGGGTGTTTGATTATCCGATCAGAAAGTTTAACATTGTCTATTTATCTGGAATGTGATACAATAATTGGAATCCACATGTAGTTATGAGATAACTAATTTGAATATTATAAATATAGCAGTTCAGTCTCAATTGATCGGTTGCCATGGAATTTTGATGAGATCAAAAGTCCGTCGCAATCACGTAGCGTACGCGGATACTCGCCGGGTAAACTTAATAGACAGCCACGCCCCATAGCCCCGACCAAGTGACTGTAGGAGAACCCCGTCGCTAAAAGCATCCGTTCGGGTGCTCGCGACAGCGGTGTTCCGACTTAGTGCACTTCGTCGACGGCATCCGGGGGTGCGGCCGTCTACTAAAGTTTGCGACGAGCATTCGATCAGGATGTCGGGAATCTTGTTGAATTGCCCGACTTGATATTGAAAAGAGTTTTCGATAATGAGACTAAAATGCGGGGTTTATAATTGTTAGGCATGCGATGTCTAAGGAATTCATTTGGTTAGGCATGCGATGTCTAAGAAGGTTGCGGATTCCAACTGTTGTAGTTTTACACTTTCTTTTCTGTGACCGTAAGCGTAGTATGTGGTGTATCGCCGGCTTCGTTGCTATACATCAACGACAATCGGGATACGCATGCTTGCTTACGTAGATGATATGTGATTTATGTGTTGCTGTGATATGTTATATTGGATCGTCGCGTTTTGAATAGCCGGGGGTTTTATGTGAGATGAGAGTTTTTTTATTTTTCATTCATGTAAAATTCATTTGTATGTAATATTCTTTTATTAGGGCACTTCCGGGCTGAGGATGATGTCACCATTGTATATTATTTACTTTTCCGCATTAGGTAGACCCAAGGCGGGGAGCACAAGTAACCGGGTTCTAGGGTCCAGTGGGAGACCATCTCGAGGAGTCGAGACCGGGACTCCTAACCCTAGAATTGGCAGTGTTACTTGCCGCTCTCGTAGGGGTCTAGGGATGTGGGTTTGGCTATTCATCGCGACCGTGGAATCGGTGTTTTATACAGGCTCGTATTGAAAACACGGACGTCCTAGTATATCCAATATTTCATATATGTTCTTCTGCTGCAATGTTCTGTAATGAGATCATATTACTGCCTGAGACGAATGATTATATTATATATATGAGATATATATTATATATTGTTGATTTTGTTTTATATCTGATGCTTGTGAAGTATATTAAAATGGGACTTCATTAATGAGATTAATGAAATAAAAGAAACCTAAAGATGTTGTAAAAACTTGTTTAAAAACTGGTAGCTCTAGTTCTTGCTTTGCATAGCGGTGTTCCTTGTAGAACATCCAGCACCTTATTCGATAAGGAAAGAGCCGAGATCCCTTCACCGGGAGTGACCTCTTTAGTGAAACTAGCATATGCTACACACTCGGTTTGTCTTTTGATTGCTTCTATAGTTCTTGCTTTGCACAGCGATATTTGTGAAATATCCTGCACCTTATTCGATGATGAAAGGGCCGACGATCCCTTCACCGGGAGTGACCCCTTTAGCAAAACTAGAAAATCCTCAAAAACACTCCATTTAAAATCACTCGATTCTACAACGATATCAAGTTCATTACGCAAAAAGGTTTTCTTAAAAACATGTCGTAACCCTCCGTCATTTTAGGAAGTAGAGTACTTAGTATTCGTGCAGCGTATGTCGACTTTAGTTGAGGCGTAGTGTACGGTAGCTAAGTGATGTCTTCCTACACAGCATATGATGCGATTAGTTAGGACATTCATGTGATTATGTCGACCATAGTTGAGGGTCATGTACGGTGGGTCTGATTAATCATGAAATGACGGGTAGAACTTGACTAGTGCTTATGATATGTTGACCTTAGTTAAGGTCATAAGTGCTAGGGGTAAAATATTATTGGGAATTTCAAGTGTTGAAATTTGCAATGAGATTGCATACCTTCTATGAGATAGTTGGATCCCAATACCCGCTGCGAGTAAGAGTTACTCCTCGGAGAGTTTTACACATTACAATTAGCCGATCAAGTAGGTGTCTAGAAAAGTGTTAACGGGGTTACGCCCCTGGGAAAACGAGGTTTACTTTAATTAGGTTCGTGCGAAAGCACGGGAGACCTCCCTCAAAGTACCGACACTAGCCTGGCTGAAAGATTGGCGAACTTGTAGCGTGTAATTAATCCCGGCTAGTCTTTCCTTTTAGGGTTTGAAGGAAGATTTGACTAAAACAGTGGGAGACATCCTGATTAGATAAATTGATAACCAATCTATTCTTATAAAAACGCACGCTGAGTGTTTTTCTTCTCTCTCTCTCCAGGTAGCGACCATATCACGCCTTAATCAAGATAATAATACGGATATATTGACCGAACCCGCTTGTTATACTGAGCTGGGGAACATTGGTCCCGCTCCAACTTATAATTGTTATAAGACAGAGCAGGAAATAGGGGATTACCAGAATTCCCGTGCCGCCCAAACGAAGAAAGTACATATTTATGCATCTTCTTCGGGTGTGTTCATTATACAGAACTGTTTCTCAGTATCCTTTACGTCCTGGGTATAAGATACCAAATCAGGATCCCACATGGGCTACAGAATGGTAGAGAACTGAGAACGGTTGATAAGTTTCATGAGACAGAAACGGTGCAAGTGTTGCAGCCAAGTCTGTTGGTCACTATCACCCTGTATTACCAGAATACATTGATTCTGAACGAATGTTATTAGATACCGAACCTGATGTACAACATCATATCAGTTTCTTTATTCGTAAAGAAAGGATATAATTTTGTATAGTTGGACAATGTTTTGAACATTTCCTATATCAAGAGTTGATCGGTTCAGGCACGTTATCTAAAAGCATTGACGTTCTAGATCAAACTACAGTTCTTAGTATACGAAACACACACAAGCGGAAGAGTTCAGAAATGAACGAATCCTTCTTGAGGCATTGTAGACTAGGTCATATCAATGCGACCCGACTAGCTGAAGTTACATTAAGATGCATATTTAAATTTTATTTTTTTTTGAATTTACATCTTGTGAAACTTGCCGGTCATGTCACAAAGATAAGATGACCACAGCTCTGTTTATTGGAAACAGAGAAAGAGTTAGTGAACTCTTGGGATTGATACATAATGATGTATGAAGGTCCCCTGTCTACACATGCCAAGATCGGTTCTTTGTACTTCATTACATTCTCTGATGATCTCTCAAGATTCAGACATATGTTCCTGTTGAAACACAAGTCCGAAGCTTTTGAGATATTCACAGAATATAAGTTAGAAGTAGAGAACCATAAACGGGTATAAGTATTATGTCCTTTGATGAGATCAAGAAGGAGAATACTTGAGCACGGAATTCCAGGACTATTCTAAATGAGAATCAGATTCTTTCTCGGCATTACTCCTCCGTATACACCATAGCACGATGGTATATCGGGGTGGAGCAATAACACCCTATGTGATATGGTGTGCTCTATGATGAGTACTACTGAGTTTCCTATTTCCTTTTGAGAGTTATGCACTTGAGAAGCTGCAAACCTATTGAATGTGGATTCAATAGTTATCCAACGAACCTCAGCATCTCCGCCGATCTAGTAGGGTTCCTCATCCACCTGAGAGATACTTCGGTTTCTCTATGACAGTGGGAGCGAGGATTGCATCATGAGATGATGACCCAACTAGTTTCGAGTTGGCCATCAGGAGTGGGACTCTGTACGAATGGCTGGATGCTAAGCGATCTGAGATGGAATCCTTATACACCAACAAAGTATGGACTTTGGTTATTTTATCTGAAGGGTTAAATCCCCATCAGGAGCAAGAATATCTTGAGAAGATTACTTGGTGTATATGAAAAAGTTGAGACTTTCAAAGCTATGCTTAAGTCCATCCAGATCCTACTTGCCACGGCTACATTCCATGACTACGATATCTGGTGGTTGGGTGTCATGACTACTTTTCTAAATGATGTTTTAGAAGAGAGCGTCTATAAGTACACAGCCAGAGGGATTCATAGACGGTGGGAGCGGCGGAAACGTATGCAAGATGTTTTATGTGATAAAGCAGGCATCGTGGAGTTGGAACGTCTGTTTTGATGTGGAAGTCAAAGAGTTTGACTTCATCAAAATGGTAGATGAACCTTGTATATACAAAAAGGTAGTAGGGAGTATGGTGCCGATCCTCGTAGAGTACGTGGATGACATACTCTTGATAGGGAAGGAGTTTCCTATGCTACGCTCGGTCAATCTCCGCTTATCACAAGGATTCTCCATATAGGATCAAAGTGATACCTCCTAAATCCTGGGTTTTGGATCTATGAGATAGATCTAATTGGATGTTAGGATACTCACTAGTTGTAGTGAGATGGTATCAATCGATCCTGGGGAGAATCACTGGAAAGGTTCCAGGGTGATAAGGACGACTGAATGTCAGTCGTAGGCATTGTCTTTACCCTCAGTGGAGGGACGGTATGTTGGAAGAATTCCAAGCTAGATACCGTGACGTACTAGACGATTAAAGGAAAGATACATCGTTACCAAGGATGCTACCAAAGAGGAAGTCTGGATATATATAGATTCATGAGATGAACTTCGTTCCTACCATTGTGTGACAATGGAGTTGTGGCTTATGCCAAGGAACTACCGTCCCATCAGAAATCCAGATATAATTCTTAGGCAGTATCACCTGATCATGGAGATGGTTGATCTCCACGGAGATCGAGGTTAGGAGAGTAGACACAGAGGACAACAGCACGGATCCACTCACAAAGGCCTTTTTCCCAGTAGAGACTTTTATGGGATGGTTGAGTATGAGATACTTCAACCACAGCTAATTGTTGGTTATGTGATACCACAACAGATGGCCCTAGTGCAAGTGGGAGATTGTTAGTTATATGTATGCCCTAGAGGCCATTACTGTACATACGATGTATATTGTAATGGATGCTTGGACATATATAGGGAGGACTTTCTTGCTCGACATGATAGTATGCTATCTGGTTGTACTTTATCTTAACATGTACTCTGATTGTCTCTATGTTACATGTTGATAAAGCCCTTAGGATATGTACTCGACTACTGGGACTATGATGAGATCATACTATTGAGGCCACGGTAGTCGATGAGTACATCCTATAATTGTTCCTGGTCGAGGGTGTATCGAGACAGGGCATCGATACACCAGAGTAGACTAGAGTATACGCATCTTGACCCATATGATGGTCGATGGATGATCCCATATCCATCGGTGTTTGACATCAAGGATGGTGTATGGGTGCTCAGTAGAGAATGGGTACACTGGACGGACTCGCCGAGAACTCCCAGATGGTATTATACCTTACGTCAGATGGCAGTTCTCCGGTGACACTGGTACAGAGTAGTCTGCTGACCCGAGATCGTCATAGAGTCTTGTGTGATTCCCACTGTGCTTTGATTTCCATCATACCACGTCCAAGAGGGCGAGCAAAAGGTGGCTTTTGGGTACAGTCCCGAATCACATGGAGGCAATGAGCGATAGGAGGGGATTCGTCTCTCCCGGTATAGGGAGTTGATGTTGTGCTGTGTTCGATTGGCTATAACCGGAAATCCCTGGCCAGGGTTGCTGAGATTTACTGGTAAGTGTTATCAGTAGTTTCTCGAACTGTTATAGACCTCAAATTGACATGACTTATCGAGCTACTGGGGTCTGACGTTTACCACCCCTAGGCCAGATATGCGACATATCAGACGACGAGACCGGACTGTACGGGAGTGTTACCGATTGGATTCACAGGAGAATGTACAGGCTTGCTTGTTGATATTCTGAGCACTCAATACCTGGGTGGCTGTTACGTTTAGCTGACCGCTTGCAACTTGTGGGTATTTGATATGATCATCACCTACTGCCGGCGTATTGACGATTCTTTAGAGTCCTACACAGAGGTTTCTTGGCTCAGGCAAAACGGAGTAGGGGCACATATGTGATATGTGCAGGACCGAGGATAATGCGATATGAGATACCGTATTCTATTCTCGCGATATTTGATATCAGCCGGCTCATCGGATCAAGTGTTGATTCGATGAATCGGTACGGATAAATATTAGTCGGTTATATGCGATATAGCCGGATTGTCGGATCAAGTGTTGATTCGATAATTTAATGTATAATAATATATATGATATATTAAATTACATTAACTAATATTAGCTCGCTAAAAGATTCTTTTTCTCACTCGGGTAATACATTGATATATATGCGATATATGTTAAATGTATTATTTTATTTTGTTACAATAAATATTATATATGTGATATATAATATTGTAACATGATATGATAAATAATGCAACATGATTAGTGGAGATTAAACAAGATTAGGGTTTGATTTGGGTTAATGTTTACTAGAAGTTTCTAGAAGGTTTTTATTTTGTCATGAAAAAGATATTTTCAAATGACTCATCTTTAACTCAACCCAAACCCTAGCCCTAGTTAAATCTCTACAAAGGTTAAGTTAACCATGGTTGCATTATTCATCATTATCATCTTTGCATTATTCATCACAAAAGGATTATTCATTTTTATGATTATTCATCTTCTTCTTCCTTCTTCTTTCTTTCATGGAAAAAGCTTACTAGCTTTTTTCCAAGTGATGAATGAGTGTGAGAAAAAGATAATAAAAGAGAGCAAAAATCCTACTTCATCATCCCCATCTATCCTTGCCATTTAGATGAGGGTGTTCACTTCATTTAGTGAGTGTTAGCTTGTGTTAATGAAACTTCAAGGTAGATCATCTATGTTATCGAAGATCGGAAGCAAGACTGCATCTTTCTCTTCGTAGAGCCTCTCGAGAGTCCGGAACACGATGATCGCAGCGAAGGGACCTCAACACGGAGCTTAAGAAGTGAAGGACCGAATCTACAAAGGTTGTAATCCCTCTCACTTAGTGTTAAAATGTTTAACATGCTTGTTTTCGCATAAACTCTGGTTTAAAGATCCGGCTTTGGGTTGTTCGGCATGGCTAAAATTTTAATCGGGCATGGTTGATGCCTCGTAGACCCTTGTATGCATGCCCAGCAACCCTACATGGCTAATGGGTTATATCTGTGATGTGATATATGTATTGAACGTCTTCTAATCGCTATACGACGATTAGTGGGGGTTATACATATCTGTGATCTGTAATGTTGATGGTTTGTGTATATGAACTCGGTGGATTGTCGCGGATGAATAGCCGGGGGATGTGAGATGAGAGTTTCTTTTTCTTTCATTCAATGTAAAGTTTGTAATTGATGTAATATTATTTTATGGCCGCACATCCGGGATGAGGTTGTAGCCGCCATTGTATATTATTTCTTTTTACTGTTTTTGCTCCTAGGATAGACCCAAGGTGGGGTGCACAAACTACTGGGTATCTCGAAGTGCCGAGTGGCCTACTCACGTTGTTGAGGGAGGTTGCTTCACTTCGGGTACTTGGAGGGTAGTTTGCCGCACCCGTAGGGGTCTAGGGTGGGGTTTGGCTATTCATCGCGACCGTGCAATCCGTCTTTCGTTGCAGGCTCGAACGAAACGCGGATTCCTAGTATATCCAAAGTGTTCATCTATGATCTGGAATGGCTATCATTGCATCTGACGAATGTATATATCTATATATGATATCTATTTAGGTGTTGCTTATGTTTTGCATCCGCGCTAGTCCAGCCCCCGCTCTGTTGTTAGTTAAGTAACCTAACGGGTGATGACGGGACCCCATGGCGAATGCGGATGGCATAAGCGTACGTCATATTTTCGTTGTTTTCTGCGATGGTAGGATTAAATGATGGGACGCATTAAAATTAATGCAAGAAAATAAACCAAAGTAAAGTTGTTGGAACAATTTCAAAACCACTCGGTTTCTTTTCAAAAACAACTTTTAAACGTGGAGCTTAAACCACTCCTTTTTAAAAGCTATCAAGGTTCCTTCGATTATATCAAGTTCACTGCGTTCACGGTTTCGCCAAAACCATTCGTAGCCCTCCGTCGTTTCATATGAATATCCAACAGTATTCAAGCTGTGTTTGTTGGCCTTAGTCAAGACACAGTGATTGGTAGCTGGTGGGTATTCATATGTTGCATAGATAGATGCGTTGGTTTGGGACAGTCATATTACTTTGTTGGCCATAGTCAAGGGTATATACGGGTGGGTGTTCATATCAGATTTTTGCATTTTTATACCGCCCAATTTTTATCACATTGCTTATCGGTAGGTACTCTTGAGCCGTGTTTGCTAGTCAATTGCAGGATACAGGTTCTCGGCTCTAAACGGTGAAATCCATGGAAAAACACGACAAAACCCGGGTTCCTGCTAACCACAGATAAAACACGGGTCTCCGTTCTTTATCCGTATGTTGTCGCACATCAGTTTAAAAGACAAAATGGCAAATCAATGTCATTTTCATGCACAAGGCTCAATGGCAACACAAGATCCAAAAAATCTATGCGGAGCTCGAGGAAATCATGACAAAAAGATCCACACTCATCACCTTGTTGTTCAACAGAAATTCTGGAAAAATCGTGAAGAAAATTTGAGAAAAAACATATACCAGATTGAAGGGCACTACAAACCAGGGCAACTCACCAATTTTGGTGGCCTAATTCCCCCATAGGGCCGCGGAACCGCGGCCGTACGGCCTCCGCAGAGCATCAAAATTCAGAGGTATTTGGGTCTTTTTATGAAGGTTCTGAATGTTGCCCTAGATTTCCAGCTTCCTGCCTATAAATAGTCCAGAACTTTGTGAAGCCAAGGGTGCATAATCTTGTATTTTTCTAGGTTTTAGAATACTTGTTCTTCTTCCTCTTCTCATCTCTTCTCCATTGAAAAACTTGTAGTGAGCTTTTGTGAGTGAAGAATGATGAATAAAGAAGTTCATTTTATTATTATACTTGTCTTGTTCTCTTATTATTGCTTGTAATTTTCATTTGTTAACTTAGTTGTTGTTATTTCTTGTTGTTTCTTTCTTTTCTCTTTTCCTTTATCCTTAAAACAACCATGATGCTTACGCTTGATCCTTACCAAGGTGAGGTCGCAAATAGCAAGTTGTTATCTTCTAATCTCTTTCTTTCTATCTTCCTCTTTTGTTTTGTTTTCTTTTCATTATGATGTGTGAGTAGTTTCATACTTGTTAGGGTAGGATAAGCGAAGTTTGAGAGAAGGAAATCTCTCTCACTCTTTCCTTGCCCAACATCTTAAATCGACTCCCGTTAATTGAACCACAATCCGCTCCTTACGGCACCCTATCCTACATGATAGCGGTGATTCCGTAGTGAGACCGGTTGTGGTTGAACTAACCGGAGGTTATGGCTAAGAGCCAAGAACGGACGGACAAGCACCAAAAGGAAGAACTTATGCATTGGAAAGCCTAGCTTATACTCGCAAGTTCCTTCCTAGTCGTGCTAATCCCCGTTGTTGCCGATTACCGTAACACCGATATTAAGAGGGGCAACGAAAGAGGTGAGCGACTCCTAACTCAAACTAACCTAATCCTAACCCTAACAAGCTCTCTTTACATATCATTTTAACACTTAATTAATCACAACAAAATCTGGAAAACTGGACTTAACTCGTTAAAGCACTTAGAAAAAGATTCCCATCTCCCTGCGGACGACCCGTACTCTACCGGCTAGCTACAAGCGAAACCATCTTGATTGCGGTAATTAACTAAACTTGAACACGCAGAATCCCTAACGATCAAATGGCGCCGTTGCCGGGGAGATGGTAGTTTATTTCTTTGTGTAATTTCGGGTTAACTTGTGAATATAACCGAAAAACAAAACAAAAAAATATATACTTTGTAAAAAAAATCATCTTGTTATTTTTGATTAGTTTTTGTGCAAGTGTGCAGGATAATACGGAGTTCAAGTTCAGTGCCAAAGACGTGGGAAGATAGACCCATATTTTGCAGCTACACCGCGACGGATCAAAACGGAGCAAACGGTCTACTGTAAAAATCTGGAGCAGTTACAGTGAGCAAATCAAGATTCAGAAAATCCAGACAAGAAGAGGACAGCCAAAGAGGGACCCACAGAATTTTTGAAGGCCCATCTCCACTACTAAGCCGCTGAACCGCGGCATAAGCAAGCTTAGGCCGCGGAACCGCTGCCGTCTTGAGCCATCAGGGCTTCAAATTCCCTGTAAGTGTTTCTACTCTCCTCCCCACTCCTCTGGACTCCAATAAATTGTGTTTTCTGCAGCATTCTTTGTGCAAACTCTCTTCCCCCTTCCAATAAACTGTTCTTGTGCAGGATTCTTTGCGCCG
Organism: Agapanthus africanus; assembly: GCA_030015575.1. Lineage (NCBI taxonomy): Eukaryota > Viridiplantae > Streptophyta > Magnoliopsida > Asparagales > Amaryllidaceae > Agapanthus > Agapanthus africanus. Next base: position 204,686,777 of record JASDDO010000024.1, read on the forward strand.
CACTCAAAATAAAAATTGTTTGCAGTTGATTTGTTATCGCTTTGCATTCATTAATACGGACTTAAGGGGCTTGAAACCAATTCAGATTGGGTGGGGATTTCATCATCCTTCCCAGGACCCCAAAAATCACAAAAAGCATATGCATTGACCATTGTTAAAATTAAAAAATACTAGACTCGGCCCTAAGGACTTCGCGCTCAATAGGACAGAGGACTAGTTACAGGCATCGGCCATTTATCCTATCTGACTTTTGCGGTGTCTAGGCAAGTGTGACGAAGGCAAGTGGTTATTTAATTAAGGAATTTCGCGAAAGCGTTGGACAACCTCCCACTTACCTGGCACTTATCTGGCCGCATTAGACGGAGAAGAGGCGGTTTGAGGTCCTATTTCTAGCCCTCTGGAACAGTTAGAAGCTGTCTAGCAGACCTAGGTGACCCTAGATCTAGGTGAGATTATGCATATCTTATTTGTGATTGCTTAAAGCCGTAAGTCCGTACATATTTCTGTAAAGCTCTTTCTAAAAAAAAAGGAAAAAATCAAAAACTTTTATAAAAACTTGCCCTTTGTCGCCAAATCCATTTTTCACCCACCACCCATCGTTTTCTCCATTGACGTTTTCTTACCCTCACCTTCTCCGCTTTGACTATACTAAACTCGTTTAGTGTATGTCCGCTTGGACTCGGGACACTAGCGCCCGTCTAGTCCGCGTTACGTTAGTCGCTACCGACTACGGAATCGACTCAGACGTCGAAACTCCGTCCACTCCTCTTTCATCCCTTCCTTTGCCGGCCAACTCCGACGTTGACCGGAATTCTGTTCATACATCTTCACCTTCACCATCACCAACCTCTTCTTCCACGATGTCAGGATTTAATCCGAACATCTCTTTGACTACCCCTGGATTGGCTCCACCTCCTACGGAGACCAATAACCCACCACCACCGCCTGTTGTAGCGCCGCAGCGAATCGCGCTCCAGGATCGTTTCTATCCCACCCGTTCTGCACTTCCCACCTGCCTTTCTCTTCCACCGGCCAATGGGGACAACTTTGAAATTAAGCCCCACTTCATCAACATGCTTCCACGATTTCATGGGCTTGAATCTGAAGATGCCTATATCTTCATCAATAAATTTCAAAACGTCTGTGCCATGATAAAAACCACCCAGCTGTCGGACGATGCTATACGTCTACGGGTCATTCCGTTCACTTTATGCGATCTTGCTGAAAAAAGGCTGTATAGCACCGCTTCCCACTCAATAACCAGCTGGGACGAGTTTTTTAAAGCGTTTCTAAAAAAATTCTATCCGAATCATAAAACCGCAAGGATTCGAAATGAAATCAACCAATTCTCTCAGCTTCCTTCTGAACCCTTCTGGAAGTGCTTTGACCGGTACAAAGACCTTCTTGTTCAGTGTCCTCACCACGGTATAGAGAAATAGCAACTTTGCCAAATCTTATACGAGGGCCTGAACCCAGCAACGAAGCAGTTGTTGGAAACCATCTGTCAGGGCCACTTCCTATCGAAATCTGACGAGGAAGCGTGGCAGTTCTTTGACGACCTTGCGGAGCAAACGCTATAATGGGAGAGCACCAGACCGACTTCTTCTTCTTCTACCTCCACTTCTACCGGTCATTCTAGGGTAGGAATTCACCAACTTGATGTCTCTATTGCGATGAAAGCTGAAATGGATGCAATAACGAGAAAGCTTGAAGCAATAGAGAGCAAATTTTCTTCTCCTGCTCCTGCCCCTGTTCTTCCCCTTCGTACCATCTGCGCTTGTTGTTCCGATCCTTCTCACTTAACCGAAGAGTGTCCTTACAATCCACCATCGCAAGGACAGGATCAGGTTAACGCTGCATTTCAGCAAAGACCGAGGAATGATCCATACTCTTCCACTTACAATCTCGGTTGGAGGAACCACCCCAATTTCGCCTGGAATCAGAATCAGAATCAATTCCAAGGCAACAATTTCCAGAGGGCCCCTCCGCCGCAACAACAAACTCAACAGCAGTTTCAGAAGCCCTTCCAACCCCAACCTTTCCAAAATCAGACGAACAACTTTGCATCCAACAATTCTTTTCCACCAAACAACTTTGTTCCGTCAAACAACGATAAGGTTTCCTCGCTCGAACGAAGTCTGGAGGCGTTCGTTAAACAATCGACACAATCCACTGCCAACATCCAGTCTTTCATTCAGTCCTTAGTGCAACACACTGCCGCACACGGGCAAAGCATCAAGACCATCGAGGCCCAGATTGCACAGCTGAATGCGGCCTTAAGCGAGCGAGAAAAGGGGAAGCTCCCGTCCCAACCACTCCCAAATCCCGGTCACCCACATAATGTACATGTTGCTCTTGAACAACAGAATCATAATGTGAGTGTCGTGACCACATTGAGATCGGGAAGGATGCTGCAAAACAACATCGGCATACGGATCAACGATGACACCCCGGCCGCTTCTTCTTCTACTTCTTCTTCTTCTCCTGCTTCTTCGTCTTCTGAGCCTATTCTCCGTTCTTCACAAGGCTCTCCTTCCTCTTCTTCTGCTCTGAACGGACCCACTTCTCACTCCACGAAAACACCTGTTCTGGGATCCGTTCCAACTCCACAATCTCTTCCTCCAACATTAGACTCAACCAATTTTTAAAATGTTCCATTTCCAAACTGGTTGAGGTCTAATAAACAAAATCCTCAGATGGAGAAGATTCTGGAGTTATTTAAGCAGGTTAACATTAACATTCCTCTTTTAGATGTTGTCCAACAAGTCCCGTCCTATGCAAAAATCTTAAAGGACTTGTGCACGAAAAAGAGGAAGTCTCAGGTACCCAAGAAAGTTTTCTTGGCTAGTTCTGTGAGTGATGCCCTTACCCAATCTTTACCACAAAAACGGAAGGACCCTGGCTGTCCTACGATTTCAATTACCATTGGGGATAAGAACATCAACCGCGCACTATTAGATCTTGGTGCCAGTGTTAACCTGCTTCCGTACTCAGTATACGAGCAATTAGGCGTAGGAGAGCTGAAACCCACACACTGCACTCTCCAAATGGCCGACCGATCGATCACCCATCCTAGGGGTAAGCTAGAGGATGTGTTAATAAAAGTCAGGGACTTCATATTCCCCGTTGACTTCATTGTATTAGACACACAGCCTGTAGCTAACCCCCGGAATCAAATTCCGGTGATACTCGGTCGCCCATTCCTTGCAACCTCAAATGCTGTGATCAATTGTCGCAATGGTTCGATGAACCTCTCTTTTGGAAACATGACGATTGAACTCAACATTTTTAGGTTGGGGAATCAGCCCGCCGAACCTAATGCTCATATACTGGACGTCTGCTCGATCCAGGAGATCACCCCAGAAGAATGTGAATTCGAGGAGTTTCTGTTTGATCACGATAATCTTAACGCCACTAGTGCGTTCCTCCTCGAACCTACTGCTGTTTCTGCGCCCGACAACGACTATGAGTGTTTCACGTTCTCGAACGATCTTAGCCGCGCACAACCCGAGTTTGAATCTTTCGAATTTCCGGATGAGTTACCTGAACCATCCAACTCGGTCGCCTACACTCGTTTTGAACCTTTGCTGGAGTCCTTTGAGTTCGAGACCTCTGCACCAATCTTGCCTTCAATCGTTTCACCTCCAGCGCTCGAACTCAAGCCTTTGCCGTCTCACCTTAAGTACGCTTACTTAGGTGAGAACGAGACCCTCCCTGTCATCATTTCGGCTTCTCTAGCTCCAGAGCAAGAGAAAGCCCTTCTTGCGGTCTTGCACAGCAACAGGCAAGCTTTTGGCTGGTCCATGGCGGACATCAAGGGGATTAGTCCCCTGATCGTTGAGCATCACATTCATCTGATGGATGATGCCAAACCAGCCCGGGATCCACAAAGACGTCTCAATCCAGTCATGAAAGAGGCTGTGAAGAAGGAGATCGTAAAATGTCTAGATAGTGGTATCATTTACCCTATCTCTGATAGCCAGTGGGTTAGCCCCATCCACGTTGTCCCCAAGAAGTCGGGCATCACGGTCATAACCAACGAGGCGAACGAGTTAATCCCTACTCGCACCCAAACTGGGTGGCGAGTATGCATTGATTACAGAAAACTCAACGCCGCAACGCGGAAGGACCACTTTCCGCTACCTTTCATTGACCAAATGCTTGAACGATTGGCCGGACACGAGTACTACTGCTTTCTTGATGGCTACTCCGGCTATAATCAGATTCCCATCGCCGAAAAAGACCAGGACAAGACCACATTCACTTGTCCCTTCGGCACGTTTGCATATCGTCGCATGCCCTTTGGGTTATGCAATGCGCCCGCTACCTTCCAGCGGTGTATGATGGGAATCTTCTCAGACATGGTGGAAAAATTTCTGGAGATTTTCATGGATGATTTCTCCATCTTCGGCGATTCCTTCAGCGAGTGTTTGCTGCATCTCGACGCTGTCCTTACCCGATGTAAGGACAAGAATCTCACTTTGAATTGGGAGAAGTGCCACTTCATGGTGCGCGAAGGTATTGTCTTAGGACATATCATCTCGCAAAATGGCATAGAGGTTGACAAAGCAAAGATTGAGGTCATTTCCAATCTCCCTCCTCCCCGATGCGTCAGAGATATCCGAGCCTTCCTTGGCCATGCCGGTTTTTATAGACGGTTCATCAAGGACTTTAGCAAGATTGCTTGACCCTTGACTCTTTTGCTGGCCAAGGACACGCCATTCGACTTCAACTCGAGCTGTGTGACTGCATTCGAGTCATTGAAACGCTCACTCACTTCTGCTCCCGTTCTTTCTTCACCTGACTGGACGCACCCATTTGAGATTATGTGCGATGCATCCGACTTTGCCATCGGTGCTGTCCTTGGACAACACATCAACAAGATACCGCACGTAATCTATTATGCGAGCCGAACCCTGAACGACGCCCAACTCAATTATACAACAACTGAGAAGGAATTCTTGGCTGTTGTATTTTCTTTAGAAAAGTTCAGGCCCTACCTCATCGGCTCTCCAGTCATTGTCTACACAGACCATTCTGCTCTGCGCCATCTTTTTGCGAAGAAAGATGCAAAATCTCGGTTAATACGTTGGATCCTCTTGCTTCAAGAGTTTGACCTTGTCATTAAGGACAAACGAGGATGTGAAAACGTAGTTGCCGACCATCTCTCACGACTTCCTTCTTCGCCTTCGCTTCCAATTCCAATCAACGACGTTTTCCCGGATGAACAGCTCTTGACTGTATCTTGCGAACCCTGGTTCGCAGATATTGTGAACTATTTGGCCACAGGGTTACTACCGACTGAATGGTCAAGTCAGGACAGACTTCGCTTCTTATCCCAAGTAAAACACTTTTACTGGGACGAACCTTATCTATTCAAGTACTGTCCCGAACAGATTATTCGTCGGTGTGTCCCTGACGATGAATTCAAGAGTGTGCTGTCGTTTTGCCACGATCAAGCATGTGGCGGGCATTTTGGCCCCAGAAAGACAGCTGAGAAGATCTTGCAATGTGGTTTCTACTGGCCACAACTCTTCAAAGACGCTCATGACTATTGCAAGACTTGCTCCCGGTGCCAACACTTGGGCCGGATATCCCGGAGGAACGAGATGCCGCTCCAACCGATCTTGGTTGTGGAGATTTTCGATGTTTGGGGGATAGATTTCATGGGGCCGTTTCCCAGCTCTTTTGGGAACTTGTACATCCTTCTCGCTGTTGATTACGTCTCTAAATGGGTCGAGGCTGTACCCATCCGGACTAACGACAACAAAGTTGTCGTTAGGTTTCTTAAAAAAAACATTTTCTCTCGTTTTGGGCACCCCCGAGCGATCATTAGCGACAATGGAAGTCATTTCTGCAACAAGACTTTCGAGGCCTTGATGCGGAAATACTCCATTAATCATAAGCTATCCATGCCCTACCATCCCCAAACCTGCGGGCAGGCCGAAGTTTCAAATCGGCAAATCAAGCAGATACTGGAGAAGACGGTTTCCAAGAACCGTAAAGATTGGTCGCTGAAACTCACTGATGCCCTTTGGGCATTTCGAACCGCGTATAAGACCGACCATGGCATGTCTCCCTATCGGCTTGTGTACGGAAAAGCCTGCCACCTACCTGTCGAAATAGAGCATCGCGCATTTTGGGCGATAAAAGAGTTGAATCTGTCTCTCGAGGATGCGGGCAGCCATCGGAAGCTGCAGTTGAACGAACTGAGCGAGCTTAGGGATGAGGCTTACGATAACGCGGTTGTCGTTAAGAATCGAACGAAGGTGTTTCACAATAAACACCTTTTCCGCAAAACCTTCGTACCTGGTCAGCAGGTACTGCTTTACGACACCCGACTTCACTTCCATCCAGGAAAGCTCAGATCTCGCTGGAAAGGGCCGTATTTTGTGCGGAATGTGTATCCGCAGGGCGCTGTGGATTTGGAAAATCCAAAGGACGGTTCATTTTTCAAAGTGAACGCACACTGACTAAAACCGTATCTTAGCGCCGAACCAACAGAGGAGCTCCTGGTCTTACAGGAGCCGGTTTACCCTGCATGATCTTCCTCTGCCTACCACCAAACTTCGGTTGTCCAGCCAAGAACAGTGGACACTGTTCCAAATAAGTTTGGGGGTATGTATAAACCATTTTGTATATATTTGTGGATATTCTTTTTCTTTTCTTTAAAAACAAAAACAAAAACAAAAAAAAAATTTGTATCGCTAACCGACAATTTTGATCCTTCAAATGATCTCTTCATGCAATGACAGTGAGGACACTGTCCAGTTTAAGTTTGGGGGTACGCTCGGTACGCATTTCTTACCTTCGCATTCATATGTATATTTTGCATCTGCATATTAAAATCCATAAAATCCATAAAAATCTGAAAATTTTTTAAAAACATAAAAACTTTTCTGTCAAGTTAGCTGGTGGGAGGACTCTGATTCAACATTTCGACAGTTTTGTTTGATAAAATAAGAATAACTAAATCTTATGTTTAGATTTTGAAAACCTGAAAGATAACTCTCCTTTGAAGTTAACTATAGCTGATATACGTCTTTACATCACACTCCACATGTCGTGAGTTTTTGGAAATTAGATGACAAGTCTTTTATGTCGAAAAACTTTTAAATGGATCAATGATTTTCTGAGGATCAAATAGGTTTGTTCTGAAATAAGTAATATCAAGAATAGTTTATGAAGTGAGTGAATATGAAGGAATGTTATTGATGCCTTAATTGGAACTAAGTCTGAAAAATAACCCATCTGAAACTTGATTGGAATGATTACACACCGAACCCACTAAACACGTCTTTTATCCAAAAAAAATAATTGAACTACCGGTTATATCTCCGTTTGTATTAAATCATCATGATTTTCACGCCAAACTGTCTTTTGTTTTTGGACCTAGGTAACTTGAGTAATTAAGTCCGCTGGGGTGTTTCTACACCTAATGCCCTAAAACCAACTGGTTTGGGTGCATTGGCCCAAAGCTCGCTAAGAAGCCTAGAAAGTCCAGATTAAAACAAAGTCAAGCAAGTGTTCTCTCCGAGTTAAAATTCCTAACGGTTCTTTGTGTGAGAATAATCTTGATAAAAGACAGGCTTTTATAAAAAATTTAGCGGAGATATGAAGGTTTTACTCTATGATAAAGACTATTGCACGTTCACAGAGATGTGTATGAAATGAAAACAAGAAAAAGGTGGAGCGAAGAATAAGACCTAGTTTCCTGTTAAGGAAGATTGAAATTCTAAAGTTGAAACTTTACTGGAAAACGAAACTTGAAAAATGCTTAACTCTTTATAAAACTTATGTGATCCTTTCAAAAAAATTTATCTGGGCTTTATTGTGTGACATGAGGACTTTATTCGACCTTTCTGGAACTTAACGACACTATTTGCACTGCACGTAAAGACATATAAAATCTGTAGTTAAATAAGAAGCGAGGTGTGAAAAATAAGGGTTTGATAGTCTAGACTTGGGATCATAGAATTGTTATTTTCTGAAAACAAAACTTTAGGGGTTTGAATCATAGTAATTTCGCAAAAATAGCTTGACCGGATTTTGTGGGTAGTATCCGCTGAAAACCCTCAGGAGACAACACTCCTCCTACAAGGGACACCTAGAGGTTTAACAGCTTGTTGCACATGCTCAGTGCAATCGCGTTCCCTGCGAAAGTGAGGTTAGGAAATTTTTTGTGAATAAATTGGCTTTGCTCGGGACGAGCAAATGATAAGTTTAGGGGTATTTGTTCATATCAGATTTTTGCATTTTTATACCGCCCAATTTTTATCACATTGCTTATCGGTAGGTACTCTTGAGCCGTGTTTGCTAGTCAATTGCAGGATACAGGTTCTCGGCTCTAAACGGTGAAATCCATGGAAAAACACGACAAAACCCGGGTTCCTGCTAACCACAGATAAAACACGGGTCTCCGCTCTATATCCGTATGTTGCCGCACATCAGTTTAAAAGACAAAATGACAAATCAATGTCATTTTCATGCACAAGGCTCAATGGCAACACAAGATCCAAGAAATCTATGCGGAGCTCGAGGAAATCATGACAAAAAGATCCACACTCATCACCTTATTGTTCAACAGAAATTCTGGAAAAATCGTGAAGAAAATTTGAGAAAAAACATATACCAGATTGAAGGGCACTACAAACCAGGGCAACTCACCAATTTTGGTGGCCTAATTCCCCCATAGGGCCGCGGAACCGCGGCCGTACGGCCTCCGCAGAGCATCAAAATTCATGGGTATTTGGGTCTTTTTATGAAGGTTCTGAATGTTGCCCTAGATTTCCAGCTTCCTGCCTATAAATAGTCCAGAACTTTGTGAAGCCAAGGGTGCATAATCTTGTATTTTTCTAGGTTTTAGAATACTTGTTCTTCTTCCTCTTCTCATCTCTTCTCCATTGAAAAACTTGTAGTGAGCTTTTGTGAGTGAAGAATGATGAATAAAGAAGTTCATTTTATTATTATGCTTGTCTTATTCTCTTATTATTGCTTGTAATTTTCATTTGTTAACTTAGTTGTTATTATTTCTTGTTGTTTCTTTCTTTTCTCTTTTCCTTTATCCTTAAAACAACCATGATGCTTACGCTTGATCCTTACCAAGGTGAGCTCGCAAATAGCTAGTTGTTATCTTCTAATCTCTTTCTTTCTATCTTCCTCTTTTGTTTTGTTTTCTTTTCATTATGATGTGTGAGTAGTTTCATACTTGTTAGGGTAGGATAAGCGAAGTTTGAGAGAAGGAAATCTCTCTCACTCTTTCCTTGCCCAACATCTTAAATCGACTCCCGTTAATTGAACCACAATCCGCTCCTTACGGCACCCTATCCTACATGATAGCGGTGATTCCGTAGTGAGACCGGTTGTGGTTGAACTAACCGGAGGTTATGGCTAAGAGCCAAGAACGGACGGACAAGCACCAAAAGGAAGAACTTATGCGTTGGAAAGCCTAGCTTATACTCGCAAGTTCCTTCCTAGTCGTGCTAATCCCCGTTGTTGCCGATTACCGTAACACCGATATTAAGAGGGGCAACGAAAGAGGTGAGCGACTCCTAACTCAAACTAACCTAATCCTAACCCTAACAAGCACTCTTTACATATCATTTTAACACTTAATTAATCACAACAAAATCTGGAAAACTGGACTTAACTCGTTAAAGCACTTAGAAAAAGATTCTCATCTCCCTACGGACGACCCGTACTCTACCGGCTAGCTACAAGCGAAACCGTCTTGATTGCGGTAATTAACTAAACTTGAACACGCAGAATCCCTAACGATCAGTGGGTTCAAATCAACCTGGACAACGACGGGTAGAACTTGACATGTGACTTATGATTTGTTGGCCTTAGTCAAGGTCATAAGAGCATGGGGCAAAAATCCACATCGGGAGTTTCTAAAGAAACTGAAACTTGCTGGTGCTGCATACCATTTGGAGTGTGATGATTCTGGTAGGATTCCTTCAGTTTTATCACACGATGATATTTGGATCCCGATCCTACTGTGAGTATATGCTACTCCTCGGGAACTTTCTCACTTAACGATCAATGCTATAAACCAAGTAGGTGTCTAGAAAGGTGTTAGCAGGGCTACGCCCATAGGGAAAAGAGGTTACTTAATTAAGGAACTTCGCGAAAGCGTTGGAAAACCTCCCTCGAAGTACCAACACTGGCCTGGATGAACGGTTAAGAAAGTATTGTACGGTGAGATTGATCCCGACTAATTCTTCCTTTTTGGCTTGAGGAGGGATTCGAGAGACAGTGGGAGCCATCCTGTTTAGATAAATTAAAAACCAATCTAACTTGCAAGAGCATCATGCTAAGTGTTTTCTTCTCTCTCTCTTAAATTGCAGCGACCTAGTGACCAGACATAGGTTACATCTAGATAATAAAATGACTGAATCTGACTGTTATGATTGGCCAAGGTATGTCCAGATGTCCATTGCCCATGACAAGCTGGGACACCGCCTAACTAATCAAACCCTGCCGTCTCAGGACCAATTTCCCCTGTCTCGGATATTGATATTCGTAAGACATCGGAAAAAGACTGTGCGAATGCCAAGTGCCTCGTGTTGGCCTCAGTTAATGGTGCATACCAGAGGCAGCACGAGAAGATGGACTCAGTTTCTATCTTCCTCCATAAAAAAGATTTATATGGAGAGCAATCTCGTATCGCAAGATGTGAGACCTCGAACTAATTGCTTCAAGCGAGGTTGGCTTTCGGGTCATCTGTAGGGGACAACGTCCTTACAGAGACTAGCTATTTTGATCAGCTCACGGACCTGAAGACCACGTTGGAGAACGGGTCGAGTACTGACTTGATTCTACAGTCTCTGCCCTCTACTTATACCCTGAAGGAAACCAGGGAAGTAGAAGGAAAGGGAAGGGCAAAAGTTTCGGGGCTGGATGTAGTAAAGAAGGGACGTTCGTATTGTTACGGGAATGAACATTTGCAGAAGGATTGCAGGGCTAGCAAAGCCAGTAGCCAGGATTCGAAGCATGTTGTGGCTTCGGCTTCGGGTGTGTTTGTAATAGAGAACTGTATGTCAGTTAACCCTACTTCCTGGGTATTGGATACCGGATCAGGATCTCACATCTGTAATTCGTTACAGGCTCTGAGAAACCGTAGGGTTATCAAGATAGGTGATATGACTCTCAGGGTTGCTAACGGAATAAGCATGAACGCTGAATCCGTAGGGGAATATCATCTTGGACTGACAACTGGGCAGATATTGATTCTGCTTAACTATTTGTATGTACCAGGTGCGACTTGTAATATCATATCTGTATCCTTACTTTCTAAAGAAGGATATGATTTTACTTTTGTAAGCGATGTGGTCCACATCCACCTAAATCAAGTTTTGATTGGGTCAGGTACATTAGATAACGGGATATACGTATAGAATCATGCTCAGATTTTCAGTGTCCAGAACACACTTAAAAGAAAGTCTCCGGAATTAAATCCGGCTTTCTTATGGCATTATAGACTGGGTCACATCAATGAGAGAAGGTTGACGAAGTTACATACAGAAGGATATTTGGATCCGTTCGAATATCAATCATATGCAACTTGTCAATTCTGTCTCAAAGGAAAGATGACAAAGACTCCGTTCACTGGACACGGAGTAAGAGCGAGCGAGCTCTTGGGACTCATACATAGTGACGTGTGTGGTCCAATGTCTACACTTGCGCGAAGTGGTTATTCATACTTCATTACTTTCACAGATGATTTCTCTAGGCATGGACATGTCTTCCTGATGAAGCATAAATCCGAGGACTTTGAGAAATTTCGGGAATACAAGAATGAAGTTGAAAAACAAACAGGCAAAAGTATCAAGACACTGAGATCTGATCGAGGTGGTGAATAATTGAGTGCCGAGTTTCTGGACTACTTAAAAGAGAATGGAATTCTCTCTCAGCTTCCTCCTCCATACACACCACAGCACAACGGTGTATCGGAAAGACGGAATCGAACCCTATTGGATATGGTTCGTTCCATGATGAGTAAGGCTGAGTTACCGCGATCTTTCTGGGGTTATGCACTAGAAACAGCTGCATATCTTTTGAACCAAGTTCCTACTAAGTCAGTGCCTACCACACCATATCAGATGTGGAGTGGGAAGAAACCCTGTCTTAAACACTTTAAGGCATGGGGATGTCCAGCTTTTGTCAAAAAGCAGCATGCAGACAAGCTTGAGGCACGCTCAGTACAGTGTAAGTTTGTGGGATACCCAGAGAACTCCAAAGGGTATCTTTTCTATTACGCAGAGGAGCAAAAGGTCTTTGTTTCTCGTCATGCCCGCTTCTTGGAAACTGAGTTTTTAGAAAATCAGATAAGTAGGAGCGCAATAGAACTGGAAGAAATTCCAGAACCACAAGCTATTATTGAAACCTTGGTAGAACCAGAAGGTTCAGGAGAACCGGACATCCCAGCGCCACTCCGCAGGAGTAGTAGGCAGTCTCATCCGCCCGAGAGATACTACGGTTTTCTCATAGACGGGGATAGAGAGGATTGCACTATTGATTATGATGAGCCTACTAGCTTCCAGCAATCCATTCAGAGCGGTGACTCGGCAAAATGGCTAGATGCAATGCGGACCGAGATGGAGTCCATGTACACCAACAAAGTTTGGACTTTGGACTTTGCTCCAGAAGGGGTAAAACCTGTAGGCTGCAAATGGATCTTCAGAAAGAAGATTGGTGTAGATGGGCAGGTTGAAACCTATAAAGCTAGACTTGTAGCAAAGGGTTTTCGTCAACGACCTGGTTTGGACTATGAAAAGACCTTTTCTCCAGTGGCTATGCTCAAATCCATTCGGATCCTTTTTGCCATTGCTGCCTTCCATGATTATGAGATCTGGCAGATGGACGTAAAGACGGATTTCCTAAATGGAAATTTAGAAGAGTGCGTCTATGTGGATCAGCCGGAGGGATTCATTCAGAGTGGGAGCAGCGGTAAAGTGTGCAAGTTGCTCAAGTCCATCTATGGACGGAAGCAGGCATCACGGAGTTGGAACATCTGCTTTGATGATACTGTCAAAGAATTCGACTTTATCAAAAACCCAGATGAACCATGCATTTACAGTAAGATTGTAGGGAGAACTGTGGTATTCCTCGTCTTGTACATAGATGACATTCTCCTAATAGGAAATGATATTCCTATGCTACAGTCAGTCAAAGGATTCTTGTCACAGAGGTTCTCCATGAAGGACCTGGGCGATGCTAACTACATTCTGGGGATCCAGATCTATCGTGATAGATCTATGAGGATGTTGGGACTTTCGCAGTCCAGGTACATCGACACCATACTGAAACAGTTCAGTATGGAAGATTCTAAGCGCGGTAATCTACCGGCTTGTCACGGAATCACCCTCTCCAAAGAGATGTCTTCCAAGACTGATTTGGAAAGGGCTCGCATGTCATCTATACCCTATGCATCTGCGGTAGGCTCTATAATGTATGCGATGTTGTGTACCAGACCAGATGTAGCATACGCATTGAGCGTTGTAAGCAGGTATCAGTCGGACCCAGGGGAGAAACATTGGATAGCAGAAAAGAACATTCTCAAGTACCTGAGAAGGACTAAGGAGATGTTCTTGGTGTATGGCGGAAAAGACCTCCAGATCGAGGCCTTTGCTGACTCCAGCTTCCAGAGTGACAAGGATGACTCTAAGTCCATGTCGGGTTATGTCTTTACCCTCAATGGAGGGGCGATTTGCTGGAAGAGTTCCAAGCAGGAAACCGTTGCTGACTCAACTATGGAAGCGGAGTACATAGCTGCTTGCGATGCCGCAAAGGAAGCTGTCTGGATGAAGAAGTTCCTCACGGAGCTTCAGGTGGTTCCTACCATTGTTGACCCAATACCGCTGTATTGTGACAACAACGGCGCTATAGCTTTAGCGAAGGAACCCAGGTCCCATCAGAAGTCCAGGCACATTTTGAGGCGGTTTCACCTGATCAGGGAGATCGTAGATCGCCGGAAGGTCGAGGTGAAGAGAGTAAATTCAGAAGATAACACTGCAGATCCATTCACGAAGGCCATTCCCCAGACTCAGTTCGAGCGGCTGATCGAGATGATAGGTCTTCGATACGCCAGTACATGGCCCTAGTGCAAGTGGGAGATTGTTAGTGTATATGCCCTAGAGGCCATTATTGTATCATACTAGTTTGTATATTACTTAATGGAAGCTTGGGATATTCATAGTTGTATAGACAATCTTGCTCAAAATGGTAGTATGCTACTTGGTTTGTTTCTACTTTAATATGTGCATGTGTTTCTTTTAGCATATCGCTTATACATATTAGTAGAGCCCTTAGGATCTTTGCTTGATTACCAGCGTTGTGATGGCAGTCACACTTGTGGGGCCTGGGTAATCTATAAGCACATCCTTATACAGGTCCCTAGTCGTAGGACTATCGAGACAGGGCATCGATACTCCGGAGTAGACTAGCGTATGCGCTTCTCATCCCAGCAGGGGAGATGGTCTGTCCCACAGCCATCAGTACGTCGTACTGGAGATAGTATGCGGGTGCTCGTTAGGTTACGAGTACACTGGACAGGACTCATCGGGAACTGTTGGTTGGTATTATACCTATCGTCAGTTATCAGTTCCCAAGTGACATGAGTACAGCTTAGTCCGATGACTTGACACTGTCACTTCGTCTCGAGTGTGTTCCCACTGTTCTTTGATTACTACCCTACCACGGCTCAAAGGAGTCGTGCAAACAGGTAGTAGTTGGGTGCAGTCCCGAAGCACTTGGAGGCAGTGACGGTTAGACAGGATTCGTCTCTCATGGTATTGGGGGTTGACATCGCGATGTGTCTAGGAGAGCCATTACAAATAGTCGTCCCTGGCCAGGTCAAGCGAGATATACTGGTAGGTTTCCAGTGTTATCTCAGGGTGTTCTGGGCTACACTCCGACACGACTTGTACCGATATTAGGGGACTGACGTTCGCCACCCCATAGGCCTGCCATGCGATACTCTTAGATGAACAGACCGGACTGTACGGAGATTGTCACATTCAGGCTCAGTAGGAGTTCGGATGGGTTTACCTCATCGGCCTTCTTATCGAAATCTACCTGGGGACCGTTACGTACAGCTAGTGCCGCTTGCGGTCTGTGGTTAAACCCACTGCCAGCGTAGTATCGAGTCTTTAGAGTCCCACACAGAGAGTTTCCCTGCACTGAGCGAAACGTGTAGAGGCCGTATGGTTTTACGGCAAGGCTACGATCACTTACGTACACTTGTGTGCGTATGCTGTTCGGGCAGGCAATACTAGTGGGCTTTGGTTTAAGCCGGATCCTAGTATTGCATGGATGGATTTGTTTTATCTTCTGTGCATTCGCGTTTTATGGAATGCGGATGCGGGTGTGTATGCACAGTTGTGAGGAGCGAAGAAGAAGGAGGTGCCTCATTAGGGTTTTGACAGTTGATTCGGTCAAAACCATTATGAGGCGGACTCATTAGGGTTTTGGCAGTTGGTTCGGTCAAAACCATTATGAGCCGGGGACATTATTTACTAATCCTTTTAGTGATAATTATGTTATGGCTAATTGCTTTGACCATTTGACCATACTTGACTTTGTTGACCGTTTGACCAAAGTTGACTTGGACCTTCATGAGAGGTCTAGAGTATTCTTTGGTTTTCTTATTATTTTTGATATGAAAATGGTCAAGTCAAGGGTAGCCATCAACTTTATCATGAAAGGATTAGTAATGATGATGTTTATGCATTATTGCAACCATGGTTTATTTTCTTAGTTCATTATTCTTTTCTCATTCTCTCTCTTGAAATGAGAAGCCCCATGGTTGCTCCTTCATCTTCCTCCTCTTGATTTTTCCTTTGATCTCATGTGTTGAGAAAATAAGGAAGTAAATTGACAAACACATCCATCATCTTCTTCTACACAACCTAGGACATCAAGCCTAGCGATCTTGTTGCCCTAGTTGCCTCGACTCGAGGTGGAGCTCGGAGCACAACTCTAGGGTGGATCGTCTTCGACTCAAGGAGGCCGCGGAGGTGATCAAGATCCGGATCGGTCCTCGGAGCTCAGATGGACGAGCAGGACAGCGGAGAGAAGACCCGAAGGACTGGTTTCGTGAGGTATAATCTCTATGGCATAGTAGATAGAACTTCATATAGTTTGCTTGGTTTTTGTTTAGCAAAGATCCTCCCTTTTAGTCCATGTTGCTTCGTGTCAAAAATAGTTTTTTTACCGTTTCCGCCTCCCCGTAAGAACCGGGGTGAGCAACGTGGACTTACACTCTTAATACCCCATTTACTCCATTTTATTACAATTTATCACATTATTTTTACATTTTTTCAATTTAACTCTTCATCTAGCCTAACCCTATAAATATCACCCCCTACACTCTACCCCCTCACCCCAAAACTCTGAGCCAACTCTCAAGAAATTATTAGAAACCTTGTGTACTTTGAAAACGAGCAAGAAGCGAAACTACGGCGAATTTTCCGGCAAACTTCTGACGACCATCCTCGGAGCTCCCGGCGACGAAACGACGCACCGGCGACTCCTCCCGATCAATTTCCCTCTCTTTGTTGTCCAAAACCCGTAAGTCCACATTTCTATCTTTCTTTTCTTTCTAAAAAATACGGAATTACAAAACCCGACGGAATCGGAACAAATCCGATTTTCCGATTCAGTTTCTTTATAAAACTTAACTTTTCTTTAATACAATTATGCTTAAATCAATTCATGCTGACTATTAAACACTAATCAACCATATTGATCAAGTTTCATATCATAAAAATAATTGCTATTTCATTTTACCGTATTTTTCATTTAAATACCATATAGTTTCAATTCTACATTTAACATCACAAAACTTGTTATACCTTTAAGTAGATCACGAGGTAATGACCTACCTCCTCACACACTCATATCAAACACAGCACAATACCCTTGGGAATATAGAATATGGGAAAACGACATCATTGCAAATAAATACCATTTACTTAATAAAACCATTTTCTAAAGGATTTAGTATTTATACAATCTTTGCAAAGCGCCGCTACAACCCATTTTGGGAAACCTGTTCGGGATGGTGCGGATTATCGCACATCCTCTGGCTTATTAGTGCGAGATTCAGATCTCCGCAAGGAGCATTCGGTCTCGAAAAATTTAAAATACGACATCTTAAGAAAATGAGATTTTTAGAATATAAAATATATATTAAAATTATTTTTGTATAAATATATGTATATTTATCATTAAAATACCTATTTTGTTATGATATAAATATTCCACATTTTTCTAAAAATCACAAGAATCAATTTTACACTAAAATACCATGAATTCCATACAATACCAATATTACAAATAAATACCATTTATTATGAAATTAGGATATTCTCATTAGAATTGTCACAAATATAAAATCTACATTTATTACAACTCTAAAGACGATAATAAATACTTGAAGTGTTTTTTGAAAACTATACAAAGTATTTTTACGTAAAACCCCCTCAAGTTTTATAATTTACCCTAAGGACGCTAGTAAATATAGCTTTAAGCGGGACCAATCTCTTGAGCCTCAGGGAGCCGGAGAAGTGGGTGCTTGCCTATCTAAGGTAGACAACTTAACAACGGTGTTATCAATACGGTAATCGTCTTTGAAAAAGACACAAATGCTGCCGCCCATGTGCAGCGGTTACCGATAAAATCAAAACAATCAGGACTTCAATTTACTTTTCTAATTGTCTGACTCAGTTTGAGTCTCATTATAATCTGACTTGAATATGATTCAAGTACAATCTACAATCTACAATCCCCAATCTTCAATATTACAATTTAACATGAATCCATATATTCAATCTATCAATCTATACAACTTGACTGAACTGAACCAGGGATGTACATTCCATTTACATGATTATACAGTTACATCCATTCTTCTATAGTTACATACATGATTCTACGGTTACATCCGTTTACTGATATCATGGTTTCGGTCAGTCATCCAATTATACAATCAATACAATTTATAATACAATACAATACAAACAATACAATCAAGACATCGCGGGGTTTAAGGGGTAGATTGGTACGGAAGATGTTAAAAGTGGCATGAGACAGTAAGATTAATACACCTAACCTATATTTCGTTGCTGTTGTACCGTGGCTTAACGGTTCGTTGTACATTCCGTTTGCCCTGGTCTCTCGCATATAGAGACCCCTCTCGTATACACTGGCATCCTTCTGTACCAAACTACAAATAACAGCGTTAACACAACATTACAACAATATAATACAACTTTAAAAGATACCTCTTATTTTGTCTATTTCTCCCTTACCGTTAGGACTTACCGAGCAACCTGTTCGCTGACGATATTCTCTTTCTTTCTTCTTTGAATGTCATCGGGCGATCTGGACACTTCAGAGATTGAGCCCACTGCTGAAGACTTGGACCAGTTCAGTGAATACCCCGAGCTCTAGTCATTGTACACTTTCCATTCAGTACTTTTCATTTCTGTTATGCCATTGTTTAGGCATTGTTTTATTTCAGTTGTATTTACTTTCCATGCATTGTACAGAAAGAATGTGAATAAATAAAGTTGATGTTTTTATTATATCTTATCTCTTGTGCTTTATTTTTATATTGCTTAGATACGCTTAGTGTATTTACTTCACAGTAAATATGTAGCGGCCTCGTCGCGTCCCCTTCGCCGTACACCGGGAAGCGGGGCGTGACAGCTCTTATCGTCGGTCGTTGGTGTCCGTTCGTAAAAGAAGAAGAAGAAGTCTCTATTCTCTGCCGACGTTGTATTCGGCCAGGAGCCCCATGCTTCCTACAGTGAGGGCTTGTGCGAATATGGCGCCAATGAGGGTTTGTTCGACACGCCTGCAACTGATACTGATCTATAGGCTGCCCTCGCAGCTTTTGAGCGACTGGCTCGCGAGGAAGCGGCATTGATCTCTTTTGCGGAGTTAGGTATACTTCATTTACATATTTCTGCACCTATCCCTTCTCCCCTTATTATGCTTTTATTAACGCTCTCTTCTTCCACAGGTATTTTTGCCGAAGAGGCTCTCGCGGCTTCCCTCAGGACATTCGAGGAGGAAGAGAGGCTCCGCGCTTCTTTAGGCCTTGGTATAATTCATTTCATTACACCTTTACTCTTTTTATTCATGATCTGACCCTTTTCTTCACCTTATTGCAAGAACTACCGCAACCCAAGTTGTTTCAAGTGTCGTTCCAATCCCAAGCGGCGATGCAACAAAGCTTCCAGAGCCACCGATCATGGCCGCGGCCATCCCAAAGTCACCACAGGAGGCGTTGCTGAAGCAGCCGATGATGGACGCCGTAGCGGCTCCGGAGGCAAAGCTCGGTTCGGACGACGACGTCCTCCTGTCGGAAGTTTTAAGGAGGTCGGTTCTCAAGGCTCAGGCTGAGAGGAAGCGCAGAAAACACGCGGCGAGGGAACACGATGTTGTCTTGGCCGCAGGTGCAGGCTCAAGCAATGTTCCGCTTGCTGACATTCTTTCGGTGGACGTTCCTTCTGCCCTGGCTACTGCCCATAGACAGGTTGCGCGTGCAGCTCGGGAGGAAACTGAAAAGGTACTTCAAGGTAACGTAACGTCCAGTCCCTTATTAGAACTTGGTCCTCGAATCATGACATACGCATTTTCTTTTAAGCAGGGCCGAGTCCTAACGGTGGCATTGCAGGTGAAACGCCGATGATTACAGAGCCCGAAGTGGCCACTCTTTCTCGGGAATCTGGGACTGTCCAGACTGCTACTCTTTCTCCTTGTGGCTCTTTATCGGCGAGTGTCGCAAGCATTACGATGGCCCTTATCGAGTCAGGGGATGAAGCTATGGGTGCGGAATCTACTCCCCCGAGGGAGAATGAGGAAGCCGTTACATTTGGTGATGCTTTCGGCTTGGTTTCGGTCTCTGACCTATCAGGTACTCCTTGGGTTGTTAACTTTGAGTTTTTAATCCTGTTAAGCCCCGCTAATGATATTTCGTTTGTCTTGAGCACAGGTGCGGTAAACCCTAAAGCCGTGCCAGCTGAAGAAATATCGCCGACCGCCACTTTGACGGTCGCGGTTCCTTCGCTTTCTTCTGTGCGTCCTTAAATTTTGGAAGGTATGGGTTTCTCACCTAGTTGCTTTACTGTGGATACAATCCTTTTTGTATTGACTGTATATTTCCGTGACTCTGCAGGAGTACTTTTCGACCATTTATACCAGGTGCTAAACCCACATTTTTCCTTTCAATCGGAAGTTTTTACATCTTTCGGTATTGGTCAGTATATTCTTCACCTAGTGTCTCTCTTTTTTATGAGTAGACTTTTTGTTGCTAAGCCTTCCTTATATTGACCACGGTATCACGGCTCGGAGGAGGAAGCGAAAGAATAGCCACGCCTCCGGTGCTCCCTGTTTTGCCACCTTCAACAGCCGGTACGGTAGATTCCGTCCCTTGGGTGTTTTCTTTATCTTTCGAGTTGAAATCTGACCGTAATTCATTTTGCAGCGATTACGCCGGATTCAGCTCCTTTTGAGTCCCGCATTCCCATGCCCGCGGGGTCCTTCGCTAAACGTCCATCCTCCAGGGGCGCAGCGAATAGCCAGCGAACGTTAAGCGGGTTTATTGAAGATCTCAATGCTAAGGCCCTCACTTCTGCTACGGATTTTGCCGACGAAGTAAATCCAATGTTGGTGACGCTCGTGAATTTCCATAATGAAGATCTCGTTGATTCTTGGGTTGATTATTGTAAGAAGATCGAGGCTTTCCTGCACGAGATTGAACTTAAGCATCTCGCTCCCGAGGTATTGACTTTGAACTCTCAGCGTGCTGCGTGGGTCGAGCAGAGTGTTTCTGTAACAACTCCAATTTAGTGTACAAAGATTTATTTAAAAATAAAAGTATACTTGGAGTAATTACATTTCTGTGAGTACCATAAATACTTGTCTTACTAATTAATTACAAGAAGGGGCTTGTAGCTCATTGGTAATACCTTGCACTATTGAACCAAGCCACCAGAGTTCAAATCTCATACCCCACATTATTTTTAATATTGTTTTATTTTGAACCTTTAGAATACCAAGAGTTTGCACGTGCATATCTCACAAAAACCCCACTACACCCTGAAATATAACTGTACCAGAGGATAGACCAGCCGTCGGGAGAGGATTCCGGCCGCCTAACTCGGCCGGAATCGGCCAACTCGGCCGGTGAATCGGCCAATTCAGGCGACGACCCCAACACAAAAAATGTGTCTTTTGGTCTCCCCTGTACGCTGCATAATTTATTTCCTCAGACCATTTCCAGAGCTCTTTTAAAACCATAATTACTCCACTTTTAATACATTTTAATATATTTTATTACATTTTTTCCAATTAAACCTTTCATCTACCCTAACCCTAGCCTAACCCTATAAATACAACCCCTAAACACTACCCACTCATCCCAAAACTTTGAGCAAACTCTCAAGAAATTTTCTAGAACCCTAGTGTGCATTTGAAGTGAACAAAGAGGCGAAGCTCTGGCGAATTTTCCGGCGACAACCCTAGGAGATCCCGACGACGAGACGACGCACCGGCGCCTCCTCCCGATCCCTCTCCCTCTTCTCTTTAAGCTAAACCCGTAAGTCCCACCTTCCCCCTTCTCTACTCTTTCTGAAAATACGAAATTCTAAAACCCGACGGAATCGGAGCAAATCCGATTTCCGATTCGGTTCTTCCTAAAATCTCACTTTTCCTTTAATATAATCTTGTTAAACCATTACATGTTGACTATTAAACACTAACTAATCATATTGAACAAGTTTCATATCAAAAGAAATTGCTATTTCCATTTTACCGTACTTTTTCATTAAAATACCATATAACTTCATTTTGGACATTTGAACATCACAAACTTGCTATACCTTTAAGTAGATCACGAGGTAATGACCTACCTCCTCACAACACTCATATGAAACATAGCACAATAATTTTTGGGGAACATAGAATATGGGAAACGAACCATTACAAATAAATACCATGAATTAATAAAACCATTTTATAAAGGATTAAGTATTTTACACAAATCTTTGCAAAGCGTCGTTACAACTAAATTTGGGGAACCCGTTCGGGATGGTGCGGATTATCTCACATCCTCGGGCTTAGTAGTGCGAGATTCAGACCCCCGCAAGAGGCATTCGGTCTCGAAAGATTTAAAATACGAAAATCTTAAGAAAATGAGATTTCTAGAATTATAATATATATTAAAATTTATTTTTATAAATATATATATATATGTAATATCAAAATATCTATTTTTGTTATAATATAAATATTCCAACTTTTCCAAATCAAAGAATCACTTTACATTAAAATACCATGAATTCCATACAAATGCAATATTACAATTTAATACCATATATTATGAAAATTAGGTTATTCTCACTAGGAATGTCACAAATATAAACTCTACAATTATTACAACTCTAAAGACGATAATTAAACACTTGGGGTGTATTTTGAAAGTTATACAAAAGTATTTTTACATAAAAACCCCTTAAGTTCTATAAATTACCCTAAGGACCCTAGTAAACATAGGTTTAAGCGGGACCAATCTCTTGAGCCTCAGGGAGCCGGAGAAGTGGGTGCTTGCCTATTTAAGGTAGAAAATTTAACAACGGTGTTATCAATACGGTAATCGTCTTTGAAAAAGACACAAATTCTGCCGCCCATATGCAGCGGTTACCGATAACATCAAAACAATCAGGACTTCAATTTCTTTTATAATTGTTCTGACTCAGAATGAGTCTCATTAATAATCTGACTTGAATATGATTCAAGTACAATCTACAATCTACAATATTACAATTCAACATGAATACATATATTCAATCTATATTGACTGAACCGAACCATGGATATACTTCCATTTACATGATTCTCCATTTACATCCATGATTCTACGGTTACATCTATTTACTGATATCATGGTTTCGGTAAGTCACCCAATTATACAATCTATACAGTTTACAATACAAGACAATACAATACAACTATACAACAAGACATCTCGGGGTTTAAGGGGTAGATTGGTATGGAAGGTGTTAGAAGTGGCACGAGACAGTAAGATTTAATACACCTAACCTGAATCCAGTTGCTTTTGTACCGTGGCATAAACGGTTCCTTGTACTACACTTGCCTCTAGTCTCTGACATATAGAGACTCCTCTCGTATACACTGGCATCCTTCTGTACCAAGCTACAAACAACAGCGTTAATACTAAAACAATATAATACAACTTTAAAAACTACCTTCTCTTTCTGTCTATTCTATTTCTCCCTTATCTTTGGGACTTACCGAGCGATTTGTTCGCTGACGACATTCTCTTTCTTTCTTTTTTGAATGTCGTCAGCTGATCTGGACACTCCGGAGATCGAGCCCACCAGTGAAGACTTGGACCACTTCATTAAAGACCCAGAGCTTTAGTTCATTGTACACTTTTTGTTTCAGTACTTTTCCTTTTCTGTTATGCCATTGTTTAGACATTGCTTTTATCCAGTTGTATTTACTTTCCATGCATTGTATAGAAAGAATGTGAATAAATAAAGTTGTTGTTTTATCATATCTTGTTTCTTGTGCATTTACTTTTATATTTCTTAGATACGCTTAGCGTATGTACTTCTGAGTATATACGTAGCGGCCTCGTCGCGTCCTCTGCCTGTACACTGGGAAGCAGGGCGTGACAGGTTTTGTTGGTGGCTCATGCAGGTCAGAGTTGTATGGAACACCGTCATGCAATTCTGTTCTGTGTGAACAACCTAAGCAATATAACACAAGAACCAGCAACTAAAACATTCTTTACAATTCATATTCCTTGAATCTTACAATTTCATATTTTTTGAATCATATACTTTGAATCTGTCCTAACCAAAATTTTCTTCAAGGTTATGGATTCTCCAAATAACACCAGTACCAACTTCAACAACACTCCACCTCCACTACCAATCACACCTGCCGTTCCTGCTCCACCCAACGAGCAAACGGTCCTGCTTGAGGCAATCCGCAGCCTCCTAGAGGGACAGCAGCAGCTCTTGAACCGTCCCGAGGCTGAAGCACCTAGGGTGAAGCAATTCAGAGTTTTACATCCCAAACAGTTCTCAGAAAAGGGAGCTCACTGGAAGCTGAGGAATGGGCTCAGAGTATAGAAGATGATCTGGCAGCGGCACAAGTGCCAGAAATAGCTTGGGTTCGTGTTGCAAAATTACAGCTCACGGACAATGCACGGAACTGGTGGAAGGCAGAAGAAAGCCGTCTTGAACAGCCCATTGAATGGAAGACTTTCCGCGATATGTTCGACGCGAAGTACTTCCCTGAGACTGCCAGGTTCGACTTGGAACATCAGTTCATCCATCTGCAACAAGGTTCGATGTGGACCAAGTCGGTAGATGAGTATGATGCTGAGTTCACTATGCTCAATCGGTAAGATATGTCTCAATAATTGAATTTTTAAATATCACATATTACACAGCTAACACAGTACTTAAATAGATTTGCGGCACACTTGATACCGACGGACGAGATCAGAGCCCATCGATTTCAACATGGTTTGGATTCGGAGATCCAGGCTGCACTAGCCACAGGAGATTTTCCGACCCATGAATCGGCTCTGAAAGCTGCCCACCGTTATGAGGCAGTGATAAAGGCGAGGGGCAGACCTCAGTCTGCAGGAGTTAAGCGCCCTATCAACCAGATGACAGGAGGAGCCTCGTCCAGGCCACCTTTTGTGCCAAGGCGACCGGGAGTACCAAACAACAGGCCCAGCCCAGCCTTTTGTAACTACTGCAAGAGAAATGGGCATCTGGCGAAAGATTGCCGGCGTGCGAACAACCTTTGCTTAATCTGCGGCTCAGTTGCTCATGATATTGGGTCTTGTCCTTATAGACAAAATCCAATTGCTGCACCCAGGCCAGCAAACACTTACCCACAGCGCCCAGCCATCCAAGCACCTGCTCCAAGACTTGCACTACCTACTCCACCACCTAGTGGACCACAAGCTGCACCTCCTCCTCGTCAGTTCCATCAAGCTCAAAGGAATATTCCGAGGAATGATCCTCAGGCTAGGAGGAATGTACCAAGGCGCCAGGCTTTCACGAGGACCGTGGAATAAGCTGAGGCCACTGGCCAAGTTATCACTAGTAAACTTTTCTTCTCAAACCTTTCTTTCATTCTTGCTATTTATCTAAATACATTTTCCTATACCTAAAACATATCTCACATACCTTAGGTACAATCTTAGTAGCCTCACTCCCTGCACTAGCACTGTTCAATACTGGAGCATCTCTCTGCTTTATGTCGCAACGGTTCGTCCGAACCCATGCGATTCCAGTCACACTGCTTGTATCCAGCTGGAATGTCAGTTCAGGAAATGGTGTTCTAAAGGCAACAATGGGATACAGCTTGTATCCAGTAGTCGTCTGCAGCAGAGAATTCTACGCTGACTTCAAAGTGCTGGACATACCGAACTTCGATGTGGTTCTAGGTATGGATTGGCTCGGAACTTTTTATGCTACCATCGACTGTCGTCAAAGGAGGGTAGTATTCGAGATTCCAGACCATCCGGTCTTCTATTTGAAAAGCGGAGACCGTACCCTGGAGCCAAGTACATACAAAGCGAAGCCAAGGAAGGCAGTGGTTGCAGCAGCTCAAGCAGAGGAAGAATCAAGGCCAGAAGTGGTTCGAGAGTTCGAAGATGTATTTCCTGACGATATATCAGGTTTGCCTCCCGATCGAGCTCTTGAATTCAGCATTGATTTAGTACCAGGAGCACAACCGGTGATCAAAGCACCTTATCGATTAAGTCCGGAAGGTTTGAAGGAAGTCCAAACACAGTTGGACGAATTATTAGCGAAAGGATGGATTCGTCCCAGCACTTCAAGTTGGGGATCACCTGTATTACTTGTGAAGAAGAAGGAAGGTTCATACAGAATGCGTATTGATTATAGAGCCTTGAACGAAGTCGCTATAAAGAACAAGTATCCGCTACCGCGAATCGACGATTTATTCGATCAGCTAAGTGGATCTTGTGTTTTCTCTAAACTAGATTTTCGTTCAGGTCATCATCAGGTGAAGGTCAAGGAAGCTGATATTCATAAAACGACTTTCAGAACTCGCTATGGTCATTACGAATTTCTAGTGATGCCATTTGGAGTGACCAACGCACCAGCAATATTCATGAACCTGATGAATCAAGTTTTCCGGAGTACTTAGACAGGTTTGTTGTCATCTTCATCGATGACATCCTGGTGTATTCTAAGAGTCGGAAAGAGCATGCCGAGCACCTACGAATTGTCCTGGAAACTCTTAGTCAACATCAGTTATATGCCAAGTACAGCAAGTGCGAATTCTGGCTAAATCAAGTTGGTTTTCTTGGACATATCGTATCAGGCGAAGGAATTTCTGTGGATCCAGCAAAAGTTTCAGCAGTAAGCGAATGGCCGACACCAAAGTCAGTGAAGGAAATTCGGAGTTTCTTGGGTTTAGATGGATATTACAGAAGGTTCATTGAAGGATTTTCAAAGATAGCAACACCCCTGACCAAGCTCACACGTAAAGATGAAGAATTTGTGTGGTCAGAAGCATGCGAGCAAGCTTTCGTAGAACTCAAGTCAAGGTTGACATCAGCGCCTATTCTTGTTATACCGGACCAATCTGGAGGTTTCGAAGTGCATTGTGATGCATCCGGTAAGGGATTAGGATGTGTTCTACATCAACACGGTAAGGTTGTGGCTTATCCGACACATGATTTGGAATTGGCAGCCGTCATCTTTGCTCTCAAGATTTGGCGCCATTATCTACTTGGCGAACGAGTGAACATATACACAGATCATAAGAGCCTGAAATATGTGTTTACTCAGAAGGAGTTGAATATGCGGCAGAGAAGATGGTTAGAACTCATGGAGGACTTTGACATCAACCTGCAATATCACCCAGGGAAGGTGAATGTGGTTCCAGATGCTCTTAGTCGCCAACCATTAGCAATGCATCTCACCGCTCAGTGGAAGCTACAACAAGACTTGCATCAGATGGAGATTGAACTAGTCATGTCAGGTAACACTTCAAGCTGGATGAATTTACAAGTTCAATCAACAATTGTCAATCAGATCAAAGCAGCTCAAGCAAGTGATGCTAAATTGCAAAATATCAGAGAACAAGTGGAGAATGGACTCAGAACAGACTTCATCATCCATGAAGACGGATCTTTGAGATACGGCAGCAGATTATGTATACCAAAAGGTCCTGTTCGGGAAGAGTTAATGAAAGAAGATCACAGCTCTCCCAACTCAGTACACCCTGGAGGTACAAAGATGTACAAGGATCTACGTCAGAATTATTGGTGGCATGGAATGAAGCGTGAAGTAGCCAGAAGCGTCGCAAAATGCTTGGTGTGTCAGCAAGTAAAGGCTGAACATCACAGGACAGCTGGATTACTTCAACCGTTACCAATCCCAGAATGGAAGTGGCAACACATCACGATGGATTTTGTGACTGCTCTTCCTCGCAGCACAAAGGGTAACGATGTGATATGGGTCATTGTGGATCGACTCACAAAGTCGACCCACTTCATCCCATTTCGAGTTGGCCAATCAATTGAGACATTAGCAAAGAAGTACTTGAAGGTAATAATCTACTTAAGATTTAAACTCTTTAAATATGTATAATCCCTGATACCCATGAACTCATACAGGAAATTGTGAGACTTCATGGAGTACCGGTCTGCATTGTCTCCGATCGTGACACCAGGTTTCGATCGCAATTTTGGCAGAGTCTGCAAGCAAGCTTGGGAACAAGTCTGAACTTCAGCACGGCTTATCATCCACAAACAGATGGTCAGTCTAAGCGAACTATTCAGATCTTGGAGGATATGCTCAGAGCATGTATGTTAGACTTCAAAGGATCGTGGGAAGATCGCCTACATCTTGTGGAGTTTTCGTACAACAACAGCTACCAAGCAAGCATCGGAATGGCACCTTTTGCAGCACTGTATGGAAGGAAGTGTCGATCGCCATTAAGTTGGGATGACATCGGAGATAGGAAACTTCTTGGACCTGAGATGATAGTAGCGACTGTTGATGTGGTTCGTACTATCAGAGAAAGAATGCGTATAGCCCAAGATCGACAGAAGCACTGGGCTGATGCAAAGAGACATCACTTGGAGTTCCAGCCAGGAGATCACGTGTTCTTAAAGATATCTCCGAACCACGGAGTGATCCGATTTGGAATACGGGGAAAGCTAAGTCCGAGATACATTGGACCGTGATACATACTCGAACGAGTCGGTGAAGTGGCATACCGCTTAGCACTTCCACCTTCATTGGAAGGAGTGCATAATGTGTTCCACATATCCCAACTCAGAAGTATGTGAGTGACCCCAGCCATGTACTTGATCATTCCGAGCTCACTATACAGACCGACTTATCTTGTGAGCAACAACCTGTTGAGATCCTGAACAGGAAAGTGAAGTCACTTCGGAACAAGGAAGTCAACTTGGTCCGAGTGATATGGAGAAAAGACACTTCAGGAGAGTCCACTTGGGAAAGGGAAGATGAAATGCGTGCAAGATATCCTCACCTCTTTGTAAACTAGTCCTTAAAATAAAAGTTGTAAATTTCGAGGACGAAATTTTTGTAAGGAGGGTAGACTGTAACAACTCCAATTTTAGCGTACAAAGATTTATTTAAAAATAAAAGTATACTTGGAGTAATTACATTTATGTGAGTACCATAAATACTTGTCTTACTAATTAATTATAAGAAGGAGCTTGTAGCTCATTGGTAATACCTTGCACTGCTGAACCAAGCCACCGGAGTTCAAATCCCATACCCCCACATTATTTTTAATATTGTTTTATTTTGAACATTTAGAACACCAAGAGTTTACACGTGCATATCTCACAAAAACCCCACAACACCCTGAAATATAACTGTACCAGAGGATAGACCAGCCGTTGGGGGAGGATTCCGGCCGCCTAACTAGGCCGGAATCGGCCGAGTCGGCCGATTCCGGCGACGACCCCAACACAAAAAAATGTGTCTTTTGGTCTCCCCTGTACACCTGCATAATTTATTTCCTCAGACCATTTCCAGAGCTCTTTTAAAACCCTAATTGCTCCACTTTTAATACATTTTAATATATTTTATTACATTTTTTCCAATTAAACCTTTCATCTACCCTAACCCTAGCCTAACCCTATAAATACAACCCCTAAAAACTACCCCCTCACCCCAAAATTATGAGCAAACTCTCAAGAAATTTCCTAGAACCCTAGTGTGCATTTGAAGTGAACAAAGAGGCGAAGCTCCGGCGAATTTTCCGGCGACAACCCTAGGAGATCCCGGCGACGAGACGACGCACCGGCGCCTCCTCCCGGTCCCTCTCCCTCTCCTCTTTAAGCTAAACCCATAATTCCCACCTTCCCCCTTCTCTACTCTTTCTGAAAATACGAAATTCTAAAACCCGACGGAATCGGAGCAAATCCGATTTCCGATTCGGTTCTTCCTAAAATCTCACTTTTTCTTTAATACAATCTTGTTAAACCATTACATGTTGACTATTAAATACTAACTAATCATATTGAACAAGTTCCATATCAAAAGAAATTGCTATTTCCATTTTACCGTACTTTTTCATTAAAATACCATATAGCTTCATTTTCGACATTTGAACATCACAAACTTGCTATACCTTTAAGTAGATCACGAGGTAATGACCTACCTCCTCACAACACTCATATGAAACATAGCACGATACTTTTTTGGGAACATAGAATACGGGAAACGAACCATTACAAATAAATACCATGAATTAATAAAACCATTTTTTAAAGGATTAAGTATTTTACACAAATCTTTGCAAAGAGCCGCTACAACCCAATTAGAGGAACCCGTTCGGGATGGTGGATATTATCGCACATCCTCGGGCTTAGTAGTGCGAGATTCAGACCCCCGCAAGAGGCATTCAGTCTCGAATGATTTAAAATACGAAAATCTTAAGAAAATGAGATTTCTAGAATTATAATATATATTCAAATTTATTTTTATAAATATGTATATATATATGTAATATCAAAATATCTATTTTTGTTATAATATAAATATTCCATCTTTTCCAAATCAAAGAATCACTTTACATTAAAATACCATGAATTCCATACAAATGCAATATTACAATTTAATACCATATATTATGAAAATTAGGTTATTCTCACTAGGAATATCACAAATATAAAATCTACAATTATTAAACCTCTAAAGATGATAATTAAACACTTGGGGTGTATTTTGAAAGTTATACAAAAGTATTTTTACATAAAACCCCCTCAAGTTCTATAAATTACCCTAAGGACCCTAGTAAACATAGGTTTAAGCGGGACCAATCTCTTAAACCTCGGGGAGCCAGAGAAGTGGGTGCTAGCCTATTTAAGGTAGACAACTTAACAACGGTGTTATCAATACGGTAATCGTCTTTGAAAAAGACATAAATCCTG
Source organism: Agapanthus africanus (assembly GCA_030015575.1). Lineage (NCBI taxonomy): Eukaryota > Viridiplantae > Streptophyta > Magnoliopsida > Asparagales > Amaryllidaceae > Agapanthus > Agapanthus africanus. The sequence goes on from JASDDO010000024.1 coordinate 204,717,288, forward strand.
CCGCCCATGTGCAGCGGTTACCGATAACATCAAAAAAATCAGAACTTCAATTTTTTTTATAATTGTTCTGACTCAGAATGAGTCTCATTAATAATCTGACTTGAATATGATTCAAGTACAATCTACAATCTACAATATTACAATTCAGTATGAATATATATATTCAATCTATATTGACTGAACCGAACCATAGATATACTTCCATTTACATGATTCTTTATTTACATCCATGATTCTACAGTTACATCCATTTACTGATATCATGGTTTCGGTAAATCACCCAATTATACAATCTATACAGTTTACCATACAAGACAATACAATACAACTATACAACAAGACATCTCGGGGTTTAAGGGGTAGATTGGTACGGAAGGTGTTAGAAGTGACACAAGACAGTAAGATTTAATACACCTAACCTGAATTCAGTTGATGTTGTACCGTGGCATAAACGGTTCCTTGTACTACACTTGCCTCTAGTCTCTGGCATATAGAGACTCCTCTCGTATACACTGGCATCCTTCTGTACCAAGCTACAAACAACAGCATTAACACTAAAACAATATAATACAACTTTAAAAACTACATTCTCGTTCTGTCTATTCTATTTCTCCCTTATATTTGGGACTTTCCGAGCGGTTTGTTCGCTGACGACATCTCTTTCTTTCTTCTTTGAATGTCGTCAGGTGATCTGGACACTCCAGAGATCGAGCCCACCAGTGAAGACTTGGACCACTTCATTGAAGACCCAGAGCTTTAGTTCATTGTACACTTTTTATTTCAGTACTTTTCCTTTTCTGTTATGCCATTGTTTAGGCATTGCTTTTATCCAGTTGTATTTACTTTCCATGCATTGTATAGAAAGAATGTAAATAAATAAAGTTATTGTTTTATTATATCTTGTCTCTTGTGCATTTACTTTTATATTGCTTAGATATGCTTAGCTTATGTACTTCTGAGTATATACTTAGCGGCCTCGTCACGTCCTCTGCCCGTACACTGGGAAGCGGGGCGTGACAGTTTCTTTCATTCGCTATTTTGAACAAGAGGCAGCCCTGAGGCGAAAGGAGCATGAGGCGGCTTCCGGCGAATCCGTCCAATTGCGTGCCCAGGTTGAAGTGAATGCTGCGCAGCTGAAAGCTATTTTCGAAAACCTCCAACGATGTATTTCGGACGGGCTGGCGGTAAGGCGGAAGCTTGACTTCACCGAGCGGGTCACACAGAATTGCGAAACTGCCAAACGGGAAATCGATGAGAAGCTTTCATCCTGCTTACAACGACGGGCTCAAATCAAAGCGGAGTTGGCCGCCGTAGCTGAACGTGAGAAGGAGTTGAGGGGAGCGCGCGAGCGGTTCGTCAGTTTGTTGAAAACGCCTCCTCCTTAATAAGTGTCATTGTACCCCCCTCATTGTACTGATTGTATTCCTTAAACTTATGATTCATGAATAACATGTATTCATTTTGATTCCTGAATGAAATGTCTCTTGTATTCACTTAAATTCATGAATAAAAGACATATTTTATTTCATACTGGCATTTCTCTTTTCTTCGATGTCTTTATCTGGTGTGAAGTAGTTTATATACTCATGTCGGAGTTCGTAGTTTATTCACTCGTCCCAGAGTCTCTAGTTTATGGACCCATTTCGGAGTTTGTAGTTTATTCACTCATCCCGGAGTCTCTAGCTTATGAACTCATTTCGGAGTTGGTTTAGTTTACCTCACTTGGGCTTGTAGGCAAACTTGTCCTAACGCATAGATAACCCTGCTCTTTACGACAGAGGTCCGTTAGGTTTTGTGGTACTAGGGTTTTTGTCCGTCGTACCGTTGCGTTAGCTGATGCATTCACTGATATGCAGACTTTACGTTGTTGTTCGAGTAGCCCCACGACTGTCGTGTCTCTGATCCCTTCGGGGGCTGGACAAGACGTCTTCAAGTAATCTCCTTAAGTCATATTACCGTCGAGAGTGCAAGCGGTAGGAATTTTGCCATGCCGCTTTTTACTTGATGTTAGGCTCAGTTTGGGAGCCTCGTTGAGTCATAACCACTCCGCACTAGTGTGGGATGATCTCTGATAGTCTTTCAGGTTTTATTTGAGTTGCCATCAAGACCCTGAAGCTAAGAATTTGGCCTTCGCTTCCTTTGTCGACACTGCGTCTATTGTAATGAGACGAATGCCGAGGTGATCTCTAGGTTGTTTTGTGAACCGTCGAGACTTGGAACTAGGGACTTTGCCATGACTCCGTTTTGTTTTGACCCTGGGGTCGCTTGTTGATGTTGCGTCTGCATCCTGCTGGAGTGAGAAGAAACGTCGTTGTTGACACTGCGTCTGTTGTAACAAGATGAGTGTTGAGGTGGTCTCTAGGATGTTTGTGAACCGTTGAGACTTGGAACTAAGGACTTTGCCATGGCTCCGTTTTGTTTTGACCCTGAGGTCGCTTGTTGACATCGCGTCTGCATCCTGCTGGAGTGAAAAGAAATGTCGTTGCTGACACTGCGTCTGCTGTAACGAGATAAGTGTCGAAGTGGTCTCTAATTTGTCTATGAACCGTCGAGACTTAGAACTAGGGACTTTGTCATGGCTCCGTTTTGTTTTAACCCTGGGGTCGTGTGTTGACGTCGCGTCTGCATCCTACTGGAGTGAGAAGAAACGTCGTTGTTGACACTGCGTCTGCTGTAACGAGATGAGTGTCGAGGTAGTCTCTAGGTTGTCTGTGAACCGTCGAGACTTGGAACTAGTGACTTTGCCATGGCTCCGTTTTGTTTTGACCCTGGGGTCGCTTGTTGACGTCGCGTCTGCATCCTGCTGGAGTGAGAAGAAACGCCATTGTTGACACTGCGTCTACTGTAACGAGATGAGTGTCGATGTGGTCTCTAGGTTGTTTGTGAACCGTCGAGACTTGGTTCTCCCTTTGACGGAGCCTGGTGGGAAAATGTGGTTCCCTTTTCGTTTGTTCCCATGGATTGTATACTGGGGTTGATGTGGACTCACCTGTAGGGAAAAAGTTTCATCATTCATTTTTTTTTATTTCCGCGATGCTCTATCATTTCAGCTTTTTATATTGCGAAAGTCATGATTGCCTAATCATTTCGGCTTTTTATCGCGGTGCCCAATCATTTTGGCTATTCTTTTCTTTTTACTCGCTGCTTTTTATTGCGAGTTGCCCAAACATTTCGGCTGTTTTTATATGCATATATTTTTGCTCGTTGATTTTTATTGCGAGTATGGAACTTGAGGTCTGATACCAATCTTGGCATCAGCACCGCTGCGACTGGAATATTGCTAGGAGCGAATCATCATTTGCCGTGAAAGGACTTAGGATTTGATACTGATTTAGGCATCAGTATCGCTACCACTGGGATGTTGCCAGGAGCGAATCAACACTTGCCTTTCTTGATTTGAACAAAGGTGGCTTAGCAAACAGGGTTAGGATCCTGCCGACTAAGTCTTTTTGACTTTATGAGCAGTAAGGGTCTTATAAAGGTATTTCTACCTACAAGTCGTGAGGATCTCGAAGGTGTCTGTTCACCTTAGAAGTCGTGAGGACTTCTAAGTGGTCTTTTCTCTTATAAGTCGTAAGGATCTCATAAGAGTATTTTCTCCTTACAAGTCGAGAGGACTTATAAGTGTCATTCACCATATGAGGACATTCCTCGTCATTGGTGGAACTTGGTAGGGGAAATCGTTTATTTGTGCCCGTGGATTGTATAAAAGGGCCAGCATTGTACCGCCTGTAGGGCAGTTTGGGGAATACGATGGCTTAAGAACAGGTCCAGGTCTCTATAGCTTAAGACTTTCAATCCTATGAGCCGTGAGAGTCTCATAGGAGGAGTTCTTCTTACAAGTCGAGAGGATCTCGTAAGTGAAAAATTTACGAGATTGCGCCCTTTCAGGTTTTCACAAGCTCGTCGGTTGACCTGCTGTTTTTACTCATGGCGCCCTTTTGGGTTTTCATCCGTGCCCATTTCGCTTGTGGACGTACCTTTTTTTTTAACTTGGGCTGCAGTCTTTGCCGTTGGAGCTTTGATTGCAAAATAGTTCCTAAGAGAAGATATTGGCGTATTTGGGGCGATGCGCCATGTTTAAGGCGGAGTAATAGTTTAGGGACATTTCGGTCCATTGCCCGTTTAAGGACGTAGTGGTCCATTGCCGCCGTTTTGGTGGCAACGGTTAGTTTAAGGACATTTTGGTCCGTTGTCGCCATGTCTGGGGCGAAAATTCTGTTGGATACTACTTTAGAGTTTTGACTCAGGAAGATAGCGAGCGGACACGAGCATCGTCATCTATAATTAACCTGAGTCGTGACTTGTCAAGCGTAGTATTTCTTAAGGAATCGGCCATTTATTAGACGGAAGGGTCTTTCTCCATGCATATCCATGAGCAAATAGGCCCCACCTTGGTAGAACTTGTCTATGATGTACGGGCCTTCATAGTTTGGCTCAAATTTCCCCCATTTTGCACGATTGGGGATCATAGATCTTTTGACGACCAGCACAAGTTCACCTTGGCGGAATGCTCTTGTCCTGGTTAGTCTTTCGTATGAGCGCGTCATCCTTGCTTTGTAAGCTTCCAGGTTTTGTTGCGCCATGAGACGAGTTTCATCGAGGGCATCGAGCTCCTCAAACCGAAGATGGGCATTTTCTTCATTCGTCAGCTCGTATCGAACCGCCACTCGTAGCGAGGGTAGCTCTATCTCCAAGGGAAGTACCGCTTCCGTGCCGAATACAAAAGCGAATGGCGTTGTATTCGTGGACATTTTGAACGTGGTTCGATATGCCCAGAAAGCTTCATGTAGTCTCTCGTGCCAGTCCTTTTTATTTCTGGACACCGTTTTCTTTATGATCTTTGTCAAGGTCTTGTTGAAAGACTCAGCTAGACCGTTAGCTCGAGGATTATAGACTGAAGAGTATCTCCAGTCTATATTATGCTGCTGTGCGAAGCGTCTGATCTTATGGCTTCTGTAGGCTAGCCCATTATCCGAGATGATCCGTCGTGGAGTGCCGAACCGGTAGATGACATGTGTCCTGAAGAAATGGAGGATGTTCTCCATCTTCACTTCTTTTAGCGGTATTGCCTCTGCCCACTTAGAAAAGTAATCGGTTGTTGCCAATATGAACCGATGTCCTTTGGATGACTCTGGTTCAATGGGGCCGATTATATCGGTTCCCCACATTTCGAATGGCCAGCTAGCTAATGTTGGGTGTAGCGGATTTGGATGCTGGTGGATGAAGTCCCCGTGAACCTGGCACGAGTGACACTGCTTCGCATATTCGAGGCAGTCCTGAATCATTGTGGGCCAATAGAAACCTATTCTCTTGATCTTCAGCTTCATCTTTGGCCCGGCTTGATGAGAACCGCAGAGTCCGTCGTGGGTTTCTTGGACGACTCTCCTTGCCTTTTTTGGTCCCAGGCACCTTAGCCACAAACTGTCGAACGATCTCTTATATAGAGTATCATTAACAAAGGCAAAAAACAGAGCCCGTTTCATGAGCTGATGTATTGAAGATGCGTTTTCGGGTGTTCGATGGGATTTGAAGTAGACTATGAAGACTTCTCTCCAATCCTTAGTGTCACGCCCCGCTTCCCAAAATACGGAATACGAGGGTGACAATGCCAGCCATGCTCCTACAATCAAGGAAAAATCCTGCCGTAGTCACATTTCGCCTTCTAGCATTATATGGTAATCAGTGAAATGCAACACGGATAAAGAGAATACAATCACTAAAACTATCGGATATAGAGGAAAACTGAACGCAATGAAAGTAAACAAGATGGCAACTAACCAGGGATATCAATGGAGAAAATGTAACTGGTTCACTGGTCTGGATCTTCACGGTCTTCTCGAGATCAGACGAATCCACCACTATCACTGAGCATGCATGCTCAGGTCGTCAGAGCGACACAATAGCCATATTATAATAATAACAAAGAGACAAGAAAATAAAGTAATAACGGTGGAGATGATATGCAGGCAATCAATATGTCAATAACTGATGTAATGTATGATCTGTGTCCCTATCGATCTCTGGTCACTTTTGAAATCGAGATGCGGAAATGAGTGATCATGTTTAACGAGAGTCACGTACGTACCCGAGACTACGACCCACTGTTGCCCGGGACATAACCCTGTCAACCGGACCGCTAGGTCCAACCTAATATATAAGAGTCGTTGTTCGAATGATCATTCTCTAAATCACTGACCTCGCTAAATACAATTTCCTTTCCACTTCGATTTTCCCCTTTTCCCCAGGTTTCACTATCTATGAGTATGGGCTAGTTGTGTACAAGTACGCATCAATAACACGGTTTTATTCACTGTTCACTGTATTGTTTATTATCACGAATCACTCACTTTTCATTGGCGTACTTGACACAACCAAACCGATACTATTCACGTTCGATAATGCATTATACACTAAAAATTAATAATGACGCGCACTAACACTAGAGGTATTACAGTCGAGTAAAACTGTGAATCATGCCACTAAACAATTTATATGCAATATAACTCACTATGCGTCTCATAAACTTATAAAAATCCCATTAAATCATACGTTCAGAATTAAGTAAAATGATGCAAAAGCGGTAATAATTAAATTCAGTCGGCAGTCCAACGAAATTGGTTTCAAGTCAATCGGGTTTCAGGTTCGCAAATTACGGTCATTTCTTTTTAAGTGTTCTCTGTTGGAAATTCAGTTCCTGAACAGAAAGTCTATTTCGTAACACATTTTTCACCCTGTTGGGATCAAAATTAGGCGACTCTATAGTTGAACAATATTTAGGTTTATTAGTTAGGTTTCCAACGCACTATACGGATCAACAATATCCTCTGTGTTCTCGGAGTTACACATTATTTAAGATCGGGATGTACGTTCTGTCCCTGCTTGGGACTGCAGTATGTACAGATGGTTTAAAATGTGATTAAAATAGCAAACGATGATAAAAAAGAATGTAACCACTTTCAATAGTTAGCTAACATATTTATCTTCACTACGGTATAGGGTTACGCATAATACCATTTTTACACAGAGACATAAAAGCATTTCTAATCGAGTGTTGGCGATCAGTGCTGCTCTGGACTGCAGTCCAGAGCCGCACTCCGGACCAGTTTCGTCACCTTTTTAAACTAGAAACAGATTTTATATTATATGGGGTTCTAGGTCATCGAGTCATCTTCAATATGAGCCCTCGAACGAAACATTCCGGTCTGCAACCAATTAACTATGATTTTCACAAAATTCAGGTACAGAAATTTTCAGATTCGACTGATCTAAATAGGGATGACATATCACGCTGTTAAAATCCGTATTTTCAAGCCAAATCTTAATACAGTATTCGTTATCACTCGGGCCATCTGTTATGTTTAATTTTCGTCATTTTAAGGGGGTTTTCAGATTATGGTTTACATCGAACACTTATAATAATGTTGAATCGCAATCGAAATGAATATATAATAGCATGTAGCAAGTATTTAAACTTGCCTGACGACGTATCAATGACGATACGGCAGCGACGCGGCATGGTGGTGAACTACGGATACAGCAGCGGCAACGGCGCGATCACGACGCAAGCGCGGTTAGGCACGACACGGTAAACTCGATCTCGGCTCGAACTTGGGTTCGACGGCTCGGCAGCGGCTAGGGTCAGGCGATGCAACGGTGGCGGTGACGATGAGCATGGTGTGCCGCTGGCAAGGTCATCGGCGGTCCAGAAACGGCTCCGACAAGGTGGGGAGCTCTGGCGAAGGTGGAACTGTGCCGAGTTGCTGGCAAGGCGGCTGCGGTCGACGTTGGTGGAGTCGGGGTTGAGCTATGTGGAGAAGGAGGATAGGGAGAGACGGTGATGGTGACGAGAGGAAGCCGACGAGGGTGGTCGGCGGCATGGGGCGACGGTGAGAAGAGGTCGTGAGGAGGTTATCGTCGGGTGTCGGGCTGTGGGTTGCACGGTGCAGGGATTCGTGCGTGAGTTGTGACGACGGCGAGGAGGCGAGGCGACGGGTGCGGCATGGGTTGCAAGCGTTGGGTGATGGAGGTGGTGGTTGTGGTGTTGGGAGGAAGGGTGGTGAGGAAGAAGGAGGTGACGACGGGGATGCGGCGAAGTCGAGGGTCGGCGAGGTGAAGGCGGCGACGAGCGCAGGCGTGGGTTCGAGCTTCGTGAAGGAAGGAAAGAAAGAAAACGTAGATGATGGAGGAGAGAGGGAGAGGTGTACGTGGGTGTAAGTGAGAGGGGAGAGAGACAAATTTATTCAGTGGAGAGAGAGAGAGAGATTTATTCAGTGGAGAGAGAGTGTGAGAACATGGGGGGGAATTATTATGTAATAACTTGGGTTTTAATTAGGGATTTAATTTCAAGAGTTATTAGGTTTTAAAGGAATTTATTTGAAATTGATGAGGATATCTTTTTTTTTTGAATTTTGAAATGGTGAAAAATATTTGTTGTTTGAAGTGGAGGGTTTTGGGTTGTTGGGCTTGGACATTTGGTTGGGTTTGTAGGAAAATAAAATAATTAGAATACCAAGGAGAAATTAAAATGGGTAAACTAATTGTACTACCATTTTATTTAAATATTGACATTGTCGTATAAAACGGGACTGGGTATTATATCATACTACCCTTACAAAAATTTCATCCTCGAAATTAAAAGAACGAGAAAAGAAAGCGGCGATACAAAAAGGCTACTCGAAAAGATGTGGGAACCGCGAACGGATATCCTCCTCACGTTCCCAGACAGATTTCCCCAGGTGAACGACCGCCCCAAGACACTCGGACTAATAGAATAACTTTATTCTTCAGGACCTTCTCTCTACGGTCGAGTATAGTAGTAGGTTGCTCCTCATAAGTTAAATCGGCACCTAAAGTCAATTCAGAAAGATCGAGCACATGACTGTCGTATCGAACATAGCGCCGCAACTGTGACCCATGAAATGCGTTGTGTACGACCGATAACGATGGGAGTAAGGCAAGGCGGTAAGCCACTTCTCCTACTCGCTCCAATACTTTGAATGGTCCAATGAATCGGGGACTGAGTTCCCGCGACTTCCAAACCTGATAACACCGTGGTTAGGTGAGATCTTCAGAAACACTTGATCTCCGACCTCGAATTCTAGCGCTCTCCTGCTGGCATCCGCCCAACTCTTCTGTCGGTCCTGAGCAGTCTTAATGCGTTGTCTGATCATTTGAACCTTGTCTACCGTCTGAACTATAAGTTCGGGGCCCAGTAATCTTCGCTCACCCACGTCATCCCAACAAACAGAGGATCGACATTTCAGTCCGTAAAGTGCTTCGAATGGAGCCATCTAGATGCTAGCTTGGAAACAGTTGTTATAAGAAAACTCCACTAGATGGAAGTGATCCTCCCTTGAACCTTGAAAGTCTAGCATGCACACCCTTAATATGTCCTCGAGTGTCTGAATAGTACGCTCGGACTGTCTGTCCGTCTGTGGATGGTAAGCCATGCTGAACTTGAGACGTGTACCCAGACTCTCCTGTAAGCTCTTCCAAAAGTGCGAAACAAATCTGGTGTCTCGATCTGACACTAAACTTACCGGAACTCCGTGAAGTCGCACTACTTCTTGCATGTACTTCTCCGCAAGTGACTCTGTTGACTGTCCTAGCCGGAAAGGTATAAAGTGTGTTGCTTTCGTAAAACGGTCGACGATAACCCAAACGGTATTGTTGCCTCTTGGACTTCGTGGTAAAGCAGTCACAAAAGTCCCTAGTGATGTGCTCCCTATTTCCATTCGGGTATCGGAAGCGGTTGCAACAGTCCAGCTGTTCTCTGGTGCCACGCCCCACTTCCCGGTGTACGGCGAAGGGGACGCGACTGGCCGCTACGTATTTACTCTGAAATAAATACGCTAAGCATATCTAAGCAATATAAATAAAAATGCACAAGAGACAAAAGATATAATTGAACAGCAACTTTATTTATTTACATTCTTTTGTACAATGCATGGAAAAGTAAATACATCTGAATGAAAGCAATGCCTAAACAGTGGCATAACAGGAATGTAAAGTACTGGAATGAAAAGGAAAATGTACAAGTGTAACTACAGCTCGGGGACTTCAGTAAACTGGTCCAAGTCTTCAGTGCTCGGCTCGATCTCTGGAAGGTCCGAATCACCTGACGACATTCAAAGAAGAAAGAAAGAGAATGTCGTCAGCGAATAAATCTCTCGGTAAGTCCCAAAGATAAGGAAGAAGTAGAATAGACAGAGAGTAAGAGAGAGTGTAGCTTTTAAAGTTTTATTTAGAATTAACGTTGTTGTTTGTAGCTTGGTACAAAAGGATGCCAGTGTATACGAGAGGAGTCTCTATATGCCAGAGACTAGAGGCAAATGGAAGTACAAGGCTCCGTCGATAATACCATGGAACAACGGCATGGATGTAATTACGTCTTAAGTGACCACCTCGTGCCACCTTTAACATATTTTGTACCAGTCTACCCCTTAAACCCCGCGATGTCTTGATTGTATTGTTTGTATTGTATTGCAACTTGTATTGTCTTGTAATATAGTTTGTATAATTGGATGACTTGTCGAAACCATGATATCAGTAAATGGATGTAACTGAAGAATCATGGATGTAACTGGAGAATCATGTAAATGGAAGTATATCCATAGTTCGGTTCGGTCAATACAGATTGAGTAGATTGAATATATGGATTCATGAATTCATGTTGAATTGTAGATTGTACTTGAATCATATTCAAGTCAGATTATTATAATGAGACTCAGTCTGAGTCAGACAATTAGAAAAGAAATTGAATCCTGAATTAAGTTTTGATGTTATCGGTAACCGCTGCACATAGGCGGCAGGATTTGTGTCTTTTTCAAAGACGATTACCGTGTTGATAACACTGTTTGTTAAGTTGTCTACCTTAAATAGGCAAGCACCCACTTCTCCGGCTCCCTGAGGCTCAAGAGATTGGTCCGGCTTAAACCTATGTTTACTAGAGTCCTTATTGTAATTTATAGAACTTGAGGGGGTTATTTGTAAAAATATTTTTGTATAATTTTCAAAATACACCCAAGTATTTAATTATCGTATTTAGAGTTGTCATAGATGTAGATTTTATATTTATGATATTTCTAGTGAAAATAACCTAATTTCATAATATAGGGTATTTAATTGTAATATTGAACTTGTATGGAATTGCATGGTTTTTTCATGTAAAATGATTCTTGTGATTTAGAAAAGTTGGAATATTTATAATATATCAAAAATAGATATTTTAAAGATACATATATATATATATATATATTTATATAAAATAATTTTAATATATATTATATTTCTAGAAATCTCATTTTCTTAAGATATTTGTATTTCAAATCTTTCGAGACCGAATGCTCCTTGCGGAGGTATGCATCTCGTACTACTAAGCCCGAGGATGTGCGATAATCCGCACCATCCCGAACGGGTTCCCCAAAATGGGTTGTAGCGGCGCTTTGCAAAGATTTGTGTAAAATACATAATCTTGTAGAAAACGGTTTTAATAGTTAATGGTATTTATATATAAAGTTTCGTTTTCCCGTATTCTATGTTCCTGAAAGGTATTGTGCTATGTTGCATATGAGTGTTGTGAGGAGATAGGTCATTACTTCGTGATCTGATTAAAGATATAACAAGATTAATGATATTTTAAGGTAGGAAGTAAACTACATGGTATTTTATTGAAAAAGAGCGGTAAAAGTTACAAAATGAAATATTTTGTTATGAAACTTATTCAAAATGTTTTTTTAATGATTAATAGTTAATATGTAAGAGTTTGACATGGTTGTGTTAAGGAAAATTGAACTTTATAAAGAAAACCGAATCGGAAGTCGGATTTAACTCCGCTTCCGTCGGGTTTTAGAAAAAGAACTTTTTAGAATAGCAAAAGAAATAGGGAGGTTGGACTTATAGGTTTTTAGTATAGAGAAGAGGGAGAGGAAGACTTAGGAGGCACCGGTGCGTCGTTTCGTCGCCGAGAGCTCCTAGGGTCGTCGTCGGAAGATCGCCGGAGTTTTTCCCTTCGCTAACTCCACTTGTACATAAAATTTCTAGAGGAATTTCTTGAGAGTTTGGACAGAATTGTGAGTGAGGGGGTTGTGTTTAGGGGTAGTATTTATAGGGTAAAACTAGGGACAGGGTAGGTGAAAGGTTGAATTGAAAATGTATTAAAAATATGGTTTAATGGGGTTTTTAAGAGCTCTGTTAAATTGCAGCAAATTTAAAGTGTATAGGGGTAATGGGGAGGCCAAAAGACACTCTTTTCCTGTTGACAACTCGGCGATCCGGCTCAACTCGGCCGGCGGCGGCTGTCCTAGTCGACCGAGTCGCCGGCCCGAGTTGGCCGAGTCGGGCCGGGGCTCGCTGCCACGTGTCCTATGTCGTATGGTGTAGCACCTGGGTCAGTTTGTTTTATATGTGTAGTGGGGTTTTTTACGATTTATGCACGTGTAAACCCTTGGACTTCTAAAAATTTAAAAGAAAACAATATTAAAAATAATGTGGGTGATGAGATTTGAACTCTGGTGGCTTGGTTCAACAGTGCAAGGTCTTACCAATGAGCTACAAGCTCCTTCTTACTATTAAAAAGCAAAACAAACTTATAACTTGTGCTCAGGCAAAAGTACCCCTTTCTGGATTTTTGAAAATTTTTTACAGAAAGTTGTACATAAAGTTTAGGGTTGTTATATCTGGTGTTCAGCCTTTACTTGCTGACACACTAAGCACTTGGACACAAACCGTGCAATCTCTCGCTTCAACCCGTTCCACTAACCATGCTACCTCGGATCTCGATACATTCTCGTGCCTCCCGGATGCACAGAATAAGCTGAACTATGAGCCTCAGCTAGTACTTCTTCTCCAACATCCCCCTCGAGAATGCAGAGTCTGCTACCGAATCTTAAAGAACCGTCTCAATGTATGAGTAAGTCCGTTCTTAGTCCGGCTTCCACCTGCTCTATGAGCTTCTGCAATCGAGGATCGTCAGCTTGTGCAGCCTTAATGCGATCTACAAGTGAAAACTGCACCTGTAACTGCCAAAACCACCTGATTGCACTCGGTGTAACAACCTCTAGTTCGAGCCTCTGAAAATCCTCAATGATGCTCCTCTGCCTGGTCAACATCATTACCGCTGGCTTTCGACTGAGAGCGTCGGGTACGACATTTACTTTTCCCGGATGGTACTGAAATTCCAAGTCATAATCCGCACTTTGTTATAGCCATTGGCGTTGTCTCATATTCAATTCTCTATGAGTGAACATGTATTTCAGACTCTTGTGATCCGTATACACTTCCACCTTTTCACCTAACAAGTAATGTCTCCAGATTTTCAATGCGAAAACCACTGCGGCTAACTCCAAGTCGTGTGTTGGGTAGTTACCCTCGTGATTCTTCAGCTGCCGTGAGGCATAAGCAACTACCTGACCGTGTTGCATCAGAACGCAGCTTAAACCTTTCCCTGAAGCATCGCTGTGTATCACCAAACCACCTGAATTGTCTGGCACTGTAAGAATTGGGGTCATGGTCAACTTTTGTTTCAGTACCTCAAAAGCCTGAGTACATTCCTTCGTCTATACGTATGGCACTTCCTTCCGTGTTAGCTAAATTGGGGGTCAGGTGATTGCAAGGTTCAAGGATGGGATAAAGTAATTACTTGCAATAAGGGAAAGAAATTTTGTAAGAAGGATCAATCAATGCATCAAGCGGGTTTAAAGGTACAATACTTCAGGAAAAATTCGATTAAACCAGAACTTTATTATTCAGAAAATCTTGACAAAGTACAATTGAGAGATAAACGTGGCCCTAACTATACATCGTTTTTATTTGGCCCTAAGAACAGAAAATAAGTTGCGTCAGTCGCGATTGTGGAAGTTCAACAGGTAGCGATAAGTTCTCGCACTAAGATGGGGGCGTCCATTCCTATAGTGTCTTTCCTGGACATCTGCTTGAGGTTCTTCAGTCTCGAGTTTCTCTTCACTCGAGGTTTCATCTTCCGACTCTTCCTGGGCTGGAGCTTCATCTTCATATTCCTCCCCTATAGGGTTTTCTTCTCCTGGCACTTCCTCTTCGGCAGGAGCTTCCTCATCGGAATCCTCCTCCATATGCTCTGCCTCTTCCGGGTCCCTTTCTGGATCCTCTTCCATAGGGTCTTCCTCAGGATTCTCCTCTTCAGGATCCTCATCTGGGTCCTCCTCTACTGCATTTTCTTGTGGATCCTCTTTTATCGGGTCTTCTTCGGGATCCCCTTCAACTGCATTTTTCTGTGGATCCTCTTCTATCGGGTCTCCTTCGGGATCCTCCTCTTCAGGGTCTTCTTCTGGATCCCCTTCCACTGCATTTTCCTGTGGATCCTCTTCTATTGGGTCTTCTTCGGGATCCTCTTCTTCAGGGTCTTCTTCTGGATCCTCCTCCATATCGTACGAATCATTAATCATATTGATCTCTGGAACTGCGACATCGACTCCCTCGTCCTCGGGTTCACTGTCGTCGAAAATGACCAGTGGGCCATCGACCTCGTCATCTGAACTCACTAATATACAGTCGAAAGAAATGCAGGACCGAGTGTCCTCATCGAGAAGCGGTGCCGCCCCAGGATTGGCCATGGTCTGAAAAGTAAGGGTCATGATCAGATAGTGGGACACGAAGGAAAATAACGACTAATGATGCAGAACACGAGGAAAAGATAAAGTAGATAAGATTCAAAATATGAACTTGAGTGGTGATGCACAAGTAGCATATGAAAGTGAAAGAAAGGAAACAAAGTATGATTCAAGGGACCCCTAAATTGAATTGCAATCTTATTCTAAACCCGGTGTTCTGATACCAACAAAACCATGTCACGCCATGCTTCCCAAAATACGGAATACTAGGGTGACAAGGCCAGCCATGCTCCTACAATCAAAGAAAAATCATGACGTTGTCACATTTCGGCTTCTAGCATTATATGGTAATCAGTAAAATGCAACACGGATAAAAAGAATACAATCACTAAAACTATTGAATATAGAGGAAAACTGAACGCAATGAAAGTAAACAAGAGGGCAACTAACCAGGGATATCAATGGAGAAAATGCAACTGGTTCACTGGTCTGGATCTTCACGGTCTTCTCGAGATCAGACGAATCCACCACTATCACTGAGAATGCATACTCAGGTTGTCAGAGCGACACAATAGCCATATTATAATAATAACAAAGAGACAAGGAAATAAAGTAATAACGGTGGAGATGATAAATGCAGGCAATCAATATGTCAATAACTGATGCAATGTATGATTTGTGTCCTTATCGGTCTCTAGTCACTTTTGAAATCGAGATGCGGAAAGGAGTGATCATGTTTAACGAGAGTCTCGTACGTACCCGAGACTACGGGCCACTGTTGCCCAGGACATAACTTTGTCAGCCGGAGCGCTAGGTCCAACCTAATATATAAGAGTCGATGTTCGAATGACCATTCTCTAAATCACTGACCTCGCTAAATACAATTTCCTTTCCACTTCGATTTTCCCTTTTCCCCAGGTTTCACTATCTATGAGTATGGGTTAGTTGTGTACAAGTGTGCATCAATAACACGGTTTTATTCACTGTTCACTGTATTGTTTATTATCACGAATCACTCACTTTTCATTGGCGTACTTGACACAACCAAACCGATACTATTCACGTTCGATAATGCATTATACACTAAAAATTAATAATGACGCGCACTAACACTAGAGGTATTACAGTCGGGTAAAACTGTGAATCATGCCACTAAACAATTTATATGCAATACAAGTCACTATGCGTCTCATGAACTTATAAAAATCGCATTAAATCATACGTTCAGAATTAAGTAAAATGATGCAAAAGCGGTAATAATTAAATTCAGTCGGCAGTCCAACGAAATTGGTTTCAAGTCAATCGGGTTTCAGGTTCGCAAATTACGGTCATTTCTTTTTAAGTGTTCTCTGCTGGAAATTCAGTTCCTGAACAGAAAGTCCATTTCGTAACACAGTTTTCACCCTGTTGGGATCAAAATTAGGCGACTCTATAGTTGAACAATATTTAGGTTTATCAGTTAGGTTTCCAACTCATTATACGGATCAACAATATCCTCTGTGTTCTCGGAGTTACACATTATTTAAGATCGGGATGTATGTTCTGTCCCTGCTTGGGACTGCAGTATGTACAGATGGTTTAAAATGTGATTAAAATAGCAAACGATGATAAAAACAAATGAAACTGCTTTCAATAGTTATCTAACAGATTTATCTTCGCTACGGTATAGGGTTCCGCATAATACCATTTTTACACAGAGACATAAAAGCATTTCTAATTGAGTGTTGGCGATCAGTGCTGCTCTGTACTGCAGTCCAGAGCCGCACTCCCGACCAGTTTCCGTCACCTTTTTAAACTAGAAACAGATTTTAGATTATATGGAGTTCTAGTTTATAGAGTCATCTTCAATATGAGCCCTTGAACGCAACATTCCGGTGTGTAACCAATTAACTATGATTTTCACAAAATTCAGGTACGGAAATTTTCAGATTCGACTGATCTAAATGGGGATGACATATCACGTTGTTAAAATCCTTATTTTCAAGCTAAATCTTAACAAATTAATCGTTATCACTCGGGCCATCTGTTATGTTTAATTTCCGTCATTTTAAGGGGGTTTTCAGATTATGGTTTGCATCGAACACTTATAATAATGTTGAATCGCAATCGAAATGAATATATAATAGCATGTAGCAAGTATTTAAACTTGCCTGACGACGTATCGATAACAATAAGGCAACGACGTGGCACGGTGGTGAACTACGGCTACGGCAGCGGCAACAGCGTGATCACGACGCAAGCGCGGCTAGGCACGACACGGCAAACTCGATCTCGGCTCAAACTTGGGTTGGACGGCTCGGCAGCAGCTAAGGTCAGGCGATGCAACAGTGGCGATGACGATGAGCACGGTGTGCCACTGGCAAGGTCGTCGGCGGTACAGAGACGGCTCCGAAGAGGTGGGGAACTCGGGCGAAGGTGGGGCTGTGCCGGGTTGCTGGCGAGGCGACTGCGGTCGACGTTGATGGAGTCGAGGTTGAGCTCGGTAGAGAAGGGGGATAAGGATAGACGGTGATGGTGACGAGAGGAAGCCGACGAGGGTGGTCGGCGGCGTGGGGCGACAGCGAGAAGAGGTCGTGAGAAGGTTCTCGTCGGGTGTCAGGCGGTGGGTTGCATGGTGCAGGGGTTCGTGCGTGAGTTGTGACGACGGCGTGGAGGCGAGGCGACGGGTGCGGCGTGGGTTGCGAGCGTCGGGTGATGGCGGTGGTGGTTGTGGTGTTGGGAGGAGGGGTAGTGAGGAAGAAGGAGGTGACGATGGGGATGCGGTGAGGTCAAGGGTCGGCGAGGTGAAGGCGGCAACGAGCGCAAGCATGGGTTCGAGCTTCGTGAAGGCGGGAAAAGAAAGAAAACGTAGATGATGGAGGAGAGGGAGAGGTGTACGTGGGTGTAAGTGAGAGGGGAAAGAGAGAAATTTATTCAGTGGAGAGAGAGAGAGAGAGAGATTTATTCAGTGGAGAAAGAGAGAGTGAGAACGTGTGGGGGGGAATTATTATGTAATAACTTGGGTTTTAATTAGAGATTTAATTTCAATAGTTATTAGGTTTTAAGGGAATTTATTTGAAATTGATGAGGATATCTTTTTTTTTTTGAATTTGAAATGGAGAAAAATATTTGTTGTTTGAAGTGGAGGGTTTTGGGTTGTTGGGCTTGGGCTTTTGGTTGGGTTTGTAGGAAAACAAAATAATTAGAATACCAAGGAGAAATTAAAATAGTTAAACTAATTGTACTAACATTTTATTTAAATACTGGCATTGTCGTATAAAACGGGACTGGGTATTACACTTAGCCTTTTCTTCATCCTCTAGTTGGAAGAATGCTTGTTCAGTCACTTCCTTTCTTTCAGATAACTCCAGAGATATTTCTGCTGGCGCGAGAATCCGGCGGCTTTGCACAATGATCCTTACATCATCAAGGTTTTCATCAGCCAACTCCTTAGCAAGCTTGGCTAATGCATCCGCTTTGCTATTTTCCGCATGCGGTTTGCTTTCCAGGATGTAGGAGGGAATTTGAGTCAGCGGTTGCTGCACTCTTTCGCTATATTTTACCAACTCTGGTTTACACGTCTGATAGTCGCCATTTACTTGGCCAACGACTAGCTGGAGTCTCCATATATGAGGAGGTCTTCGATTCCCATGTCGACAGCAATCTCAAGACCCGCTATCAAAGCTTCATAATCAGCCTCATTGTTTGTCCTCGGCTCTGTTAAGGATAGGGAGAAACGCATTATCCCTCCTTGCGGAGTCACGAAGATAAGGCCCACCCCTGCTTTGATTATGGGGATGCTTTGCTTTCGCTTCTTCAAGGAAGATGCTCCGTCGAAGTATGGTTCCCATTAAACATTATTTTCTTCCTTCCCTCCTTCGATTGTATCGAACGCATGCTCGTCTGTCAATTCGCAACTTAAGAGAAAGTCAGCTGCTATCGGATGCTCTGCGAGAAAGTCGGCGATGGCCTGGCCTTTCACTGCCTTGAGGGGTCGATACGTTATCGAGAAATCCATCAAGAGGAGGGCCCATTTGGCAAGCATTCCTGTTAGTATGACTCTTGACATCAAATATTTGAGAGGATCCACCTTTGACATGAGATGGACCTCATGTTCCAAGGCATAGTGTCTGATCTTCGTTATTGCGAAGATCAGTGCCAGACAATGCTTCTCGATGGGGTAGTAGCTGTTTTCTGCCCCCAGAAAAACACGATTCAAATAGTAGAGAGCTCTCTCCTTCCACTGGTCGTTCTCTTGTGCCCATAGCACGCCTAAAGAACCTTCAAGGACTGTTGTTTACAGGATGAGGGGCTTTCCCTTGCCCAGAGATGTCAGTACCGGTGGATTCTGCAGATATTGCTTGATTTCGTCCAGTGCACTTTGGTATTTATGATCCCAAATGAACGGGGTCCCCTTCTTCATCAGGTGACTATAGGGACGGCATTTTCCGGAGAGGTTGGCTATGAACCGCCGGATATACGCGAGCTTTCCTTGGAGAGATCACAGTTGTTTAAGAGTTCTTGGCATAGGCATTTCCATAATCGCCTTCATCTTTGATGGTTCTATTTCGATGCCTCGGTGTCGTGTGATGAATCCTAGGAATTTTCCTGAGGAGACTCCAAATGCGCATTTCAGAGGATTCATCTTTAGATTGTATTTCCGAAGACGCTGAAACACTATGTTCAGATGTTCTTAGTGCTCCTCGTACGATTTTCTTTTCACCACAAGGTCATCGATATAACATTTGACAATCTCATGTATGAGGTCATCAAAGATCTTCGTCATAGCCCTCTGATAGGTAGCGCTTGCGTTCTTCAGATCGAAGGGCATCACCTTATAGCAGAATATGCCTAGCGGAGTCTGGAAGGCGGTGTGCTTTTGGTCTTTAGGATGCATTTTTATTTGATTATACCCCGAAGATCCGTCCATGAAGGAGAAGAATTCATTGGTAGACGTGTTATCGATCATCAGCTCGGTAACGGGTACTGGAAAGTCATCCTTCGGGCAAGCCTTGTTGAGGTCCCGAAAGTCCACGCAGATGCGCACCGTCCCATTTTTCTTCATCACTGGAACAATGTTAGCAATTCAGTCGGGATATTGAACTTCTTGGATGAAGCCAGAGTCAATTAGTTTCTTGACTTCGGGATTGATACTCATCTCAAGTTCGAGCCGCATTCTCCTTGGCGCTTGCTTGACTGGCTTAACGTCCGGTAATATAGCCAGTTTATGAACCGCTATTTCTGGATCTAGTTCCGGCATCTCGGAATAGTTCCATGCAAAGCAGTCTTTATATTGCATAAGCACGTCCTTTAGTGTGTCCACCTGTTTTTTAGACAACAGCTCACTGACGAACGTTGGGCTTGGATCGTTTTTCGTCCCTAAGTCAATTTTTCTTAAGTTATCCGCCGTGGTGTGTATCTCATCTTCCAGTTCTTTTGGCGCCGGTGGAAACTCTGAGATCACCTCCTCCTCGCCCTCATCTGCGAAGCATCTGGAGAGGTCATCCATATTCTCGTGGTTCCCTTCTTTTGAGAATGTTATCACGTGGCAGGTACGAGTTCGTTTCCAAGCTCGATGTTGATCTGGCCCTACTCTCGCAATATAGGTTGCTTTTGGCTCATGCTTTCACGGTGGGGTTATCCTCCAACTGTCGGATAGAGCGAACCTACCTTATTGATACTGGTCTTCAACCCAGTCTTTGAAGGTGAAGCAGTCTTTAAGAGGATGTCCTATTGCTTGATGGTAGAAGCAATAAGCTGGGTGATGGACCTCGTTTATTTGTTCGGGGTAACGAGACTCCAGGAGCGTCATCATTTGATGCTTAATGACAAGGTCTAATATTTTCCTTTTCTTGTCTTGGGGGAAAGAGTATTCCCGACCCATCTTCTTTATTAGCGATGGATTCCATCTGACTTTTTCTCGATCGCGTTGCTTCTTGGATCCGCTTCTCTGTTTTCGAACTTCATTCTTATTCTTCCCCTTGTTGTTGCTTTTGTGTTAGGCTTTTTCCTTGCCACGAGAGCGCACAGCTGGCTGAGGGTGAAGGGCATCGTAGTCTTCTCTTTCCGCATACTGCTGAGTGAGACGCTGCGTCCTGACTTTCTCGTAAATGGCCATTTCGCAGCTGTGATCATCCCGGACCTTTTGACCTGCTTCCCTTATGGCGGGATCTCACTCTGGTTCAATTTTATGACCATTTGGAAAAACGTTCCCTTCTTTACTGAAGCCATTTATGACACGGCAATTGTGGAATCACTCTCGTTTATTTGACCAAACATATCCGAGCCCAATCGTCTCCATTCTCCCGTTGGGCATCTTTCGCTGAGTCCCGGGGACGTCCAAAATCTTTTTGTAGAATAGAGCTTATCGAACGGTTTGTTTGAAGGGTACACATTGGCATCTTAATAACCTTTTCAATCTCTCTGTGTAATATCTGGGTAGACGAATTGGTTGAAGCCTGTCAAGCGCAAGTTCGGCACCATGCCAGACTTCTTTCTCCACTTTGGTCTCCGTAGATTGATAGAAGAGGATCGCCTTTTCACCTCTTCACCTGGGAGGGACGTAGAAAGTTTGCAGCTCTTGTACACTGTATGTATTGAGTACATCAAGTTCTTTGTAATATCGAGGAGGAACTATGGTGATTTGCAAGCTCTGATCGGCTCCAGTAATGGTTTGTGCTGACGGGAGAGTAGAGAACACGGCGTTGAACTCATCCTCAGAGTCATTGCCAAAGACCAAAATAAGAGTAGATGGTCCTGGCCTGTTGCCTTAGGATTGCCCCGAGTAGACTATCTCTTCATCTTCCTCGGTATCGCTCCCAAATACCGGGATAGTGGCGACGGCTTTTTGTTGGTTATCCGGCTTATGACATCTTTCCGTGTCTTTGAAGTCTGGTAGGAAGTAGTTTGCGTCTTCATATTTACGGACTTCATTCACGGCGAATGGATTTAGCTCCCCCGTAATGGTATACTCGAGGCCATCTTTGAAATACTTCATACACTGGTGTTGTGTAGAAGGGATGACGTTGTACTCGTATAACCAAGGCCGGCCGAGCAGGGCATTGTAGTAGTTCTTGGCGTCAATGACATGGAATTTAATGTCGGTGATGATCATCCCAAAGCATAATGTCAATATCACGGACCCAAGCGCCCGTGATGACTACGAGTCGAACCCGGAGATGGTAATTTTGTCCCGAACCAGGTGCTGAACGTTCATGCAAATCTCCTTCAGCACCTTCACGTTGAGAAGGTTTACGGAGGACCTGTTATCGACCAGGATCTTCCCTATCTTAATGTCATGGCAGTACCCAGTGACATATAGAGGACGGTTGTGGTTGCACATTCCGAGGAGGAGATCTTCATCGTCGAATGTGATGTCAGCTGTATGAACCTCTGCCCACTCGTCCTTCATCTTTTCTTCCAGAAAGAAAGCTTGGAACTGATCAGGCTCTTGCAGTGCCTTGATCAGAGCATCTCGTGCCTCTTTGGACAGGAGGAGAGCATCCATTATGCTCAGTTGTGAGGGTACCTTCCTCAGATGTGCCAGGACATTGTAATCCACCTTGTTTTTCTTAAGCGGATCCTTGGCTGCGAGCTCTTTGACGACTCTATCATCGAGGGCAATTTCCTCAGGGACTTTTTCCTTCCCCTTGTCTCTTTTTCTCGAACCTTTGTTTGTAGGCCCGAGGTTCTTTTCAGGCAACGTATGATTACACAGCTGAATGTTCTCGCAGTTCTTCTGCTCTTCTTCTTTTTCAGAGGTGGATTCTTTGAAGAGAGGGCCGAAGGTTATTTCTTCCTTAGAATCGCTCTTGAATGTGAGAACTTGAGATTTTCCTTTTGTCGAACTGGTATCAACCATATGACAGTTGCCAGCCATTCCTTCACACTCGTCTGTCGCGCATCATCCGCTTGAAATGTTGCCGGTGAGCAACGTATTCTTGCCACCACTTCTTGAAGGCATTGCACTCTTCGGTGGGGTGTGTGACCCTCCGATGGTATAAGCAGTAGTTTGGATTTACATCCGCTTCGTCGAGGAACATACACACGGGAGTGTTTTCTATGAGAGGGGGCAGCTTCATTCCCATTAACAAGGCTTTGGCGAACCGCTTCTCCACTTTGATCCTGCTTTTGTTTGTAGCAGGTGTGCTTTGGATTGGGTGGAGTACTTTACGACTCATCCTTACCGCAGACTCTTCATCCTGACGCCGACGCTTGGCCTTTTATTATATGGTCGTTTCACGTTCTCGATCAGCTTTGCTCTTTTGAAGGGCTTCGTTTAGCAGACTGTTAATTGGGTCTTCTGAAAGTTCCAGAAATTCTGGCGCCGGTCCTGCCCCCAGTTCCTCTGCGTTGCTTTCCGACGCCGAGAGAGTTTCTTCGTCATTTAACGACGAATGAGAAACCATGTGGCAACTTGCTACATAATCTTCGGTTTCTCCCGACGATCC
This sequence comes from Agapanthus africanus, assembly GCA_030015575.1. Lineage (NCBI taxonomy): Eukaryota > Viridiplantae > Streptophyta > Magnoliopsida > Asparagales > Amaryllidaceae > Agapanthus > Agapanthus africanus. The sequence goes on from JASDDO010000024.1 coordinate 204,740,305, forward strand.
ACTTCCCTCATCATCATCACTATCTTTGTTCTCAAGTATATGGTTGAGAAACTCTTCGAGTGTGACTGGGGTCCATGCCTTCTGGTTGTATTCCTCCAGCACGTCGATGTATTTTGGCAGGTCCGTGCTCTTGTCGTCAGGCTGCATGGGCTTCTTGGTCTTCTTCTTTTTCTTCGAAGACTTCGAAGGCTTGGCCAGGAGGTCTTGCCCATCACTATTATTTTTCGGTGTTGGGCGCGGTTTCAGCATCCCCTCAATGCTTTCGGGCTCCAGCGGGTTTTTCCACCTGATCGCCGGACATGCTTGAAGATCCTTCAGCATTCTTTTAGTTTTAGCTGAAAGGACAACTTCCCAAGGAGCTTCTTCCACCAACGAGCATGATGCCCCTGGCGTGTCTACCCTTTTAGGAGTGTGCTTCTGTAGCGGGTTCACCCTCCAGTTTTCTTACAGCACGAATTTCCCTTAACGGTATTAGTCCTCGACCCAATTTTTGAAGACACAGCAGTCCTCAATTGGATGGCCCACTACTCTGTGGTAGGAGCAGTAGTTGGGATTATTGACGTCACCAGGCTGCAGTGGACGTCTCGGATCCGGCAGTGTAATGAGTTTTTTGCGTACTATCAGTTCGAACAGACTCATCGTTTTATCACGGGGAAACGAGCAAGCACGTCCTAACTTCTCTTCGAGGGATTGGCGCGGGCGCGCGTTGCTTTCGCGAGCAGCCGGTTTCTGGTCACTCGGCTGTTGTTGAGTGTTGGTAACAAAGGCCGCTTTCCCTTTGTCCTTTACATTCCGAAGGTCCGTTTTATAAGAGGACGGCCCATGGTCCATCTAGTCCATTTGGGCTTGTCGATCAAAGCGTGGAAGGTGGTTGATTGATCGTGAAAAAGAGTTTGTAGAATAACCGCAATCAATAATGGTGTCGCGTGTAGCTAGCCGAGATGAGTACGGGTCGTCCTCAGGGATTCGTGGAACTTTTAATCTTGCTTTAGATGTGTTGATTAGAAAAGAGGAAGGAGAATAGAGAATAGTGAAGAATAGATTCTAGATCTATGGTAAATACGGATGTAGAATGTATATTTTTCAGATCTAGTTTAAATAAGGATATAGAATATATAAGAAGAAGGCTTATAGGGTTCATCAGGATTTAGTAGTCATGGATGACTAATAAAGATTACTCATTTAATCTATTTATAGATTTAAAACTAGATTGATAGTGATGAATGAGAATTAGGGTTCTTGGAAGAAACTAGGGTTTCCACACTATTGACCCCTGTCCTTTCATTGATCTATATTCATGTCTAGCCCATAACAAAACAATTGTTAATCCGATCTCAAATCGCGGTCAAGACTAGCAATAAATTGGTAGCGCGTCCGATTAGGATGTTAACGATTCTTTTTCTAAAGTTTATAAACTTCATAAGACTTAAAAGAAGTTAAAATATTTTCCCATCCATTGTTCTACCCTATTCCTACGAACCCTTAGCAAGATAGGAATTACTCACGCATATTGTGAGAAGAAGAAGAAAGGATAGAGAATGAGATCATAATTAAAATGCAAAAAATAAATAATTAAACAAAATGATCTACCTTTATTAATCAACTTCACAAGTACAAATCCTACGAATTTAGATTACAAGAGGAAGAAGTTGCTCACGATCTCTACCTTGTAGGAAGTAGATACTCCGTCGATTTTCACGTCGCCCTATCACGTCGAATCGTGGACCTGTTGTGGATCTATTGTTCTTTGACGGTGATTTGCTTAGTGTAAAGGTGATGAGTTTTAACTTTAGCCCTCGGTCCTTTATACAGCCCTCAAATCAGAAATCCTTGATCTCATAGGTTTAGACTTGCCATAAAGATCCACTTTTCAAGTTTTCAGATCCTACGATTTTATTGGCAGATTTTTTATCCTGACATCTTGAATATCTTGATCTTTTGACCTGAGCTAAATCTGCACAAAATCTCCATGAATAATGTTAGTAATATTTATTAAATTAGAGAGAGTATCTTAATTACTTTATATGGTAATAAATCTTTAAGAAACTTGATTAAGAATATTTGATATGCTATGCATCTTTTAATTACTAAAATATTATATAAATATAATATGCATATATTTTCCTTCATAATGTTAATTATAATATATAAATATATGGTAAAGAGTATTTTGCAAATAAACCCAAATATGTTCTATATTTATAATAAACACCTTTAAATATTTAAGAAAAGTAAGAAAAATGTTATATCAAATGTGCAATATTTTCGACTGAACAAATACTCCCAAACTTAACTTTGATCGTCCCGAGCAAACTAGTTATTCAAGAGTGGGAGAAAAAAAATGAAAAGAAAAACCTAAGTAGCACACTTTCATAGGCAACACAATTGCACTGAGCACGTGCAACAAGCCGTTAAACCTATAGGTTTCCTTAGTAGGAGGAGTGTTGTCTCCTGAAGGTTTTCAGCGGATTACACCCACAAAATCCCATAATAAAATAAAGATGGTGGAAGTTACATACAAAGATATGAACATATAAAAGAAAGAACTTAAAAAGAAGAGTTTTCAACTACACTAGGTTTTCGGTTGCCATGAGCCCTATCTTAATGGTCGTGAAAAGATGTTAGAAATCACATTATCCCTCAATAAAATATTTCCTTTAGTCTTCCTCCCTACCTTTTATACAAACATCGATCATATACCCCTACGTGCGTGTAAAAGACATCCCTACACTTAGAGAATTCAATTCAAGCTATCATACTCTTGTCCATCTTCCAAAGTACTTTATAGTCGGTAAATATATTAGATGGAATTGGTCACACATTCTTCATGCGACTGTTAATATTTCTTGAGGTACTAACCAACCGATTACAAAATGTGCTCGCGCATTTAGGCGTAATTCCTCGTCTTGCAACACCTAAGGTTTAGCAGTGGCTCCCAAACCAATTGGTCTAAGGCACTAAGTGATAAAGCACACTCGCTATATTTTTTTATGCTGCCTTAAGTAATTACAAAACTAGTGTTCATTTTTTCTTCTTCACCACTTATACTTTTTTTTTATTTTATTTTTCATACTAAGGATTTTAGAAAAGAGCATTTCAATGTATCATCTACTATCCCAAGTTTCGAGATGTGTGTAAGTGCGTATAGTAGGTTATCAACATTCAAATGTTTGGATTCAATAATAGAGATTATTTTTCAGACTTATTTTTATCCTCAGAATAGCAATTTCCTTCATCTTACTAACCCTTGGGACAACGGCTCATAACTACTTATTACTAGTTTCGTTTAAGAAAACATCTAATTTTCTTGCTTTTCTCAAACTATTCCTACCTTTTATATGTAAATTTTCACTTTCAAACTTTCATTATCAATTTTTTTTGTGCTTATATATAATATAATGCAAAATAATGCGTAAATAAGCACAAACCTCCCCCAAACTTGTTTGCAGCAGTCTCCTTACTGATATCATCTGTTAAGATTAAAAAACTTGTAGACTTAGGAGGAAAAGTTAGTAACGGGGACATGAATAAATGACAGTGAAATCCTCCCCCAAACTTATTTTTGGCTCACAATTTTGTAAAAAAATTCTTATCGTTCAAGAGCTAAAAGATTTTTCTCCCCCCCCCCAAACTTGAGTAAAATAGTATTAAGCATTAAAAATTATGAGGGGGTTATAGTTATTGGTCAAAGTAAAGCCTTACAAAGACCAAAAGTCAACACCAACCATTCAAATATTTTATCGATCTAACGCACTGGTTGGTGGAAGATCAGAGATTTGAAGAAGTGGGGAGATAAGAGACGGTATGGTTTACGTCTCGGTTGATAAAGACGAAACATTGATGGTGAACGAAAACGAGAATGTGAATGATTAGGAATGGGAAGAATAGTCACATTCTCGTATGGGATAAGAAGAAATGGTGGTGGTTCAACTTCTTCAGGTGGAGGTTGATTAATCATAAAATCCGTGTCGTTTAGGAATGCGAGTTCGTCGGCGAAAATATTTTCGAAACTTTCATCGATGGTCCGATTGAACGTTTCAATGTCAATAAATGTCATGCCAGAATTCAACACACTTGATTTGTTAAAAATTATGGAGGTAGGAGACTCGAAAAACTCATCTGCCTCATTCTCAAAAGTATCTAAATCAAGTTGTCTTTCTAGAATTATCGAACTCGAAATATCGGAATATGATTCATAAACACTCGCTAAAATTAAAGGAAGATTAGAAGAAGAACCAGAGAAAGTGGGTGATGAAATGGGTAAATAGATTTGGGTGTCGAGTATTGCTGAACCAGATGTGGGAAATGAAGGCTGAATTTCGTTCTGCTTTACGGTCATACATTTATCATCAATTTCAAGATGCATATGGGGTTCGAGAAAAATAGTTAAAGGTTCGAGATGATGTTCACACGGAGGTGAAAGGACATGATGAATTGGTGAGAAAAACTCATCCAAAACTGTGGGTTCATCATCCAAAATATCCCTAGCGTCAATATCCTCAATCAAGTGAAGGTTAAAATTCTCAGATACCTCATCAAAAGCAGGGTTTTCAATCAATTGTGGTTCTAGAGTGAAGGTGTAGAGATCACAAGGATTGGGTGTTGTTTCACTTGAAATGGACTCCTCACAATCGGGTAAATCAAATACTAAAAAGTCGCACAACTCATTAAACATTCTATCTTCAATCGGTGAATCATTTGGTGTACTCAATAGATCTGTGAAACTGGAGTTGTGGATTTCATTTTGGGATAGGGAGGTTTGATTTGTAAGGGTGTACCGCTCTCTCTCACTATCCAAATTCTCAATTTGTCCTATGGCCGTATCATACGTTGGAAAATTTTGAGCTAGTTCGAAACTAGTTGCTCGTTCGTTTTGTTATATGAGGGCGGCCATGGACGCATTCAATTCCTCTATGGCGCGGCGCGACGCTACCCGATATTCTTCCACGGTCCGTTCAAGACTAGACATAGGTCGGTAAGGGGTTTCAGCAGAAAATTGAAATTCTTGTGGATAAGTAAAACTCCCAAATGACTGATTAGAAGAATTGTCTAGAGAAGGTGTAAAAGTCAGGTAGGATTGATAGGAATCGAATGGTTGTGAAAATTGGACAGGAGTAGGATCAACATTGTTATAAGAAGAATATTGATATTGGTTGGTTGGTTAGCGACTGGCAACAGATGTCATATACGCCGCAAAATGAGTAGCAATATCTTCCTTAGAAAGTGATGGTGTTTGTTGTCCTAACGGTTTGATCGGATTGAAATTTTGGCCGTTAGCCCTCGCTACATACTCAGCGATGGACATACGTTTAGGAGTTCCCTCACACGCTTTAAATGGATTATCAACATAAGAAGATGTAGAATTTTGATGCGGTTGATAGGACCCGGAGTGAGGTGTCCAACTGTTTCTTTTCTCTTGCTCTATCCAATCTCTTAAAGACATGGTAGAGTCGGATGGTATACCGAAGCGATTACGAAAACAAGAAATATCTGGTTCTGCATAGCAAACCTCGGCAAGAGTTCTTCTATTTGGATTACCCATTATAAGAAGGAAAGAGGAAGAGGAAAGATTTAAGCTCTATTTGGATTATTTTGCTTTGAAATAAGGACTTGAGGGTTGGCTCAACAAATCACAAAATGCACAAGCAACCCTAGAACTAAGGTCACCTAAGTCAAGCATTAGACCGCTCCTAGACTTCTAAAGGACAAGCCGTGGGATGAATCATCTACCACCTCTTTATCGCTCTTGTGGCCAGATAAGTGACAGGTAAGTGGGAGATATCCGCTATACGAATCACCGAAAATAGCGGGCCTAATTAAGTAACCACTTGCCTTAGTCACGCTTGTCTAGACACCATAAAAGAAATGCGGATAAGCGATAGATTACCCACGACCTTCCTCTGTCCTATTTGAGCGCGACGGTCCTTAGAGTCTTGGTCTAGATATTTTTTTAATTAATATAGGGTTATGCGGATGCTCGTTTTATGATTTTTGGGGTCTAGGAAGGGTGATGAAATCCCCACCTAATCTGAATTTTGGTCTTGCCCCTTAAAGCCCGTATTAAAATATGCAAAAACAACCCTTAAAACAAAATATGCAAAAAGATTTTTGAGCAGCGATATTTTTCAAAGAATCTTGCAGAAAAATATATTATTGGATTTCTAGAGGAGAGAGAAAGAGTTGAGAAATATACCAGAGAATTGTGGGGGCACAACTCCCCAATTCCGCCGCGGTTCCGCCGCGCTTTAGGGGGTTCTTTGTTTAATTTTTCACTGTGGCCTCCTATTCTCCTCTGGTTCTTGATGAATGTCTCTGAATCTTTATCTCCTCGCTAAAGTGACTCCAGATTCCCTCGCAAAAATCACACACTAATCGTTAAATACATAGTTTGTTGTTTTATTTTATTTTATGATATGGATCGAATAAGAATTCAACACGAATAGTAAGAAAAAAATTTACGCACGTATCCCCGGCAACGACGTCATTTGATTGATCGTGAAAAAGTGTTTGTAGAATAACCGCAATCAATAACGGTGTCGCGTGTAGCTAGCCGAGATGAGTACGGGTCGTCCTCAGGGATTCGTGGAACTTTTAATCTTGCTTTAGATGTGTTGATTAGAAAAGAGGAAGGAGAATAGAGAATAGTGAAAAATAGATTCTAGATCTATGGTAAATACGGATATAGAATATATATTTTTTCAGATCTAGTTTAAATAAGGATATAGAATATATAAAAAGAAGGCTTATAGGGTTCGTTAGGATTTAGTAGTCATGGATGACTAATAAAGATTACTTCTTTTATCTATTGATAGATTTAAAACTAGATTGATAGTGATGAATGAGGATTAGGGTTCTTGGAAGAAACTAGGGTTTCCATACTATTGACCCTTGTCCTTTCATTGATCTCTATTCATGTCTAGCCCATAACAAAATAATTGTTAATCTGATCTCAAATCGCGGTCGAGACTAGCAATAAATTGGTAGCGCGCCCGATTAGGATGTTAACGATTCTTTTTCTTAAGTTTATAAACTTCATAAGAATTAAAAAAAGTTAAATATTTTCTTATCCATTGTTCTACCCTAATTCTACGAATCCTAGCAAGCTACGAATTACTCACGCATGTTGTGAGAAGAAGAAGAAAGGATGGAGAATGAGATCATAATTAAAATGCAGAAAATAAATAATTAAACAAAATGATCTGACTTTATTAATCAACTTCACAAGTACAAATCCTACGAATTTAGATTACAAGAGGAAGAAGTTGCTCTCGATCTCTGCCTCGTAGGAAGTAGATGCTCCGTCGATTTTCACGTCGCCCTATCACGTCGAATCGGACCTGTCGTAGATCTCTTATTCTTTGACGGTGATTTGCTTAGTGTAAAGGTGATGAGTTTTAATTTTAGCCCTCGGTCATTTATATAACCCTCAAATCAGAAATCCTAGATCTCATAGGTTTAGACTTGCCATAAAGATCCACTTTCCAAGTTTTCAGATCCTATGATTTTATTAGCAGAATTTTTATCCTGACATCTTGAATATCTTGATCTTTTGACCTGAGCTAAATCTGCACAAAATCTCCATGAATAATGTTAGTAATATTTATTAAATTAGAGAGAGTATATTAATTACTTTATATGGTAATAATTCTTTAAGAAACTTGATTAAGAATATTTGATATGCTATGCATTTTTTAATTACTAAAATATTATATAAATATAATATGCATATATTTTCCTTCATAATGTTAATTATAATATATAAACATATGGTAAAGAGTATTCTGAAGATAAACCCAAATATGTTCTATATTTATAATAAACCCCTTTAAATATTTAAGAAAAGTAAGGAAAATGTTATATCAAATGTGCAATATTTTTGACCGAATAGTGGTCGGCTTAAAGAACGTCATGAACTGGGACATAGTCTCCTGAGGATCGAGAGTCCCTATGAACATGCTCACGGCAGTGTTCCCTTATAAAAATATATATATATAGAAAGAGAAAGGAAAAAAAATCCCCACTGTGCAGGTCTCACGTGCCCACACGTGAGCGGCTATATGCAAAGCATATACCCGCTGCATTTAAGCAATTGATAGGCCAAAATTGAGCCTCACGTGTAAGCATGTGAGCGCCTATATGCAAAGCATACAGGCGCTACATTTAAACAGATAGCAGGCAAAAAAAGGAGGTTCATGTGTTAACACGTGATACCCACTTATGTTGTTGCACATAAGCGAACAAGATTAATTTTATTGGGGTCACGTGCTACACGTGAGTGTTCCTAAACACTTTCCAAGTTGATAGAATTAAATTCTAAATAAAAGGATCAAAACTCTATTGGAAAGACATCTCCTTAAATATTTTTAAACTATCTGATAGAATTAAATTCTATATATGTGGGAAATATTTCCCTGATCTTCCTTAAACTAGAAAGATTTTCTTTGTTAGACGAAGGAACTTTGGATCAAAGATCCAACGGTGATTGTCTGATAGAATAAAATTCTATCTTAGGAAAATATTTCCTAATCGGGTTAAAAACAAATAAGAAATCTTCTCTGTTAAACAGAGAGCCTTTGGATTAAAAATCCAACGGTGAATAAAATTCACCAGAACAATTAGATTGATTATGAAATCAATCATGATCTCTCAATGAGGGATTTGCTTAACAAATTGATTCTTTTTCTTCTCCTATAAATAGGAGCAAACAAAAAAAAAGGAAGAAGAAGGAACAAGAGAGAGAAGAGAGAGAAACATACAGAGAAAAAGAGGAAGAAGAGAATTTAAGTCTCGAAAAAGACTTGCTTCATCAGAACATTTTAGGTAAAAAAATACACAGAGATTGTTCTATCTTGACCTTTCTAAGGGTTTAACCCTTCGCATAATAACTTAGTTCATTCTCTGGTTGAGATTTGTAGAAGCAGATCTCTCCATAAGTTGAGAATTTAATTCTCATCGGGGGAGATTCTGTCATGCAGATTCAAAACCTAGGGGAAAGAACTGAGTTCAAAGAATTTAATTCTTACAGAAACATATGGGAATTTAATTCCTCTGAAAATCAAGGCTTAACCCTACAATAAGAATTTAATTCTTACAAAAAAAAGAAGTATGAGATCCTCCAAATCCTAGCATGAGATCAAAATCTCCAAACACTCAATAGGATCTCACGTGCTCCATGCGAGCGTTTCTGATGAATGAAAAGGGGAAACACACAAAATCGCCTCGCGTGCTCGCACGTAAGTCAAGTGTTTAACACTTCTATATAAAAAAAAAAGGAAAGGGGGAATAGAACCCAGAAAACAATTCTCACTTTGGGGCGCCTCACGTGCCCACACGTGAGCGCTTCCAAAAGTCAAGTGTTTAACACTTCTATATATAAAAAAAGGAAAGGGGGAATAGAACCCAGAAAACAAATCCCACTTTGGGGCGCCTCACGTGCCCACACGTGAGCGCTTCCAAAGTGCAGTATTTAACACTGATTCGGAGCCGTGGGAACACGTGAGTGCTGAACATATACCAGTGCTTAGCATTTTTGGGAAATCAGGCTTCAGCCTCAAATTGGCTAAGTCTTCCTGAGGTCAAAACCTCTTTGATCTCCAAGTCAACCGAGTCTCTGTGCTCATATTTTCCCAAACTAATCTCAGTCCCAAACATGACTGATGACCACTCAACTGATGATATCCAAAACGATATTCATCCCACATTCCCCCGAAGAAATCTTAGTCTCAAAATACGACTAATGATTTCGGGATTGACCACCAACTTCATTTTCCCTCGGATAGGGAAATCGGTTCAAGGGTACATCTCTCCATACCTCTGATACATGTCGTTGTAATTTCTCAACGTTTTCAGAGAGGTGGTGGGTCCCGACAACCAACTGCTCTTCGTTGCACTTCCCAAACTGACATGCACACCCCAGATCAAACCACACCCCAAGCTGGGTGTCTCCCATATCATCGTTGCTCATCCCGACACGTAACAAATACATGTGCGCGCAAAACGATCTACAGAACGAAATGTCCTCAAACTACAACTTCACCTCCAAAATGGTGATCTACGGACCGTAACGTCCTTAAACTAAACTCTACGGACCGTAACGTCCTTAAACTACTACGGACTGTAACGTCCTTAAACTAAACTCTACGGACCATAACGTCCTCAAACTACTATGGACCGAAACGTCCTAAACTAAACCCTCACCTCAAAAATGGTGATCTATGGACCTTAACGTCCTCAAACTACTACGGACCGAAACGTTATTAAAACTAAACCCTCACCTCAAAAATGGTGATCCACGGACCGAAACGTCCTTAAACTAACAACGGACCGTAACGTTCTTAAACTAAAACAATAGAGCCCAAATGCTCTTTTGTTAGATCTGAATGATCTTAAAACCCTGTTAAGTAGATCTTAGTCTCAAATTGAACTAACGTATCCTTAACAAAAATTTAAGTTGATCTTAATCTCAAACGAGACTAATGATCCTTAAATCAACCCAAATCCAAATCTAAGATATACGGATTTGGACTAATCCACGCCCTACGGGCGACAACATAAATTAGTCTCCGTATACGATCCACGGGCAACCAAAAATAAAACAAACACACATGACACGAAGTGAACTTCTGGAGCAGGAGAAAGTGGTTATCGCGATGCGATAATGTAATTAACTGCAGGGGCTTGCGCCTGCATGGAAGAGCGTCCCCAAAATCAAAAACCCCTCACAAACGAGGGGGAATCTGACGAAGTCTGCTACAACGGCCGCATCCGTCCAAACCTCCGATATACGGTGCCATAAATCAACTTGGTATCTTCGAAGAGGTGGACGGATAAACCCAAATAGCATCTGCCCCCAAATTCAAGCAAGACGATCCATCCCGGTTTCGTCTCTGTTTTCGGCGGTAAACAGATTATGGCACGCCCGGTGGGACCTTTTCTTCTTTCCACTCCACACTTCGTGTGTCATGTTCGTGAACAAATCGCGGTTTACTATGGTTGCCCCTGGATTCGAGGTACTAAGATTTGGTTTCTTGCTCCTGTGCAGAGAAAAGAAGATCAATAGCTTCCAAGTATACCTGCAACAGCAACTCCCGCTCCGTCCCCGCTGGAGGAGTGACATACGGGCCGAATGCGGCCTGCATCCTTTCAATGCCAGTGGAACAGGTGACTCATGCCACCACTGGATTGTTCTTCGGGACCATGCTCCCGCCAACAAGCTTCAGCGTCCCGGTGCCATCACAGGAAACTCCAAAGAAGTCGGTCTTCGATCGACTTGCAGCCACCACGACCCTTCTCGACGGGTCATCCAAGTCTTCCACCTTAGTCTTTAACAGACTGAGCCAAAGCTCCAGTGGGCCTGCAAAGAGGCTCGCAATACCTGAAGGGGTTATCCCGAAGTGGATAGCCATTCCAGCTCCGACGGATAAAGTCGTCAAAGGGGCTTCTCCTACCAAAGGATCGATCTTCACATGATTGGTCGTTCCAACTCTTGTTACGGGTGAAGTCGTCAAAGGAGCTTCCACTACCAGAAAGTCGGCCTTCGCAAGATTGGTCGTTCCATCTCAATGGATGTCAGTCTTCAACAGGCTGACCCCAGCAGTAGCCCTTAACCAAAGCAGGGGGCACGACAGAGCAGCTTCCACAACTGAGGTGGTCCCATTGGCAAGACATGCTCGACGTCGCCACTGGCGCCGAGTGAGGAAAGCTGGGGGCAACTCCCCCTCTGGACTTACTCCACCAGCTCCAATGGTGGAAGTTGACGTTGATGTTCCAACTGGAAATAGCTTTGAACCGCTAAGGAGGGTGCGAAAGAACTCTCCGACCGTGGTGCTAAAGAAATATCCCCCACTTGTTGAAAACATGATACAGGCAAAGCCGAAGCAGCCCCCTCAGCGGCTGTCCTCCCGAATCCACAGAGTCTGGCGGAAAGTACAGGATTCTGTGATCAACAAGAACTACTCTCGTCAACCGGAGAAAATGAAGGTTCGACAAGAGGACAATCATCCCTCTAGCATGCAGTGAGGGACTTCTCAGGCGCCTGTTACAATAGCTCCTTCGACTTCGACTTCCTACAAAAAAAGAAGGCTGGAGAATCTCTCACCACCGGCGGCAAATCCCAAAGATGATGAATCCAAATGCTCCAAGTCTGGGGGCATGATCATGCACACGGTTTACATGGATTCCGGGAAAGAGGAAAGCCGTGCTTCCGTGGGTCATCGACCGCAAACTCGGTCATTAACAAAGGCTCAGGAGCAACAACAAAAGCTCCAGGAGATGCTGACAAAAATGGCAGCACTCACCGGGCAGAAAGAAAGTCTGGAGTCAGCATCAGAACAGCGCCAAGAGCAGGAGACTGATATAGAGTTCCTGCGAAGGGTGCTTGAAAGAAAGGATAAAGAGGCCGTAGAACAAGCGGCTAATATAAAACAGATGGCGCTCCTATTCCAAGACATGGTTGGAATGATGATCCAACCAGAACCTCCAGCCGAAGATCCACCGATAATCATAGAGGACGACAGAGGGGAAACATCAAACCCTCTTCCGGCTTTATCAGCGGCCAGGGAGGAAACGATCTCCAAAGCTGCCCTCGATGACTACATAGCTCAGCAAATACGAGCTCATCAGGAAAACGAAGAGGCTGGCCAAGTCATCAGAAACGGGAGACCTTACCCAGGCTGGTACGAAAAAATCAAGTACCCGCCGGGATATACGATCCCCAAGTTCCACGTATACAAGGGGACAGGAAACCCGCATCATCACGTCGCCCAGTTCAGAGCATTATGCGGCAATACTGGAGGCGAAAACAAATTGCTGCTTCGCCAGTTCATTGGCAGCTTGTCAGAGACGGCATTTGAATGGTGTTCGGAGCTCCCAAATGACTCCGTCAAAACATTCACATAAATGGATCTTCTATTCACACAGCGGTTCGCCAGCGCACCCCGATCACGGCATTAATCAATGCCAGGGTGAAGCCAGGAGAGACCTGGGTTCAATACGCAATCTGGTGGCGGAACCTATGGTCAAAATGCGAACAACGCATAGAAGAAGCTCCTGCCGTGGGCATGTTCGTAGGGACCCTCGATCCTCAAGCGACTATATCCCAGTTTATGATGTTCTTCAAGCCGATCACCTTCCAGGCCTTAATCGACAAGCTGGCCCAAATAGACCAGATGGGCCATGGGCCGTCCTCTTAAAAAACGGATCCTCGGAATACAAAGAGTAAAGGGAAAGCGGCCTTCGCTGCCAACACTCAATAACAGCCGAGCAACTTGAAGCCGGTAGCTCGCCAAAGCAACGTGCACCCGCGCCAATCCCTCGAGGAGAAACTAGGACGTCCTTACTCATTTCCCCGTGATAAAACAAGGAGCCTGTTCGAACTAGCAATGCATAACAAACTCATCACTCTGCCGGATCCGAGATGTCGACTACAGCCTGGTGACGCCAACAGTCCCAACTACTGCTCCTACCATAGAGTAGTGGGCCACCCAATTGAGGAGTGACTAATTCCCTCGACCGCTCACTGCCAACAGTCCTTACACATTTACCAGTTTATCTCTACTGTCGTGGCCATGGATTTCTGGTTATAGTCGTGTCCTGCACAGTGCGATATCGACTCCCAATACCGGGAGTGACTAATTCCCTCGACCGCTCACTGCCTCCATGTGCTTTGGGACTGTACCCAACTAAAACCTGTTTGCACGGCTCAGTAGATCCATGGTAGGGTAGTAATCTAAGTACAGTAGGAACACACACAAGATACTGTGGTGATTTTAGGTCTAGGGACTACTATGTACTCATGTCACCAAAGAATTGATGTCTGACATTGGTATAATACTATTTAGGAGTTCTCGGCAAGTCCGTCCAGTGTAACTCATCCAATGAGCACTTATATACAATCATCAATGTCAAACACCAATGGCTATGGGATCAGCCATCGCCCCGTACAGGGTCATGAAATGTATACACTAGTCTAAACTGGAGTACCGATGCCCGGTCTCGATACTTCTACGATTAGGGACATTTAAGAATGTGCTTATAAACTACCAGGCCCCACTAGTATGATCTGTACCATAATCCTGGTAGTCAAGCAAATATCCTATGGGCTTTATCTCATGTATTAGCGATACGCGATAACTAGTAACATGTATACATATGACAGATAAAGACAAATCAGATAGCGTACTATCTTCTCGAGCAAGACTGTTCTTAGTATAGGCCCTCCTCGAAATCAGTAATTGCATTCCTGCAACTACGATAATTACATTGAGGGCATCTATATCCAACAATCTCCCACTTGCACTCAAGGCCAATTATTGCGATATCGCATACACACATCTCATGTGCTATCCATACCTAACTTCTGTACTAACAGTTTCGTAAACTGTGTTCGAGAAATAGCCTCAGTGAGTGGATCCGCATCTATATTTCTAACTGTATCTCTCTGAATCTCAACTTCGCGGAGATTAAGTATCTCCCGAAATGAGCGATACCTACCTTAGAATACTGTTTGGATAGCTGATGGGACCTTGTTCACAAATGAACATATTTATCCAAACAAATACATATGATGTATCCTCTGCTAATTCACAATCAGTTTCTAGCGTCTTTACTACCCCAGTATCCTGCTTGGAACTCTTCCAATATATTGCTCCTCATAAGAGGGTAAACTAATGACTCACGACAGATACTCGGTCACCCTTGTCATTACGGAAGCTGGAATCAGTAATCGCCTCCCGAAGGAGTCTGCCATTACTATACACCAAGAACATCTAATATGTTCTTCACTTCTTCCTATGTTTCTCCAGGATTGAACTAATACTTGCTTGCTACACCAAGTGAAAAAGCAATATCTGGTCTGGTATTTAATATCGCATGATTGACCTCACCGCCGAAGCATGTCGAATGTCATTTATGCGAGACTCTCTTTTCATCAGTCCCGAAAGACACCATTTTAGAGAGAGTGACCCCATTACTTGTGGGTATATTACCTCAGTAGGAGTCTTCCATTCTAAAGCACTTTAGAATGGTGTCATTATACCTGAATTGAGATAATCATAAATCCCTTACTAGATCTAAATTTATGGACCTAGTTACCTGAATCATTAATCCAAATCCATAAAGAAGAAACAAATGTGACAATCAACGTTTGACCGAATCGTAGTATAGAAATATCCCTTCCTATCAAGAGTATGTTATCCACATCAGTATGCAGAATCTGACAGTACCCCCTACAGCTTTCTTACAAATACATGGTTCATCTCTTATTTTGATGAAGTCAAACACTTTGACCGTAGCATCAAAATAGATGATCTATCTCCGCTATGCCTGTTTTAGTCTACAAACAGACTTAAGCAACTTGCACACTATCCGCTGCTTCGACTGACTAAGACAATCCTCTGGTAAAGTCATATACATGTACACTTCTAAATCCAATTTAGAAAGACGTTATAATCATACTCTTATCAGATATCATAGTTATGAAAACAACAGTGACATATTTTATCCGTATGGACTTCAGCACAGACTTTGAAGTAACAGTATCATCATCCACATCGGGTATTTGATGAATACAGGTTAACTACAAGTATGGCCTTATCAGGTTAATACCTTTCTGTTTGCACTGATTTCGAAAGATCTGCTTACTCCTTATGGGTTTTACCCCTTTCAGGAGCACACAACAAAGTCTATAATTTGTTGTAGTGCATGGAGTCCAACATGGATAATCTTAGCATCCAGCCATTAGTCGGAAGTCATCAATTTCTATGGCATGCTGATAACTAGTAGAGTCATCATCACATGATGCAAGCCTCCTCGTCACCGTCTACGAGAAATCGAAGTATCTCTCAGGTGGTTAAGGTCACCTACTAAATCTGCGGAATAACTATGGTCTATCAGGGTCAATTGAATTTTCAGGTTCTACTAAACTTTCGGTTACCGTTAGTGGTTTTAGAATCACTTCCAGTTCTACCATACTGCTACTAATTTCTTTTGCAAGAAATTCCTTAACATAGGAGGTGGCGAGTCAAGAACAAAACATTTTTGAACTTGAAAATGGTAGAAACTATCCCTCGCGAAATCTTGGGATAACCCACAAACTGTTATTACCGAAACGTGCCTCGAGTTATATTCGAATTATGGTTTTAAACACGAACCAGATAACCTCATATCTTAACAACTTTAATATGAACACTATTCTATATCACATATAGAAATGAGACACTTGTTTAGATGGAACCAGTGTCAATTAATATGCATTTATTTCTAATGCATCCCCAAAATTGAAAAGGGCAACTCAGCATTACTCATCAGGGAGCGTTCCTGCGGATGAGCAATCTGAGAGAGAATCACATTCTCATTACGGAATACCTAGTGTTGGGGTAAAAAATTACACCCCGTTTGACCAAGTCAAAATCAAAGTCAACCCCAAGCCAAGTGGGCCCAAGCCCAGGTCAAGTGGGCTCATGCTCGAGTCGAGCCCGAACATGAAGCGGCCGGCCTCCCCCATACCAAAATAAAAATTTTGTAATAGATAATTTTGATATAATTGTCTATGCATAAATGTGAGAAAAATGGGCATAAAGCCAATTTTTTGTAAAACCCATGGCTCATGTGCAAAAAAAATGAGCACATGAAGCATGAGATGGGCAAAATGCCATTTTGTAAAGCCCAAGGGGCTATGTGTAATCTTGTAAGCCTATAAAAGGCAATATGATGATGAGATGAAGGAGAGGGAATTCATTCTCCATCAAATCTCTAGGGTTTGTGCCTTCATCCTCACTCTCTCAAGTTTTCCTCTTCCTTTTCATTTTCCAATTAAATCAAGAGTTTAGCTCTCTCTTTTTTTTTAAAAAAACTAAATAAAGTTTTACCATAAACCCACCTCCCAAGACTCCATCAAGAGAAAAAAAAAGGGTCTCTTTTTTATCATCCAAGATCTAAATCTTGTAGTTTCAAGAAAACCCAGTTTGGGTTTCTTCTCAAAAGAGAAAGGAGGAAATCTTTTAGAGTTTAACTCCACAAGTAAAATTCTTTTGGAGCTTAACTCCACAATAAAAATATTTCTGGAGAGTTTAACTCCACATTAAATCTTTTTAGGAGTTTAACTCCATTTAAAATTCTTCCGGAGTTTAACTCCATTTAAATTCTTTTGGAGTTTAACTCCACAAATAAAAAATTCTTTTGGAGTTTAACTGCATACAAATGTTTTTGGAGTTTAACACCTTAAAAAAAATTAAAATAAAATAAAATAAAAATTCTTTTGGAGCCCCTTTTTAGGAGCCCTTTTATTCCCTCTCATGTGAGTGCGAGGCTTCCATTTTGGGAGCCCCTTTATTCCCTCTCATGTGAGTGGGAGGCTCCCATTTTGGGAGCCCTCTTTTCTTCCTCCCACGTGATAAAGGGAAGCTCCCACAGAGTGGGAGCTTCCTTTTAAAAAAAAAAGTTTGTCTTTGGAGTTCAACTCCACAATAAAAAAAAATCTTTTGGAGTTTAACTCCATTATAAAATAAATTGGAGTTTAACTCCATTTAAAATTCTTTCTGAGTTCAACTCCACAATAAAAATTCTTTCGGGGTTTAACTCCATTTAAAATTCTTTTGGAGTTTAACTCCATAATAAAAACCTTTTTGGAGTTGAACTCCATTTAAAATTATTTTGGAGTTTAACTCCACATTAAATTTTTTTAGGAGTTTTACTACATTTAAAATTCTTTTGGAGTTTAACTCTAAAATAAAAATCTTTTTCGAGTTGAACTCCATTTAAAATTCTTTTGGAATTTAACTCCATTTAAAATTCTTTTGGATTTTAACCCCATAACAAAAATTCTTTCGGACTTCAACTCCACAATAAAAATTCTTTCGGAGTTTAACTCCATTTAAAATTCTTTTGGAGTTTAACTCCATAATAAAAATCTTTTTGGAGTTGAACTCCATTTAAAATTATTTTGGAGTTTAACTCCACATTAAATTTTTTTTAGGAGTTTTACTCGATTTAAAATTCTTTTGGAGTTTAACTCCACAATAAAAATCTTTTTGAAGTTAAACTCCATTTAAAATGCTTTTGAAGTTTAACTCCGCATTTAAAATTCTTTTAGATTTTAACTCCATAATAAAATTCTTTCTTTCGGAGTTGAACTCCATGTAAATAAATAAATAAATAAAATAGGGAGCCCCCAACGTGAGGGGGAGGCTCCCACCAAGTGGGAGCCCCTCCCCTCCTCACGTGAGGGGGAGGCTCCCATTAAATGAGAGCCTCTTCCCCCCTCACGTGAGTAGGAGAGCTCCCCCTTTTTATTCTTTCTTTTCTTTTTTTTAATCTTTTTTATTTAAATAAATAAATAAAAATAATTATGAATAATATGTTTTTAAAAAAAATATTTCTCTAAATATTTATTTATTTATTTATTTTTGTTATTCTTTTTTTATAAAATATATATATATATTACAAATGGAACAAAAAAATGAACACGTCTCAATTGTTATATAAAAAAACACACCAGTACTTCGCATTGAGTTCGCATGACCGGTTTTACCCGTCAATCGGAGGTTCTCTCGCTCCAAAAGCGAGGGGTAATTAACGGCAGTTTAGTCCGCGGCTACCGGAGATTCGGATCCCCACAATCAATAAACTCCGGCCTGCCCTAGGCAGGGGGAATCTGTACATGCCTGACAAGCGCGCGCATTGCCATCTCAATGGAGTGACGAAAAACACCCTACACCTAGTACTAACCCCATGTCCGTACGGACATCGGACGACATACATCAATATGTATAAGTCTCTAGAGTTCACTAACTCATTTTCCGTATGCTGTTAATTGAAAACATTCTTTTAGTTAAAAGAAACCAAAAGTTTGCTGTTTAGGCAAAACCTGATGATTTTCTTCAATAGCAACAATTGCTCAGAAAATATACATTGAGGATAAAATCATATATTCTCAATTCTCTGCTCCTTCTCAGCATCTGTAACGCGCTACAGATGTGGGATTCTAATCCAGTATCTTTATACTCAGGAGTTAGAGTTTATTGAGAACCAGTTTTTCAAAACACAGACGTACGGGAAATCCAAAACATCAGATTGTTTCAGTGGGGTTAGTTGGGTATTCATAGCATTGCCTTTTTCATTGCCCAGACTTATGACAGTAGTCGCATTTTCCTTTTCTCATACTTCAACCCCTATTGATGTCTTTCCAGTTTAGCTTTCTGTATACTGAACTTATGCTAGTTGGTTTTCTTTTTTCCATTCCTTCAGCACTAGCTTCGGGATTGAAAGAAGAAGATCCAATAAGCGTAATTGGTATACACTCCTTATTATAAGAAGCTCTCGAACTTGAGATAAGGTAAGAGGGAGAGACAAATGAACAATTCATCTAATCCTGAATCAGTGGACATCCTCAAATTGAAACAATTTCATCAAGTTCGTATCTAACCATACGATGGCCTTCCAAACAATATGGATCTCTATACCAAATACAGAGAGTTCTGGAGTTAGCAGAAGGGGAAGTAGGATAGGTAATGTCATATGCGACTATGTCGTGGATTAGGGCAATCCAGACATACCAAAGCTATCGATTGTAAAAAAGGTCGGTCAATATAGTTCATGAGTCTTAGTTTAAGGTGAGTCAAGGGTCACTGCCAGAGAGAGAAAAGAAACACTCAGTGTGCACTCTAACCTAGATTAGATTGGTATATTTATCTAATCAGGATGGTTCCCATTGTTCTGTAAAATTCTCCTTCTAATCCTAAAAGGAGAACTAGCCGTGATTTCATATAGAAAATCTTCCGGAAGTAACTATTACTCACAGTAGGAATCGGGACCCAAACTATCATAGCGTGGTAACCTTGACGAAGGTCAACAAGTCACCCTACTCCATAGAAGGTATGCAATCTCATTGCAAGTTTCAACACTTAAAACTCCCGATATCGGTTTTTACCCCTAACAGCTTATGACCTTGACGAAAATCAACAAATCATAAGTCGTTAGTCAAGTTCTACCCGTCATTTCGTGATTAACTTAGACCCACCCCCACGAGCCCTTGACGAAGGTCAACAAGGCTATGCGACTGTCCTACCTAATCACATCACATGCTAGCAGGAAGACATCACTTAGCTACCGTACACTATGCCTTGACGAAGGTCAACAAACGTAGCACGAATACTAAGTACTCTACTTCCTGAAATGACAGAGGGCTACGGCTGGTTTTGAAAAAAATCATCAATGTAATGAACTTGATCTCATTATAGGGACCGAGTGGTTTTGAAAGTTTATAGTCGCGTAGACTTTTGCTTAAGAGTGAACTCCCTGTGAAGAGATCTAGACTCTTTCTGAATACCCCAACGCAAAGCAAAAGATTACGGCTACAAAAACAATTTTAGTGACACAAACTTTTACCCAAGAGCGAACTCCAAGTGACAAAATCAAGCTATTTTTTCATCGAATGAGGTGCATGACATTCCTAACCGAATGCCACAATGCAAAGCAAAAGAATCAACTAAAATTTCCCTTTTATAAAAGGTTGGTTTCTACAACGTATAGATTTATTTTACTTTGTATTAATGCAATTAATACAATCCCATTATTTAGATAATCACATTATCTAGCATTATCCTCCTCACACAAAAATTACAAAAAAGTATGAAAAGGAAAAATATAATGCACATATACGCTATCCGTATTTGCCTCGGGGCTCCGTCATGCACCGCTAGGTTACTTAACTAACGGCAAAACGGGACGGGTCCTGTCATGCCCACCTCGAATTTAGTAATTGCATTCCTGCAATTATGATAATTTTCTTAAAAGCACCTATATCCAACATGATCCACGGAGAGACGTAATTTTAATTAATTCTAAACAAGTACGAGAATAGTTGTTTTGAAAATATAAAATTAAAATGCAAAAAATTTAAAAGTGCAAATAAAATTAAAGTGGAATTTTTAAAGAGAGACAAGAATTTAGGGTTTTGTATTGCTTTTTTGTTGGTTTAATGAATTCGGTATCTTTTCTTTGTCTAGTTTTAATTAATTATCTATTAATTATATAAAATCATAGGTTAGATTAATGTGATTAAAAATAGCCTATCAATTATAAAAGATCATTTAGAAACAATATTAGAACCTTAGTTCTAGTTTATTGAGAATAACATAAGTTTAATCTTCGATTAATAGTAATAGGTGATCAATCTATACTATCATGTTATTGATTAACCTAGATAACTTTTAACTATATAGGTTGAATTTCTTTTGATTAAAACAGTACTCTCTTACCATCACTAATCAGGTTTCTAGTTTGTCGAACTTTCATTACCCTAATTAGTTTATTGGTGTTATCACCGTTCCCTAATTTTATTCAAGATGTCAACTTTCATTAAAAAGATTAATTTTTTAGATGAAAAACTTAAAAGAGAAGAATTAGATTAATCAAACAAAAAAAAAAGAGATAAAAGCATCCAACAACAAAAAGCATGGCAATACAAACCCTAGAAAAAGAATTAGTTACTCATATTAATAAAAAGGCAAACTTTATTTATAATAAGAAAAGTAACTTACAATAATTATTGATCTCTCCCATTTTTAAAACCCTAATTTGATAACAAGAGAGAGATAAGAAATCCTAATTCTATATAGGTGCTTTTATAGGGTTTCTGGAGAATAGGAACAAACTATAAAAAAAATATACAAAAATATGGCAAAAATCCAAATCCAGGCCATAAATGATTTCGGCCGAAATTTTGTAACCATTGATCTCCCTGTTTGTTGCATCTTCTGTGATTTTATCTCGAGATACTCAATGTTTGTTCCCATATTGCTGATTGATTTCCTTATTTCTTATTATCCTTGCTTAGTCTCCATTGCATGCACATGATCCGTCTTTTTGCATGCTTCTCCATCTTTTTGCATTTTAACATCTGCAATAATTCATAAAAACACCCAGAACAACATAAAATATGAAATATAAAAAACAGATGTGGTTATAAAATATGCAATAAATTGCATTAATCAGTGGTCCAAAGTTCAAATCACAGTCGAAAGTATGAAGTGGTGTACCGCATGTTCTTAACCAAAGAAGTCCAATATATATAGCTCACTAATGACATTTTCTAAAGAACACGACAGAACCAGTATGTGGCATAGCAAAAATTTATATACTCAAGACTACAGACATATATCATAATATGTTTGATTTACATCTTCAACATTTATTCACCAGATTAAAATGTTTTAAATATAAATCCAACAACAAGGAATTCATTACAATTCATAAAGCCTTGTAACTCATAAACCAAACATATATATGGTTTTTATACAGTTGAATACTAAATACTATTAACAATACAACATGATGCAATGATAGTTTTTCTAACAATAAATAATTGCCCACAAACATTACCGATAACTCCGTTAGCAAATTTTTTGTCATAGGAAGCAAGTCCTTTTCTTACAATGAATATATATTTTTTTCTTCCCCCCCTCCCCCCCCTCTTTTCCTTATGAAGTTATATGATTCTCATAAAAATCGAGCCAGTGAAATTTCAACCAAGTAATTATGATGGAACCAGGGAAATTTCAACCTTTGTATTTACGTGTCATGTGGAAAATATTTCTATGTTGTGATTTTGGTTTCAATAAGGGCCTGTTTGGTTTGAGGATTTGTTAGGATTTGGATTGTGGAATCCTATGATTCCATAATTTTGTGTTTGGTTGGAGGATTTGGATTTCTAGAATTACTTTGTTTTATATGGAGGGCCCACCTCAAAACATGGATTCCTGAACTCTAAAATTTTTTTAATGATTTTCAAGGATTTGGCACTATTCATTTTACTTTTAGTTGGGACCCGTGCACTTTATTTATTTAATAATTCTCTCTCTATTTATCTCTCTCTAAAATCCAAATCCCAATTTATTTTCATCAACCAAACAAAGATTACAAGAATCTTCAAATCCAATACTAGAAATCGAAAACCAGCTAAACAACAAATTACTAAATCCAGAAATTTTCAACCGCATAATTTTGGAATCCAAATTTCATAATCTTGCAACCGAACAGGCCCTAATAGGAAAGCAAAGGGTTTGGATTTCAATCAAGCACACAATGTCTCTTTGCACATAGGCTCATAATTAAGTTCATGGGCTCCAGCCATTGAGGAGATCACACTCATGACATGGACAAGGGACATGCAAATGCTCCACTAATCTCCATCATTTATCACAAAGGATCAGATAGATATAATGGCCAAAATAAAGTTAAAGCTATTATAGAAATATATATATATATAAAGAGAGAGAATAATGGAGGAAAGATGCGGTAGGAGGGAATTCCCTCCTATGGCGTCGAAAAAATACCCCCTCCCAAGTTTTTTCCAACGATCGGCACCCACCATCTTCATCGTCATCATCTAAGATATGGGTATACCAAATTTCATGTGATTCTACAACCTTTTCACCGTTGATTTAGCAATGTAAAAAGTTCTATTGTCGGTAAACCGTTAATTTTGAACCCACTAAATCAACGGTGAAAAAGTTGTAGAAAAACATGAAATTTGGTGTACCCACATTTTAGATGATGACGATGAAGATGGTGGGTGCCGATCGTCGGAAAAAACTTGGGAGGGGGTATTTTTTTGACGCCATAGGAGGGCCTCTTCCCTCCATTAATCTCATATATATATATATATATATATATATATATATAAATAAAAGTTCATTGCATCCAACATTAGCCTATTATTTACACCCCTTTTTAAGAAAAAGGAATAAGAACAACGAAAAAAGACTTATCCACCAAGCCTACATTCAAACTTTAGATCAACTCAAATAGAATCACCATATTTTAACAATTTAATTAGAATATGAAATCTCACACAAATCAACTATCTTTGAGTCATTAACCGATCTGGAAAGAGTTTATAGCAATTGCTTTCTAGATCCGGAATGCTCGATTTCTCATTTGAGGCAGAAGAAGATGGAGACTGATCTTCGATGATGTGGCGAGGGAACTCCGAGAGCATTTGAACCACATCCCTCATTGTAGGCCTCTCGATGCTGTTTTCTTGAACACATAACAATGCGACAAAAAATACATGCATTGCTTCTTTAATGGGGACCGTGCTTAGCCCCGAGTCGAGGATCACGTCAACGTGCTCTTTACAACCGGAGGTGATTCTTTTGGACCATTGGACTATGTCAACACCATCTCCAAAATCTCCTACTGGACGCCTTCCTGTGATGAGTTCTAAAAGGACTACTCCAAAGCTGTAAACATCACTTTTTTCGTCCACTTTTAGTGTGTAGGCATATTCTGTGTAAAAATAAAAATGTTAATAAATTCGATTGTTAAAACATCATTTTTATCGAAATTTTATAAGAGAGTCCGATCCCAATTCAAGAGAAAAAGGACTTCCATAAGCCTAATGATTATGCTTGCACACCATGCATCATACATATAGAGCCAACGAATGAATGCTAGCTAGCCCTAGAGGCCCCTTCAATGAAGCTCCACATTTCATAAATTACATCATGGGCCATCATATTCATTAACAAATAGCTAATCAAAATTATTAGTATGTCCCTAAGCCCAACTTAGTCATTAGCAATAGCTAATCAAAATTATTAGTATGTCCTTAAGCCCAACATAGTCATTAGCAATAGCCAATCAAAATCATTGTGCCCTTGGGCACACATGGCCTCTCAAAGCCCAAAAGAAGAAGAAGCGTATCCACCATCAAATCAAGAAATTACAAAACACAAGGATATGCAATCACATTGTGTAAGCCAAAACATATATGCATGATTTAGTTTATTAGTTTGGCTTTTCCTAGAGTAAGCTTTCACAGGGACCTAATGATCTCATTTGGGCAATAACTTTGGTTAAACACATGATATCACTCATCTATTATCAATCTAATATGGCTTCATGACTAAACCAATCACCGTTAAATTGCTTAAGCATTGACAACTTTAGTGAAAACGAATAGATGCCATATCCACCTCTTGTCACTTGCAGGGAAAGTTATATATTTAGTAAAATTTAATAGTTTTTTCCCCCGAAAGAATAAAACAAGAATATATAGAAAGTCATTATAACATTCTAATGCGAACATTTAAATGCAAACGTAACAAATTTAAGGAAATACTTTAGCAAAAGAGAAATATGGCGTTGAGCACGTGCTGAGGGACGATTCCTCACAAGATCAGGCGTCTCGGCGGGTGTTGGACAGGGATCCCTCCCACATGAGTGGGACCCACTCTCGCCTCTTGTGAGGCGGTTGACACGAAACGTGCACATGAACATTACCCTAAATATATATAAAAAAAAATGTCATAAAAAACCAATTAAGCATTATGATGTCCCTGAGCAAACATTCCCCCTCTCAAATCCCAAAATACGCATATTCCACTCTCAAATCAAAAAATTACAGAACACAAGAATATGAAAGCACATATCCTAATCCCCCAACATACATACATGCTTTTATTTTACTAAGGTTTTGGCATTTCCTAGAACTAATAAACCTTCCACAAATACCTAAAGATCTCCCTCGCTCTCATTGGGTAATCAAAACCTTGGCTAGTGATGAACACATGCATGCTACAGCTAGTCAAAAGGTACAAGTTTTGCAATTTTAGAAAATAGATGGGTCCACTTTAATTTATTAAAAGCCTAAACAGTAATCTGCAAGATGTCGGAAGTGTCGGCGTGTCGCTGACTCGGACTTCCATTGCAGGCGGTACGAACTCCCGGCACCGAAACAGGTGGGGGATGTCTGTAACACTGCCACTCACTGCTACCATTTCTTATGCACGTTACTACACATCTTTTCTCCTAATTATCATGAATGGTCTATGATTAGATTTCACCTAAACTGCCATTAACTTTCAGCAACAAAAACATTCGAATAAAGAGAAATAACATTGCAAAGCTGACAAAATCAACGCGTACCAGGAGCAATGTAGCCATAAGATCCGGCGATCGCGGACATGCTCTGCGAAGCTCCGCCGTCGACCAGGAACTTGGCGAGCCCGAAGTCCGCGACATGCGCTTCCAACTTGTTGTCCAGCAAGATGTTATTGGACTTGACATCCCTGTGCACAATCATAGGGCTACAGTCATGGTGGAGATAGCATAACCCACGGGCCGCCTCGATCGCTATCCTGTTCCGGCGGTCCCACCCGAGGAAACCCCCTCCTTTCCCATGCAGCACCTCCCCTAGGCTCCCATTGCCCATGTACTCATACACCAGCACATTGGTCTCCATGTCGGTGCAAAATGCTAACAGCCTCACAATATTCCTGTGCCTGATGTTTCCGAGTGTCCGGATCTCCGCCTTGAACCCATGATCGTGACCGTTGGATCCCAACCCTAGGAGCCTCTTCACCGCGATGTTCTCGCCCCTTGCGGTTGTGCACATGTACACCACCCCGGCCCCGCCTCGGCCGATTACGTTGGAGTCTTTCATGCAGTCGGTCACGTCGCTCACGGAGAATGTCACCTTCCGGAACGCGGTGAGGTGCCACGTGGCGGCCCTGCCTGACCGCCACGTGTACGACCGGGCTTTTAAGATGGCCACCAGGGCGAAGAGGAGCGAGCACAAGAGGAGGCCGAGGGCGAAGAGGAGCTTGAACTCATACGGGCTGCGGTGGGCCGGGCGTGCCGGGTTGAGGCCCGTGTAATTGCACGGATTCTCGATGACCTTCCCGCAGAGCCTCGGGTTGCCTGCGAAAGATGTGGCCTTGAAGTCGGCTAACCGGCCTGTATCGGGCAGTTTTCCCCAAAGCTCGTTGAAGCTGAAATCCGCAGAAGTGAGGCTTTCCATCATTCCTATGGTTCTGGGTATGGATTGATTCAGGTGATTCCGCGAGAGGTTCAGATAGTTCAGGTTTTTGATTCGGGAAAGTTCGGACGGAATTTGGCCTGAGAAGTCGTTTTGGCTAACGTCTAAGTAAGTGAGTTCGGAGCAGTTACCGATCTCGAACGGAATCGAGCCCGAAAGCGAGTTACGGCTGAAGTCGAGTTTCACGGCTTTCTGAAGCTGTCCTATAGAGTTAGGAACCGGACCATCGAATTCATTATCACCAAGAAGTAGAGTTTCGAGCGAAGTGAGATCGAACAGCGAAACGGGTAAAGGCCCCGAGAGCAGGTTGTTCGACAGGTTGAGCTGAGCCAATCGCGTCGGGTTTCTACCCGGGTTCGGATTCTCCGAAATCGACCCGGAAAGATAGTTGTTGTGGAGCTCAAGGAAGTTGAGTTCCGGCAAGTAAATCAAACCCGAAGGAATGGTTCCATTCAGGTAATTTTCGCCGAGCCTCACTCTCACTAAACTCAAACAATTCCCTAAACTCTCATGGATGGAACCAAACAAGAAATTTTTGAACAGAATGAGAACCTTAAGCCGATTCGAGGAGCAGAGTTTCCCAGGAATCGTACCCGTAAGCTTGTTGGAAGAGAGATCGAGAAGCTGAACCCTGCCATTCGAGCCGAGGTTCTCAGGGATGACACCAGTGAAGTTGTTCATGAACAACTCCAGGGTTTCCAAACTCGGAAGCTCGGCGGTAAATTCCGGTATCGACCCGTGCAGCCGGTTCATGAACAGGTTCAAAAGGACCAGCTTCTGCAGCCCGATGAACTCGTTCGGAATTTCGCCTGTCAGCGCATTGTATGAGAGATCAAGAGAGGACAGCATCGTCAAATTGCCAAGAGAAGCCGGAATTTGCCCGGATAAGTTGTTTTGGTGAAGAAACAGAGCGTCGAGGAGCTTCAAATCCCCCAACTCACTCGGAATCTCCCCGCCGAGGCCGCAGCTCGATAAATCCAAATGCTGTAAGTTTTGCAGTTTGCTTAGCGCAACCGGGATTCCTCCATCAAACTCATTGAAGTAGCCCAAGTAAAGCTGCTTCAGGTTCGTCAAATTCCCAAGCTCACTCGGAATCCTCCCTTGGAGATCATTGCCATTCAATGACAGGTACTCCAATGTGCCCATTTCTCCATAACCCGAAGGGATTCTCCCGAAAAAGTAGTTCCCGCCCAGGTCTAGATACCGAATCTTTCCCAAGTCGGAAACCCCAAGCGGTAGCAAAGATGTGAAGTCGTTGTCGTAGGCGTCGAAAACTTCCAAGCTCGGCAGGCTCGAATAGTCCCAATCTAGGCTACAATTAAACCGGTTCGCCGATATGTTTAGATACCGAAGACTCGGCAAGTTCAACACTTTTATCGTGCCCGAAAACCCGTTTCCGGCCAAGGAAACGTTTACGAGAGACTTCAGGCTCGATATTTCGATGGAAGAGGAAGATGTGATGTTTGAGTTTGAGAGATCAAGTGACACAACATGAGTGTGATGCGTGTCGCATTGGACACCAATCCAAGAACAAACCGAGCTCGAGTCGGAATCAGCCCAAGCAGGCAATGCAGAGGCTAGAGAAGCTAAAGCGACGGCGTCGTCGGAATTTAGAGAAGAAGAGATTGTGTGGGTTTGGAGAGAGAAGAGAGTGAGGAGAATGAGGAAGGCCATTTTTGAGGCTTTGTGTTTAGAGATTGTTGGGGTGAGAGTTGAAGGGAGAGTTTTTAGGCAAGGAGAGGGAAAGGAATATGAGAAGCTTCTTCATTGTTGTGGAAAATTGAGGAAGCTTCACATTGAAGAGATTTTGGTTTCTCCTTTTTATTTTTGTTACTAAAAGCAGAGAGAAGAGGAGAAGGGGTATATTTAAATTTTGCGTCAAATATTTGTCTGTTAAGAGAAATTTGAAGTTTTTTTAGAGTGTGGGATAAAAAGTGTTAAAGTTGCATGCAACGACCATTCCTTCTGCTTTTATGAAATGAATATTGATGCAATTCTGTTTGAGGATAGCTAACTATGTATCTACTGTCTAATATTATAATGCAAAAGCAAGGATCTTCTTATTTTGAAATTGATTGCTGATGTGGCTTTTCCATTCTTCAAGAAAAATCAATAAAAAAGATAAAATTTCTAATCAAAATTTATAAATATAACTAACCCCGTTAATTATTATATTAAAAAATCCATCATTTAAAACCTCTTGGACTATAGTATAGTTTTTAATGAAACTTATATTGAAAAAAGGCAATGAAATCAATGAAATTTGACATAAAAGTGCTAAAGTGAGAACAATAGTGTTGTTACCTTTTTCCTAGTCAAGAACCTACGTAATTTGCACTGGAGCTAAATTGCACTTTGCCGCTTATTTTAACTAAAATTAACATTTTATGTTTCTTTAAAGTATCTATGTCTGAACTGTTTCTCAAAGAAAGCAATAATTGTCATCTGCCATTGAGATAGGATTATAAAAAAATTGAACAAAAAACCAAGGTATTTCGGAGATAAAATTACAAGGTTTCAAACAGAGGTAAAGTACAAATGTTTTAGCAGAGATTGTACTCTCGCTATATGACCAAAAGTAAGGTTGCTCCCTCAATTTAGCCCTTTTTAATTTTTTAGTAAATTGGTTATTAATATACTAAATAGGAATGTTCGGTGTTTTTTTATTTTATTTTTATTTTTTTTGTTTTTTATTTTGCCATAATTTAGGAGATAACTATATGCAAACTTGTGAAGGTTGATTCGGCAAAGTGGAGGTCGGATTTAACAAAGAGAAGTCTGATCTGACGATTTGATCGTCGAATCAGGTGAAGAAATATACAATCCGGTGATGTGAAGGTCAGATTCAACAAAAAGGAGTACCATCCTGCGAAAATGAGTAGGTCGGATCCTGCGGAAATGAGTTTGATCCAACAATGTGGAGGTTGGATCTAGAGAAAAGAAACCAATCCGGTGAAATAGAGGTGAAATGCACCGAAGCGACTCGGTGCGATGTAAAGTCTGATCCAAACATGTAACTTATAAGAAGGTGGATTCGGTCGTGTGAAGCACAATTTGATGATGAGGAGGAATGATCGGAGACGTAGAGCCGGTGTAACACCTTATAATGCGTTTAGTATTAATTAAGCGATAATGCGGATTTTCAATAAAAAGTTTACCAAAATAGTTTTCTGGCATTTTATTAAGATTAATCAATATTTTATTATTATTTATTTTTGCTTACACACACTTGTGCATATTAACATTGGGGTTATTTAGTGTTAACCTTATTTAATGGCTATGACACCTTAAACTAATCCATGCCATGATTAATCTTGCACTTAGATATTTGTGTGTGAGTTATCTTCTTGTTTTGGAAAGAGGAGAGGTGGCTAGGTGAGTCATGGATGGCTTTAATGCTTGCATTAATGAAGGAGAGGGAGAGAATAAGTTAAGGTATACACTCACCCTATACGCACCCTCTCATCCTTATCTCACCTCACACTCTCATTCTCTTTCATTCTTATCTCATTCTCAATTCTTCTTCTTCTTCTTCTCTCCCCTCGATTGAAACCTTCACTATTCCTTTATAAAACCAAGCAAACCTTCATTAAACACCACCAAAACACTTCTCATGTCATGTTTTTGCCTCTAGGATCACTTGGAGCATGAAAAGCTAAGATCTTTTGAGCAAGTGTGGATAGGTATAACCTCTAAACTGTTAAATAGATGTTTTATTGTTGTGTTGCCTTGTAGTTGTTGTTTAGAACACTAAAAGTATAGTTTTGTACACATATCGTATTTTTAGTGTCATATTGGAGTGTCTGTGATCTGCTGTGACTCCGAGTGTATACTGGAAAATCGAGCAATGTAGTAGTGATGTACTAGTGACCCTGAGTGTACACCTGAAGCACGAACCCCACCTGATCGGTTTTGGCCGGCGACAATATAGGAAAATCCGGCGACCTCGGTTATTTTGGGGAGTTGGGGCTTGGGTTTTGTAGGGTAGCTGTCTGTAGTTGTTTTATAGTGTTTGGTACTACTTGATTTTTATGTTTTGACAGTATACAAAATCTGGGATCACTTTGCTTGTTTCTAATGTTTCGACTACGCGCGTTACGTTATCCGACACGGTTCGTGTATTTTGTGTAGCTGCTGCACTTGGGTTGGTTTCGGGGTGTCGCTACGCACGTTAACCACTAGACGAACACTTGAGAGTTTGTTTGGAGTTGGCGTTGGTCAAACGTAGTTTGTATGTGTTATTGGTCGATTTCTAATGTGAACTTGTTATGATTGTTGTATGATTTTAGTATCGCAGGCGGGGACTTCGGACGCTGCGAAGAAGAGAAAGCAAGTAGTTGGCTTTACTTAGCCCAAGATCATCTGTGAGTAGATTTAACATCCATAAGGGAATCGCCCGTATGGCGTTATGTGTCTGGGCTAGATTCAATGACATGATTATTAGTTATAAGTATATGGACATTGATTGTGCATGTGTACCATTGTTGCATACCTCATTTTCCTATTGCATATGGACATAGTATTAATGAGACACAACACCATTACTGACGGTTCATGTTACACGAGCACAAATTGTATGCTACACACACACCGTCGGTAATTGCCATGACACGCACAATATATATATATATATATGTGATATTGTATCGATTATTAACATTGAGACATTGATCCTTATTCCATTGTGCATATGAAATATAGCATACATGTATATCTACATGCTTACGCATATACTTTGATATACCTACTGCTTACACATGTACCTTGCTATACCTACATGTTCACCTTTATATGATGTTGCATTTGACTTTGGGAAATTTAGAACCGCATGATATATTTAATAACTTGATGCATTTAAATAGCAGTTTTTCCTTGATATGCTCATATTACCGTTTTATGTTGCATATATTATATTTCATGGATTTACGTATTGAGATATGGATTTCATGTGATTTTATGGATTTGAGGACCATGGTATTTCAAGAAATTATGCATTGTTTGAAAAACCCGGTTTCTCTTGATATGATATTTCGATGCGTCCACCATGAGTTTTCTCGGTTCTGAGACTTGTGTTAGAAATTCGATGCGAGAAGTTGGATGAGGCCGTATGGGGGTACATGGTGGACCCAGTATGGTACCCCGGGGCAAGAAATGAATGTCGATGGATTAGCCGATGAGCCTGGCAGAGGGACTATTATCTACCGGTGATAGTATTTGAACTCGACGGATACCTGAAGGATACCGACCGGAGTTATGAGATGGACATGGATCGATCGTTCTACCAGAGCCCGCGGGCCGATCCCGCAGATGGAGCCCATGATATGAGTTTGTACGTGTCGTTGATGGACACTAGTTTTCATGATGTTTTCGAATGTCGATGTTGGACACTCAGGTTCCATGAGACTTACAGGATATGAGGACCGATCAGAGTGACGGGGCCCGAGGTATTGGGATTTGGAGTGTCGTTGATGGATACTGGGTTTTTTCACGATGAGGATTCTATGATGATGATATGTTTTATCCCATACTCAGCTTTCATTTGATATGCATTGCTTCATATATTAGTAGTACCTGATAGAGTACCTTTCATGACTGTTGCATATACATACTGCCATATTATACTATCAGTTTGCATGTGATAGATTATCGCAGTACGTGCATACCTGCGATTACCTGTATGATATTATTTACTATTCACGAGTTGGCAACTCACCCCCGTTGTGCTACAGTGTTTTGCAGGTTGTCCCTCAGAGCAGTCGCGGCAGGGCTTCTTCTTATCGTATCTTTTTGCAGCGGACACCGCTACGGCTGACTGTGAGCAGTTTTGCTATAGGTGGTTTTTGCGGTTATCCGATGATGGTCATTGTATATCTTATTGTATCTAGTACTCTCCATCTACTACTTCATGTATTAACTTAGAGACGAGATGTGGGGACGATATTGTATATTATTTTTGTGACTCTGGGTGTCGTGCTCGTGTGAGCCGGTTTTTATTATACAGTTTTATCTTTTATACTGTTTTCACTCTATAGTGTCTATTTCTTCGCTACGGCGTCGTATATCTTCTTGTGGTAGTTGTTTCCGCTTTTGGGCGAGATTTGCTCCCGTTTGGGGATGCTATACTTATATCTTATGTTTGTACCCTTTTCGGGGCTAGTTTTACAAAGGAGGTACTGCAAAAAATTTTAAGAAAATAAACCTGAGCTTTAAAGATTTTTACTCGAGATTCTCAAAATTTTTTAACAATATTCTTATTACTTACTACTTTTGATGGATAAGATTTCTGGGTTTTCGGCTAACTTAAATTGCGTTACGCCTGTAAATGTTACGTGGTTTAAGTGCCGTCACGTGCCAAATTTCGGGTCGTGACAGCCGGATCCTGAATTATTGAGGTCAGCTCAGACAATGGTAAGCTTGATTTGAAGAAGAGGATGAAAAGATCCGTTCCAACTACATGGAAGTAGGATGCGGTTATGAGGAGTTCGATCCATTGGCGTGGCTATTGAAACCAACCGCGAGAGGCCATTCTAACAAAAAAGAGCTTGTATGATGTCGTGGAGTCCAATTCGACAATGAGGAGTTCGGATTTGGAGTTGAAGAGCATGATTGGGACAAGAAAACGAGGCTATATTTTTTCTACTTTTAATTTTATGTGTGAGTGGTGAACTTGTGTTGTTTTCTGAATGCGTGGTTGATGAACCTCTTCGAGGATTTTTGTAGTTCATTGAATACTTACTACAAAAAGATAATAGACTTAATTATTCTCTCTCATTCTTTATTTATCTTTTTTTCTTGAATTGGCTCATAAACCTAACTCACACGCACAGCGCACATACATCCATGAGCGCACATACGCGCCCACGAGACCCACGAATTTGCCCCAAAAGCATTAAATTATGGTCTCTTTTTCTTCTAGGATCTAACCCACTCTCTTTCCATGAGGGAAGTGCTATACCAACTGAGCTATGACTCATCCCATCTTTTTCTTAATCTAAAAAAAACCCTATATGCAAAATCTGTAGCAAGACAAATTCACACTTGAGACAAACAACTGCAAAATAGTTAAGACCTGACTTGATCCACTTCAGTCCAAAAGGTGAGGCTAGGACTATGTGGAATCACATTAAAAAAAATTTTAATATCCAAAGCCATAGTCTCTAGTACACTGCATGCAAATTAAAAGCACTCACTCAATACTGAGCCAATGCATCCACCTTGCACTGTTACAAAGCTGCGGATATGAAAAACCGGAGCGGCAATTTTAGATTGCTCATACGGTTTCCACCGTAAGAGATATTTCAATAAAAAAAATTGCAAACTAAAATTGCCACTACGGTGCCAGCAGAGAAACCCCTACTGTGGGAACCCTAAGAGCAATGTCGGAATTTTAAATAAATAAAAAAAACCCTATATTACCACTCCCTATTTTCTCTCTTGCTAGTTCTCTCTCATCCCTCATCCTATATCATCAAGCTCATGATCTGCGCTCAGCTGAAGAGGGAGAGGGGATGATCGAGATGTTGATTGTAGTATTCTCAAGGCAATTGTAATCGCAGGAAGACGATTATGATAATGGAGGGAGGACATATACGGGTAGAACAGTCATACTAGAGATGATAGTATACTATCTGGTTTGAATTTATCATCATGTACATGAATTATATGGTATAACATATCACTATCACATATTGATAGAGCCCATAAGATTATTGCTTGACTACCAGGGTTATGATGTCGATCATACAAGTGAGGCCGAGTAGTCTATAAGCAATTTCTTAAGTGTCCCTAGTCATGGAAATATCGAGAATGGGAATCGATATTTCAGAGTAGACTAGTGTATACGTTTCTTGATCCCGACGAGAAGCGATGGCCGGGTATTAGCTAGTCACCAAAGATTGTATACAGTTGCTCATTGGGTTATGAATTACACTGGACGGACTCGCCGGAAACATATTAGATGGTATTATATCTATTGTCAGATAGCAATTCTCAGGTAACATGAGTACAGATTAGTTTGTCGACATGAGATCGTTATTTGTCTCGTGTGAGTTCCCAGTGCTTTAATTACTACCCTACCACAGCTCAAAGGATTCGTCCAAACAGCTTTTAATTGGGTATAATCC
Organism: Agapanthus africanus; assembly: GCA_030015575.1. NCBI lineage: Eukaryota > Viridiplantae > Streptophyta > Magnoliopsida > Asparagales > Amaryllidaceae > Agapanthus > Agapanthus africanus. The sequence continues at coordinate 204,775,246 of JASDDO010000024.1, forward strand.
TGAACCATGTGAAGCCAGTGAGTGGATCGTCAGGGATTCGTCTCTTCCGGTATTGGGGGTAGATGTCGCGCTGTGCACAGGTGACCATCACCAGAAATCCTTCGCCAAGGTGGACGAGATTCACCGATTTGGATCAGTAGTTTCTCAATGGGTGACGGGCTTCACACTGACACGACATATCACGTTATTAGGGGTCTGAATTTATCCACCCCTTAGACCCGATATGCGATACTTTTAGACGAACAGACCGGACTGTATGAAAATTGTCACAGACAGGCTCAGTAAGGATACAGATGAGTTTGCTCGTCGGTCTTCCATTCGTTCAATACCTGGGCAGCCGTTATGTACAACTACTGCCGCTGGCATGCTTGTGGTTAAACCCACTGCCAGCGTATTGACGAGTCTTTAGAGTCCCACACAGAGGGTTTTTCCCAGTTCAGGCAAAATGATGTAGTGACCGTATATTGATATATGCAGGGTTCCGATTAAATAAATGTACTAGCTATACGGACTTTAATCGGGCGGATGATAATACTAGCTGGCTTAGCATTAAACCGGATTATTAAATCAAGTACTGATTTAATAATTTATATATTTATATATATATATATATATATTATGTTCATTGTATTTTTTCATCTCTCAGGTATTCGAATATTGATACGAATACGGGTATATATTTGTTGGGACGTATTTTTGTATTCATATAAAAATACATTCTAGAAGATAGATACCTCATTTAAGTTGATTTTCCATTTTGGAAAATAGAAATGAGGTGGGAAGATGAGGTGGCTCATCGTATGGTGAGAAGGATGGGCAAATGAATTTTTAATTCATCTGTAAGAACTATTGAGGCATGGTTTGTTTTTATATTGAAAAAGGTTTTTGATAAAAAGGAAATTGGATGCCTCATTTTCTCACTTGATATTTTTCATACCATTCTTTCATTCCTCTCTTGCTTTAGTTCTTGGAGCATCTCCTTCAACATTTTCTTCTCCTATCTCATGAGTTGAGAATCAAGAAGAAAATTGAGATAGAAAAATACTAGAACACTCACACTACATCCCTAAGTTTCACTTCTTGACAAGTTGTGAACCTTAGTTGCTTCACTAGGTTATTTTGATGTGAAGCTAGAGTTTGGACATGGTTCTCTCGGATGGATCATTTTCGGCGAAAGAGAACCGGCTTGCAAGCACGATCCGGAGCTCTTGAGAGCTTGCTAGTGTCCAACATTGGAGCTCTTGAAGAAAACTTGAGAATGTGAGTATTCTACACATAGTAGATTAGAATAGCTCACTAGTTTTTTGTTTACAAGTTCTAGCACTTTAGTTTTGATTCATGGTTTTGGAAATTTAGCAAACTAGAAATTTTTAAAATTCGTGTTTCTATCTTCTAAAATTAGCTCGCTAGTGTGCATGAGTTTCCAACAGTGGTATCAGAGCTACAAGGCAGGGATGCCGACCTATGGGGGTTCTCATTGTGTGATAGTAGTGGCGAAACACGAGCTCTTACATCTAGGGTGCCCTGTGCGGTTATATGGTTCAGCGGGTTGTAGTCCGTCGCGAGAGAATTAAATAAAAAATAGCTGCTGAGAGACTTATGGGCGCTACGGCCAGTTTCCGCTGTGCTGACTGACCTCAGCAGTGGTATCAGAGCCGGGTTAGAGGATAGAATTGTTTGCACGAAGTTAAAATATCGATAAAAGAATTTTTTCCAATTCACAACTTCATTTTAGTGTTTGTTGTTCAGATTTTCAAAGGTGCTTTAAATTTTTTTTCTTAGACCTTTAAAAATATGTGCAGGTTATTTATGGCCCCTCGAAAAATTTTGGGGGCCTGAAGAAAATTTGGGCGCTAAACCGCCGCCAAATGGGGCTTTCTGCGGCTAAATAGCGGTCAAATTTTGGTTTTAGGCCACAAAATTTTTCCAGTGGTCCAGCACTTAGAATTGTGATTTTTGACTATTTTTGTTTGGCCCAGATGTGTTTGTATACTGGTTTGTACTTGGGGCCAATGCGGAAAGTTTTAATTGATTGAAATTTTAAATTCGTCGGTTTTTTTGCATTTGTTTCTGCGACCGTGAATATCATAACGTGGTATAATCCTACTGATTGCTATATGTACAATCAGACGGGTTTACGAATATGATATTCATATTGATGTTCTGTATTGCTCTGTGATTATGGTTGTGTTGGATTGTCGCGATGGATAGTCCGGTATACGTAATATTAGATAGATTTATGATGTTGTGTATATTCATATTACGTGGCGAGTGTCTGACATGTGGACTGCCATCATCGCAGCTTGTATTATTCTTTGGGGTGTGTCCTAATTGTGGACGTAGTCACTGTTGTATATTCAGGTTTTCATTACATGCTCTAGGATTTGTTGGCTTTTAGTGCTCGTGCTGCGGAAACCGCGGCCGGGACGAAAGCGAAAAACAAAAATTTACGTGAGTACCGAACACCCGTAAAACCCAGAATTCGATCCATAGACCTAAACTAGCTAACTAGAAATGCAAGGGTTGAGAATCTACAACGTTTGTCGCGTGTCTACCCAATTGTGGAAGACCCTTCCAAGCTGGTAGCCACCGGGATAGCGTTTGAAGATCGACCACTCTCGCCAAAGATGATCCATCTGAGGGAAACCGGAGGAGGCTTTAACCGATGATCCAAACTCGCTAGGTGTGGATGGTCGGTGATGTAAGAATTTTTCACTAAAAGGTTTCTCTTATAAACCATGCTCAAAAGGAGAACAAGAAGAAGAAGGAGAAGAGGTGTGAATGAAGCATGAACTCTCAAGATAAAAAAAATATGATCCTCATCCAAAATGAAAAGAGAATAGCTAATTAAAAAACTACAACCATGAAGCAATAGTGCATCAATAAATGCACATCACTATCCAAGCCATCCCTCATCACCATACTTCATTAAAATCCATTTTCCACCTCATTTCCTTATTTGATTTTCCAAACGAAAATCAAATATGAGGTGTCCATCTTCTAGAAGTATTCCCGTATAAATACAGAATACTTCACGTGGTATATGTATCGCTACATATACGCATATCCGTATAAAAATACGGATAACACCAAAAAGAGAACATAAATAGTGAACAATAATACTAAAATATATGTATCAAAATACATATATAAATTATTAAATTAAAACCTGATTTAATAATCCGGCTTAATTCTAAGCCGACTAGTATTATCAACTGCCCGATTAAAATCCGTATATCCTGTACATGTATTTAATCGGACCCCTACACATACCAATGTACGGATCCTACATCTGTCTCCTAAACCGGGAAAACCCTCTGTGTGGGACTCTAAAGATTCGACAATACGCTGGCAGTACGTTTAACCACAAGCACGTCAGCGGCATTAGCTGTATATAACGGCTACCCAGGTACTTGTCGAAAGGGGGGTCGACAATCAAGTACGTCTTTACCCTACTGAGCCTGAATATGACAATCTCCATACAGTCCGGTCTCTTCGTCAAAAAGTATCGCATATCGGGTTTAGCAGAGGATAACGTCAGACCCCTACTAACCCGATAAGTCGTGTCTGAGTCAAGCTCATCACCAATAGAGATACTACTGATCAACTATCAGTAAATCTCATCCACCGTAGCCACGGATTTTTGGTGATAGCCAACTGAACACGGCGCGATATCGACTCCTAATATCAGGAGAGACAAATCCCGACAGTCGACCACTGCCTCCATATGGCTCGGGACTGTACCCAACTAAAACCTGTTTGCACGACTCCTTTGAGCCGTGGTAGGGTAGCAATTAAAGCACAGTGGAAACTCACACGAGACAAATAACGACTTCAGGTCGAAGGATTAATCTATACTCATGCCACCTGAGAACTTCCATCTGACGATAGATATAATACTAACTAGAAATTCTCGGCGAGTCCGTCTAGTGTACTCACCTCCAGTGAGCACATGTATACTATCTTAGGTGACACAACACCAATGGCTTGTGAGATCGGCCACCGCCCCTTGTCGGGGTCTAGAAGCGTATACACTAGTCTATTCTGGAATATCAATGCCCAGTCTCGATACTCCCACAACTAGGGACATTTAAGGATGTGCTTATGAACAACCCAGCTCCCACATATATGATCGCCATCATAATGCCGGTTTTCAAGCAACAATCCTACGGGTTTCATCAATGATGAAGACAAACCAGATAGTATACTATCATCTCGAGTAAGACTGCTATACCTGTATAGGTCCTCCCTCAATTATCATAATCGCCTACTTGCGATCACAATAATTGCCTTGAGGGCACTATATCCAACAGGATTACCCCGCGGCGGAGTGCTCGAGTATCCGTGTTCTAGAGGGCAACGGGCCTCCATCTCATAGCGTTGAGACCGGGGTTCCTTACTTTAAAATTGGCGAGTGATTCGCCGCACTCTTAGGGGTATAGGATTGAACCGCGGAGGGGTGTCTAAGTCACTGGATTTTGGAAGTGCTGGGTGGCCCATTCACTTCGTTGATTAGGGTTTCCTCGCTTTTGGGATTGGCGGGAGGATTGCCGCACTTGTATAGGTCTAGATCGGATATTACGGGTTATTCACATGACCAGAAAATTACATTTCATATTTAGCTCTATTGAAATGTACTTTTCCTAGTTTATCTGCATTTCTATATTATGTTTACTTCTGCTGTGATTCTATGTTTGCTATATTATCATGCGTGAGACGAATGTTGCTATATATCTTATATATATTAGACGCTATATATGTTTTGCATCCGTGCTAGTCTTGTCCCTGCCTTGTCGTAAGTTAAGTAAGCTTACAGTGAAGACCCAAGACCTTGTGGCGAATGCGGATGGCATATATATGCGTGGCTATTTTCGTTTCTTTCTGACATGATATGTTTAATTGATGAGACTGCATTAATTCTGATTAATGCAAGGAAAACAAATCTAAATGATGTTGTTGGAACTAATTTTTGAAAACTATAGGCGTTTCATTTTGCTTTGCATCGAGATATTCAGTTAGGAATATCCTGCACCTCATTCGATGAGGAAAGAGCCTTGATCCCTTCATAGGAAGTGACTTCTTTGGCAAAAGTTTACGTGACTATAAACTACTCGGTTTTCTTCAAAACTATCGGTTTTCTACAAAACCACTCGTTTTAAAAATACGGAGCTTAAACCACTTCTTTTCAAAACTGCTTCAACGATATCAAGTTCATTATGTTAAAGGTTTTTCACCAAAAACTAGCCGTAGCCCTCCGTCATTTCAGATTAGTATTGCTTAGTATTCGTACTACGTATGTCGTGCTCAGCCGAGACGTAGTGTTCGGTAGCTATGTAGTGTTTTTCTGTTGCATGGTGATACGATTGGTTAGCACAGTCGTACGGTCATTTTGGCTCAGCCAAAGACTCGTATGAGTGGGTTTAATACAATCAAGATAATGATGGGTTGAACTTGGTTAGGACCCTTTGATATGTTGGCTCAGTCAAGATCACTTGGGTCCAAGGGCAAAAATTTATATCGGGAGTTTCAAATATAAAGGAAATGTGCCAAGTATGCGCATACCTTCTGGAGTGTGGTGACTTGAGTGGCTTCCATCAAGTTATCACGTGATTATAGTTAGGTCTCGATTCCCACTGATGAGTAGGTGTTACTCTTCGGGTGATTTTCAGATGATCCCGACTAATTCTCCTTTTAGGGTTTGAAGGAGAATTCGCGGAAAAAGTGGGAGCCATCCAGATTAGATAAAGTGATCAGCCAATTTAATTTAGGTTAGAGTGCATGCTCAGTGTTTTCTCTCTCTCTGGTTTGCGACCATGACTTACCTTAAATTAAAACTCATGAACTAAATTAATCGTACCTTCTTACACACTTTGGCTTTTAGATTGTCATGATTCACGACAAAGTCACATATATCCCTGCCACTTCTAATTTTCCTTTGCATTTCTCCATAACACTCCGAATCACTACGAAAATCCATATTGCTTGAGTATTCCATCGTATAGTTACATACGAACTCAAAGAAATTTGTTTCAGTTCGAGGATGGATTCTGGTTCCAGGGAAATTGAATAGGATATTTCGGTTGTCTTTTCGCTTTACCTTCTCTCAGGTTGCGAGGGCTCCTACTATTATGAGAGTACACCTATTACGCTTATTGGATAGCTTTCTTCCAAACATTATGCATGTGTCGAAAGGTAGTGAAGGAAGAAAACCAATTAGCCTAACTATGGTGTACAGAAGGTAAGATGTAAAGACATATAAATGGATTGAAATGAGGGCAGTGAAAATTGCGACTATAGTCATGAATCTGAATAGTGGAAGATGCATTACTAGGAATACCCAGCCACCCCCTCGAAATATTTTCTTGTTTCAGTTTTACTGTATGGTGTTAATTGAAAATTGCTTTCCTAATTAGATTCTTACTCCAGGTATGTATTTACTAGATTTGATTCTCACATCTGTATGGTATTACAGATACTGAGTAGGAGTAGAATATTGGGAATTGGGTGATTAGATCCTAAATATCAAAATTCTTTATAATTGGTGATATTTAAGGAAATCACCTAGGTTTTGCCTAACGACAAATATTTGGTTTTGAATATCCGTTGTTATGCACCAATTTCAAACTGATATATCTGTACGTTTATTTTATAAAGTGAGATATAACTTTTGTAAATTATGTTTATGGCATTTACCTATATCAGTTGATGATTAGATAAAATGCATTCACTAACGGTGTAATTCTTCTTAACCATAACACAATTTTCAACATACGACGCACAGGGTTTGAGTTATTAAACTCGGAGAATTTATACAAAGTATTGTATGTTGTCCGATGTCCATTAGGACAAGGGGTTGGTACTCGTACTATATTCCGTTTACTTATGACTTCTCTGGTTTTAGACACGCATTTCATTAAAATACAAGGTCCAAATTTTGATAAGTTATAGATATAAAAATAAAGAAGAGAACCATGCGTTGGAAGTATCAGGATTCTTCGAGCTGATAGAAGATGTAGATACTTATGATAGGTATTCCGTCGTAAATAATATATTTGAGAACTTTCTTCTCTCTCAGGTTACTCATCCGTGAGTGCGCTCCTTGATGAGTAATGTTGCATGGCCTTCTTCCATTTAATCGATATGCACAGGAAATAGCTGAATGATTTTTGAATCTGGTTCCAATTAAATTAGTGCTTTTGTTTGTATATTGAATATAGAATGGATTCAAATCTTAACGATGCTAAGGTATAAGGAGTTGTCTGTCTTATGCTTAAAACCAGAATCTTGATAAACTTAAGGCACGTTTCAGTAATGGCAGTTTGCAGGTTATTTCGGATTTTGACAAGGGCTAATATTCTACCATTTGCAGGATCAATAGTTATACTGTTCTTGACTCGCTAGCTCTTTAGTAAAATGAATTCTTTTCAGAAAATATTTGTGGGAGTATGGTATAACTGGAAGTGATTCCAGAACCACAAACGGTTACAGAAAATTTAGTAGAATCTATGTATTTGACATTCTATTAGCCACTCCGCAGATTTGGTGGGTAATCTCATCCACCCGAGAGGTACTTTGGTCTTCTTAAAGACGGTGACAGGAAGGTTTTGATGACCTAAGCTTTCCACTACTGCTATCCTAGGCTATGAGATTTGGAAGGTGGATGACTATAACGTCGTTCTAAATTATCTGTAAAAGTACACGTATATATGACTCTACCAGAGGGTTGTTGTAGTCAGTGGGGGCAGTGGAAACTTGGTGGGCCAGTAGCTTATGTCTATTTATAGACTAAAGCAAGTATAGTAGAGATAGATCATCTATTTTTGATATGACAACCATATAATTTGATTTCATCATAACAACAGATGGACCTGCTAAGAAGGTGGTAGAGAGTGATGTCCTGGTATTTGGATGACGTACTCCTAATAGGAAGTGATGTTCTTATACTACGACCGGTTATACTGTGGTTTTCACATGTGTTTCTCCATATAGGATCTGGATAAAATATCGGGGATTCTGGCGACTAGATCTATGATTTTAGATCTAAATTTGGGAAGTGTCCCAGTTAGGATACTTTGACACTATTCTAAAGTGTTTTAAAATGACCGACTCCTAGCGTGGTGGTGTACCTGCAGGTGGAGTTACCCTATCTAAAGAGATATTTTCTAGACTAATGAGGAGAGAGATTTGCATGAATGATATATCACTTGCTTAGGCAATTGAGTCAATCATGCTTTGTCAACAGACCAGATTTTGTTTTTTGCACCAGGTGTAGTAAGCAAATATTAATCCAATCCTGGAGAAATAAAGGGAAGCAGTTATTAACATAAGAGGATGTTCTTAGTATATGATAACAACAGCCTCTTGTAAGAAGCGGTTATCGTTTCAGACTTCCAAAGTGATCTGGATGACATAGTGGCTATCAAAGTTAATAGTTTGCCCTCTTTTGAGGTGCAGTGTGTTGGATAAATTTATAAATAGGATACTGAGGTGGTCATGGCACTGGGTGCTGATTACATCAGCAATTGGATACAGTCTAAGAAGTTTGTTGGATTTGATGTTCATGTTATGAATTAGGTTCCATCAGATATCCAGACAAGTTCTAAAAAAGTATCGCTCATTTTGGGAGATAGTCATTCTCTGCGAAGTTGAGATATAGAGAGATAAAGATAGAAAAATTGGAGCGGATCCACTCAGAGGCTATTTCTCGAACGCGAATGTTTCACAAACATGCTTTGCGAAACTGATTAGAAGAGAAGTTGGATGATCGGTAGCACACGGGCTGTGAGTATGCGACACCGCAATAATTAGCCTTAAGTGCAAGTGGGAGATTGTTGGATTTAGTGCCCTCAAGATAATTATTGTAATCGCAGGCATGCGATTATGATGATTGAGAGAGAACCTATACGGGTAGAACAGTCTTACTCGAGATGATAGTATACTATTTGGTTTGACTTTATCAACATGTATATGCATTATGTAGTATTACAGATCACTATTATATATTGATAGAGCCCATAGGATTATTGTTTGACTACCAGGGTTATGATGGTGATTATACAAGTGAGGCCGGGTAGTCTATAAGCAAATCCTTAAATGTCTGTAGTCGGGGGAATATCGAAACTGGGCATCGATATTCCAGAGTGGACTAGTGTATACGTTTCTTGACCGCGACAAAGGGCGATGGCCAGTCTCATAACCATTGGTGTTAGTAAGTCACAAAAATTGTATACATGTGCTCATTGGGTTATGAGTTATACTGGACGGACTCGCGGGAACATGCTTGATGGTATTAAACTTATTGTCAGATAGCAGTTCTCAGATGACATGAGTACAGGTTAGTCTGTCGACCTGAGATCGTCATTTGTCACCGTGCTTTGATTACTGCCCTACAATGGCTCAAAGGACTCGTGCAAACAGGGTTTAGTTGGGTACAGTCTCGAGCCACATGGAGGCAGTGAGCGGATCATCAGGGATTCTTCTCTCACGGTATTAGGGGTAGATGTCGCGCCGTACACGGGTGACCATCACCAAAAATTCTTGTCTAAGTTGGACAGGATTTACTGATTTGGATCAGTAGTTTCTTAGTGGGTGATGGGTTTCACACTGACACGACATATCGCGTTATTAGGGGTCTAATTTTATCCATTCCTCTAGACCTGGTATGCGATACTCTAAGACGAACAGACCGGACTATATGAAGATTGTCACAGATAAACTCAGTAGGGATACATATGAGTTTTCTTGTCGTCCTTCTTTTCGTTCAATACCTGGTAACCATTACGTATAGCTAGTGCCGCTGACGTACTTGTGGTTAAACCCACTGCCAGCGTATTAACGAGTTTTTAGAGTCCCACACAGAGAGTTTTTCCCAGTTCAGGCGAAATGATGCAGTGGTCGTATATTGATACGTACAGGATTCCGATTAAATAAGTGTATTAGCTACACTGATTTTAAACCGTCGGATGATAATACTAGCCAGCTTATAATTAAGCCGGATTATTAAATTAAGTACTGATTTAATAATTTATATATGTTTTTTGATATGTATATTCTAGTATTATATTCATTGTATTTTTCCATTTCATGGGTATTTGTATATTGATATGAATACGGGCAAGTATTTGCGGGGGCGTATTTTTGTATTCATACAAAAATATATTCTAGAAGGTGAACACCTCATTTGTATTGATTTTCCATTTTTGGAAAATAGAAATGAGGTAGAGAGATGAGGTGGCTCATGGTATAGTGAGAAGGATGAGCAAATGAAATTTTAATCCATTTACATAGACTATTGAGACATGGTTGGTTTTATAGTGAAAAAGGTTTTTGATAAAAAAGAAATTGGATGCCTCATTTTCTCACTTGATGTATTTCATACCATTATATCATTTCTCTCTTACTTTAGCTCTTGGAGCTCCTCCTTCAACATTTTCTTCTACTATCTCATGAGTCGAGAATCAAGAAGAAAATTAAAATAGAAAAATACTAGAACACTCACACTACATCCTTAAGCTTCCTTTCTTGGCAAGTTGTGGACCTTAGTTGCTTCACTAGTTTGTTTTGATGTGAATCTAGTGCTTGGACATGGTTATCTTGGGTGGATCATTTTCGGCGAATGAGGACCGGCTTGCAAGCGTAATCTGAAACTCTTGAGAGCTTGCTAGAGTCCAATATTGGAGCTCTTGAAGAAAACTTGAGGATGCGAGTATTCTACATATAGTAGATTAAAATAGCTCACTAGTTTTTTGTTTAAAAGTTCTAAGACTTTGGTTTTGATTTATGGTTTTGGAACTTTAGCAAACTAGAAAATTTTAAAATACATGTTGTTATCTTCTAAAATTAGCTTGCTAGTGTGCATGAGTTCCCAACACGAGAGAGGTTGCCGATGCCTACCGCGGAGGAGAAGAGGAGACCCACGCCGCCAACGCCGCCAACGATGACGAGGAAACTGAAGCTCAGATCGTTCCCATCATCAAGCTCGAGGAAGTCGTCGTCACCACCGGCGAAGAGGACGAAGAGACCCTCCTTGAGTTATAAATTTTCTAGATCCGCCATCTATCTTTAGATCTTGGGTTTCAATTCGTGGCTACTGATCTTGTTTATTTGTTCGATTTTTTTATTTTTTTGATTTTGCGTTTTGATTCGCAGGCCAAGATGCTCAAGATCTGCGCCAATCACTATGGTATAAATTTGTGATTTTTAAAATTTTTTTTAGGGTTATCGATGTTGGATTTGAGTCTGATGAGGAGTTGGTTTGGGCTGTCTCTAGTTTTTGCACCGGATTTCACAAAAGGTATGGTTTAGTTAAAGGAAAGAGGATGGGGGCTTGTTACCGAGGGTTGGGGCCAAGATGGGCCTCAATGTCACTGTTGGCGACCACGATGATCACCACGTATGAGTTTTTGAAGAGATTATCGGCGAAGAATCAGAATGCGATTTGAAACTAGAAGGTATGATAATGGAGATCATAGAAGAAAGTTTTTCATTTGATTATTTCTTTGTTTTTCTCATCATTAGATTATGTTGCTGCTTCTTCTTCTTCTTTCTCTTGCTGTATGTATATATGAATGAGGGAAATAGAGTAGTGTATGGTTTTTTTATGAGTTTGGGGTTGTAGAACTAAAAAATGCATGATGATTTTTAATATTAAAATCTGATTGAAATCAACGGGGATTTGAGTTTGTCGGGGAGTTGGAGGAGGAAGGCGAAGGAGGATGGAGAGAGCGTGTCGCAGAACGAAGGGTTTCTTGACAATGGAGATGGAAGACGAAGGAGGGTGAAGTTTTTCCAAATTTTTTTTAAAATATAAAATTATGCCCCTACGGTTATCTCCGTAGAGGCAAAATATTATTTAAAAAAAAAATTAATTGTCTCTACCTTGAAAACGGTAGAGGCAAATTTATAACCGTAGGGACGGATATCTGTCCCTACGACTTTTGCCCCTACGGGTGATATTTTTGTCCCTAAGCCATATTCATAGCAGTGTTGTTATCTTGTATATATTTCATTTTGGCAGATCCAGAACACGAGAACATCAGAGAAATAGAAAACGAAACAACACGATTGGAAGAAGAAGAAACCATTATACGGATGTGATCACTCTTGAAATAGAAAACTCCAATGCATGTAAAGTAATAAGAATTTAATTATGGTTGAATCATTATGTCTTAGACCACTTAAGATCAAACTCTTGTAACCTAATATTCCAAGAATGCCTATGCCTTTGTTTTATATTTTTTGTTTTCTTTCTGCTTGACTAAAATGAAAGATATCCCCACATTCCATTAAATAGAAAATTTAACGAAACTGATAAAAAATGCCGTTACAAATCTGTCGATATATTTTCCTATATGTTTGGTCTTTCCGCCGAAACCTACACATACTGATGGAGGGTGGAATCTCCTTCAGATGTTGCTTCCCGTTGATTTGCGGATGGCTAGCGATGTGTGGCTGAGACTGCATCTGGAGGCTGTGGCTCCTAAAGCGTGTGGATCTCAATGGGTTGAGGTTGTGGTTGTCGAGTTACCTGCAAGGAAGTCCCGGGGTGGTTGTACCACCGAGGACCATCCGACGATCAAATTAGTCTAGAGATCCGAGCAGAGTAACGGCTTAGTGGAGTAGAATTGGCTTACTTGATCCCTCTGGGAGAGGGGTTTATATAGCGGCGGCAACATGCAGGGGCAGGCGCGAGAATCACGCTGGCTGTTACGCTCCTGACGTCACGCCCGCGTGATAAGCGGATCTTCCCATTAATGGCGAAACAGGCTCGTTAATGGGGATCGTAATGGCCTGGAACGTGGGATGTGGCCGGCGGAGATCTCGCGCATGGCGAGATTCGCGGAGTGCCAGTTACGCCTGCGAGTGGTGTCGTTGGTCGGTCGATGAGACCGAGGAAGATGGCCTCGGCGGGAGAGCTCAGGGTCGAGAGGGAGAGCCGAGGCATCTTGGTCCTGTGATAGCTCGGAGGCGAGCTGGGGGGCCGAGGAAGCCAATTTGTGTATGGGGGCTCTGAGGAGAGCCAGCTTGTGCTTGCGGGTCGGGCACAGGGGTGGCCTGGTCGGCCCCTGCAGGCCCTTTCTTCTGAGCTCTAGGACACGTCATCTGCCACGTGTCACGATCTGGGAGATCGCCGATATCGAGCATCATCATTAGCCCCCCACACTTGTCCCGACCAGCTGACGGGTCGGGTCGAGAGTGGACTGCCGGGCCACCCGGGGTGAGCTCCCTTCGAAGATATCGTCGGGGCGTGTCCCCAGGCAATCTGTTGTCTTTTCTGCCAGCGAATCATGGGCGAGATCTTTGCATTTAAGGAAGGTGCGTCGGTTCGTGCGTTTTGTCACTGAAGCGACGGTCCACGTGTCGAGCATCGGTTAGGCGACGCAACGTGTTGCAGACCTGCGGCGTCTGATGGGATGCGGCCCAATGCTGGAGCGACAGGTGGAGCAATCGGGGTCATCGGATGCGAGGAGTTGTTTTTGGCGGGAGTCGACGGTCGCCGTTGGATAGGGGCACCAGAAGCTATAGGTAGAGGTGGGGCCCCCTTCAGGGCCCATCTCTCTTCATATTTCCCTCATCTTTCATCTCGTAAGCTCGGCGCTCTCATCTTAGGTCAGATCTTCTGCTTTCCCGAGGGCTTCTCAATCAGGTTAGATGTCTTCTTCTGGGGAGTCTGTATATGTCACAGGGGTAGATTCTAGGGATACTTCTGCTGAGTTGGGGTCTTCCCGGGGAGATGGGGTCAGATCCTCTCCTTGTGGTCGTGTGTCAGGAGCGGATCCCCGAGTAGAGGTAGCGGAAGCCCCCGGTGTGCCTTCCTTGGTGAGGTACGAGGAAAATCTTGCCACCGCTCGGGCCCGCTTCCATATCCCTTCTGGTTATACTCTGCGCTTAGACGAGGAAGGAGAGAGGGCAGATCAGGTGCGGATTAAAGAGATTGCCCTGTACCTGGAATCCTTTTGGGCCGGAATGCGCTTGCCCTTCTCTCCCGAGGTCGCTGTAGTGCTGTCTTAATTCGGGTTAGCCCCAATCCAATTAGTGCCGAACTCCTGGAGGATTCTCCTCGGGTTTCTGGTCCGCTTGAAATTGCAGATAGTCCCCTTCGGTCTGTCCATCCTTGCCTCCTCTCTCATCTACAAAAGTCATCCCGGCTCTCACGCTGGCGACCCGAGGTGGGTCTTTCTCTCCTTTAGGAAATGTCGGGGGAGTGCGCCCGGGTCGGGAGTCGTCGTCCTGCTTTCTTCCATCCATGACTGGAAGAAGAAGTTTTTCTTCGTCGGGCCGCCGGAAGGTGAGGACTGGCCCGTACCCGTCCAGTGGTCTAGGGATAAGTGCTGGCAGGGAAATCCGTCCAATGACCCCGACGCGGTGAGAGTGGCGGCGTGGGAGACCATTCCTCGAGCTGATGTATTGCTGTCTGAGCGGGCCATTAGTTGGGCCGGGCTCAGCCCTGCCCAGTTCGTCAGTAAGTTAGGCTTGTATTTATTTTGATTTTTGCTTGAGTCGCTGACCCCATTTTATCTCGTCTTGTGCAAAACCCATGGATTTGAGCTACCTTCGAGCGGCTATGCGCAAGCCGAAGAAGGGGTCGAGGGCTGGAGGGGCCAGCTCTTCCCGTCAGGCCCCGACCCCGGCTCCTCCGGCGGCCGTCCAGCACCAGCGCCCGAGCGCGGATCGAGCCCCGGAGTCCAGCAGGGCGTCGACCCGAAAGAGGGCTCGGGGGCAAGAAGCCCCGGCCTCGGAGGCGGAGACCAGTCCGCCGCCGCCGGCTCTCAAGAGGATCCCCCGTGCAGCCCCGCGGGACCAGGCCTCCCCGATCTTGGTGGACGATGGGGAGCTCCGCTTTGAGGTGCTCTCGGGGCTCTCCGTCGCCGACAGCCTTCTGCACGACATGGAAAGGTCGGCCGGGGGAAGGGTCCCCGGGGGAAGTCTGAAGTGGAAACTGGCATCCATCGCCCAAGAGGCCGTGCAGGTTGGTGTTCGTACTTTGCTCGTTTCATCTTTCGTGAGACTTGGCGATCCTTTTTCTTTTTGACCCCTTTCTTGTTTCCCCAGGTTCTCCACCACGTCGCTCTTGCTATTCGGCTGGAGGAGGAGGGGATAGGCCCGGTGGTCCGAGCCTCGGGCGAGTCTTCCTCTCTGAGGGAGAGCTCGAGGCGGGCACTGGAAGCGGCGACGGCGATGGTCGCCGTCCTTGAGGCCGAGGTGGTGGTTGGGAAGCAGGAGATAGCGGCCGCGAAGCAGGAGGCGGTGGCCGTGAAGCAGGAAGTGGCGGCGGCAAAGCAATAGGCTTCCAGGCTCCGCGAAGCCGCCCAGGCTGCCGAGGCCAAGCTTCAGGACTCCACGGCGCACGTCGGCACCATGAAGAAGTCGGTGAGCGCCCTCCGGAAGAAGCTGCGGGCGGCGGTAGAGGCGGCGAAATGGGCCGACCTCTTGGCGGCAAAGGCGGTGGAGAACTTTCAGAAATCGGAAGAATTTTACACCGTCCTAGCCTCGGCCACTACCGCCATCTGGCATGAGGCCCTTGATGCCGTCAAGGCTCGGGTGCCGGGGTTCTCCGACCAGGATCTCCAAGCCGAATATCCTCACGGGGACGACGGGCAGGGGGAAGACCTTGGGGCCGAGGCCGAGGAGGAGATACTCGGTGAGGGCAACGCGGAGGCCCCTGCGGCGGGCGCTGGGCTTCCCGGGGATGCGCCCGGCCCTGAGGCCTGAGGCCCGTCTTCTTTTGCTCTTCTTTTTTTCTTTTTATTTGTTTCCTCGGGAGTTTGGTAGGCCTCCGGGCTTTTTGTAAGGCTGGGGAGCCCACAATACCTCGTAGAAGCTTTAACTTTTGCGAATAAAGGTATTTTTCTTGCAGTCTTGTTTGCACGCATATTTTTCTTCTTGTTGTGTGAACACTTGTATCTGCGTGGGACTGCCTTTCTGTTGTGTCGTCGCTTTGTCTGGCGATTACACGTCGACTTGAGTCTGCTCTCTTTCCCGGTGTTCCAAGATAGGCGGTAAGACGGTATCTCCATGGCCCCGAAGTTGAAGTGTAGATCGCTAAGTCGTTGATAGATTGGATGCCTCTTGTTGAGCTCGCGTTCCTTAGTTGTTGGTGTGGCCGTGATTGGCCTGCTAAGGATGGTGCCGAGGGGGGTAGCTGCTCGGTGCCTCTCGGCGAGCGCTTCGATCCTTGGCTGTTGGAGGGGCCGTATGAGGCCTGCTGAGGATAGCCGAGCATGGTAGCTGCTCGGTGCCTCTTGGTGAGGGCTTTGATCCTTAGTCGTTGGAAGGGCCGTGGGAGGCCTGGTAAGGATTATACCGAGCAGGGTAGCTGCTCGGTGCCTCTTGGCGAGGGCTTCCATCCTTAGCTGTTGGAGGGGCCGTAAGAGGCCTGCTAAGGATGGCCGAGCAGGGTAGCTGCTCGGTGCCTCTTGGCGAGGGCTTTGATCCTTAGCGTTGGAGGGGCCGTGAGAGGCCTGCGAAGGATGGCCGAGCAGGGTAGCTTCTCGGTGCCTCTTGGCGAGGGCTTTGATCTTCAGCGTGAGAGGGGCCATGAGAGGCCTGCTGAGGATGGCCGAGCAGGGTAGCTGCTCGGTGCCTCGTGGCGAGGGCTTTGATCCTCAGCGCAAGAGGGGCCGTGAAAGGCCTGCTGAGGATGGTCGAGCAGGGTAGCTACTCGGTACCTCTTGGCGAGGGCTTTGATCCTCAGCGTGAGAGGGGCCGTGAGAGGCCTGCTGAGGACGGCCGAGCATGGTAGCTGCTCGGTGCCTCTTGGCGAGGGCTTTGATCCTTAAGGATGCCCGAGCGGGGTTGCCTCCCGGTGCCTCTTGGCGAGGGCTTTGATCCCTGGTTTTTCCAAGAATAACCGAGCACGGATTGTGCTAAGCGGTTGCCTCTTTCAAGGGCTTTTCATCCTTAGCGCGGGAGGGGCGTGGGAGGCCTCTAAGGATGCCCGAGCGGGGTTGTCGCCCGGTGTTCCCCTCCGAAAGACGGCCGACGACGCTGGGGGCGTCTTGCCTGAGATTCGGGGCAGATGCTATATGGTTTTATCCGTCTACCTCTCCGAAGATGCCAAGTTGATTTATGGCACCGTGTATCGGAGGTTTAGACGAATGCGGCCGATGTAGCAGACTTCGTCAGATTCCCCCTCGCTTGAGGGGTTTTTGATTGTGGGGACGCTCTTCCCTGCAGGCGCAAGCCCCTGCAGTTAATTACGTTACCGCATCGCGGTAACAACTTTCTCCTTCTCCAGAATTTCACTTCGTGTCTTGTGTGTTTGTTTTGTTTGTAGATGCCCGTGGATTGTATACGGAGACTAAGTGATGTCGTCGCCTGTAGAACATGGATTAGTCCAAATCCGTATTTGCTTAGATTTGGGTTTGGTGTTTTAGTTTAAAGATACGTTAGCCATATTGAGGCTAAGATCAACTTAAACATTCGTTAAGGATACGTTAGTCTTGTTTGAGACTAAGATCGACTTAACGGAAAGAGCATTTGAGGCTCTAATTAAGGACGTAATGGTCCGTTTAATATATGGCCGTCGGGACCCGTCACCTCTTTGACGACGTTGAAGGATTACAACGATAGGTGTCAGAGGAGTTCGGAGATGTACCCTTGAACCAAAGTTGATTGGGGGTCTTATAGTCCAATTTGGGACTAAAGTCTGTTTGAATGTTTAAGGATACGTTAGCCATATTTGAGGCTAAGATCAACTTAAACGAGATCGTTTAGATCCAACAAAAGAGCGTTTGGGGGCTCTATTGTTCCAGTTTAGGGACGTAGTGGTCCATAGATAGTTTAGGGACATCGCGGTCCATATTCCAGTTTAGGGACGTGGTGGTCTATGTTCCAGTTTAAGGACGTGGTGGTCTATTGCCAGTTTAGGGACGTGGTGGTCCATATTCCAGTTTAGGGACGTAGGGGTCCATATTCCAGTTTACGGACGTGGTGGTCCATCATTAGTTTAAGGACGTCTCGGTCCAATATTAGTTTAAGGACTCCGCAGTCCATATCGATATGTGGTCGTCGGGACCCATTACCTCTCTGACGTCGTTGAAGAATTACAACGATAAGTGTCAGAGGAGCTCGGAGATGTACCCTCGAACCGGATATAAATTGATTTAAAAGAGCAGTTGTGCTCAGTCAATTTAATTTAAGGACTTACGGCCAGAATTGGGCTAAGTCCAGTTGAAAATGTTCACAGTTTGTTTGCATTTGGCCTGTTAGGCATTTGTTTGGGCTTTCCCCTTTTTAGAATAATGCATAGCATTACTTCAGGCCATTGACTGGGCTCTGCCCTTTTTATTATAATGCAGAGCATTTGTTTTTGGTCCATTGGACCTCTCAATTGGGCTCTGCCCTTTAAACAATGCATAGCATTATTTTTGGTCTGTTTAGACTTTTTAATTAGGCTCTGCCTTTTAAAAATAATGTGCAGTACTTCTATTTGGTCCATTTGACCTTTGACTAGGCTCTGCCCCTTAATAATGCATTGCATTTAATACTCTGACAGTGCCCCACATGGCTTGTCAGGTGCTTTGCGCAATTAAAGAGCGCAAGCGCTCGTGGAGGTGACACGTGTCACGTTCTGATGAGCGCAAGCGCAGTGCGCTGCGTCAGTGCGCTGCGCTGTTGCACTGCTGACACGTGGCGCTTCCTGGCGGCTTGCGCAATGGTGCAGTTTTGGCAAGTGCTGGGCACTGTTCTTATTCTTTTGGATCAATTTCAGATCACAGAAAACAAGTTTTTTCTTGTTTTTTAAAGAACCAGTGGTTCATATAAAGTGCAAGGCACTGTTATCTTGAGAATCTTTTAGATTCAGAACCCATGGTTCATAAAAAGAAGTGCAAGGCACTGCTTTTATTTATTATTTTTCTTTTCATTAGAGATCCTTGATCTTATTCTCAGATCAATGATCTGTTCATAAGAGAACTTTCTCTTTTTCTAAAGGTTTTTACCTTTTTCTTTGTTCTTGAGGATTTCTCTCCAGTTCTTCAGAGTCTTCTCTGTTTAATTTTTTCACCAAAAAATGTCTTCTCCTCCTTTTAATTGAGGTATGGGGTCCTTTTTATAGTGCCCATAAATTAGTTAAATTTGTTAAAGAGATGTTTCTCTGAGTGATTTGGGGAATTTCCCCACCGTTAGATCTTTGATCCAAAGGCCTCTGTTTTACAGAAGAAATCTTCTTGTTTTAACAAGAACAGAAAAGATTTCTTTAAAATTTCAATTTTGTTTTGCGCAAACGCCTCAGCGTGTGACACGTGTCGCGCAGCGCAGCGCTTGCGCAGCTGTGCTCGCGCAACTGCGCAGACACGTGTCGCGCAGCGCTTGCGCAGCTGTGCCTGCGCAACTGCATAGACACGTGTTGCGCAGCGCAGTGCTTGCGCAGCTGAAACGTTGCTTCCTTTACTTTTTGTTTTAAAAGAGCCTTGCTCTGATTGGACGCACTGTCTCGGGCGTTGTGTTGACGCATCAACTTCTGACACGTGGCGCTTTGCGCACAGTGCAAAGGATCTGAAGCGTTGCTTCAAAATTTGAATTTTCGAAATTCAAACAGAGCCTTGCTCTGATTGGGGAAATAAATGCCCCCCCCCGTTGCGCTCACGTGGCGCGCACGTGAGTGCAGCGGTGGCAAGATCCCAGCCTTCAGATCAACTGAGGAGTTGAAGGGGCGCAGGCGCCTATAAATAGGACCCTTGGTCCTCAACAGATGATCACCATCTTCAAGATTTCTCATTTTCAGAGCCTTGCTTTTGCTTTCAAGAACTTCAGAGCCTTGCTCTTGCTTCCAAAGTTAGAACTTTTTAGAAAAACTTTAGGTAAAAATTAATTTTAAATTAAATTAATTTTAATTAATAGAGGCTTGCTCTCATAGATCTTTTGATCTAAGGAAAACCCCTTTGGGGTTTCACCAACAGAGCCTTGCTCTCAAGAATCTGTTTCAGGGGTTTTTTTTTTAACCCACGAACAGAGCTTTGCTCTTTGGCAAAACAGAGATCTTTTTGATCTAAAAATGAAGAACTCTTAAGAGTTTTCATGGATCTTTAAGATCCCAAATTTTTTAACTTTTAATTTTTTAAAAATTAATTTTCCTTTGGTGGACATTTCCATCATTATCACAGAGCCAAGCTCTTTTAATCTTTTGAGGAATTTTATTCCCTTGAGACCAGAGTTTGACAAGTGTCACTCTGTGACAGATCTTTGCTCTGAAAGAGGAGATTTTCTCTTTATCTCTAGGGATTTCTCATTAATGAGAATATTCTCTTGGGAACCTTTTTCATTAATTGACAGTCTCATCTAATGATGGGATTGTCTTATTAATTGATGCATTGCCATCCAGATTTTGTGGATCCCCACTTTTGTCCCCTACCCACTGCATTGCAGTGTAGTGTAAAATGCCAAGCGTTGGAACACTAACGGTTATTTTTGTCTTTCTACAGGAAACATGTCTGCCAACCTGTCTTTCCCATTTGTTCGCTCGGAGGGAGGGTTTCCCCATGCACCAGTGGACCGGATGGTGTTCGCTCTTATTAAGGATCATGACCCCGAGCACAAAAATCTTCACTTATGGGGAAAGTGGTACAATGAAATCATCCAGGGTTGCCGCATTTTCAGTTTCGCCATGCCGTCTGAGCCCATAACTTCAATCTCCTATGCGGACAAACCCCCGGTGAAGTATGCCATGGAGGTTAAAAATTAGAACTCGGATGACCTCCTCCAACCCGCAATTGGTGCTATTCCAGTGCAGCCGCCGCCGGCAATAGATATTTTAGGGAGGCGAATCTGTCAGGGTGAAGCACGCCCTTGGAGACAGGCCTACAATATTGGATTGGTGCCGCGACCGCCCACCGGATACTTGCAGTGGGCCCGATACAGCTTATTGGCAAAAAAGACTCATTTGATGAAGATCGGTTTGTATTCGGCCATCTACGTTTCGCTCTTCGAATATCTTTCCCCTCCAACGTGGTGGATTAAGGCTTTTATCGAGCAATGGAATATCCCCACCCATACTTTCTTGATGATGGATAGGGAGGTCTCTATTTCTTTGGAGGAGTTTGCTGAACTCTCGGGTTTGCCGATGAGGGGGGAGCATTACGAGGAGTTGCTCCCTCTTGACGAATACGTCTTTGCTACCAAGCCGCTGGTGTTTGACCTGACTCCGGAGAACGCCGTTCAGCATCAGTATCCAGGCTTGGTGAAGGTGTTGGAGCTCTATGAAGGACTCCATCTGGAATCGGGCGACCGGGGCGTCAGTTTCGCAGATTTTATTGCCCGCTTCGTTCGCCCGGAGTTCCTATCGGAGCAGGGCGAGAAGTTCTCCCGGCTCGACGACCCTTTTGGATTCGGTTTGGATCGCCGACCCACATCGGAGGATGACCACCAAGACTTTTACCTCCCCAGTGCCGCAGTCATCCCTTTTTCAGAAATTGTCGTTCCGGGCTTGGATGAGGAGGCCTTTTTTATAGGGTTCCTGGGCTTGTGGCTGTGCAGCTTTGCGCTCCCAATGCACCCGCGCCACATGCGGCCCTCTGTCTTTTACCCAGCACATTGGATGGTGACTGGTTTGCAATTATCGGTAGGAATCGCCGGGCTGGCTTATCTTTATAATGGACTTAGCGTAGCGGCGAACGCTAGTGAGCCTGGGGTGCAGCCTGCTAACTTCCCGATGCACTATTTCACCTCCTGGATGGAGATGCACGTGCAAGGGGTGTTCGGCGCCCATAAGATTCCTCCGTTCTTTGAGAAATGCAGACTCTCGAGAGTCATGCGGTTGGTCGGCATTTCAATTGTGGCTGCACCCCCGAGGGAGTCTAGGGGGCTGCTCCTTCGTCCACATCTGGTCGGAGCGAAGGTTTCCTTTGTGGATAAGGTCATAACAATAGGCTCGGAGACCACCAAGTCAGTAGTGTCGCTATGTGATGATTTTAAAGATGGGGCTTCCATATTGAAGGCTCGGGAAATCCTCCATCTCTATTCCATTCGGCCGGGCTACTTGGTGTTTAGGCAGAGTGAGACTGCACTCTTTATGAGGTATAACGCGCACCGGTTTTCTCAGCAATCGAGCTACAACCAAGGGGTCCCGATGGAAGCTTTCTTGGAAAAGCCCGTGGTCAGCCGAGAGGGGATAAAGAATGCAATGCACCACTTCACACGGCTTAACACGGGTTCCTATTTCTTTATCAGCGAACCCAGCTGTGTCCCTAAGATGCTCAACACATATGTGGCTTGGTATGCGCATGCGATGGGCCCAGTTATCTTAACGGAAAAGCGCATGCTGGTTGACCGTAGAGGTGCGCCTCCTGGCAGTGATCGCAAGGCCCCTTTGAAGCCAAGGATTCCGGTCATTCCTCCGCTAAAAGATACCGGAGTCGATCGACCACGCGTGTTGAGCCCCCCGCGTGGATTGCCGCTGCCTGCTATGGTGAATGCACCACCGGCGTCCCGTGCTCCCACGAAGACGGTTAATGTAATATCGCCAGAGTCCGGCGCAGGAGCGGATATCGGGACCCGCCGCCCCAAGGTGACTGCCAAGCGCAAATCAATTCCAGGTGCATCTAGAGCTGGCGGGCAAAAGAAGAAGAAGTCGATCCTTTCCCTCGACGCGATCCTCAGTTTAGAGCCTGAGGCCTCTCTCACCGAAGGAATAAGTGAATATGGCAGCAATAAGGGCTTCTTAGTAGACCCCGCAGACACCAATTTGGCGGCCGCTATTGCAGCTTCTGAGCGGTCAGCAAGGCTTGAAGCGATGTTAAGCAAACTCGCTGAGTCAGGTAACCATTAGCTGTTTTCTTTGTCACTTTATCGCACTTTTTTATCATTATTTTTAACTAATACTTTCCCCCATTTTCGACAGGTGTCTCTACCGAAGAAGCTATTGCTGCCTCTTTGAAAACCTTCCAAGAGGAGGAGGAGAAACGTGCTCTAGCGGGCATTGGTATGTCCTACCCTCTTTTTCTTTTATAAGAAAAATTTGTTATCCCTTCTGATGGTCAACTTAACCTTCTTCTTTTGTTTCTTCACAGGGGCTATACCAGTTGATGCGGGGATCCTCCCCAAGCCTGTTACTGAAGTCCCGGTCTCGTCGGGGCTGCTGCAAGAGTCTCGACTTGACAAAACGACGAGGGATGCCTTGAAAAATTTGGAAGCATCCCTATTTACGGACGAAGACGCCTCAATTAAAGAGGCTCTGGTGGAATCCGTCTCAACGGCTCGGGAAGAGAGGAAGCGATTGAGACGTGAAGCAAAGACGCGCAGAGCTACTTTGGCCACGGGAGCGGGCCCTAGCACCATCCCTCGTGCTGATACTCCCTCCGAAGAGGCCCCTGTCGCCCTATCTACTGCTCGCAGGCAAGTGGCGCGCGCGGTTCGGAGTGCAAATGATAAATCCTCTTCAGGTAATATTTCTTTCAGAATTTTGCTGTAAGAACTATAAAGCCATCGGTTTTTATGTATTCTATTCTACAGGGCCAAGTCCGACTGAGGGGGAGGCGGAGACCGTTGAACCCAGGGAAACAAAGGAGGCGGCACCTGCCGAACCCGAGTTGACGGTAGGCAACGTCGTTGAGGCTACGGAGCCTGAAACAGAGGCTGAGGGATCTGCAGCCGAGAGGGTCATTGATGCTGAGCCTGAAGTGGCGGCAGATGAAATGATCGTTATAACCGAGCTAAGGGTAGTGGTGGGCAAGGTGCTTAAGGCTGGCGACCTCGTGGTGACGGTGGATAAGCCGATGGAGACGGCGGAGCCCGAAGATGTAGCGGGTGAGATGGGCACGACTCTTGGGGAAGAGTCAGCCGCTTCCTTCCAAGAGTCCGGCAACGCTCCAATCATTGCCCTCCCCACCTACGACCTTCTGCCGTCTCCTGGTCGCGCGAGCACGACGACGGTCCCTATCGAGTCGGGTGATGAGGTCACGGGCGGTGGCCTCATGTCAATGGAGGAGGGAGTCGCCTCCGTTTTAGCCGCAGCTCATCAGGTAAATCCCAAGTTGCTGTCTTTCTTTAACTTACAATCCTTTCTGACAAGTTCACCTTTTTCGTAACGCAGGTGCAGCCAACGCCGTTGCCCCACTGCTTGAGGGAGCGCCTTCAACGACTGCCTTGGCGGTGGTCACCTCTCAACCCTCTCTCATACCATCTAAGATGTTGGAAGGTATGGGTTTGCAATTTATTAATCCTATCCTCCAGACGTATAATTTGTGTAATAAAGTCGTATTGTTGTGTCTTTTCAGGAGTGCTCTTTGATCATCTATATCAAGTGTTGCTCCCACACTTCTCCTTCCCATCTGAACTCGCTTCTCCCTCGGACGGTGCTGGTGAGTATAGTTCCCGACTGATACCTTTCTCTTTTTTTTTGATGGAATTATTTCTAACTCTCTCTTGTCTTGACTGCAGTGTTACGAATCGAAGGGGGAGAAGAAAGATCGGTCGCGCCACCGGCCTTGCCACCTGCTTCAACCGGTATAGTAAACTATTTTATCAATGACTTTTTCCATATCTATTGAATCATCATTTAATCGCATTTTGTCTTTTCAGCTGTCGTTCCAGCTCCGGTCCTTCTTGAGTCTCGCATCCTTTCACCGGCAGGCCCCTTCTTGAAACGTCCATCTTCAAAGGGTGCCGTGATGAGTTTGGGTATGCTGAGCGGGTATATCGAAGAGCTCAACGTGGACGCTCTCCCCTCTGCCGCAGATTTCGCTGTGGAGGTTAACCCAATGTTGGCGGCGCTCGTAAACTTTCACAACGAAGGCGTCGTTGAATCTTGGGTTAACCACTGCAGAGAGATCGAGGCCTGCCTTCATCGGTTGGAGTCGATGCGTCCTTCCCCTGAAGTTTTGGCCATAAGCACCCAACGGACAGCTTGGCTCGAGCAAAGCACTTCTTATTTCCGCCATTTGGAGCAAGAAGCAGCTTTACGGTTGAAGGAACGTCAGGAGTCCTCAAGCGCAACTGCTCGCCTGCGCGCTGAAGTCAGGAAGAATGCTGCCGAGGTGAAAGCTGTCTTTGAAGGCCTCCTGGAGCGTATCTCTAATGGGCTAGCACTGAAGCGGAAGCTTGATGCCGCCGAGCGTGACGCCCGAGGCCGTGAAGCAGCTCAGCAGGTCGTTAGGGAACAGCTTGCATCCTTCATGCAGCAGCGGGCTCAGGTAGAGGACGAACTGGCGGTGGTAGCCGATCGGGAAAAAGCATGGAAGGAAGTGTGCGAACAAATGATAAAGCTACTTAAGACGCTCCCTTCTCAGTAATTCTCCTTGTATCGTTTGTACTTGTAAATAAAAAATGTATATATATATATTTTTTATTCTTTAGCACGATGTATCCTGTACTCGATCGAGTTTATGAATAAAAGGTACACATTTTCTGTAATGTCTTGTGTCATTTCTCCGTCTTTTATTTCTTTTATTATCAGCACGCTACCTCAGTGAACATGGTCAACAGATAATAGAGTACGCATCTCGACTTTCTTAAGAAATAGTGATAGCTTAGGTCGCAGGTTCAGATCTGCTGCCTAAGACTTTTCAACTCTATGAGCCGTGAGGGTCTCATGGAGACTTTTCTCCCTACGGATCGAGAGGATCTCGCAGGTGGGTTTTTCTCCTTAGGAATCGTGAGGATTCCTAAGTGTGTTTCCTCTTATAGGTCGTAAGGATCCTGTAAGAGAATTTTTCCCTCTTACGAGTCGAGAGGATTCGTAAGCGGTTGTTTCCCTCCTTGTCGAAACTCGACTTCAGAGAGTGAGACCCGTGGATAGTATGCAAGAGACCGTTTTGATCGACTTGCAGGGTCCCATTGTTCAGGAAGCAAGTTTTTTAGTCCCTGCTGCCTGAGACTTCATCTTGTAAGTTGGGACGAATCGGGAATTCTCCCGCGGAGACGCTGGTTTCTCTACGAGCCGACACGAATCAGGAAGCCCTCGTCAAGGATTGTTTGTTTCCCTGAGTTGAGGTATTTGCTAAGGATTATTTGTTTCCTTAGCGCCAAGGATTATTTGTTTCCTTGGTGTTGAAATGGATCGAGAATTTCCCACGGAGGCACTGGTTGCTCTGCGAGTCGACGCGAATCAGGAGGCTCTCATCAAGGAGTGTTTGTTTTCTTGAGTTGAGGTATTTGCTAAGGATTATTTGTTTCCCTAGCGCCAAGGATTATTTGTTTCCTTGGTGTTGAAACGGATCGAGAATTTCCCACGGAGGCACTGGTTGCTCTGCGAGTCGACGCGAATCAGGAGGCTCTCGTCAAGGAGTGTTTGTTTCCTTGAGTTGAGGTATTTGCTAAGGATTATTTGTTTCCCTAGCGCCAAGGATTATTTGTTTTCTTGGTGTTGAAACGGATCGAGAATTTCCCACGGAGGCACTGGTTGCTCTGCGAGTCGACGCGAATCAGGAGGCTCTCGTCAAGGAGTGTTTGTTTCCTTGAGTTGAGGTATTTGCTAAGGATTATTTGTTTCCCTAGCGCCAAGAATTATTTGTTTCCTTGGTGTTGAAACGGATCGAGAATTTCCCACGGAGGCACTGGTTGCTCTGCGAGTCGACGCGAATCAGGAGGCTCTCATCAAGGAGTGTTTTTTTCCTTGAGTTGAGGTATTTGCTAAGGATTATTTGTTTCCTTAGCGCCAAGGATTATTTGTTTCCTTGGTGTTGAAACAGATCGAGAATTTCCCACGGAGGTACCGGTTGCTCTGCGAGTCGACGCGAGTCAGGAGGCTCTCGTCAAGGAGTGTTTGTTTCCTTGAGTTGAGGTATTTGCTGAGGATTATTTGTTTCCCTAGTGTTCATATCAGATTTTTGCATTTTCATACCACCCAATTTTTATCACATTGCATATCGGTAGGTACTCTTGAGCCGTGTTTGCTAATCAATTGCAGGATACAGGTTCTCGGCTCTAAAACGGTGAAATTCATGGAAAAACACGACAAAGTCCGGGTTCTTGCCACCACAGATAAAACACGGATCTCCGCTCTTTATCCGTCTGTTGCCACACACCAGTTTAAGAGACAAAATGGCAAATCAATGTCGTTTTCATGCACAAGGCTCAATGGCAGCACAAGATCCAAGAAATCTACACGGAGCTCGAGGAAATCATGACAAAAAGATACACATCAAATCAACTTTTGCTCAACAGAAATTCTGGAAAAATCGTGAAGACAATCTGAGAAAATACATATACCAGACTCATGGGCACAGCAAACCAGGGAGCTCTACAAAAATTGGTCACCTAACTCCACTAAAGGGCCGCGGTTCCGCGGCATAAGCAGGCTTAGGCCGCGGATCCGCGGCCGTATAGTGGCCGCAGGTGTCCAAATTTTGTGGGTATATTTGTCATTTCACTTTAGTTCTGAATGTTGCCCTAGGTTTTCATTTTCCAGCCTATAAATAGCCCAGAACCTTGTGAAGCCAAGGGTGCATAATCTTGTATTTTTCTAGGTTTAGAATACTTGTTTCTTCTTCCTCTTCTCGTCTCTTCTCCATTAAAACTTGTAGTGAGCTTTGTGAGTGAAGAATGATGAATAAAGAAGATCCTTTTGCTATTATATCTTGTCTTGTTCTTTTATAATTGCTTGTAATTTTAATTTGTTAACTTAGTTGTTGTTATTTCTTGTTGTTTCTTTCTTTTCTCTTTTCCTTTATCATTAAAACAACCATGATGCTTACGCTTGATCCTTGCCAAGGTGAGGTCGCAAATAGCTAGTTGTTATCTTTTAATCTCCTTCTTTCTATCTTCCTCTTTTGTTTTGTTTTCTTTTCGTTATGATGTGTGAGTAGTTTCATACTTGTTAGGGTAGGATAAGGGAAGTTTGAGAGAAGGAAATCTCTCTCACTCTTTCCTTGCCCAACATCTTAAATCAACTCCCGTTAATTGAACCACAATCCGCTCCTTACGGCACCCTATCCTACATGATAGCGGTGATTTCGTAGTGAGACCGGTTGTGGTTGAATTAACCGGAGGTTATGGCTAAGAGCCAAGAACGGACGGACAAGCACCAAAAGGAAGAACTTATGCGTTGGAAAGCCTAGCTTATACTCGCAAGTTCCTTCCTAGTCGTGCTAATCCCCATTGTTGCCGATTACCGTAACACCGATATTAAGAAGGGCAACGAAAGAGGTGAGCGACTCCTAACTCAAACTAACCTAATCCTAACCCTAACAAGCTCTCTTTACATATCACTTAAACACTTAGATAATCACAAACAAAATCTGGACCTTCGGATTTAACTCGTTAAAACACATAGAAAAAGATTCCCATCTCCCTGCGGACGACCCGTACTCAACCGGCTAGCTACAAGCGAAACCGTCTTGATTGCGGTAATTAACTAAACTTAAACACGCAGAATCCCTACCAATCACCTAGCGCCAAGGATTATTTGTTTTCTTGGTGTTGAAACGGATCGAGAATTTCCCACGGAGGCACTGGTTGCTCTGCGAGTCGACGCGAATCAGGAGGCTCTCGTCAAGGAGTGTTTGTTTCCTTGAGTTGAGGTATTTGCTAAAGACACTGGTTTCTTCGGAGTTGGAATGAACCGTTGAGATTTGGCTTCGTTTTCTGGCGGAATCTGTTGGGAAAGTATGGTTCCCTCTTTGTTTGTGCTCTTGGATTGTATACAGGGATCGATGTGATCTCAACTGTAGGGCCAAAGTTTTATCATTTTTTTTATATTTCCGCGATGCTCTATCATTTCAGCTTTTATATCGCGAAGGTCGCGATTGCCCA
This sequence comes from Agapanthus africanus, assembly GCA_030015575.1. NCBI lineage: Eukaryota > Viridiplantae > Streptophyta > Magnoliopsida > Asparagales > Amaryllidaceae > Agapanthus > Agapanthus africanus. The sequence goes on from JASDDO010000024.1 coordinate 204,803,932, forward strand.
ATCATTTCGGCTATTTTTCGCGGTGCTCAATCATTTTGGCTGTTTATTTTGCTTTCACTCGCTGCTTTTTATTGCGAGTTGCCCAATCATTTCGGCTATTTTGCATGCATACATTTTTACTTGCTGCTTTTTATTGCAAGTTGCCCTATCATTTCGGCTATTTCGTATGCATGTGCGGCCTATCGGCTTTTCACCGTAAACCTGAAATTAACACCGATTTCGGCATCAGCACCGCTACAACTGGGACATTGCCAGGAGCGAATCATCATCTGCCTCTGTCGATGTCAAACAAAGGTGGCTTAGCGAACAGGGTTAAGGTCCTGCCGACTAAGGCTTTTGACTTCAGGAGCCGTAAGGGTCTCACAATGGTATTTCTCCCTACAAGTCATGACGATCTTGTAGGTGTATTTTCTCCTTAGGAATCATGAGGATTCTTAAGTGTTTGCTCCTCTGTAAGTCGTAAGGATCCTACAAGAGGATTTTCTCTTTGTAAATCGAGAGGACCTACAAGGGTTATTTACCATGCAAACATATCCCCAATCACGGATGAAACTTGGTTAGGGAAATGTTTATTCGCGCCCGTGGATTGTATACGAGGGTCAGTATTGAATCACTTGTAGGGCAGTATCGGAAGTTGTGGGGGTTGCTTAAGCACAGGTTTAGGTCTCTGTAACTTAAGACTTTCAACTCTTATGAGCCGTGAGGGTCCCACAAGAGATTTCTCCTTATGAGTCGTGAGGATCTCGTAAGTGTATTTTCTCCTTAGGAATCGTGGGGATCCCTAAGTGTGTTGCTCCTTTGTGAGTCGTAAGGATCTCACGCGGGTAGTTTCTCCTTACAAGGTCGAGAGGACCTTATAAGTGTCTTTTAATGAGGTTGCGCCCTTTCGGGTTTTCACAAACACTCGCCGGTAGTCCTGCTGTTTTTACTCACGGAGCCCTTTCGGGTTTTCATCCGTGTCCATTTTTCTTATGGACATACCGTTTTTCTTTATTCTTTTTTTTTCCTCTTTTTTTACAAGGTCGTGCCCTTTCGGGTTTTCACGAACACTCGCCGGTAGCCCTGCTGTTTTTACTCACGGCGCCCTTTCGGGTTTTCATCCGTGCCCTTTTTGCTTATAGACATACCGTTTTTATTTATATTTTATTATTATTATTATTATTTTTTTTATTTTGTCAGCCTATAGATGCTGCGGTATTAGTTTAAGGACATCTCGGTCCGCTATTAGTTTAAGGACGTTTCGGTCCGATATTGAGAAGGCTGGCTACTGTTTATAAAGCTTGAGCTTAGGAAGATAGCGAGCGGACATAGTCGTCGTCATCTATCATTGACCTAGGCTGTGACTCATTAAGCGTAGTATTTCTTTAGGAAGCGACCGTTTATTGGCCTGAAAGGCCTTTCACCGTGCATGTCCATGAGTAGATAGGCTCCACCTTGATAGACCTTGTCTATGATGTACGGGCCTTCATAGTTTGGCTCAAACTTTCCCCGCTTGGCGCGATTGGGAATCATAGGCCTTTTGACCACTAGCACAAGTTCGCCTTGGCGGAATGTCCTCGGTCGGGTCAATCTTTCATATGAGCGCGTCATCTTTGCTTTATAGGCTTCTAGATTCTGTTGCGCTATGAGCCGGGTTTCATCAAGGGCGTCAAGCTCCTCAAGCCGAAGGTGAGCATTTTCTTCGGTCGTCAGCTCGTAGTGGATTGCCACTCGTAGAGAGGGTAATTCTATCTCGAGGGGGAGTACTGCTTCTGTACCGAATACCAACGCATATGGCGTTGCGTTCGTGGCCGTCTTAAACGTAGTTCGATACGCCCAGAGAGCTTCTTGCAGTCTTTCGTGCCAGTCTTTCTTATTTCGTGACACCGTTTTCTTCATGATCTTCGTCAAGGTCTTGTTGAAGGCCTCAGCTAGACCGTTAGCTCGCGGATTATAAACCGAGGAATATCTCCAGTCTATATTGTGCTGTTGCGCGAAGCGACTGATATTGTGGCTTCTGTAAGCTGGCCTGTTATCAGAGATAATCCGGCGCGGAGTTCCAAACCGATATATGACGTGCGTCTTGAAGAAATGGAGGATATTCTCCATCTTCACTTCCCTCAACGGTACTGCTTCTGCCCATTTGGAGAAGTAATCAGTCGTCGCCAGGATAAAACGATGTCCTCTAGACGATGCTGGTTCGATGGGGCCGACTATGTCGGTATCCCACATTTCGAACGGCCAGCTAGCCACCGTTGGATGTAGTGGATTTGGATGTTGGTGGATGAAGTCCTGATGAATTTGGCACGAGTGGCACTGCTTCGCATACTCAAGGCAGTCTTGGATCATTGTGGGCCAGTAGTAGCCCATCCGTTTGATCTTCAACTTCATCTTTGGACCTGCTTGGTGAGAACCGCAGAGTCCGTCATGAACTTCCTGGACGACCCTTTTCGCTTCGTCAGGTCCTAAGCATCTCAGCCACAGAGAATCAAATGACCTCTTGTACAGAGTATCATTGACGAAGGCAAAAGACAGAGCTCGTTTCGTGAGCTGATGTCTTGTGGATTCTTCTTCAGGCATTCGGTGGGATTTAAAGTAGTCTATGAAGACTTCTCTCCAATCCTCGGTATTTTCCCAATCTTTTACTTGCAGGGTTGTCTTCTCGGTCGCTCCTTTTTCTTCAGATGATTCCGGAGATATTTCTGCTGGGGCAAGCACCCGACGGCTTTGTACTACGATTCTAACGTCATCGTGGTTCTCGTCAGCCAGTTCTTTAGGAAGTTTGGCCAACGCGTCTTCTTTGCTGTTTTCCGCACGCGGTATGCTTTCCAAAGTATAGGAGGGAATTTGGGTCAACAGTTGTTGCACCTTTTCGCCGTACTTCACCAATTCTGGTTTGCATGTTTGGTAGTCGCCGTTTACTTGACTAACGACCAGTTGGGAATCTCCATATATGAGGAGGTTTTCAATCTCCATGTCGATGGCGATCTCGAGGCCTGCTATCAGAGCTTCGTATTCGGCTTCATTTTTTGTCCTCGGTTCTGTTAGAGAGAAGGCAAAACGCATTATCCCATCTTGTGGAGTTACAAAGATGAGTCCTACTCCCGATTTGATTATAGGGGCACTTTGTTTGCGTTTCTTCATGGAAGATGCTCCATCGAAATAAAGCTCCTATTGGGTATCATTACCGTCGATCGTATCAAACGCATGTTCGTCTAGAAGATCGCAATTCATAGGAGAATCGGCAGGTATCGGGTGCTCAGCAAGGAAGTCGGCGATGGCCTGGCCTTTCACTGCCTTGAAAGGTTGATACGTTATCGAGAATTCCATCAAGAGCAGGGCCCATTTAGCGAGTCGTCCCGTCAATATGGCCTTCGACATCAAATATTTAAGGGGTCCACCTTTGAAATGAGACGGACTTCATGCGCCAACGTATAGTGTCTGAGCTTTGGTTATCGCAAAGATTAACGCCAGACAATGTTTTTCGATAGGGGAGTAATTGCTTTCTGTCCCCAGTAGAACTCGACTTAAATAGTAGAGTGCTCTTTCTTTCCCTTGATCGTTCTCTGCGCCCATAGTGCGCCTAAGGAACCTTCGAGGGCGGTTGTATAAAGAATGAGGGGCTTTCCCTTGACCGGAGCAGCGAGCACTGGCGGGTTTTGCAAGTATTGTTTGATCTCGTCTAGCGCGCTTTGGCATTTTTGGTCCCAGACGAACGGGGTTCCCTTCTTCATTAGGTGGCTGTAAGGACGGCACTTGCCTGAAAGGTTGGCTATAAATCGTCGTATATATGCGAGCTTCCCTTGGAGAGACCGCAGCTGTTTGAGAGTCCTTGGCTGAGGCATTTCCATGATCGCCTTGATCTTTGATGGATCTATCTCGATACCCCGGTGTCGGACAATGAATCCTAGGAATTTGCCCGAGGAAACTCCGAATGCACACTTGAGGGGGTTCATCTTCAAGTTGTATTGTCGAAGGCGTTGAAATACGGTCTTCAAATGCTCGAGATGTTCCTCGTATGATTTGCTTTTAACCACGAGATCGTCGATACAGCATTCGACGATTTCGTGCATAAGGTTATCGAAGATCTTCGTCATGGCCCTTTGGTAGGTGGCACCGGCATTCTTTAAACCGAAGAGCATCACCTTATAATAGAATATACCCAAAGGAGTCCTGAAGACGGTGTGCTTCTGGTCTTCGGGATGCATTTTTATCTGATTATATCCTGACGAGCCGTCCATGAAAGAGAAAACCTCGTGAGTGGACGTATTGTCTATCATCAGTTCGGTGACTGGCACTGGGAAATCATCCTTCGAGCAAGCTTTATTAAGATCCCGGAAGTCTACGCATATGCACACTGTCCCATTTTTCTTCATCACCGGGACGATGTTGGCGATCCATTCAGGGTATTGAACTTCCTGGATGAAGCCAGAGTCGATCAGCTTCTTGACCTCGGCATTAATGCTCATCTCAAGCTCGAGCCGCATTCTCCTCGGCGCCTGTTTGACTGGCTTGATGTACGGGGATATTGCCAACCCGTGCACAGCAATTTCTGGATCTAGTCCCGGCATTTCGGAATAGTTCCACGCGAAGCAATCCTTATGTTGTAGGAGCACGTCCTTTAACGCAGACACCCTTTCTTCAGATAGTAGCTCGCTGATGAATGTCGGTCGTGGATCGTTTGCCGTCCCCAACTTAATTTTCTTGAGGTTATCTGCAGTGGTATGGATTCCATCTTCCAGCTCTTTTGGCGCTGGTGGGAATTCTGAGATTACCTCGTCGTTGCTGTTTTCGAAGCACCAGGAAAGGTCATCCATGTTCTCGGGCTCTTCTTTTGATATCGTTATCACGTGACAAGTACGAATTCGCTTCCAATCCCAATGCGGAACTGGTTCTTCTTCCGTGGCCTTGGGTTCGTGCTTCTGTGGCGGCGCTACCCTCCAGTTGTCGGACAGAGCGAACTTGCCAAGCTGATACTGATCTTCAACCCAATTCTTGAAGGTGAAGCAATCTTCAAAAGGATGCCCTATCACTCGGTGATAAAAGCAATAGTCCAGGTGTGAGACCTCGCCTTCTTGTTCGGGGTGTTTGGACTCCGGCAGTGTAAGCATTTGATTTTTAGAGCAAGATCAAGTATCTTCTTCGTCTTGTCCCGAGGAAACGAGTACGCTCGACCCATTTTCTTCATGAGGGATAGATCAATAACGCTCGACTCCCGTTTGCGTGGCTTCTTAGCCCTGCTTTGTTGCTGCTGAGCGCCTTTTTGGCCTTTCGACTTATTTCTGTTTTTGCGTCGAGCCTTCTTTATAACAGGTTGACAGGGAGCGGCATTTTCATCTTTCACGGTCTGTTGGAGAAGGCGTTGCGTTTTGGCTTTCTCATAGATGACCATTTCACGGTTATGATCGTCCCGGACTTTTTGACCTGCTTCCTTTATAAGCTTGTCCATTTGTTCTTCGAACGACGGACTGGGCACTTTTGCATCTGGAACTTTTACTGTCTCAGGATCAGCGTTGTTCCATTGAGCATCTGATTCTTCATCGAAGTCATACATGACATAGCAGCTGTTTAGTAGCTCTCGTTTCTTTGACCGGGTGTATCCAAGTCCTTTTGTCTCCATTCTCCCATTAGGCAGTTTGCGTTGAGTTCCGGGAACGTTCCAGACTTTGTCATAGAACTTGGCTTTTCGAACGGTCTGCTTGAAGGATATCCCCTGGCGTTTCAGTAGCTTTTTCAGACCTTCCGTATAATATCTGGGGAGACGGATAGGCTGAAGCCTGTCGAGCGTAGGATCCGCGCCATGCCAGATTTCTTTTTCCACCTTGGTTTCTTCAGAGCGGTAGAACAGAATTGCTTTTTTGCTCTCTCGCCTGGGAGGGATATAGAACGTTTGCAGCTCTTCTACATTGTAAATATTAAGTGCATCCAGTTCTTTATGGTGTTTAAGCGGCACTATGGCGACTTGTAGACTTTGCTCTTCGTCAGCGGACGTTCGTATCGAAGGTCGAGCAGAGAATACAGCATGGATCTCATCGTCCGAGTCGCTACCAAAGACCAACGTAGGAGCGAACGGCCCTGGCTTGTTGTGTTGGGATGGACCCGAATAAACTATCTCCTCTTCCTCCTCGGTATCACTGCCGAAGACAGGGATGGTGGCGTTAGCTTTGTTCTCCGGCTTGTGACACTTCTCCGTATCTTTGAAATCCAGCAAGAAGTATTTGGCATCTTCGTATTTGCGGACCTCGTTCAGAGAGAACGGGTTCAGTTCTCCCGTCACGGTATACTCGAAACCATCCTTAAAATACTTCATACACTGATGTTACGTAGAAGGGATGATGTTGTACTCGTGTAACCATGGTCGGCCGAGCAAAGCGTTGTAGCATGTCTTGGCGTCTATGACGTGGAACTTGATGTCCGTGACGAGTAGCCCTAAGCGTAGCGTCAATATTACATACCCAAGAGTTTTTGATGACTGGGAGTCGAATCCGGAGATGGTGATCTTGTCTCGAGCAAGGTGCTGGACGCTCATGCAGATTTCTTTTAACACCCGCACGTTGAGGAGATTAACGGAGGATCCATTGTCGATCAGGATTTTGCCTATCTTTATATCGTGGCAGTATCCTGAGACATAGAGGGGGCGATTGTATTCGCACGTCCCAAGGAGAAGGTCCTCATCGCCGAAAGTGACATCGGCCGTGTGCACTTCCTCCAATTCATCCTTCATCTTTTCCTCGGCCAGGCACGCTTGGAATTGTTCCGGATCTTGTAGTGCCTTGATCAACGAATCTCTCGCTTCTTTTGATAGCAAAAGGGCGTCAAGAATGCTGAGCTGCGAGGGAAGCTTTCTCAGATGTGCTAAGACGTTGTAATCCACCTTATTCCTCTTCGGTGGGTCCTTGGCGCTTAGCTCCTCCAGAACTTGGTCATCTAAGACGATATCTTCAGAGACCTTTTCTTTCCCTTTATCTTTTCTGTTTGATGGTCCGAGGTTCTTTTCAGGCAGCGTCCGATTCCGCAGCCGAATATTTTCGCAAACCTTCGGCTCTTCTTCTTTTCCCGAAGTGGACTCTTTAAAGAGAGGGGCAAGTTCCAGCTCCTCATCAGAATCGCTCCCGAATGTAGGCACTTGTGATCCCCCGGCGTTAACCATGCGACAATCGCCGGTATCTCTGTTAAACCTTTCGGTCATATCCTTCCGCTCTCGACGAGTTTTACGTTTCTCCCGCTTAAAATGTTGTCGATGAGCAACATATCCTTGCCACCATCTATCGAAAGCTTTACATTCTTCGGTGGGGTGCGAAACCTTCTGATGATATAAGCAATAGGAGGGGTGCATTTCCACTTCACCGGTGATGTTTCTTTCGGAGGATGGTAGCTTCATGCCCATTGATATGGCCTTAGCAAACCTTTTCCTCATCTTGAATTGGCTTTTGTCGACGGTGGAGGCATTTTGCTCAAGCGGGATCGTCTCAGCTTTTTCATCAAGTCGCTGGCGCTTGGCCCTTTCAAATATAGCCGCCTCGTGTTCCCGATCAGCTTTACTTTTCAACCGAGCTTCATTAAGGAATGCGTCAATTACTTCATCTGATAGCCCCAGAATTTTTGGTTCAGGATCTGCCCCCAGCGTTTCAGTACAAGGAGTTTCCTCATCGTCCATGAACGAATGGGAAATAACATGACAGCTCGCCACGCATTCTTCAGATTCATCAGATGAACTTTCTCCCTCATCTTCCTCTTGAAAGACGTGATTGAGGAACTCTTGGAGTGTAATGGGAGTCCGCGTCTTCTGGTTGTATTCCTCCAGCGCGTCAATTTGTTTTTGCAAGTCCGTGCGCTTGTCGCCAGGCTTCACGGGCTTCTTTGACTTCTTCTTCTTCTTTTTCGAAGATTTTGACGGCTGGTTGCGAGTGTTTGGGCCACCACCATCGATTTTTGGGGCTGGACGTGGCTTCAACATCCCTTCAATGACTTGCGGTTCCAACGGGTTCATCCACCTAATCGCTGGACATGTCTGAAGATCGTTTAGCATCCTCTTTGTCTTGGCTGATAATACAACCTCCCAAGGAGCTTCTTCAACGACGGAGCATGTTGCCCCCGGCGTATTCGTCCCCTTAGAGGTATGGGGCTGCGGGGGATTCACCTTCCATTTGTCAGATAACGCGAATTTGCCCTGTCGGTACTAGTTTTCAATCCAATTTTTGAAAACGTAGCAATCTTCGATCGGATGGCCCAGTACTCGATGATAAGGACAGTAGTTGGGCTCGTTGACGTCACTTGGTTGCAACGGAAGTTTTGGATCTGGCAGATTTATGAGTCGGTTGCGCAACGCCAGCTCAAATAACCTTCTCGTTTTATCGCGGGGAAACGAGTAAGGACGTCCTAGCCTCTCCTCAAGGTCTACGTACGGGCGCATATTATTTTGACGCACAACCGGCTTCAAGTTGCTCGGTTGTTGTTGAGCATTAGCGATGACGATCGCTTTTCCCTTTCCTTTGTCATTTCGGGAATCCGGCTTTGGAAGAGGAGGTTTATGGCCCATCTGATCCATTTGTGCTAGCTTGTCAATCAAGGCCTGGAAGGTAGTCGGCTTGAAAAACATCATAAATTGCGAGATGGTTGCTTGCGGATCAAGGGTTCCCACAAACATACCCACCGCGGGAGCTTCTTCGATGCGCTGCTCGCACTTCGACCATAAGTTCCGCCACCGTATAGCATATTGAACCCACGTCTCGCCTGGCTTAACCCTGGCGTTAATTAGTGCCGTCATAGGGGTGCGTTCACTGGCGCTTGCAAAGCGCTGAGTAAACAGCAGCTCCATCTCTGCGAAAGTCTTGATAGAGTCGTTTGGGAGTTCAGAGTACCACTCGAACGCTGTTTCTGATAAGCTTCCAAAAAACCGGCGAAGCAAAAACTTATCATCACGGCCGGTGTTGCCGCAGAGTGCCCTGAACTGGGCAACATGCTGGTGAGGATTGCCCGTCCCTTTATAAACATAGAACTTGGGAATTGTGTAACCGGGCGGGTACTTGATTTGATCGTACCAACTTGGATATGGCCGCCCTGTTTTTACGACCTGGCCGGCTGCTTCGGTCGCATGATGAACCCGTATTTGTTGGGCTATGTACTCGTCCAAATCAGCTTTGGAGATTGTATCCTCCTTAGCTGTTGACAAAGTTGGCGGACGTGGTGGTCTATATTCCAGTTTAGGGACGTATGGGTCCATATTCCAGTTTACGGACATGGTGGTCCATCATTAGTTTAAGGACGTCTCGGTCCAATATTAGTTTAAGGACGTCTCGGTCCAATATTAGTTTAAGGACTCCGCAGTCCATATCGATATGTGGTCGTCGGGACCCGTCACCTCTCTGACGTCGTTGAAGGATTACAACGATAAGTGTCAGAGGAGCTCGGAGATGTACCCTCGAACCGGATATAAATTGATTTAAAAGAGCAGTTGTGCTCAGTCAATTTAATTTAAGGACTTACGGCCAGAATTGGGCTAAGTCCAGTTGAAAATGTTCACGGTTTGTTTGCATTTTGTTTGGGCTTTCCCCTTTTTAGAATAATGCATAGCATTACTTCAGGCCATTGACTGGGCTCTGCCCTTTTTATTATAATGCAGAGCATTTGTTTTTGGTCCATTGGACCTCTCAATTGGGCTCTGCCCTTTAAACAATGCATAGCATTATTTTTGGTCTGTTTAGACTTTTTAATTAGGCTCCGCCTTTTTAAAATAATGTGCAGTACTTCTATTTGGTCCATTTGACCTTTGACTAGGCTCTGCCCCTTAATAATGCATTGCATTTAATACTCTGACAGTGCCCCACATGGCTTGTCAGGTGCTTTGCGCAATTAAAGAGCGCAAGCGCTCGTGGAGGTGACACGTGTCACGTTCTGATGAGCGCAAGCGCAGTGCGCTGCGTCAGTGCGCTGCGCTGTTGCACTGCTGACACGTGGCGCTTCCTGGCGGCTTGCGCAATGGTGCAGTTTTGGCAAGTGCTGGGCACTGTTCTTATTCTTTTGGATCAATTTCAGATCACAGAAAACAAGTTTTTTCTTGTTTTTTAAAGAACCAGTGGTTCATATAAAGTGCAAGGCACTGTTATCTTGAGAATCTTTTAGATTCAGAACCCATGGTTCATAAAAAGAAGTGCAAGGCACTGCTTTTATTTATTATTTTTCTTTTCATTAGAGATCCTTGATCTTATTCTCAGATCAATGATCTGTTCATAAGAGAACTTTCTCTTTTTCTAAAGGTTTTTACCTTTTTCTTTGTTCTTGAGGATTTCTCTCCAGTTCTTCAGAGTCTTCTCTGTTTAATTTTTTCACAAAAAATGTCTTCTCCTCCTTTTAATTGAGGTATGGGGTCCTTTTTATAGTGCCCATAAATTAGTTAAATTTGTTAAAGAGATCTTTCTCTGAGTGATTTGGGGAATTTTCCCCACCGTTGGATCTTGATCCAAAGGCCTCTGTTTTACAGAAGAAATCTTCTTGTTTTAACAAGAACAGAAAAGATTTCTTTAAAATTTCAATTTTGTTTTGCGCAAACGCCTCAGCGTGTGACACGTGTCGCGCAGCGCATTGCTTGCGCAGCTGTGCTTGCGCAACTGCGCAGACACGCGTCGCGCAGCGCAGCGCTTGCGCAGCTGTGCTTGCGCAACTGCGCAGACACGCGTCGCGCAGCGCTTGCGCAGCTGTGCTTGCGCAACTGCGCAGACACGTGTCGCGCAGCGCAGCGCTTGCGCAGCTGTGCTTGCGCAACTGCGCAGACACGTGTCGCGCAGCGCAGCGCCTGAAACGTTGCTTCCTTTACTTTTTGTTTTAAAAGTGCCTTGCTCTGATTGGACGCACTGTCTCGGGCGTTGTGCTGACGCATCAAATTCTGACACGTGGCGCTTTGCGCGCAGTGCAGAGGATCTGAAGCGTTGCTTCAAAATTTGAATTTTCGAAATTCAAACAGAGCCTTGCTCTGATTGGGGGAAACACCCGGTGCCTCATGGCGAGGGCTTTGATCCCTGGTGGTGTGCCACGGATAACCGAGCATGGTTGTGCTAAGCGGTTGCCTCTTTCGAGGGCTTTTGGGTCCTTAAGGATGGCCGAGCAGGGTTGCTGCTCGGTTCCTCTTGGGGAGTTCTTTGATCCCTGGCATCGTGGGGTAGGGAAGCTACCGGCCATGGATAGCCGAGCAGGGTAGCCGCTCGGCTGCCTCTTGTTGAGGGCTTTGATCCCTGGCGTCGTGGGTAGGGAAGCTACCAGCCGGGGATAGCCGAGCAGGGTAGCCGCTCGGCTGCCTCTTGTTGAGGGCTTTGATCCCTGGCGTCGTGGTGTAGGGAAGCTACCAGCCAGGGATAGCCGAGCAGGGTAGCTGCAGGGCTGCCTCTTTGTGAGGGCTTTGATTCTTGGCGTTGTGGGGTAGGGAAGGTACCGGCCAGGGATAGCCGAGCAGGGTAGCCGCTTGGTGCCTCTTGTTGAGGGCTTTGATCCCTGGCATTGTAGGTAGGGAAGCTACCAGCCAGGGATAGCCGAGCAGGGTAGCCGCTGGGCTGCCTCTTGTTGAAGGCTTTGATCCATGGCGTTATGGGTAGGGAATCTACCAGCCAGGGATAGCCGAGCAGGGTAGCCGCTCGGCTGCCTCTTGTTGTGGGCTTTGCTTCATGAGGAAGGACCGAGCAGTGAAGCTGCTCGGTCGCCTCTTGGCGAGGCTCTGTCCGACCTTCCCATGTGAGCACCGAGGAGTGGGACGGCATCGAAGACACGTGTCGTGAGGTATCTATGCTCGGCATGGGGTACCGCGCTTCAGGGGTACCAGTCGCATGCTCTGCTGGCACTGCCATGATCTGGCCGATGGTCTGCTCGGCTGGAGGGGACGCTGCTCCAGCTCCCGGTCAGCTTGCCGCTTGTCCCTCAGGTACGCCGCGAGGTGCCCCGAGCGGATCAGCTCCTCGATGTAATCTCGGAGTTGTTTGCAGCTCTCCGTCAAATGGCCCAGCGACCTATGAAAGCCGCAGTAGGGGCCCTGGGTTTGCTTTGAAGCCGAGCGTGGGATCGGGGGGAACTTGAAGAACCCTTCGCCCTTGGCCTCCTCAAGTAGCACTGTCTGGGAGACATTAAGCGGCGTGTACTCCTGGAACTTTAGGGGATAGGGCTTTTGCCGTTCCGGTCCTCTTCTCTCGTCCCTGGCCCTTTTTTCTGGTCGGCTTGCTCTGCTCGGAGGAAGCTTGTGTTCACCTCGGACTCGAGCTGGACCTCGCGCTCGGTCCAAGCCTTTACCTCGGCCATGGTCTTAGGCTGCGCCAGTGCAAAAGAGCGTAACCACTCCCTGTGCCTAAGACCAAACCTTAGAGCTGTGATGACCGTTTCGTCCCGGTGCTCTGGGACCTCAAGAAGGGCGTTGTAGAAATGGGTGACGTAGGCCTTGAACGTCTCCCTATCCCCACTCTTGATCGTGAAGAGGTGGTCGACTGTGCGCTTCTGCCACCTGTTCCCGACGAAGTAGCCAAGGAATTGTGTGGCCAGCTCGTCAAAGGTTGAGATCGAGCGCGGCTCGAGTCCTCGGAACCAGTCTTGCCCGGCACAGATGAGAGTTGCTGGGAAAGCTCGGCACTGGGCAGCATCGGAGTGGTCTTGGAAGCTCATTCCCACGGTGAACGCATCCAAGTGGTCCTTCGGGTCAGATTTGCCGTCGAAGAGGGAGACCTTTAGGGGCTTGTTGCAGAAGAAGACGTGGACGGCGAGCAGCTCCTCGGTGAATGGTTTTGTGAGCAAGTCGACGACATACTTAGCCCCGTCACTCGAACGGTGACCTTCTCGATGCAGACTCTCGATCTTCTTCTCGAGAGCGTCGAGTCGGCCATGGTATCCCGACGACTCGGCGCATTCTGATCCTAGGCCCTTGCTGTTGGCGGCCTGCATCTAGCCTCGGCCGCGGTTTCTCTCAATGAGGTTCCTCAAATCCCTGGGTGAGGTGGCCCTTGAGCTGCCTTGACGAGCCCCATCTGCGCGGCCCCGTCGGGGGAGGGTGTGTCGGTCATGCCTGGTAATAGGCGAGCTGGCCGACATTTCCTCAGGAGGGATAGGCGCGCGAAAGATCTCGGGGCGGGGCGCTCTAGCGACGAACCTCGGTGTCGAGCTATTGGGCGCCCAGCGGGTAGCAGAACGTACTGGCCCGGGGGATCCGCGGCCGTGGGAGGAAGCGAGGCGGCGGTCGGCCGTGCCGACGCGGGCCGAGTCTTCTTTTCCCCCGTAGGAGTCCTGGTCCCGAGGCGGGGGAGCGGCGACCTGGGGATTTTGCCCCACCGTTTGGACGCGGACAAGCGCCTCCACGAAGGATGCGAGTCGGTCTATCCGGCCGGCGAGAGCGTTGATGGCGTTCGGCGGAGGAGGCTCGTCTGTGCCACCGTTGAGAGGGAGGCGACGGTTGGCGCTTGGATCGTCTTGATGATCACTCGCCATTGGAGTGAGATCAGGAGGCGAACTTTTGTTTTGTTGGAATCTACGTTCCCACCGACGGCGCCAGCTGATGGAGGGTGGAATCTCCTTCAGATGTTGCTTCCCGTTGATCTGCGGATGGCTAGCGATGTGTGGCTAAGATTGGATCTGGAGGCTGTCGCTCCTGAAGCGTGTGGATCTTAATGGGTTGAGGTTGTGGTTGCCGAGTTACCTGCAAGGAAGTCCCGGGGTGGTTGTACCACCGAGGACCCTCCGACGATCAAGTTAGTCTAGAGATCCGAGCAGAGTAACGGCTTAGTGGAGTAGAATTGGCTTACTTGATCTCTCTGGGATATGAGTTTATATAGCGGCGGCAGCATGCAGGGGCAGGCGCGAGAATCACGCCGGCCGTTACGCTCCTGACGTCACGCCCGCGTGATAAGCGGATCTTCCCATTAACGGCGAGACATGCTCGTTAATGGGGATCGTAATGGCGTGGAACGTGGGATGTGGCCGGCGGATATCTCGCGCATGGCGAGACTCGCGGAGCGGCGGTTACGCCTGCGAGTGGTGTCGTTGGTCGGTCGATGAGACCGAGGAAGATGGCCTCGGCGGGAGAGCTCGGGGGCGAGAGGGAGAGTCGAGGCATCTTGGTCCTGTGATAGCTCGGAGGCGCGCTGGGGGGCCGAGGAAGCCAATTTGTGCATGGGGTCTCTGAGGAGAGCCAGCTTGTGCTTGCGGGTCGGGCACAGGGCTGGCCTGGTCGGCCCCTGCAGGCCATTTCTTCTGAGCTTCGGGACATGTCATCTGCCACGTGTCACGATCTGGGAGATCGTCGATATCGAGCATCATCACATACAACATAATTTAACAACGGTTGATAATATACTTCATTTTTTATGGCTTCATATTTCCAAAACGCCTCTTGTTCGAGGTATGAAATATGCAATGTCCAGCCGCGCGTGCTCCTAACAAGTAAATTTCATCGAAAGAGTGGCAGCAAAACGGATATGAAAACAAGGGAATTTTGGAAATAAAACCTAAGGGGTAAAGAACCATTAAGGATTAAAGCAGGTAAGAGGCAAAGTGCTGATCTTGAAAGAAAAAATGGTATTCTGCTATTAGATAAATAATGATAGTTAACTCTTAGGCTCTGTTGGTGAATAGGGTTAAGATAACCGGAGTTTGTTTTAAAGTGAAGATAGAGAAGATGCAGACTCTAGTTTGCAGGGTCCTGTCTTGACTTTAACTTTTAACTTTAATAAAATATTTGGCAATGGAGTTATTTAAACTCCAAATTTTTATTATGGAGATTTCTAAACTCAAAAAGAGGCGTGTTTAGGAAACTCTGGTTTGATTGGACTTTAGTAAACTCCGATTATCTCAATTTTGGATTTTAGATAACCAGAGTTTTCTAAACTTCAAATTGGGAACCAAATATAGTTAGGATTTTGGAGTTAAATTTAGATAACTTTATGAAACACTCCTGTTATCTAGACTCAACTCCATTGCCAAACAGGGCCTTATAGTTTTAGGAATATAGATGATTATAATTATGGCCTCAATGATGACCATAATAATGTATACAAGGGTGTAAAGGAATCAGTGAAGCTTTTTGTCTACATTATTCTTTGCTCCCCTGTGTGAGAGAGAGAGAGAGAGGAGAGAGGTTTAAAGAGCCTCAAGGCTAGCAAAAGCAAAAGAGAGAAGGGTATTGGATCCCCCTCTCCACTTCACCAAAAAAAAAAGGAAAAAAGGAAACTAGAGATATCAATCTCAACTTGGCCCCTCATGACACGGGAAAGGGTGCCCTTTTATCATATAGGACTCAAAAAGTTTAAATCCTGTTGCACTCTTCTTCTCATCTTTCTTTTTTCCTTTTATAAATACCGAATCAGAAATCGAGCAACAAAGAACATGAAAAATTTGTTGCGAAATTAACTTGTATTCAACAGAGTAGTATGTCATACGTCTCAACCATACTGTTTCGGACGTCTGAAGAATAAGTTTTTAGAAATCCAGAGCGTGGTCAGACGTCTGAGTATTTGTGCTTGTTTGCCGACGATTTTCTGGGCTATTTTGGAAAGATCCGTTTTGAAAATTAATCCAGAAAATCTATTGGAGATTTATTTGAAAATGTGTTGGAGATTATTTTGGAGATTTGATGAGATCCTAATTGGATTAGAAGTTCTATTATTTTGTGCTATAAATAGAAAATGATCTCGTCAGAGAAAGACAGTCAAACATGAAAAAGAGAATGAGAAAGAGAAAGAGGAGACGAAGGCAAAGGCGAAGAGTGAGAGATTCACCATAAGAGTAGTTTTTGTATTTGTGTGAAGAGACGAAGGCGAAGGCAAAGACGAAGGGTGGGTGATTCACCACAAGAGTATTCTTTGTGTTTATATGAAGAAACGAAGGGTAGTCATCCATACATAGGGTAACGCAATTTACTAAGAGTAGTTTTTGTGTTTGTATGAGCGTTGAGATATGAGCGAGATGCGAAAGAATATAAAATGCATCGGTATTTTTGATCGTTAATAAAGAGATTCTCACGTTTGCTCCGTAGATATAGGTTGTTGGTTGAACCACGTTAAATATTGATATTGCGTGTTTTTATTTTTGCTCGTCTTCCTTGCTTGCTTGGCGGAAAAATTCCAACAAAATCAACATCATATCAAACATGGTGCAGCACAAACATAAAATGAAATCTTTGTTAGTACTTTAATTATCAGATTAGGATTGACAAAAAAAGAAATGTGTTCATAAACTCTTGTTAACACAGTGTGGCAAACATGTTTATGTATTTGTTAAACCCAAAATCCATATACTCATACACACCGATACCAAATACCCTCAAGATAAACAAAATGACAAAATTACCACCAATACACAATACATCACCCCAACCCTTTCATCGTGGTTGCTTCCTAAAGAGGTTTTCTTTACTAGTGTTTCTTCTGCTTCTCATAGCTATTTTTTCTTTTTAAAGGCCAGTGATCACTTTGGACACATCAATGGCATCTGATGCCACACTTTTTGAGCTTTATTTTATTTTTATGGGTGCATGCCTTAGGGTAAGGTTTGCACTATTGAGAGGTCAGCATCTAAACCCTTTTTCATTTCAAATGTGAGGAAGCTAGTGGTGTGGTCAGGTTATAAGTGGCCTAGTTTGAGTATGGCAAATGGTAGTGGCTAAACTAAAGATAGATGTAAAAGAGTTACAAAGTTTAAGTAGGGTCTATTGTCCTTGGATCACTCAAATTTTTTTGTTAGTGTGTAAAGTTTACTAATTGTAATATTTGGGAGTGTTTATTAGCCTTAATAGTGTTTCTATAAAGTTTGCTAATTAATTTATTTTTGTATAACTATGGTACTTTAATTAAATACTTAATCTTTAATTAGTTTTGTTTAACTATGCTACTTTAATTAAGTATTTGGTCTTTCATTAGTTTTGTTTTAATTCTTCTTTCACTGCACAGGATGCGCATATACTTTGTTTCCGTTGTAGACAACACTACCGTAGGCTGTAACGAAATTCGCCAACTAATGGCACATTCTCCTAAAGAGAATATATAGCCGGTAATTGACTTTCGCCTGTCGAAATCATCTGCTGTGTCAGAATCGCTGAAACCAACCAAACTGTCACTGTTCCTTCCAAATTCCAATCCTACATCAGACGTACCTCGTAGCTATCATAAAATCCATTTTACTACTTGCCAATGCCTTTACCAGGAGATGCCATATAAAGACTGACAACACTAACTGCATGTAAAATGTCGGGTCGGATACAAACCATGTCATACATAATACTACCCACCGCACTCGAATAAGAAACATACGACATATACTTAATTTCTTTCTCAGATTGCAGTGATGAACGAGCTGAAAGTTTAAAATGAGCTGTCAGAGGGGAACTTACTGATTTAGTGTCTGTCATGCCAAAACGATCCAAAACTTTCTCAACATACCACTGTTGAGATCAACAAGTAAAGTTTACCTCCCTTACGATCGCGTCTAATTTTCATACCGAGAATTTTGTTGGCCGCTCCCAAATCTTTAGTCTCAAACTTACTTTTCAACTGTCCTTTAAGTTTTTGAATAACAACCATATACCTTACTGCTATCAAAATATCATCACATAAAGTGACAAGCATATGAAAGAACTATCGGCGAGCTTCTTAAATAAACACAATTGTCGCCCTTACTTCTCGTAAAACTAATATCTCTCATGAAGGAATCAAATTTCTTGTATCAATGTATAAGCGACTGCTTCAAACCATGGAGAGACTTTTCTAATAAACAAACGTGGTCATGTAGATTTTTTCTACCAAATCATCATACAAGAAAGCCGTCTTAATATCGAGTTGCTTGAGCTCCAAATCCTGCAGAGCTGCCAAATCGAGTAAGACACGAATAGAAGTGTGTTTTACAACAGGAGAAAACATTTCATTGAAGTCCACTTTCCAAACCTGCGAATAGCCTTTAGCTACCGACCGTTTCTTGTATCGAGTATCTGCAACCCTTGATCTACTTTCTTCTTTTTGAAAACCCACTTGCAGCCGACTACTTTCTTTCCTCCTTCGGGCTTAACAAACTTCCATGTTTGGTTCTTATAAAGATACTCAATCTTTCATTCATAGCGACTAGCCAACGAGCTGACTCATCGGATGAGATAGCTTCTTGATAACTCGTATGCTCACTACTATTAACTGTCTCTGCAACGGACAGCGCATATCCAACTAGATCATTGTGGCGACATCTCTGTAGTGGTCTAATGTCTCTTCGTTGTCGGTCTCGAGCGAGTAGATACTACTCATCTTGGGACTGAGCTTCATCATACGATGGTGAAGGAGTGATCTCCTGCGAACCCGAGCTTTCACCGACCTCAAATTCAACGCTCGGCTCGTCCGTCCTTATATCGTCTTGAATTGGAGATTCTGCATTTTCGGCTACAACATAGCAGACTCGTCAAAAGTGGCATCTCTACTAATCATAAATTTTAGCGACTTAGGATCTGAACACCGCAACCTATAACCTTTGACCCTGGTGGCATAACCAAGAAAAATGCATTTTTTCGTTCGATGATCTAACTCGGCTTCACGACAATGCGCATATGCGGGACACCAAACACTTTAAGTATAGAATAATAGGCGTGCTTCCCAGACCATACTTGCTCTGGTGTTTTACTACCAAGCATTGTTTTAGGTGATCGATTCATCATGCAGCATGCCGTGTTCACTGCTTCTACCCAAAACTCCTTGCCGAGCCCTGCATTTGATAATATGCACCGAGCTTTCTCCATAAGAGTCCAATTCATGCACTCCGTGACTCCATTTTGCTGTTTGGACAACGGTACGATACCGAACGATAACTTCGTTTTTGCAGAATTCATTGAAATCTTCACCACAAAATTCTAACCCGTTTTCCGTCCTTAGCCTTTTAATCTTCTTGTTTGTTTGCTTCTCAATCAATATCTTCTATTGCTTGAATGTAAGAAACACATCACTCTTGTGCTTCAAGAAGTAGACTCAAATCTTTCTCGAAAAATCGTCGATGAAAATAAGCGGATATTTTGCACCGCTTCCTTTGGAAGCAACTTGAGAGGGTCCCCAAAGATCCGAATGGATACAGTCAAGAGTACCTTTTTTGTTTTGCACCGCTGTACCGAAACTAACTCGTTTTTGCTTCCCAAAAATTCAATACTCACAAAATTCCATTTTCAATATGCTTTGATCATATAGTAGACCCTTGATAGGGATTTTATTAGTCTCCAAATTAAACCGCAAATATACGGTGGTACAATCGTAATACTTGAGGGTCGATCCAAAAAGATGTGTGATCTAGTTAATTCTAAAGTCAAGTTTATAAGATAATTGATTTAGATTAAGAACTAAAAAACAAGGAATTAAAAAGGATGATTGTTAGTTATATGTATGCCCTAGAGGCCATTGTTGTACATGTGATGTATATTACAATGGATAGTTGGATATATATAGAGAGGACTTTCTTGCTCGATATGATAGTATGCTATCTGGTTTCACTTTATCTTAACATGTTAACGAATACTGTTTTGTGATCACGTGTTGATAAAGCCCTTAGGATATGTACTCGACTACTAGGACTATGATGAGATCATACTAGTGGGGCCAGGGTAGTCAACGAGTATATCCTATAACTGTTCCTAGTCGAGGGTGTATCGAGACAGGGCATCGATACTCCAGAATAGGCTAGCGTATACGCATCTTGACCCATATGATGGGCGATGGATGATCCCTGTTCCCCTCCGAACGGCGGCCGAGACGTTAGGACGTCTGATGCCTGAAGTTCGGGGCAGATGCAATTTGGTTTTATCCGTCTACCTCTCCGAAGATGCCAAGTTGACTTATGGCACCGTGTATCGGAGGTTTAGACGGATGCGGCCGATGTAGCAGACTTCGTCAGATTCCCCCTCAGGGTGAGGGGTTTTTGATTGTGGGGACGCTCTTCCCTGCAGGCGCAAGCCCCTGCAGTTAATTACGCTACCGCATCGTGGTAGCAACTTTCTCCTTCTCCAGAATTTCACTTCGTGTCGTGTGTGTTTGTTTTGTTTGTGGTTGCCCGTGGATTGTATACGGAGACTGAGTAATGCCGTCGCCCGTAGGACGTGGATTAGTCCAAATCCGTATTTACTAAGATTTAGGTTTGGTGTTTTTTAGTTTAAGGATGCATTAGTCGCGTTGCGACTAAGATCAACTTAAACGTTCGTTAAGGATACGTTAGTCCTGTTTTAGACTAAGATCCACTTAACGTAGTGATTAATTTAATGTATGGCCATCGGGACTCGTCACCTCTTTGACGTCGTTGAGGAATTACAACGACGGATGTCAAAGGAGTTCGGAGATGTACCCTCGAACCAGAGTTGATTGTGAGTTTTATAATCCATTTGAATGTTTAAGGATACGTTAGCCGTGTTTGGGGCTAAGATCAACTTAAACGGGACCGTTTAGATCCGGCAAAAGAGCGTTTGGAAGCTCTGTTGTTCCAGTTTAAGGACGTTGTGGTCCGTCGCCAGTTTAGGGACGTAGTGGTCCATATTCCAGTTTAGGGACGTGATGGTCCAATATTAGTTTAGGGACGTTTCGGTCCGATATTAGTTTAGGAACGTTTCGGTCCGATATTAGTTTAGGGACGTTTCGGTCCAATATTAGTTTAAGGACGTTTCGGTCCACGAGTTTAAGGACCCCGCAGTCCGCATGGGTGTGTGGTCGTTGGGACCCGTCACCTCTTTGACGTCGTTGAGGAATTACAACGATGGATGTCAAAGGAGTTCGGAGATGTACCCTCGAACCGGACGTAAATTGATTTAGGAGAGCCATTTTGCTCAGTCAATTTAATTTAAGGACTTATGGCCACGATTGGGCTAAGTCCATTGCTTTTGCATTTCTTTTGCTTTTATTTGGGCTTTGCCCAAAAGGGATGCAGAGCATCAATTTTATTTGGGGCCCAGCCCTTTTATTGCCTTGCAGTCTATTTTGACCTGCTAGGTCTTTTTGATTTGGGCCTAGCCCTTCAAATAATGCATTGCATTTGTGCAAAGCACCAAGAATCTTTTAGATTCAGGAAAAGAAGTGCAGAGCACTTTTTAATTTCTTGATCTAAATTTAGATCAAAGAAAAGAAAAGAAAGAAATCTTTTCTTTCTTTCTGTTTCAGAGAACCAGAGGTTCATAGCAAGTGCAAGGCACTATTTTTATTATTTTTATTTGTTTATTTATCTATTGAAGATCACTGATCTTGTTTTCTAGATCAATGATCTATTCTTTAAGAGAATTTTCTCTTATCTCAGAGGTTTTTATCTTCTTTTTGTGTTCTCCAGAAATTCTCAAGAGTTCTCCTCTCTTTTTTTTATCCAATTGTCTATCTCTTTTTGAAATGGGGTCTGGGGTCCTTTTTATAGTGCTCAAAGATCAGTTAAATTTGTTAAAAAGATCTTTTCTAAGTGATTCGGGGAATTTTCCCCACCGTTGGATCTTTGATCCAAAGGCCCCCGCTTTACAGAAGAAATCTTCTTGTTTTAACAAGAATAGAAAAGATTTCCTTAAATCTTCATTCTGTTGTTGCGCAACTCACCAGCGCATGACACGTGTCGCGCAGTAAGGCGCTTGCGCAGCTGTGCTTGCGCAACTGCGCAGACACGTGTCGCGCAGAGGTGCGTTTGCGCAGTTGTGCTTGCGCAACTGTGCAGACACGTGTCGCTCAACGGTGCACTTGCGCAACAGTGTTTGCGCGACTGCGCAGACACGTGTCGCGCTGAGGTGCGTTTGCGCAGTTGTGCTTGCGCAACTGCGCAGACACGTGTCACGCTGCAGTGCACTTGCGCAACAGTGTTTGCGCAACTGCGCAGACACGTGTCGCGCAGCGGTGCGCTTGCGCAGTTGTACTTGCGCAACTGCGCAGACACGTGGCGCGCTGAGGTGCACTTGCGCAACAGGGTTTGCGCAACTGCGCAGACACGTGTCGCGCAGCAGTGCGCTTGCGCAGTTGTGCTTGCGCAACTGCGCAGACACGTGGCGCGCTGTGGTCCACTTGCGCAGTTGATCGTTGCTTTTGCTTTTTAAAGAGCCTTGCTCTGATTGGACGCACTGCCTTGGGCGTTGCGCTGACGCGTCTGCGCCAGACATGTGGCGCGTTGCGCCCAGCGCAAAGAATCTGAAGCGTTGCTTCATTATTTAAAGTTTAAAGTTTCAAAAGCAGAGCTTTGCTCTGATTGGGGGAAGATGAAGCATTGCTTCATCTCCCGCCTCGGAATTTGAACAGAGCTTTGCTCTGATTGGGGTAAACAAATGCCCCCCCACCGTTGCGCTTACGTGGCCCCAAACGTGAGCGCAACGGTGGCGGAATTCCAACCGCCGTGACAACTTTTGGAAGTCGAAGAGGCACTTGATACCTATAAATAGGACCTTTGGTCCCCCACAGATGTTTATCATCTTTCCGGTTTTTTTATTTTCAAAAAACTTCAGAGCTTTGCTCTTGCCTTCAAGAACTCTAGAGCTTTGCTCTTCTTTCCAAAGTTTTTTTAGAAAAAACTTTAGGTAAAATTGAATCTTAGATTAAATTAATTTTAATTAATTTTAAACAGCAGAGCTTTGCTCAATTTCAAAGTTAGAAACTTTAGGTAAAATTAATATAAATCAAATTAACTTAAATTAATCTCAATCAAAGAGCCTTGCTCTCACAGATCTTTTGATCTAAAGAGATCCCCATTGGGGTTTCACTAGCAGAGCTTTGCTCAATTCCAAAATTAGAAACTTCAGGTAAATTTAATGTAAATCAAATTAATTTAAATTAATCTCAGTCAAAGAGCTTTGCTCTCACAGATCTTTTGATCTAAAGAGATCCCCATTGGGGTTTCATTAAGCTTTTGTTCACGGGTTTTAATCCCTGAACAGAGCTTTGCTCTCTAGGAATTTAGCCCTCTATGTATATTATTTTTCTTCTATCACTAATCTTCCTGTGGTATTTTCTCTAGGCATAATGGCGGTGCATCTATACAGTTTGCACGAGTTCATCACCTATGACGATATCCGCGCACAGGGTCGTCAACAAAACCAGGAGTTTACGGACGCCCAGTGTGCGGAGGTCATGGGTCGCCTCAACACGAGTTGTGGTTGGCTGCTTCCTCGTCGTTCGGCTCTCTTAAAGGTTGTGCTGGGAGCAATATGGAGAGCACTTCCGGGTCTTCATGAGGCCCTACCGCTCAATGCGTTGGATGATGCCGAAGACAAGGTGCATTCAGGGTACCTGACGGGGCTGATCTCGAAGAAACGGCGGGACGGTCTCATTGACACCCTACATCAAATCTTTCAGCAGACGACGATAGTTGCTACTTATCGAAGGCCGGAAGGGCTTGCCGATGATATCGACACAGAGGAGCGCGAGAGGCTGCGCATAAGAATAATTAGAAAGGCCAGAAGAACTCTAGATGGCCTTGCTTTTGAATTCCTCAATCCGTGCCCCGGATCTGAAGTCATTCCCTTGTAATAATACTTTTCTTTTCACTGCTTTTCATAATTGTAAGAATTTTTGCCAATATGAATGGAAACTTTTTATTTCATCTTCTCTTATTTCTCGTCCTGAGTTTTCTGTCCATGCATAAATGAATGCGTCACGCATGCCAGATCAAATGTAGACCAGATATTCTCTCTGTCATCTTTCTTTATTTTTTATTGTCAACAGGCTGTCTTAATAATCATGGTTGATGGATGTCTAAAACGAGTATTCCGACTTCCTTAGGAGATAGCGATGGCTTAGGCCGCAGGTTCAGGTCTACTGCCTAAGACTTTTCAATTCTATGAGCCGTGAGGGTCTCATAGAAGCTTTTCTCCGTACGGATCGAGAGGATCTCATAGGTGGATTTTCTCCTTAGGAATCGTGAGGATCCCTAAGTGTGGTTTTCTCTTATAAGTCGTAAGGATCTTATAAGAGAATTTTCCCTCTTACGAGTCGAGAGGATTCGTAAGTGGTTGTTTCCCTCTTCGTCGAAATTCGACTTCGGAGAGTGAGACCCGTGAATAGTATGCAAGAGACCAGTTTGGATTGACTTGCAGGGCCCCATTGCTCAAAAAGCAAGCCTTCCTTGCTGTCTGAGACTTCTTCTTACAAATTGAGACGAATCGGGGATCTGTCTGCAGTTGTAGCGGAACAGTTGACATGAGTTAAGAAGCTCTCATCACGGAGTGTTTGTATCCGTGAGTCGAGGAGTTTGCTAGGGATTATTTGTTTCCCAAGCGCCAAGGAGTATTTGTTTCCTTGGGGTTTGAAACGAGTCGAGGGTTCCCATAGAGGCTCTGGTGGCTCTACGAGTCGACGCGGATCAGGAGGCTCTCGTCAAGGAGTGTTTGTATCCGTGAGTCGAGGAGTTTGCTGGGATTATTTGTTTCCCAAGCGCCAAGGATTATTTGTTTCCTTGGGGTTTGAAACGAGTCGAGGGTTCCCACGGGGGCTCTGGTGGCTCTGCGGGTCAACGCGGATCAGGAAGCTCTCGTCAAGGAGTGTTTGTATCCGTGAGTCGAGGAGTTTGCTGGGATTATTTGTTTCCCAAGCGCCAAGGATTATTTGTTTCCTTGGGGTTTGAAACGAGTCGAGGATTCCTACGGAGGCACTGGTGGCTCTGCGGGTCGACGCGGATCAGAAGGCTCTCGTCAAGGAGTGTTTGTATCCGTGAGTCGAGGAATTTGCTAGGATTATTTGTTTCCCAAGCGCCAAGGATTATTTGTTTCCTTGGGGTTTGAAACGAGTCGAGGGTTCCCACGGGGGCTCTGGTGGCTCTGCGGCGGGTCGACGCGGATCAGAAGGCTCTCGTCAAAGAGTGTTTGTATCCGTGAGTCGAGGAATTTTGCCAGGGATTATTTGTTTCCCAAGCGCCAAGGATTATTTGTTTCCTTGGGGTTTGAAACGAGTCGAGGATTCCTACGGAGGCACTGGTGGCTCTGCGGGTCGACGCGGATCAGAAGGCTCTCGTCAAGGAGTGTTTGTATCCGTGAGTCAAGGAGTTTTACTGAAGTCACTGGCTTCTTCGGTTGAAATGAACCGGTGAGGTTTGGGGTTCGTCGTCTGACGGAATCCGCCGGGAAAGTATGGTTCATTCTTTGTTTACGCCCTTGGATTGTATACAGGGATCGATGTGATCTTAACTGTATCCAAAGTTTTATCATTTCTTCTTTTTATTTTATTTTATTTCCGCGATGCTCTATCATTTCAGCTTTTATATCGCGAAGGTCGCGATTGCCCGATCATTTCGGCTATTTTTCGCGGTGCCCAATCATTTCGGCTATTTGGTTTTTTTTTACTCGTTGCTTTTTATTACGAGTTGCCCAATCATTTCGGCTATTTTGCATGCATATATTTTACTTTCTGCTTTTTATTGCAAGTTGCCTTATCATTTCGGCTATTTCGTATGCATGTGCGGTCTACCGTTTTTTTTGCTGTAGACCTGAAATTGGACACCGATTTCGGCATCAGCACCACTACAACTGGGATATTGCCAGGAGCGAATCATCATTTGCCTCTGTCGTTGTCGAACAAAGGAGGCTTAGCGACCAGGGTTAGGGTTCTGTCGGCTAAGGCTTTTGACTTCATGAGCCGTAAGGGTCTCGTGAAGGTATTTCTCCCTACAAGTCGTGAGGATCTTATAGGTGTATTTTCTTCTTAGGAATCGTGAGGATTCCTAAGTGTTTGTTTCCTCTGTAAGTCGTAAGGATCCTACAGGGGGGTTTTCTCCTTGTAAATCGAGAGGACTTACAAGGGTTATGCGAACATATCCCCAGTCACGGATGGACCTTGGTTAGGGAAATGTTTATTCGCGCCCGTGGATTGTATACAAGGGTCAATGCTGAGTCACTTGTAGGGCAATGTCGAAAGTTGTGGGGGTTGCTTAAGCACAGGTTTAGATCTCTGTAACTTAAGACTTTCAAATCTTATGAGACGTGAGGGTCCCATAAGAGAGTTCTCCTTACGAGTCGTGAGGATCTCGCAAGTGTATTTTCTCCTTAGGAATCGTGGGGATTCCTAAGTGTGTTGCTCCTTTGTGAGTCGTAAGGATCTCACGCGGGTGGTTTCTCCTTATAAGGTCGAGAGGACCCTATAAGTGTCTTTTAACGAGGTTGCACCCTTTCGGGTTTTCACAAATACTCGACGGTAGTCCTGCTGTTTTTACTCACGGAGCCCTTTCGGGTTTTCATCCGTGCCCCTTTTTGCTTATGGACATACCGTTTATTTTATTTTATTTATATGTTTTTTTTTATATCTCGTCAGCCTGAGGATGCTGCGGTATTAGTTTAAAGACGTTTCGGTCTGTTATTAGTTTAAGGACATTTCGGTCCAACTTTGAGAAGGCTGGTTACTGCTGATAGAGTTTGAGCTTAGGAAGATAGCGAGCGGACATAGTTGTCGTCATCTACCGTTGACCTAGGCTGTGGCTCATTAAGCATAGTATTTCTTTAGGAAGCGACCGTTTATCGGCCTGAAAGGCCTTTCACCGTGCATGTCCATGAGTAGATAGGCCCCACCCTGGTAGACCTTATCAATGATGTACGGTCCTTCATAGTTTGGCTCAAACTTTCCCCGTTTGGCGCGATTGGGGATCATGGGCCTTTTGACCACTAGCACGAGTTCGCCTTGGTGGAATGTCCTCGGCCGGCTCAATCTTTCATATGAGCGCGTCATCTTTGCTTTATAGGCTTCCAGATTTTGCTGTGCTAGAAGCCGGATTTCATCAAGGGCGTCAAGCTCTTCAAACCGAAGGTGAGCATTTTCTTTGTCTGTCAGCTCGTAGTGGACTGCCACTCGTAGAGAGGGTAATTCTATCTCGAGGGGGAGTACTGCTTCTGTACCGAACACCAACGCGTATGGCGTTGTGTTCGTGGCCGTCTTGAATGTAGTTCGATATGCCCAAAGAGCCTCATGCAACCTCTCATGCCAGTCCCTCTTGTTTCGGGACACCGTTTTCTTTATAATTTTCGTCAAGGTCTTGTTGAAGGCCTCGGCGAGACCGTTAGCCCGCGGATTATAAACTGAGGAATATCTCCAGTCTATATTGTGCTGCTGTGCGAAGCGGCTAATTTTATGACTTCGGTAGGCTGGCCCATTATCAGAGATGATTCTTCTCGGGGTTCCAAACCGGTATATGACATGCGTTTTGAAGAAATGGAGGATGTTCTCCGTCTTCACTTCCCTCAACGGTACCGCCTCTGCCCATTTGGAGAAGTAATCAGTCGTCGCCAAGATGAAACGATGTCCCTTGGACGATACTGGTTCGATGGGGCCGACTATGTCAGTTCCCCACATTTCGAATGGCCAACTAGCCACTGTTGGATGTAATGGATTGGGGTGCTGATGGATGAAGTCCCCATGAATTTGGCATGATTGACATTGCCTCGCGTATTCCAGGCAATCCTGCATCATCGTGGGCCAGTAGTAGCCCATCCGTTTTATCTTCAACTTCATCTTAGGGCCTGCTTGGTGGGAACCGCAGAGTCCGTCGTGAACTTCTTGGACGACCCTTCTCGCTTCGTCAGGTCCTAAGCATCTCAGCCACAGAGAATCGAATGATCTCTTATAGAGAGTATCGTTGACGAAGGCGAAAGACAGGGCTCGTTTCACGAGCTGATGTCTTATGGACGCTTCTTCAGGCATTCGGTGGAACTTAAAGTAATCTATGAAGACTTCTCTCCAGTCCTCGGTATTTTCCCAGTCTTTTATTTGCAGGGTTGTCTCCTTGTTCGCTCCTTTTTCTTTAGATGATTCCGGAGACACTTCTGCTGGGGCAAGCACTCGACGGCTTTGTACCATGATTCTGACATCATCGAGGTTCTCATCAGCCAGTTCTTTAGCAAGTTTGGCCAATGCGTCCGCTTTGCTGTTTTCCGCGCGCGGTATGCTCTCCAAAGTATAGGAGGGAATTTGGGTTAGCAGTTGTTGCACTTTTTCACCGTATTTTATCAATTCCGGTTTGCATGTTTGGTAATCGCCGTTCACTTGACTGACGACTAGCTGGGAGTCCCCATATATGAGGAGGTCTTCAATTCCCATGTCGATGGCAATCTCGAGGCCTGCTATCAAAGCTTCATATTCAGCTTCATTATTCGTTCTCGGCTCTGTTAAGGAGAAGGCGAAGCGCATTATTCCTCCTTGTGGAGTCACAAAGATGAGTCCTACCCCCGATTTGATCGTTGGCGTACTTTGTTTGTGCTTTTTCATGGAAGATGCTCCATCGAAATAAAGCTCCCAACGGGTATCACCACTGTCGATTGCGTCAAACGCATGTCTGTCTGGCAAATCGCAATTTAGAGGAGAATCGGCGGGTATGGGATGTTCAGCAAGGAAGTCGGCGATGGCCTGGCCTTTCACTGCCCTGAGAGGTTGATATGTTATCGAAAATTCCATCAAGAGCAGAGCCCATTTAGCGAGTCGCCCTGTCAATATGGATTTTGACATTAGATATTTGAGAGGGTCCACTTTTGAAATAAGACGGACTTCATGCGCTAACGCATAGTGCCTGAGCTTTGTTATCGCGAAGATCAACGCCAGGCAGTGTTTTTCAATGGGAGAGTAGTTGCTTTCTGCCCCCAGCAGAACTCGACTTAAGTAGTAAAGTGCTCTTTCTTTCCCCTGATCGTTCTCTTGTGCCCATAATGCGCCTAAGGAACCTTCGAGGGCGGTTGTATAAAGAATGAGAGGCTTCCCCTTAACCGGAGCAGCCAACACCGGCGGGTTCTGCAGGTATTGCTTGATCTCATCCAGTGCGCCTTGGCATTTTTGATCCCAAACGAATGGGGTTCCCTTCTTCATCAGGTGACTATAAGGACGGCACTTTCATGAAAGGTTGGCTATAAATCGCCGTATGTATGCGAGTTTCCCTTGGAGAGACCGCAGCTGTTTGAGAGTCCTCGGCGGAGGCATTTCCATGATCGCTTTAATCTTTGACGGATCTATTTCAATCCCTCGGTGTCGAACAACGAATCCCAAGAATTTGCCTGAGGAAACTCCGAATGCACACTTAAGAGGGTTCATCTTCAAGTTGTATTGTCGAAGGCGTTGAAATACAGTCTTCAGATGTTCGAGATGTTCCTCGTATGATTTGCTTTTAACCACGAGATCGTCGATATAGCATTCGACGATTTCGTGTATAAAGTCGTCGAAGATCTTCGTCAT
Source organism: Agapanthus africanus (assembly GCA_030015575.1). Taxonomy (NCBI): domain Eukaryota; kingdom Viridiplantae; phylum Streptophyta; class Magnoliopsida; order Asparagales; family Amaryllidaceae; genus Agapanthus; species Agapanthus africanus. Next base: position 204,833,028 of record JASDDO010000024.1, read on the forward strand.
GGCCCTCTGGTAGGTGGCACCGGCGTTCTTTAAACCGAAGGGCATCACCTTGTAACAGAATATCCCTAAAGGAGTCCGGAAAGCCGTATGTTTCTGATCTTCATGATGCATTTTTATTTGATTATACACCGATGAGCCGTCCATGAAGGAGAAAACCTCATGAGTGGATGTGTTGTCTATCATCAGTTCGGTGACTGGCACTGGGAAATCATCTTTTGGGCAGGCTTTATTAAGATCCCGAAAATCCACGCATATGCGCACCGTCCCATTCTTCTTCATCACCGGGACGATGTTAGCGATCCATTCAGGGTATTGAACTTCATGGATAAAGCCGGAGTCTATCAGTTTTTTGACTTCGGCGTTGATGCTCATTTCAAGCTCGAGCCGCATTCTTCTCTGCGCCTGTTTGACTGGCTTGGCGTCCGGGGATATCGCCAATTTGTGCACAGCAATTTCTGGATCTAGTCCCGGCATTTCGGAATAGTTCCATACGAAGCAATCTTTATGTTGTACGAGGACGTCTTTTAACGCAGCCACCCTCTCCTGAGACAGCAGCTCGCTGACAAATGTCGGTCGCGGATCGTTTACCGTCCCCAACTCAATTTTCTTGAGGTTATCTGCAGTGGTATGTATTCCATCCTCCAGTTCTTTCGGGGCTGGGGGAAATTCTGAGATCACCTCATTATTGCTGTTTTCGAAGCACCAGGGATGGCTGTCCATGTTCTCAGACTCTTCTTTTAATATTGTTATCATACGACAGGTGCAAATTTTCTGCCAATCCCAATGTGGAACTGGTTTTTCTTTCGCGGCCTCGGGCTCGTGCTTCTGTGGTGGTGCTACCCTCCAGTTGTCAGAGAACGCGAATTTTCCTAGCTGATACTGATCTTCAACCCAATTCTTGAAGGTGAAGCAATCTTCAAGAGGGTGTCCCATTGCTCGATGGTAAAAGCAATAATTTGGGTTGAACACCTCGCCTGCGTGCTCGGGGTGCTTGGACTCTGGCAACGTAAGCATTTGATGTTTTAGAGCGAGATCGAGTATTTTCCTTGTTTTGTTCCGAGGAAATGAGTATGCTCGACCTATTTTCTTCATGAGGGCTAGGTCAATAACGCTCGACTCTCGGATGCGTGGCTTCTTAGCTCTGCTTTGTGGTTGTTGAGCGCCTTTCTTGCCTTTCGACTTGTTTTTGCTTTCGCATCGAACCTTTTTTGTAGCAGGTTGACAAGGAGCGGCATTTTCATTCTTCACCGCCTGTTGAAGGAGGCGCTGTGTCTTGGCTTTCTCATAGATGGCCGTCTCGCGGTTGTGATCATCTCGGGCTTTTTGACCAGCTTCCCTTACAAGCCTGTCCATTTGTTCTTCAAATGATGGACCGAGCAATTTTTCATCGGGAACCTTTATTGGCTTAGGATTAGCGTCCTCCCATTGAGCGTCCGCCTCTTCATCGAAGTCATACATAACATAACAGCTGTTTACTAGCTCCCGTTTCTTTGACCGGATGTACCCAAGCCCTTTTGTTTCTATTCTCCCGTTAGGCAGTTTGCATTGAGTCCCGGGAACGTTCCAGACCTTGTTATAGAATTTGGCTTTCCTAACGGTCTGTGTGAAGGATATCCCCTGGCGTTTCAGCAGTTTCCTCAAACCTTCGGTATAATATCTGGGAAGACGGATAGGCTGAAGCCTGTCGAGCGTGGGATCTGCGCCATGCCAAATCTCTTTTTCCACCTTGTTTTCTTCAGAACGGTAGAATAGGATTGCCTTCACGCCTTTTCGTCCGGGAGGAATATAGAATGTCTACAATTCTTCTATACTGTTGGTGTCGAGTGCATCCAGTTCTTTGTAATGTTCAAGCGGCACCATGGTTATCTGCAGACTTCGCTCTTCATCAGCGGAAACCTGTATTGAAGGCCGAGCAGGGAATACAGCATGAACTTCATCCTCTGAATCACTACCGAAGATCAATGAAGGAACAGATGGTCCTGGCCTGGTGGATTGGGACGGACCTGAATAAATTATATCCTCCTCCTCCTCGGTGTCACTGCCGAAGACAGGGATGGTGGCGTTAGTTTTGTTCTCCGGTTTGTGACACCTTTCCGTATCTTCGAAACTCGGTAAGAAGTATTTGGCATCTTCATACTTGCGAACTTCGTTTACGGAAAACGGATTCAACTCTCCCGCCACTGTGTACTCGAGGCCATCCCTAGAATACTTCATGCACTGATGCTGTGTAGAAGGGATGATATTGTACTCGTGTAGCCATGGTCGGCCGAGTAGAGCATTGTAGCACGTCTTGGCATCTATAACATGGAATTTGATGTCTGTGATGAGCAACCCGAAGCGTAGCGTCAATATCACAGATCCAAGAGTCTTTGAGGATTGAGAGTCGAAACCGGAGATAGTGATCTTGTCCCGGGCGAGGTGTTGGACGCTCATGCAAATTTCTTTTAACACCCGCACATTAAGTAGATTGACAGATGATCCGTTATCGACCAGGATTTTGCCTATCTTTATGTCATGGCAGTATCCTGAGACATAAAGGGGACGATTGTGTTCGCACGTCCCAAGGAGAAGGTCTTCATCGCCGAAAGCAACGTCGGCCGTATGCACCTCTTCCAATTCATCCTTCATCTTTTGTTCGGCCAGGAAAGCTTGGAATTGGTCCGGATCTTGTAGGGCCTTAATCAAAGAATCCCTCGCCTCTTTTGATAGTAATAGGGCATCGAAAATGCTGAGTTATGAGGGTAGCTTTCTCAGATGCGCCAAGACATTGTAATCCACTTTACTCCTCTTTGGCGGGTTTTCGGCGTTTAGCTCTTCCAGAACTTGGTCATCTAAGACGATGTCTTCAGAGACCTTTTCTTTCCCTTTATCTTTTCTATTCGAGGGTCCGAGGTTCTTTTCAGGCAGTGTCCGATTCCGCAGCCGGATATTTTCGCAAACCACTGGCTCCTCTTCTTTTCCCGAAGTTGACTCTTTAAAGATAGGGGCAAGTTCTAGCTCCTCATCAGAGTCGCTCCCAAATGTAGGCACTTGTGACCCGGTAGTGTTAACCATGTGACAATTGCCGGCAGTTCTTTCAAGCTCTTTGGTCGTGCTTCTTTGCTCCCGACGAATTTTACGCTTTTCCCGTTTAAAGCGTTGTTGATTAGCGACGTATCCTTGCCACCATCTATCGAAAGCCTTGCACTCTTGAGTAGGATGCGAGACCTTCTGATGATATAAACAATAAGAGGGGTGCATTTCTACCACATCAGTCATTTTTCCTTCAGAAGATGGTAGCTTCATGCCCATTGATATGGCCTTAGCAAACCTCTTTTTTATCTTGAATTGGCTTTTGTCAGCGGTGGAGGCATTTTGCTCCAGCGGGATCATCTCAGCTCTTTCCTCAAGCCGCTGGCGCTTGGCCCTTTCGAATATAGCCGTCTCGCGTTCTCGATCAGCTTTACTTTTCAATCGAGCTTCACTAAGAAACGCGTCAATCATTTCGATTGATAACTCCGGAACCCTTGACTCAGTATTTGCCCCCAGCGTTTTAGTGCCAGAAGTCCCTTCATCGTTCATGGTCGAATGAGAGATCATATGACAGCTCGCCACATATTCCTCGGATTCATCCGATGAACTTTCTCCCTCATCTTCTTTTTGAAAGACGTGATCAAGGAAATCTTGGAGCGTAATGGGAGTCCGCGCCTTTTGGTTGTATTCATCCAGTGCGTCGATTTGCTTTTGTAAGTCCGTGCGCTTGTCGCCAGGCTTCACGGGCTTCTTAGATTTCTTCTTCTTCTTTTTCGAAGATTTTGACGGCTGGCTATGAACGCTTGAACTACCACCATCGGTCTTCGGAGTCGGTCGTGGCTTCAACATCCCCTCAATAACCTGCGGTTCCAAGGGGTTCTTCCACTTGACCGCTGGACAGGTCTGAAGATCATTTAGCATTCTCCTCGTTTTGGCTGATAATACAACCTCCCAAGGAGCTTCTTCAATGACGGAGCATGTTGCCCCCGGCGTATTCGTCCCTTTAGAGGTGTGGGGCCGCGGAGGATTCACCTTCCATTTGTCAGATAACGCAAACTTGCCCTGTCTATACTGGTTTTCAATCCAATTCTTGAAAACGTAGCAATCCTCGATGGGATGGCCTAGCACTCGATGATAGGGGCAGTAATTAGGCTCGTTGACGTCACTTGGTTGCAACGGGCGTTTTGGATCTGGCAGATTTATGAGTCTGTTGCGCAACGCCAGCTCGAATAGCCTCCTCGTTTTATCGCGGGGGAAGGAATAAGAACGTCCCATCCTATCCTCAAGAGGTACGTACGGGCGCGTATTGTTTGGACGAGCAACCGGCTTCGAGTCGCTCGGTTGTTGTTGAGCATTAGCGACCACGATCGCTTTTCCCTTTCCTTTGTCACTTCGGGAATCTGGCTTTGGGAGAGGGGGTTTATGGCCCATCTGGTCCATCTGCGCTAGTTTGTCAATCAAAGCCTGGAAGGTAGTCGGCTTGAAGAACATCATGAACTGCGAGATGGTTGCCTGTGGATCAAGGGTTCCAACAAACATTCCCACCGCTGGAGCTTCTTATATGCGCTGTTCACACTTAGACCATAGATTACGCCACCGTATAGCGTACTGAACCCATGTCTCGCCAGGTTTTACCCTGGCATTAATCAGTGCCGTCATCGGGGTACGTTCACTGGCACTCGCGAAACGTTGAGTGAAGAGCAACTCCATCTCCGCGAAGGTTTTAATATAATCATTAGGGTATCTGATAGGCTTCCAACGAACTGGAGCAAAAGCTTGTTGTCGCCGCCGGTGTTACCGCAAAGCGCCCTGAACTGGGCAACATGTTGATGGGGATTGCCGGTCCCTTTGTAGACATGAAACTTGGGAATTGTGTAACCAGACGGGTATTTGATTTGGTCATACCAGCCTGGATACGGTCTCCCCGTTTTTACGACGTGGCCGGCTGCTTCGGCCGCGTGATGAACCTTTATTTGCTGGGCTATATATTCGTCCAGATCAGTTTTAGAGATTGTATCCTCTTTAGTCGTTGATAGAACGGGCTGAGGGTTTGATGTCTCTCCCCTATCATCCCCAAGGACAATCGGGGGTTCTTCAGTTGGGGGATCTGGTTGTATCATCTTCCCTATCATGTCCTGGAAGAGGAGGCCCATACGCTGTATATTGGCTGCTTGTTCAGCAGCCTCTTTGTCTCTCTTCTCCAGTACTCGGCGGAGGAACTCGGCGTCGGTCTCTTCCTCTTGGTGTTCATCTAAGGACGTCTCAGGGTTCTCTTTTGGCTCCGTGAATGCAGCCATTGTAGTCATCATCTCCTGGAGCTTTTGTTGCTGCTCCTGAGCCTTGGTCACTGATCGGGTAAGCGGTCGGTGACCCGTAGAAGTACGAATTTCTTCCTTTCCAGAAGCCATATAAACCGTATAAACTGCTATGCCCCCTGACTTGGGGCGTTTAGGTTCACCGCTTTTAAACTTTGTCAGTGTCACGGGAGCTTTCTCTGACCTTTTTCTTTTGTGGGCCATCGAGGTCAAAGGAGCCGTTGGAGTGGGGATCCTAGCATTTGTCGCCCCCTGCTGTTTAATGGGGCGTTTTTTGTCCTTTTCCACCTTTGCCTTTTTCTGGCGATGAAAGTGGTCTGGGTCAATCACGGAGTCTTGAACCCTCCGCCAAACTTTATAAATTTTTGACGACAGCCGTTGAGGGGGCTGTTCCTGCTTTGTCTCCGGAGTTTTCTCCATAGGCGGAGGAGATCTTTTCAATGTAGCAATTGAAGAGTTCTTTCTCACCTTCCTCAGCAATTCAAAGCTGTTCCCAGTTGGAACAGCAGCGTTGACCTCCACCACTGGAGCAGGTGGGGTTAGCCCTGAGGGGGAGTTGCCCCCTGCTTTCCTTACTCGTTGCCAATGGCGACGTCGCGCACGACGAGCCATTGGGACTGGCTCGGAAATCGAGATGGTTTCTTATTGCCCCCTGTTTGAGTGTGGGGTAACTGCCGATGTCAGCCTATCGAAGACTGATGCCTTTTGACCAGCTGGGGGAGGAGTGAGAACCGTCAATCTTGTGAAGACCGACTCTCTGATGGGAGAAGCCGCTTTAACGACTTCCAAAGCAGCGGCCGTTTCCCTCTTTGGGACGGCCACTTTATAGTTCTGACCTAGCGTGGTGAAAACGGAGGCTGTCGGTTTAGTAGCAGGCGACCCGTTGACAGGGGTCGTGGTAGCAGTGAGCCGGTCGAACACCGACTTCTTGTTCGCTTTCCGGTGCGGATATCGGCATAGAGAAGCTTGTAGGTGGGACCATGGTCCCAAAAAACAGGCCGGTGGTGGCCTGGGTCACCTGTTCTACCGACAGAGCGAGGAAAGAGGCCGCTTGGGGCCCATATGTTACACCTCTCGGTGAGGTGGAGCGTCCGTTGCAGTGGTGCTTCGCGCATTTGGTGCAGTTAGAATCCATGGATGCTTGAGTTCTGCGCCAGGTAAAAGACCAAATCTTAACAACTTGAAATCCGAAGACAACCATTTAACAAACCGCGATTGGTTCGCGAAGACGACACACGAAGTGTGGAGTGGAAAGAGGAAAAGGTCCCACCGGGCGTGCCAGAATCTGTTCCCCTCCGAACGGCGGCCGAGACGTTAGGACGTCTGATGCCTGAAGTTCGGGGCAGATGCTATTTGGTTTTATCCGTCTACCTCTCCGAAGATGCCAAGTTGACTTATGGCACCGTGTATCGGAGGTTTAGACGGATGCGGCCGATGTAGCAGACTTCGTCAGATTCCCCCTCACGACGAGGGTTTTTGATTGTGGGGACGCTCTTCCCTGCAGGCGCAAGACCCTGCAGTTAATTACGCTACCGCATCGCGGTAGCAACTTTCTCCTTCTCCAGAATTTCACTTCGTGTCGTGTGTGTTTGTTTTGTTTGTGGTTGCCCGTGGATTGTATACGGAGACTGAGTAATGCCGTCGCCCGTAGGACGTGGATTAGTCCAAATCCGTATTTACTAAGATTTAGGTTTGGTGTTTTTTAGTTTAAGGATGCATTAGTCGCGTTGCGACTAAGATCAACTTAAACGTTCGTTAAGGATACGTTAATCCTGTTTTAGACTAAGATCCACTTAACGTAGTGATTAATTTAATGTATGGCCATCGGGACTCGTCACCTCTTTGACGTCGTTGAGGAATTACAACGACGGATGTCAAAGGAGTTCGGAGATGTACCCTCGAACCAGAGTTGATTGTGAGTTTTATAATCCATTTGAATGTTTAAGGATACGTTAGCCGTGTTTGGGGCTAAGATCAACTTAAACGGGACCGTTTAGATCCGGCAAAAGAGCGTTTGGAAGCTCTGTTGTTCCAGTTTAAGGACGTTGTGGTCCGTCGCCAGTTTAGGGACGTAGTGGTCCATATTCCAGTTTAGGGACGTGATGGTCCAATATTAGTTTAGGGACGTTTCGGTCCGATATTAGTTTAGGAACGTTTCGGTCCGATATTAGTTTAGGGACGTTTCGGTCCAATATTAGTTTAAGGACGTTTCGGTCCACGAGTTTAAGGACCCCGCAGTCCGCATGGGTGTGTGGTCGTTGGGACCCGTCACCTCTTTGACGTCGTTGAGGAATTACAACGATGGATGTCAAAGGAGTTCGGAGATGTACCCTCGAACCGGACGTAAATTGATTTAGGAGAGCCATTTTGCTCAGTCAATTTAATTTAAGGACTTATGGCCACGATTGGGCTAAGTCCATTGCTTTTGCATTTCTTTTGCTTTTATTTGGGCTTTGCCCAAAAGGGATGCAGAGCATCAATTTTATTTGGGGCCCAGCCCTTTTATTGCCTTGCAGTCTATTTTGACCTGCTAGGTCTTTTTGATTTGGGCCTAGCCCTTCAAATAATGCATTGCATTTGTGCAAAGCACCAAGAATCTTTTAGATTCAGGAAAAGAAGTGCAGAGCACTTTTTAATTTCTTGATCTAAATTTAGATCAAAGAAAAGAAAAGAAAGAAATCTTTTCTTTCTTTCTGTTTCAGAGAACCAGAGGTTCATAGCAAGTGCAAGACACTATTTTTATTATTTTTATTTGTTTATTTATCTATTGAAGATCACTGATCTTGTTTTCTAGATCAATGATCTATTCTTTAAGAGAATTTTCTCTTATCTCAGAAGTTTTTACCTTCTTTTTGTGTTCTCCAGAAATTCTCAAGAGTTCTTCTCTTTTTTTTTATCCAATTGTCTATCTCTTTTTGAAATGGGGTCTGGGGTCCTTTTTATAGTGCTCAAAGATCAGTTAAATTTGTTAAAAAGATCTTTTCTGAGTGATTCGGGGAATTTTCCCCACCGTTGGATCTTTGATCCAAAGGCCCCCGCTTTACAGAAGAAATCTTCTTGTTTTAACAAGAACAGAAAAGATTTCCTTAAATCTTCATTCTGTTGTTGCGCAACTCACCAGCGCATGACACGTGTTGCGCAGTAAGGCGCTTGCGCAGCTGTGCTTGCGCAATTACGCAGACACGTGTCGCGCAGAGGTGCGTTTGCGCAGTTGTGCTTGCGCAACTGCGCAGACACGTGTCGCTCAATGGTGCACTTGCGCAACAGTGTTTACGCGACTGCGCAGACACGTGTCGCGCAGAGGTGCGTTTGCGCAGTTGTGCTTGCGCAACTGCGCAGACACGTGTCACGCTGCAGTGCATTTGCGCAACAGTGTTTGCGCAACTGCGCAGACACGTGTCGCGCAGCGGTGCGCTTGCGCAGTTGTACTTGCGCAACTGCGCAGACACGTGGCACGCTGAGGTGCACTTGCGCAACAGGGTTTGCGCAACTGCGCAGACACGTGTCGCGCAGAGGTGCGCTTGCGCAGTTGTGCTTGCGCAACTGCGCAGACACATGGCACGCTGTGGTCCACTTGCGCAGTTGATCGTTGCTTTTGCTTTTTAAAGAGCCTTGCTCTGATTGGACGCACTGCCTTGGGCGTTGCGCTGACGCGTCTGCGCCAGACATGTGGCGCGTTGCGCCCAGCGCAAAGAATCTGAAGCGTTGCTTCATTATTTATAGTTTAAAGTTTCAAAAGCAGAGCTTTGCTCTGATTGGGGGAAGATGAAGCATTGCTTCATCTCCCGCCTCGGAATTTGAACAGAGCTTTGCTCTGATTGGGGTAAACAATCTCTTATCCATTGGTGTTGGACATCAAAGATGGTGTATGGGTGCTCAGTGGAGACTGGGTACACTGAACGGGCTCGCCGAGAACTCCGGGATGGTATTATACCTATCGTTAGATAGCAGTTCTCCGGTGACACTGGTACAGGTTAGTCCGTAGACCCGAGATCGTCATAGAGTCTTGTGTGATTCCCACTGTGCTTTGATTTCCACCTTACCACGTCCAATAGGGCGTGCAAAACTGTGGCTTTTGGGTACAGTCCCGAATCACATGGAGGCAATGAGCGATAGGAGGGTTTCGTCTCTCCCGGTATAGGGAGTTGATGTTGTGCTGTGTTCGATTGGCTATAACTGGAAGTCCCTGGTCAGGGCTGATATGGAGATTTACTGGTAAGCGTTATCAGTAGTTTCTCGATCCGTTATGAGCCTTACATCGACACGACTTATCGGTTACTGGGGTCTAACGTTTACTACCCCTAGACTAAATATGCAACATATCAGACGAAGAGATCGGACTGTACAGTAGTGTTTACTGATTGGATTTGCAGGAGAATGTACAGGCTTGCTGTTGATCTTCTGATTGCTCAATACACGGGTGGCTGTTACGTTTAGCTGACCTCTTGCAGCTTGTGGGTGTTTGATATGATCATCACCTACTGCCGGCGTATTGACGATTCTTTAGAGTCCTACATAGAGGTTTCCTGGCTCAGGAAAAACGGAGTAGAAGCACATATGTGATATGTGCGGGACCGAGAATAATATGATATGAGATACCGTATTCTATTCTCGCGATATGAGATATCGGCCGGGTATATTTGATATGGCCGGGTCATCGGATCAAGTGTTGATTCGATGAATTGGAACATGTTATATTAGTCGGTTATATGCTATATAGCCGGATTGTCAGATCAAGAGTTGATTCGATAATTTAATGTATAATTATATATGTGATATATTACATTACGTTAACTAATATAAGCTCTCTTTATTGATTCATTTTCTCACTGGATAATACATTGATATATATGCGATATATGTTAATTGTATTATTTTCTTTTGTTACAAAATATATTGTATATGTGATATATAATATTGTAACAAGTTAGGGTTACAAATGAAACATGGGTGTTAAGTTTAAACAAAGTTAAGTTTTGGATTTGGGTTAGCTTTTGGGTTAGCTTTTTCATGAAGCATCATGAAGCTTTCCCTTTTGTTTTCTAGCTTGACATTTTGTGAAGATATTTGTTAACCCAACCCAAACACTTAACTCTAGTTTATTCTCTACATGAGTTAAAGACTTTATTATTAACTCATGATTGCAATTGTAACCATAGCAATAATTCATTATTCATCACAGAAGCTTTCTTCTTCTTCTTCCTTGAAAAAGCTTTCTAGCTTTTTGTGATTTGATGATTCAAAGTGAGAAATTGAAAACAAAAGAGTGTAAAATTCCTATTTCATCATCCTCATCTATTCTAGCCACTTAGATTAGGGTATTCACTTCACTAATACTTAATTAGAGAAGTGAGAGCTTGAGTTTGAGATTCTTCACGGTAGATCATCTTCGAAAAGGAAGACTTCAAGCAAGAATGGATCATTCGACTTGTGGAGCCTCTCTTGAGTCCGGGAGATCATGGATCGCGGCAAAGGGACTACTACTCGGAGCTTATAAAGCGAAGGAACGGACTACAAAGGTTGTAATCCCTCTCTCTTAGATGTAAAGTTGTTTACATGCTTTGTTAACCCTAAAACTCTAGCAAAGATCCTCGCTTTAGGTTGTTCGACACTTGAAAATTTTTAATTCGGCATGGTTGATGCCTTATAGACCCTTGTGATAGTGCCTAGTAACCTTACAAGTGGTATCATAGCCAATCTAGAGCATTAGGCGAAGTTTAGACGAAGTTAGAAGTCCGATCGAACCCCGAAACACCGAGAATTGACCCCTTGCTGGAATTTTTTTCAAAAGTTGAACTTTTTCATATTAAAAATACTCAGAAAATCATGCAGGGAATTTTATGGACCCACCTGAAGAAAGGATCCCTAACTCGCTACAGTGACCGCGTAACCGCGGCCAAAACCTGGTTTTGGCGGCGGTTCCGCGGCGCTACTGTGGAGGCTTGGGACGGGTACTTCAGCGACGGTCCATAGGTGCTGGGGCATGCTACTGGGAATTTTTATTTTCTGCTCAAGTGTTGAGCTCACTGGGGTATTTTGGGAATTCGTTGTGTCTTTCGAATTATCTAACTTCGCCTAGTTATCTGTGATGTTTATATATTGCTGTAATATGTTATATTGGATCGTTGTGTATTGAATAGCCGGGGGTTTTATGTGAGATGGGAGTTTTCTTTTTCATTTATGTAAAATTTATTTGTATGTAATATTCTTTTATTGGGGCACTTCCGGGTTGAGGATGATGTCACCGTTGTATATTATTTACTTTTTCGCATTAGGATGGACCCAAGACGGAGAGCACAAGTAACCGGGTTCTAGGGTCCAGTGGGAGGCCATCTCGTAGAGTCGAGACCGGGTCTCCTAACCCTAGAATTGGCAGGGTTACTTGCCGCTCTCGTAGGGGTCTAGGGATGTGGGTTTGGCTATTCATCGCGACTGTGGAATCCGTGTTTTATGCAGGCTCAAACTAAAACACGGACATCCTAGTATATCCAATATTTCATATGTTGACTTCTGCTGCAATGTTCTGTGATGAGATCATATTACTGCCTGAGACGAATGCTTATATTATATGCTGATATATAAATATTGCTGCTTTCGTTTCTTCTGTGATGCTTAGGAAGCTTAAATGATGGGTCTTATTAATGAGATTAATAAAAGGAAAGAAACCTAAAAGATGTTGTAGAATCAAAACATTATAAAAAGAGTAGCTACAGTTTTGCTTTGCATAGCGGTATATATGATATACCATGCACCTTATTCGATGAGGAAAGAGCCGAGATCCCTTCACCGGGAGTGACCTCTTCAGCAAAACTGGCAGATGATACAAACTCACGGTTTAGTTTTTGATCGCTTCTATAGTTCTTGCTTTGCACAGCGGTATTTGTGAAATATCCTGCACCTTATTCGATGAGAAAAGAGCCGAGATCCTTTCACCGGGAGTGGCCTCTTTAGCGAAACTAGAAAAGCCTTAAAAACACTCCTTTTCAAAACCACTTGTTTCTACAAACGATATCAAGTTCATTACGCTCATGGTTTTCAGAAAAACCTGCATAGCCCTCCGTCATTTCAGATAAATCCTACTTAGTATTCGTGCTACGTTTGTTGACCTTCGTCAAGGCGTAGTGTGCGGTAGCTGACTAGTATTTATCTGCAGCATGTGATGCGATTGTTTTAGGGTAGTCGTACGACCTTGTTGACCTCCGTCAAGGGTCATGCGGGTGGGTTTAATTCAATCAGGAAATGACGGGTTGAACTTGACTAGTAGCCTATGATTTGTTGACCTCCGTCAAGGTCATAGGACGCTAGGGGTAAAAGATATTATCGGGAATTTCAAGTGTTGAAATTTGCAATGAGATTGCATAAATTCTATGAGATAGATGAATCTCGATACCCACTGCGAGTAAGTGTTACTCCTGGGAGAATTTTACACAGGAAAATTAGCCGATCAAGTAGGTGTCTAGAAAGGTGTTAACGGGGTTATGCCTTTGGGAAAACGAGGTTTATTTTAATTAGGTCCGTGCGAAAGCACGTGGAACCTCCCTCAAAGTACCAACACTAATCTGGCTGAAAGATTGGCGAACTTGTAGGGTGTAATTAATCCCGGCTATCTTACCTTTTAGGGTTTGAAGGAAGATTTGATTAAAACAGTGGGAGCCATCCTGATTAGATAAGATTATAACCAATCTAAATCTTACAAGAGTGCACGTTAAAGTGTTTTCTTCTCTCTTTCTCCAGGTAGCGACCATGTCAGGCCTTAATCAAGATAATAATATGGATGTATTGACCGAACCCGCTTGTTATACTGAGCAGTGGAACGTTGGTCCCGTTTTTTCTTATAATTGTTATAAGACTGAACAGGAAATAGGGGAATACCAGAATTCACACGCCGCCCAAACGAAGAATAAACATGATGATGTATCTTCTTCATATGTGTTAGTTACCGAGAACTGTTTCTCAGTTCACACTACGTCCTGGGCATTAGATACCGGATCAAGATCCCACATATGCAATATATTGCATGGGCTAAAGAAAGATAGAGAACTGGGAATGGGTGATCATTCCGTAAGAGTAGGGAATGGTGCAAATATTGCAGCCAAAGCAGTTGGCGAATATCACCTTGTATTACCAAGTGGTAATACATTGATTCTGAACGAATGCTATTATATACCGAACATGATATGCAACATTATATCAGTTTCTTTATTAAATAAAGAATGATATAATTTTGTAATACAGGATAATGTTATGAACATCTTCCTAAATCAAAAGTTGATTGGATCAGGCTCGTTAAATAATGGCATATACGTTCTAAATCAAAACACGGTTCTTAATATACAGAACACACACAAGAGGAAAAGTTCAGAAATGAATGAATCCTTCTTGTGGTATTGTAGACTTTGTCATATCAATGAGACACGACTTGCTAAGTTACATAAAGATGGTTATTTAAATACGTTTGAATTATCATCTTATGAAACTTTCCATTCATGTCTCAAAGGCAAAATGACCAAAACTCCGTTTAGTGGACACGGAGAAAGAGTTACGGAACTCTTAGGACTGATACATAGTGATGTATGCGGTCCCATGTCTACACATGTCAGGAATGGTTCCTCGTACTTTATTACATTCACTGACGATCTCTCAAGATACGGACATGTGTTCCTGTTGAAACACAAGTCTGAAGCTTTTGAGAAATTCAGAGAATATAAGAACGAAGTAGAGAACCAAACGGGTAGAAGTATTAAAATCCTTCGATCTGATCGAGGAGGAGAATACCTGAGCAATGAGTTCCTTGATTATCTAAAAGAGAATGGGATTCTGTCTTAGCTTACTCCTCCCTATACACCACAGCACAACGATGTATCGGAGCGGAGGAATCGCACCCTATTAGATATGGTGTGCTCTATGATGAGCACTGCTGAGTTACCTATTTTCTTTTGGGGGTATGCTCTTGAGACAGCCATATACCTATTGAATAGAGTTCCAACCAAATCAGTGCCTACCACTCCATATGAGATATGGGAGGGGAAGAGACCGTGTCTTAATTTCGTTAAGATATGGGGTTGCCCGGCCTATGTTAAAAGGCAAAATCCGGACAAGCTCGAGGCAAGATCGTTTTTATGCAAGTTTGTAGGATATCCCAAGCATTCGCGAGGACATATCTTCTACCACCCTGAGGAACAAAAAGTGTTTGTTGCTCAACATGCCACTTTTTTAGAAAAGGAATTTCTTGAAAAAGAAATTAGTGGCAATGAGGTAGAACTGGAATAAGTTCCAGCTACACAAACTGCAACAGAAGATTTGGTGGAACCAGAAGATTCAGTAGTTCCCGACGAACCCCCACCTCTCCGCCGATCTAGTAGGGTTCCTCATCTACCTGAGAGATACTACGGTTTTCTCATCGATGGTGGGAGCGAGGATTGCATCATGGAAGATGATGACCCGACTAGTTTCGAGCAGGCCATCACGAGTGGTGACTCTGTGAAATGGCTGGATGCAATGCGATCTGAGATGGAATCCATGTACACCAACAAAGTATGGGCTTTTGAAGTTGCTCCTGAAGGGGTAAAACCCATTGGGAGCAAATGGATCTTTAAGAAGAAACTTGGTGTAGATGGAAAAGTTGAGACTTTCAAAGTTAGACTTGTTGCAAAGGATTTTCGTCAACGACCAGGTGTGGATTATGATGAAACCTTTTCTCCAGTGGCTATGCTTAAGTCCATCCAGATCCTACTTGCCATTGCTGCATACCATGACTACGAAATCTGGCAGATGGATGTTAAGACCGCCTTTCTAAATGGTGATTTAGAAGAATGCGTGTACATGACTCAGCCAGAGGGCTTCGTAGATAGTGGGAGCAGTGAAAAGGTGTGCAAGTTGCTTAAATCCATCTACGGGTTAAAGCAGGCATCGCGGAGTTGGAACATCTGCTTTGATGTTGTAGTCAAAGAGTTTGACTTCATCAAAAATGTAGATGGACCTTGTATATATAAAAAGGTTGCAGAGAGTAAGGTTGTCTTCCTCGTATTGTACGTCGATGACATACTCTTGATATGAAATGATATTCATATGCTGCACTCGGTCAAGCTCTTCTTATCACATAGATTCTCAATGAAAGATCTAGGTGATGCCTCCTGCATTTTGGGAATTAAGATCTATAGAGATAGATCTAGACGGATACTGGGATTGTCCCAATCCAGGTACATTTACACCATACTAAAGAGGTTTAGTATGGAAGAATCCAAGCGTGGGAACTTACCCACGATCTCTGAACTCACTCTCTCCAAAGAGATGTCTCCCAAGACTGATTTGGAGAGAGCTCGCATGCAAGGGATACCTTATGCTTCGGCAGTAGGCTCTATCATGTACGCGATGCTATGTACCAGACCCGATGTAGCATACTCACTAAGTATAGTGAGTAGGTATCAAGCATATCCTGGAGAGAGTGACTGGACAGCTGTGAAGAACATTCTCAAGTACTTGAGAAGGACTAAAGAGATGTTCTTGGTGTATGGTAACAGGGAACTCCAGGTGGAGTCCTTTACTGATTCGAGCTTCCAAAGTGATAAGGACGACTCTAAGTCGCACTCGGGATTTGTCTTTACCTTAAATGGAGGGACAGTTTGTTGGAAGAGTTCCAAATAGGAAACCGTGGCAGACTCGACGATGGAGGCTGAATACATCGCTGCCAACGATGCTGCCAAAGTGGCTGTCTGGATGAAGAAGTTTATCACTAAACTTGGTGTGGTTCCGTCCATTGAGCATCCAATACCTTTGTATTGTGATAACAATGGAGCTGTGGCTTTGGCCAAGGAACCCAGGTCCCATCAGAAGTCCAGACATATTCTGAGGCGGTATCACCTGATCCGGGAGATAGTTGATCGCCGGGAGATCGAGGTCAGGAGAGTTGATACGAAGGATAACACTGCGGATCCACTCACAAAGGCCATTCCTCAGATACAATTTGAGAAACTCTTCGGGATGTTGGGTATGAGATACTACAATAGCTGGCCTTAGTGCAAGTGGGAGATTGTTAGTTATATGTATGCCCTAGAGGCCATTGTTGTACATGTGATGTATATTATAATGGATGCTTGGATATATATAGAGAGGACTTTCTTGCTCGATATGATAGTATGCTATCTGGTTTCACTTTATCTTAACATGTTAACGAATATTGTTTTGTGATCACGTGTTGATAAAGCCCTTATGATATGTACTCGACTACTAGGACTATGATGAGATCATACTAGTAGGTCCAAGGTAGTCAACGAGTACATCCTATAATTGTTCCTAGTCGAGGATGTATCGAGACAGGGCATCGATACTCCAGAGTAGGCTAGCGTATACGCATCTTGACCCATATGATGGGCGATGGATGATCTCATATCCATTGGTGTTGGACATCAAAGATGGTGTACGGGTGCTTAGTGGAGACTGGGTACACTGAACGGACTCGCCGAGAACTCCTGGATGGTATTATACCTATCGTCAGATAGCAGTTCTCCGGTGACACTGGTACAGGTTAGTCTGTAGACCCGAGATCGTCATAGAATCTTGTGTGATTACCACTGTGCTTTGATTTCCACCTTACTACGTCCAAGAGGGAGTGCAAAACGGTGGCTTTTAGGTACAGTCCCGAATCACATGGATGCAATGAGCGATAGGAGGGGTTTCGTCTCTCCCAGTATAGGGAGTTAATGTTGTGCTATGTTCGATTGGCTATAACTGGAAGTCCCTGGCCAGGGCTGATATGGAGATTTACTGGTAAGCGTTATCAGTAGTTTCTCGACCCGTTATGAGCCTTACATCGACATGACTTATCGGTTACTGGGGTATGACGTTTACCATCCCTAGACTAGATATGCAACATATCAGACGGAGAGATCGGACTGTACGGTAGTGTTTACTGATTGGATTTGCAGGAGAATGTACAGGCTTGCTTGTTGATCTTCTGATTGCTCAATGCACGGGTGGCTGTTACGTTTAGCTGACCGCTTGCAGCTTGTGGGTGTTTGATATGATCATCACCTACTGCCGGCGTATTGACGATTCTTTAGAGTCCTACACAGAGGTTTCCTGGCTTAGGCAAAACGGAGTAGGAGCACATATGTGATATGTGCGGGACCGAGAATAATACAATATGAGATACCGTATTCTATTCTCGCGATATGAGATATCGGCCGGGTATATTTGATATGGCCGGGTCATCGGATCAAGTGTTGATTCGATGAATTGGTACATATTATATTAGTCGGTTATATGCTATATAGCCGGATTGTCGGATCAAGAGTTGATTCGATAATTTAATGTATAATTATGTATGTGATATATTACATTACGTTAACTAATATAAGCTCGCTTTATTGATTCATTTTCTCACTGGATAATACATTGATGTATATGCGATATATGTTAATTGTATTATTTTCTTTTGTTACAAAATATATTGTATATGTGATATATAATATTGTAACAAGTTAGGGTTACAAATACAACATGGTTGTTAAGTTTAAACAAAGTTAAGTTTTGGATTTGGGTTAGCTTTTGGGTTAGCTTTTTCATGAAGCTTCATGAAGCTTTCCTTTTTGTTTTCTAGATTGATATTTTGTGAAGATATTTGTTAACCCAAGCCAAACACTTAACTCTAGTTTATTCTCTACATGAGTTAAAAACTTTATTATTAACTCATGGTTGCAATTGTAACCATAGCAATAATTTATTATTCATCACAAAAGCTTTCTTCTTCTTCTTCTTCTTCCTTGAAAAAGCTTTCTACCTTTTTGTGATTTGATGATTCAAAGTGAGAAATTGAAAACAAAAGAGTGTAAAATTCCTTCTTCATCATCCTCATCTATTCTAGCCACTTAGATTAGGGTGTTCACTTCACTAATACTTGATTAGAGAAGTGAGAGCTTGAGTTTGAGATTCTTCAAGGTTGATCATCTTCGAAAAGGAAGACTTCAAGCAAGAATGGATCATTCGACTTGTGGAGCCTCTCTTGAGTCCGGGAGATCATGGATCGCGGCAAAGGGACTACTACTCGGAGCTTATGAAGCGAATGAACGGACTACAAAGGTTGCAATCCCTCTCTCTTAGATGTAAAGTTGTTTACATGCTTTGTTAACCCTAAAACTCTAGCAAAGATCCTTGTTTTAGGTTGTTCGGCACTTGAAAATTTTAAATTCGGCATGGTTGATGCCTTATAGACCCTTGTGATAGTGCCTAGTAACCTTACTGGTTTGAATAATAAAAAGAAGATCTAGGGTTTTTTAATTGCTTTTCTAATGTGGCGGTTTATATGATAAAACTTCTATTCTTTTTTTTAAGTTTAATTAACGATCTATTAATAACATAAAAGTATAGAATAAATTATTTGATTAAATCTTATCCCATCAATAATATTATATTATTTAGATTTAATTAAAAGCATAATTCTATTTTACTAGATTTAATCTAAGTTTAACCGTCTATGTGCATTTGTAGGTTTGGAAACTACAACTACCATATTTTAGCTTTTCTCCTAGATCAAATTAATAACTAGTTTGAATATTTATGATTTCTAATTATCTCTACCGTTCCTAATTAAGTTTCTAGATTGTCATGCTATCATCAACCTAATTAGTTTCTAAGTTTCTTATCTATCCCTAATTCTTACTTAAAGGCATCAACTTTTCATTGTAAAAATTAGATTTTTTAGATTCAGAACAAAGAGAGAATAACATAGATCAGAATAGATATTAATATTAAAAAAAGAATAAAAGAACATTTGAAATACGCACCACAATAGAACACAAATCAAACCCTGGATGCAAAGTTTAGCCATGCAGGGTTAAAAAGAAACTAAACATCTTTATTTTAAAAAAATAGAGAACTTACAAATAGTTGATCTCTCAAAAGAAAACCCTAAAATTTATTGCCAAGAGAGAGATGATTTAAACCCTAGACTATACAGGAGTTTATATAGTATTTTGTGAGACTTGGAACAAACTTTACAGAATAACTAAAAAATACGAATCGTTGCTAAAAATCTGGACTTGATAAGTTCTGAAAAACCAGCCGAATCTTCTATTAGGGGAATTTCGGCCAAAATTTTGACACGTGGGATATTTTGGCTTCTTCCGTAATATTTGTTTTAATCTCAAGATTTCCAGAGTTTGTTCCAAAACTGCTAATTGATTCTCGGTTATTGATTTGGCTCCAAATTGATTTCCATCATACGCACGTGATATTCTGTTATTTTGTGATTATCTCCTTGAAGTACATTCTACGCACGTGATCTTCACTTTAGTGCACTTTTCCGTCTTTTTACAATTAAGTCTTGTTATCTGTATTTATTCACAAGAACACCCAAAATAGCATAAAGTATGAAATATAAACGATAAACGTGTTAGAAAAATGTGCAATAAATTGCACCTATCAAATATTCCCACACTTATCATTTGTTCGTCCTCAAGCAAATCTAGGGTTTCAAAAACTAAAATAAAACGTAACTACTATCTAACTAAATCCTGCTCCTGCTCCTACTTCTACTCCTATGCACCTTTCGTGGGCGTGCGATTGCATTGAGCGTATGTAACAAGCCTTTAAACCTTTGGCCGGCCTTAGCAGGAAGAGTGCTGTCTTCTGACGGTTTCTACCGGACAATACCCACAAAATCTACAAAAACTAAAGAAAATAGAGGAAACAAAAATAAGAAAATGAAAACTATATATAAAGATAGGAATAGATAAGAAAAATACGAAAAACAAGAGTTTAAACCTTACTAGAATTTCAGTCGTCATGAACCATGCCTTAATAGACTTTGATCTATACCGAAAATTACTTCATCATCATTCTTCCAATCTTTCCTACTTATCTCTCCTCCAAATATGATCATATACCCCTACGTGTATGTAAAATCTTCCCTACACTCGGAAAATTCAATTCAAGCTCTCATACTCTTGCCCTTAGCTCCCTATTACTTTTTAATTGGTGGATCAAATTAATGGATTTGTTCCCATATTTTTCATATGACCGTTAATAATTCATGAGACACTAACCAACTGATTACCGAATGTGATCACTTATTGGGCGTAAATAACAGTATCCTAATCTTCTAACACCTAAGGCACAACAAATAATCCCAAATCATTTGGTTTAAGTCACTAGGTGATGAAGCACCCTTGCTGAATTTTTTTATACTACCTTGATAATTGCAAGACGGCGTTCATTTTTTTTGTAATATTAATTTTTTTCGTGACATTTGTCTTTTGTTAAAATTTATGAGATATTTTGGCTTCTTCCATAATATTTGTTTTAATCTCTAGATTTCTAGAGTTTGTTCCAAAACTGCTAATTGATTCTTGGCTTTTGATTTGGCTCCAAATTGATTTCCATCGTACGAACGTTTATGTTATTTTGTGATTATCTCCTTGAAGTACATTCTACGCACGTGATGTTCACTTTAGCGCACTTTCCGTCATTTTGCAATTATGCCCTGTTATCTGCATTTATTCACAAGAACACCCAAACTAGTATAAAATATGAAATATAAACGATAAATTTTTTAGAAAAATATGCAATAAATTGCACCTATCAAATATCCCCACACTTATCTTTTGCTGGTTCTCGAGAAAATTTAGGATACCAAATACTAAAATAAAACTAAACTACTATTTAACTAAATCCTACTTCTATGCACCTTTCACGGGCGTGCGATTGCATTAAGCGCATGCAATAAGCCTTTAAACCTATAGGCGGCCTTAGCAGGAGGAGTGTTGTCTCCTGAGGGTTTCCAGCGGACAATACCCACAAAAACTAAAGAAAATAGAGGAAACAAAAATAAGAAAATGAACACTATATATAAAGATAGGAATAGATAAGAAAAATACAAAAAACAAGAGTTTAAACCGTACTAGAATTTCTGTCATCATGAACCATGCCTTAATAGACTTTGATCTGAAAGTGTTTAATAGCACCGCGACGTAGTTTAAACAGGCATCACACATGAAATTTTAAAAAATTCGTGGTGCTAATGAACACTTAACAGCATCTTAACTAGAATATTAGGGTTTAACAATGATGATATGAAAAAATAAGAGAACAGAAGGAGGCTACAACCTTTGATGACCATGTCCTTCTCTTCTAATGCTCCGGGTGGTATTCCATACGACTCCACTAGGCTCCACTTGAAGAAGGTGCAAGCTTCCTCTGATGACCTTCGTGCCGAAGATGATCCACCCGAAGTCTGCCAATCCAAGCAAGCTCTTCACTTAACACTTTAGTGAAGGGAACACACCACACCAAAGTGCTAATCTAATGCGGGATGGTGAAGTAGGGGTTCTAAATCTCAACAGGCTTCTCACAAACTCAAGTTTTCACAACACATATGAGTGATTGAGCTTGGAAGAAGATGAAGATGGAAGATGAAGAGCTAGAGAGCATATGAGCTCAAGTGAAGAATAATGAACCACCCTTGGAAGAATGAAGTGAAGAATGGCTTATCAATTCTCACAATAATTGAAACATCTAATATCCATCAATAAACAAAGCAACCATGCCTCAATAGTGAGTCAAGACCAATAGAATAATGATAAAAGCCATGCTTCACCCTTGCTTCTCATTTTCCACCTCTTTTTCTATTTTCCAAAAATAGAAAATACATACCATGCTTCATTTTAATATATATATATATATATATATTATGAAGAATAATTAGTGAGCTAATAATATTAGTTAATATATAATTATATCAAATATAATATATATCAAATTATCAAATCAACACTTGATTTGATAATCCGGTTATATCACATAAAACCGACTAATATCATTTATCTGTATATCACATTATCAAATCAACACTTGATTCGATAATCCGGTTATATCACATATAACCTAACCGATAACAAATAACTGCCAGATTAGAATACGGTATCACATACACGTATCTAATCAGGCCCCCGCACATATCAACATATGTGCTCTACTTTGTTTTGCTTGAACCTGGAAACTTCTGTGCGGGACTCTAAAAACTCATCAATACGCCAGCAGTAGGTGATGATCACATCAGTCACCCACAAGCCGTCAGTGGTACTAGCTGGAGGTAACGGCTACCCAGGTATTGTGCGATTAGAAGATCAACAAGAAAGCTTGTCCAAACTCCCATGAAGCCTATAAGTAACACTTATCGTATAGTCCGGTCTCTTCATCTGATATGTCGCATATCGAGTCTATGGGTGGTAACGTCATACCCCAGTAACTTGATAAATCATGCCGATGTATGGCTCATAACGGTTCGAGAAACTCTGGTAACTCTTACCAGTAAATCTCATCAGCAGCCCTCGCCAGGGACTTCTAGTTATAGCCAATCGAGCACATCGCAACATCAACTCCCAATACCGGGAGAGAAGAAACCCATCCTATCGCTCATTTCCTCCATATGACTCGGGACTATTCCCAAAATCCACCTGTTTGCATGGCTCCTTTGTGCCGCGGTTGGGAGGAAATCAAAGCACAGTGGGAGCCACACATGACTCTGTGACGATCTCGGGTCTATAGACTAACCTGTACCAGTGTCACCTAAGAACTGCTATCCAACAATAGGTATAATACTAACTAGGAGTTCTCGGCGAGCCTTGTTCGATGTACCTATTTTTTAATGAGCACCTGTGTACAATCTTTGATGTCAAACACCAATGGATATGGATCAACCATCGCCCCCATACAGGGTCAAGAAACGTACACACTAGTCTACTTTGGAATATCGATACCATGTCTCGATATACCCTCGACTAGAAATAATTAAAGGATGTGCTTATGGACTACCCAGGTCCCAGTACTATGATCCACATCATTGTCCTGGTGGTCAAGCCTACACCCTGAGGGCTTTATCAACATGTATCTGAGAGGCAGTATAATAATACCAGTGAACATGTTAAGATAAAGGCAACCAGATTGCATACTATCATGTCGAGCAAGAAAGTCCTCTCTATATATGTCCAAGCATCCACTATAATATACATCAATGTACAATAATGGACTCTAGGGCATACATATCCCTAACAATCTACCACTTGCACTAGGACCAGTTGTTGTAGTATCTCATACCCAACATCCCAAATAGTCTCTCGAATTGCATCTGGGGGAGGGCCTTCGTCAGTGGATCCGCTACGTTGTCCTTCGTGTTAACTCTCCTGATCTCGATCTCCCGGCGATCAACTATCCCCGAATCAGGTGATACCGCCTAAAAATATTTCTGGATCTCTGATATGACCGGGGTTCCTTAGCCAAAACCACAGCTCTATTATTATCACAATACACATGTATTGGATGTTCAATGGATGGAACCACACCAAGTTCAGCTATGAACTTCTTCATCCAGACAGCCTCTTTGGCAGCATCATCGGCAGCGATGTATTCAGCCTCCATCGTCGAGTCTACTACGGTATCTTGCTTTGAACTCTTCCAACATACCGCCCCTCCATTGAAGGTAAAGACAAAACCCTAGACCGACTTACTGTCGTCCTTATCACTCTGGAAGCTCAAATCGGTAAAGGACTCCACCTAGAGTTCACCATTACCATACACCAAGAACATTTCTTTAGTCCTTCTCAAGTACTTAAGAACGTTTTTCACAGTTGTCCAGTGTTTCTCCTCAGGATCTGATTGATACCTACTCACTACACCTAGTGATTAAGCTACATCCGTTTAGGTACATAACATTGCATACATGATTGACCCGACTGCCGAAGCATAGGGTATCCCTTGCATGTGAGCTCTCTCCAAATCAGTCTTGGGAGACATCTCTTTGGAGAGAGTGATTCCTGAGCAAGCGGGTAAAATACCACGCTTAGAATCTTCCATACTAAACCTCTTTAGTATGGTGTCTATGTCCCTAGATTGGGACAATCCCAACATCCGTTTAATCTATCTCTATAGATCTTAATCCTTAGGATGTAGGAGGCATCACCTAGATCTTTCATAGAGAACTTGTATGATAAGAAGAGCTTGACCGAGTGTAGCATAGAAACATCGTTTTCTATTAAGAGTATGTCATCTACGTACAATACGAGGAAAACAACCTTACTCTCTAAAACCTTCTGTTGAAGTCGAAAATTGCACCCCGGTTGACCAAGTCAAAGTCAAAGTCAACCCCAAGCCAGGTGGGCCCAAGCCCAGGTCAGGCGGGCCAATGCCCAGGTCGAGTCCGAACATGAAGCGGCCGGCCCTCCCCCCATGCCAAAATGAAATCATGTAATAAATAATTTTTATGTAATTTTTTATGCATGAATGTAAACAAAATGGGCATAAAGCCAAATTTTTTGTAAACCCATGGCTTATGTGAAAAAGAAATGGCACATGAGCCATGGGATGGGCAAAACGCCATTTTGTAAAGCCCAAGGTGTTGTATGTAAATGTATAAGCCTATATAAGACAACATGATGATGAATAAGATATACACTTTTTCATTCCCCAAAAAACTAGGGCTTGTGCCTCTTTCTCCTTCCTCAAGGTTCTAAAAACCTTCTTCTTTCTTTTGAATTAAATCAAGAATTTTACTCTTCCTTTTTCAAAACTAAATAGTTTTTCACCACAAAACCCACAAAGGGGGGCTTGGATCTCCCATCAGATCTAAAAAAGAAGAGATTTTTAAAATCTCACATCTCTTGATCTTCAAGATCCTGCCAACAGAGAAGGAAGAAGGAGACCCATTTCTAGAAACCCCACTTTGGGGAAGAACTAGGGCTCAAGGGGAGAAGCCCCTTCATCAGCTTCAAAATATCCTAGGAGTTTAACTCCTCACACACACACACACACACACACAAAATAACAAGTGCTCCTTTCTGGGAGTACAACTCCCATTGCGGGGACCAAGTCCCTTTTAGCGCCCGAGCGCCCACGTGCTGACACGTGGGGCGCTAGCGCTCAAAGCGCTAGCGCCCGAGCGTCCACGTGCTGACGCTCAAAGCGCCAGCGCCCGAAGCGCCAGCGCCCGAGCGCCCACGTGCTGACACGTGGGGCGCTAGCGCCCTTACGCTCAAAGCGCTAGCGCCCGAGCGTCCACGTGCTGACGCTCAGAGCGCTAGCGCCCACGTGCTGACACGTGGGGCGCTAGCGCCCGAGCGCCCACGTGCTGACAAAGAAGGAAGAAGGAGACCCATTTCTAGAAACCCCACTTTGGGGAAGAACTAGGGCTCAAGGGGAGAAGCCCCTTCATCAGCTTCAAAATATCCTAGGAGTTTAACTCCTCACACACACACACACACACACACACACAAAATAACAAGTGCTCCTTTCTGGGAGTACAACTCCCATTGCAGGGACCAAGTCCCTTTTAGCGCCCGAGCGCCCACGTGCTGACACGTGGGGCGCTAGCGCTCAAAGAGCTAGCGACCGAGCGTCCACGTGTTGACGCTCAAAGCGCCAGCGCCCGAAGCGCCAGCGCCCGAAGCGCCAGCGCCCGAGCGTCCACGTGCTGACACGTGGGGCGCTAGCGCCCTTACGCTCAAAGCGCTAGCGCCCGAGCGTCCACGTGCTGATGCTCAGAGCGCTAGCGCCCGAACGCCCACGTGCTGACACGTGGGGCGCTAGCGCCCGAGCGCCCACGTGCTGACACGTGGGGTGCTAGCGCTAGCGCTCAGAGCGCTAGCGCTCTTGCGCTCAGAGCGCTAGCGCCCGAGCGCCCACATGCCTGGTACGTGGGGCGCTAGCACCCAAAGCGCTGGCGCTTTGACCCACGCATCCTTTGGATGCCCTTTCCATTTTTTTTTTATTTTTATATATATTTATGTACACACACACACATACTTTACAACACTGTCCCTCTTAAAAAAAATTTGGGCCGGGGCGCTGCCCCGCACCCCGCAAGGGGGCTGCTAGCCCCCTTGACCCCCAGCCCGCTATCCGGGTAGCGGGACCCCCGTAAAAACTCTGCGTGGCTCCCGATATATCCAAAACCCCTTCAAAACACACGTACACTGCACATTGAGTTCGCATGACCAGTTTAACCCGTCAATCGGAGGTTCCCTCGCTCCAAAGGTGAGGGGTAATTAACGGCAGCTTAGTCCGCGGCTGCCGGAGATTCGGATCCCCACAATCATTAAACCCCGTCCTACCCTAGGCAGGGGGAATCTGTAGTACGCCTGACAAGCGCGCGCGTATTCCCATCTCAATGGGGTGATGAAAAACACCATGCAGATTCTAGCACGCCCGGTGGGACCAATCTCTCCTCCCATATTTCGGGTTAAGCTTTCATGCGAACTCAATTTATGTTAGTTATATGTATGCCCTAGAGGCCATTGTTGTACATGTGATGTATATTATAATGGATGCTTGGATATATATAGAGAGGACTTTCATGCTCGATATGATAGTATGCTATCTGGTTTCACTTTATCTTAATATGTTAACAAATACTGTTTTGTGATCACATGTTGATAAAGCCCTTAGGATATGTACTCGACTACTAGGACTATGATGAGATCATACTAGTGGGGCCAGGGTAGTCAACGAGTACATCCTATAACTGTTCCTAGTCGAGGGTGTATCGAGACAGGGCATCGATACTCCAGAGTAGACTAGCGTACACGCATCTTGACCCATATGATGGGCGATGGATGATCCCATATCTATTGGTGTTGGACATCAAAGATGGTGTACGGGTGCTCAGTGGAGACTGGGTACACTGAACGGACTCACCGAGAACTCCTGGATGGTATTATATCTATCGTCAGATAGCAGTTCTCCGGTGACACTGGTACAGATTAGTCTGTAGACCCAAGATCGTCATAGAGTCTTGTGTGATTCCCACTGTGCTTTAATTTCCACCTTACCACGTCCAAGAGGGCGTGCAAAACGGTGGCTTTTGGGTACAGTCCCGAATCACAAGGAGGCAATGAGCGATAGGAGGGGTTTCGTCTCTCCCGGTATAGGGAGTTGATGTTGTGCTGTGTTCGATTGGCTATAACTGGAAGTCCCTGTCCAGGGCTGATATGGAGATTTACTGGTATGTGTTATCAGTAGTTTCTCGACCCGATATGAGCCTTACATCGACACGACTTATCGGTTACTGGGATCTGACGTTTTACCACCCCTAGACTAGATATGCAACATATCAGATGAAGAGACCGGACTGTACGGTAGTGTTTACTGATTGGATTTACAGGAGAATGTACAGGCTTGCTTGTTGATCTTCTGATCGCTCAATACACGGGTGGCTGTTACGTTTAGCTGACCGCTTGCAGCTTGTGGGTGTTTGATATGATCATCACCTGCTGCCGGCATATTGACGATTCTTTAGAGTCCTACACAGAGGTTTCCTGGCTCAGGCAAAACGGAGTAGGAGCACATATGTGATATGTGCGGGACCGAGAATAATACGATATGAGATACCGTATTCTATTCCCGCGATATATGATATCGGCTGGGTATATGTGATATAGCCGGGTCATCGGATCAAGTGTTGATTCGATGAATCGGTATATGTTATATTAGTCGGTTATATGCAATATAGCCGGATTGTCGGATCAAGAGTTGATTCAATAATTAAATGTATAATTATATATGTGATATATTACATTAACTTAACTAATATAAGCTCGCTTTATTGATTCATTTTCTCACCGGATAATACATTGATATATATGCGATATATGTTAATTGTATTATTTTCTTTTGTTGCAAAATATATATTATATATGTGATATATAATATTATAACAAGTTAGGGTTACAAATACAACATGTTTTGTGGAGATTAAACAAGTTAGGGTTTGATTTGGTTTAGCTTTTTCATGAAGATTTCATTTGTTTTTTGCTAAGATATTTTGTATAGATATTTATTAACCCAACCCAAACCCTTTACCTTAGGTTTATTCTCTACATGAGTTAAGCCCTTCATTATTAACCCATGGTTGGATTTCTAACCACAACAATAATTCATTATTCATCACAAAAGCTTTCTTCTTCTTCTTCTTCCTCCTTGAAAAAGCTTTCTAGCTTTTTGTGAAGTAATGATTTAAAGTGAGAAATTGAAAACAAAAGAGTGTAAAATTCCTACTTCATCATCCTCATCTATTCTAGTCACTTAGATTAGGGTGTTTACTTCACTAATACTTGATTAGAGAAGTGAGAGCTTGAGTTTGAGATTCTTCAAGGTAGATCATCTTCGAAAAGGAAGACTTCAAGTAAGAATGGATCATTCGACTTATGGAGCCTCTCTTGAGTCCGGGAGATCATGGATCGCGGCAAAGGAACTACTACTCGGAGCTTATGAAGCGTAGGAACAGACTACAAAGGTTGTAATCCCTCTCTCTTAGATGTAAAGTTGTTTACATGTATGTTAACTCTAATTCTCTAGTTAAGATCTTGGTTAGGGTTTGTTTAGCACCCCAAAAATTTTAAAGTAGCATGTTTGATGCTTGACAAAACCCTCACAAGGTGCTATGATAACCTTACAGTGGTATCAGAGACAAGCTAGAGCTTTAGGCGAAGTCTAGACGAAGTTAGAAGTCCGATCGAACCCCGAAACACTGAGAATTGACCCCTTGCTGGAAATTTTTTCAAAAGTTGAAAATTTTCATCTTAAAAATACTGAGAAAATCATGCAGGGAATTTTATGGACCCACCTGAAGAAAGAGTCCCTAACTCGCTACAGTGACCGCGTAACCGCGGCCAAAACCTGGTTTTGGCGGCGGTTCCGCGGCGCCACTGTGGAGGCTTGGGACAGGCACTTCAGTGACGGTCCATAGGTGCTGGGGCATGCTACTGGGAATTTTTATTTTCTGCTCAAGTGTTGAGCTCACTGGGGTATTTTGGGAATTCGTTGTGTCTGTCGAATTATCTAACTTCGCCTAGTTATCTGTGATGTTTATCTGTTGATGTGATATGTTATATTAGATCGTTGCGTATTGAATAGCCGGGGGTTTTATGTGAGATGAGTGTTTTCTTTTTCATTCATGTAAAATTTATTTGTGTGTAATATTCTTTTATTGGGGCACTTCCGGGTTGAGGATCCTGTCACCGTTGTATATTATTTACTTTTCCGCATTAGGATAGACCCAAGTCGGGAAGCACAAGTAACCGGGTTCTAGGGTCCAGTGGGAGTCCATCTCGAGGAGTCGAGACCGGGTCTCCTAACCCTAGAATTGGCAGGGTTACTTGCCGCTCTCGTAGGGGTCTAGGGATGTAGGTTTGGCTATTCATCGCGACTGTGGAATCCGTGTTTTATGCAGGCTCAAAATAAAACACGGATGTCCTAGTATATCCAATATTTCATATGTTGACTTCTGCTGCAATGTTCTGTGATGAGATCATATTACTGCCTGAAACGAATGCTTATACTATATGTTGATATATAAATAATGCTTCTTTCATTTTTTCTGTGATACTTAGGAAGCTTAAATGATGGGTTTTATTAATGAGATTAATAAAAGAAAAGAAACCTAAAACATGTTGTAGAATCAAATTTTTCAAAATAGGTAGCTACAGTTCTTGCTTTGCACAGCGGTATTCCTTGTAAAATATCCTGCACCTTATTCGATAAGGAAAGAGCCGAGATCCCTTCACCGGGAGGGACCTCTTTAGCAAAACTGGCAGATGCTACAAACTCACGGTTTAGTTTTTGATTGCTTCTATAGTTCTTGCTTTGCACAGCGGTATTTATGAAATATCCTGCACCTTATTCGATGAGGAAAGAGCCGAGATCCAGTGACCTCTTTAGCGAAACTAGAAAAGCCTCAAAAACACTCCTTTTTCAAAATCACTTGTTTCTACAACGATATCAAGTTCATTACGCTCATGGTTTTCAGAAAAACCTGCGTAGCCCTCCGTCATTTCAGATAAAGACTATTTAGTATTCGTGCTGCGTTTGTTGGCCTTTGTCAAGGCGTAGTGTGCAGTAGCTGACTAGTACTTATCTGTTTGTGCATGTGATGCGATTGGATTAGAGTAGTCGTACGACCTTGTTGGCCTTTGTCAAGGGTCGTGCGGGTGGGTTTATTTCAATCAAGAAATGACGGGTTGAACTTGACTAGCTTCTTATGGTTTGCTAGCTTTTGTCAAGGTCATAGGGGGTTAGGGGTAAAAGATATTATCGGGAATTTCAAGTGTTGAAATTTGCAATGAGATTGCATACCTTCTATGAGATAGTTGGATCCCTATACCCACTGCGAGTAAGAGTTACTCCTGGAAGAGTTTTACACATGACAATTAGCCGATCAAGTAGGTGTCTAGAAAGGTGTTAACGGGGTTATGCCTTAGGGAAAATGAGGTTTATTTTAATTAGGTCCGTGCGAAAGCATGGGGAACCTCCCTCAAAGTACCAACACTGATCTGGCTGAAAGATTGACGAACTTGTAAGGTGTAATTAATCCCGGCCAATCTTACCTTTTAGGGTTTGAAGGAAGATTTGATTAAAACAGTGGGAGCCATCCTGATTAGATAAGATAATAACCAATATAATCTTGTAAGAGCGCACGCTAAAGTATTTTTCTTCTCTCTCTCTTCAGGTAGCGACCATATCAGGCCTTAATCAAGATAATAATATGGATGTATTGACCGAACCCGCTTGTTATACTGAGCGGTGGGAACGTTGATCCCGTTCTTTCTTATAAATGTTATAAGACTGAGCAAGGAATAGGAGAATATCCGGATTCTCATGCAGCCCAAACGAAGAATAAGCATGTTGATGCATCTTCTTCAGGTGTGTTAGTTATCGAGAACTGTTTCTCAGTTCACTCTACGTCCTGGGAATTAGATACCGGATCAGGATCCCATATATGTAATATGTTACATGGGCTACGAAAAGGTAGGGAACTGGGAGAGGGTGATCATTCCGTAAGGGTTGGGAATGGTGCAAATGTTGCAGCCAAAGCTGTTGGCGAATATCATCTTGTGTTGCCAAATGGTAATACATTGATTCTGAACGAATGCTATTACATTCCGAGCATGATATGCAATATTATATCAGTTTCTTTATTGAGCAAAGAAGGATGTAATCTTGTAGTGCAGGATAATGTTATGAACATATTCCTGTTTCCCCCAATCAGAGCAAAGCTCTGTTTTAAAAATGAAGCGACTCTTCTGCTTCCCCCAATCAGAGCAAAGCTCTGTTTTAAAATTCCAAGATTTGGAATGAAGCGACGCTTCCTTACCTCCAATCAGAGCAAAGCACTATTTTAAAATTCAAAATTTAAAAGTTGAAGCAACGCTTCAGATCCAGCGCTCTGCGCTGCGCGCCACGTGTCAAACGCGGGTGCGCTAGCGCAGTTGCGCTGCGCTCTGCGTTGCGCGCCACGTGTCGAACGTAGGTGCGCTAGCGCAAGGTGCGCCAGCGCTGGAATTAAAAATTCCCCCACCGTCAGATCAAAAGATCTACTAATAATAAATTATTAATTAATCAGAACTAAAATTCTGTTATGGAAAGATCTTTCCAATCTTATTAAAACAAGAAGATTATCTTCTGTAAAACAGAAGCCTTAGGATCAAAGATCCAACGGTGGGAAATATTCCCAAATCAATCAGAGAAAGATCTCTTGAAACTGATTTAACAAATCATTTGGCCCTATATAAAGGCCCCTAGACTTCAAGTCTAAAATAGACAGGAGAAGGATAGAGAATACAGAGAAGAAAAGAGAGAGAAAACCCTCTGCAAAAGAAGAGAAAACTCTTAGAAAAAAGAAGATTTTTCTTCATCTTCAAGGTAAAAAGTACTATGTTCTTGAATAATAGAGATAAAACCATCTCGTAAAATGAAGAACCATCTTCTAAAAAGATCATAGATCTAAAAAAAAGACCAAGGTCTTTAATAAAAGGGAAAAGATCAAAAGATCTAATCATAAAATAATAAAAGAAGTATTTTTACTTCATTTACAGATCTTTGATCTATAAAGGCAGAGCCCTTTTTATAAAACAAGAACTTTTTGTTCTTGAATCTTGAGGCAAAGCCTCCTTTTAAAAGAAGAACATAAATCTGTTCTTTGATCTTAAAATTGATCAGATGCGCTTTGCGCTATCTGAAGTGCCTTGCACTCACGAATTGCGCTCATTGGACCGGCGCTCAGTGCCAAAACCTGCCACGTGTCAACCAAAGACACAATCTGCGCTTTGCGCTTCTGAAATAGCGCACTGCGCTCATGGAATGGCGCTCAGCGCCAAGTGCGCCACGTGTCGTTCGCTGGCGCGTCAATATACCAGCGCAACGCGCTCATAAATTAAAAGCGCAATGCGCTAACAAACTAGCACTTAGAGCTAAGCGAAACACGTGTCCCCTTCGTGTGCGCTTCCCGACAGAAGCGCAATGCGTTCTTTGACTGGCGCAATGTGCCTGGCGCGCCACGTGGCGCATTGTCAGAACAAACTTTGTTTCTGATACAAGACAAACTTTGTCAGAGCCCAATGCCTAGCATTATTAAAAGGGTTGAGCCCAAATAAAGGCTTAATTGCCAGAACAAAAAAAAATGTTAAAACATTTTAATTGGACTTAGCCTAATTCTGGCCATAAGTCCTCAACTTATTTTGAATTAAGCACATCTGCTCTTTCAACCACCTCACCTTGGTTCAAGGGTACATCTCTACACTCCTTTGATATCTGTCGTTGTAATTCCTCAACGTCTTCAAAGAGGTGACGGGTCCCGACAACCACACATTTCATGGATTGTGGGGTCCTTAAACTCATGGACTATGATGTCCTTAACCTTGACCGTGATATCTTTAAACTAACATTGGACTGTGGGTCCTTAAACCCACGGACTATAATGTCCTTAATCTCGACCGCGATGTCTTTAAACTAACATTGGACCGAGATGTCCTTAAACTAACGATGGACCATAATGTCCTTAAACTAATTATCGACCGCAATGTCACTAAACAAAACAATAGAGCCCAACTGCTCTCTTGTTGGATCCAAACGATCTCGTTAAGTCGATCTTAGCCTAAAAATTAGTCTAACGTATCCTTAACATATGTTTAAGTTGATCTTAGTCCCAAATGAGGCTAACGTATCCTTAAACCCAACCCCCAAACCCAAATCTAAGAAGATACGGATTTGGACTAATCCACGCCCTACGGGCGACAACATAAATTAGTCACCGTATACAATCCACGAGCAACCACAAACAAAACAAACACTCACGACACGAAGTGACCATCTGGAGAAGGAGAAAGTTGTTACCGCGATGCGGTAGTGTAATTAACTGCAGGGGCTTGCGCCTGCAGGAAGAGCGTCCCCACAATAAAAAAACCCTCAAACGAGGGGGAATCTGACGAAGTCTGCTACATCGGCCGCATCCGTTTAAACCTTCGATACATGGTGCCATAAATCAACTTGGCATCTTCGGAGAGGTGGACGGATAGCACCAATTAGCATCTGTCCCGAATTTCAGGTAAGACGGACCTGCGCGGTCGCGTCTCTGTGTTCGAAGGGGAACAGATTCTGGCATGCCCGGTGGGACCTTTTCCTCTTTCCACTCCACACTTCGTATGTCGTGTTCGTGAACGAATCGCGGTTTGATATGGTTGCCCTTGGGTTTGAGGTACTACGATTTGATTTATTGCTTGGTGCAGAAAGCGAAACATCAATGGCATCCACTTGCGTGAAGTGTTCCAACTGCGGCTGCAACTCGCGCTCCGCCTCATCTGGAAGCATAGCCTATGGGCCCCAAGCGGCTTTCCTGTTCACGATGCCAGTGGAACAGGTCACCCAGGCCACCACGGGATTGTTTTTCGGGACCATGCTCCCGCAAACGAGCTTCAGCGCTCCTATGCCAGCACCGGAAGCTCCCAAGAAGTTGGTCTTCGATCGGCTTGCTACTACCACGGCCCCTCTCAACGGGTCGTCCAGCTCCAACTCCTCGGTCTTCGCCAGATTGAGCCTGAACTCCGATGGGTCTGCCAAGAAGCCCATGATACCTGAAGTAGACATCCCAAAGAAGATAGCCATCCCTGCTCCTGAAGTCGTCAAGGCGGCTTCTCCTGCCAAAGGGTCGGTCTTTACAAGACTGACTGCTCCAGCTCTCGCCCCGGCTCCCGTTCCTACTCAAAGGTCTGTCTTTGACAGATTGAATACCACTACTCAAAAGATGTCAGTCTTCAAGAGGCTGGCACCGGCGGCGCCTCACCCGAATAGGGGGAAAGAAAAAGCCATTCCCATCGCCGAACCAACCCCGACAGCTCGACACGCTCGACGTCGCCACTGGCACCGAGTAAGGAAGGCCAGGGGCAACTCCCCCTCTGGGCTAACTTCACCAGCTCCAACGGTGGAAATTAATGCTGTTGTTCCAACCGGGAACAGCTTTGAGCTGCTGAATAAGGTACGCAAGAACTCGCCTACCGCCGTACTAAAAAGACCTCCATCACCGGTGGAGAAGCCTCCGGTTTTCACAGGCACCGATACAGCTGAGGATCCGCAGTCGTTTATCGACCGGATAGCCAGGATATGTCGTTCGCTGAGATGCTCCGACGCGAGATGGGTCGAGTTCGCGAGTTTTCGTCTGGAGGGTCTGGCCCAGAAGTGGTGCGAGTCGTTAGAGAAGGGCAGAGCCGCAGGTCTTACTCCTATGACCTGGGCTGTCGTGACGGTGTTTCTTGCCCGTTTTCTTCCGCAGAGCGTCAGGGATGCTCGAGCGCGCAGTTTCGAGTCGTTACGCCAGACTCCGGGGATGTCGGTGGCTGAGTACGATGTGCAGTTTACCGAGCTGTCTGTGTATGCTCTGTACTTGGTAGCTACTGAGGAGATGCGAGTAAAGAGGTTCGTTCGAGGCCTGCTTACCCAGTTGTTCCTCGCTATCAGCATTCAGCATTGAGACACGTATGCAGCAGTGGTAGACGCAGCCCTATTGGTTGAGGAGCGTCTTTCCAAGACTTCGATTGTTTCGGAACCGAAGAGGGTTCGTACTGGTGTGCCAGCACAGAGACAGACGTTTAGACGTCGTGATAGATTCCGTTCAGGTACTGGGGGTAGTGGAGGCTCAAGACAAGGCCAGTTATTTCGCTCTTATCCC
Source organism: Agapanthus africanus (assembly GCA_030015575.1). NCBI lineage: Eukaryota > Viridiplantae > Streptophyta > Magnoliopsida > Asparagales > Amaryllidaceae > Agapanthus > Agapanthus africanus. Next base: position 204,868,335 of record JASDDO010000024.1, read on the forward strand.
CAGGTAGGTCAGCAGTTTTCATCTGGATTTTTCCGGTGCGGGAGTTTGTATCATCGGTTTCGAGATTGTACTGAGACACTTGAGGGCAAGGAAGCTGTACAGCAGGTCACCTTACCACCTGCTCCACCTCAGAGAGCGTTGCTTCTTATGCATGTTGCTGTTCCGCGTCAGACCCATGCTCAGAGAGGTCATGGTCGCGGCGGTTTTGTTCTGAGAGGACAGCCAGTTGCCGGTAGAGGGCAGGCTCGGATGTTTGCCTTAACTTATCAGGACGCGTAGGTGTCCAATGCAGTGGTTTCAAGTACTCTTTCTGTATGTTCTTTTGATGCACACATTTTATTTGATCCGGGGTCTACGCATTCGTATGTTTCTACGCACTTCGTGCCGAGGTTAGGCCGAGAGTCGTGTATGCTAGATCAACCGCTTGTCGTGACTACTCCTGTTGGCGAGTCGTTTGTTGCGCGAAACGTGTTTCGGTCGTGTGTCGTTCGTATAGGAGATAGAGATTTGTTCGTCGACCTGATCCTTCTTGAGATGTTGGAATTCGACGTTCTCCTGGGCATAGACTGGTTAGCTACTTGCTACGCGTCCGTGGACTGCCGTGAGAAGACAGTTAGATTTTGTTTTCCCGTGTTGTGCAGGGGGACCGTGGTGCCGTCCCTCACATTTTAATTTCAGCCCTTTGCGCTAGTCGGCTTTTGAGTAGGGGATGTTGGGGATTCTTAGCTTTCATTCATAATATTGGAGCCACAGTAGAGTCGTTGGACCGGGTTCCTATCGTGTGAGAGTTTCCCGATGAGTTGCCTGGTTTGCCGCCAGAGCGCGATATTGAGTTTTGCATTGATTTGATTCCCGGAACGGGACCTATTTCTATACCGCCTTACCGGATGGCCCTGGCGGATCTTAGAGAGCTTAAAGATCAATTGCAAGAGTTGCTTTATAAGGGACTTATGCGTCCGAGTGTTTCGCCTTGGGGAGCTCCTGTACTATTCGTCAACAAGAAGGATGGCAGTTTGAGGTTATGTATGGATTATCGTCAATTGAACCGAGTTACGGTGCGGAATAGGTATCCTTTACCTCGCATTGACGATTTGTTTGATCAGCTCTAGGGTGCGAAACATTTTTCTAAGATTGATTTGCGATCGGGTTATCATCAGTCGCAGGTTCAGAATGATGACATTCCGAAGACTGCTTTTCGTACACGCTACGGGCATTATGAGTTTTTGGTGATGTCGTTCGGACTCACCAATGCGCCAGCAGCGTTCATGGATCTGATAAACCGGATTTTTAGGCCGTTCCTCGAACAGTTTATTATTGTGTTTATTGATGACATTCTGGTCTACTCTAGGAGTCGAGAGGAGCATGAGCAGCACTTGAGGATTGCCTTGCAGACATTGAGAGAGCACCAGCTGTATGCTAAATTCTCAAAGTGCACGTTTTGGCTTGATTGAGTTGAGTTCCTGGGTCATGTGGTGATGGGAGACGGTATTCTTGTGGACCCGAGAAAGATCGAGGCTGTACAGCTTTGGCCCAGACCTGTATCTGTGACTGAGGTCCGCAACCTTTTGGGATTAGCTGGTTATTATCGCCGTTTCGTGTAGGATTTTTCGAGTATCGCTGCACCGCTGACCAGACTGACCCGGAAGGGGGTTTCTTTTCTTTGGACTGATGCGTGCGATCAGAGTTTTCAGCAGTTGAAGACTCGGTTGACGACTGCACCAGTTCTATCTTTGTCTTCTGGATCGGGCGGCTATGTTGTTTACTGTGATGCTTCTCGAGTGGGGCTCGGTTGTGTATTGATGCAACATGATAGAGTTATCGCTTACGCTTCTCGGCAGCTGAAGAAGCACGAGTAGAATTACCCCACTCACGATCTTGGGATGGCCGTGGTAGTCTTTGCGCTGAAGATTTAAAGACACTACTTGTACGGAGAGTCATGTCAGATTTTCACGGATCATAAGAGCTTGAAGTACATCTTCCAGCAGTGGGATCTAAATCTAAGACAGCGCTGTTGGATGGAGCTAGTGAAGGATTATGATTGTGAGATCGTTTATCACCCGGGCAAGGCGAATGTGGTAGCTGATGCTTTCAGTTATAGGCCCGGGGGTAGCTTGTCCCAGTTGAGCGCGGTTCAGCGGCATTCTTCTGCAGATTGGCAGATCTTGTGCGATGGTAGAGTACAGTTTGAGTTCACTTCCACTGGGGGACAGCTTGCTCATGTCCGCGCCCATCCACTACTACTTGATCGTATCCGTGAGGCCCAGCCCAGTGATGCCCGTTTGTCTGAGATTCTTGAGCTTGTTCGGCAGGGTACAGATTCGGAGTTCTTGATTGATGACCAGGGTGTACTACGTTACGGGATTCTCTTGTGTGTACCAGATATTGATGGGTTGAGACACGAGATCCTAGAGCAGGCAAATCAGTCAGCCTTTAGCGTTCATCCAGGTTCCACCAAGATGTACCGTGACTTAAGAGACATTTACTGGTGGGAAGGGATGAAGCGTGATGTTTCGGACTTTGTTTCGAGGTGCCTGACTTGTCAGCAAGCCGAGCATTAAAGACCGGCTGGAGAGTTGCAGCCTTTACCCGTTCCTGAGTGGAAATGGGAGCAGATTTCCATGGAATTTGTTGTGGGTCTACCCAGGACCAGTCGGGGGTATGACTCCATTTGGGTGATTGTTGACCGGTTGACGAAAGTGGCTCACTTCCTTCCAGTGAAGACCACTTTCGGTTATGCTAAGTATGCTCAGTTGTACATAGATGAGATTGTGCGCTTGCACGGAGTTCCCACATGCATAGTATCCGACAGGGGCACCCAGTTTACTAGCCGTTTTTGGCAGAAGCTTCAGGAATCTTTGGGTACCCGCTTGATTTTTAGCACCGCTTTTCATCCGCAGACCGATGGTCAGTCGAAGCGAACTATAGAGACTCTGGAGGATATGCTTCGTGCGTGCGTGCTTGATTTTGGGGGCAGTTAGGATCGTCACTTGCCGTTGATTGAATTCTCCTACAATAACAGTTATCAGGAGACGATTCAGATGGCGCCTTTTAAGGCTTTGTATGGTAGAAAGTGTTGATCGCCAGTCTGTTGGACCGAACTCAGCGAAAGTAGGGTGTTGGGACCCCAGCTAGTTCAGAAGACTACGCAGAAGATCTAGCTGATTCAGGACAGGATGAGAGCAGCCCAGTACAGACAGAAGTCTTATGCCAATCGTCTTCGTATCAGACTTGAGTTCGCAGCGGGGGATCATGTATTCCTGCGGATTTCTCCGATGAAGGGCGTTATAAGATTTGGGAAGAAGGGGAAGCTCAGTCCCAGATTTGTGGGTCCTTTTGAGATCCTTGAGCGAGTTGGTGCCGTTGCCTATCGTTTGGCACTTCCGCCCAGTTTTCCGAATGTTCACCCCGTATTCCATGTGTCGATACTTCGCAGATACCTTCATGATCTTTCTCACATGATTCAGCACCAGACCGTTCAGGTTGAGCACGATCTTTCATTCACCGAGCAGCCGGTAGTTATATTGGATCGGCAGGTGATGAAACTTCGATCAAAGGTCTTTCCATCTATGAAGGTTCTTTGGCGTGGCCCTACTAGTGAAGAGATCACTTAGGAGGCCGAGAGCGAGATGCGGAAGAAATTCCATCATCTTTTCGAAAGCACGCGTAGTTAAAATTTTAAATTCGGGGACCGAATTTCTTTAAGGGGGGAAGATTGTAACGTTTTAGGAATCGTTATGCGAATTTTTCGTTAAAAGGTAAAATAGGCGGTGTTGTTCCGTAAAAACCCGGAAGTGATCATTTTTCAGTATGGACTTAACTGCACCTAGTTTAACTAGGAAATAGCTAGTTTGCGGTTTTTAGTTGTCACTTGAAAATTTTAGTTCACTTAGATATTTTTCCCTAATTAAAATATCATTATAAGTTTTTAATTATACACTTAATTAGTGGTAATTACAATTTTGATTGGGTTAATTATGCTAAAAGTGAATCTATGCTAATTTAATCACAAGATTAAGCTTTAAACCTTCTCTCCAAAATATCTAGATATTTGTTGAATTAAAAGAAAAATTTTAAGGAAATGTTTAAGAGGTGGCTTGGATGGAAGGTGCTTTAATGAGCATTAATTGGTATTTTAGACTAGAAATTTCCACACATTTTCCTAACCTCCTCACTTCTCTCATGTTGGCCGAGCCTCCCCCCCTGCTGCCCTCTCTTTTCCTTTGCCCAATTCTCACTTCTTCAAGCTCAAATAAATCATCAAAAATTCTCAAATAATCTCACAAACTCAAATATAAATCCCTACCCATTATTCTTCAACCCTAAACAAACTTGGATCTTCATGAAAGTCGTCATTTTGGAGGCTAATTTAGAGTTTAGTTGCTAATTTATGAATCTATTGGAGGTATAAAATCCTAACCCTAAACTTTAAATGTTGTTGAAGTCATTAAGATAGCTTATTAGATATTTAATATAGCTTTAAATTGCATGTTTAGAAATTCATGAAAGAGTTGTGAAGATCAAGTTAGGGATTGATTTTTTTTAAATGGTTAATAGAGAAGTGTAGACTTTGACAATTTAACCTAGTTGTGAGAATGTTATTTGTTATTTTCCTAATTGTCTAATTAAGATTAATAGAAAACTAACTTTTACTAAATCTTATATGGATGAGATTAAATTGTAGTAAAGGTTTGGGTGACTTAGTTAAGCTACTTTGCGATGATTGTGATCGCTAGAATTGTTAAAACTTCTAGACTTGAGCTAAAATGATGAAAAGTTGCTTACTAGGTTTTCGGTTAAATTAGGTGTGGGTTTCAATTGACGTTGCGATGTTATATATATTATCTTCCACGCTATATATTGTGTTGTGAATGCGCGATCGGTACGATCGGGGTCTAGGCTTGGTGGTTGCATAGTTTAGCGATCCTAGCTAGGGTTGTGCCGATGTCGTACGTGTTTTGTGCACTTGGTGCACAGTGTGTTTATCTCGTGGACGTTATCCTTGCGTTTCGTTATCGTTGTGTCGGCGCAGGATATTTAGCCTTATGTGTTGTGTTTGTGTAATTTTAGGATCGCAAGCGGGGACTTCGGACGCTGCGAAGAAAGGGAAGCAGGTGGTCGGATTTTCTTAGCTCGAGATCATCGGTGAGTAGATTTAACATCTACGGGGAAATCGCCCGTATGGCGTTATGCGTCAGGGCTGGATATGATATTATAGCTGCATGTTTATACACATATGAGTTGATTGCGCATGAGCATCATTGCATATTATTACCTGTTGTGCCTTGACTTGGTACCTATTGGACACTGCACCATTACTGACGATTCATGTTGCACGAGCACTAAATTGTATGATGCACTCACATCATCAGTAATTGCCATGGCACACACTACATATATATACATATGTGATATTGTATCGGTTATTGTCATTGAGGCAGTGATTCTTATTCCGTTGTGTATATGAAATGTAGTATACAGGTTATACCTACATGCTTACACATATACCTTGCTATAGTTACATATACCCCTAAGTGGTATTATATTGTCATTTGACATTGAGACGTTGATTATTGTGCTATTGCGCTTATGAAATGCATCATACATACTTGTATACATGTAGATACACATATCTTGCTATAGTTACTTGTACACCTCATATGATACTGCACTTGATTTCGGAGGAATTGGGAACCGCATGATATATTTTAAAACTGGATTCGTTTAAAAGAGCAGTTTTCCCTTAATATGCTCATATTGCTGTTTTATGTTGCATATATCAGTTTTCATGGATTTACGCATTGAGATATGGATTTCATGTGATTTATGGATTTGAGAACCGTGGGGGTATTTCAAGAAATTTATGTATTGTTTGAAAACCCGGTTTCTCTTGATATGATATTTCAGTGCGTCCACCATGAGTTTTCTCGGTTCTGAGACTTATGTTAGAAACCCGATGCGAGGAGTGGATGAGGCCGTGTTGCGGGTTCATGGTGAACCCGGTATAGTACCCGGGGGCAAGAAAGGTATGTCGATGGATTTAGCCGATGAGCCTGGCAGGGGAGGTGCACTGCCTACCGATGATAGTTTTAGACTCGGCGGTTATCCGGAGGATATCGACCGGAGTCGTGAGATAGATATGGGCCGATTCGTACTGCCGGAGCCCGCGTGCAGATCCGGGCAGACGGAGCCCATGGTACGCGGATTTACGTGTCGATGCTGGACGCGAGTATTTCATGATGTTTCGAATGTCGATATTGTACACTCAGGTTCCATGAGATTTACAGATATGAGTGCCGGTTTTGGTGACGGCGCCTGAGGATTTTGGGATTTGGGATGTCATTGATGGACACCAGGGTTTTTCCATGCTGATGATTTGTGCATGAGGTTTATTATTTATCCCACACTTAGGATTTATTTGATATGCGTTTTATTCATGTATTTGTAGTACCTGATGGTGTACCTTGATCATGATTGTTGCATATCCTTATTTCCATACTTATGCTATCAGATTGCATGATTATCGCTGTTCGTGCATACTTGTGATTACAGTATGATGTTATTTACTATTCATGAGTTGGCAACTTACCCCCGTTGTGCCACAGTGTTTTGCAGGACTTACCCTCAGAGTAGTCGCGGCAGAGTTTCTTATTATCTCTACTTTTGCGGATACCGCTAAGGTTGGCTGTGGGGCTTTTTACTATAGGTGGGTTTGCGGTTATCCGATGATGTTCATTATGTTTCTTTTGTATCTAGTACTCTCCATCTACCACTTCATGTATTTGATTTAGAGACGAGTTGTGAGGATCGATATTATATTATTTTGTGACTTTGGGTGCCGTGCTCGTGGGAGCCGGCCTTGTTATAAAGTTTTGCCTCCTTATACTGTTTTCATTTATATTTCTTCGCTACGGCGTCGTATATATGCTTGTGGTGGTTGTTTCCGCCGTTGGGCATGAATTTGCTCCCGTTTGGGATGCTTTATTTATATTTTATGTTGTACCCGTTTTCGGGGCTGGTTTTTACAAAGGAGGTGCTACCGAAATTTTTAAGAAAATAAAACTTAGGTTTAAAGATTTTTACTTGAGATTTCCGAAGGTTTTTAACTATGTTTTCTCCACTTACCCTTTTTGGGTGGTTTAGATTTCTGGGTTTTGGCTCAGTTAAATTGCGTACGCCTGTTGACGTTGCGTGGTTTAAGCGCCGATCGCGTGCCTAAAATTTAGGTCGTGACAGTCTTAATATTGATTGTCTTGATATTTCTTGTAGACGCAGGGAATCCTCATTCCGAGAGGGGGACTCGAGGCCCGAATCAGTCCCACAGGCTGAGGCCCGACAGAGCTAGGGGGAGGCAGCATTCCCCCTCTTCTTTACCCCTGATTATCGCTATACCGGCGATTATGCCGAGAGGTTCGGCCGGTATATGGAGAATGAGGGCCGCCTCGTGAAGAAGTATCCACTTCACGTTGAGTGGGGCGACCAGCACCGGCGCTCATTCGCACTCTTCTGGGATCAGGCTCGGGTATTAATATATTTTTTCATTTGATTTATCCAATATATTTATTATTAACACTTGCAATTTAATAACATTGTTTTTTTTGTATTTGCAGTTGGATTACGATTTTCAGCCTGTACCCGGCCCTGATTACCTTGAGAGGGTGCTCGATCTTCACGCTCTGTACCATGGCCTGATGAAGAACATGCAATCAAAGGTCCGATACAATAGGAACGAGCTGAAGATCGACTGCTATTCCCTGTGGATGGTGACCCCCGAGGCAGAGAGAGTGGATCTCCTACATACTCCGACCTTTGCGAGAGTCGACGTAGATACATGGCCTCTCTTGTGCCAATATTTCGACTCTCATCGCAAACAGGTTTGTATTTTAAATGTAATTCATTGTTTAGTATATAATTTATTTTTTTGTATTGCTTAATTAGAAAACTAACTCTGAATGTGTTGTGCAGAAACAGGCGGATCAAAATAAAGAGAATAGGAAGTCGGCGAAGAGGGGTCTCCCCACTTATACAGGTGGCTCGAGAAATATTACTCGTGCCATGGAGGCATAGGTAAATTACAATAGATCTACTGTGATATAATGTAATATTAAGAGGTATTTTATAATATATGTAATTTTTTTGATAATTGTAGAGAGCTCAGACACTGGCGCAGGGTGGTACACCGAGCGTGCTGACCACGTGTCTTGCCGTCCACAGCACCTCGACAGATCCCGCCACGGGCGACCTTCGATACCCTGACACCGCTATCCAGGAGTATTGCGTAAGTGTTAATATTTATTCAACCCTATTTGAAAATTTTGTTTTGAAAAGTTCAAATTTAAATGATATACTTATATTTTACTGGTTAATGTGGGTGTAGGAACGGGAAGTTGAGCAGGCGGAGGCATCGGGGATCGATTTTACTGGACAGAACGATCCGATGCTTCTAACCCCAGTCCTAGACGCCGCACACGGAGGGCACCATGGAGGTTGGGAGAGAGGCCGGGGACTGGGTCCTAGCAGGGCCCATATGAGATTGGACTCCACTCCGGCGGTTACTTTTTCCATCTCCCGTGAGCGACGTCTAGAGCAAGATGTTGCCACCTTGAAGGCCACCGTCCAGGAATTGAAGGAGATGATGGTATGTATACTACTTAATAGTAAAATATTATATCATATTATAGATAGCAACATATCTAATATTAGTACGTAGCCTGAGCTTATTTGGTTGTAAACTTAGCTTTGATTAATCATACATACATAGAACCGTCTAATTAAAATAAACCACAGTTTTCCAAACTAGATATCCAAACGAGGCCTAAGTCCCTAAGTATTCATAGATTGGGGTTTTCCAATAACCTGATAATGATACGAATTCGACTAATACACAGTTCTTACCCATTTATTACACACAGAACTGAACAGACGCGACAGGGTACTTCGGCTGAAGCTCCACATGCATCTCCTTCGGCTGCGGCTCCGCAAGCCACTACCTCGGCTGCGGTTGTGCAGACCACTCCTACAGCTCCACAGCCCGCTTAGACTCCCGCACAGTCCGCTCATTCATTGGTCGGGTTGTTGACGACTCAGGGTTTATCTGAGGAGCAGATTCGCCAGATTACGGCGATTATCAGAGGATGAGCAGGACCGAGCTAGTGTAGCTTTTTTTTTATTTATATTTTAAGCATGTATATTCTTATATGATACATATTGTATATATTTTGGACGATATTGGTGGTGTTTGCGTCTTCACGATGATTTAGATTGATATCGTATTTTGTTTGTTGATTTCTTTTATATATTATGCGTAAGATGTTAATTATGAATACTGCGGTATTTGGTTATATGATGTATATATTATTGTGCACAGAGCAAGAAAAAAACAGACAACCCTTTTTTTAAAAAAAACTGATAATTTGTCTCTACGGATTAATCCGTAGGGCCAACTGTTGCACCTACAGATTAATCCGTAGGGACAAACTTCGCCCCTACATATTTATCCGTAGGGACAAAATATCAGGAAACGTGATATTTTGCCCCTATGAACTCAGTAACAGGTGTTAGACTTGTCCCTACGGTTTAATTCGTAGGGGCATAAATATGGACCTACGGAGGGATACATCTGGCCCTACGTATGACTTCGTAGGGGCATGTATTTGCCCCTACTGAGTTATCCGGAGGGGCAACTATTTTATTTTATAAACCGATAAATTAAATAAATATTTTGTCCCTACGGATTACACCGTAGGGACATATGGACCTATCATTAATCCATAGGTACAATTACTCCTCCGTAGAGGCATGTTTAAGGCAAAGATTTGCACCTGCGGCGTTTGCACCTACAGGGAATTTTTGTGCCCCTACGAATATATCCGTAGGGGCAACCTCTATTTGTAGTAGTGGCTCTGATCAGAAACATGCGCTTCATCATAAAAATGCGAATGTGCACGTGCATTGCACATTTGGCGCTAGCGCACAAGATTGACACCCGCGCTACGTGCATGGCACGTGGCGTACTCGTGCTTGCGCTTGTGCCCGTGCATTGCACGTTTGGCGCTAACGTGCATAAGGTTGGCACTTGCGCCACGTGCATTGCACGTGTTTGCGCATGTGCTCGAGTTAGTGTTCAAAGGTTCGCGCTTGCTCTTGTGCCTTACACGTGGCGCACTTGCGCTTGCGTCCGGGCATTGCACGTTTGGCGCTGGCGCCCATAAGTTTGCACTTGCGCTACGTGCTTTGCACGTGCGCTTGCGTCTTTGTGGAGCTTGCGCTTCTGAGCGTCCAAATTTTGGACGGGAACAAGTCAGCTAAGGCTAAACAACAGATTCCCCGAAACAGCCCGGGTTCGGCCCAAGACGCGCTCAAACGTCTGTCCAAAACGCAGAACGGGGCCAGGCGTATAAAGAAGACTTTCCAGACGTTTGCCCAAAATATTCCCAAACTACAAAGAGTCGACAGACGTTTTACGTTTGTCCCCTTGCTGAAAGCAAATCTAAAACTTGGACAAAACTCCGTGAAATTCCAAATTCGATTGGGAAACTTCTATGGATTAAGAATGAGAGTCAAACTCAACATTTTTTATGCACTTCAAAACATATGTATAAAATCAAGCTATAGAGTTTATCCAAATTTATACATTACTAGGTGTGCATTGAAATATTTTCTGCACATATAAGATGCATTGAACTTTGTGATGTGCTCATAGGATTCTAATATTGAAGTTCAAATAATGCTTGCAAGCTCCACAACTTTGGCTTTCTAGAAATGCATGAAATAGCTGCTTCTATATCTGCATGCCCATCATTTTCCTATGAGCACTTCACAATATCCAATGCATTCATTGTTCTTAACAACAAGAGAGGGAAAAGAAAGAAATTTTAAAAAAAAAGAGAGAGAGAGGGAAAGCTTTGCTCCAAAATCAAAGAAATCATCTCTTGGACCTCTTTTGCTTTCCCTATCACTATTGTTCTATTGAATCAAAGCCAAAGGAGAAGACAGAAAGAGAAAAGGAAGCTAAAATAAATATAGGAAACCCCCACAATTTTTTCTTTCTTTCTTCTTTTTAGAATCCTGCAGGGTTCAAGAACAAGAGACTATCTATGGAAGGTGCCATCTATCTCTCTCTCTCTCTTGCTTACTTTCTCTCTCCTCCTTTTCTTTTACAAGTGGCAAGAGCAAGAGCAAGAGCAAGAAAGAATCAAAAGCACTGCTCTTATCAAAACAAATGCATGCAACACAATTCCCTAGTATGATCGCAGGGGATTCTCTCTTCGTTTTGAATGAATGACCATAAAGGCTTTTGTTTGCCTATTCACTTGTTTTATTCTTGTGATATGATTTTGTTTTGTAAGGAGACAAATTTAGGTCGTGAGATGCCAAGAATTCAGTAGGGGGTACAGTTTCATCATGTCATTGATACATCTGATTCACTGTGATCTCTGCAACACTAATGCATGTGTCCTTGCTGGCTAAGGCCTCGAGTGGGTAAACAACTTGCTTGTTTTGGCTTGTGAATGAATGGTCATAGAGTGTTGCTGAATTGTTAGCATTCTCCTGTCCTTTGAGATGATGATTTAGACAAGTGATTTGTGTACAAACATGTTGAAATGTACATTTGGACCAAAAAAAAATTTAAAGCATATGGGGCTGCTTTGGAAGGCAGCCTCTTGGCGGCGATTGCAAGATTAAAACAAGAAGGGCCCCGTCCCTGAGCCGGGCGAGTGTAGCCCCATGACTTCGCTTGACCTCTGCCCCATTTATCACTAAAAATTAATCCTGGCAACGATAAATAAAAAAAACGTTAGATTTACCTTCTGTAAATTAAGATATTTATTTAATTTCTATGGAGTACAATCTCTCATGGGTTTCTCGCTCACCTTGCATTTACGTATTTTCTGTATTTACAAAATCCTAAAGCATATCCTCCCTATGTACCAAATATGAACATTGAATACTCTCAACTTGCATGTAATTTCAAGGATACCTGACACTGTGGCTGGGATTTAAAACGATATAAAAACCTCTAACTCATACATCAAATTAAATTAATCATATTTTGTAATATGTAATACATTCATATTGCATCCGGCTGATAATTGGTTAAACACCTTCAAATTGTCTGATTTTTTTCAAATATAAAAATTTTACAGTATGAAGATTATAGTGAACCCTCGCTTAAAATGTGCAATGGGCCTTCCCTTTAGAAGGCCTCCATTTAGACATATATATAGTAAATTGCCCATCACAAACCAAAATAGCTTATTAAAGTCATTCACAAGTGTAAAATACTATTGCCTGTTTCAAGTTTCAAGACTTGGTCCAAACAAAATCGTAATAACGCTGCACATAGGCTTGGGCCAGAGCCTTTAGGGCTGAGACCTGCCCCCATTATTAGGACCCAAAACCAATTTCTCTCCTTTGTTCAATGAACAAAGATTTCACTACAATAAATATGAAAATGAAAACACTTAAGAACTCAGATCTATTATTATTATTGGGAAAAACGGGATTGTGAATGTCGCAATCAGCTTGGTTTTAAACCGCACTCACAGCCCTAGGAGGTGGATCACATCTCAACTTAAACCAGGGACATACCTTCCCCTTGTTTTCCCTTTTTGTTCGCAGTTAATGGAATTGTGAACATGTGAGTGTTCACAACCTTATTAAGCTCATTATTATTGTTCTCATCATATCTTTCCACTTTTGCTCTCATGTAACAGCTTGATTCTCACAATTTTAATGAAAATAATATTTAAGTAGAAATGCAAGAAACCTTCGATTCTCACCAGTCACCATGGTGCACTGGCAATAAATATCATCATAACCTTGAGAAAATATATTTAATTTTAATTATTCAAATCCTTCTAGGTCTTCGAAAATCCTTTGAATACCCACTGCTTTAACTATTAAAAAATTCTATTTCACATATACCTTTGATTACCCACTGCTTTAACTACTAAAAAAAATTCCGTTTCACATATACGTTTCAATATTATATTAAATAATATAGGAAAATCCTTAATAATCATTTTTATAGCTTAGTTAGTTAGGGCACTTGTTTGGTAAGTTGGAGGACTTGAATTCTCAACTCTCAATGGAATCATATTTTTTTCATTTTTCATTTTTACTTTCCGCTAAAATGCAGGAAACCCCCCAACTTTTGCCTCAAAAGAAGAAAATATTCTAAACTTCAAAATATGCAGTTTGCCCTCAAAATCCTAACGATGTTAACTTTTTCATCCATAGGATTTTTTTGTGCCAAAATGCCTCTCTCATAAATTTAATTGACTTGACCTAATATTTTTGTTCTTTTTCTTTACTATTTCCAAATGCATATTCTCTTGAATCTATATTCACTTTTGAGTAGAGAGAAGGTAGATGGTGTTTTGAATTAGAGATTTTAGGAGGAAATGAGCGGAAAAGGTTTGGAAGGAAAAAACATTAGAGAAGAGAAAAAGAAAACAATTTGAGAAGGACGTTGTGGGAAGCATACACAAAAAACCGACGTGTTAATTTTTTGCTAAAATGCATGTTTTTAAAATTTAGGGGGATTTCCTGCTTTTCGGATAAAAGTTAGCGGTTCATGCATTTTATCCTTTATTTAAATAAAAAAAATTGCTTCAGCATTAAAACAGTGATGCCCCTATTTGGTGTTAGAACTATTGGTATAGGAATCGGAAAAATAATGGGGAACAAGTAAATTAAATTATAACTTTGAGGTGCAGTTGGCTTTCTTCAAGGATTTATTTGTCCCCGGTCAAAAAGTTTGCTAATGGGTTTTCAGATAAGGTTTCTTCAAAATACAACAGAGTAGAGTGTGAAGTTCTTACAATTAGTAAAAATTAAAGGAACTTCAAAATTCTTTATGAAAACAAAGAAAATCAATGAAGAAGAAGAAGTTGTGTTAATTAATGGGGGAAAACTTTCTTTTTATAGGCTTTAAAAAGTCGCGACCTTTTGAAATTACGAAGGTTGACAGAAAAGTTAAATTTTCCATTCTTAATATAAAGTGGAACTAAAATTAATCCACAAGCTTAGAACCTCCAACATTTAAGGGAAAATAGTAATTCCCTTCTTTAATTAGCTTTAAAAGCCCCATCCCTTGTGGTGTCTTAAGAAAGAGACATGTGACCCCCATTGCATAGTCACTTTTGGGAACACTACAAAAACAAATATTATGGCCTCTCTCTCAACTAATTTACTTTCATGTGCTCTTTGATGCTCATCATTCCTATTTGTTATCATATCTAGATTGAAGCTTAATGTTGACTACAAATCTCTACAATTGTAACACAAATCCACTACAAGATAATATTCATACAAATTAGAAGTTTAGGTGAGAGGTTGCATGCATGCTGTCCTATATATAGTTGTCACAATTATGTGTTGCTATAGCAAAGCACTAGAGCTTGTCTCCAAGATGGTGCTTTTGTCTCCCTTATTTGTATCAGCATTGATTGCTCAGTGATCAAACTTTATTATGCATAGCTTTCTTGATTCTATAGATTTTGATGCTTGATTATCATGCTGCTACTCCTCTTCTTCTATTAGTAAGTTTGGGGTAGTTCTCTTATGTCGTTTCCTTTTCTTTAAGGTTTTTGTTATCATTCCTGTAGAAAGTGAATGATTTTTGTTTGCTAGGGTGTCGATCTAAAGAAAAAAACTAAAAGATCCAGATACATGCTTTGAAAATTCAAATTATTAGTGAAGATGGAGTCTTGTCATTTGAAGAAAGAATTTGTGTTTCAAGTTATGATAATTGAAAGTTGAGATTATGAATTATGGATGAAGCTCATGGGACCCGGTCTCTATCCGAAAGTACAAATATGTATCTGAACCAGGGCTTCTCGCCATTTTAATCTTGTCTGTTGGGACGAGAAGATAGATCTAAACCGTCGGGATTAATATGTTCGGACGGGCTAAACAAGATTTCGGATAATAGCAGGTTTCACATATTAAATTTGACTTTTAATTAATGTAAAATAAAATAATGAATCATAAATCCCTGCCCTTTTTCCCACCTCTTGATCTCGAAACCATAATTTTCTACCATCCTGCGGGAAGGTGCGGGTGCGGGTTCAGACAGGCTATAACAAATTTAAAAATCCGTCCTATTCAAGATAGGCAGGTTCGGTTTTGAACCCGTCAACTTCGGACGGGTTCAGAACGGCCATTTTATCGGTCCAAAGCAGACACGTTCGGATTCGTAACGGGTTCAAACTGACCAGAACACCCATAATCTGAGTTTGAAAAGAAATTATTGACGAAAAGATATGAAAATAAGTAAATTGTACCATACAAGTCATTACACGGTCATTACATGGAAGTTTTTTTTATGGGCTCTAGTTTTGGTGGAGTACGCTTCCAGTTCATCCAATCCAAACGCACGTGTCAGTTGCAACCCTTATTATTTCTTACTATATGGAAATGTGCTGTCTAAATAAAATATATAAACAGCTTTTAATTGCTACAACTCTTGCTCGGTCATGGTAAAAATTTACCAACTGGTTTTAGCCCAATTGCAAATTATTGTCAATTTACTCTTCAATCTGAAAGGCCGCAAGTTCCATCCCGAAGGGCTTGATAAAAATTTGAAAACTTGAAGCAGGTTGAATAGTGTAAAGTCTCAACTTTTGCTACTGACCCACATGTATGTGTTTTATGTACCTGCATTTCATTATCGTTTGGTACCATGGTAGAATCAAAATCTCACTTGGTGATGAGCCTCGATATCGGTGACTCTCCAGATGCTGACACGTAACAGACGACGTGTCCCAGGACCTACAAGAAGGGGTCAGAAACCTCAGTTGGGATCACATCTCGGGCCCCCGGTACAGAGGAGTTTCCCGACCTTTGGTGACCTTCCAGGCTACCCTGGCTCGCCACCGAGCTATTACAAAACCAAGACGCCTCGGCCTCCCGCGCGTGCCCGAGCCTCCTGCCGAGGTGATCTTCCTCGGTCTCATCCTGACCGACCCGCAGGCGCCTACGCCACGGCTCCACGAATCTCGCCATACGCGAGATATCCGTCGCCCACGATCCCGCGTTCCATGCCATCACGATCCCCTATTAACGAGCATGTCTCGTCATTAATGCGGGATCCCGCCTATCACGCGGGCGTGACGCCAGGAGCGTAACGGCCGGCGTGATTCTCGCACTTGCCTGCTCATTGCTGCCACTATATAAACCCCTCTCTCAGAAGATCAAGGTACGCAATTCTTTCCACTAAACCGCTACTCTGCCCAATTTGCACCACTAACTTGATCGTCGGAGGGTCCTCGGTGGCATAACCATCCCGGGACTTCCTTGCAGGTAGCTCGGCTCAACCTCGAATCCAAGCCCATTGAGATCCACACGCTAAAGGAGACAACCCCAGATCAAATCTCAGCCGTCCGCCATTACACGAGAAGATCAACGGAAGATAACATCTGAAGGAGATCCAGGCCTCCATCAGTTGGCGCCGTCTCTGGGAAAATCTAGTTCCACTCAACGAAAGTTCATCTTCCGATCCCAACTTCATTGCGAGCGATCACCGCGATGATCCAAGCGCTAGCCGCCGCCTCCCCCACAACAGAGGCGCGGACGAATCTCCTCCCCCGAACGCCATCAACGCCCTAGCCGCTCGGATAGATCGGCTCGCGTCCATCGTAGATGCATGATCAGTCGAAAATAATGTATTTTTAACACGGCAATTTCCCTATCTTTTGCACTCATTTAGAAGTGTTCGGTATTCATATTTCACATATTAGCAAAACAGTCCTGAAATATCAGATTGCATGTGTTAGACTCTAAAACCGACATTTCTGAGGAAATTGTGTGTTTATCATGGCATCGCATCATCCCTGTATTGCGCAACACTTGTGTCGAGATTTGTGCAGGAAATTGCAGGAGCAAAGCCAAAAGAGCTGATCAAAAATACGCCAACTCAATGATTTCAGATCGGGTAGCAATTCAAAAGGAAATATAAAAATCAACATATTAAAGAAAGACCCACAAGTCAGCCCAAATCAGCACCAGAGTTTTCAAGCCCTAAAGCTTCAAAAGAGCCGCGGAACCGCGGCGGGAGCCGGCTTGAGCCGCGGTTCCGCGGCGGCTTGGCCACATCAGCTTCCCATTTTCAGCGCAAAATTCATCTCTCGAGGCCTACATTCATTTCATACATGTCAAATTCCAGAATTCTCTCGAAGCTTCTTCCAGATCAGCAAAGATGATTAATTAGGCTAATCTTGATTAAGCTCCTAACTAATCACATCTAGAAGCTTCTCCTCAACAAACTTTTGGAGGGAAATTCAAATTCTAATCCTAGATCTAGGGTTTAGGGAAGTCTATAAATAGAAGACTAGACCTAGGGTTAAAGGCTAATCAATCTTAGTTAATCTTTAGTTAGCTAGTTCTTCATTAGTTCATTCTTTACCTCTACTCTCTTCATCTTCTTCCACAAGTCTAGTGACAAGGCTTGTGCGAAACCCTAACCCTAATTCCACTCCAAATTCAAGATCTTGAGTACCAATCAAGCAAGAAGCCCTTCAACCTTTTAGGAGCGGAGCCGATCTCCAATCGAGTAAGTGATCCAAGCCGATCCGCGACTCACGGAGCCGAGCGAAGCAAAATCAACGATCGAGTTCTTCCTCTTGTAGTTCTTGAGCGAATGTAATGAAATTGTTGATATAAATAAAAGGTGAAATTCTTTAATCTTGCTTTCTTTAATTTCTTGCATCATGATTCGATCTCAATTTATGATTGTAGTTCTTGTGATGATGTTTGAGTAAAACTCCGTTCGTCGAGAAGTCGAGACGATCAATAGAATGATGATGTAACAAATCTTAAAACGATTCTTAAGTCCTACGGGTTTTGTAAACCCTAGCAAGTTCAAGAATCGATGACCTAGTTTCGTTGCGATACTTTCTTGATTGTGATCGCTCGAAATTAGGGATTTACGATCGTTTCTTGAATTTACTAGAGGCTAGAATGTGAATGATATCGACGAATGAACAAAGGATAAATGATGAAACCCTAGTTTCACTAGAAATTCCTAATTCTTGTCGATCATCATCGATCTAGTATCAATCCATCGAAGGATGAGAATACGTCATCTTGAGATTGCATCACATCTATAGATCCGATCGATTCCTACGAGCCTCATTTCGATTCTTGATATTTGGTTGGAAAAATCAACAAATTATCAATTCTTGATTCTATCTTTTTCTTGTTATCAGATCTAGATTTTCTAATTCTTGAACTTCAAATATAAATCATGAATTGTTTTGTTTCCTTTTCTTTAAAGTTTCGACTCATCTAATTCAAAAGACGAACGATTACACTGTCCCTGTAGACGATCCGCACTCACTTACAATCTACATCCGACACCGTAGTTGATTGCAGTCAAATAATTTTTGGTTGTGATTTCTTTACAATTTTCATACTACACAAACAAGAATTCTTTACAACCAAATGGCGCCGTTGCCGGGAATAGTGCGCTAATTGTTCGTATTTTGAAATTTGAGTTGAAAGAGTTATTCCATTACAATTTTTTAGATCAAAATTCGTGCAAACAGTAATACAAGTTGTTGTGATTTGTGCGAGGAAATCTGGAATCATTGGAGCTGTGGAAAAAAATTTCAGATAATTCCAGAGAGCTCCTGAGGTGAACAGGAACAGTAGCTGAAAATTTGGTGCAGTGATCAAACATTTCCACCGCGATTCCGCGGTTTAAGGAGCTAATTGCGGCGGTTCCGCCGCGCAATTTGGGTTTCATTGCACAAAATTTCCTCTGGTAACTTTTAACTTTCTTATCTCTCCCCTCATCTGCTCCAAATAACAATTTCTGCAGGTTTCTTTGCAAATAATCACAGCGCCGCGCAAAAAGCAAAACTAAATTGTGTTGTTTTGATCTTTGTGGTTGTTTGCATAATTAATACGGACATTAAGGGGCAAAGACCAAATCTAGATTAGGTGGGGGAGTTCATTACCCTTCCTAAGCCCCGAAAATCGTAAAACTTGCATCCGCATTTACCCTAATTAACTAAAAAATATCTAGAGATGACTCTAAGGGCCGTCGCGCTCACTTAGGATAAGAGAAGGCCGTGGGTAATTCATTGCTTATCCGCGTTTTCTTGTGGTGTCTAAGGCAAGTGTGTCGAAGGCTAGTGGTTATTAATTAGGCCCACTACTTACGTAGTGGAGTACCTTCCCACTTACCTGGCACTTACCTGGCCACAGGGAGACAAGGAGGCAGTGGAGGATTTATTCTGCGACTTGTCTTTCGGCAGTTAGGAGCGGTCTAGAGCCTGACCTAGGTGACCAATAGAATTAGGGTTTTGTGTGTTGCATTTGTTGTGTTGCATCATTTTTTCAAAAATCCGTCCAATTTTTAAAACAAACACTGCATTCATATCATTTCCCCTAATTATAAATTCACGCTGCCACTTGTACTAACCCTTTTTAGTGCAAGATAGGCTAGACACGGAATTCTAGTGCCCGTTAAGTCCGCGTTTCCCTCATCGACCCAAAAGTCGGTATTTCTACATTTACCCTTTCTTTTACCCACCACCACACTCACATCGATGGATCCGTCTCCATCGAACTTCTTTTCCACTACTCTGCCGCTGTCCGTTGGTGCGCGGAATCCACCTCGCATCTCTCTCCAAGAGAGGTGCTATCCAACACGAGGTCCACTTTCCACTTGTCTTTCCATTCCACCAGCCAACGGGGAAAATTTTCAAATAAAACCCCAATACATCAACCTTCTACCAAAATTTCACGGTCTCGAGTCTGAAGACGCATATGCATTTATCACCAAATTTGAAAATGTATGCGTAATGATGGGTACCTCACAGCTTTCTGTGGATGCTTTCCGTCTTCGTCTTCTCCCATTTACTTTGTGCGATTTAGCCGAGAAGTGGCTATATAACACTACCGCACATTCCATTTCAAATTGGGACGAATTCGTCAAAGCATTCCTTAAGAAATTCTACCCACATCAAAAGACAGCTCGAGTCCGTAGCGAAATCTATCAATTCACCCAGCTTCCAAATGAAACATTTTCAAAATGTCTTGAACGCTTCAAGGATCTGTTAGTCCAATGTCCACATCACGGTATCCCGAGATGGGAACTATGCCGAATCATTTATGAGGGCATTACTCCTAACACAAGACAGACCCTTGAATCCATGTATCAAGGCAACTTCATGACTAAAGATGATGGGGAAGCCTGGAATTTTCTAGAAAATTTCGCTGAAAAATCTTTACAGTGGGAGGGTGTGAGTCAATCGTCTAGGGATGGCAATGATATTTCCATATGAGTTAGAGCTGACATTTCAGCTATGCAAAAGAAACTTGAGACTATGGAAAACAAATTCTTAGCCGCCCTAAGTCAAATATCACTCTCCAAAACTGTATGTGGATGCTGTTCTGATCCTTCTCACTTGACGGAAGAATGTCCGTTTCAAGGTCATGAGCATACTAATGCCGCATTTCAAAGACCTAGAAACGATCCATTTTCTTCCACATATAATCAGGGTTGGGGGAATCACCCAAATTTTGCTTGGAACCAATCACAATCTCAAAACACGGTTCCAAACACGAATCATTTCCAAAGGGTCCCTCCACCACAACAGCAGCCACCACTTCAATTGAGTCAGCACCCCTTCCAAGCACAAAACTTTCAAAATCTGGCCAACACTTTTGCACCGTCTAGTCCTTTGCAATTGACCGGTACAGATAATACCTCTGCACTAGCACAAACCTTGGATACTTTCATGAAACAATCCATCCAAGGGACGGCAAGTTTGCAATCTTCGTTGAGAATGTGATGAAGATCATTATCTCTCAAAATGGGAACATCAAATCGATGGAAGAACAAATTGCACAAATAAAAGCCGAAATGCGTGCAAGAGAGAAAGGAAAACTTCCAGCTCAACCTTTACCCAATCCTGGCTATTCACATCATGTGGATGCAATCACGTTGAGATCTGGAAGAGTGCTTGACAATCACGTTGGGGAAGAGTTTGATGATACTAATAAATCAATCAATAACACCCCGGCTGAGACATTTCCTCACACACACACTTCTAGTTCTGATCTTTGTTCTTCTACCCTACCACCTTCTTCCGAGCCTATTCTTCATTTCCCAAAAGCCTCGCCACTTCAGCCCACCTCTTTTACTCCTCCACGGACGATCCCCACTTCTATTTTGGGATCGGATCCACACACACTTCCTTCTCCTATGATGGACCCAGCGCTTATTGCTAAAGCACCTTATCCTAATCGGTTAAGGGCTAACACACCGAGTCTACATATGGAGAAGATTATGAACATTTTTAAGCAAGTTAACATCAACATCCCTCTCCTAGATGCCATCCAACAAGTTCCGTCTTATGCGAAAACTCTTAAGAACTTGTGCACTAGGAAGAGGAAGACTCAAGTGCCCAAGAAGATTTTTATGGCAAAGACAGTAGACACAGCTTTCCCCCAACAATTACCAAGGAAATGTAAGGATCCTGGATATCCTACTATTTCCATTTCTATTGGGGAAAAACACATCAACCGTGCTCTACTAGATCTTGGCGCTAGTGTTAACTTGCTTCCATACTCAGTTTATGAGCAACTAGGTATCGGAGTGTTAAAGCCCTCGAGCATAACTCTCCAGATGGCCGACCGATCAATCACCAAACCTAGGGGTGAACTGGAGGATGTGTTAATAAAAATCGGGGAATTTATATTCCCTGTGGACTTTATTGTAATTGATACACAGCCTGTAGCGAACCTACGGAATCAAATTCCGGTGATTTTAGGTCGTCCCTTTTTGGCCACTTCCAATGCTATTATCAACTGTCATAACGGTTCTATGACCCTATCTTTCGGGAATAGGTCAATAGAGCTAAACATTTACAAGTTGGGAAGTGTAACCTCCGAACCTACTGCTCAGGTATGTTCTGTCGACTTAATGGATGTCGACAGCAGCGAATTTGATGATCCTCCTGATACCGATCTAGACTCTTTTCATACGTTATTGTTTGACCCAACTATGTATCATACACATACGGACTCTTCCACCGAGATATCCGGGTCAACAAGTAACACTGATTATGAACTGTTTTTAGAGTCTGAAGATCACCCTGTGCTTTGTGATGACATTATTCATCAGGGTATAGTTGGAACTTTTGAGGAAATCTTCGCTGATGAACTCGCATTTTTGAATGACACGGGTGTTGAGATGAATCATCTCCCAATCAATGAAATTGAACCTCCACCCCTTCTTTTGAAATGTAAAAAGAATGCGAGTAATCCATCACATACACTGCATCGTCTCTCTAAAATGAGACGCACACACATTCTATTCCACCACTTAACCTTTCCCCACTTCTTCTTCCACCAACCAGAGCACTGCATTGATAAAATTTTTGAATGGTTGGTGTTAACATTCAGTCTTTGCAAATCTTGGCATCGACCATTGATTTTTGACCCCCTCATGTGATTTTCAAAGATTAACATTGCATAACTCAAGTTTGGGGGGGGGCATTTCTTCTGGCTCTTGAAAAGAAAATTTTTACAAAATAATGAGCCAAAAATAAGTTTGGGGGAGGTTCTTCACTTAAATATTTTGCCCCCACTAATAAAATCCTCCCAAGCTTACAGGTTTTCGAGATTTAGCTGATGGCAACAGTGAGGACACTGTTGAAAACAAGTTTGGGGGAGGTTTGTGCTTATTTTTGCATCATTTGCATATCATTTGCATTAGCACAAAACATAAAACATATTATTTTCAAAACCTATAAAAATTTAAAAAATTTCAAAAGATAAAAATATTTTTTGTACATAAATAAGATAATAAAAGTTTAGATAGTGAAAAATTACATCCATGAGATTAGAAAAATTTAAGAAAACCAAGAAAATTAGAAGTTTTCTTATACGAACTAATAATAAGTAGTTATGAGCCGTTGTCCCAAGAGTTAGTAAGATGAAAGACGTCACTAATCTGAGGATAAAAATAAGTCTGAAAAATAGTTTCTATTCTGGAAGCCAAACATTTTGAACGTTCTATTCGCACTTACACACGTCTTGAAGCCTGGGATAGTAGAGGATACCTTGAAATGCTCTTGTCTTAAAGCCGATGTATGAAGGAAATAAAAAAGTGAATAAGAAAATATAAAGTGGTGAGAAAAATGGACACTGGTTTTGTTATCACCAAGGGAAATAAAAAATATATAGCGAGGGTGCCTCTTCACCTAGTGCCCTAAGGCCAACTGGTCTGGGAGTCACTGCTATGCCTGAGGTGGTGCAAGACGAGGAAAATCCACCAAATAAGCAAGCACATGAGTAATCGGTCGGTTAGTACCTCAAGAAGTATTAACGGTCGCATGAAAGTGTGTGAGCAATCTCATCTAAATATTCATTAATTAAAAAGTACTGAGGCTGATGGGCAAGAGTATGATAGCTTGAATTGAATTCTCCGGGTGTAGGGATGTCCTTTACACACACGCAGGGTTATATGATCGATATTTGGAGGAAAGATAGGAATGAAAAATAAGACGATGTTTTATTGAGGGAGGACGTGATTTCTGACATCTTTTCATGATCATTAAGATAGGGCTCATGACAACCGAAAAGCTAGCTTAGTTGGAAACCCTAATTTTCAAGACTTTTCTTTTACAATTCTTGTCTTTAAATGTAATTTTCATGATCTTCCTTTTATTATTGGAGTTTGTGGGTGCAATCCGCTGAAAACCCTCAGGAGACAACACTCCTCCTACTAGGGACACCTAGAGGTTTAAAGGCTTGTTGCACGTGTTCAGTGCAATCGTGTTGCCTACGAAAGTGTGCTAGTTAGTTTTTCTCTTTCTTTATTTTCTCCTTCTTTTTAATAAACAGTTCGCTCGAGACGATCGAAATTAAGTTTGGGGGAATTTGATCAGTCGAAAATAATGTATTTTTAACACGGCAATTTCCCTATCTTTTGCACTCATTTAGAAGTGTTCGGTATTCATATTTCACATATTAGCAAAACAGTCCTGAAATATCAGATTGCATGTGTTAGACTCTAAAACCGACATTTCTGAGGAAATTGTGTGTTTATCATGGCATCGCATCATCCATGTATTGCGCAACACTTGTGTCGAGATTTGTGCAGGAAATTGCAGGAGCAAAGCCAAAAGAGCTGATCAAAAATACGCCAACTCCATGATTTCAGATCTGGTAGCAATTCAAAAGGAAATATAAAAATCAACATATCAAAGAAAGGCCCACAAGTCAACCCAAATTAGCACCAGAGTTTTCAAGCCCTAAAGCTTCAAAAGAGCCGCGGAACCGCGGCAGGAGCTGGCTTGCGCCGCGGTTCCACGGCGGCTTGGCCACATTAGCTTCCCATTTTCAGCGCAAAATTCATCTCTCGAGGCCCATATTCATTTCATACATGTCAAATTCCAGAATTCTCTCGAAGCTTCTTCCAGATCAGCAAAGATGATTAATTAGGCTAATCTTGATTAAGCTCCTAACTAATCACATCTAGAAGCTTCTCCTAAACAAACTTTTGGAGGGAAATTCAAATCTCCTCTAACTAACTTTTGGAGGGAAATTCAAATTCTAATCCTAGATCTAGGGTTTAGGGAAGTCTATAAATAGAAGCCTAGACCTAGGGTTAAAGGCTAATCAATCTTAGTTAATCTTTAGTTAGCTAGTTCTTCATTAGTTCATTCTTTACCTCTACTCTCTTCATCTTCTTCTACAAGTCTAGTGACAAGGCTTGTGCGAAACCCTAACCCTAATTCCACTCCAAATTCAAGATCTTGAGTACCAATCAAGCAAGAATCCCTTCAACCTTTTAGGAGCGGAGCCGATCTCCAATCGAGCAAGTGATCCAAGCCGATCCGCGAATCACGGAGCTAAGCGAAGCCAAATCGACGATCTTGAGCGAATGTAATGAAATTGTTGATATAAATAAAAGGTGAAATTCTTTAATCTTGCTTTCTTTAATTTCTTGCATCATGATTCGATCTCAATTTATGATTGTAGTTCTTGTGATGATGTTTGAGTAAAACTCCGCTCATCGAGGAGTCGAGACGATCAATAGAATGATGATGTAACAAATCTTAAAACGATTCTTAAGTCCTACGGGTTTTGTAAACCCTAGCAAGTTCAAGAATCGATGACCTAGTTTCGTTGCGATGCTTTCTTGATTGTGATCGCTCGAAATTAGGGATTTACGATCGTTTCTTGAATTTACTAGAGGCTAGAATGTGAATGATATCGACGAATGAACAAGGGATAAATGATGAAACCCTAGTTTCACTAGAAATCCCTAATTCTCGTCGATCATCATCGATCTAGTATCAATCCATCGAAGGATGAGAATACGTCATCTTGAGATTGCATCACATCTATAGATCCGATCGATTCCTACGAGCCTCATTTCGATTCTTGATATTTGGTTGGAAAAATCAACAAACTCTCAATTCTTGATTCTATCTTTTTCTTGTTATTAGATCTATATTTTCTAATTCTTGAACTTCAACTATAAATTATGAATTGTTTTCTTTTCTTTCTTTTAAAGTTTCAATTCATCTAATTCAAAAGACGAACTATTACACTGTCCCTGTGGACGATCCACACTCGCTAACGATCTACATCCGACACCGTAGTTGATTGCGGTCAAATAATTTTTGGTTGTGATTTCTTTACAATTTCATACTACACAATCCGAAATCTTCAATCAATCAAATGGCGCCGTTGCCGGGGATCATTTGATTTGATTTACACAAACAAGAATTTATGCAATCAATGCACTCGTCTGTGTCCAAACGGTAGGGCGAGCTCCCCAGGCTGTCGCTCCCCCACCTCGGGACCGGGATCCCTACAAAGGGAGAGAAGACTCTGCTTGCATCGGCACTACCGACCACCGCCTCGCTGCCTCCGGCGGCCGCAGATCCTCCGGGCCAACATATTCTATAACCCGATGGGCGCCCCACAGTTCAACACCGAGATCCGTCGCCAGAGAGCCTCGCCTCGAGCCCCACCGCGCCCCTGTCCCTCCCGAGGAGGTGTCGGTTAGCTCGTCTGCGTCCAGGCATGACCGACACCCCCTCCCTCGACGGGGTCGCGCGGACGGGACTCGTCACGGAAGCTCAAAGACTACCTCACCAGGGGACCTATGGAATCTCATCAAAAGGAGCCAGGGCCGCGGCCCGACACAGGTCTCTAACAGCAGAGGCCGAAGATCGGCATGTGCCGAGTCAACGAGATACCACGGCCGATTCGACGCCCTCAAAAAGAAAATCAAGAGCATTCATCGGGAAGGTCGTCATTCGAGCGACGGGGCTAAATACGCCGTCGACTCGCTCACGAAGCCCTTCATCTAAAAGCTTCTCGCCATTCACGTCTCTTCCTGAAACAAACCCCCGAAGGTCTCGCTCTTCGATGGTAAATCCGACCCAAAGGACAATTTGGATGCATTCACGGCCAGGATGAGTTTCCAAGACTGTTCTGACGCCGCCCAATGCCGCGCTTTCCCGTCCACTCTCATCCGCTCTGGGTGAAACTAGTTCCGAGGACTCACGCCATGCTTGATCACAACCTTCGATGAGCTGGCCACCCAATTCCTCAGCCACTTCGTCGGGAACAGGCGGCAGAAGCGGACCGTCGACCACCTCTTCACAATAAAAAGCGGGGACAAGGAAACCTTCAAAGGGTACGTAACCCGCTTCTACAACGCCCTCCTCGAGGTCCCAGAACACCGTGACGAGACGGTCATTACGGCCCTCAGGTCAGGTCTTAGGCACAAGGAGTGGTTACGCTCCTTTGCATTAGCGCAACCTAAGACCATGACCGAGGTAAAGGCATGGACCGAGCGAGAGATCCAGCTCGAGTCCGAGGTGAACGCAAATCTTCCCCGGGCAGAGCAAACTGACCAGAAGAAAAGGGCGAGGGAAGAGAAAAAGAGGCTTGAGCGGCCGAAGCCCTACTCCCCGAAGTTTCAAGAGTATACCCCGCTCAACGTCTCCCAGACGGTACTGCTAGAGGAGGCCAAGGGAGAGAGGTTCTTCAAACTCCCCCCGGTCTCGTGCATGGCGGCAAAGTGCACCCGAGGCCCCTGCTGCGGCTTCCACAGGTCGCAAGGCCACTCCACGGAGAACTGTAAGCAGCTCCGAGACTTTATCGAGGAGCTCATCCGTTCAGGGCACCTGGCAACATACTTGCGGGACAAGCAGAAGACTGACCATGAGCAAGAGCAACGTCCCCCTCCCGGTGAGTTGACAATCGGCCAAATCATTGTCATGTCAGTGGGGGGTACGTCGGGTACCTACGAGGCTCAGCACCCCACGCCGGTCGTAGAGGCTAACAGCCGTCCGAGGAAGAAGGCCAGGGATACTGAGCCGATCGTTTTCAACGTCGAGGACCTCCACGATATATCCCTGCCCCACAATGACCCTTTGGTGATTACGGCTCGTTTCCACCAATACAAAGTGCAGAGGATACTGGTTGACTCGGGAAGCTCGGCGGATATACTCTTTTACGACTGCTTTCTGCGCATGGGGCTCACCCCGACAGAGCTAAGGCCGACCTCCCACGTCCTGTCAGGATTCACCAACCACTCCATCCCGGCGGAAGGGGTAATCACTCTGCATTTTAACGTCGGGGAGGCCGAACGTACGCAAACAGTGCCTGTGGAATTCATCGTAGCGAAAATCCCATCGGCCTACAACATCCTCCTCGGCCGCCCAACGCTGAACTCCTTCAGGGCCCAGATATCGACCTTCCATTTGGCTATGAAATTCCCGCTCGACCAAGGCGGGATCGGTCGGGCCTACGGAGACCAGCGGACTGCGAAGGTTTGCTTGAACGGGTGAACAACGATGTTGAGGCAGAGAGTGAAATCAGGGGTTCTCTGGACACTCGGGATGAGCAAAAGGAGGTCCGAGGGACCCCGGTGGAGCCATTGATAGAGGTCCCCCTCGTAGAAAGGGACGTTGAACGAACCGTTCAGATCGGGTCGCTTCTGACAGGGACTCGGCAAGACGACCTAGTTGGCTTCCTTAGAAACTACGCCGACGTCTTCGCCTGGGCTCCTACTGACATGCCTTGATCGGCCCCAAAATCATATCTTATAAGCTCGGGGTCGATCCTACGGCCCGGCTGATTGTTAGGGAATTTGCGTGCGTGCGTTTTTGAAATCAAAGAATTAACCGCAATCAAGAACGGTGTCCCTTGGTAGCTAGCCGGTTGAGTACGGGTCGGTCCACAGGGATTACGTGTATTTTCTAATTGTTCTAACGAGTCAATTCCTATTTGTGGTAGGTTTTGATTTTCAATAAAAACTAAAGTTGAGTTTGATTAGGATTAAAACCTTGCTAAGGTTAGGATTGGGTTAGTTTGGAAAGTCAATTATTCTCACCGCTTTCTTTGCCCTAATTAAGAACTTTTAGGTGTTAAGGTAATAGTTAACAAAGGGGATTAGCACGATCGGGAAGAAACTAGGTTTCTTCTCTTTGGTCCTTGTCCGTTCTTTCTTAACTCTTATCCCTAACCTCTATGGAAAACAATCACAACTGGTCTTTAACTAGGGAATCACCGCTACCTCGTGGGATAGGGTGCCGTAGTGAGCGGTGTGTGTTTGTATGCATAGAGTCCTACTTTAAAATGTTGAACGGGTAAGAAAGGGATGAGAGATTTTCATCTCTCAAACCTTCCCTAAATCTAATCCTAACAAGTGAGGAACTACTCACTCATTAGAGAATTGATAAACGAGTTCATTTTTTTATGGTTTTAATTTAATAACTACGGCAGATAAAAAAATTGCGGAAAAATAACTATGGTAGAAAAGAAATTAAAATAAGTAAGGCAAGATAAAGAAAAACTTACTTTTTATTGATGCACTCTTCGATAATTACAAGGATTAAAAATTCTAAACTAGAGAAATAAAAAGAGACATGCTCCAAAAAGAGCTGTAGGCTTTCTATTTATAGATAATAGAAACCCTAGGGTTTACATCTGATCCACATCTAGAATTACAAAACTACCCTAAGAAAACCGGGTCAATGCACCAACTCCACCGACACGTACCGACACGCGCCGACACGTGTACAGCACGGCCGCGGATCCGCGGCCATAAGCCTGGTTTGGCCGCGGTTCCGCGGCTGTTTGATGGGCTCTTGGGCTTTTTTTCTCTGGGTTGCTTCATGTTGCTATTTTCTTCTGTTTTCTTCACTTGGTTCTTCGGAATCTTTTCTAGTTTCTTCCAGATTTCCACAGTGCAGAATGTTGTGGACTTTTACCGTTCGCTTCGTGTTGAAATCTTGAATCTTGTGTTGCCTTCGTGCTTCGTGAAATCGAACTATTCATTGATCTTCATTTGTTCCTTAAACTGTAGGCGGCATCATAAAGATTCTTTTATTTGTTGGTCGTAGTCTCACTTTTATAGCGTTTTTCACCATTTTCACTGTATTGTTCCGAGAACCTGTAACCTGCAACTATTTAACAGACACGGATCAAAAGCACCTGTTTATTTGCAATATGATTAAGAATGGGGAATATAATAATGCAAAAATCTGATACGAACAAATACCCCCAAACTTATCTTTTGCTCGTCCCGAGCAAAACTAGTTTATTCTCGAAAAATCCTAACCTCACTTTCGCAGGGAAACGCGATTGCACTGAGCTCGTGCAACAAGCCGCTAAATCTCTAGGTGTCCCTAGTAGGAGGAGTGTTGTCTCCTGAGGGTTTTCAGCGGATACTACCCACAAAATCCTATCAATTTGACCTATTAACTTTCATTCTTCAATTCGGTGTTCTAGCAAGAAATTCTATTATCTTCAACTTAGAAATCATCAACCCATATTTTTCACGCTTCCTTATCATTTAACTTAAGATTGTATATGTTCTATAAATTTATTTAGCTTTTAGTATCTTTTGAATTTTCCTTCTACGGTTCCATCTCAACTTAGGAATTTTTATCATCTCTACTGAAGATATAAGTTCTATTTTTCATTCTTGTCTCTCATCCAAACCCCAATCATATACCTCTACGTGTGTGTGTGTATCACCCCTATACTTGGAAATTCAGTTCAAGCTATTATACTCTTGTCCATCGTCCAAAGTACTTTTAGTTGGTGAATTTTTAGATGAAATTGCTCACACATTCTTCATGCGACCGTTAATACTTCTTGAGCTACTAACGACTGATTACAAAATGTGTTTGCTCATTAAGGCGTAATTCCTCGTCTTGTAATACCCAAGGCTTTAGCAGTGACTCTCAAACCAGTTGATCTAAGGCACTAGGTGATAAAGCACCCTCGCTATATATTTTTTATTTTACGCAGCCTTAAGTAATTACAAAACCAGTGTTCATTTTTTTTATATCTCTTTATTCACACTTATAATTTTATTTTCCTTCATACTAAGGATTTTAGACAAGAGCATTTCAAGGTATTCTCTACTATTCCAAATTTCAAGGTGCGTGTTTGTGCGAGTTGTAGGGTATATATTATCAGAATTTAGACTAAAGGTTCGGAATTATTTTTCAGACTTACACTTCAATAAAAATTTCAATACTCTTCCCTTATTTTGACTTAGCCCAAGAACTGAACTCAAAATTTGCCTATTTCTAAATAAACTATAAGAACATATATTTTCTACTGTTAAATTTTAAGAAAGGTTATTTTTAGGGTTTTTAATTTACTAAGTTTAGGATCTAGTTTTTTCTAGCTAGTTAACCGTCTTGTCAAACTTAAGTCAATTATGGCCAAAATTGAATTTTTCAATTTTTATAATTTTTAAAAAATTTCAATTTTTATGGGTTTTAAAATAAGTATGCAAAATGCAAAAATATACATATGAATGCGAAGGAAGAAACCTTACCGAGCACACCCCCAAACTTAAACTTGACAGTGTCGTCACTGTTAGGCAACACCAAGAGGGTCAAAATTGTCGGCACTCCCCTGTTTTTATTATTATTATTATTAACAGAAAAAGAAAACAAAATCTATATACACAAAAAGGCCCCCCTCCCCAAACTTAAGTGAAACAGTGTTTCCACTGTTTACGCGATAAAGTTGAGAGTTAGGGGGGAGAAAAAACACAGTATCAAGCTATACAAGGCCTTACACGGGCCAAAGGTTAGTACCAACCATTCAAAAAATTTATCGTTATAATGGTGTAGTTGGTGAAATAATGGAGTGTAGAGAAAAGAAATGAGAAACACACGAGACCGTATGGGAAGAATGGTGGAATATGGTCTCGGTATATTAGGAGAAGAATATTGGAAGAGAGAAAGAAGTGTAGTATGAACTTGAGGATGTAAATTGAGTGAATAAATTAGCACAAATTGTGATGACCGATGTGTTAAAAGTGATTGTGCTAATCTATCAACCCGTCAAGAAATGGGGTCAAATCCCTCAAGATTCGCGAGAAAACATGGGTACGTTGAACTTGGTAAACCAGACATTGAAAATGCAAGTGTAACGGTTTTTTGCAAGGTCGAAACGAGGATGGAGGGAAGTGATTGAGGAAGGGTAATGGGTAAAGATTCAGGAGGGTGTGCGCAGTCAATGAAAGGGATAGAATGAATTGGAAAATTCGACTCCTCAAGTAAAACTGCTTCATCCTCAATAATTTCCTCAATACTCTCCATGCAATTTTCATCAAAATCAAGACGCATATGAAGTTCTGGAAAAACATTTAATAACTCGAGATGATGAATTGGAGAGAGAAATTCAGTCAAATCTGTGGGTTCATCATCCGAAATATTTCCAGCGTCAATATCCTCGATCAAGAGAAAATTAAATTTTTCAGACACCTCATCAAAAACATGGATATCAATTAATTCAGGTTCTATAGTGGAGATGTAGAGTTCAAAAGGATTGGGTGTGGGTTCACTCGAAAGGGACCCTTCACAATCAGGTAAATCAAACACTACAAAGTCACACAACTCATTAGACGTTTTATCTTCAACTGGTGAATCTTTTGGAACAATTGATAGACATTAAAAACCCGACTTGTGGGATTCAATTGGGGATGGGTAGGTTTGATTTGGAAGTGTGTACAGCTCACTCTCACCACTCAAATTCACAATCTGTCCAATCGCCTCATCATACATTGGAAAATTTGGAGCTAGTTGGAAACTAGCTACCGGGTCACTAGGTTGTATAAGGGCGGACATGGACGCATTCAAATCCTTAATCTGTTGTCTTGACGGTACCATAAAATCTTCCAACGGCTGTTCCAGACTAGACATGGGTTGTGAAGGGGTTTCAGTAAAAAATTCAAAGTTGTTTGGATACTGGAAACTCCCAAATGGTTGTGTAGAAGCAATGTCTAGGGAAGGTGCTGCATAAAATGGGAGCATCGCGCTCCAAATGGCTCGCTAATGAAGAAGTGGGAGCCCGTATTCAGCCGCATAAAATGGTGCATCGCGCTCCGTATCCCCTCCATGCTGGCCGCAGGCTCTTCCAGAAATGCCACCATCGGGACCCCCTGGTTATAGCTGGATTGTTGGGCAAACCGGTGGGGGTTATACCTCATGAAAAGCGCTGTCTCGTTCTTCCTGAACACCAGGTAACCCGGACGAATGGAGTAGAGGTGAAGAATCTCCCGGGCTTTCAGTACGGAGGCCCCGTCCTTGAAGCCGTCACGCAGGGACACCACCGCCTTGGAGGTTTCTGAGTCGATGGTCACGACTTTATTCATAAAAGAAATCTTCGCTCCGACCAGGCGTGGACGAAGGAGCGACCCCCTAGCCTCCCGCGGAGGCGCACTCACGACCGAGGCGCCGATCAGCCGCATGACTCTTGGGAGTCTGCACCTCTCAAAAAATGAAGGGCTCTTGTGGATGCCGAACACCCCATGCACATGCATTTCCATCCACGAGGTGAAGTTGTGCATCGGGAAGTTGGCAGGCTACACCCCAAGTTTATTAGCGTCCGCCGCCACGCTAAGTCCATTATATAGGTGAGCCAACTCGGCGATTCCTACTGACAACTGCAGGCCAACCACCATCCGATGCGCTGGGTAAAAAACGGACGTCCGCATGTAGCGCGGGTGCATGGGGAGCGCAAAGCTGCACAGCCACAATCCCAGGAACCCTAAAAAGAGGGTCTCCTCATCAATGCCCGGGGCGGCGATTTCGGATAAGGGCATGATGGCGGCGTCAGGGAGATAGAAATCTTTTTGACCGTCTTCCGATATTGGTCGACGATCTAAGCCGAAGCCGAAAGGGTCATCGAGCTTGGCGAACTTTTCGCTCCGCTCCGATAGAATCTCCGGTCGAAGGAAGCGGGCGATAAAATCTGCGAAACTGATTCCCCGGACTCCTGATTCCAGATAGATACCTTCGTATATGTTCAGCACCTTCACCAAGCCCAGAAACTGGTGCTGAATAGAATTCTCCGGCGTCAAATCAAATACCAGCGGCTTGGTGGTGAAGACGTACTCGTCAGGAGGAAGCAGCTCCTTGTAATGCTCCCCCCTCACCGGCAAGCCCGAGATCTCGACGAACTCTTCCAAGGAGATGGAGACTTTCCTGTCCGTCATAAGGAAGGTGTGGGTGGGGATGTTCCATTGTTCGATGAAAGTCTTGACCCACCACGTTGGAGGAGCGGGGTACTCAAATAGCGAGACGTAGATTGCAGAGTACAGACCGATCTTCATCAGATGCGTCCTCTTCGCTGATAAGATATATTTGGCCCACTGCAGATATCCGGCCGGTTGTCGCGGGGTCAGTCCAATATTGTAAGCTTGTCCCCAAGGACGTGCTTCACCCTGACATATGCGCCGCCCCAAGATGTCCACGGCCGGCGGCGGCTGCACGGGAATGGCAGCGATCGAAGGATAGAGAAGATCCTCCGAATTCCAGTTCTTGACCTCCACGGCATACTTCACCGGGGGTTCATCCGCATAGGGGATCGACGAGATGGGTTCAGACGGCGTCGCGGAACCGAAGCTTCGGCGACCCTTGATGGTGTCGTTATACCACCTACCCCACAGGTGAAGGTTCTTGTGCTCGGGGTCATGAGCCTTAATGAGAGCGAGCACCTCCCGGTCCACCGGCGCCTCGGGAAATCCTTTCTCCGAGCGAACAAATGGGAAAGACAAATCAGCAGACATGTTGCTTGCAAAAAAAGAAGGAGGACAAAAGTCAAACGTCGGTGCTATAATCTTAATTTCTGACACTTGGAACTTTAAAATTTATACCACACTGCAATACAGTGGATAAGGGACCAAAGGGGGACCCACAAAATCTAGATGACAATTCATCAGTTAATAAGACAGCCCCATCATTGGATGGGACTGTCAATTAATGAGGAGATCCCCAAAAGAATACTCTCATTAAATGAGAAATCCCTAGAGACAAGGAGAAAATCTCCTCTTTCAGAGCAAAGCTCTGTCACAGTGTGACACTTGTCAAACTCTGGTCTCAAGGGAATAAAATTCCTTGAAGAGCCTAGCTCTGTGATAATGATGGAAATATCCATCAAAAGGAAAATTAATTCTTAAAAAAAATTAATTCTTAAAAAATTAAAAATTTTGGGATCTTAAAGATCCATGGAAACTCTTAAGAGTTCTTCATTTTTAGATCAAAAGATCTGTGTTTTGCCAAAGAGCAATGCTCTGTTCATGGGTTAAGAAACCCTGAAACAGATTCTTGAGAGCACTGTTGGTGAAGCCCCAAGGGGGTTTTCTTTAGATCAAAGATCTATGAGAGCAAGGCTCTGTCCATTAAAATTAATTTTAATTTAATTAAAAATTTTACCTAAAAAGTTTTAAGAGTTTAACTCTTGGAGTTCTTGAAAGCAAGAGCAAGGATCTGAAGTTCTGAAAATTAAAATTCTTGAAGATGGTGAACATCTGTGAAGGGCCAAGGGTCCTATTTATAGGCGCTTGCGCCCCTTCAACTCCTCAGTTGATCCAACGGCCAGGATCTTGCCACCGCTGCACTCATGTGTGCGCCACGTGAGCGCAACGGTGGGGGGACATTTGTTTCCCCAATCAGAGCAAAGATCTGTTTGAATTTCAAAAATTCAAAAAAATTGAAGCAACGCTTCAGATTCCTTGCGCTGCGCTAACGCACCACGTGTCAAAAGCTGACACGCCAGCGCAGTGCCGAAGGCAGCGCACCCAATCAGAGCAAGGCTCTATTTAAAATGAAAATAAAGGAAGCAACGCTTCAGCTGACCTGCGCTCTGCGCTGCGCGACACGTGGCAGCGCAGTTGCGCTTGCGCCAACTGTGCCAGCACTAAAACAGAATTAAAATTCTAGAAAGATCTTTCTGATCTTGTTAAAACAAGAAGATTATCTTCTGTAAAACAGAAACTCTTGGATCAAAGATCCAACGGTGGGGAAAAAATCCCTAAATCACTCAGAGAAAGATCTCTTTAACTGATTTAACAAATCAAATGTTACTATAAAAAGCCCCCTAGACTCCAAGTCTAAAGATTATTTTAGATCATTGAGAATTCACAGAGCTCTTCTGAAAACTTTGAGCAGAATTCAGAAAGAAAGAAAGAAAAAGGTAAAACCTTTAGAAAAAGAAGAATTTTCTTCTGAAAAGATCAATGATCTAAGAACAAGATCAAAAATGATAATATTAATAAAAAGAAATAATTTACTTCTTCTTTAGATCTTTCTGATCTAAATAAAGGCATTGCCTTTTGATGAACCATTAGTTTTGGGATCTCAGAAGATTCTCTTCTTTGATCCAAAATCGGATCAAGATATTGAACAGTGCCCTGCACTTGAAAAAAATTGCACTGTTGCGCTCTCGGGTTGGCGCAAGCTACCAGAGAGTGCCACGTGTCAGCCCCAGAACAGACTGCGCTATGCACTTCTAAAACAGAGCACTGCTCTCATAAATTGGCGCACTGCACCAGAGCGCGCTACGTGTCAGCAGCGCAACAGCGCAGCGTACTGCGCTAGCAGACTTGCGCTCACCAGATTCTGACACGTGTCACCTCTACATGGACTTGCGCTTTGCACTTCTCAATTGGCGCAAGGCGCCTGACAAGCCACATGGCGCACTGTCAGAATAATAAATGCAGCGCATTATTAAAGGGCAGAGCCCAATTAAGAGGTCCAATGGACCAAAACAAATGCTCTGCATTATAAAAATGGGTAGAGCCCAAACAAAGGTCTGTCAGACCAAAACAGATGTTGTGCATCATTTAAAAAAGGGCAAGCCCAATTAAAAGGACCTAATAGGCCAGAAAAAAATGCACTGCATTATTAAACAAGGGACAGAGCCCTAGTAAAGGCCTAACATGCCACATACAAATAAAATGTTGAACATTTTCAACTGGACTTAACCCAATACTGGTCGTAAGTCCTCAAATTAAATTGAGCTGAGCACAACTGCTCTCTTAAACCAATTTACACCCGGTTCAAGGGTACATCTCCGAACTCCTTTGACATCTGTCGTTGTAATCCTTCAACGTCTTCAGAGAGGTGACTGGTCCCGACAACCACACATCGATACGGACTGCGGGGTCCTTAAACACGTGGATCGAAATGTCCTTAAACTAATATTCGTCCCCAAAACGGGAACGTTGGACCGAAACGCCCTTAAACTAATATTCGTCCCAAAATGGGAATGTTGGACCGAAACGTCCATAAACTAATATTCGTCCCCAAAACGGGAACGTTGGACCGAAACGTCCTTAAACTAATATTCGTCCCAAAATGGGAATGTTGGAACGAAATGTCCTTAAACTAATGTTCGTCCCCAAATGGGAATGATGGACCACCATTCCCTAAACTGGAAATCGACCGCAATGTCATTAAACTAAACGATAGAGCCAATTGCTCTCTTGTCGGATCCAAACGATCCCGTTAAGTTGATCTTAGTCTGGAGATTAGGCTAACGCATCCTTAACAAAAGTTTAAGTTGATATTAGCCTTAAATAGGGCTAACGTATTCTTAAACCAAAACCCCAAACCCAAATCTAAGAAAATACGGATTAAGACTAATCCACGTCCTACGGGCGACGACATAAATTAGTCTCCATATACAATACACGGGCAACCACAAACAAAACAAACACCCACGACACGAAGTGAAATTCTGGAGAAGGAGAAAGTTGTTACCGCGATGCGGTAGCGTAATTAACTGCAGGGGCTTGCGCCTACAGGGAAGAGCGTCCCCACAATCAAAAAACCCCTCAAGCGAGGGGGAATCTGACGAAGTCTGCTACATCGGCCGCATCCGTCTAAACTTCCGATACACGGTGCCATAAATCAACTTGGCATCTTAGGAGACGTGGACGGATAAAACCAAATAGCATCTGTCCCGAATCTCAGGCAAGACGTCCATGTCTTGGCCGCCATTCGGAGGGGAACAGATTCTGGCACGCCCGGTGGGAAATTTTCCTCTTTCCGCTCCACACTTCGTGTGTCGTCTACGCGAACGAATCGTGGTTTGTTAATGGTTGCCCTCGGGTTTCAAGTTACTAAGATTTGGTCTCTTTCTTGGCGTAGAAATCAAGCAGCAATGGCGTCCAACTGCTCAAACTGCTCCGAATGCAACTGCAACCGACGCTTCGCCTCACCTGGAGGCTAGCATATGGGCCTCAAGCGGCCTCCATCCTTGCTATGCCGGTAGAACAAGTGACTCGGGCTACCACCGGCCTGTTCTTCGGGATCATGCTCCCGCCAGCAAGCTTCACCATTCCAGTGCCCGTACCGGAAGCGCAAAAGAAGTCAGTCTTCGATCGGCTCACTACTACCACGGCCCCTCTCAACGGGTCGTCCAATCTCAAGCCGGCAACCTCGGTTTTCACCAGACTGAGCCTGAACCCCGATGGGCCTGCCAAGAAGCCCATGACTCGTGAAGTGGCCGTCCCAAAGAAGACAGTCATATCTGCTCCTGAAGTCGCCAAGACGGCTTCTCCTACCAAAGAGTCGGTTTTTGCAAGACTGGCTATTCCGGTTCCCGTTCCTGTTCGAAGGTCTATCTTTGACAGATTGGATACCGCTACTCAACAGACATTAGTCTTCAAGAGGCTAGCACCAGCGGCACCTCATCTGTACAGGGGGCAAGATAAAACCATCCTCATCGCCAAACCATCCCCAACAGCTCGACACGCTCGACGTCGCCATTGGCTCCGAATAAGGAAGGCTGGGGGCAACTCCCCCTCTGGGCTAACCCCACCGGCTCCAACGGTGGAAGTTAATGCTGCTGTTCCAACTGGGAACAGCTTTGAGCTGCTGAAAAGAGTACGCAGAAATTCACCAACTGCGGTGCTCAAAAGATCTCCTCCGCTGGTAGAGACCGTCGTAGAAGCAAGATCAGAAAAACCGGAGCAGTCTCCTCAACGGCTGTCCTCCAGGATCTACAAGACTTGGCGACGAGTCCGAGAATCGGTGATTGATCCGAATTTCTCTCACCAGCATAAGAAGTCGAAAGTTCGGCAGGAAGAAAATCCCCCTGTCAAGCAACGAAAGACGACGACCACCTGGGTGCCCAAAGCAGCGGCCCCCTCAACTTCGACGACCCATAAGAAAAGAAGACCGGAGAAAGTGTAACAACCCAAATTTTTCTATACCAAAATTTTTTCAAATATTTTTTTTCTAAAATCCACAAAGGGGTATTTTAGCATGAGAACAAGATATAGATAATTATTTTGTTTTTAATTACAAGCTACAAGAATGTAATAACTCCATTTTTAGTGTACAAGAAATTACTTTAAATTTAATGTATACTAGGAGTATTTATTCTTGCTGCTATCAGTTTAAGTAATTAAATATCACAATAATTACAAGAAGGAGCTTGTAACTCATTGGTAATACCTTGCACTGCTGAACCAAGCCACCAGAGTTCGAATCCCATGCCCCACATTATTTTTAAATTGTTTTGTTTTAATTTTTTTGGAAAGTCAACAGTCAAACCGTCATAACTCTCAAAATTTATACTGAACCCAAAAGGTTAGATATGCCATAAATCCCCCATCACGATTCCCCGGCCCCCGACACTTCGACTCGGGCCGACGCCGCCGGCCGGACTCGGCCGGACGGCCGAGTCGTCAACACGGAATTTTTCTGTGTTGACTTGGTCATACCCCCTGCATACTTTATTTTTTTTTGATCGGTTATCAAACTCTCCATAAATCACTTTTATTCCAACATTTAATGATTTTTAATGTTTTTTTAATATATTTATATATATATTTTTAATTAAAACCCTAACCCTAGCCTAGCCCTATATAAACCCCCCTATCCTCTACCCTCTCACCCTACATTCCTAAGTCCACTCTCCCAAAATCTCAAGAGACTCGGTACATTAGAAAACGAGCGAAAGGCGAAGCGCTGCCGAAATCGACGGCGAATTCCGGCGATCGTGCTAGGACTCTTCACGAAGATTCGACGCCCGGCAAACCCTCTACCTCCCTCTCACTCTCTAACGTGTCCAAAACCCGTAAGTCCCCCTCTTTCTAACTTTCTTTTCTTTTAAGAAAAATACGACCTTTTAACACCCGACGGAAATCGGAACAAACCGATTTCCGATTCCGTTTTCTATCAAAACTCACTTGTCACAAATTACATAATTCTTAAACATATTCATGTTGACTATTAATCACTTAAAAATCAATTTGGGTAAAGTTTTTCACATGAAATGATAACGTTTCCATTTATCGTATTTCTTTCACTTAAATACCACAATGTTTAGTTTTCACATTTAACCCTTAACAATTGCTATACCTTAACGTAGATCACGAGGTAATGACCTACCTCCACACATACGCAAATACAACCCTAATTGATATCACCAAAACTTAGAATACGAAAATACAAGACTTTACATTAAAATACCCTTTTCTTTATAAACCTTTTCTGAAAGTCCTAAGTTGTATATAATTTTAAAACAAAATCTTTTAATAGAAAAATACGATGTGTCATGGACATCGATCGTTTATCTAAACTGACTTTGTGGTGTCTAGGCTAGGCAAGTGAGCTTGGGTAACTTTAAAAGGCCCGCCTCACGATTCGTGAGCGGATCCTTCCCTCCTCACTTGTACTTACCTGACCGCAATTGGCGGTGAAGAGGCGATTTGAGGCTTCTATGATCTATCGTTTAGACCCTTTAGAAATAGGCTAGTTGGCTTAGGAAACCCTAGAACTAAAATACGGAAATTTATACCTTTTACAAATAAATACCTCATCTTTATAAAACCATTTTTTCTAAATGACTAGTATTTATTAAATCTTTGCAAAGCGCCACTACAACCCACCTTTGGGGAACTCGTTAGGGATAGTATGAATTATCGTGCACCCTCGAGCTTAGTAGTGCGAGATTCAGACCTCCGCAAGGAGCATTCGGTCTCGAAAGGTTTAAAATACGACATTTAAGAAAAATGAGATTTTGGAAAATAAAATATTTATTTAAAATTATTCTTGTATTAACATATATATAATTATCATTTAAACGCCTATTTTGTTATAAGATAAAGTTTCCACATTTTCCTAAAAATTACAAGATTAAAAGTTACATTAAAATACCATGAATTTCAAATAAATCAATATTATAAATTAATACTTTTATTAGGATATATTCACTAGAATAACACAAATAAATTTACACTCATTATAACTATAAAGACGAATAATAAATACTTGGGGTGTATCTTGAAAACTATACAAAAGTGCTTTTTACATAAACCCCCTCAAGTTTTATAATTTACAATAGGGACCCTAACAAATATAGAACTTCGACTTGCATTTCTTTTAGTCTGACTCAGGTTTGAGTCTGACTATTTCTGACTTGAATATGATTCAAGTCATTCTATATTCTTTAATATTCCAACTCAATATGAACACATGAATTCCAGAATCCAGTTATCAATCTATATTCTTTAATTTTCCAACTCAATATGAATACATGAATCCCAGAATCCTGTTAACAATCATTACAACTTGACTGAATCAAACCATGGATATACATCCATTATTCCGTTATTCCATTTACCTGATTATTCAGTTACAACATATTTACTGATATTATGGTTTTGATCAGTCATCCAACTTATACAATACAATACTACAATACAATCATAACACTACGGGGTTTAAGGGGTAGACTGGTACGGAATATGTTAAAGGTGGCACGAGGTGGTCACTTAAGACGTAATTACATCCATGCCGTTGTTCCGTGGTATTATCGATGGAGCCTTGCACTACAGGTTACCAAGGTCCCCGGTGTAAGTGGGACTCCCCTCGTATACACTGGCATCTTCTGTACCAGGCTACAAATAACAACATTAATACAATATTACAATATTATAATACAACATTATAAGTTCTCTCTCTCTCTTTCTTACTTTCTGTCTATTTCTCCCTTATCTTTGGGACTTACCGAGCGATCTGTTCGCTGACGACATTCTATTTCTTTCTTCTTTGAATGTCGTCAGGTGCTTTGGACCCAGCAGAGATCGAGCCCACCGGTGAAGAGTTGGAGCAGTTTCACGAAGATCCCGAGCTCTAGATATTGTACCTTGTTCTTTTCAGTATTTTCATTTCCTGTTATGCCACTGTTTAGGCATCGCTTTCCATTGCAGTTGTATTTACTTTTCATGCATTGTACAAAAGAATGTTATTAATAAAGTTGTTGTTATTTCTATATCTCTTGTGATTTACTTTTATATTGCTTAGATATGCTTAGCGTATGTACTTATGAGTATATACGTAGCGGGCCTCGTCGCGTCCCCTTCGCCATATACTGGAAGCGGGGCGTGACAGAAAGTTCCCACACCTGCGGCGAACGTCGAAGGCAGTGAACCCAAACGCCCTAAGTCCGGGGGCATTGTGGTACACACCGTCTACATGGCGTTCGGGAAAGAGGACAGCCGTACATCTACAAGTCATAGACCGCTTACACGGTCGGTGACTAAAGCTCAGGAGCAGCAGCAGAAGCTCCAAGAAATGATGAATGCGATGGACGCACTCACTGGGCCAAAAGAAAGCCCCGAAGCATCCTCAGATCAACGCCAGGAGGAAGAAATTGACGCTGAATTCCTTCACAGGATACTGGAAAAGAAGGATAAAGAGGCTGCGGAACAAGCAGCCAATATAAAAGGAATGGCCCTTCTGTTCCAGGATATGGTGGGTATGATGATCCAGCGAGATCCTCCATCCGAGGATCCTTCGATCATCCTTGAAGATGACAAAGGAGAAACGTCGAATCCACCGCCGGCTCTGTCAGCAGCCAAGGAGGAGACAATTTCTAAAGCTGACCTGGATGAATATATAGTTCAGCAGATACGGGTTCTTCAGGCAACGGAGGCAGCCGGTCAAGTTGTCAGAACGGGGCGACCATATCCGAGCTGGTATGATCAGATCAAGTACCCGCCGGGCTATACAATACCGAAATTCCATGTCTATAAGGGGACTGGCAATCTCCATCAACATGTTGCCCAGTTCAGTGCTCTTTGCGGTAACACCGGCGGTGATGATAAATTGTTGCTTCGCCAGTTCGTCGGTAGCTTATCGGAGACGGCATTTGAGTGGTACTCCGAACTCCCAAATGACTCTGTCATGACCTTCGCTGAAATGGAGTTTTTGTTTACCCAGCACTTCGCAAGTGCCAGTGAACGTACTCCAATAACAGCTTTGATTAATGCGAGAGTAAAGCCGGGCGAGACTTGGGTTCAATATGCAATCCGATGACGGAACTTGTGGTCAAAGTGCGAACAACGCATTGAAGAAGCACCGACGGTGGGCATGTTTGTGGGCACCCTAGATCCTCATGCAACTATCTCACAGTTCATGATGTTCTTTAAACCAACCACGTTCCAGGCCCTGATCGACAAGCTAGCTCAGATGGACCAGATGGGCCATAGACCGTCTCCTCCAAAGCCGGACTCTCGAAATGAGAAGGGGAAAGGGAAAGCGATCGTCGTCGCCAATGCTCAACAACAGCCGAGCAACTTGAAGCCGGTTGTTCGTCAAAACAATATGCGTCCACACCTGTCCCTCGAGGAGAGGCTGGGA
This sequence comes from Agapanthus africanus, assembly GCA_030015575.1. Classification (NCBI taxonomy): domain Eukaryota; kingdom Viridiplantae; phylum Streptophyta; class Magnoliopsida; order Asparagales; family Amaryllidaceae; genus Agapanthus; species Agapanthus africanus. The sequence continues at coordinate 204,911,288 of JASDDO010000024.1, forward strand.
CGTCCTTACTCGTTTCCTCAAAATAAAACGAGAAGACTGTTTGAACTGGCATTGCGTAACAGACTCATTAATCTACCAGAGTCAAGACGTCCGTCGCAGCCAAACGACGTCAATGATCCCAATTACTGTCCCTATCACCGAGTATTGGGTCATCCGATTGAAGATTGCTACGTCTTCAAAAACTGGATTGAAGATCAATATCAACAAGGCAAGTTCGCGTTATCCAAAAGATGGAAGGTGAACCCACCGCAACCTCATACTTCTAAAAAGGTGAATACGCTGGGGGCAACGTGCTCCCTTGTTGAAGAAGCTCCATGGGAGGTTGTGTTATCAGCCAAAACCAAAAGGATGTTGAATGATCTCAAGACATGCTCGGCGGTCAGGTGGAAGAACCCGCAAGAATCCCAGATCAATGAAGGGATGTTGAAGCCGCGCCCAACTCCAAGAACCGGTGGTGATGGCTCAAGCATTCATACCCAGCCGTCAAAATCTTCAAAGAAGAAGAAGAAGAGATCCAAAAAGCCCGTGAAGCCTGGTGACAAGCGCACGGACTTACAGAAGCAAATTGACACGCTATAGGAATACAATCAAAAGGCACAGACTCCCGTCACACTCCAGGAGTTCCTCAACCACGTCTTTCGAGAGGAAGATGAGAGAGAGAGCTCGTCGGATGAATCTGAGGGTTACGTGGCGAGTTGTCATATGGTCTCCCACTCGTTTACAGACGATACGTGAGAGAACTTCTTGCACTGAGAAACTGGGGGCAGATCCTGAACCGAAACTTCTGGGGCCATCAGATGAAACCATTGATGCATTCCTCAATGAAGCTCTGTTGAAAAGTAAGGCTGATCGGGAACGCGAGACGCTCCTATTTGAAAAAGCTAAACGTCAGCGACTAGATGAAATGGTCGAGACACTCCCGTCAAATCAAAGTACATCCATTGCGGACAAAATCAAATTCAAGACGAGGAAGATGTTTGCTAAAGCCATGTCGATGGGGATGAAGCTGCCACCCTCTGAAGGAAACATTGCCGGCAAAGCGGAAATGCACCCTTCCTATTGCTTGTATCATCGGAAGGTTTCGCACCCCACCGAAGAGTGAAAAACGTTAAATAAATAGTGGCAGAGATATGTCGCTCACCGGCAACATTTTAAGCGGGAAAAGCGCAAAACTCGTCGGGAGCGGAAAAGTACGACCGAAGAGCTTAGAAGAACTACCGCGACTGTCGCATGGTTAACGCCGGGGAAGCGCAAGTTCTCACATTCGGGAGCGACTCTGACGAGGAAATGGAGCTTAGCCCTCTCTTTAAAGAAACCACCTCGGGAAAAGAGGAAGAGCCGAAGGCCTGCGAAAATATCCGGCTGCGTAATCGTACGCTACCCGAAAAGAATCTTGGACCCTCAAATAAAAATGATAAGGGAAACGAAAAGGTCTCTGAGGATATCACCCTAGATGACCAAGTCGTGGAAGAGCTTACCGCCAAGGACCCGCCAAAGAAAAATAAGGTGGACTACAACGTTCTGGCACACTTGAGGAAGTTACCCTCGCAGCTCAGTATTCTCGATGCCCTTTTACTATCAAAAGAGGCAAGAGATTCATTGATCAAAGCGCTACAGGAGCCAGAGCAATTCTAAGCTTTTCTCGCCGAAGAAAAGATGAAGGACGAGTTGGAAGAAGTGCACAGAGCCGATGTCACTTTTGGTCATGAAGACCTTCTCCTTGGGACGTGTGAGCACAACCGCCCCCTTTATGTCTCAGGATACTGCCACGATATAAAGATAGGCAAAATCCTGGTCGAAAATGGGTCTTCCGTCAATCTCCTCAATGTACGGGTATTGAAAGAAATCTGCATGAGCGTCCAGCACCTAGCTCAGGATAAGATCACCATCTCCGGGTTCGACTCTCAATCATCTAGGACTCTCGGGTCTGTGATACTGACGTTACGCTTTGGGCTACTCGTCATGGATATTAAATTCCACGTCATAGACACCAAGACATGGTATAACGCTTTGCCCGGCCGACCTTGGTTACATGAGTACAACATCATCCCTTCTACACAGCATCAGTGTATGAAATATTTTAAGGATGGTCTCGAGTATACCGTAACAGGAGAGCTGAACCCATTCTCCGTGAACGAGGTCCGCAAATATGAAGATGCAAAATACTTCTTACCGAATTTCGAAGACATGGAGAGGTGTCACAAGCCGGAGAACAAAGCTAACGCCACCATTCCGGTCTTCGGGGGCGATACCGAGGAGGACGAAGAGATAGTCTATTCCGGGCCACCCCAACACAACAAACCGGGACCATCCGCTCCTCTGTTGATCTTTGGCAGCGATTCGGAAGATGAAGTCCATGCTGTATTCTCCGCTCGGCCTTCAATACAAACTTTCGCTAATGAGGAGCAAAGTTTACAAGTCGCTATGGTTCCACTTATACATCATAAAGAACTGAATGCGCTCGATGCCTACAGTGTAGAGGAGCTGCAGACGTTCTATGTCCCTCCCAGGCGAAAAGGTGAAAAGGTGATTCTATTCTACCGCTCCGGGGAAACCAGAGTGGAGAAAGAAATCTGGCATGGCGCAGATCCTACACTTGACAGGCTTCAGCCCATCCGTCTTCCTAGATACTACACGGACGGACTAAAGAGACTCTTGAAGCGCCAAGGGATACCCTTTAAACAGACTGCTCGAAAAGCCAAATTCTATGACAGGGTCTGGAACGTTCCCGGAACTCAGCACAAACTGCCCAATGGGAGAATGGAAGTAATCGGGCTTGGATATGTTCGGTCCAAGAAACGGGAGATACTCCGTGACTGCTATGTCGTGCATAACTTTGATGTAGAAGGGGATGCTCAATAGGAAGATGTTAACCCTAAACCAGAAAAAGTCCCCGACGTAAAAATGCCCAGTCCGTCATTCGAAGAATAAATGGACAAGTTTATAAGGGAAGATGGGCAAAAAGTTCGAGATGACCACAACCGCGAAATGGCCATCTACGAGAAAGCCAGGACGCAACGCCTCCTTCAACAGGCTAAGAAAGATGAAAATGTCGCTCCCTGTCAACCTGTTGCAAAAAAGGCTCGACGCAGAGGCAGAAACAAGTCGAAGAGCGGAAAAGGTATCCCACGGCGACAAAGCGGGACCAAGAAATTACGCGAGCGGGAATCAAACGGTCCGGATCTATCTCTTATGAAGAAGATGAGTCGAGTATACTCTTTTCCTCAGGACAAGACAAAGAGGATACTTGACCTAGCTATAAAGCACCAAATGCTTACACTTCCGGAGCCCAAGCACCCCGGACAAACAGGCGATGTCTTACACCCGAACTATTGCTCTTATCACAGGGTAATAGGACACCCTCTAGAAGATTGCTTCACCTTCAAAAATTGGGTCGAAGATCAGTATCATCTTGGCAAGTTCGCTCTATCTAACAGTTGGAGGGTAACACCGCCACAGAAACATGAGCCTAAAGCCACGGGAATAGAACCAAATACACATCGATCTTGGAAGCGAGCTCGTGCTTTTCATATGATAACGATATCAAAAGAAGAGCCCGAGAATATGGATGGCCTTCCTTGGTGCTTCGAAAACAGCAATGACGAGGTGATCTCAGAATTCCCACCAGCGCCAAAAGAGCTGGAAGATGGGATACACACCACGTCGGATATCCTCAAGAAAATTGAGTTGGGGACACGAACGACCCGCGACCGACATTCGTTACTGAGCTGCTATCTGAAGAAAGGGTGGCTGCGTTAAAAGACGTACTTATGCAGTATAGAGATTGCTTCGTGTGGAACTATTCCGAAATGCCAGGACTGGATCCAGAAATGGATGTCCATAAATTGGCGATATCCCCGGACATTAAACCAATCAAACAAGCGCCGAGAAGAATGCGGCTCGAGCTTGAGATGAGCATTAATGCCGAAGTCAAGAAGATGATCAACTCTGGGTTTATTCAGGAAGTTCAGTATCCCGATTGGATCGCCAACATCGTCCCGGTGATGAAGAAAAATGGGACGGTGCGCATCTGCGTAGACTTTCGGGATCTCAATAAAGCATGCCCGAAGGATGATTTCTCAGTGCCAGTCACCGAGCTGATGATAGATAACACGTCCACTCACGAGATTTTCTCCTTCATGGACGGCTCATCAGGATATAATCAGATAAAGATGAATCCCGAAGACCAGAAGCATACCGCTTTCCGGACCCCTTTGGGAATATTCTGCTACAAGGTGATACCCTTCGGTCTAAAGAACGCCGATGCCACCTATCAAAGGGCCATGACAAAAATCTTCGATGACCTTATACATGAAATCGTCGAATGTTATATCGACGACCTCGTGGTTAAAATAAAATCATACGAGGAGCATTTAGAGCATCTGAAGACCATATTTCGATGCCTTCGGCAATACAACCTGAAGATGAACCCTCTCAAGTGCGCATTCGGAGTTTCCTTGGGCAAATTCCTGGGATTCATCGTCCGACACCGAGGTATCGAGATAGATCCGTCAAAGATCAAGGCGATCATGGAAATGCCTCCGCCAAGGACTCTCAAGAAATTGCGGTCTCTCCAAGGGAAGCTCGCGTACATCCGACGATTTATAGCCAACCTTTCAGGCTAGTGTCGTCCTTATAGTCACCTCATGAAGAAGGGAACCTCGTTCGTCTGGGATCACAAATGCCAGAGCGCGCTAGACGAAATCAAGCAATACCTGCAGAATCCGCCAGTGCTGGCCGCTCCGGTCAAGGGAAAGCCTCTCATTCTGTATACAACAGCCCTCGAAGGTTCCTTAGGCGCATTATGGGCACAGGAGAACGACCAAGGGAAAGAACGAGCCCTCTACTATTTGAGCCGAGTTCTACTGGGGGCAGAAAGCAACTACCCCCCCATCGAAAAACACTGCTTGGCGTTGATCTTCGCGATAACAAAGCTCAGGCACTATGCGTTGGCGCATGAAGTCCGTCTCATTTCGAAGGTGGATCCTCTCAAATATCTGATGTCGAAGGCCATATTGACAGGGAGACTCGCTAAATGGGCCTTGATCTTAATAGAGTTTTCGATAACCTATCAGCCTCTTAAGGCAGTGAAAGGTCAGGCTATCGCCGACTTCCTCGCTGAGCATCCGATACCGGCCGATTCCCCTCTGAATTGCGAGCTGCCAGACGAACACGCGTTTGATGCGATCGACGATAGTGATACCCGATGGGAACTCTATTTTGATGGAGCGTCTTCCATGAAGAAGCGCAAACAAAGCACCCCTATAATCGAATCGGGGGTAGGCCTCATCTTCGTAACCCCACAAGGAGGGATAATGCGCTTTGCTTTCTCCTTAACAGAACCAAGGACGAACAATGAATCCGAATACGAAGCTTTGATAGCAGGCCTCGAGATCGCCATCGATATGGGGATTGAGAACCTCCTCATATACGGAGACTCCCAGCTGGTCGTTAGTCAAGTAAATGGCGACTACCAGACGTGCAAACCGGAGTTGGTGAAGTACGGCGAAAAGGTGCAACAACTGCTGACTCAAATTCCCTCCTACATGCTGGAAAGCATACCGCGCGCAGAAAATAGCAAAGTAGATGCACTAGCTAAGCTCGCTAAAGAACTGGCCGACGAGAACCTTGATGATGTAAGAATCATGGTACAAAGCCGTCGGGTGCTTGCCCTAGCAGAAATATCTCCGGAATCATCAGAAGAAAAGGGAGTGACCGAGCAAATGGCTATGCAAATAAAAGACCAGGAAAAGGCTGAGGATTGGAGAGAAGTATTTATAGACTACTTCAAATCCCGTCGAACGCCTGAAGATGCGTCCTCAAGACATCAGCTTATGAAACGAGCTCTGTCTTTCGCCTTCGTCAATGATACTCTGTACAAGAGGTCGTTTGATTCTCTGTGGTTGAGATGTCTGGGACCTGAGGAGGAGAAAAGAGTCATTCAGGAAGTTCACGACGGACTCTGTGGTTCTCACCAAGCAGGCCCGAAGATGAAGATGAAGGTTAAACGGATGGGCTACTATTGGCCCACGATGATTCAGGACTGCCTCGAATATGCGAAGCAATGCCACCCATGTCAGATCCATGGGGACTTTATCCATCAGCATCCAAATCGTCTACATCCAACAGTGGCCAGCTGACCATTCGAAATGTGGGGGACTGACGTAATCGGCCCCATCGAACCAACATCGTCCAGGGGAGATCGATTCATTTTGGCGACGACTGACTACTTCTCCAAATGGGCATAAGCAGTACCGCTGAGGGACGTGAAGACGGAGAATATCCTCCATTTCTTCAAGACGCACGTCATTTATCGGTATGGAACTCCGTGACGGATCATCTCCGATAACGGGCCAGCTTACAGAAGCCACAAGATCAGCCGCTTCGCACAACAACACAACATAGACTGGAGATATTCCTTAGTTTATAATCCCCGAGCTAACGGTCTAGCTGAGGCTTTCAACAAGAGCTTGATGAAGATCGTGAAGAAGACGGTGTCCCGAAATAAAAAGGACTGGAACGAGAGACTGCAAGAAGCTCTCTGGGCGTATCGAACTACGTTCAAGACGGCCACAAACACAACGCCGTACGCGTTGGTATTCGGTACAGAAGCAGTACTCCCCCTCGAAATAGAATTACCCTCTCTACAAGTGGCAGTCCACTACGAGCTGACGGACGAAGAAAATGCTCACCTTCGGCTTGAGGAGCTTGATGCCCTTGATGAAACCCGGCTAATAGCGCAACAAAATCTGGAGGCTTATAAAGCAAAGATGACGCGCTCATATGAAAGATTGACCAGGCCGAGGACATTCCACCAAGGCAAACTCGTGCTAGTAGTCAAAAGACCTATGATCCTCAATCACGCCAAACGGGGAAAATTCGAGCCGAACTATGAAGGCCCGTACATCATAGACAAGGTCTACCAGGGTGGAGCCTATCTACTCATGGATATGCACGATGAAAGGCCTTTCAGGCCAATAAACGGTCGCTTCCTGAAGAAATACTACGCTTGACGAGTCACGGCCTAGGTCAATGATAGATGACGACGACTATGTCCGCTCGCTATCTTCGTAAGCCCAAACTCTATAAGTAGTAGCCGGCCTTCTTCAACAACGGACCGAAACGTCCTTAAACTAATGACGGACCACTACGTCCTAAAACTAGCTGACGACCGAAACGTCTTTAAAACTACTACCGCAGCATCCTCAGGCCGACGAGATAAAAAAAGGAAAAAAAAAATAATAATAAAGACGGTATGTCCATAAGCGAAATGGGCACGAATGAAAACCCGAAAGGGATCCGTGAGTAAAAACAGCAGGGCTACCGGCGAGTGTTTGTGAAAACCCGAAAGGGCGCAACCTCGTTATATATATATATATATATATATATATATATATATATATATATATATATATATATATAAAGAATTAAAAAAAAAAGAAAACGGTATGTCCATAAGCGAAGTGGGCACGGATGAAAACCCGAAAGGGCTCCGTGAGTAAAAACAGCAAGACTACCGGCGAGTGTTCGTGAAAACCCGAAAGGGCGCAACCTCGTTAAAGGACACTTACAGGGTCCTCTTGACCTTGTAAGGAGAAACCACCCGCGTGAGATCCTTACGACTCACAAGGGAGCAACACACTTAGGGATCCCCACGATTCCTAAGGAGAAAATACACTTGCGAGATCCTCACGACTCGTAAGGAGAATTCTCTTATGGGACCCTCACGACTCATAAGATTTGAAAGTCTTAAGTTACAGAAACCTTAACCTGTTCTTAAGCAACCCACACAACCTTCGATATGGCCCTACAAGTGGCTCAATACTGACCCTTGTATACAATCCATGGGCGCGAATAAACATTTCCCTAACCAAGTCCCACCCGTGGCTAGGGATATGTCCATATGGTGAACAACCCTTATAAGTCCTCTCGACTTATAAGGAGAAAACCTTCTAGTAAGATCCTTACGACTTACAGGGGAATATACACTTAGGAATCCTCACGATTCCTAAGGAGAAAACACACCTACGAGATCCTCACGACTCGCAGGGAAAAATACCTCTGTGAGACCCTTACGGCTCATGAAGTCAAAAGCCTTAGTCGACAGAATCCTAACCCTGTTTACTAAGCCACCTTTGTTCAACATCGACAAAGGCAAATGATGATTCGCTCCGGGCAATATCCCAGTTGTAGCGATGCTGATGCCTAAATCGGTATCAAATTCCAAGTCTTTTTATGGCAAATGATGATTCGCTCCTGGCAATATTCCAGTCGTAGCGATGCTGATGCTGAGATTGACACCAGATTCCAAGTTCCACACCCGCAATAAAAAAAATCAGCGAGCCATACGTGCATACAAAATAACCGAAATGATGGGGCAACTTGCAATAAAAAGCAGCAAGTAAAAATGTATGCATGCAAAATAGCCGAAATGATTGGACAACTCGCAATAAAAAGCAGCGAGTGAAAATAAAATAGATAGCCGAAATGATTGGGCACCGCGAAAAATAGCCGAAATGATTGGGCAATCGCGACCTTCGCGATATAAAAGCTGAAATGATAGAGCATCGCGGAAATAAAATAATAATAAATAAAAAATGATGAGTGAAACTTTTGCCCTATAGGCGATATCACAGCAATCTCTGTATACAATCCAGGGGCGCAAACACAGAAGGCAACACATCTTTCCTCCCCATGCTCCATCAGAGAACGGAGCCAAGTCTTGACAGTAATTCATATAAAACCCGAAAGACACACTACCACGATTCAGGGAAATCAGTGTCCTTGACGAGAACTTCTTGATTCGCGTCAACCCGCAGAGAAACCAATGTCTTTGCAGGAACACCTCGATTCGTTTCAACCCCAGGGAAATCAATGTCCTTGGAAACCTCCTCGATTCAGGGAAATTAGTGTCCTTGACGAGAACTTCTTGATTCGCGTCAACCCGCAGAGAAACCAGTGTCTTTGCAGGAACACCTCGATTCGTTTCAACCCCAGGGAAATCGGTATCCTTGGCAACCTCCTTGATTCAGGGAAATTAGCGTCCTTGATGAGAGCGTCTTGATTCGCGTCGACCCGCAGAGAAATTAGCGTCTTTGCAGGAACACCTCGATTCGTTTCAACCTCGAGGAAACCAGTGTCCTCGGCAAAATACTTCGACTCAGGGAAACTAGCGTTCTTGATGAGCGCTTCTTGATTCGCGTCGACCCGCAGAGAAACTAGCATCTTTGCAGGAACACCTCGATTCGTTTCAACCCCAAGGAAATCAGTGTCCTTGGCAAACTCCTCGATTCAGGGAAATTAGCGTCCTTGATGAGAACTTCCTGATTCGCGTCGGCCCGCAGAGAAACCAGTATCTTTGCAGGAATACCTCGATTCGTTTCAACTCCGAGGAAACCAGTGTCCTCGGCAAAATACTTCGACTCAGGGAAACCAGTGTCCTTGACGAGAACATCTTGATTCGCGTCGACCCGCAGAGAAACTAGTGTCTTTGCAGGAATACTCCGATTCGTTTCAACCTCGAGGAAACCAGTGTCCTTGGCAAAATACTTCGACTTAGGGAAACCAGTGTACCTGACGAGAACATCTTGATTCGCGTCGACCCGCAGAGAAACTAGTGTCTTTGCAGGAATACTCCGATTCGTTTCAACCTCGAGGAAACCGGTGTCCTCGGCAAAATACTTCGACTCAGGGAAACCAGTGTCCCTGACGAGAACATCTTGATTCGCGTCGACCCGCAGAGAAACCAGTGTCTTTGCAGGAATACTCCGATTCGTTTCAACCTCGAGGAAACCAGTGTCCTCGACAAAATACTTCGACTCAGGGAAATTAGTGTCCTTGATGAGAGCTGCCCGATTCGTCTCGACTCATGAAGAAATTAGTATCTTCGGTAGGGCTTCCCGATTCATCTCGACTTGCAAGATAAAGCCTTAGGTAGCAGGGATTAAAAAACTTGTTTCCTAAGCACTGGGACCCTGCAAGTCGGTCTAAAAACGGACTCTTGCATACTATTCACGGGTCACACTGTCCGAAGTCAAATCTTGATAAGGAGGGAAACAACCGCTTACGGGTCCTCTCGACCCGTAAGAGGGAAAAAATCTCTTATGGGATCCTTACAACTTATAAGAGAAAACGCACTTAGGAATCCTCACGATTCCTAAGGAGAAAATACACCTACGAGATCCTCTCGATCCGTAGGGAGAAAAGACTTTATGAGACCCTCACGACTCATAAAGTTGAAAAGTCTTAAGCAGCAGATCTGAACCTGCGGCCTAAGCCATCATTATCTCTTGAATAAGCCAAGACAAGATGTTCGCTCTATCCCCTATCAACTATGTTTACTAAGACAGCATACTGATAATAAAAGAAGGAAGGAAGCGCAGGAACGACACAAGACATTACAAAGAATGTATATCTTTTATTCATAAACTTGATTGAGTATAAGATACATTGTGTTAAAGAATAAAAAAAATACATTTTTATTTACAAGTACAAATGATACAAAAAGTAACTACTGAGAAGGAAGTGTCTTTAAAAAATCCGCGAGCTGCTCTCGCACTTCCTTCAGTGCCTCCTCCTGAGTGGCTGCCGCGGCCACTTCTGCTTCCACCTAGGCCCGCTGCTGCAGGTAGGATAAAAGTTGCTCCTCAGCTGCCTGTTGGGCTGCCTCCTGATTAGGTGCATCCCGCTCGACGACGTCAAGCTGCCGCCTCAGTGTTAAACCGTCGGAGAGGCATCGCAGAAGGCCTTCAAAGATAACCTTCAGCTGTGCAGCGTTTGCCTCCACCCGAGCATGCAGTTGGGCAGATTTGCTCGAAGTCTCGCCGCGCTCCTTACGCCTTGAAGTAACTTCTTGTTCGAGATAGCGGAAGTAAGAAGCGCTTTGCTCGATCCATGCCGCCCGTTGAGTGCTCGCGGTCAAGATCTCAGGGGCAGGATGCATCGACTCCAGCTGATGCAGGTGGGCCTCAATCTCCCTGCAGTGATTAACCCAAGACTCGACGACGCCTTCATTATGAAAATTTAAAAGCGCCGCCAACATCAGGTTAACCTCCGCAGCGAAATCTGCGACAGACGGGGGAGCGTCTGCTTCAAGCTCTTCGACATACTGCTCAGCATGCCCAGGCTCATCGCGGCACTCTTTGGAGATGGACGTCTCAAGAAAGGGCATGCCGGCATCATGACGTGAGGCTCAAAGAGGGCCAGAACCGAAACGACAGCTGAAAAGACAAAACACAATCAGATGACGATTCATGAAATATAAGAAAGTCATCAATGAGGGAGTTTACTATACCAGCTGCAGCAGGCGGCAAAGATGGGAGGACCGGTGGCGCAGCCGATCCCTTATCTCCTTCTTCAATTTGTAACACTGCAATCAGGACAGGGAAGAATCAGAAATAATTCCATTACTGAAAAAGGAAGGGTATTAATTGAAAATCATACTCACCAGTGCCGCTAGACGAAGCAAGCTCCAATGGGAAGGAGAAGTGTGGGTGCAGCACCTGGTAGAGGTGATCAAAAAGCACTCCTGCAAGGACACAATAGTATAACGTCAATACATGAATTATACGGGTCGCGGATCCATACCTTCCAGCATCTGCGATGGTACGAGAGAAGGCTGAGAGGTGGTCACCGGCAAGGCAGTAGCCGACGGCGCTCCCTCGAGCAATGGAGCATCAGCACTGGCCGCACCTGCGTTAAAAACAAAGATAAACCTGTCAGGAAGGATTGCAAGATAAAAAAAGGGACGGTAACCCGAAATTTACCCGATGAGCCACCAGCCGAAACGGAGGCGTCTCCCTCCTCCATCGACATGATTCCACCTCCCGTGGCCTCATCACCAGACTCTATGGGGGCCGTCGTCGTGCTCGTGAGGCCAGGAGACGGCGGAGAATCGTAGGCGGGGAGAGCAATGATAGGAGCATTGCCAGACTCTTGAGAAAGAGCGGCCGTCTCGTCCTCAGGAATCATGCCCGTCTCACCCGCTACTCCCTCGGGCTCAGCAGTCGCGTCCATCTTGTCCACCGTTGCCACGGGGTCATCGGTCTTAGGCGCTCCATCCGCTGCTGTCCCAGACCCGGCTGTAGCAGCTGTCTGCCGCTACCTCGGGCTCGGCATCGGCCACCTTCTCAGGCATAGTGGATGTGACCGTTTCGTCAGCCACTAGCTCGGGCCCGGCGACTACGGCTGCACCACCTACCGTCGCTTCGGGATCGGCTGCCACCTTTTCCACCGTCCCCTCAGGCTCGACGATTTCCGCCTCCCCTTCGGTTGGGCTTGGCCCTGCAGGAAAAGATGTATGAGAACCGATAGTTGTACAATTCTTACAACAAAGTCTCGAGAGACACATTACCTGAGGAGGATCGATCGTTAGTCTCCCGAACTGCACGTGCCGCCTGTCTGTGAGTAGTAGACAAGGCGACCGGAGACTCTTCTGAAGGGGTAGCAGCACGAGGAACGGTGCTTGGGCCCGCTCCCACAGCCAAAGCAGCTCTGCGCTCCTTCGCCTCGCGCCTCAACCGCTTCCTCTCCTCCCGAGCTGTCACGACGGACCTCTTCGAAGCTTCATTCATCAAGGTGTCGTCGTCCTCGTTTAAAGTTGCCTATTTACCCCAATCAGAGCAAAGCTCTGTTCAAATTCCAAGGCGGGAGATGAAGCAACGCTTCATTTTCCCCCAATCAGAAACAAAGCTTTTCTTCGAAAATTTAAACTTCAATAAATGAAGCAACGCTTCAGATCCTTTGCGCTGCGCGCGACGCGCCACGTGTCTGGCGCAGATACATTAGCGCAGCGTCCAAGAAGGCGCACCCAATTAGAGCAAAGCTCTGTTAAAGGAAGCGCCGCGCTGCGCTCTGCGCTGTGCGACACGTGGCAGCGCAGGTGCGCTAGCGCAGTTGCGCTGCGCTGTACGCTGCGCGACACGTGTCAGTACAGATGCGCTAGCGCAGAAGAAGGGGCTAAGTGCCAAAGGCAATTTATCCATGCAAAATTACATGCACTTGATAATAACAAATTAAAATCATACGATGCACAAGCACAACAGAGAGCTAAAATAAAAGAACCCTTAACAGACAATGAAGTACTTGATTAAAAAGAAAAATACTTATTCATTCTTATTTTTATTACATTTAAAAAAGATCACCGAATACGGGATCAGAGAGACAAGGGTTCACAAAAAGAAAAAGAAGATTATTCAGCTCCCTCTCCGTCTTCTCCATCACGTCGAAGCGGCGATCTTCCCGAGGGGTAGCCATCCAACGGTCGACGCCGCACTCCTGGGAAAAAGTGGCGATGACGACCCGACGAGCCCGTATCTGGCTCAGCAAGTAGAAGGAGAAGTCCCTCAGGGCTTTGGTGATCAAGAGTGCTTCGAAAAATCTCTCGATCTTATCCTCGGCCACATCAAGAATTACCGAGGACATCTCCGCCGAAGGAGGGGGAATGTCGGCGAGCACTGAGGCAAGGATCATCCGAAGCCAAATGGAACCCGGGGGAAGAGGAGACCCCACACGAGTCGAAAGCTCGTATATTGAGGCATCGCACTGCTCGTCCGAAAGAGAGGAGTCCACCAAGCGCGCAGCAAAGCGGGGAACAATGTCCTGAATCGGCACCTCCCATGGTTGTCGGCGGGCATGAGGGCGATTGCAAGCCATGATCGAAGAAGTTCTCTAAAAATGAGAGAAGAAAAGGCTCAACTTCGAATTATATATATAGACCCAGGCGCAGAAGATTCTGTGCATAATGAAATCATTTCCAAGGCCCGGGAAATCAGAATTTTGGAAATACGAGTTTGACTTGAAAAAAGGAGATGAAAAGATATCTCAGGAGAAGCGACGCTTCCGATTTGCCCAAAATCTAAGTTTCAATAAATGAAGCAACGCTTCAGATCCTCTGCGCTGAGCGCAAGGCGCCACGTGTCTGGCGAAGACGCATCAGCGCAGCGCCCGAGGCAGCGCAACCAATCAGAGCAAAGCTCTGTTTAAAACAAAAAGTAAAGGAAGCAACGTCACGGTTGCGCAAGCACTGCACTGCGCGACACGTGTCTGCGCAGTTGTGCAAGCCAACTGCGCAAGCACAGCTGCGCAAGCGCTGCGCTGCGCGACACGTGTCAAGCGCTGGGGAATTGCGCAAAACAGAATGGAGATTTAAAGAAATCTTTTCTGTTCTTGTTAAAATAAGAAGATTTTCTTCTGTAAAACAGAAGCCCTTGGATCAAAGATCCAACGGTGGGGAAAATTCCCTAAATCACTCAGAGAGAGATCTCTTTAACAAATCTAACTAATTTATGAGCACTATAAAAAGGACCCCAGACTTCAATTCAGAGGCATGAACATCTTTCTAAAAAAAAAAGAGAGAAGAGAATTCTCGAGAACTCCTCAAGAACAACAGAAGGTAAAAACCTTTGAAAGAAGAGGAAATTCTCTTATGAACAGATCAGTGATCTAAAAACAAGATCATTGATCTTTAAAACATAACTAAATAAATGAATAAAAATAAAATAGTGCTCAGCACTTTTTTATGAACCTTTGGTTCCTGAAATAAAAAGAAAAACTTGTTTTTCTTTGATCTAGATTAGATCAAGGAAACGAATAGTGCTTTGCACTTCTTTTATGAACCATTGGTTCTTAAATCTAAAAGATTCTTAAATTATAGTGCCTTGCACTTGCAAACTGCGTTTTTGCGCTCCTGGATTGGCGCAAGCCACCAGAGCGCGCCACATGTCAGCAGCGCAGGCGCAGCGCATTAGCACAGCGCACTGCGCTTACGCGACACGTGTCAACACTACAAGCGCTTGTGCTCTCTGATTGGCGCAAAGAGCCTGATAAATGCAATGCATTTCCTAAAAAAGGGCCAGGCCCAAATCAAAAAGACCAAGCAGGCCAAAATAAATTGCAAAGCAATAAAAGGGCAGAGCCCAAATAAAATTGATGCTCTGCATCATTTATAAAGGGTAGAGCCCAAAACAAATTGATGCTCTGCATCCTTTCTGGGCAAAGCCCAGATAAAAATAAGAAGAAATGCGATGCAAAAGCAAATAAAATGTTGAACATTTTCAACTGGACTTAGCCCAATTTTGTCCGGAAGTCCTTAAATTGACTGAGCAAGATTGCTCTCTTAAATCAATTTACTACCGGTTCGAGGGTACATCTCCGAACTCCTCTGACACCTGTCGTTGTAATCCTTCAACGACGTCAGAGAGGTGACGGGTCCCAACGACCACACGTATATGGACTGCGGGGTCCTTAAACTCGTGGACCGAGACGTCCCTAAACTAATATCGGACCGAAACGTCCTTAAACTAATAACGGACCACCACGTCTTTAAACTGGAATATGGACCACCACGTCCCTAAACTGGAACATGGACTACCATGTCCCTAAACTGGAATACGGACCACCACGTCCTTAAACTGGAATATGGACCACCATGTCCCTAAACTGGAGCATGGACCACTATGTCCCTAAACTGGAACAATAGAGCCTCCAAATGCTCTTTTGCCGGATCTAAACGGTCCCGTTTAAGTTGATCTTAGCCCCAAATACGTCTAACGTATCCTTAGACATTTAAATGAATGATAAAACTCCAAATCAACTTTGGTTCAAGGGTACATCTCTGAACTCCTCTGATATCCATCGTTGTAATCCTTCAACGACGTCAGAGAGGTGATGAGTCCCGACGGCCATATATTGAATGGATCACCACGTCAAGTTGATCTTAGTCTAAAACAGGACTAACGTATCCTTGACAAACGTTTAAGTCGATCTTAGTCTCAATACGACTAACGTATCCTTAAACTAAAAACACCAAACCCAAATCTAAGTAGATACGGATTTGGACTAATCCACGTCCTACGGGCGACGGCATTACTCAGTCTCCGTATACAATCCACGGGCAACCACAAACAAAATAAACACACACGACACGAAGTGAAATTCTGGAGAAGGAGAAAGTTGTTACCGCAATGCGGTAGCGTAATTAACTGCAGGGGCTTGCGCCTGCAGGGAAGAGCGTCCCCACAATCAAAAACCCCTCAAGTGAGAGGGAATCTGACGAAGTCTGCTACATCGGCTGCATCCGTCTAAACCTTCGATACCCGGTGCCATAAATCAACTTGGCATCTTCGGAGAGGTGGACGAGTAAAACCAAATAGCATCTGCCCCGAATCGCCAGCGTCAGGACATCGCGGTCCTGTGCGCCGCCCTTCGGAGGGGAACAGATTCTGGCACGCCCGGTGGGACCTTTTACTCTTTCCACTCCACACTTCGTGTGTCGTCTTCGCGAACCAATCGCGGTTTGTTAATGGTTGCCTTCGGATTTTAAGTTACTAAGATTTGGTCTTTTGCCTGGCGCAGAACTCAAGCATCAATGGCCTCTAACTGCACCAACTGCTCGAAGTGCCACTGCAAAGGACGCTTCACCTCCCCTAGAGGTGTAGCATGTGGGCCCCAAGTGGCCTCCTTCCTCGCTCTGCCGGTAGAACAGATGACCCAGGCCACCATCGGCCTGTTTTTCGGGACCATAATCCCACCTACAAGCTTCTCTGTGCTAATACCTGCACCGGAAGTGAACAAGAAGTCGGTCTTCGACTGGCTCACTGCTACGATGGCCCCTGTCAACGGGTCGCCCACTACCAAACCAACAGCCTCTGTTTTCGCCAGGCTGGATCAGAACTCTAAATTGGCTGTCCCAAGGAAGGCAATAACTGCTGCTCCAGAAGTCGTCAAGGCGGCTTCCCCTGTCAAAGAGTCAGTCTTTTCAAGACTGACGATTCCTGCTCCTGCCCCTGCTCGACGATCTGTCTTCGACAGGTTGAATATCATCCCTCAAAAGACAACTTCAGTTTTAAGAGGTTAACACCAGCGGCGCCTCATTCAGACAGGGGGCAAAAAGAAGCTGTCTCAATCTCCGAGTCAGTCCCAACGGCTCGTCATGCTCGACGTCTCCATTGGTGACGAGTAAGGAAGGCAGGGGGCAACTCCCCCTCAGGGTTGACTCCACCGGCTCCAGTGGTGGAAGTCAACGCTGCTGTTCCAACTGGGAACAGCTTTGAACTGCTGAGGAGGGTACGTAAGAATTCTCCAACCGCTACATTGAAAAGATCTCCTCCACCCACGGAGAGAGTTCCGGAAACAAAGCAAGAACAGCCCCCTCAACGGCTGTCCTCAAAAATATACAAGGTTTGGCGAAGGGTTCAAGACTCCGTGATCGACCCAGATTGCTCTCGTCAACAGAAAAAGGCGAAAGTGGAAAAACAAAAAGACCGCCCGATCAAACAGGAAAGGATGACAGTCACTAGGGTGCCTACTGCAACGACCCCTTCAACTTCAACGGCCCACAAAAGAAGGAGGCCGGAGAAAACTCCCGCGTCAGCGGCAAAAGTTAAAAATGGTGAACCTAAACGCCCCAAGTCAGGGGGCATAACAGTTCATACGGTTTACATGGCATCGGGAAAAGAAGACAGCCGTGCATCCACGGGTCATAGACCGCTTACACGGTCAGTGACCAAGGCTCAGGAGCAGCAACAGAAGCTCCAGGAGATGATGAACGCTATGGCCGCACTTACAGGGCCAAAAGAGAACCCTGAAACGTCCTCAGATGAGCGCCACGAGGAAGAAACCGACGCCGAATTCCTTCGTCGGATATTGGAAAAGAAGGACAAAGAGGCCGCTGAACAAACAGCCAACATACAGCGTATGGGCCTCCTCTTCCAGGACATGATAGGGATGATGATACAACAAGAGCCCCCGGTTGAAGAGCCCCCGATCGTCCTTGGAGACTATAGGGGGGAGACATCAAATCCTCCACCAGCTCTATCGACAGCTAAAGAGGATACAATCTCCAAAGCTGATTTGGATGAATACATCGCCCAACAAATACGGGTTCATCATGCGACCGAAGCAGCCGGCCAGGTCGTAAAAACGGGGCGACTATATCCAAGTTGGTACGATCAAATTAAGTACCCGCCAGGTTATACAATTCCCAAGTTCCATGTCTACAAGGGGACGGGCAATCCTCACCAGCATGTTGCCCAGTTCAGGGCACTCTGCGGCAATACCGGTGGTGATGACAAGCTTTTACTTCGCCAGTTTGTTGGAAGTTTATCGGATACGGCGTTCGAGTGGTACTCTGAACTCCCGAACGACTCTATCAAAACCTTCGCGGAGATGGAGCTACTGTTTACTCAGCGTTTTGCAAGCGCCAGTGAACGTACCCCGATGACAGCACTGATTAACGCCAGGGTAAAGCCAGGCGAGACGTGGGTTCAGTATGCTATACGGTGGCGGAACTTGTGGTCGAAGTGCGAGCAGCGCATTGAAGAAGCTCCCGCGGTGGGTATGTTTGTGGGGACCCTTAATCCGCAAGCAACCATCTCGCAATTTATGATGTTTTTCAAGCCAACTACCTTCCAGGCCTTGATTGACAAGCTAGCGCAGATGGATCAGATGGGCCATAAACCCCCTCTTCCAAGGCCGGACTCCCGAAATGACAAAGGGAAGGGAAAAGCGATCGTCGTCGCTAATACTCAACAACAACCGAGCGACCCGAAACCGGTTGCTCGTCAAAATAATATGCGCCCGTACGTACCCCTTGAGGATAGGATGGGACGTCCTTATTTCTTTCCCCGCGATAAAACAAGGAGGTTATTCGAGCTGGCGTTGCGCAACAGACTCATAAATCTGCCGGATCCAAAACGTCCGTTGCAACCAAGTGACGTCAACGAGCCCAACTACTGTCCTTATCATCGAATACTAGGCCATCCGATCGAAAATTGCTACGTTTTCAAGAATTGTCTTGAAAACCAGTACCGACAGGGCAAGTTCGCGTTATCTGACAAATGGAAGGTGAATCCCCCGCAGCCCCACACCTCTAAAGGGACGAATACGCCGGGGGCAACATGCTCCGTCATTGAAGAAGCTCCTTGGGAGGTTGTATTATCAGCCAAGACAAAAAGGATGCTAAACGATCTTCAGACATGTCCAGCAATCAAGTGGAAGAACCCGTTGGAACCGCAGGTCATTGAGGGGATGTTGAAGCCACGTCTAACTCTAAAGACCGATGATGGTGGTTCAAGCACTTGCAGCCAGCCGTCAAAATCTTCGAAAAAGAAGAAGAAGAAATCTAAGAAGCCCGTGAAGCCTGGCGACAAGCGCACGGACTTACAAAAGCAAATTGACGTGCTGGATGAATACAACCAAAAGACACGGACTCCCATTACGCTCCAAGAGTTCCTCAATCACGTCGTTCAAGAAGAAAATGAGGGAGAAAGTTCATCGGATGAATCCGAGGAATATGTGGCGAGCTGTCATATGATTTCCCATTCGATCACGAACGATGAGGAGACTCCTTGCACTGAAACGCTGGGGGCAGATCTTGAACCAAAATTTCCGGAACTATCAGATGAAATGATTGACGCGTTCCTTAACGAAGCTCGATTGAAAAGTAAAGCTGATCGAGAACGCGAGACGGCTATATTTGAAAGGGCCAAGCGCCAGCGACTTGATGGAAGAGCTGAGACGATCCCGCTGGAGCAAAACACCTCCGTTACCGACAAAAGCCAATTCAAGATGAGGAAAAAGTTTGCTAAGGCCATATCAATGGGCATGAAGCTACCATCCTCTGAAGGAAACATCACTGGTGAAATGGAAACGCACCCCTCCTATTGCTTATATCATCAAAAGATTTCCCACCCCACTCAAGAGTGTAAAGCTTTCGATAAATGGTGGCAAGGATACGTTGCTCATCGACAATGCTTTAAGCGGGAAAAGCGTAAAACTCGTCGAGAGCAAAGAAATACGACCAAAGGGATTAAAAGAACTACCGGCAATTATCGCATGGTTAACACTGGCGGGCCACAAATGCCTACATTCGGGAGTGATTCTGATGAAGAGCTAGAACTTGCCCCTTTCTTTAAGGAGTCCACTTCGAGAAAAGAAGAAGAACCGAAGGTCTGCGAAAATATTCGACTGCGGAATCGGACGCTGCCTGAAAAGAACCTCGGACCCTCAAGCAGAAAAGATAAAGGGAAAGAAAAGGTCTCTGAAGATATCGTCTTAGATGACCAAGTTCTGGAAGAGCTAAACGCCAACAACCCGCCGAAGAAGAATAAGGTGGATTACAACGTCTTAGCACATCTGAGGAAGCTGCCCTCACAGCTCAGCATTCTTGACGCCCTTTTACTATCAAAAGAGGCGAGAGATGCGTTGATTAAGGCACTCCAAGATCCGGAACAATTCCAAGCATGCTTGGCCGAGGAAAAGATGAAGGATGAATTGGAGGAAGTACACACGGCCGATGTCACTTTCGGCAACGAGGACCTTCTCCTTGGGACTTGCGAGCACAATCGCCCCCTTTATGTCTCAGGATACTGCCACGATATTAAGATAAGCAATCCTGATCGACAATGGATCCTCCGTTAATCTCCTCAATGTGCGGGTGTTAAAAGAAATCTGCATGAGCGTCCAGCACCTTGCTCGTGACAAGATCACCATCTCCGGGTTCGACTCCCAGTCATCAAGAACTCTTGGGTCTGTGATACTGACGCTACGCTTCGGGCTACTCGTCACGGACAATAAGTTCTATGTCATAGACGCCAAGACATGTTACAACGCTTTGCTCGGCCGACCATGGTTGCACGAGTACAACATCATCCCTTCTACACAACATCAGTGTATGAAGTATTTTAAGGATGGTTTCGAGTATACCGTGACGGGAGAACTGAACCCGTTCTCTGTGAACGAGGTCCGCAAATATGAAGACGCCAAATATTTCTTACCGGATTTCGAAGATAGGGAGAAGTGTCACAAACCGGAGAATAAAACTAACGCTACCATCCCTGTCTTCGGCAGTGATACTGAGGAGGAAGAGGAGATAGTGTATTCGGGTCCGCCCCAACACAACAAGCTGGGACCGTCCGCTCCTACGTTGATCTTTGGTAGAGACTCGGAAGATGAGATCCGTGTTGTATTCTCTGTTCGACCTTCAATACGAAAGTCCGCTGACGAAGAACAAAGTCTACAAGTCGCCATGGTGCCGCTTAAACACCATAAAGAACTGGACGCACTTAATATTTACAATGTAGAAGAGCTACAGACATTCTACATCCCTCCCAGGCGAGAGAGCGAGAAAGCAATTTTGTTCTACCGCTCTGAAGAAACCAAGGTGGAAAAAGAAATTTGGCATGGCGCGGATCCTACGCTCGACAGGCTTCAGCCTATCCGTCTTCCCAGATATTATACAGAGGGTTTGAAAAAGCTGCTGAAACGCCAGGGGATATCCTTCAAGCAGACTGTTCGGAAAGCCAAATTCTATAACAAAGTCTGGAACGTTCCCGGGACTCAACGCAAATTGCCTAACGGGAAAATGGAGACAATCGGACTTGGATACATCCGGTCAAAGAAGCGAGAGCTACTAAACAGCTACTATGTCGTGTATGACTTCGATGAAGAAGCGGATGCTCAATGGGAAGACGCTAATCCTGAGACAATGAAAGTTCCAGATGCAAAAGTGCCGAGTCCGACGTTCGAAGAACAAATGGACAAACTCATAAAGGAAACGGGTCAAAAAGTCCGGGACGATCATAACCGCGAAATGGTCATTTACGAGAAAGCCAAAACGCAGCGCCTCCTCCAACAGGCCGTGAAAGGTGAAAATGTCGTTTCTTGTCAACCTGTTTTAAAGAAGGCTCGACGCAAAAGCAGAAATAAGTCGGAAAGCCAAAAAGGCGCTCAACAGCAACAAAGCAGGGCTAAGAAGCCACGCAAACGGGAGTCGAGCGTTATTGATCTATCCCTCATGAAGAAAATGGGTCGAGCGTACTCGTTTCCTCGGGACAAGACGAAGAAAATACTTGATCTTGCTCTAAGACATCAAATGCTTACACTGCCGGAGTCCAAAAACCCCGAACAAGCAGGCGAAGTCTCTGACCCAAACTATTGCTCTTACCATCGAGTAATAGGGCATCCTCTTGAAGATTGCTTCACCTTCAAGAATTGGGTCGAAGATCAGTATCAGCTTGGCAAGTTCGCTCTGTCCGACAATTGGAGGGTAACGCCGCCACAGAAGCACGAGCCCATGGCCACGAAAGAAGAACCGGTTCCACATTGGGATTGGAAGCGAATTCGCACCTGTCACATGATTACAATATTAAAAGAAGAGCCCGAGGACATAGGTGAGCTCCCTTGGTGCTTCGAAAACAGCAGCGACGAGATAATCTCAGAGTTCCCGCCTGCGCCAAAAGAGCTGGAAGATGGAATCCATACCACTGCAGATAATCTCAAGAAAATTGAGTTGGGGACGGCAAATGACCCGCGACCGACATTCATCAGCGAGCTGCTATCTGAAGGAAGGGTGGCTGCGTTAAAGGATGTGCTTCTACAGCATAAAGATTGCTTCGCGTGGAACTATTCCGAAATGCCGGGACTAGATCCAGAAATTGCTGTACACAGATTGGCGATATCCCCGGACATCAAGCCAGTCAAACAGGCGTCGAGGAGAATGCGGCTCGAGCTTGAAATGAGTATCAATGCTGAAGTCAAAAAGTTGATCGACTCTGGCTTCATCCAGGAGGTTCAATATCCGGAGTGGATCGCCAACATCGTCCCGGTGATGAAGAAAAATAGGACAGTGCGTATATGCGTAGACTTCCGGGATCTTAATAAAGCTTGTCCGAAGGACGATTTTCCAGTGCCATCACCGCCCTGCAAAGAGGTCAAGATGGACCACTATGTCCTTAAACCGGTATTGGACCACTATGTCCTTAAACTGGCAATGGACCACTACGTCCTTAAACTGGTATTGGACCACTACGTCCTTAAACTGGAATTGGACTACCATGTCCCTAAACTGGCAATGGACCACTATGTCCCTAAACTGGAACAATAGAGCCCAAACGCACTTTTGTCGGATCTCAACGATCCCGTTAAGTTGATCTTAGTCTCAAACTGGACTAACGTATCCTTAACAAACGTTTAAGTTGATCTTAGCCTCAAATATGGCTAACGCATCCTTAAACCAAAACTTTCAAAACAGACTTTAGTCCCAAATTGGACTATAGATCTCCCAACCAACTTTGGTTTAAGGGTACATCTCTGAACTCCTCTGACATCTGTCGTTGTAATCCTTCAACGTCGTCAGAGAGGTGATGGGTCCCGACGGCCATACATTCAACGGACCACTATAATAGAGCCCAAATGCTCTTTTGTCGGATCTAAACGATCCCGTTAAGTTGATCTTAGTCTCAAATTAGACTAATGTATCCTTAACAAACGTTTGAGTTGATCTTAGCCTCAAATATGGCTAACGTATCCTCAAACCAAACCCCCAAACCCAAATCTAAGATAATACGGATTTGGACTAGTCCACGCCCTACGGGCGACGGCATAACTCAGTCTTCGTATACAATCCACGGGCAACCAAAAACAAAACAAACACACACGACACGAAGTGACCATTTGGAGAAGGAGAAAGTTGTTACCGCAATGTGGTAGCATAATTAACTGCAGGGGCTTGCGCCTGCACGGAAGAGCGTCCACACAATCAAAAACCCCTCAAACGAGGGGGAATCTGACGAAGTCTGCTACATCGGACGCATCCGTCTAAACCTCCGATACACGGTGCCATAAATAAACTTGGCATCTTCGGAGAGGTGGATGGATAACACCAATTAGCATCTGCCCCGAATCTCAGGCAAGACGCCCATGTCTTGGCCGCCATTCGGAGGGGAACAGATTCTGGCACGCCCGGTGGGACTTGAAGTAATCTATGAAGACTTCTCTCCAATCCCCGGTATTTTCCCAACCTTTTACTTGCAGGGTCATCCGCTCGCTCGCTCCCTTTTCTTTGGATGATTCCGGAGATATTTCTGCTGGGGCAAGCACTCGACGGCTTTGTACCACGATTCTAACGTCATCGAGGTTCTCGTCAGCCAGTTCTTTAGCAAGTTTGGCCAACGCGTCTGCTTTGCTGTTTTCCGCGCGCGGTATATTCTCCAAAGTATAAGAGGGAATTTGGGTCAACAATTGTTGCACCTTTTCGCCGTACTTCACTAATTCTGGCTTACACGTTTGGTAGTCGCCGTTTACTTGACTAACGACCAGTTGAGAATCTCCGTATATGAGGAGGTTTTCAATTCCCATGTCAATAGCGATCTCGAGGCCTGCTATCAAAGCTTCGTATTCGGCTTCGTTATTTGTCCTCGGCTCTGTTAAGGAGAAAACGAAGCGCATTATCCCTCCTTGTGGAGTCACGAAGATGAGGCCTACTCCCGATTTTATTATAGGGGTACTTTGTTTGCGCTTTTTCATGGAAGATACTCCATCGAAATAAAGCTCCCATCGGGTATCACCACCGTCGATCGCGTCAAACGCATGTTTGTCTGGAAGATTGCAATTCAGAGGAGAATCGGCGGGTATCGGATGCTCAGCGAGGAAGTCGGCGATGGCCTGGCCTTTCACTGCCTTGAGAGGTTGATATGTTATCGAGAACTCCATCAAGAGCAGGGCCCATTTAGCGAGTCGTCCCGTCAATATGGCCTTTGACATCAAGTATTTAAGGGGGTCCATCCTTGAAATAAGACGGACTTCATGCGCCAACGCATAGTGTCTAAGCTTTGTTATCGCAAAAATCAACGCCAGGCAATGTTTTTCAATGGGAGAATAGTTGCTTTCTGCCCCCAGCAGAACTCGACTTAAGTAGTAGAGTGCTCTTTCTTTCCCTTGATCGTTCTCTTGTGCCCATAATGCGCCTAAGGAACCTTCGAGGGCGGTCGTATAAAGAATGAGGGGTTTTCCCTTGACCGGAGCAGCCAACACCGGCGGGTTCTGCAGGTATTGTTTGATCTCGTCTAGCGCGCTTTGGCATTTTTGGTCCCAAACGAACGGGGTTCCCTTCTTCATTAGGTGGCTGTAAGGACGGCACTTGCCTGAAAGATTGGCTATAAATCACCGTATGTATGCGAGCTTCCCTTGGAGAGATCGCAACTGTTTGAGAGTTCTCGGCGGAGGCATTTCCATGATCGCTTTGATCTTTGACGGATCTATTTCAATACCTCGGTGTCGAACAATGAATCCCAGGAATTTGCCTGAGGAAACTCCGAATGCATACTTGAGCGGGTTCATTTTCAAGTTGTATTGTCGAAGGCGTTGAAATACGGTCTTCAGATGCTCGAGATGTTCCTTGTATGATTTGCTTTTAACCACGAGATCGTCGATATAGCATTCGACGATTTCGTGTATAAGGTCGTCGAAGATCTTCGTCATGGCCCTTTGGTAGGTGGCACCGGCGTTCTTTAAACCGAAGGGCATCACCTTGTAACAGAATATTCCTAGAGGAGTCCTGAAGGCGGTGTGCTTCTGATCTTCGGGATGCATCTTTATCTGGTTATACCCCGATGAGCCGTCCATGAAGGAGAAAACCTCATGAGTGGACGTATTGTCTATCATCAGTTCGGAGAAAATCCTCACGATTCCTAAGGAGAAAAACCACCTATGATATCCTCTCAATCCGTAGGGAGAAAAGTCTCTATGAGACCCTCACGGCTCATAGAGTTGAAAAGTCTTAGGCAGCAGATCTGAACCTGCGGCCTAAGCCATCGCTATCTCTTGGAAAAAACTAAGTTATCTACCAATTATGTTTATCAAAGACAACATGCTGATAATAAGAGAAGGCAGAAAGCAAAAGAGCATACAAGACATTGCAAAAGAAAATGTGTATCTTTATTCATTGACTTCAATCAAATACAAGATGAATCGTACAAAAGAATAAAGAATGGATACATATTATTTAAAAGGAAAATTTTACAAATACATTGATACAAAGGCAGCTACTGGGAAGGAAGCGTCTTAAGTAGCTTTATCAGTTGTTCGCATACTTCCTTCCATGCCTTTTCCCGATCGGCTACCACCGCCAGTTCTGCCTCTACTTGAGCCCGCTGCTGCAAGACAGATGCAAGCTGCTCATAACGGCCTGATGAGTGGCTTCACGGCCTGGAGTGTCATGCTCGGCAACATCAAGCTTTCGCTTCAAGTTTAGCCCATGTGAGATACGCTCCAGAAGGCCCTCGAAGACAACCTTCACCTCGGCAGCGTTTGCCTCAACTTCAGCACGTAGACGAGCAGTTTCGCTTGAAGACTCCTGACGCTCCTTCAGCCTTAAAGCTGCTTCTTGTTCCAAATGGTGGAAATGAGAAGTGCTTTGCTCGAGCCATGTTGCCCGTTGAGTACTCACGGCCAAGAACCTCCGTCTCGGAAACAAGTCATCCAATGACCTCCGTCGCGGAAACAAATCAGCCAACGACCTTCCCGTCGGAGCAATACTTCGACTCAGAAACAAGTCAACTCACCAACCACTTACGAGTCCTCTCGACTTGTAAAAGAGAAAATTCTCTTATAAGATCCTTACGACTTATAAGAGAAAATGCACTTAGGAATCCTCACGATTACTAAGGAGAAAATACACCTACGAGATCCTCTCAATCCGTAGGGAGAAAAGTCTTTATGAGACCCTCACAGCTCATAAAGTTGAAAAGTCTTAGGTGGCAGATCCTACCCCTGTCTTCTAAACCATTACTGCCCTACAAAGAGGTTAAGATGGACCATCTACGAGCCACACTTGCTAAAGCTACATGCCACTGAAATGGAGAAGTTACCCATGAGCGTATAAACTACTTCACACCAGAGTAAAACATAAAGAAATAGAAGGGTGCGGCTCATGGAATTGAGAGTTTGGAACTATATCTTTTAAGAGTCGAGATTTGAGTCAATGATAAATGACGACGCTTGTGTCCGCTCGTTATCTTCTCAGATCAAGATTCTGAAAGTTATATACCAACCCGAAACTGGTCATACGTTATGCATTACTCTACACTACTTCACCCACATATATACTTACGTGGGCAAAGTAGTGGGGGGCATTTGTTTCCGCCAAAAATTTCTGCGCAAAAGAGTCCAAGGTATCAAATGGCAGCGATACGCTTAAGAAAATGCGAACCAGTATCTTCCGGCCTGTATTTTGATAAACTCCCCAATGAGAAACTGTTAAATTATGATGGTGTTGAAAGCATCTCGAAAAAACCTTCGATTTGATATATTATGGGCCTCATAATTCATCCGGGATCAAAAGTTATGAGCAAATGTGTTATGCACATATGATCTAAGAAAGAAGATGCGAACCAGTATTTTCCGAGCTTTATTTTGACAAACTCCGGAATGAGAAACAGCTAAATTCTGATGGTATTGAAAGCATCTTGAAAAGGCCTTCGATTTGATATATTATGGGCCTCATAATTCATCCGGGATCAAAAGTTATGAGGCATCACGTGTCCACACGTGATGGACCTTTAAAAACCCGCTGGAGGAGTTAAAAGATGTAATAAAAACTCAGAAAAGACCCCAATGGGGCATCACGTGCTCACACGTGACCATGGGTCACGTGCAGATACGTGATGGGCTTTTAAGGCCTCTAAAATAATGAGTAGAATTAAATTCTAAAATCTGTTCCCTGATTAAAAATCAGGAAGTACCTCAATGAGGGATCACGTGTTGACACGTGATGGTTAAAACAACAACATGACCAAGCGGCTGTTAAAGGAACCAATTTGGGGGTCACGTGCTCACACGTGATCAAGGGTCACGTGCCAACACGTGACAGACTTTGAAAGCCTTACAGTTTAATAGAATTAAAATTCTAAATTTCTCTAAAATCTTTCGAAATAGAATTAAAATTCTAAATTTCTCTAAATCTTTCCAAATGGAAAAGGATTATGGGGACCGTTGGATTAAAGATCCAAGGGTGATTAAATATCACCGATTTATGGAAAAATCCTAGACAAGGAAAGATTTCCCCAAATCTCACCGAAGTAACAAACATAATATTTTTTGGATTTAAAATCCAACGGTGACTAAAATTCACTGAATAATCTAAAGGATCATATAAATTATGAAATCAAATCAAATCTTTCAAGGAGAGATTTGCTAAACAAATTGATTCTCTATCTTTCTCCTATAAATAGGAGCCAAGAAAAGAAGAGAGGGAGCTACTTTTTTGAGAGAAAAACAGAGAGAAGAGAATTTAATTCTCAAGAGAAAAAAGAAAGCTTAAGAAAGGAGGAACGTCGGGGGAGCAGTGGACCATTATACGCGTCGAAGCGACTCATTATTTCAGCGCACTCCTCGTTTGTGAACTCCCGATTTTGAGAGCGGCCAAGTCGGCGGATGTCCCCGTACGAGATGATCTCGTTAAGGGCATACATGTGGGCGTTCATGGTTCCTGTGAAAGAAGATCAACAGAATTAGCAGACCGACTGATTAAGCGAATTCTTGTTAAAAAACGAGCACAGACAGTTAAACTCCTCGAGAGCAATGATCTACGAACAGGAGTGACTATCAAAATACTAATAAGGGAAATTTAAAGAAGTCCCCCAAGATTCTGAGATCACTATTATTAAAAGATGATATGGTCCATTAAAATACAAAACTCCATTTTTAATTTTCATTATTCATATTCAAACTCTTAAAAGTTCGTCATTTTTAGATCAAAGAGATCTATGTTTTGACAAAGATGCAAGGTTCTGTTCATGGGTCAAGAAACCTTGGAACAGATTCTTGAGAGCAAGGCTCTATTGGTGAAACACCAGGAGGGTTTCTTTAGATCAAAGATCTATGAGAGCAAAGCTCTATTAATTGAAATTGATTTAATTCAGGACTAATTCTTACCAAAATAGTTTCTTTTAAAGAAAATCTAAGAGTTCTTAAAAAACAAGAGCAGGGCTCTGAGGTTCTGAAAATAAAATTTTTGGAGATGATAATCATCTGTGAAGGACCAAAGGTCCTATTTATAGGTATCGAGTGCCTCTTCAACTTCCAAAAGGTGCCGCGACGGTGGGGATTCTGCCACCGTTGCGCTTGCGTTTGGAGGCCACGTAAGCGCAGCGGTGGGGGGGCATTTGTTTACCCCAATCAGAGCAAAGCTCTGTTCAAATTCCAAGGCGGGAGATGAAGCAACGCTTCATCTTCCCCCAATTAGAAACAAAGCTTTGCTTCGAAAATTTAAACTTTAATAAATGAAGCAACGCTTTAGATCTTTTGCGCTGCGCGCGACGCGCCTCGTGTCTGGCGTAGATACATTAGCGCAGCGTCCAAGAAGGCGCGCCCAATTAGAGCAAAGCTCTGTTAAAAGAAGCGCCGCGCTGCGCTCTACGCTGTGCGACACGTGGTAGCGCAGTTGCGCTGCGCTGTGCGCTGCGCGACACGTGTCAGCGTAGATGCGCTAGCGCAGAAGAAGGGGCTAAGTGCCAAAGGCAATTTATCCATGCAAAATTACATGCACTTGATAATAACAAATTAAAATCATACGATGCACAAGCACAACAGAGAGCTAAAATAAAAGAACCCTTAACAAACAAGGAAGTACTTGATTAAAAAGAAAATTACTTATTCATTCTTATTGTTATTACATTTAAAAAAGATCACCGAATACGGGATCAGAGAGACAAGGGTTTACAAAAAGAAAAGGAAGATTATTCAGCTCCCTCTCCGTCTTCTCCATCACGTCGAAGCGGCGATCTTCCCGAGGGGTAGCCATCCAACGGTCGACGCCGCACTCGTGGGAAAAAGTGGCGATGACAACCCGACGAGCCCGTATCTGGCTCAACAAGTAGAAGGAGAAGTCCCTCAGGGCTTTGGTGATCAAGACCGCTTCGAAAAAGCTCTCGATCTTATCCTCGGCCACATCAAGCATTGCCGAGGACATCTCCGCCGGAGGAGGGGGAATGTCGGCGAGCACTGAGGCAAGGATCATCCGAAGCCAAATGGAACCCGGGGGAAGAGGAGACCCCACACGAGTCGAAAGCTCGTACATTGCGGCATCGCACTGCTCGTCCGAAAGAGAGGAGTCCACCAAGCGCGCAGCCAAGCGGGGAACAATGTCCCGAATCGGCACCTCCCATGGTTGTCGGCGGGCATGAGGGCGATTGCAAGCCATGATCGAAGAAGTTCTCTGAAAATGAGAGAAGAAAAGGCTCAACTTCGAATTATATATATAGACCCAGGCGCAGAAGATTCTGTGCATAATGAAATCATTTCCAAGGCCCGGGAAATCAGAATTTTGGAAATACGAGTTTGACTTGAAAAAAAGGAGATGAAAAGATATCTCAGGAGAAGCGACGCTTCCGATTTGCCCAAAATATAAGTTTCAATAAATGAAGCAACGCTTCAGATCTTATGCGCTGAGCGCAAGGCGCCACGTATCTGGCGCAGACGCATCAGCACAGCGTCCGAGGCAGCGCAACCAATCAGAGCAAAGCTCTGTTTAAAACAAAAAGTAAAGGAAGCAACGTCACGGTTGTGCAAGCACTGCACTGCGCGATACGTGTCTGCGCAGTTGCGCAAGCCAACTGCGCAAGCACAGTTGCGCAAGCGCTGCACGACACGTGTCTGCGCAATTGCGCAAGCACAGCTGCGCAAGCGCTGCGCTGCGCGACACGTGTCAAGCGCTGGGGAGTTGCGCAAAACAGAATGGAGATTTAAAGAAATCTTTTCTGTTCTTGTTAAAACAAGAAGATTTTCTTCTGTAAAACAGAAGCCCTTGGATCAAAGATCCAACGGTGGGGAAAATTCCCCAAATCACTCAGAGAGAGATCTCTTTAACAAATCTAACTAATTTATGAGCACTATAAAAAGGACCCCAGACTTCAATTCAGAGGCATGAACATCTTTCTAAAAAAAAAGAGAGAAGAGAATTCTCGAGAACTCCTCAAGAACAACAGAAGGTAAAAACCTTTGAAAGAAGAGGAAATTCTCTTATGAACAGATCAGTGATCTAAAAACAAGATCATTGATCTTTAAAACATAACTAAATAAAGGAATAAAAATAAAATAGTGCTCAGCACTTTTTTATGAACCTTTGGTTCCTGAAATAAAAAGAAAAACTTGTTTTTCTTTGATCTAGATTAGATCAAGGAAACGAATAGTGCTTTGCACTTCTTTTATGAACCATTGGTTCTTAAATCTAAAAGATTCTTAAATCATAGTGCCTTGCACTTGCAAACTGCGCTGTTGCGCTCCTGGATTGGTGCAAGCCACCAGAGCGCGCCACATGTCAGCAGCGCAGGCGCAACGCATTAGCACAGCGCACTACGCTTACGCGATACGTGTCAACACTACAAGCGCTTGCGCTCTCTGATTGGCGCAAAGCGCCTGATAAATGCAATGTATTTCCTAAAAAAGGGCCAGGCCCAAATCAAAAAGTCCAAGCAGGCCAAAATAAATTGCAAAGCAATAAAAGGGCAGAGCCCAAATAAAATTGATGCTCTGCATCATTTATAAAGGGTAGAGCCCAAAACAAATTGATGCTCTGTATCCTTTCTGGGCAAAGCCCAGATAAAAATAAGAAGAAATGCGATGCAAAAGCAAATAAAATGTTGAACATTTTCAACTGGACTTAGCCCAATTTTGGCCGTAAGTCCTTAAATTGACTGAGCAAGATTGCTCTCTTAAATCAATTTACTACCGGTTCGAGGGTACATCTCCGAACTCCTCTGACACCTGTCGTTGTAATCCTTCAACGACGCCAGAGAGGTGACGGGTCCCAACGACCACACGTATATGGACTGCGGGGTCCTTAAACTCGTAGACCGAGACGTCCCTAAACTAATATCGGACCGAAACGTCCCTAAACTAATATCGGACCGAAACGTCCTTAAACTAATAACGGACCACCACGTCTTTAAACTGGAATATGGACCACCACATCCCTAAACTGGAACATGGACCACCATGTCCCTAAACTGGAATACGGACCACCACGTCCCTAAACTGGAATATGGACCACCATGTCCCTAAACTGGAACAATAGAGCCTCCAAATGCTCTTTTGCCGGATCTAAACGGTCCCGTTTAAGTTGATCTTAGCCCCAAATACGGCTAACGTATCCTTAGACATTTAAATGAATGATAAAACTCCAAATCAACTTTGGTTCAAGGGTACATCTCTGAACTCCTCTGATATCCATCGTTGTAATCCTTCAACGACGTCCGAGAGGTGATGACTCCCGACGGCCATATATTGAATGGATCACCACGTCAAGTTGATCTTAGTCTAAAACAGGACTAACGTATCCTTGACAAACGTTTAAGTCGATCTTAGTCTCAATACGACTAACGTATCCTTAAACTAAAAACACCAAACCCAAATCTAAGTAGATACGGATTTGGACTAATCCACGTCCTACGGGCGACGACATTACTCAGTCTCCGTATACAATCCACGGGCAACCACAAACAAAACAAACACACACGACACGAAGTGAAATTCTGGAGAAGGAGAAAGTTGTTACCGCAATGCGGTAGCGTAATTAACTGTAGGGGCTTGCGCCTGCAGGGAAGAGCGTCCCCACAATCAAAAACCCCTTAAGTGAGGGGGAATCTGACGAAGTCTGCTACATCGGCTGCATCCGTCTAAACCTCCGATACCCGGTGCCATAAATCAACTTGGCATCTTCGGAGAGGTGGACGGGTAAAACCAAATAGCATCTGCCCCGAATCGCCGGCGTCAGGACATCGCGGTCATGTGCGCCACCCTTCGGAGGGGAACATTGCCTCCAGAGCCTTCAAGGCATCTCTCATCGGCTTCTCAAGTCGGGTCTCTCGTGGTAGCCCCGAAGAGGTCGGGACTTCAGTAGCTGGCTCGAGAAGAGCCCCCGCATCGGCGTGCGCAGAAGATCCCGCGGTCCCTGCAATAAGACAAAGAAAAGGTTAGATTGACCGTCACAAAGGAGAATAAAGACTTAATGAATCGAAATGTACTGAGGCCTAAGGATGCTCTGAGTCGTTCCTCCTCTTGAAAAGTTTTGAGGGAAGCAGTGATAGCTTCTTCAGTGGTGATGCATGTTTAAAGAGAAGAAGGGAAAAGCATTAGTCAAAGACAGTAACAAAAGTATGATGCAGTAAAAAAAATGCAACTAGTGATTACCCGATTGCGCAAGCTTAGCTAGCCACGCGTCCCGCCTCGTCAATCGCTCTGAAGCTGTGATGGCGGCCGCCAGATGAGTGTCATCTGGCGGCATAACTAATCCTTTGTTGGTCCCGTATTCGCCCAAGCCCTTGCTATAGGGAGCATGAGGTTCCTGACCGAACACAACGTCAGCTAAGAGGATCGACTTCTTCTTCCTCTTCTGCGCGCGGACCCCAGTCGCACCCAAAATTAACTTGCGCTTTGTGGGCACCTTAGGGCAGCGGGTCCTGATATCCGCGCCCACGGCGGACTCCGGCGAAACCACATTTACCGTCTCCACTGGAGCACGGGGCACTGGTGGCACGTCCGCAGTAGCACGTGGTAATCCGCGCGGAGGGCTCAACACGGGCGGTGGTCCAGCTCCAGCATCCTTCAGTGGAGGAACGACCGGGGTCCTTGGCTTCAGGAGAGCCTTGCGGTCGCCGCCGGGAGGCACACCCTTGCGGTCAACCAACATGCGCTTCTCCTCACGGATAACTGGACCCATTGTGTGCGCGTACCAAGCCACGTACGCGTGGAGGACCCGGGGGATGCAGCTCGGCTCACTAATGAAGAAGTGGGAGCCCGTATTCAGCCGCATAAAATGGTGCATCGCGCTCCGTATCCCCTCCATGCTGGCCGCAGGCTCTTCCAGAAACGCCTCCATCGGGACCCCCTGGTTATAGCTAGATTGTTGGGCGAACCGGTGGGGGTTATACCTCATGAAAAGCGCTGTCTCGTTCTTCCTGAACACCAGGTAACCCGGACGAATGGAGTAGAGGTGAAGAATCTCCCGGGCTTTCAGTACGGAGGCCCCGTCCTTGAAGCCGTCACGCAGGGACACCACCGCCTTGGAGGTTTCTGAGCCGATGGTAACGACTTTATTCATAAAAGAAATCTTCGCTCCGACCAGGTGTGGACGAAGAAGCAACCCCCTAGCCTCCCGCAGAGGCGCACTCACGATCGAGGCGCCGATCAGCCGCATGACTCTTGGGAGTCTGCACCTCTCAAAAAACGAAGGGCTCTTGTGGATGCCGAACACCCCGTGCACATGCATTTCCATCCACGAGGTGAAGTAGTGCATCGGGAAGTTGGCAGGCTACACCCCAGGTTCATTAGCGTCCGCCGCCACGCTAAGTCCATTATATAGGTGAGCCAACCCGGCGATTCCTACTGACAACTGCAGGCCAGCCACCATCCGATGCGCTGGGTAAAAAACGGATGGCCGCATGTAGCGCGGGTGCATGGGGAGCGCAAAGCTGCACAACCACAATCCCAGGAACCCTAAAAAGAAGGTCTCCTCATCAATGCCCGGGGCGGCGATGTCTGATAAGGGCATGATGGCGGCGTCAGGGAGATAGAAATATTTTTGATCGTCTTCCGATATTGGTCGACGATCTAAGCCGAAGCCGAAAGGGTCATCGAGCTTGGCGAACTTTTCGCTCCGCTCCGATAGAATCTCCAGTCGAAGGAAGCGGGCGATAAAATCTGCGAAACTGACTCCCCGGACTCCTGATTCCAGATAGAGACCTTCGTATATGTTCAACACCTTCACCAAGCCCGGAAACTGGTGCTGAATAGAATTCTCTGGCGTCAAATCAAATACCAGCGGCTTGGTGGTGAAGACATACTCGTCAGGAGGAAGCAGCTCCTCGTAATGCTCCCCCCTCACCGGCAAGCCCGAGATCTCGACGAACTCTTCCAAGGAGATGGAGACTTCCCTGTCCGTCATAAGGAAGGTGTGGGTAGGGATGTTCCATTGTTCGATGAAAGCCTTGACCCACCATGTTGGAGGAGCGGGGTACTCAAATAGCGAGATGTAGATTGCGGAGTACAGACCGATCTTCATCAGATGCGTCCTCTTCGCTGATAGGATATATCTGGCCCACTGCAGATATCCGGCCGGTTGTTGCGGGGTCAGTCCAATATTGTAAGCCTGTCCCCAAGGGCGTGCTTCACCCTGACATATGCGCCGCCCCAAGATGTCCATGGCCGGTGGCTGCTGCACGGGAATGGCAGCGATCGAAGGATGGAGAAGATCCTCCGAATTCCAGTTCTTGACCTCCACGGCATACTTCACCGGGGGTTCATCCGCATAGGGGATCGACGAGATGGGCTCAGACGGCGTCGCGGAACCGAAGCTTCGGCGACCCTTGATGGTGCCATTGTACCACCTACCCCACAGGTGAAGGTTCTTGTGCTCGGGGTCATGAGCCTTAATGAGAGCGAGCACCTCTCGGTCCACCGGCGCCTCGGGAAATCCTTCCTCCGAGCGAACAAATAGGAAAGACAAATCAGCAGACATGTTGCTTGCAAAAAAAGAAGGAGGACAAAAGTCAAACGTCAGTGCTATAATCTTAATTTCTGACACTTGGAACTTTAAAATTTATACCACACTGCAATACAGTGGATATGGGACCAAAGGGGGACCCACAAAATCTAGATGACAATTCATCAGTTAATAAGACAGCCCCATCATTGGATGGGACTGTCAATTAATGAGGAGATCCCCAAAAGAATACTCTCATTAAATGAGAAATCCCTAGAGACAAGGAGAAAATCTCCTCTTTCAGAGCAAAGCTCTGTCACAGAGTGACACTTGTCAAACTCTGGTCTCAAGGGAATAAAATTCCTTGAAGAGCCTAGCTCTGTGATAATGATGGAAATATCCATCAAAAGGAAAATTAATTCTTAAAAAAAATTAATTCTTAAAAAATTAAAAATTTTGGGATCTTAAAGATCCATGGAAACTCTTAAGAGTTCTTCATTTTTAGATCAAAAGATCTGTGTTTTGCCAAAGAGCAATGCTCTGTTCATGGGTTAAGAAACCCTGAAACAGATTCATGAGAGCAAGGCTATGTTGGTGAAGCCCCAAGGGGGTTTTCTTTAGATCAAAGATCTATGAGAGCAAGGCTTTGTCCATTAAAATTAATTTTAATTTAATTTAATTTAATTAAAAAATTTACCTAAAAAGTTTTAAGAGTTTAACTCTTGGAGTTCTTGAAAGCAAGAGCAAGGCTCTGAAGTTCTGAAAATTAAAATTCTTGAAGATGGTGAACATCTGTGAAGGGCCAAGGGTCCTATTTATAGGCGCTTGCGCCCTTTCAACTCCTCAGTTGATCCAACGGCCATGATCTTGCCACCGCTGCACTCATGTGTGCGTCACGTGAGCGCAACAGTGGGGGGGCATTTTTTTCCCCAATCAGAGCAAAGATCTGTTTGAATTTCAAAAATTCAAAAAAATTGAAGCAACGCTTCAGATTCCTTGCGCTGCGCGCAACGCACCACGTGTCAAAAGCTGACACGCCAGTGCAGTGCCCAAGGCAGCGCACCCAATCAGAGCAAGACTCTATTTAAAATAAAAATAAAGGAAGCAACGCTTCAGCTGACCTGCGCTCTGCGCTGCGCGACACGTGGCAGCGCAGTTGCGCTTGCGCCAACTGTGCCAGCACTAAAACAGAATTAAAATTCTAGAAAGATCTTTCTGATCTTTTTAAAACAAGAAGATTATCTTCTGTAAAACAGAAACTCTTGGATCAAAGATCCAACGGTGGGGAAAAATCCCTAAATCACTCAGAGAAAGATCTCTTTAACTGATTTAACAAATCAAATGGCACTATAAAAAGCCCCCTAGACTCCAAGTCTAAAAAAAATTATTAGATCATTGAGAATTCACAGAGCTCTTCTGAAAACTTTGAGAAGAATTCAGAAAGAAAGAATAAGGTAAAACCTTTAGAAAATGAAGAATTTTCTTCTGAAAAGATCAATGATCTAAGAACAAGATCAAAGATCTTCAATAAAAAATGATAATATTAATAAAAAATAAGTAATTTACTTCTTCATTAGATCTTTCTGATCTACATAAAGGCATTGCCTTTTGATGAACCATTGGTTCTGGGATCTCAGAAGATTCTCTTCTTTGATCCAAAATCGGATCAAAATATTGAACAATGCCCTGCACTTGGAAAAATTGCACTGTTGCGCTCTCGGGTTGGCGCAAGCCACCAGAGAGCGCCACGTGTCAGCCCCAGAACAGACTGCGCTATGCGCTTCTAAACAGAGCGCTGCTCTCTTAAATTGGCGCAAGTCACCAAAGCGCGCTACGTGTCAGCAGCGCAACGGCCCTAGTAAAGGCCTAACAAGCGTAAAGGCCTGACAAGCCACGTGGCGCTCTGTTAGACTAATAAATGCAGCGCATTATTAAAAGGCAGAGCCCAATTAAGAGGTCTAATGGACCAAAACAAATGCTCTGCATTATAAAAATGGGTAGAGCCCAAACAAAGGTCTGTCAGACCAAAACAGATGCTGTGCATCATTTAAAAAAAGGCAGAGCCCAATTAAAAGGACCTAATAGGCCAAAAAAATGCACTGCATTATTAAACAAGGGACAGAGCCCTAGTAAAGGCCTAACAGGCCAAATACAAATAAAATGTTGAACATTTTCAACTGGACTTAACCCAATCATGGCCATAAGTCCTCAAATTAAAATTGAGCTGAGCACAACTGCTCTCTTAAACCAATTTATACCCGGTTCAAGGGTACATCTCCGAACTTCTCTGACATCTGTCGTTGTAATCTTTCAACGTCTTCAGAGAGGTGACGGGTCCCGACAACCACACATCGATACGGACTGCGGGGTCCTTAAACTCGTGGACCAAAACGTCCTTAAACTAATATTCGTCCCCAAAACGGGAACGTTGGACTGAAACGTCCTTAAACTAATATTCGTCCCAAAATGGGAACGTTGGACCGAAATGTCCTTAAACTAATGTTCGTCTCCAAATGGGAATGATGGACCACCATGTCCCTAAACTGGAAATCGACCGCAATGTCATTAAACTAAACGATAGAGCCAATTGCTCTCTTGTCGGATCCAAACGATCCCGTTAAGTTGATCTTAGTCTGGAGATTAGGGTAACGCATCCTTAACAAAAGTTTAAGTTGATCTTATCCTTAAATAGGGCTAACGTATCCTTAAACCAAAACCCCAAACCCAAATTTAAGAAAATACGGATTTGGACTAATCCACGTCCTACGGGCGACGACATAAATTAGTCTCCGTATACAATCCACGGGCAACCACAAACAAAAAAAACACCCACGACACGAAGTGAAATTCTGGAGAAAGAGAAAGTTGTTACCGCGATGCGGTAGCGTAATTAACTGCAGGGGCTTCCGTCTGCAGGGAAGAGCGTCCCCACAATCAAAAAAACCCTCAAGCGAGGGGGAATCTGACGAAGTCTGCTACATCGGCTGCATCCGTCTAAACTTCCGATACACGGTGCCATAAATCAACTTGGCATCTTCGAAGAGGTGGACAGATAAAACCAAATAGCATCTGCCCCGAATCTCAGGCAAGACGTCCATGTCTTGGCCGCCATTCGGAGGGGAACACGCCTCTTCACCGCCAATTGTGGCCAGGTAAGCACAAGTAAAGAAAGGAGGGATCCGCTCACGAATCACTATGAGACGGGCCTTTTAAAATTACCTTTCCCACTTGTCTAGCCTGGACACCACAAAGTCAGGTTTAGATAAACGACCGATTGCCCACAACCTTCCTCTGTCCTAATGAGCGCGACAACCCTTAATTGGCTGAGTCTAAATATTTTTTAATTAACTCGAGGGTGATGCATATGTTTTTTATGATTTTGGGGGTCTTAGGAAGGGTAGTGAAATTCCCCACCCAATCTGAGTTGGTGTTAGAGCCCCATAGATTCCGTATTAATTATGCAAAGCAGTTAACACACCAAAAAATCTAAAACACTTGCAATTTTTTTTTTATTTGGCAGCGCAAAGAATCCTACACAAAAACAATTTATTGGAGAGGGAGAAGAATTTTGCGCAGGAAAAATTTTCAGTAGAGCTCAGTATAGGAGAGGGGACAAAAATACTTACAGAAAATTTTGGGGTGCTGACGTCAGCAGTTGACCGCGGTTCCACGGTCAAACGCTTGAATCCGCCGCGGTTCCGCAGTGGTTAAGTTGGTTTGGATCTCCAAAATTTTTCTGTTATCGGTTGTGATTCTCCTCTGTCTGTTCAGATCTTCTGTTTGTTGATTTGTTCACTGGTTTTTTCCAGATCTGAATCAGCCCATCTTCTTTTCCTGCGCAGTTCACACAATACCTCTCAAAAAGAACAAGGTGAATTTTTTTATTTTTCAGTTTTTATGCTTTTTTCAATTTTTAACTAATCCGAAATTACAAAAAGAAAATAACTACGCCATCCCCGGCAACGGCGCCATTTGATTGTTAGGGAATTTGCGTACGTGCGTTTTTGAAATCAAAGAATTATCCGCAATCAAGAACGGTGTCGCTTGGTAGCCAACCGGTTAAGTACGGCTCGGTCCACAGGGATTACGTGTATTTTCTAGTTGTTCTAACGAGTCAATTCCTATTTATGGTAGGTTTTGATTTTCAATAAAAACTAAAGTTGAGAGGATTAAAACCTTGCTAGGGTTAGAATTATGTTAGTTTGGAAAGCCAATTATTCTCACCACTTTCTTTGCCCTAATTAAAAACTTTTAGGTGTTAAGCTAGTTAACAAAGAGGATTGGCACGATCGGGAAGAAACTAGGTTTCTTCCCTTTGGTCCTTGTCCGTCCTTTCTTAACTCTTATCCCTAAGCTCTATGGAAAACAATCACAACCGGTCTTTAACTAGGGATTCACCGCTACCTCGTGGGATAGGGTGTCGTAGTGAGCGGTGTGTGTTTGTATGCATAGAGTCTTACTTTAAAATGTTGAACGGGCAAGAAAGGGATGAGAGATTTTCATCTCTCAAATCTTCCCTAAACCTAACCCTAACAAGTGAGGAACTACTCACTCATTAGAGAATTGATAAACGAGTTCATTTTTTTATGGTTTTAATTTAATAACTACGGCAGATAAAAAAATTGCGGAAAAATAACTAGGGCAGAAAAGAAATTAAAATAACTAAGGCAAGATAAAGAAAAACTTACTTTTTTATTGATGCACTCTTCGATAATTACAAGGATTAAAAATTCTAAACTAGAGAAATAAAAAGAGGCATGCTCCAAAAAGAGTTGTAGGCTTCCTATTTATAAATAATAGAAACCCTATGGTTTACATCTGATCCACATCTAGAATTACAAAACTACCCTAAGAAAACCGGGTCAATGCACCGACACGCACCGACACGCGCCGACACGTATACAGCACGGCCGCGGATCCGCGGCCATAAGCCTGGTTTGGCCGCGGTTCCGCGGCCGTTTGATGGGCTCTTGTGCTCTTTTTCTCTGGATTGCTTCATGTTGCTATTTGTTTCTGTTTTCTTCATTTGGTTCTTCAGAATCTTTTCTAGTTTCTTCCAGATTTCCACAGTGCAGAATGTTGTGGACTTTTACCGTTCGCTTCGTGTTGAAATCTTGAATCTTGTGCTGCCTTCGTGCTTTGTGAAATCGAACTGTTCATTGATCTTCATTTGTTCCTTAAACTGTAGGCGGCATCATAAAGATTCTTCTATTTGTTGGTCGTAGTCTCACTTTTGTAGCGTTTTTCCACCATTTTCACTGTATTGTTCCGAGAATCTGTAACCTGCAACTATTTAACAGACATGGATCAAAAGCACCTGTTTATTTGCAATATGATTAAGAATGGGGAATATAATAATGCAAAAATCTGATATGAACACCGACCCGTCAGGCAGAAGAAGCGAAGGTTCGCCCCGATCGAGCAAAAGGCAATCGAGGACGAGGTAGATAGGCTTCTCGCCGCCAACTTTATTCAGAATGTGCCTTACTCCGAATGGTTGACAAACGTGGTCATGGTGAAAAAGTCAAGCGGGAAGTGGCGCATGTGCGTCGACTTCATCGACCTCAACAAGGCCTGCCCGAAAGATAACTATCCCCTCCCTCGGATAGATCAGCTCATCGACAGCTCGGCAGGCCATGAGCTATTTAGCTTCATGGACGCCTTCTCCGGCTACAATCAGATCTGTATGAATCCGGCAGACGAAGATCTCACCGAATTCACAACGGACCGGGGGGTATACTGCTACAAGATAATGCCTTTCGGCCTCAAAAACGCCGGAGCTACGTACCAACGCTTGGTCAATCGCATGTTCAAGTCGCAGATCGGCAGG
Organism: Agapanthus africanus; assembly: GCA_030015575.1. Classification (NCBI taxonomy): domain Eukaryota; kingdom Viridiplantae; phylum Streptophyta; class Magnoliopsida; order Asparagales; family Amaryllidaceae; genus Agapanthus; species Agapanthus africanus. Next base: position 204,952,372 of record JASDDO010000024.1, read on the forward strand.
AACATGGAAGTTTACATCGACGATATGCTCATCAAATCGGTCTCGTTGGTCGACCACGCCAAGGATCTGGGCGAGGCCTTCGAAGTACTCCGCAAGTTCAAGATGAAACTGAACCACGCCAAGTGCACATTCGAGGTCACCGGGGGAAAGTTCCTCGGTTTCATGGTCACTCACCGCGGGATCGAAGCTAACCCGGAGAAAATTAATGCCATCCTCAACATGGCCGCGCCCAAGACTAACGTCGAGATCATGCAGCTGACAGGATGAGTAGCTGCTCTATCACGTTTCATGTCGAGGTCTGGCGAGAAGTGCCTCCCGTTCTTCAAGGCTCTAAGGAAAATTTCGAGGTTCGAGTGGTCGGTGGAGTGCCAGACCGCTTTTGACCAATTGAAGAGGCACCTTGCGACTCCACCTCTGCTCACCCGACCAGTGGAAGGGGACGAGCTATCGCTATGTCTTGCAGTATCCGACCAAGCAGCGATCGCCGTGCTCGTCCGTGAGGTCGACGGAGTCCAGAGGCCGGTATACTATGTGAGCCGCGTCTTCAAAGATGCAGAAACGAGGTACCCGGCGATAGAGAAAATCGTCTTGGCACTCATCGTGGCCTCAAGGAAACTGCGGCACTATTTCCAGGCGCACACCATCCTTGTTCTTACCGAGCGCCCCTTGGGGCAATCCTCGCCTCACCCGAGTCCTCTAGCCGCTTGGAGAAGTGGAGGTGGGAGTTGTCTCAGTTCGACATAAAATACCGCCCGAGGCAGGCCATCAAAGCACAAGCCCTGGTCGATTTTATCGTCGAGTCCACTATCCCCAGCAAGGAGCCGGAGTCAACGTCGGCCCCCGTAGCTCAGCCCTCTGTCGATGGGAAGCCCGACTCAGTCCCCGATTGGATCCTTTATGTCGAGGGGTCCTCGACCGAGGAAGGTTGTGGTGTCGGCCTCATCATTCGGGGCCCGAACGAGGCAGAAATGGAGTATTCCCTAAAGCTCGGGTTCAGGGCCTCAAATAATGCGGCGGAATACGAGGCCCTGCTGGCCGGACTGCACATAGCCTCCGGACTGGGGCTGAAAATAATTCGGATCCGCAGCGACTCGGCCCTAGTCGTTGGCCAAGTGACTAATCATTTCGAGGCTCGGGAACCTCTGATGGTGAAGTATCTGGCCGAAGTAAGAAGACTTCAAAAGAACTTTGACGAAGTCTAGGTAGAGCAAATCCTCAGACAGCTGAACGCCCAAGCTGACGCCTTGAGTAAGCCGGCTTCATCCTACTCGGAAAAAAACAAGCGGTCCATCCTCTTCGAGATTTTTCCATGGCCTAGCGTAGAAGACGGGGCAACAACACTTCATGTGTACACCGCCCAGGAAGAAGACCAGGTCTGGAGGAAGCCTCTTGTGGAATTCCTAGGAGAAGGTATGCTCCCATAAGATCCGGGAGAAGCCCGCCGTCTCCAAGCCAAAGCCCGTCACTTCGTCTGGTGTAATGGGAATCTCTACAAGAAGTCCTTCACTCGGCCATTGCTCCGATGCGTCGACCCCACGAAGCCGACTACGTCCTCCGTGAGATCCACGAGGGGGTTGGCGGCGCACACCAAGGGGCCCGCACCTTAATCCAGAAGGCATTGCTCCAAGGGTACTACTGGCCAACTATTCACCAAGACGCCCAGAAGATCGTCAGGAGATGCAAAAGTTTCCAACTCCACGGAAGCATACCTCGCCTTCCGGCTACCGAGCTGACTGCCCTAACCTCACCGTGACCGTTTGCCCAGTGGGGAATGGACATGATAGTCCAGTTCCCTACTGACACGGGCGGGCACAAGTACGTCCTCGTCGCAGTGTATTACTTCACGAAGTGGATCGAGGCCATCCCCATCAGGAAACCAGATGCCACCACAACTATCAAGTTCCTGCAGAACAACGTGATACTCCGGTTTGGCATCCCGAGGTGTATCATCACCGACCACGGGACGAACTTCAAAAACGAAAAGGTGAAGGAATTCTGCAATGAATATCATATCCTCATGAAGTTTGCCGTGGTCGCACATCCCCAATGCAACAGGCAAGCCGAAGTCACTAATCGGGACGTCCTCCGAGGTCTTCGGACACGCCTAGAAGGACGCCAAGGCAGTTGGGTCGAGGAATTGCCCCGGGTCCTATGGGCCCTACGCACGTCAAAGAAGACCACCACTGGGGAAACTCCTTTCAGCCTCTGCTACGAAACAGAGGCAATGGTCCCAGCGGAGATCGGGCTCCCCAGTCACCGGGTCGAGCATTTCGACGACGAAGCGAATACCTCGGCACTCCGAACCAACCTGGACATCTTGTTAGAGAAACGAGACCGGGCTCAGATCAGAGCTGCCGCCTATCAACAACAGACCGCCCGCTACTACAATGCGTGAGTCAAGCGTCGTCTCTTCAAGGACGAAGATTTAGTCCTAAGGCGGAACGAGTTCGTTGATCAAGGCAGGCTGCATAAGTTTTCCCCAAAATGGGATGGTCCTTTCCTTGTCTCCGAGGTACTGCCCGGCGGAGCCTACCGTTTGCAAGACGCGGAAGGACGCATGTTTCCACGGCCTTACAACGCCGAGAAACTCAAACTATACCAATAAAAAGAGTGTCTAATAGCGTGCACTTATTTTACTAAAGCAATGTAAACTTTTCTCAAGTTCTTTCTGTTCATATAATAAGAAGGGAACAATAAGATATTGCAAAAAGAAGAGTTTTATTTATTCCAAAGGGTACTATGGGCTCCTCAGCCGTACATCGAAAAAAAATTTACAATAGCGGGGGAAAGGGGTGCGGGAAACATTGCTCGTGGTACTCCGAGCATATTTCCGCCAGCCGAGCCCTCGTCACCTCGGACCTTTGCCTCTGATGCCACCCGCGAACGTCTGCGTGGTGCCTCAGTTGGTAGAACTCGAGGACGAGTGCCACCGAGTGATCCCGCCGACCCGCCAAGATCAGGCCGAAGGGGCGCAAAGACCTCAGCTTACCGACCTCCTCGTCCTTCATCTGCTCGGACAAGGGGTTGTGCAGCCCTGGCGACGCCCTCCAGATTGAGTACATCAACAGCTGGAGAAGGGGTGAGCGCCGGGGAAGCAGTCGGCCAGAGTGGTCCTCGATGCAGCCTATAACTAGCTATACCGTATCCTCGGTGCACTTCTGGTCGTACAGGTACACGTCCAGGAAAGTTATGATATCGGGGATGGGGAAACGGAAAGTGTCCATTCTTACGTTTTGGAGATGGAGAAAAGAGTGCTCAACAAGCCCTCCGCTTTATAGCCCCATTGCTCCCTCAAGAGTCCAACAGTAGCTCGTGCTTTCCACAACTGTACCGCCACGCGGCGGGCGTCCCGCCTTTCTCGGGGAAATCGGAACGACGCGGCTCTTACGCTCCGCCCCCCCCACGCGTTAATGACACGTGTCGACCACGACAGTCACTCTTCCCGATGTTCGAACGCCGTGGAAAATCGGACAAAACCTCACGACTCAACAGAACAGCTTCATTGCTCGGTCCATCTTTAGCAGGCTACTTCCGGCCCCTACCGCGCTAAGGATCGAAACCCTCGCCAAGAGGCAACCGGGCTCGCCCCTGCTCGGTAATCCCTGGCCGGTAGCTCCCTACCCCACGACGCCAGGGATCTAAGCCCTCTCCAAGAGGCATCTGAACAGCTTCATTTCTCGGTCCGTCCTTAGCAGGCCTCTTACGGTCCCTTCCGCACTAAGGATCAAAACCCTCCCAAATAGGCGACCGAGAAGCTACCCTGCTCGGTCATCCCTAGCTGGTAGTTACCTACCCCACGACTCCAGGGATCTAAGCCCTCGCCAAGAGGCACCGGGCAGCACCCCTGCTCGGCCCGTCCTTAGGGATCCAAGCCCTCGCCAAGAGGCACCGGGCAACAACTCAGCTCGGCCCGTCCTTAAGAATCTAAGCCCTCGCCAAGAGGCAATCGGGCTCGCCCTTGCTCGGTTATCCCTAGCTGGTAGTTCCCTACCCCACGACGCCAGAGATCTAAGCCCTCACCAAGAGGCAACCGAGCTCTCCCCTGCTCGGTAATCCCTGGCTGGTAGTTCCCTACCCCCACGATGCCATAGATCTAATCCCTCGCCAAGAGGCAACCGGGCTCGCCCCTGCTCGGTTATCCCTGGTTCGTAGTTCCCTACCCCACGACGCCAGGGATCTAAGCCCTCGCCAAGAGGCAACTGAGCAGCTTCATTGCTCGGTTATACCTGGCTGGTAGTTCCCTACCCCACGACGCCAGGGATCCGAGCCCTCGCCAAAAGGCATCTGAGCAGCTTCATCGCTCGGTCCGTCCTTACCAGGCCTCTTACGGCCCCTCCCGCGCTAAGGATCAAAGCCCGCCCAAAGAGGCGACCGAGCAGCTACCCTGCTCGGTCATCCCCGGCTGGTAGTTCCCTACCCCACAACGCCAGGGATCAAAGCCCTCGCCAAGAGGCATCGGGAAGCGACCCTGCTCGGTCCGTCCACATCTAAGCGATCTCCACCTTGACTTCGGAGCCATGGAGATACCATCCTTTCATCGGTCTTTGCACACTTGGCAAATGATTGAATTCAACTCGACGTGCAATCGCTAGACGAAATACCAACCTAAAGATGAAAGCAGTATTGTGCAAGTACAAATGTTTACCACAAACAAAAGGAAAACACGCACGCAAAGAAACTGCAAAATGGATTTTCTATTCACAAAAATCAGAAGTATTTACAAAGGTATTATGGGCTCCCCAGCCTTACAAAATTTTAGCGCAAAGAAAATGAAGAGACGGGGAAGTTCAGGCCTCAGGGATTGGGCGAACCCCGATGAGCCGAGCGTCCACTTTGACCACCGGGACGGCGCCTTCAGGGTCAGCACCCGCCGCGGGAGCCTCGGCATCGAGGGCCGGGGCTACCGACTAGACCCCCACGCTCCCACTGGGGGCCTCTTCCTCCGTGATGTTTCCAGGGACATTCCCCAACGCGTCCTCCGCACGAGGGTACTCCGCTCGGAGCTTGCCATCGGGGAGCTCCAGCGTCTGGGCCTTAACAGCGTCGAGGGCGTCGTGCCAAATGACGCCAGCGGCTTGAGCAAGGTCGGCGTAGAACAGGTCCGACCCCTTGTAACTCTCCACCGCCTCCGACGCCAGAAGCTCAGCTTTCGACGCCCGAAGCTCGGCACGCTTCGCCCCCTCCTTCGCCGCCTCGTTCTCCTTCTGGAGGGTGCTCGTCGTCTTCTTCATGGTGGCGACGAGCACCTTGGAATCCTTCAACTGAGACTCGGCGGCTCGGGCGGCCTCTCGGCACCTGGCGGTCTCCCGATTCGCTTCCGCCCCCCGGTCTTCGAGGGCGGCAGTCCTCTCCCTCGCTACCTCCAGCTCCTGCCTTGAGCTCTCCTCGCGGCCTGCGGCCCGCATCGCCGGGGCTATCTCCTCATCTCCATGTTGACGACGAGAGTGACGTGCTGGAGGACCTGAAGAAAAGGAAGAGGGTTAAAAAAGAAAAGGGGGCACCCGATCACGCGAACGAAAATACTGAATAAAGAACCAGGTGAAGTGCAAACACTAACCTGCACGGCCTCTTGAGCTATGGCCACCATTTAGGCCCGGAGGGTCCCTCGAGGGATTCTACCCCTGACCGATCTCTCCATCTCAGAGATCAGGCTGTCAGCGACGGAAAGCCCCGAGGGCACCTCGAAGCGAAGCTCCCCATCCTCCATGAGGATCGGGGAAGCCGGGGAGCGGGGCTCCGTCCTGTGGAACCTCTTTAGAAGCGACGGGGGGGAACCAGTCTCGGCTCCCACCTCGGGATCCCGGGGCTCCTACTCCCGAGCACGCTTACGGACCGGCGCACGGATGGACTCGGGGGGCCGAGGAGCGTTGGGCACCTGGGTGGAGATGCCGCCTACGGGGACGAAACCGGAGGGGCCGGAGCCGACGTCAGGCGAAAAGGACCGGCACCTCCGGCCTTCTTCCCCTTCTTCACATCAACCACTGCCGCCCGGAACTTGTTTAGGTCCATGGGTCCTGCGAAAGACAAAATACAGAGGAGTCAGCGACGTCAGAAAGTAAAAGAGTGCTCAAGTCTAAACAGGTCGCCTGAAAGCTCCTACCTTACCCTCATAACAGGCGGGGTTGAGCCCGACCCAACTGAGGGCCCGCTCGGACAACAGCACGTCAGCCCAAGGAAAGGGCTCCCACTCTAACACCGCCACCGCGTCGGGATTTTTCGACCGACTCACCCGCGGACAGCTGGCCCTTTTCCACTGGGTGGGCACAGGCCAATCCTCACCCTCGGGCGGGACGATAAAGAAAAACTTCTTTTCCCATTCGTGAATGGAAGAAGGTAATACGACGACCCCCGACCCGGGGGCGTCCCCCTGTTGCCTTCTAAAGGAGAAGTATACCCAGCTCGGCTCGCTCCTACGAGCGCCTGGGTGGTTTTTATAGCAAAGAGAAGAGAGGAGAAGGTCCAGGTTGAAAGGGATCTGACACAATTTCAACCGGACCAGGAACCCGAGGAGGATCCTCCAAGAGTTCGGCACTACTGGCCCGGAGCTAACCCAAAACAACTCAATACCTCACTCACCTCAGGGGAGAAGGGCAGACGCACCCCGGCCCAAAAGGCCTCCAGGTACAAGGCAATCTCCTTGCCCCATACCTGGTTTGCCCTCTCCCCTTCCTCGGCCAGACGAAGCGAATAGCCGGGAGGAATGAGGAAATGAGTCTTAATGTTAACAAGCACCTCTGCACGCCTCAGTGAGGATCGCACGCCAAGAACACCCACGGCTTGTGCTCTGGGGACCACCCTATCTTCCCGGGAGAACTCCAACTCAGAGGGGGAAGAGAAAGAAGTAGAAGAGGAAGCTTCAGAAGACTCTCTAGACTCTACCCGCACTACATCTACAGACTCTTCGGAAGAAGACATCTAACCTGGTCAAAAGGTGGTGTCCTCGGGAGATCAAAAGCAAGGAATCCAACCTGAGAAGAAGAGCGCCGAGCTAACACGACCAGGGACGAGGAAACTATGAAGAGGTATGACCCTGTTGAGGATCCCACCTCTATTTATAGCTGCCAGCGTACGCATCCTATGGCTCCGATCGCCTCCCGCCAAAACAACGTTTCACAACCAATGGCTGACAACGTCCCACCTACGCACTCACATTGGACACGTCCCTTCGAGCGCGGGAACTCCTGCAACACGTCTCGCCAGCCAACCAACGCCAAACACGTGGGCCGTCGCTTCGACGAACGGACGCACGATCCTGTGCTTCCCTTAGATCTCTCCCCTGATCCGCCGACGTCATCAAGAAAATACTACTCTTTGACCCGGAATGAGCGACGACGATATCTTCGAGCGAGAGCTCACCCTGGGTGATCGGTCAAACTACTCTCGACCCGATCCAGGAACGGGTCGAGACGAGAGTGGGGGACTAATGATGAGGCTCGATATCGGTGACTCTCCAGATGTTGACACGTAGCAGACGACGTGTCCTAGGACCTACAAGAAGGGGTCAGAAACCACAGTTGGAATCACACCTCGGGCCCCCGGTGCCGAGGAATTTCCTGACCTTTGGTGACCTTCCAGACCACCCCCGGCTCGCCTCCGAGCTATCACAGAACCAAGATGCCTTGGCCTCCCGCTCGTGCCCGAGCCTCCCACCGAGGTGATCTTCCTCGGTCTCACCCTGACCGACCCGCAAGCACCTCCTTCATGGCTCCGTGAATCTCGCCATGCGCGAGATATCCGCCGCCCACGATCTCACGTTCCACGCCATCACGATCCCCCATTAACGAGCCTGTCTCGTCATTAATGCGGGATCCCGCCTATCACGCGGGTGTGACGCCAGGAGCGTAACGGCCGACGTGATTCTCGCACCTGCCTGCCCATTGCTATCACTATATAAACTCCTTTCTCAGACGATCGAGGCACGCAATTCTTTCCACTAAGCCGCTACTCTGCCCAATTTGCACCACTAACTTGATCGTCGAAGGGTCCTCGGTGGCATAACCATCCCGGGACTTTCTTGCAGGTAGCTCGGCTCAACCTCAAATCCAAGCCCATTGAGATCCACACGCTAAAGGAGTCAACCCCCAGATCAAATCTCAGCCATCCGCCATTACACGAGGAGATCAACGGAAGTTAACATCTGAAGGAGATCCAGACCTCCCTCACTTGGTCTCCTCACTAATTATATCAACTCTTGTCTCCATGCTTTCTTTCATGGTTTCACTTATTATTATTTAGCTTTTCTTATTTTGAGCTCAATCAAAGATTAAACAGGTTGCACATAAAGTATGTGTGATGCACGTAAAAAAGTGGCGCCAAAGTAATTAATCAAGGGTTTTTTGTGTTGCCCCCTCGAAAATCGAATATTTTCGAATACCCCACTCACATTTGATTAATTGCCTATAATCCACTCGAAAATCTTAACCCAACTAAAACCCTAATTCCGGTTCATTTTGAGTTAGTCAACGTTTTTTGACCGTTTAAAACTGCCGTTAGAAGAGTAAAAGGACTGAAATACCCTCATCTTCTCCGCCGCCTCCTCTTACATCCTCATCAACCGCTGCCACCTTTATCAGCTTCTTCTCCTCCCTCAGCCTTCCTGTCTCCCTCCTCGCCGACGCACTTCTCACATCCTCATCGACCGCCCAGCCGCCCTCAGCCTCCTCTCCTCCCTCAGCCTCCCTGTCTCCCTCCTCGCCGACGCTCTTCTCACATCCTCATCGACCGCCGCCGCCCTCTGCCTCCTCTCCTCTCTCAGCCTCTTTTCCTTTCTCTCCTCCATCCTCTTCTCCACCACCATTATCATCATAACCCACCATCACCAACAACATCCAGCACAACCACCATCCGCCACTACCATCAGCACCATCCAACCACCACGATCACCATCCGCCACTATCATCAGCACTACATACACTCCTTCCCTCCTCTTTTCTCCTCCCTTTTTTAAAATAAAATTGACATCAAAGATGATATATAACTTTAAAGTATCATTTCGCTCTGGATGACACTTGCAATAATGAAGAAAAACAAGTGAAAAAAGAAAAGAAAATGGTGAGACTAAGTTCATTTTCTAAGAAGAACAAGGAAGCTTAATTTATAACATCATGGCTAGGGTGAGAGGATGGCGGTGATGGCGAGGTTAGGAGGAAGGAGGGTGATAGCAAGAGGCAGCGGCAGTGGATGGAGGGAGGAGGTCGACGGCAAGGAGAGCATCGCCAAAAATGATGAGAAGGTGAAGAATGGAGGAGGAGGAGGATGATGATGGGGAGAAGATGAAGATGATGAGGGGGGCAGCGGTGATGGTGAGGGTGAAGGGTCGGAGGATGATGGTGATGGACGGCGGCAATGGATGGAGGGGCGCAGTGGGGGCTACCGGGATCAGGACAGGGACGGCGCCGGTGATGACAAGGAGAGAGAAAGGAGGAGGAGGAGAGGGGTAAAGGGAGCTCACGCCTCTCATCCTCCATCATCTCCCACCCCTGTACCCATCATCAATTTCATCCTCATTTAATCATGGAGGCGGGAGCGCAGAGAAGGAGGAGGGAAGCGGCATCAGGAGGAGGCGGCGCATAGAAGGAAGACAGGGCCAGAGGAGGAGAGAGGAGGGCGGCATGGGCGTATATAAAGAAGAAGGGAAGCGGCGGTGGAGAATCGAGGAGGGGGTGGGAGCATCGAGGTGAGGGGAGAGAGAGGTGACAAAGCAGAGAGGGAAAGGAGAGAGGGGTGAGGGATATTTTTGTCTTTTTAACTTTCTAACTAACTATGGTTAAGAATTAATTTAACAGAAGTCTACGGGAGTGGAGTATTTAATTGACAAAGACTTTTTGAATGGATTATTTAAAAATAGTCATATATGAGGGGTTTTTTCAAAATAGTTTATTTTTGAGAGTGCAGTATCAAAAATAAAAAACCATTAATCGAAGAGAGCGAGATGTATAATGAGAGAGAACAAAGAGCAGTTGATGCTGACAAGAAATTCTCTCTATTTTGTTCCATGTTATTATAATGGAGAAAATTTCAATGCATCAATCACTTTGGAATTAAAGACCTTTTTTTACTATAAAATATATTATACATATAAAACTTATTTCCAAAATATGGCCACTAAATTTTAATCAATGAGAAAAACAATGTTATTCTTTTATCATGAGGTCTAGGTTTTCATTTTCTTAATATCATGTCACAAGTAGGACCCCCAATACAGCTAGAGCTGTGAAATCGCATGTCTTGTTATTATTGTAGATTGTAGTTATTGTTGTTGGTTTTTTTAGTAAATAAGAAAAGACAAGTAAATGGTGTCAAAGATCCCTAAATTTCATTAATAATTCTTTTAAACACCCAGTTACATTGGAGTTTTGGTTTTGTGGATTGGATAATCAACAAAACCAAAACAGTCTAAAATGTCAATATAGCTAAGAAAATCATATTACAAAACAGCAAACTCCGATGACAAAAGATAATCTTGCTACCGTCTTCCAGACAGGTCATCCAAGTGTCTATCCTGATCTTATATTTGTTAATTATCTCAACCCCTTTGTAATAATAGCATCAAGATCCCTAAATTTCATTAACAAGTTGTAAAACACCCAAAGTTGCATAATAGTTAGGATAATTCAATCAAAAGATAATCAACAAAACCAAAACACGGTCTAAAATGCCAAAATACAATCAAGAAATTTAGAATACAAAGCAGCAAATTCTGGTCGCAAAAGATAATCTTGCTACCGTCTTATAGACAGGTTATACGTGTGTCTATCCGGATCTCAACCCCTTCCTAATAATAGCATCAAAAAAGAAAGAAATTTAAAACTATCATTTTAATGTCACATAAACTTTTTCTCTTCGAAGCAAAGGGTGTTTGCCAATTGGCCACAACACTTATTGAGCCTTTGCCAAACCCCCTCTTTTCCTCAACACTCCATGTGCTCTCACTGATAAATAAATTGAGCCATGACTTGTGTCTCTAAAACAAAAAAGCCTGTGGGCCCCGTGTGTTCACATAACTTATCACAATCAACAACCTGAAAAAAAAATCTTTTGAGAAAAAATTATAAGGTACCAACTCTTTGCTCTCTAAGTACAACAATTGGCCTTTGCCTTGTTCATTAGAGACCAATTAAATCTCTTTCTTGGCTTGATTTCTTTCTTTCTCAATTTGAATCTATCATTCTCATTCTTTGAATTCATAGAAAAATCATAAGGTACTATATGCTTGCAGCTTTTTTCCTTTTTTAAAGAAAAAAGAAATTATATGGCAGCTTTTTCTTTTTTCATTTTACATCAAGTGGATGTTTCATCTTTAGCTTTGGTGATCTTTTTTAAATACAAAATGAAAATCTAAAGATGAGAGTGATTAATTATTGTTATCACATTGGTGATATACTTAGGATCAAGCAACTATTCACTATTCTTTTCTTAGGAGTTAAGCTAAAGTTAGAAGCTTTTGTTGGGATTTGAGATTTTTCTAAGAAAAATTAGTGAATGGGTGACCCTTAGTTCTTGAAGAAGATTCTTGCAGGTATCATGAAACTCATATATATATATATCAAGTTCTCTTGTTTTATTTTTCTTCATCTTCTTTACTTGATCTATGTTTTTATTTTGTGAAATTTTATTCTTCTTCAAATAAAGCAAATGGAGGAACTTGAACTATGTCTTTTTCTTTTTTGTGTGTGTGAAAATATTTTATCCTGTGGAATTTGATTCGTCTTTATCTATTTATACCTCAAGTTGTGAGAAATGCTTGAATAGATTACACTTGAATGTTGTCAAATAGAGTACATTATATACGATGCTTTAAGATTACAAAAAATTCCTTAATTTTTATGCTTTCATTTTACATTGCAGTGTTTTGAAGTCGAAATCGAAAACACTATGAATGGATATGGAGAAAATCCGAAATTCTGGAGTTCGAGCCCGGCGACCCCAGAAACAAGCCAAAAGGAAGCAAATTTGAAAGAATTCGGAACATCCATGAACGCGATTTCCTTCGGTTTCGTGGCCACCGCGATCTTGATATCGATGTTCCTCATCATGGCAATTTTCGAGCATCTCCTCAGACCGAGGACAGCCTCGGCCCAAAACAATCGCAATGGCAGATCACTGGAAACTGGCCAAGCACAAGCCTATTCTCTTCTAAAGATTAGAAACTCACAATCTGTAAGTATACTTCCTAAATTTCTTTCTGCAGTGGTTAATTTCTTGGCTAAATTACACTAAGATACCCTTAACTACCAAATGTATTTCACTAAACTACCTTATAGGTTTTCCCCCCTTTTATTACACTAAGCTCCCTTGAAGTGCTGCATTCAAGGGAGTTTACTGTGTAAAAGAATTTATATATTTTACTGTAATTTAGTCTATCTGCATTTCTTGACTGATTTGTTTTGGTTATGAGCAGGTGGTGAATTCGAATGCTTCGGATTTCTCGGTGCTCATGCCCGGGCATCACTATCCGACATATATCGCCCAACCGGCACCTTTGCCATGCACAAGAGAAGGGATACATCGGCCTTCACATGATTACCATTCTTTTTCCTCATAGATCACAATTGAGCTTCTCATTGTAAAGAGATTATCATTGCTCTTCATTTTGCTAGTAAATTGCTTGCATCTAAGATCATTTGTTGCTAATTTTGAATGATCCTGTAAGTAAATCTGAGTTGAAGATCTTTATAAGGGTCGATCAAAGCACATAAGTCTAAAACTGCTGGCAAAAATTTTAGAACTGCACAAAAACACCTTATGGGTTACCCTGCATAAAATTTATCCATTCGAATAATTTATTAGCACAAAAAACTCTCAGCTTATACCTAGACCCTAAAAACACGTTCATGTTCAATTCAAAACTACTCAAATAACTGTCGAATTTACATATTAACAGTTTTTAAGGATCTTGGTCGACTTCCAACAAGTGAGTTTGCACTAATAATTCCCTCTATACACAACCTGTCAACATGAACCAGGTGGAGTGGAATTTCTTCCCATTAAAGCAATGAATATTCAGCATTCAACCTGATTAAAGAAGAAACCATACAGAATGTTTGGATAAAGCATTATAAAATGCATGAATCTTTGTTTCAACAAAGGTTAAACTATTGCTGCATGCAAATCTCTTTCGAATCCCTTGGCAATATTATGCTTCAAAAAAAGTTGGAATAAAAACTACGCGTTTTCACTCATTTGTTCAATCTAGTACCACTGTTATCTAAAGCAAGCTCCTGAAGGTTCAGCAACAGCTCGTCCGAGTTCAAGAAAACCTTGTTGGCGGAATTCGTAATTGTGTGTGCGACTTCACGAGCAGCCTCAATTCTTCTTAAAGCCAGAAAGGCTGGATTGCTTGCAATTGCTTGACCTATAAGTTGTGCGCTCTTCGCCTCTCCCTGTATTGACAAAAAGATAGATCAAAGTCAGCTGGTTAATCTCAAAGGAACAATGACAAATAGTAAATTTTGTGATAGATATGGGCATAGGCAGTGGTGAACTATTTTATATTGAAGAGCCTGTTTAGCTTCGGATTCAGGATGACCGGAGTTTTTTTTATTGCAGGTATCATTTTGCAAACTCCAATTTCCAAGGCCTCGCCTCTCCTCAAATATTACCCTTTGAAGGAAAACCGGTAACTCTACAGAATTCCTGATATTCTAACTTACCTCCAAACCCCAACAAGCTTTTAAGGATTGACCAGTGATTTAAGTAAAATATTTGGAAGGATCAAAGAGTGGAGTCATAAAAAATACTCTTTGGGCACGTGCAATGCAAGTCTAACAACGTCATCAAATAATCAACCTCTAGGTTCATGACAAAAAGACTATTTAATTAATATTAGGAGAAGAACACAAATTTAAATGCAGACAATATTGGAATGTTGCAAAACGCTTGTGCATTCTCTATCTGGTTGGGCGGAGGACAATGCATAAACAGATTATACAGTGTACGATTGGCTCATGTGGAAGTACCTAGAAAACGATTTCTCTCTCTCTCTCTCTCTATATATATATATATATAGAGAGAGAGAGAGATATGTAGGAAAGAGGCCCTAGAAGACTTTTTCGTTAGGTGCCGTCAAAAAACTACACCCTCCACCATTTTATTCAACGATCGGCACCCATCATCATCATCTAAGATGTGGATACACCAAATTTCATGTGATTCCAACACCTTTTCACTGTAGATTTAGCAATGTAAAAAGTTTTATTGTTGGTAAACCGTTAAATTTGCACCCATTATATCAACGGTAAAAAGGTGATGGAGTCACATGAAATTTGGTGTATCAACATCTTAGATGATAAAGATAATGATGACGAATGCCGATCGTCGGAAAAAATGGTAGAGGGAGAATTTTTTTGCGCTACCTAACCAAAAACCCTCCTAGGGCCTCTTTTCTCCATTATTCTCATATATATATGGAAAAAAAGACGAAGAAAATAAGTTGATAAGGAGCGAAGGGAAAAAAACTGGATCTTTATTTAATGAATCTTGAGTGCGTATAGCGAGTTATTGACAACGCAAGGAAAGATCTGACTCTTTCTTTAATGAATTTTGAGTTCGTATATCTAGTTCTTGACAACGAATGGTCTACACATCTCATATACACACCAAAGTAACTTCATTCATATATTTTGCATAAGGCCAGTTATGCAGTCATCCACCCTTTTATTACTTTCGAAGCAGTTGCTAGAGAGAAATTAAACTTTTGAGCACACAATAAAGCTTTTAAACCTAGTTTTACAAAATTGGCATGCTGTATAAAGCTTATTTCTAAAGAAAGGCATCAATTTGTACATGTGAAGGAGGCCTATCAGTTGGCGTGTCACTTAGTGAGATTATGACTGTAGATGCATTGTGAACTATCTCTTAACAATAGGGTTCGCATTATAGCAGTGAAGATATTATGCAACTTGCGCTCACCTGAGCTCGGATAATAGCACTCTTCTTATCTTGCTCGGCCTTCTCCACAATAAACTTGGCACGCTCGGCTTCTTGTGCCGCCACTTGTTTGGCTTCAATTGCATGAGTAAATTCTTTCCCAAAGCTCAAGGTCGTAATGGACACATCATCAAGTGCAATGTTGAAGTTCGTAGCTCTCTCAGTCAATATTTTTCGTATTTCCCTACTCACAGCCTGCACAATCATCCACAAACCACAATCCTTTAAATTATTTACACAAAGTACAGTTATTTTCTTGTTCTATCTAACAGGCTAAACAAGGTTCGAGAACTCGGTTACGGTTTCGGTTTCTCCTAATTTTATTAGCTTCGCTGGGTTTCGGCTAGTTTCGCTAAACTCAGTTCGGGTTTCGGTTTCGACGGTAATACAACATAAATAAGTGTAGATATATTAAATGCTTAAATTTATGGTTCTATATTACAAGACAATGATCCTAACGTTTAAAAATCCATGATGCAAAATATATTGAAAAGTGTACTTAGATAAGTATTAATATGGGATTTGAGTTCACTTTTTTGCGGCTTTCTAACAACGAATACCTACAATGATCACATTGACAGTAAAAATGGTATTAAAAAATAAGTTTTTTAAGGTTTCGGCTAAAACGATATTGTATGGTTGGTTTCGTATCGTTTTCCACCGAAACCGATACGAAACCACCGCATATCAGTGGTTTCAGCTGAAGCCTCGAACCTTGGGCTAAATCACACTAAACTTCCCTTGACTATGAGCATTTTTCAGTAAACTATCTTAAAGATCTATTGATACAGTAAGCTCCTTTAAGACGCTGCATTTAAGGGAACTTTAGTTTAAAAAACCTGCTTGAAACCAATAATTAAAGAAGTTTACTGTAATAAACTTAAGGTAGTTTCTTAAAACAATGCTAGTTAAGGGTTTAGTGTAATTTAAACTTTCTAGTAAGTAATATACATGATACCAATTACATTTTGCACAGAACTTGCAGAATAACTTTCACTTGAGCTTACCTCTCTTTGTGTTATCAGCTGACTGGCATTGTATTGGGCAACCACAGCTTTTAAAGTTTCATGGATAATTGATGGCAGAACCCTCTCGTTATAGTTCTCTCCAAGAGTTCGGTAAATTGTAGGCAATTGATCAGGCAAGGGGCGAGTAAGAACTCGAAGCCCAATCTTCACCTGCGTTTATAAACCAAACCTCAAACAATCGTATGCCAGATGTGGTGAAAGCAAGGTAGAAACTTAAGAGAACTTTTAGTGCAAGAATTCTAATAAAAGGAACAACACACAACTTGACACAAGAAATAGCACGTCATCTTTTATAGCAATCTAGTGAATGAAAACTTGTGCATGCATAGATTCTATTGATAATGTAAATTTAAACCAATGTGCTCTTACAAACAAGGACAAAAACAACTACAATCTACAATAATAACAAAATCAGGTGTGAATGAATGATGTATATTAAATTAAATGTGTAACACGTTAAGTATCTAATGTCACGATAAACATGAAACGTGTGTATTTATTAAATTTAGGGGAAAATTGTTGCCAAACCCAACTTAGAAAGATGACTTATTTTTAAACCCACAAAGTTCAAAAATTATGAAAAAACCCAAAAATATACTTTCACATTATTTTAAACCCAAACCCTAATTTGTATACGTATTTATGTATGAATTGCCTATAATACTCTTTTAATATTTTTTAAGATATTAGAACATGGGATTTTTTAGATTTCTCCCAAAATATTAGAAGTTTAGAAGATGAGATTTGTTGGCATGAACTTATAGTTTTCCATGGCTTCTTTATTATTCTCTCTTTACGATTGTTTGTCCTAGTTTTTTTTTCTAAACTTATCTTCTTTATTATTTCCTGCCCTCTTTATTATTGTTTGCCTTAGTTTTCGATTTTTTATTATTATTCCCTCTTTATTATTGAATGTCCTAATTTCAACCGTCATGAAAATGAAGATGCAGAAATAAGAGAGGAGATTGGTGAATTGTGAGCGGAAATAGGGAAATCTGGGGCATTTGATCGGAGATTAGGGATTTGAAAGAGCATATGCAGAAATTGATAACGTAGATGGGGGATTAAGAGGTATTTGATTGGTGATGAGAGAATTTGAAAATGGAGATTCATATTTTGGGAGAGAAAATTGGGGAGAAAAATTGAAGAATTGGGGAGTGGTATCGAAGAAGAAGAAACACCATATTAGTCGCAAGAGGAAATCATACGAATAATTTTTTGAAAGAATAATCATGTCTATTTGATGAAAAAAATAAGGGTACAATCAGAATTTTTGCAAAAATATCCTAAGTATGATAAACACAATCTATTTTAGGCTTGAATCATCTGATTTTGTAAGTATTGGGTTTTTTCATAATTTAGAAAATACGTTGGTTTATAAATAAGTCAACTCTCTAAACTGGGTCTAGAAACAATTTTCCTTATATTTAATCATTTATAACTGACCTTTATGCAGTCCAATATCATTATCATCTACACCATCTTAGCCTTTTTCCTAAAAATTAAGTCAGCCATGTATCGAGCCTTCACGGACTGTGTATTCCAATATAAATCCAATAAACATTTATGTAGGACAGTGACATATTAGGACTCATAGGAAAAGTACATGAAACAGATTGTTTGAAGATGGAAGGAGTGTGGGGACAATGTTAGCCTTTCGCAGTATGCTCGAGGCTTGCAAAAAATAAAGAGATTTATGACATTGAACTTTGATTCTCAATTTATCATTATCAACTATGATCATATCTTTCGCCTAGCACATAAACGGTATAAATGGCAATATAAACCTTCCAAATTGTACAGTTTAGTGGCATTTTCCACACAACCAGTTTTGTTTGCTGATCCCAAAGTACATGATGTGCGAGAAATGAGCATATAAATCTAATGCTCAAATTATTGCAAATTAGGTATCCATAAGAAGTATCATTTCTTTACAGTTCTTTCAGCAGGAGGCATTTACTATTGTTGCGGAAAGGTTAAGACAACTAAAAAGGCAGTATTTGGCTTTATCAGCGAACAGCCATGCGAAATGGTCTTCACCAAGTTTTGATGGCTGAGTGATTTAAAAACTTCTATTGCGACTTTTGCCGATATGAACTTGATTTTTAACCCAAGGTTCTGAAATAGGTTCTAAGGTCAGGCCTTGCAGAATTGCCATCAAAATCGCCTTTGACCACCCACAATGGCAGCACGTTTACGTGTCATTGAACTTTCACCTCATAGGGGAAAGCAGTTTAGCAGGTGTAAAATGAGAAGAGAGGCATAAAATAAGCCTTCATAAAATGCATACTTGTGTATCCAAAACATTGTCCGTTACTTGGTACACAAATAATGCGCAACGATAACAAAAAATATAATCGTGAATATTTGCATGTTGTGCAAAAGTATGTGATAGTGAATAGTTTTCATGTATAAATAGAGCAATGGTGCAAACTTTATTACAACTTTCAATAGCAAAAAATGCGATAACATGACATGTAGCAAAATGATCATCATTTCATACAGGTCAAAGAGACAGTTACAAATGGAAAAATATATTCATACATTTTACAATTAATGGATAAAACAATTTTTAGTACTAGAATTGAATATGCGAAGATGAGTTACCATTTGCAGATCGCGGCTTCCAGAAGTGCTCTCCACGAGATGAGGTCGTGCACGAACATCATAGATGATAGGCCTCTCAAACCAAGGGATGACTAAATGAGTTCCCTCAGGATAAACCTGCAAAAAAAGAGTTTTCCTTGTTCCTTTTAGCTAGATATGCAAAATATTTGTTTTTCTAATACAGTAAAATGGGCAGGGAGGGGAGACCCATAAATAAGATTAGGAGAAAAAAACAAAAATTTCAGGTATGATAGCAACAACCTTTATTAATTACTTATTGATCATCTACATGAATCCTTTCCTTTCATTCAGCGAAGTTAAGGGTCGTCTTCTAATACATTAAACAACTACTATCATTCATGCTCAGCATCCATTTTTTATTCTATCAAGTTACAATGTGAACAACACCAAACAAAATCATAAACACAGACCTTAAAAATAATAGTTACGCGATGACATTCACAATGCCGTTAGAACTTCGTCTAAATTTCTGGGAAGATGACCGCAAATTAGGGCTACAGGCCACTCAAAACCCTAAATTCCTACCCATTTGACATCAATGTGCATGATAAAAAGAAAATCTAAGCATCACAAAAGAACTAAAACTAACCCTAATCACTGCATAGAAATGGAATAAAAAGGGCTCCCGTTTCCTTTCAACGATACCTTATCCTTGATCCCTTCGATTCGGTTGAAGACGATGGCCCTGTGACCACCATCGACGTTGTAGAGACTGTTAAGAGCCGCGTAAACTGCTCCGCCTCCGATCAAAGCGACCTTGATCAGCGTCCCTGCAGCCCGGGCGCCGGGGACCTTCGGGAGCTTGGCGTTCTTGAAGTTCATTGCTTCGATCTCGTAAAACCCTAGGAAAAAGATGGAATTTTTATGATTTTGGGGGCGGCGCTCGAAATGGCGAGGGTTTTGAGGGGAAATGTGGGGGTTTTTATGAGCGAGAGATAGAATTGGGGAGGAAGAAAGGATTTGGACGGTTGGATTTGGAGGGTTTATGGGTTTTGTTGATCCGACCGTTGAAATCGAGGGGGTGATTAGAATTGCAATTTTACGAAATTTCTTTTGGGGTTAGTTGTAAGTCAAGTGGCTTGAGCCACAAGCTTGCCACAAAAAGCAAATCTTGTAGTTGTAGGGACTCGAATAATGTGTCTGGACCATTTTTCATTTGAAGAACAAAATTATATATAAGCTATACGCGGTATTTATCAAAAAACCAAACGAAGTGTGGTGTTTTCGTAAACGAAAACCATCCTAAAGTAGCAGTGCATGTTTTTAATCTAAAACCATCATACTGCATGGTGTTTTTTCAGTGAATATTTCAGTTTTGAGTTGTTAAAAATGATGGATAGAGATGTCGCTTAATAATATATATGTAAACGGTGGGATGGTAAGTTGGATTTATTCGATTCCGTTTCACGGTAGAATTATAAAATCTTAATGCTCGGAAAAATTGGCAGCCCTTGAAAGGGCATATATGGATCTTAATATCCATAGGCCCTAAATAAATATTTTCCCTATTACTATTTCATATCCCAAGTCTGGAAAAATCAAAAGTATAAAGAATTGATACTCACAATCTCAAAAAAACGGGTAAAACCGAATATGTTCACCACCTCCGCGATAAAAGATAAATTGTCTACTCTCAACACATGATGCTGAGGATTCTCCATATACTCGAATGAAACGGTGGAAATCCTAATTCTCTAAAAAGGCTTCACCATCGCGAATTTAAAAACCAATCATATGATTATTGGGATTACCAAGCAGTATCTGAAAATGTTTTTATTGTCGAAATTATCAACAGACTTATTCTTGGTTGGTTCGATTCACATATCAAATCAATATTCCCGATTATAGTTTATTATCAACATACCCATTCTTAGTTTATCATTGTTTGGATTAGCGGTCATCCGCCCCCGATGATCGTCCCTCGCCGCCGGCCTTCACCGGATGTCGCCATAATGATCCAAATATAGCCATGGTTAGATACATAGTCAGGAATTTTTGTTATAGTGGGCACACCGACAACCACACATAATGCTAAACACGCTCAATTATATTATTTATTTAAGCCATTATATAATTAATAAATGAATAATGAAAATTTATGTTAATATGAAAATGTTAATTTGTACAGTAATTATATCTAAAGAGTTCATAACATTATACACATTTTAGGCTTTTTACGCGCATACAAAATTTATTTTTAAAAATTTATTTTTTCTTTCAGTTCAGACAAAATTTCGTTTATTGGGATTTGAACGACCTGATCTCCCATAAGGAAATTGCAATGCACCACCCCTTGGAGATCGGAGTACAATCTTATTGGCCTTTTTTATGCAATAGATATATATAAGAAACATTTAAGAATATCGGAATTCAATAACAATCAATATCAAACTTTATTTTCCCGAAATTTCAGAGTTGCCGAAATCCCCTCTGGATTGAGTGTGTGTCCGTATACTCATGGCGTTTCCGAAATTAGCTGCGTCTAATACATCCAGCCTTACGGCTGAATCCCAACCCCACTAAAATTCCAAGCAAGAACATTTCTTGTAAACATTCTGAACTAAATAATAAAGTGTAAGAACTAATGTGGAGAAAAAGAAACTTTGTAGAACCTAAATACAAATACCTAAATCTAGAGGGACTTTAAAGTAAATATGGTCATAATGATCCAAAAATAACCATGGTATTCCAACATTAGCTAGGGCCAAGACACTCAGCTGTGGCTTTGCTTACCGCAATAATAGACAGGGATGAGCAAGAACTGACCCGGACCAAAAAATCGATCGAAAACTAATAAAAGAAACTAAACCGAAACATTTCGGTTCGGAAATTTCGGAGTCGGTTTAAACCGAACCTAAGGATGATAATTGGATGAAAAGAATATGGGTGCACAATAAATTTTTATCATAAATGTAATATTAATATGTAACAATTATATATATAAACAATATTAAACATACCTAACATTTATTTAATACCATATTATATTATATCTTGTTACTTATTCTACGAGATTCTATATTATAGAGAAATATTCTTACTATCAATCAATTAATTTGTAGAATTATTGTCTTAAGTTTTAGCAATAATTATTATTTTTATTATGTTAGTTATGTTCATGAGTTTTTATTTAAATTTTAGAGAAATAATTGATAAGTTTTTATATCAAATTAAAAAACCGAGATCAAACAGAAACCGAACCGGACCGAACCGTCGAACAGAAACCGAACCGAGCCGTTGAATAAATCGAACCGACCTGTACGGTTCGGTTCGGTTTGGGTTCAAAACTTTTTATCAAAAATCGAATGGAACCGAACCATGCTCACCCAAGTCACATATGACCTCAATAATCAATATGAAATATCCTGTAAATATTCTAAACTGACCAACATTGGATGGCAAGAAATAATGGGTTGAAAAAGAAACTTTGTGGAATATAAATGCAAAAAGCTAAATCTGGAGGGACTTTAAATAAAATTTCGGCCTGCTCGTTTGCATCGCACCACATAGAAAAATTCCCCCATCTCGTGTTATTTTTGCCTCTTTTCGATCGAAACGAACGATGGCGAGATCGCTGCATAGGCCGAGCGGATCATCGACCGAAACCCTAACCCTAACCCTAAATCCAGAAACCCCCTCCCCTCCTTCGTCGTCGAATCCCCAGCCTCCGCAAACCCTAGTCCTCCGCCTCAAGCGAACCAAGAAGACGGTGACGTGGAAAGAGGGGACGGTCGACAACGAGTTCCTCAATCGGAAGAGCTCCAAGAAATGCTGCATCTTTCATAAGGAGAAGCCCTTTGACGAGGACGACAGCGACGATGAGGGAGGCGGCGGCGGCGATTGCGGGCATGGATCGGATCGTAAGGAGAATGGGGCGGGATCGAGCGGATGCTGTTCCCATAGGTCAAATTGATCGGTATGTGTTTGATTTGATGGGGATTGTCGAATTTTGTTTGAAAGGAATGATTTTTTGGGTTTTAGGGGTAGATTGAAGACAGTGGTTAGATAACCTGAAAGCGATGCTTGATATTCCGGATTAAAATTTTGATTTTGCTTGAACTCTAATTTGATACATTGAAATTCTGGAAAATATGGGCTTAGGGTGAAGGGAAATTGGCTAGGAAAATAAAAGTAAAGTTGTTTAAAAATATTGTTGACTTTGGTTCCGTTTGTAACCCTACAAACATAGAGGAGGATATAGGTATTAACCCTTCAGTGTGCAAGTTGATGTAGATCTTTAATGCTTATCTCAATCCCGTCAATGCTTATCTCAATCTGATCAACGGCATTGGACAATTATTTGGGCACCTCCACAAATCGACAATGCTTCTAGCCAAATGGAGTTTGACAAATCCTAGACGACAGAAATAGGTAATTCGATGTCTTTTAATTTTTGTGTCATTTGAGGTCCTGCTAGCATATTATAAAGGGGATTGGTCTGGATTTGGTATTTTAACCCTAGCAGATTTCCCATTTGACTAGATAGATCATAGAGGGAGAGAGGACTCGACTATCCAGACCCTAGTGGGGCCCTCTTGGGCCAGTGTCCACAAGAGTTCTAGTGTTTCATACTCATGTGCTAGTAGCATGTAGCTGTTGAGAATCCGACTAAATGAGTACACTGCACAACAATTTTCTCTCAATTACATTCTTTCTTGCAATTATATATCTGAAAACCAAAATGAAGGAGAACACTTTTGAGAGAAAGAATGTGAAGATTATGACACGAGCCAAGTGGTTTATTATCCGAACTCTTAACTTTAAATTCATAAATGATGGAGATGGAGCTAAAGATGGCTCATGCCAAACTCGACCATTACTTTACTCATATTTAAAAAAAAAATACAATGGAAGGAGAGCTAAAGCTATTGAATTGAAATGGAGGGAGTTGGATGAGATCACTAAACTCTTACAAGAATTGAAAAAAAATTAGAAATAAAAAAACTAACTATTTCAATCTAACTTCTCATCTCCGCTTCATTTTTTCTAAAGATTGACATTGGTCATTTACAAAATAACTCCTCCACTTGCCTTCAGTTACAATTTCCTTTATCCTATTGTACTTGTATCAATAAACATTCTCATTTTTCATCTAATCACCATCTTCGTAAACCATAAATTTGTATCTAAAGAGTGACATGAAGGAGCTTATCTAGAAAGGATTATCAACGAGAACTCAATTGCAACTGTTGAGAACAAGTTCATCAATCACAACTTTCTTAATTGTAAGAACCCAAACACTGCATCCTTATAAACATAAGCCATTTTGATATATTTAAGAAAAACGATATTGTTGCTGGAGTGATCGTATGCATCAATTAGATCTTAGTGTAAGTAGGATTGGATTAAGCAGTTGTTGGTCGAATTGGTCATCATATTCTTTGTTCGGTTGTTCCTTAGGATTCAATGATAGTATTCTTAATTTTGGTTGTGAAATGAATTGCTTAGGTTTTTCATCTATTTGATCTTGATGTTGATTTTTATAAGACATTAAGGATGAAATATGAAGTTTAAGGCTATATTCTATTCCTAAGAATTCTCGTCACCTGAACCTAATTATAATCAATTCGTTAGGATTATCAAATTTCAAATTTTTACCTTTGATATTGCGCCCTTCCCCCCTTGTGCGATATGCAAGAACAATGAAGTGTTTATCTCAAATTTTTGGGGTCAACTGTATGACTCTGATTCTTTCATTCTGCTTTGTTATGGGTCGTCTTCTCGATTAAATTTAAATTTACCATATCCTTTTTAAATTGCATCTGTCTGTTAGTTTGTTTATGTCTACTGCAATCCCTCTTGCAATATTAATTATAATTTTATCTCCTTTTCTAGTTGGAGCACTTAGTGGTCTTTGCTGCAGATGTTAAAACCATCTAGTCGATTCTCTCACCTTATCCTATATGGAAGCGTCCTCCAACTTGTTACTAATGCACCCATTTCTTATCATATCTTTTAGAGTATTGCCACTTATCCATCTCAACATTCTCATTTTAACCACTCTCATTTTTTAGGCGTCGCCTAGCATTCTAATCCATTATTAATGCCGGCCTTATAATTGTCTTGTAAAATTTTCTTTCAGTTCTGAAGATATTCTTCGATCACATAAGCATTCCCTTGCCTCTTCAACAAATCCAGGGACGAAGCCATGAATCAATAAGAGAGGGCGGGGATGAATCAAAGGAACAAAGTATCAGCCGAGCGTACACGATTAGGCTTTATATTTTGTAATGATTTTATGTATATTGGCAAAAAATTTAAATATATCTTAATAATAATAATATTATTACTTTCATAAATGGCAAACGGTTTTAATGAAATTTTATATATTCAAAACTTCAAAACTTATAGTAACATTGGGGGGGGGGGTATTTCCCAAAGATGTTTTAAAGATAATTATGAATATGTTGGTTATAAAAAATGACATAATATTGTCCGGAAGGGGCTTCCTTGTATGAAATGTCAATTCAAATACATAGAAAGACTAATTTATTGATTTGTATAAACATATAGCATCATTCATTTCGATATCATAAATTAGTTTTGATTAGCAAACGTAGGATATGGATTAGAATGGTTAGTTATCCTAATGAATTTAAACAAAATATCGCCATAGAATATATTTTACGGTTTTGAAATAGATATGAAAGAAAAGCAACAGTTAAAATTGGGTCCTTTAAAGTAAGGATATGCATAACTTTAGCTATTTTCTAGGATAATTAATTTGCACGAGTGTGGGGGTAGTTATGCAACGCAGGTATTTGTGGAGCAAGGGACGACCGCCCCCACACGCCCCCTGCCTCCGTCCTTGAACAAGCCAACGTTGATCCAATGAACTGCATCTTCTCTATCTCATCATCGTAATTAATTCTGGATCCAAAATAATGACAACGGTTATTTTTAGATTTTTCTTGGCTTTTAATTTGCATCATATGCCTATTTCTTCTTATTGTTTTACTATGTATATATTCCATATATTTGTTTCTGTTCTCCTAATTCTAAATCTCTTATACTTTTAAGGCACTTCTAATATTTTCTATTTTAGAAATTATCCCTTGTGTAGATTCATCTACTTACCCCATGGAATGCCATTCTGAATATATGCCCGGTTAATTAATCCATATCCATAATTAAAGAAAAAGGATAAGGACTTGATGGTGATCTTTGTTGTAAGCCTATGGTAATAGGAAATGACTGCATCTATCTTCCACTCATTCTCACTACAGTAATTGTTACATCGTACAGATCCCTAAGCACATCAATATACATAACGGCTCAAATTTTTTTTAAACAAACATGCCATCTTTCTAGGAACCCTGTTTTAAGTCTTTTTTGAATCAATGAAAATCATATCAGATATCTCTTTTTCACTATAAATTCCTTAATCAACAGTGGTAATAAATAAATAGCTTCAATCGGTGTCTTCAATCTTTTTGCATAAGCCAAATTGATTATAGCTGTTTCTTTGCTTAACTTTTGTTCGATACCCTCTCATATTTTATGACTCAAGCTTAATTCTATGATAATTCGAATAATTTTGGATCTCATTTTATTCCTATAGATTAGTATTCGTATCAGTAATTTTATCAAATAATTTACTTAATAACACTGGTCATGTATGTCCTAAACACTTCCAAAATACGATAGGAATATAATTTGGTCCTACGACATTTTGCACTTTCGTCTTTTTTAAATTATCCTTCACTCATGACTAAACTAAGCCTATTCTTACAAAAATATATAATGTTTCTATTATTTTGTTATCAGTTTCTATATTAAGTTCTTCATTATTTACTCTCGTCTAACAATATATGAAAGTAACTCCTTTCTTTAATTTCAGCGTCCTTAACTAATACTTTTAATCTTTACTTTTAATGCATTTAACGTTAGGTATGCCTTTGCTCTTTTTCTCTCATCTTAGAAAGTACACACACATACATACATAGATGTGCATATGTATGTGTGCATGTGTGTGTATATGTATCTATATACATAGATGTACATATGTATGTATATATGTATGTGTGTACACGTACACGTGTATATGTTTGTTTGTATGTGTGTGTTTGTTAGTTTCTTTAATTATTATGTTAGTCTAAGCCTAATCTTACAAAAACATATAATGTTTCTATTATTATGTTAGTTGTTAGTTTCTATATTAAGTTCTTCATTATTACTCGTGTGTCTCGTCTAACAATATATGAAAGTAACTCCTTTCTTTAATTTCAGCGTCCTTAACTCTTACTTTTAATCTTTACTTTTAATGCATTTAATGTTAGGTATGCCTTTGCTCTTTCTCTCATCTTAGCAAGCACACACACACACACATACATAGATGCACATATGTATGTATATGCGTGTGTGTGTACATGTACACATACATGCACACGTACACGTACACGTACATTTGTATATGTATGTGTGTGTGTGTTGTTTTGTTAGTTTCTTTAATTATTATGTTAGTTTGTGTGTGCGCGTGTTATTTGTTTATAGCTTCTAATACAAATTATCATGAGTTTTTAAATTTAGTTTCATTAACTACCATTTTAGTTGCCTTATTTACTAAACTTCTAATTTCTCTTTAAAAAAATTCAGCATTTTAACATTGTTTTGTAACTTTTTGCGGGATTTCCTTTTTGCTTTAATTATCTTTTGAACCTCAGCATTCTATCAACTCTCTTTATTAGGCACTATTGCCTGAAGCCTTGCGAAGTATTTTTGTAGCTACTCTTTTAGTGCAACTAGTCATATGCCTCTGGATAATGTTAGCTTCATCTTTTATGTTACAATTAACCATTCAATTTTTAAATATAATCAAGTTCGAAGGCATTAAATTTCACTATCTAATTCTCGATCTCCTATTAATTTTAGTATTTCTCTTCTACGTTCCTGTGCAAATATTTTATATCATCCTATGTTGTGTGGTTTCTCTTGGCATGATTATATAAATTTTGCATGTTTATTTATCTATCCTTTAGTAAGAAAAAAATATCTATCTGGCTAATGTTTAATCTACTTCTAAAAGATATTAAATGCTTCTCTCCTTTTCCTCAAAAAATATGTTTGCTATAATGAAAATCCTATGGGGATAACAAAATCCAATATCTTATCCACGAACATCCTGTCTAAACATGTGAGAATATCTTGATTATTCTGAATTAGCTATGTGATATTGGATTATAGTTGTAATTTGTTGGTGATATGGATGAATAGCGCCCTACTAGACTTTTTGTGTCAGGTAATCTGGTTTTAGTATGTTAGTCATCTTGAAAGTTCTTTATGAATATATGCACCTCTAATACAGACGCATCACCAACTATACAACACAACGTCCATATTTCGACCATCATATGTGTTGTCGATGTTGCATATCGAAGAGAGTAGCGAAGTGGGAATGCATTGTTTAGGCTTTAGTGGCAAACAATGCCAAGGCGTGTTTAAACAATAAATAAATGATAATGATAGAAAATTGTATAAATAGAAACGTTTTTACTTTTTATAAACAAAGTGTTGCTAACAAATCATATTTTTTAAGATGATTTTTATATAGTTCCTACTTTCTAGGCAAAATGAATTGAAGCATTTTAAGACAACAATTATAAATGTCTTTAGTTAATATTATTGATTAGAGGCAACCATAAAATTCAATTTTCTATCATTTAATGTGACAAGTAAAACTATTTTAATTGAATAAAGACCCATTTTTACATGCTAAAGAGCAGTTTTAAGCAGGCCAATACGGGGCTTGAAACCTCTTTAGCAGTTCGGGGCTTTATTTTCTGCTGATTTTTTTAAAAGTTGAAGCGCTCATGGCTGACTTCTGCTAAAGAGGGGCTATTTTTTTTGGGGGGGGGGGTGGGGGGTTGGGGTTGGGGGGTTATGGGGCTTTTTACATCAAATATGTCGATGAGTTTGGCAAGACACGGTAATCAATTTGCTTTCAATGTTATATACTATATAGCATGTGTGTTGGCTTTGGTTTGAACTATGTTGATATCAGCAATGTATGTTCATCGATACTTAAATAATGAAGAAGAGAAGGATGTGATTGTTCTCATGCGCATGTTCCGATTGACTTTAATTTTTATAGTAGTGATCCTGCGGTACCAAGTTTCAAACAACTGTTGTGAACATTAAATTGTCCTTGATCAATTTTGAAGGTTTAGTTCTCATGCACCTTTATCTTTTTATTCTTGTTGACCGTGAACCGAAACCTGAGCTTTTGCACACTGTTTTTTTTATATAAATATATCCACATTAGATATGCTTCCAGTGGGATTTGAAACTGTATGAGCTCTGATATCTTCTCAAAATCCTTGGCGCTGTTTATTGCAAATGCCTCACGAATCGTCCCCGATTGTGAATCGGGGTATGAAACTCTCGGATTCTTTCGGATTCACCCAGACTTGTAAATATCGTACCAACCTCTCTCGAACTGATGTCTTTTCTCTCTCTCGAAAATTAAGCCTCTCAAAAATTTGAAAGTGTATTGAATATCTAACATAATGTCATTTTTTGTTTATATTATTATATATTTATGAGTATTGTGATATATATTCATATTTATTTAATTAAAAGTCGATATAAAAATGTGTCATGTATCCTAGGTTTTTGGATAATTGCGGATCCGGATCGTATCCCGTATCCAAACTTTATATACGGCTAACGCACCAAAATTGGGAAGTTGTGCTGAGAGTTTAGGGATATAAATCTCAAGGAATCAAATATCGGTCATATCGGCCGATGTATCGTTTTGGGACCACTTGTGAGACGATATGACTGATAAAATATCGCCGATATGTCGGCCGATATGGCGATATTGCCCGATATATTAACCATATAGGCGATATGAAGTATCAGTCCAATACGATTGCAATATTTGATATTTAAAACCTTGTCGTGTAATATTCTAACAAAATTCTCTTCCTTGATTGGATCGATAGATCCCTTAGTGATCAATTTATTTGCATAATTAACAATTTCTGTTAAAGATCTTTGACTTGAACCTTCGATCTTTAACATACTTCTCTTTCCAACTAACAAACCTCTGTTTGGAAATTGCAGATGATTGTATGGAGCCTGCAGACGTTGTTAAGGCTACAAACAATTAGACCGTCTTCGCTGTCACTGTGAATACAATGTTTGATATCATTTTTGTGTTGCAAAAGAACTTCTCTAGTCTTCTTTATTGAGGGAAAGTAGTGTTTTAATGATGAAAAACAATTCAAGAAACCGATCCATCTTTGTATTCATTGTCATGTATGATAACATTGCTGTAAACCTATCGACATTTTGTTGCACGCTACTGGACTTTGCTTCGGTTTCCATTTTCTGGTTGTACTGATTTTCTGTTCTATGTTTGTAATAAACTGTTTGGTTGAATAATTCGAGCTGTTCGGTATATCAATGCTATTATGATGCCAACTTGTATGGGCGCATCAAATTTACAGTCAATTGTGTAGATGATGATCTTTCTTTCTTAGAAAAAATTATAAAAAAAGACTAGATAAAATTTGTGGATGGTGTATTGCACTCAAATCCATGCCAATTTTTCCTTATTTAAAATTTCTAAATTAATATTCCATCTTCAGGGGAAAAAACATCTAACCCCAAATAAAACATCTTTCCTAACTATGTTTTTAAATTTCAAATATATATTCCCATATATGAATGAAAAATTTGTATATTTTGAAATCCGCATTCTATGCACCGTACATGCAAAAATACTAGTTTATAAATGAATAATTTGGACTATAGATTGCTTAGCTAATAAGTATTGAGATCTGAGTATCAGTTGAACATTTCAGTGAACAAAGAAATAAGATTCAACTAAATTGATAATTTTTACAATAAAAGAATAGAAACAATAAAGGATGAAACTGTCAGGAAATAATCAAAACAAAATACCCTAGGAACACATATATATTCACACCAAATCATTGATTTAAATTCTGCATTGAACTTCGGTATCCAGATTTTGCATCTTGAGAGCTCCAAGTTCCTACAACATCATCCCAAAAAATTAGCAAATCTCACATTCTACCATACCCTTAAATTTCCCTTTTCAAGATCTCAAACAAAACCTCTTTCCACGTATCAACGGGCCCGGGCATGCACCAATGCACACAGTCCTCAGACTCACTCTCAACTCTCCTACCTCCCTTCCTACTGTATCTACTCGGATGACCATCTCTTCTGTACCCAGACATCTCCGTAATTTCCACAAACCTCAACCTCCATCCATTTCTTACCCTTTTCTTTGCCTTCTCAATCAGCTCACTCTGTTTTTTCAGCATAACATTTGTCCGTCCGCTCACAGATTTATCTGCAGGCGTCTCGATCCACACACAGTAGACGCATGTGTTCCAGCAGCCACCCATGTAATGCTCGGGAGAATAGGAGCGGAATATCGTCATCCCTTTATAGTTTGGACTTTTGGTAATAGCAGTTAGAGCTGTCTCGATCACAGGAGTGTACAAGGCGAATATATTGAACCGTTTTTGTTTTCTGCATGATGAGACTCATAAACGAGTATTCCTCCGATCACGACACGTGGCGGATGACGTGTCATCCGCTGAGCCCGCTAGACTCCTGGGGGTTACGGAGCTGGAACAAGTATGATGCATTGGGGACATTCTTCGGCACCTCGTCTCCGAGGTTGCATTCGAACTTTTAGAGACCTCTCCGGAATGCCTTCCCTATTCGCCTAAACCATCCGACAGCTCGCTTCCGAGCAATCCTACAGCTGAGCTCCCTCGGCCACCGAGCTATCACCGAGTTGAGCTTTCTCGGCTTTCCTGTTCAACCAAGAGCACGGAGCCCAAGTGTCTCCATAACGGTTCCGTGTATCTCGCCACGACGAGGTTTCCGTCGCTCCATGACCCACATCTCGTGCTAGCGTATCTCGCCATTAATTAGCGCATCCCACTATTAATAGACGTGTCCTGCTATCAGCGCGAACGTGATGCAAAGGCGTAACGGACGGCGAGAATCTCACGCTGGTTCACCTCATGCGACTACTATATAAACCCCCCACCAGACGACTCAGGTAAGTCAAATTGATTCCAATACGCCGCTGCGCTGCCATTATTCCCTGGTACTTACTTAATCGTCGGATGGTCATACGGTGGTTTCCCACCCCGGGACTTCTCATGCAGGTAGCCCGGCGTCACCAGCATCCAACAACCCATTGAGATCCGCACGTCTAATTTTCACTCTCAATCACAACCGTTCAGAACCGCTTGCAGCAAGATCGACGGAGGACAACATCTGAGGGAGATTTCTGTTAGTGTATATGCCCTAGAGGCCATTATTGTATCATACTGGTTTGTATATTACTTAATGAAAGCTTGGGATATTCACAGTTGTATTAACTGTCTTGCTCAAAATGGCAGTATGCTACCTGGTTTGTTTCTACCTCAATATGTGCATGTATTTCTTTTAGCATATCGCTTATACATATTGGCAGAGCCCTTAGGATCTTTTGCTTGATTACCAGCATTATGATGGCAGTCACACTAGTGGGGGCTGGTAGTCTGTAAGCACATCCTTATACAGATCTCTAGTCATAGGATTATCGAGACAGGGCATCGATACTCCAGAATAGACTAGTGTATACGCTTCTCATCCCAGCAGGGAAGATGGTCTGTCCCACAGCCATTAGTACGTCATACTGGAGATAGTATGCAGATGCTCATTGGGTTATGAGTACACCGGACATGACTCGTCGGGAACTGTTGGTGGGTATTATACCTATCATCGGGTAGCAGTTCCCAGGTGACATGAGTACAGCTTAGTCCGTTGACTTGACACTGCTGCTTCGCCTCGAGTGTATTCCCACTGTACTTTGATTATTACCCTACCACGCTCAAAGAAGTTGTGCAAACAGGTAATAGTTGGGTGCAGTCCCGAATCACTTGGAGGCAGTAGCGGTTAGATAGGATTCGTCTCTCCCGGTATTGGGGGTTGATATCGCGCTGTGTTTGGAGAGCCATTACACAAAGTCCCTGGCCAGGGCAAGCGAGATTTACTGGTAGGTACTCCAGTAGTTTCTCGGGGTGTAATGGGCTACACTCCGACACGACTTATTGCACTATTAGGGGTCTGAGGCTTGCCGCCCCCTAGGACCGATATACGATACTCTTAGACGAACAGACCGGACTGTACAGAGATTGTCACAGATAGGCTCAGTTGGAATTCGGATGAGTTATTCTCATCGGCCTTCTCATCGACATATACCTGGGAGCCGTTACGTACAGCTAGTGCCGCTTGCGGCTTGTAGTTAAACCCACTGCCCGCGTAGTGTCGAGTCTTTAGAGTCCCACACAGAGGGTTTCCCTGCATCGGGCAAAAGATGTAGAGGTCGTATGGTTTTACGACAGGGTTCGATCGCGTACGTGTACTTGTGCACGGATGATGATTCGGACGGACAATACTAGTGGGCTTTGGTTTAAGCCGGATCCTAGTATTGTATTGATGGATTGTTTTCGTCTTTTGTATTCGTATTTTTTCGGAATAAGAATACGGAAATGTATATACGAACGAGGGGCGTTTTTGTAATTTGGTCAAAGATGTTAAATGAAGATGACATATCATAATTTGTATTTATCATTTTAGTATAAATGATTATTCATTTTATGTATTGAGGAAATGAGGTGTAAATTGCATGATAATGAGCATGGCTACATGTGACACTTGTTGGGTTTTAAGACCATGACTCATTTGTTGTAACTTGAACCTAATTTTATTATTCATTAGTGATTTATTGATGAATTAATTCATATGGTTCAGCTTGCAACACTTAACAAGAGAGAGAAAAACAACAACTCATTCTCATGCTTCTTCTTCACCAAAATTTCCTCAAGATATCTTCATCACCCTCAAACCCTAGAACACTCATGTGTTGAGTAACCTAGGATGAAAAGAGACATACCAATCCATCTTCATACTCTACATCATCTACGACATCTTGTGTAGCGAACATGATGCCCTAGTGGCTTCGGTTGGGGTATGAGCTTGATGCACATTCTCTCGGGTGGATCATCTTCGATTTGAGAAGGCCGACGAGGAAGCGGCGATCCGATACGATCCATGGAGTCGATGACAAGGTAGAGGACAGTGAGGAATGAAGATCCGAAGGACATGAACGTGAGGTATAACTTCTGTACATGTAGTAAGATCTCATTTTCTTGTTGTTAGTAAAGGTTTAGCAACGATCTTGGCGTATAATCTATGTCACAAAGCTTTTGAAAAACCGTTTTTTTAAAATTCCGCCTCCCCGCGATCCCGTGGGGTGTGTGGCATGGACTTACAGTGGTATCAGAGCCAACTAAACCTTTACTAGCTTGTTAGCAAGTGTTAGAAGTTCGATCGTCGGAAAAACAGAAATACGAACACACAAAACCCAAGTTTCTGTTGTTTTTGAAAGGTGCCAGAAAAATTGTTTCAGGGTTCTTAAAATTAAATGCAGGGGTTTTTAAGAATGCTCAAGAAATCCGAGCCCATGAATCGTCAAGAACGCCGTGGAACCGCGGCGTAACGGTGCGTTTCGCCGTCGATCCGCGGCCGATTCAAGACCGAGTCAACTCCGATTTCTTCTGTTATTCTTATTTTCTTATGTATTGTTTTATGGAATATTTAGTTTCTACCCAGGATTTTTTTGGAGTGCTAGTTTGCACTTGGGGTAGACACG
This sequence comes from Agapanthus africanus, assembly GCA_030015575.1. Lineage (NCBI taxonomy): Eukaryota > Viridiplantae > Streptophyta > Magnoliopsida > Asparagales > Amaryllidaceae > Agapanthus > Agapanthus africanus. The sequence goes on from JASDDO010000024.1 coordinate 204,986,647, forward strand.
GAAAATATAATTCGATCGAAATTCTAACGTTCTTGGCTAATCGGGTTTTTATTTGTATTGTTATATGTGTTTTTAAACTTCAGCTAATTGCTATATGTCGGTTAGTCTGGGGTCGCACATATCTGTTGGTTTGTGTATATAGACTTTATTAGATCGTCATGGATGAATAGCCGGGGATGTGAGATGAGTGATTTTATCTTTCATTCGATGTAAATTGTAATTTGATGTAATATTATTTTGCGGGGCACATCCGGGTTAAGGTTGTAGCCGTCGTTATATTATTTCTTTTTACTATTTTCTGCTCCTAGGATAGACCTAAGGTGGGGTGCACAAACTACCGGGTTCTTTGAAGTGCCGAGTGGCTTCCTTACTTTGTTCAGAGAGGTTGCTTCACTTCTGGAATTTGGCGGGTAGTTTGTCGCACCCGTAGGGGTCTGGGGTGGGGTTTGGCTATTCATCATGACCGTGGAATCCGTCTTTCGTTACAGGCTTAAACGAAACGCAAAATTCCTAGTATATCCAATATGTTCATCTGTGATCTGGAATCCCTATCATTGCGTCCGACGAATGGATATTATTATATATGTATTATATAATAGACGTTGCTTATGTTTTGCATCCGCGCTAGTCCAGCCCCCGCTCTGTCGTTAGTTAAGTAACCTAACGGGTGATGACGGGGCCTCGTGGCGAATGCAAATGGCATAAGCGTACGTTGTATTTTCGTTGTTTTCTGCAATGGTAGGTTAGTTGATGGGACTACATTACATTAATGCAAAGCAAACAAACCAAAGCTGAATCGTTGGAACAAATTTTAAAACCACTCGGTTATTTTAAAACAGCAGACTTTTAAATGCGGAGCTTAAACCACTCCTTTTAAAAGCTATCAGGTTCCTTCGATTATATCAAGTTCACTACGTTCACGGTTTCACCAAAACCATTCGTAGCCCTCCGTCGTTTCATATGAATATTCAGTAGTATTCAAGCTATGTTTGTTGGCCTTAGTCAAGGTATAGTGATTGGTAGCTGCTGGGTATTCATATGTAGCATAGATAGATGCGTTGGTTTGAGATAGTCGTACTACTCTGTTGGCCTTAGTCAAGGGTATGTACGGGTGGGTTCAAATTAACCTGGACAATGACGGGTAAAACTTGACATGTGACTTATGATTTGTTGGCCTTAGTTAAGGTCATAAGAGCATGGGGCAGAAATCCACATCGGGAGTTTTTAAAGAAACTGAAATTTGCTAGTGCTGCATACCATTTGGAGTGTGATAAAATTGGTAGGATTCCTTCAGCTTTATCGCACAATGATATTTGGATCCCGATCTTACTGTGAGTATATGCTACTCCTCGGGAGATTTTTTCACTAAACGATCAATGCTATATACCAAGTAGGTGTCTAGAAAGGTGTTAGCGGGGCTACGCCTCCTGGGAAAATAATTAAGGAACTTCGCGAAAGCGTTGGAAAACCTCCCTCGAAGTACCAACACCAGCCTGGCTGAACGGTTAAGCAAGTATTGTAGGGTGAGATTAATACTGACTAATTCTTCCTTTATGGTTTGAAGAGGGATTCGAGAAACAGTGAGAGCCATCCTGTTTAGATAAAATAAAAACCAATCTAAACTTGCAAGAGCATCATGCTAAAGTGTTTCTTCTCTCTCTCCTAATTGCAGCGACCAGGTGACCGGACATAGGTTACAACTAAATAATAATTTGACTGAACCAGACTATATTAATTGGCAACGGTTTGTCCAGATGTCCATTGCCTATGACTAGCTGGACCACCTCATTACTACTCATGCTCTGCCGTCCCAGGTCCAGTTTCCACCGTCGCGGATGATATCCGTAAGACGAAGGGAAAAGACTATGCGAATGCCAAGTGCCTCGTGTTGGCCTCAGTAGACGGTGAAAACCAGAGGGAACACGAGAAGAGAGACTTTGCTTCTATCTTCCTCCATAACAAAATTTTATATGGAGAGCAATCTCGTATCGTAAGATATGAGATCTCGAAGGAATTGCTTCGAACGAGGTTGGCTGTCGGATCATTTGTAGGGGACCACGTCCCTACAATGATTAGCTGTATTAAACAGCTCACGGACCTGGAGATCATGTTGAGAACAAGTCGAGTGATGACTTGATTCTACAGTCCCAACCTTCTACTTACGCCCAGGGGAAGAAAGTAATACTTCCAGAAAAGGGCACCCTGAAGGAAACTGGGAAAACACCCGTTCTGCTTATTGGAGGATCTTATTCTTCTGGATCCGAAGCGATAGCCAAGGGTGAGAAGAAGAAAACCTCCGAAAAGCTGATAGGCGGTGTTAGTAAGGTAGAAAGAAAGGGAAGGGCAAAAGTTTCGGGGCTAACAGTAGGAAAGGAGGGTTGTTCCTATTGTCACAGGAAAAGGGCATTGGCAGAAGGGATGCAGGGCTTGGAAAGCCAGAATCCAGGATCCGAAGCACGTTGTGGCTTCGACTTCGGGTGTGTTTATGATTGAAAACTGCATGTCAATTAACTCTACTTCCTGGGTACTAGATACCGGATCAGGATCTCATGTCTGTAATTCGTTACAGGCTTTGAGAAACCGTAGAGTTATAAGGGCAGGTGATATGACTCTCAGGGTTGCTAACGGAATGAGCGTGGACGCTGTATCCGTAGGGGAGTATCACCTAGGATTGACAGGTGGGCAGATACCGATCTTACATAACTGTTTATGAGTACCTAGTATGGCTTGTAATATCATATCTGTATCTTTACTTTTTAAGGAAGGGTATGATTTTACATTTGTAAGCATCGTTACCAACTTTCAGCGTTGGGCACGGCTTCAACATTCCGTCAATAATCTCATGCTCCAGCGGGCTCTTCCACCTAATCGCCGGACATGCTTGAAGATCCTTCAGCATTCTTTTAGTCTTAGCTGAAAGGACCACTTCCCACGGAGCTTCTTCCACAAATGAGCACGATGCCCCCGGCATATCCACCTTTTTAGGAGCGTGCTGCTGCGGCGGGTTTACCTTCCAGTTTTCAGACAATGCGAACTTGCCTTATTGGTACTGGTCTTCAACCTAGTTTTTAAAGACGTAGCAATCTTCGATTGGGTGGCCCATTATTCGGTTGTAGGGGCAGTAATTGGGATTGTTGACGTTGCCCGATTGCAGTAGGCGTCTCGGATCCGGCAGAGTGATGAGCCTGTTGCGCACCGTTAGCTCGAATAGTCTCATTGTTTTATCTCGGGGAAACGAGTAAGGATGTCTCAACTTCTCTTCGAGGGCTCGCGGTCTGCTGCTTTGGCGAATAACCGGTTTCGGGTCACTCGGTTGTTGTTGAGTGTTGGCGACGAAGGTCGGTTTCCCTTTGCCCTTTTCATTTCGAAGATCCGTCTTTGAAGAGGACAGCCTATGGTCCATCTGGTCCATTTGTGCCAGTTAGTCAATCAAGGCATGGAAGGTGGTCGGTTTGAAGAACATCATAAACTGGGATATAGTTGCCTGAGGATCAAGGATCCCCATGAACATGCCCACAGCAGGAGCTTCTTCTATGCGTTGTTCACACTTTGACCATATGTTACGCCACCGAATTGCGTATTGAACCCAGGTCTCTTCCGGTTTCACCCTGGCATTGATTAATGCCGTGATCGGGGTGCGCTCTCTAGCGCTTGCGAACCTTTGTGTAAACAGTAGCTCCATTTCTGCAAATGTTTTGATGGAATCATTCGGAAGCTCTGAATACCATTCAAATGCTGTCTCCGCCAAGTTTCCAACAAATTGGCGAAGCAATAATTTGTCATCGCCCCCGGTGTTACCACACAAAGCTCTGAATTGAGCAACGTGTTGGTGCGGATTGCCCGTCCCCTTATACACATGGAATTTGGGGATTGTATATCCTGGAGGGTACTTAATTTCGCCGTACCAGCCTGGGTAAGGTCGCCTAGTTCTAACGACCTGGCCTGCCGCTTCGTTCGCTTGATGAGCTCGTATTTGTTGAGCTATATAGTCATCAAGGGTAGCTTTGGAGATCGTCTCCTCCCTGGCTGCCGATAAGGCCGGAAGAGCGTTTGATGTCTCCCCTCTGTCGTTTTCAATGATTATTGGAGGGTCTTCAGCTGGAGGATCTGGCTGTATCATCATCCCCACCATGTCTTGGAACAGAAGCGCCATTTTTTGTGTATTAGACGCTTGTTCCTCAGCCCCTTTATCTTTCTTTGCAAGCACCCTTCGTAGGAATTCGGTGTCGGTCTCCTGCTCCTGGCGCTGTTTCGACGATGCTTTCGGGCTTTCTTTCTGTCTCGTGAGTGCGGCCATCCTTGTCAACATTTCTTGGAGCTTTTGTTGTTGCTCCTGAGCTTTTGTCACTGATCGTGTGAGTGGTCGATGACCCGTGGAAGTACAGCTTTCCTCTTTCCCGGAAACCATGTACACCGTGTGTACTACCATGTCCCCAGACTTGGGGCGTTTGGGTCCACTGCCTTTGAAATTTACCGCAGGCATGGGGATCTTCTCCGGCCTTCTCCTCTTATGGGAGGTCTAAGTTGAGGGGGCCGTTGTAGCAGGCATCCATGCAGATGATACCTTCCGTGGTATGATGGAGGGATGGTCCTCCTCTTGCCGAGCCTACGTTTTCTTCAGCCGGCAAGTGTAATCTTTGTCAATTACAGATTCTTGAACTTTCCGCCAAACTCTGTGGATCTCGGAGGACAACCGCTGAGGAGGCTGTTCTGGCTTCACCTGTGTCATGCTTTCAGCAGGCGGAGGAGGCTTCTTCAATATAGCGGTTGGAGAGTTCTTGCGCACCCTCCTGAGCAGCTCAAAACTGTTCCCAGTTGGAACATCAGCATTAATTTCCACCATTGGAGCTGGTGGGGTAAGTCCAGAGGGGGAACTGCCCCCACCTTCCCTCACTCGGCGCCAGTGGAGACGTCGAGCATGTCGTGCAGATGGGACCACCTCTGTTGTGGAAGCGACCTCGTTATGCCCCCTGCTTTGATGAGAGGCTGCTGTCGGCGTCAGCATGTTGAAGACCGATGTCCGTTGAGAGGGAACGTCTAACCTGTCGAAGACCGACTTTCGGGTAGGGGAAGCACTTGTAACGACCTCACCCGTAGCAGGAGTTGGAACGGCCAGTCTTGCGAAGACCGATCCCTTAGCAGGAGAAGCCCCTTTGATGACTTCGTCTGTCGGAACAGGAATGGATATCCTCTTCGGGATAACCCTTTCAGGTATTGCGGGCCTCTTTGCGGGCCTACTGGAGCTTTGGCCCAGTCTGTTAAAGACTGAGGCATTAGAATTGGACGACCCGTTGAGAGGGGCCATGGTAGTTGCAAGCCAATCGAAGACCGACTTCTTTGGGGCCTCTTGTGATGGCATTGAAGCATTGAAGCTCGTTGGCGGGAGTATGGTCCCAAAAAACAGTCCAGTGGTGGCCTGAGTAACCTGTTCCACTGGCATTGCAAAGATGGAGGACGCTTGGGGCCCATAAGTCACTCCTCCAGCAGGGACGGAGTAGGAGTTGCTGTTGCAATTGGTGCAGTTGGAAGCCATCAATGCCATCTTCTTTTCTGCATGGAGCAAGACACCAAATCTTAGTACCTCGAATCTAGGGGCAACCATATTAAACCGTGATTCGTTCGCGAACACGACACACGAAGTGTGGAGTGGAAAAAGGTCCTACCGGGCGTGCCAGAATCTGTTTACCGCCGAAAACGGGGAAAGACAAAACCGCGTAGGTCGTCTTGTCTGAATTTGGGGGCAGATGCTATTTGGTTTTATCCATCCACCTCTCCGAAGATGCCAAGCTGATTTATGGCACCGTGTATCGAAGGTTTGGATAGATGCGGCCGTTGTAGCAGACTTCGTCAGATTCCCTCTCGTTGTGAAGGGATTTTGATTGTGGGGACGCTCTTCCCTGCAGGCGCAAGCCCCTGCAGTTAATTATGTTACCGCATAGCGATAACCACTTTCTCCTGCTCCCGAAGGTCACTTCGTGTCGTGTATGCTTATTTATTTTTGGTTGCTCGTGGATTGTTTACGGAGACTAATTTGTGTTGTCGCCCGTAGGGCGTGGATTAGTCCAAATCCGTATTTTCTTAGATTTGGGTTTGGTTTGATTTAAGGATCGTTAACCTTTTTTAAGATTAAGATAGACTTAAATATTTTTTAAGGATACGTTAATCCGATATTGGACTAAGATCTACTTAACGGGGGTTCGGGATCATTTTTGATCCAATGAAAGAGCATTTGGGCTCTATCGTTTTAGTTTAAGGACGTTACGGTCCACAGGACATTACGACCCATAGCTAGTTTAAGGACATTACGGTCCATATTGGGACGTGTCCGTCCATTTGAGAGTACACTAAAGAGTTGTTGGTCATCGGGACTCGCCACCTCTCTGAAGACGGTGAAGAATTACAACGACATTTATCAGAGGTGTGAGGAGATGTACCCTTAAACCAATGTCCGTTGGAAGATCATTAGTCGTGTTTGGGACTAAGACCAATTTGGAAAAATTGTGAGCATATGAACTCGGCTGATCTGAATTAGGGACTTTTAGTCAATTTGGACTCAGCCCACTCAGTCTTTGAATAAAGTGTTAAACAATTATTTAGGCTCGGTCCCTTTTCTGTGCAAACAATGCTGAGTATTGATACGGGCTCTGACGCTCACCCTCCCTTTTTTGTTTTTTATGGAGTGTTAAACACTCTTTATGGCGCCCACGTGCGAAACACGTGAGGCGCTTGGCGCTGAGCGCCAACTACTGAGTGCTAGGCACTACTTGTAGAGCAGCATCCACGTGAGGGTCACGTGGGGCGCTTGGCGCTGGGTGCCAACCACTGAGTGCTTAAGCACTCTTTATTAAGCAGCGCCCACATGAGGGTCACGTGGGGCGCTTGGCGCCAACCACTGAGTGATAAGTACTCTTTATTAAGCAACGCACACGTGAGGGGCACGTGGGGCGCTTGGCGCCAACCACTGAATGCTAAGCACTCTTTATTAAGCAGCACCCACGTGAGGGGCACGTGGGGGCGCTCAACGCTGTCTCTTTCTTTGTGCATTTTTCTAAAGAGTTCGATTCTTTGTTCTCCCCTGGATCTTCAATCCCAAGAACAAATTCATCCCTACGAGAATTAAATTCTCATTTGTGGGAGACTTGTTGTAAGTGTATATGCTCTAGAGGCCATTACTGTATCATACTAGTTTGTATATTACTTAATGGAAGCTTGGGATATTCACAGTTGTATATACAATCTTGCTCGAAATGGTAGTATGCTACTTGGTTTGTCTCTGCTTTAATATGTGCATGTGTTTCTTTTAGCATATTGCTGATATACATATTAGTAGAGCCCTTAGGATCTTTGCTTGATTACCGGCGTTGTGATGGCGCTCACACTCGTGGGAGCTGGGTGATCTATAAGCACATCCTTATACAGGTCCCTAGTCGTTGGACTATCGAGACAGGGTATCGATACTCCGGAGTAGACTAGCGTATGCGCTTCTCATCCCAGTGTGGGAGACGGTCTGTCCCACAGCCGTCAGTACGTCGTACTTGAGATAGTATACGGGTGCTCGTTGGGTTACGAGTACACTGGACAGGACTCTTCGGGAACTGTTGGTTGGTATTATACCTATCGTCAGTTATCAATTCCCAGGTGACATGAGTACAGCTTAGTCCACTGACTTGACACTGTCACTTCGCCTCGAGTGTGTTCCCACTGCACTTTGATTACTACCCTACCACGGCTCAAAGGAGTCGTGCAAACAGGTAGTTTTTGGGTGCAGTCCCGAAGCACTTGGAGGCAGTGACGGTTAGACAGGATTCGTCTCTCCCGGTATTGGGGGTTGACATTGCGCTGTGTCCAGGAGAGCCATTACACGAGTAGTCCCTGGCCAGGGCAAGCGAGATATACTGGTAGGTTTCCAGTGTTATCTCAGGGTGTTCTGGGCTTCACTCCGGCACGACTTGTACCGCTATTAGGGGACTGACGTTCACCGCCCCTAGGCCCGCCATGCGATGTATCAGACGAACAGACCGGACTGTACGGAGATTGTCACATACAGGCTCAGTAGGAGTTCAGATGGGGTTCACCTCGTCAGTCTTCTTATCGACATCTACCTGGGGACCGTTACGTACAGCTAGTGCCTCTTGCGGTCTGTGGTTAAACCCACTGCCAGCGTAGTGTCGAGTCTTTAGAATCCCACACAGAGAGCTATTCGCCTTTAGGCAAAATGAGTAGAGGTCGCATGGTTTTACGACAGGGTTCGTTCACATCCGCGCACTTGTGCACTTTTGCTGTCCGGACAGTATATACTAGCGGGCTTTGGTTTAAGCCGGATCCTAGTATATGATTTGGGATTGGTTTTTCTCATTGTATTCGTGTTCCTCGGATCATGAATGCGGGTGCGTATGCACAGTTGCTTGAGACAGAGGGAGAGGACCTTGATTAGGGTTAATGGTTATTGTCATTTTATTAACCCTATTGTTTATGTGTGTATTATTGTTAATTGATAATTAGTTTAATAATTGTGCATGGTTATGGATGTTGACTATTTGACTTCCTTGACTTGTTGACCTAGGTTGACACTTTGACCATCATCATTTCTTTTGGAAGATGCTTTTTGATCCTTGCAAATTGAAATGATAATGGTCATGTCATGATTAACCATGACAATTATCTAGCTAATTATTTAATTAGAATAATATACACATATTAGTGAGAAGGCTTGATATTATTCTCATTCTCTTATTTTCATTTCTCAAACTTGTTTTTCCTCTCCCTCAAGCTCTCCCCTCTCATGTGTTGAGAAACACTTGAGCTTGAGAAAAACCCTCTCTTGATCTTCTCTACTCTCATTTAGGGTTCAAGTATTAGCACTTCTTGCACCCTAGTTACTCCTAGCTTGGAGTTGAAGCCAAAGGTTGAGGCTTTCGGGTGGATCTTTCTTTGACGGGAGAAGACGACAAGGTGACCTCCTTCCACTACTTCTAGGAGCAAGGAGAGAAGGACAAAAAGACCAAAGGTATAACCTTTCTAGCTCTTAGCTAGTTATTAGTTAGCTTTAGCAAGTTTTTGTTTAGCAAAGATCCTTCTAAGCATAGTCCATGTTGCCTAAGCTCATAAAAATCCGATTTTTATTCCGTTTTCCGCCTCCCCGCAAGCACCGGGGTGGGAAACGTGGACTTACAGTGGTATCAGAGACTAACTAAACATAAACTAGCTAAGTAGTGAAGTGTGTCGAAGTTCGAAACGTAAAAATCGAAAAAAAAACCAAGTTTTAAAAACCCTAGTTTCTGTAAAAAAAATTCTGGTCAAAACAAAATTTGTTATACTGCTAAAATCGTCTCAGGGTTTTTTAAAGAAAACCACCAAATCCGGTCCAGTGAATCGTCTAAACCGCCGCGGTTCAGCGGCAATAGCAAGCTATTGCCGCGGAACCGCCGCCGTTTTAACTCTTCACTGAGTCGAGTTTGGCGCAGTTTATTTCTGGCTTGGTTTTAGGATTTTTCAGATGGTTTATTTGTGCCCAGATTTTCCAGAATAGAAATTTATTTTTGGGGGCCTATAAATCCGTATTTTTTTCGAACTTCAATACACTTTGACTACAAAGGTTATATCTGTGATGTTTGCATGTATTGAACGTCAGCTAATCGCTATATGTCGATTAGTCGGGGTTATACATCTCTGTGATCTGTGTTTGATACTGGTTTGTGTATATGAATGGGTTGGATTGTCGCGGGTGAATAGCCGGGATGGATGTGAGATGAGTGTTCCCCTCCGAATGGCGGCCAAGACATGGACTGTCTCGTCTGAGATTCGGGGCAGATGCTGATTGGTGTTATCCGTCTACCTCTCCGAAGATACCAAGTTGATTTATGACACCGTATATCGAAGGTTTAAGCGGATGCGGCCGATGTAGCAGACTTCGTCAGATTCCTCCTCGTTGAGGGGTTTTTTATTGTGGGGACGCTCTTCCCTGCAGGCGCAAGCCCCTGCAGTTAATTACGCTACCGCATCGCGGTAACAACTTTCTCCTTCTCCAGCTGGTCACTTCGTGTCGTGGGTGTTTGTTTTGTTTGTGGTTGCCCGTGGATTGTATACAGAGACTAATTTATGTAGTCGCCCGTAGGACGTGGATTAATCCAAATCCGTGTTTACTTAGATTTGGGTTTGTGGTTTTGGTTTGAGGATACGTTAGCCATATTTGAGACTAAGATCGACTCAAACGTTTGTTAAGGATACGTTAGTCCGATTTGAGACTAAGATCAACTTAACAGGATCGTTTAGATCCGACAAAAGAGCGTTTGGGCTCTATTTTTTCAGTTTAGGGACATGGTGGTCCATTGCATGTATGGTCGTCGGGACCCGTCACCTCTCTGACGACGTTGAAGGATTACAACGACAGGTGTCAGAGGAGTTCAAAGATGTACCCTTGAACCAAAGCTGATTGGGGGGATTCATAGTCCAATTTAGGACTAAAGTCTGTTCGAAGGTTTAAGGATACGTTAGCCATATTTGAGGCTAAGATCAACTTAAACGGTTGTTAAGGATACGTTAGTCCAGTTTGGGACTAAAATCAACTTAACGGGATCGTTTAGATCCGACAAAAGAGCATTTGGGGGCTCTATTGTTCCAGTTTAGGGACATAGTGGTCCATTGCCAGTTTAGGGACATGGTGGTCCATCTCCAGTTTAGGGACATAGTGGTCCATCTCCAGTTTAGGGACATAGTGGTCCATTGGTAGTTTAAGGACGCATAAGTCCATGGGTTTAAGGACCCCACAGTCCATATGGGTGTGTTTAAGGACGCATTAGTCCGTTAGTTTAAGGACGCATAAGTCCACGGGTTTAAGGACCCCACAGTCCGTATCTTGGTTTAAGGACGCATAAGTCCATGAGTTTAAGGACCCCACAGTCCGTGTTGATGTGTGGTTGTCGGGACCCGTCACCTCTTTGAAGACGTTGAGGGATTACAACGCCAAGTATCAAAGGAGTGAAGAGATGTACCCTGGAACCGGAGTGGATTAAATAGTCTTTGGCCGAATTTGGGATCAAGACCAATTAATTATGTTATGAGCCCATTAGCCCAGTTAATTACGAATTGAGGACTTATGGCCAGCTTGGGCTAAGTCCAATCATATCTGGGACATCGGTCCTCCTGTTGGTCCCTTGAAGGAGAGGCTTTGCCTCTGGCCATTTAGCCAATTGGGCCAATGCCTAGTGTTAAACACTAAAGACCAATCAGTGTTGAACACTGGGAATGAGATTGATAAGTCAGTGTTTAACACTAAAAGATAATTGGTGTTAAACACCAGCAACAAGGCTTTCAAATTAGTGTTAAACACTAAAACAGATCAGTGTTAAACACTGGCAACAGAGATCTCAAATTAGTGTTAAACACTAAGGTAATCAGTGTTGAACACTGCAAATAAAGTTCTTTGATTAATGTTGAACACTACGGCCCAACAGTGTTTTAACACTGGATTCGGGAGTTCCAATTTAGCGTTAGACGCTGAGGCAAGAGGGGTCACGTGGTAGCACGTGAGGGCGCTCTCCCTTCGTTTGTTCTGCTGAAAAGATCGCATCTTTTGGAGCATCACGTGTCATCACGTGACGGGTGTTTAAATGAGGTATGTTAAAGCTTCTGCCAAGGGTCACGTGGGTCACGTGAGGCACTGCCTCAAAGGGCTTTCTGTAGATCTTTTGGGGGGGTCACGTGGTGACACGTGACCCTTCTTTTCTGTAGTTGTTTTAGAAGATCTGTTAATCCCTTTCAGGAATTAAATTCCTCGTAGGGTTGAACCCCGACAATAGAGGAATTAAATTCCTACTTCCTTTTGAAGATTTATATTCTGGGATAGAGTTGAACTCTGAATTTTCTGTAGGAATTAAATTCCTCATATATGTGAAGAACTGAATAGGGTTAAACCCTAATTTAACCCTAATAAAAGCTTTAAGGAATTAAACTCCCACTCTCTGTTAAAGAATTATGATTAAGGGAATTAAATTCCCGTTGTTTCAAAAGAACTAAGTTCTTAACTAGGGTTAAACCCTAATTCTTTTCATTCTGAAGGAATTAAATTCCCATAACACAGGGTCAAACCCTAATTTTATTTTAAAGGAATTAAATTCCTATAGTTCTGTGAGAATTAAATTCTCGTGCTTCCATTCCCTCTCTATGCTTTGGATCTGCATGGCAGGATCTCAACCCATTGAGAATTAAATTCTCAACTTCAAGGGGAGATGTGCGCTTTACAGATCCTCTATCAAAGAGAGAAGAAATATGTTCTTCTGTTTTATATCAGAGTTGAACTCTGTTGAGAATTAAATTCTCTTTTCTTTCAAGGAGCCTTCCCTTTCTTACCTAGGGTTTTCTTTTGCAGAAGATCCAAATTCCTCAAAGTATCAAGGCTCTCTCCCTTTTCTTCCCTCTGCGTATATATCTTTTTGTGTCTCTTGGCTCCTATTTATAGGAGAAGCAGACGAGTCAATTAGTTTTTGGTGAATCTTCATTGAGAGATTTGATTTGCATCCATCATTCGTTTTGGACCTTTGGATTATTAGGTGAATTTTATTCACCATTGGATTTCAAATCCAGGGATTCTCCTTTGTTATTTCTGTTAGATTTGAAGGGGAAATCTTTCCAAATTCGAGATTTTCCCATAGATAGATGATATTTAATCACCTCTGAATCTTTAATTTAATCGGTTGCTTTTGGAAAGATTTGAGAGTTCTTTTCTCAGAATTTAATTCTGTTAACAAATGGGCTCTGAAGTCGGTCACGTGTGGCCACGTGACCTTTGGTCACGTGTGGGCACGTGACCCCCTTGGAACGAGCCTTCTTCCTTCTTTCTGCGCTCTGCTTTCTGGTTGTTGTTTAGCTATCACGTGCCACCACGTGACAACTGGTCACGTGTGAGCACGTGACCCTGGCATGGAGCCTTCTTCTTGATTTAACCGGAGAATGAGTCTGATGTTTTGAGTGTCACATGCCAACACGTGACCCTGGTCACGCGGGAGCACGTGACCTCTTCTGAAGCCTTTTTTTTTATTTGCTCAGGGAACCGTTGGGTCTTTGCCGCTGCTTTAAATGTCACGTGCCGACACATGACCCAGGTCACGTGGGAGCACGTGACCCTTACTGAAGCCCCTTTCTTTGATGTAGTTGGGAAACTGAACTTGCCTTGCCGATACTTTTAGGTGTCACGTGCCAACACGTGACTGCTGGTCACGTGTAAGCACGTGACCCTCTTCTGAAGCTTTTTCCATAAGCTTTTCTGATTTTAAATCAGGAAACAATGAGTGTTGCTTTTTTTTCATTCATTTGTAATATGTATATTGATGTAATATTATTATTTGTTTGGCCGCACAACCGGGTCGGGGTTGTTGCCGTCATTGTATAATTCTTTTTACTGTTTTTGCTCCTAGGATAGGCCCATGGAGGGGTGCACAAACTACCGGGTATCTCGAAGTGCCGAGTGGCCTACTCACGGAGGTGAGTAGTTTGAGTATTCTCCTCCTTGATCATATCAAAGGACATAATACTTATACCTGTTTTTGGTTCTCTACTTCTAACTTATATTCATTGAATTTCTCAAAATCTTCAGACTTGTGTTTCAACAGGAACACATGTGCGAATCTTGAGAGATTATCAGTGAATGTAATGAAGTAAAAAGAACCAGTCCTGGCATGTGTAGACATGGGACCTCATACATCAGCATGTATCAATCTCAAGAGTTCACTAACTCTTTCTCTGTTTCCAATAAACGGAGCTATGGTCATCTTATCTTTGTGACATGACTGACAAGTTTTACAAGATGTAAATTCAAACTGATTTAAATATACATCTTTATGTAACTTCAGCTAGTCGGGTCACATTGATATGACCTAGTCTACAATGCCTCAAGAAGGATTTGTTCATTTCTAAACTCTTCCTCTTGTGTGTGTCCTGTACATTAAGAACTGTAGTTTGATTTAGAATGTATATGCTTTTAGATAACGTGCATGAACCGATCAACTTTTGATATAGGAAATGTTCAAAACATTATCCAACAATACAAAATTATATCCTTCTTTACTAAATAAAGAGACTAATATGATGTTGTATATCAGGTTCGGTATCTAATAACATTCGTTCAGAATCAATGTATTTGGCAATGCAGGGTGATAACTGCCAACAAACTTGGCTGCAACACTTGCACCATTTTCAACTCTTGAAACTTATCACCCGTTCCCAGTTCTCTACCTTTCTGTAGCCCATGTAACTTATTACATATGTGGGATCCTGATCCGGTATCTCATACCCAGGACGTAAAGGATACTGAGAAACAGTTCTCGGTAATGAACACACCCGAAAAAGATGCATCATCATGTACTTTCTTCGTTTGGGCGGCACGGGAATTCGGGTAATCCCCTATTTCCTGCTATGTCTTATAACAATTATAAGTTGGAGCGGGATCAATGTTCCCTAGCGCAGTATAACAAGCGGGTTCGGTCAATACGTCCGTATTATTATCTTGATTAAGGCGTGACATGGTCGCTACCTGGAGAGAGAGAGAAGAAAACATTCAGCGTATGCTCTTGCAAGATTAGATTGGTTATTAATATATCTAATCAGGATGGCTCCCACTGTTTTAGTCAAATCTTCCTTCAAACCCTAAAAGGAAAGACTAGCCGGGATTAATTACACCCTACAATTTCGCCAATCTTTCAGCCAGGCCAGTGCCGGTACTTTGAGGGAGGTTCCCCGTGCTTTCGCACGGACCTAATTAAAATAAACCTCGTATTCCCATGGGCGTAACCCCTTTAACACCTTTCTAGACACCTACTTGGTCGGCTAATTGTAAGGTGTAAAACTCTCCTAGGAGTAACTCTTACTCGCAGTGGGTATCGGGATCCAACTATCTCATAGGAGGTATGCAATCTTATTGCAAATTTCAACACTTGAAATTCCCAATAATATTTTGCCCCTAGCATCCTATGACCTTGACGAAAGCCAACAAACCATAGGCTACTAGTCAAGTTCAACCCGTCATTTCCTGATTGAATTAAACCCACCCGCACGACCCTTGACGAAAGCCAACAAAGTCACATGACTACCCTAACTCAATCGCATCATATGCTTATGCAGATAAGCATAAATAGCTATCGCATACTACGCCTTGACGAAAGCCAACAAACGTAGCACGAATACTATGAAGTACTTATCTGAAATGACAGAGGGCTACGACAGGTTTTTAAGAAAACCTTTTGCGTAATGAACTTGATATCGTTGTAGAATCGAGTGATTTTAAATAGAGTGTTTTTGAGGCCTTTTCTAGTTTTGCTAAATAGGTCACTCCTGGTGAAAGGATCTCGGCTCTTTCCTTATCGAATAAGGTGCAGGATATTTCACAAATACCACTTTGCAAAGCAAAAACTATGGAAGCAATCAAAAGACAAACCGAGGGTTGTAGCATCTGCTAGTTTCGCTAAAGAGGTCACTCCCAGTGAAGGGATCTCGGCTCTTTCCTTATCGAATAAGGTGCTGGATATTCTACAAGGAATACCACTATGCAAAGCAAGAACTAGAGCTACCAGTTTTTAAAACAAGTTTCTACAACATCTTTAGTTTTCTTTTATTTCATTAATCTTATTAATGAAGTCCTATTTTATTATTATGCTTCACAAGCATCACATTTGAAACGAAATCAACAATATATAATATATATCTCATATATATAATATAAACAATCGTCTCAGGCAGTAATATGATCTCATCACAGAACATTGCAGCAGAAGAACATATATGAAATATTGGATATACTAGGAGGTCCTTGTTTTAATACGAGCCTGTATAAAACACGGATTCCATGGTCGCGATGAATAGCCAATCCCACACCCCTAGACCCCTACGAGAGCGGCAGGTAACACTGCCAATTCTAGGGTTAGGAGACCCGGTCCCGACTCCTCGAGATGGTCTTCCACTGGACCCTAGAACCCGGTTACTTATGCTCCCCGCCTTGGGTCTATCCTAATGCGGATAAGTAAATAATATACAATGGTGACATCATCCTCAACCCGGAAGTGCCCCAATAAAAGAATATTACATACAATGAATTTTACATGAATGAAAATGAAAAACTCTCATCTCACATAAAACCCCCGGCTATTCAAAACACGACGATCCAATATAACATATCACAACAACACATAACATCACATGTCATCAACGTAAGTAAATATGCGTATCCCAATTGTCGTTGATGTATAGCAACGAAACCGGCGATACACCACATATTACACTTACGGCCGCAGAAAAGAAAGAGTAAAACTACAACAGTTGGAATCCGCAACCTCCTCAGACATCACATGCCTAACCAAATGAATTCCTTAGACATCGCATGCCTAACAATTATAAACCCCGCATTTTAGTCTCAATATAAAAAACACTTTTCAATATCAAGTCGGGCAATTCAACAAGATTCCCGACATCCTGATCGAATTCTCGTCGGAAACTTTAGTAGACGGCCGCACCCCCGATACCGTCGACGAAGTGCACTAAGGAGGAACACCGCTGCCGCGAGCACCCGAATGGATGCTTTTGGTGACGGGGTTCTCCTACAGTCACTTGGTCGGGGCTATGGGGCGTGACTATCTATTAGGTTTACCCAGCGAGTATCCGCGTACACTACGTGATTGCAACGGAGTTTTGATCGCATCAAAATCCCGTGGCAACCGATCAAATGAAACTAAAGTGCTAGATTTATAAAATTCAAATTAGTTATCTCATAACTACATGTGGATTCCAATTATTGTATCACATTACAGAAAAAGTTAGACGATGTTAAACATTCCGATCGAATCAACAAACACCCAAAATTTCCCTTTTTGCTCAACACTTGAACTTAGTTTAAAAAGCATCCAGCACATGCAACAGTACCAATGGTCCAGCCGTAGAACGGTCAAACCAACGCCTCACTTGTGGTACCGCTAAAGCATCACAAACCTTAGGGTTTAGTGACAGTTTTTACGGTCACAAAATCGAGTTAAGATTTCTTTCTTCCAGAGGGTCCACCGCGTTACTTGCACGATTTTGAATGTTCTTTAACTAAGGAAAAATCCAACACTTGGAAATTTTCCGGCAGGGGAAAAAGTGAGTTATTGATATCCGTTCGAATCTTTTAACACTGTCTAAACAATCATGAAACCAAGCTAGAATTGCTAATAAGAAACACTCCGAATTACCTTTTGAGAAAATAAACATCTCATGCAAATTTAGCCAAAATAAACAACACCAAAAGTACCAAACCCCAGAGACTGGACCACACCAAAAAAACCCAAACCCTAACCCTTTTCAAAAACCGGGGTCGCCGGAATTATGGCCTTGGTCGCCGGCCAAGGTCCGAGCAGGGGGGTGGGTTTTGTGCTATGTTCATATTGCATCACATACAACATTCTGCAACTGTTTGAAAAATTTTTAGAGCTTAATTTAAATTCGACAGAAAGTGGGGTTTCGCATCGGGTGTTTCGGAGTTGTTTCGGTTTCGTAATCCTACATTTATCCGTCTAATTCTCTAGCTAGGCTCTGATACCACCGTTGGGTTACCTACAACGGCAGCAAGGTTTCGGGAGGCATCATCCATGCCAAGTTAAAATTTTGCCATTATAGATAACCCTAAACCTAGATCTTTAATTAGAGAATCAAAACAAACAAGCATGTTAAACACTTTAGCATCTAAGAGTAAGGGATTACAACCTTTGTAGTCCGTTCCTTCGCTTCATAAGCTCCGTGTTGAGGTCCCTTCGCTACGATCATCAAGTACCCGGACTCAAGAGAGGCTCCATGAAGAGAAAGATGCAAGCTTGCTCCAATCTTCAACAACTAAGATGATCTACCTTGAAGAAACTCAAACTCAAGCTCTTGCTTCACTAATCAAGTATTAGCAAAGCAAACACCTTAATCTAAGTGGCTAGAATAGATGAGGATGATGAAGTAGGAATTTTGCTCTCTTTTGTTCTCAATTTCTCACTTATAAACATCACAAATCAAAAAGCTAGTAAAGATTTTCTTCATGAAGCAAGAAGAAGAAGATGAAGCAATTTCTTTTGTGATGAATAATGAATTCTCTTGTTGTGGTTACAAATCCAACCATGGGTTAAGAATGATAGAGTTAACCCTTGTAGAGAATAAACTAGAGGCTAAGGTTTGGGTTGGGTTAATAAATATCAACTCAAAATATCAAAGGATGAAGTCAAAGTCTAAGCTTCATGGAAGCTTCATCTAAGATTAACCCTAATCCAAACCCTAACCATGTTTAAACTCCACAAAACATGTTGCATTTGTAACACTAACTTGTTACAATATTATATATCACATATATAATATATTTTGCAACAAAAGAAAATAATACAATTAACATATATCGCATATATATCAATGTATTATCCCGTGAGAAAATGAATCAATAAAGCGAGCTTATATTAGTTAATGTAATGTAATATATCTCATATATAATATACATTAAATCATCGAATCAATACTTGATCCGATAATCCGGCTATTTCACAAATAACCGACTAATATAATCTGTATCAGTTCATCGAATCAACACTTGATCCGATGACCCGGCTATATCATATATACCCGGCTGATATCTCATATCGCGAGAATAGAATACAGTATCACATACTCGTATTATTCTCGGTCCCGCACATATCATATATGTGCTCCTACTCCGTTTTGCCTGAGCGAGGAAACCTCTGTGTAGGACTCTAAAGAATCGTCAATACGCCGGCAGTAGGTGATGATCATATCAAACACCCACAAGCTGCAAGCGGTCAGCTAAACGTAACAGCCACCCAGGTATTGAGCGATCAGAAGATCAACAATCAAGCCTGTACATTTTCCTGTGAATCCAATCAGTAACTGTTTCCCTCCGAAAGACGGCGCGACTGGCGTCTTTCCTGAAATTCGGGGCAGATGCTAATTGGAGCTATCTGTCTACCTCTCCGAAGATGCCAAGTTGATTTATGACACCATGTATCGAAGGTTTATACGGATGCGTCCGATGTAGCAGACTTCGTCAGATTCCCCCTCGCTTGAGGGGTTTTTTGATTGTGGGGACGCTCTTCCCTGCAGGCGCAAGCCCCTACAGTTAATTAGCTACCGCATTGCGGTAGCAACTTTCTCCTTCTCCAGATGATCACTTCGTGTCGTGTGTGTTTGTTTTGTGTTTGGTTGCCCGTGGATTGTATACGGAGACTGAGTTATGTCGTCGCCTGTAGGGCGTGGACTAGTCAAAATCCGTATCTTTCTTAGATTTGGGTTTCGGGGTTGTGTTTAAGGATACGTTAGCCTCGTTTGAGACTAAGATCGACTTAAACGTTTTTTAAGGATGCGTTAGTCTAGTTTTAGACTAAGATCAACTTAACGGGATCGTTTAGATCCGACAAGAGAGCGATTAGGGGAGCCCTGTTGTTTAGTTTAGTGACATTGCGGTCAATAGGTAGTTTAAGGACATTGCGGTCCAATGTTAGTTTTAAGACGTTGCGGTCAAGGTTAAGGACGTCGTAGTCCGTGGATTTAAGGACTCCACAGTCCGATGTTAGTTTTAAGACATCACGGTCAAGATTAAGGACGTCATAGTCCGTTGTTAGTTTTAAGACATTCCGGTCAAGGTTAAGGACGTCGTAGTCCGTGGATTTAAGGACTCCGCAGTCCGATGTTAGTTTTAAGACATTACGGTCAAGGTTAAGGACCTCATAGTCTATGAGTTTAAGGACCCCACAGTCCGTATCAATGTGTGGTCATCGGGACCCGTCACCTCTTTGAAGACGTTGAGGAATTATAACGCCAAGTATCAAAGGAGTGAAGAGATGTACCCTTGAACCAAGGTAGATTAAGTGATCCATAGTCCAATTTGGAAACTAAGATCAATTATTATATTATGAGCCCATTGGCCCAGTTAAGTTTGAATTGAGGACTTATGGCCAGCTTGGGCTAAGTCCAATCATGTTTGGGGTATTGTCCCTCTCTTGGTTCATTGAAGGAGGGGCTTTGCCTCTGGAAACTTAGCTAATTGGGCTAAAGTTAGTGTTAAACACTAGAGACCAAAAATGTTGAACACTGGGAATAAGATTGACAAGTTAGTGTCAAACACTAAAAGATAATCAGTGTTGAACACTGAGAACAGAGTTTTCAAATTAGTGTTTAACACTAAGCAAATCAGTGTTAAACACTGGGGACAAAATCTCCAGACTAGTGTTAAACACTAAGGTAAGAGGGGTCACGTGTAAACACGTGAGAGCGCCCTGATTCCTCTTATTTTATTCAGTCAAAAGTCTTGAATACTTTAAAGTATCACGTGCTGTCACGTGATGAGAATTTTGGTGCTTGTCTGTTAAAGCTTCAGCCAAGGGGTTACGTGGTAGCACGTGATAGCGCCCTGCTTCCCTTTATTTTGTTCTACAGATAAATGTTTAACACTTTTAGTTCTGAAAGCCATCACGTATGGGCACGTGATGGGGGCTTGCACTTTGATCTGTTAGAATGTTCATTAGGGGTCATGTGTCGACACGTGAGGGCGCCCTAGAGCTCTTTTCTGTTTCTTTTTCTTTTGTGTGCTTTAGAGATCACGTGGGGCACGTGAGGCATTGCCTCAAAGTTCTCTTTTATAGATCTTCGCAGGAGTCACGTGGTAACACGTGAGGTGTTTACTTCAGAGTTCTTTTCTGTGGATCTTTGCGGGGGTCACGTGGTAGCACGTGACTCTGCATGTTTTAAAGATCTGTTCATCTTTTAAGAATTAATTTCAGAGGAATTAAATTCATGTTTTCTTCTGAAGAATTATATTCTTAATAGGGTTGAACACTAATTTCTTTTCTTAAGGAAATTAGATTCCTATGAGTTTGAAAGAATTATGTTCTCAATCAGGGTTAAACCCTAGTTCTGTTCATTTTGAAGGAATTGAATTCCTATAACATAGGGTTAAACCCTAATTTTATCTCAAAGGAATTGAATTCCTATCATTTTGTGAGAATTAAATTCTCAAAACTCGGTTCCTCCTCTGTGTTTTAGATCTGCATGGCAGGATCTCAACCCAATGAGAATTAAATTCTCAATTCATGGGAAGATGTGCACTTTACAAATCCTCCACCAGAGAAAGAACTAAGTTCTTTTCTTTATATAAGAGTTAAACTCTTTTGAGAATTAAATTCTCTTTTTTAAGCCTCCCTTTTCTTACCTAAGGTTTTCCTTTTGCAGAGAATTAAAGGCGCTATATCTCTCTCTGTGTGTGTATCAAAAGAAAAGGTCCAAAGGTCCCCTCTTTTCTTTTCTTGGCTCCTATTTATAGGAGAAGGAAAAGAATCAATCTGTTTGGTAAATCTCTCATTGAAAGATTTGATTTGTTCATTAAGAGATTTGATTTGTCTTCATCATTAATCTGGGCCTTTAGATTATTAGATGAATTTTATTCACCATTGGATTTTAAATCCAAAGATATCTCTTTGTTATTTCGGTTAGATTTAGGGGGAAATATTTCCAAGTCCAAGATTTTTCCATAAATTGGTGATATTTAATCACCTTTAGATTTTCAATCCAACGGTTCTAGATAATTCTTCTCCATTTTGGAAAGATCTGGATGATCTCTCCTCAGAATTTAATTCTGTTAAAAAATAAGGCTCTTAAAGCCGGTCACGTGTGGCCACGTGACCCCTGGTCACGTGTAGGCACGTGACCCCTGGAATGGGCTTCTCTTATTCTGCGCTCTGTTCTCTGGCCGCTGCTCAGCCATCACGTGCCAACACGTGACCACTGGTCACGTGTGAGCACGTGATGCCTCTTCTGGAGCTTTTTCTTGAATGTGCTTTTTGCCGTTGCTTTAAGCGTCACGTACCAACACGTGACAACTGGTCACGTGTGAGAACGTGATGCCTCTTCTGAGTCTTTTCCTGACTTTTAATCAAGGAACAAATGCCCCCACAGCGTTGCTCTCACGTGTCAGCACGTGAGTGCAACGCTGTCACTTTTGTGACCATTGGATCCATCTAGGGAATCGGGGAGATGAAGCGTCTCCATCACATCCTATAAATATAGGGGTCACTTCAGAAGCGCCTCCACTTTTGTTTATCTTCTTCCTTGCAACTTTTCATTTTGAGAATTTAATTCTCGTTTCCAGAGCTTAGTTCTCTGCCTCAAAAAATTTCCGGAGTTTAACTCTGTTCAAAAAGAACTTTTCCTTTCAGGTAATGATGTTGAACAATCGAAGAACCTTCATTTAAAACAACTCTGTGGATTTTAAATCCACGTCAAGGGTTTCACCCCTTTTAACATGATCACATTTTTTCTTCAAGTTCATCAACAAGAACAGAGACCCATCTAATTTTCAAACTGTAGATCTCTTAGGGCTTTTCTAATCTTTAAGGAAGACGATAATGTCGGTTGTTTTCCATGGAATTTAATTCCATCCTAAGGAGCTCTGGTTCTGGAACCACCTCTTCTGGGAATTTAATTCCCTTTTTCAAAAAGGAATTTAATTCATATGAAGAACTAAATTATTCTCACGGGGACTTCTTGGGGTTTCCTTGCCCTGAGTCGTCTCCTTCACATCCAAGAAGTTTACCCTAAACCCTTATGTTCTTTATTTCAGGCATTATGGACGCCCATATGTATGCTCTTGATGAAATCATTTCTTATGGGAACATTCGTGCACTGGGCCATAGTCAGAATCAGGAGTTCACCAATGCTCAGTGTGTTGAGATCATGAGCCGCTTTGGCGAGTACAACCATCGGCTACTCCCCCGTCGTTCTTCTCTTCTGAGACTCATCGTGTTGGCGATCCGGGAGGTGCTTCCTCTCTTCTGCACCGGGGTACCGCTCAGGGCATTGGACGCCGCCGAGGATAAAGTACACTCGGTGTATCTGATGAACTTGATCTCAAAGAAAAGGAGAGACAACCTCATTGATCTTTTGCACCAGGCTTTTCAGCAGTCGGCTATACTTGCTGCCTATCGGAGGGTGGAGGACATTCGCGAGGACCCCGACGCTTGCGACCTTGAGAGAAAACATACTAGGATGGTTCGAAATGCCTGGAAGATCTTGGACAAATTTACGTTCGAGTTTCTCAATCCATGCCCCACGTCCGAGGTCTTACCGTTGTAAACGTTTTCTTTTTATTTTGTATGAACCTTTTAAAGCATGAATGATAAATCTTATCGTGTCCTTCTGTGTTTGCATGCCTTTTTCTTTTATGGGATTTTGTCATTTTTTTTTCTATTGTTGCTGCTGATGTGTTTAGCATGCAAGGCATTATTTCACTTTCTAGTACACACCAAGCATGGTGCTCACATGCTCCACACGTGAGGGGCCTTTTATGGGGATATTCAATTTTTCATGCCATATTTCCGTGCATGGCATTAGATGCAGAGAAGGCGCCTTGGAAATCGCTCCTTTTCCTGATTTCCAATGTCTTCCCTTTTTTGGGCCTTGGAATGGGTTCCATCATGCAATTTTTTTACGCCTAGCATTTAATGCTCCCCTTTATAGTCTTGAGGCCATAGCCTATTTCCTCTTCACAGAGAAATTTATTCCCATTTTGACATGATTTAATTTGAGAAGCAACTGAGTGCCATGGCCTGCAACCGTCCACACGCTCGTCGACAGCCATGGAAAGTGCCTATCGAGGAGATGATTCCTCGCTTTGCTGCACGATTGGTGGACCCTCTCCTTACCGACGACGAATGCGACTCAGCGACATATGAGCTCTCGATCCGTAGGGGGTTCCCCTCCCAATGGGCTCCCTCTGGCTCCGGATGATTCTTGCTGCCGTGCTTGCCGACATCCCTCCTCACCCGGCGGAGATGACCCTGGCGATGCTTGACGCGGCTGAAGAAAAGCTCGAGGGCTTTCACGAAGCGTGCCTAATTACTCTGGCTTTGAAAGATCGCTCAGTTCACCTCTTGAGCGAAATAAGGGCTCGGCGGGCTGTTATGTCTGCTTTTGCGGACGAACATGGCGCCAATCGGTGAGGAGCGACTCCTCGCGAAAACCGTCACTTTGATGTGTTGGAGAAAGCAGAGAGAGAGATGGAGAATTTTGTTCTTTGTTTTGTTAACCCTTGTGCTACCGATCCTTTGTTTGGCGACCTTTTCCCGTTAGCGTAGTATATTCAAATTAGTTTTCGCATGCTTTATGTTGAACTTTCATGTATGCTGGGTACTCGTATGTATGTTTTTGCTTGCATAAATAAACTTCGTGTTCTTCACATGAGAACTTTCTTTAATTGCGAACACCATCACTATGTCGCATGCACATCAGAGCTTCGAGTATTATTTCTTTTCGGATATTCATGTAGTTGCGAATGCATGCTTGATAGGATATACATCGAGAATTTTTGTTACTTCCCATACCAGATGATGTGCGCGCGTTTTAGATTGACTATTGCTATTGACTGGAGGCTTGTTTATATGGTCTTGAGCGTATATGTCTTGTTTCAAAGGTTGCGGTCGCGAAAGTGGGCTTGCGTGGTCTGATAGAGCGACGCGTGGCGAACATATTGTTGTGCGAGAAGAGGCTCGGCCGCAAATTCTCGGCAAGGGAGTTGGCTTCTAAGGCGCTGAGCGAGCTTCAAGCTAATCTTACCGCCAAGGCCAACAAAGCGTATGAATTCTGGCGGGTGCTTCAAGAGTCTATCAAAGAGGTGGTGGCTCTTGATAAAGCTGTCGTGTTCACTCGTGAAAGGGTCGAGGCTCATAAGGCCACTGAGAAAGAGCTTGAAGGCCGGGTCGCCTCGTATCAGGCCCAGCAGGCTCAAGCGAAGGCCCGTCTTCTGGCGATCTGAATCATGAAGCCGTGGCCCAGCAAAAGCAGGATGAGCTAGCGAAATTGCTAAATCGCCCGCCGGCTTGAAAAACTTGTATCTTTTCCTTTCTTTTTGTACATGCTCCTGAGCGAGAGTATTTTCTTTTGTTCTTTCATGAATTGTACTTTGTACCCATTTTGGTTTATGAATAAAGACATATATTTTTCTTTAATGGTGTGTCCCTCTCAATTGAACTTGTTCTGTGGACAATTTATCTTGGCCTACTTGTAGGGCAGCGATGTCTTAGGATTCCGGGTTAAGATCTGCCTCCTAAGACTTTTGAGCTTTATGAGCCGTGAGGATCTCATAAAGAGTTTTTCTCCCTACAGGTCGAGAGGATCCCGTAGGTGTAAGTTTTTCTTAAGAATCGTGAGGATTCTTAAGCGGGTTTTCCCTTGGGAGTCGTAAGGATCTCACAAGAGAGTTTTCTTCCTTACGTGTCGTGAGGACCCGCAAGTGCTGGGTGTGGTCACCCTTATCCGTATTTCACGGGGTCAGGGGTTGGTTTAGGATGGTTTCCAGGGTATCATAGTTTAAAGACATCGCGGTCAAGGTTAAGGACCTCATAGTCCGTGGATTTAAGGACTCCACAGTCCGATGTTAGTTTTAAGACATCACGGTCAAGGTTAAGGACGTCATAGTCCGTGGATTTAAGGACTCCACAGTCCGATGTTAGTTTTAAGACATCACGGTCAAGGTTAAGGACCTCATAGTCCGTGGGTTTAAAGACTCCACAGTCCGATGTTAGTTTTAAGACATCACGGTCAAGGTTAAGGACCTCATAGTCCGTGGGTTTAAGGACTCCACAGTTCGATGTTAGTTTTAAGATATCACGGTCAAGGTTAAGGACCTTATAGTCCGTGGATTTTAAGGACTCCACAGTCCGATGTTAGTTTTAAGACATCACGGTCAAGGTTAAGGACCTCATAGTCCGTGGACTTAAGGACTTCACAGTCCGATGCTAGTTTTAAGACATCACGGTCAAGGTTAAGGACCTCATAGTCCGTGGGTTTAAGGACTCCACAGTTCGATTTTAGTTTTAAGACATCACGGTCAAGGTTAAGGACCTCATAGTCCGTGGGTTTAAGGACTCCACAGTCCATGAAACATGTGGTTATTGGGACCCGTCACCTCTTTGAAGACGTTGAGGAATTACAACGCCAAATATCAAAGGAGTGAAGAGATGTACCCTTTAACCAAGGTAAAATCAGTCTAGAATCATCATGGTTGATCGTTAGTTTTAAGACATTACGGTCGAGGTTAAGGACATCACAGTCCGTGGATTTTAAGGACTCCACAGTCCGTGGATTTTAAGGACTCCACAGTCCGATGTTTGCTCTGGATGCTTCACACGGGTTCACTGCCGTGCTTGGCGAGGACTAGGCTCCGCTCTGGGCGTTTTCCACGGGGTCAAAGAGTGACGTTATCCGCGTTCCACGTGACCAGGAATTTTGCACTAGATGCTTCACACGGGTTCACTGTCGTGTTCGGCGAGGACTAGGCTCCGCTCTGGATGCTTCACACGGGTTCACTGCCGTGCTCTGCGAGGACCAGGATCCGCTCTGGACGTTTTCCACGGGGTCAAAGAGTGACGTTATCCGCGTTCCACGTAACCAGGAATTTTGCTCAAGATGCTTCACACGGGTTCACTGCCGTGTTCGGCGAGGACTAGGCTCCGCTCTGGATGCTTAACACGGGTTCACTGCCGTGCTCTGCGAGGACCAGGATCCGCTCTGGACGTTTTCCACGGGGTCAAGAGTGACGTTATCCGCGTTCCACGTAACCAGGAATTTTTCTCTAGATGCTTCACACGGGTTCACTGCCGTGTTCGGCGAGGACTAGGCTCCGCTCTGAATGCTTCACACGGGTTCACTGCCGTGCTCTGCGAGGACCAGGATCCGCTCTGGACGTTTTCCACGGGGTCAAAGAGTGAAGTTATCCGCGTTCCACGTGACCAGGAATTTTTCTCTGGATGCTTCCCACGGGTTCACTGTCGTGTTCTGCGAAGACCAGGCTCCGCTCTGGACGTTTTCCACGGGGTCAAAGAGTGACGTTATCCGCGTTCCATGTGACCAGGAATTTTGTTGATTATATCCGCATTTCACAGAGTTGGGATTTGACTCTCAGTGGGAGTACATCGCCGAGTCATGGAACTGGGAGTTGCCGCTGTTCCGCTTTGCTTGATGTTGTGTCTGTTGTGACGAGACAAATGTTGAGATGATCTCTGGGCTACCTGTGGCCCGTCGAGACTTGGCTTCTTCTTTTGATGAAACCTGGGGGGGGGAAGGAGTATGATCCCTTCTTTGTTTGCGCCCCTGGATTGTATACAGGGATTGATGTAACATCACCTGTTGGGTATAAATTTCATTTTCATTTCATTTCTTTTTCCGCGATGCTCTATCATTTCAGCTTTTATATCGCGAAGGTCGCGATTGCCCCATCATTTCCACTATTTTTCGCAGTGCCCAATCATTTCGGCTATTTATTTTATTTTTTTTACTCGCTGCTTTTTATTGCGAGTTGCCCAATCATTTCGGCTATTTTTCATGCATACATTTTTACTTGCTGATTTTGTCGTAAGTTGCCCCATCATTTCGGCTGTTTCGTATGCATGTGTGGCTTGTTAGCCTTTTCGCTGCAAGCTTGGGATTAGACACCGATTTTTGGCATCAGCACCGCTACTACTGGAATATTGCCATGAGCGAATCATCATTTGCCTCTGTCGATATCGAACAAAGGTGGCTTAGCGAACAGGGTTAGGATCCTGTTGACTAAGGCTTTTTACTTCATGAGCCGTAAGGTTCTCACAAAGGTATTTCTCCCTACAAGTCGTGAGGATCTTGCAGGTGTGTTTTCTCCTTGGGAATTGTGAGGATTCCTAAGTGCATGTCCTCTTGCAAGTCGTAAGGATCTTACAAAAGGGTTTTCTCCTTAAAAGTCGAGAGGACCTACAGGGGTTGTTCGCCATACGAACATATCCCTAGTCACGGATGGGACTTGGTTAGGGAAATGTTTATTCGCATCCGTGGATTGTATACAAGGGTCAGTATTGAGCCACTTGTAGGGCAACAATTGAAGGTTGTGGGGGTTGCTTAAGCACGGGTTTAGGTCTCTGTGACTTAAGGCTTTCAAATCTTATGAGCCGTGAGGGTCCCATAAGAGAGTTCTCCTTACGAGTCGTGAGGATCTCGCAAGTATAATTTCTCCTTAGGAATCGTGAGGACTCCTAAGTGTGTTGCTCCTTTGTGAGTCGTAAGGATCTCACGCGGGTGGTTTCTCCTTACAAGGTCGTGAGGACCCTGCAAGTGTCCTTTAACGAGGTTGCGCCCTTTCGGGTTTTCACAAACACTCGCCGGTAGCCCTGCTGTTTTTACTCACGGAGCCCTTTCGGGTTTTCATCCGTGCCCATTTTGCTTATGGACATACCGTTTTTATTATTATTATTTTATTATTATTTATTTCTTTTCTCGGCTTTAAGATACTGCAATCCACCGTAGTTTATCGACATCTCGGTCAACAGCCAGTTTTAGGACATAGTGGTCCATTGTTAGTTTAAGGACGTTTCGGTCCGTTGCTAGTTTAAGGACATTTCGGTCCGTTGGTAGTTTAAGGACGTTTCGGTCCGCCGTTAGTTGGTAGTTTAAAAACGAGAATGGAATATTCCCAGAGGGGTCCGAAAGGCGGTATGCTTCTGGTCTTCGGGATGCATCTTTATCTGATTATACCCTGATGAGCCGTCCATGAAAGAGAAAATCTCGTGAGTGGACGTGTTATCTATCATCAGCTTTGTGACTGGCACTGGGAAATTGTCCTTCAGGCAAGCTTTATTGAGATCCCGGAATTCCACGCATATGCGCACTGCCCCATTTTTCTTCATTACCGGGACGATGTTGGCGATCCAGTCAGGATATTGAACTTCTTGGATAAACCCAGAATCGATTAGCTTCTTGACTTC
This sequence comes from Agapanthus africanus, assembly GCA_030015575.1. Taxonomy (NCBI): domain Eukaryota; kingdom Viridiplantae; phylum Streptophyta; class Magnoliopsida; order Asparagales; family Amaryllidaceae; genus Agapanthus; species Agapanthus africanus. The sequence continues at coordinate 205,015,428 of JASDDO010000024.1, forward strand.
GGCGTTGATGCTCATCTCAAGCTCGAGCCGCATTCTTCTCGGCGCTTGTTTGACTGGCTTGACTTCTGGGGATATTTCCAATTTATGGGCAGCTATTTCTGGATCAAGTCCTGGCATTTCGGAATAGCTCCATGCGAAGCAATCTCTATGCTGCATAAGCACGTCTTTTAACGCAGCCGCCTTTTCTTCAGACAGCAGCTCGCTGACGAATGTCGGTCGTGGGTCGTTCGTCGTTCCCAACTCAATTTTCCTGAGGTTATCTGCAGTAGTATATATTCCATCTTCCAGCTCTTTCGGCGCTGGTGGAAATTCTGAGATTACCTCGTCGTCATTGTTTTCGAAGCACCACGAAAAGTCATCCATATTCTCGGGCTTTTCTTTTGATATCGTTATCACACGACAGGTACGAGCTCGCTTCCAAGACCGATGTGGATCTGGTTCTGCCCTTGTGGCTTTGGGTTCGTGCTTTTGTGGCGGCGTTACCCTCCAGCTGCGGGATAAAGCAAACATGCCTTGCCGGTACTGGTCTTCGACCCAGTTCTTGAAGCTGAAGCAGTCTTCGATAGGGTGTCCTATGGCTCGGTGATAAGAGCAATAGCCCGGATGAGAGACCTCGTTAACTTGCTCAGGATGCTTAGATTTCGGAAGTGTAATCATTTGATGTTTTAAATCGAGGTCAAGTATCTTCCGTGTTTTATTCTGAGGAAAAGAGTATGCCGACTCATCTTTTTCATAAGAGACAAATCTGGACCGTTCAATTTCCGATCGCGTGACTTCTCGGTCCCGCTTTGTCGCTGTCGAACGCCTTTTCTGCTCTTTGACTTGTTTCTACCTCTGCGTCGGGCCTTTTGCACAACAGGTTGACGGGGATGAGTATTTTCGTCATTGGCAGCTTGTTGAAGAAGACGTTGCGTCTTGGCTTTCTTGTAGATGGTCATCTCGCGATTATGGTCGTCCCGAGCTTTTTGACCCGCCTTCCTGATAAGCTTGTCCATTCGTTCTTCAAACGACGGACTCGGCATTTCGATCGCGGGATCTAGTTTTGATGAGGGGTTGGCATTTCCTGACAGGGCGTCCTCTTCTTCATCGAAGTTATATATGGCATAGTTACCGTGGACTCGTTCCCGTTTCCCGGCTTTCACGTATCCAAGCCCAAGCGTTTCCATTCTCCCGTTGGGCAATTTGCGCTGAGTCCCAGGGACATCCCAAATCCTGTTATAGAATCGAGCTTGTCGAGTAGTCTGTTTTAAGGGTGCCCCTTGGCGCTTCAATAGCCTTTTCAATCCGTTTGTGTAATATCTGGGCAAACGGATGGGTTGAAGCTTGTCAAGTGTAGAATCCGTGCCATGCCAGATCTCTTTCTCCATTCTCGTTTCCGAGGATCGATAGAAGAGGATCGCCTTTTCGCTTGGGAGGGACGTAAAACGTCTGCAGGTCTTGCACGTTGTGAGCTTCAAGCGCGTCAAGATCTTTGTAGTGCTCCCGCGGAATCACGGTGATTTGCAAACTCTGATCATCACCAAGGAATTCTCGTATTGGTGGCCGGCTGGAGAACACAACATTAACCTCATCTTCCGAGTCACTTCCGAGGATCAATATGGGGGCGGACGGCCCCAGGTCATTGCGTCGAGACGGCCCAGAGTAAACCATCTCTTCTTCTTCTTCGGTATCACTCCCGAAAACAGGAATGGTGGCAGCGGCTTTGTTCTCCGGTTTGCGACATCTCTATGTATCCTCTAAATCCGGTAAAAAGTACTTTGCATCTTCGTATTTGTGGACTTCGTTCACGGAGAATGGGTTTAGCTCACATGTTATGGTATACTCGAGACCATCCTTGAAATACTTCATACACTGATGTTGCGTAGAAGGGATGATGTTGTACTCGTGTAACCAAGGTCGGCCGAGCAGGGCATTGTAACATGTCTTGGCATCTATGACATGAAACTTAATGTCCGTGACGAGTAGCCCAAAGCGTAGCGTCAATATCACAGACCCAAGAGTTCTTGATGATTGGGAGTCGAACCCGGAGATGGTGATCTTGTCCCGAGCAAGGTGCTGGACGCTCATGCAAATTTTCTTTAACACCCGCACGTTGAGGAGATTAACGGAAGACCCATTGTCAACCAAGATTTTGCCTATCTTTATATCGTGGCAATATCCAGAGACATATAGGGGACGGTTGTGGTCGCACGTCCCAAGGAGCAGGTCTTCGTCACCGAAAATGATATCGGCCGTGTGCACTTCTTCCAGTTCATCCTTCATCCTTTCTTCGGCGAGGAAGGCTTGGAATTGTTCGGGCTCTTGTAGCCTCTTGATTAATGAATCTCTCGCTTCCTTTGATAACAGGAGGGCGTTGAGAATGCTGAGCTGCGAGGGTAGCTTCCTCAGGTGCGCTAGGATGTTGTAGTCCACCCTACTCTTCTTAGGCGGGTCCTTGGCAGTCAGCTCTTTCATAACTTGGTCATCTAAGGTGATATCCTCAGCGACCTTTTCCTTTCCCTTATCTTTTCTAGTTGCGGGTCCGAGATTCTTTTCCAGAAGCGTGCGATTGCGCAGCTAAATGTTTTCGCAGGCTTCTGGTTCTTCCTCTTTTACCGAGGTGGACTCTTTAAAGAGGGGGCTAAGAGCCATTTCCTTGTCAGAATCGCTCCCGAATACGAGCACTTGCGATCCCCCGGCGTTGATCGTGTAACAGTTACCGGTAGTTCTTTTGTGTTCTTCGGTCGTACTTCTCTGCTCCCGACGAGTTCTGTGTTTCATTCGCTTAAAATGTTGCCGATGAGCAACATTTCCCTGCCACCACGTCTTAAAAGCATCACACTCCTCAGTGGGGTGTGAAATCTTCCGATGATATGAGCAGTAATTAGGGTACCTCTCCGCCCCACCGAGCGTGTTTTCTTCCGAGGGTGGTAGTTTCATTCCCATTGACATGGCTCTGGAAAACCTTTTCCTCGTCTTGAATATGTTTTTATCCGCGTCGGGTGCCTTTCGATCTGGCGGGAGTACCTCAACTCTTTCGTTTAATCGCCTGTGTTTGGCTCCTTCTGATGCGGTCATCTCACGCTCCTGGTCGGCTTTACTTTTCAAACGAATGTCGTCTAGCAAGGCGTCGATCATTTCGTCTGTTGGCCACACGAGCTCCGGTTCAGGCTCTGCCCCCAGTTTCTTAGTGCCAGGAGTTTTTTCATCATCCGTAGACGAGTGGGAGATCACATGACAACTCGCCACATATCCCTCGGATTCATCCGACGAGCTTTCTCCATTATCTTCCTCCTGAAAGACGTGGTTGAGGAACTCTTGGAGTGTGATGGGAGTCCGCGCCTTTTGATTGTACTCCTCCAGCGCATCGATCTGTCTCTGTAAGTCTGTGCGCTTGTTGCCAGGCTTCACGGGCTTCTTAGCTTTCTTCTTCTTCTTCTTTGAAGATTTCGATGGCTTGTTGTGAGTGCTCGGACCATCACCACTGATCTTCGGAGTTGGGCGCGGCTTCAGCATCCCTTTAATGATCTGGGGTTCCAGCGGGTTCTTCCACCTGATCGCCGGGCATGTTTTAAGATCGTTCAGCATCCTCTTGGTTTTTGCTGAAAGCACGATTTCCCATGGCACTTCTTCAATGAAAGAACAAGTTGCCCCCGGTGTGTCCGTCTTCTTAGCAGTGTGAGGTTGTGGCGGGTTCACCTTCCACTTCTTGGACAGCGCAAACTTGTCCTGTAGGTATTGATATTCAATCCATCCTTTGAAGACAAAGCAATCCTCAATCGGATGGCTTACCATTTGATGGTAAGGGCAGTAGTTGGGGTTATTCACCTCACTGGGTTGCGGCGGTCGCCTTGGGTTTGGAAAGTTGATAAGCCTGTTGCGTATTGCTAGCTCGAATAGCCTCTTCGTCTTATCCCGCGGGAATGAGTAGGGGCGCTTCATTTTCTCATTGTAATACCACCGTCTTTCTTCCAGCTGATCCGCCAGCTTTGGGGCACTGGGTTGCTGCTGAGCGTTCGCAACGAAGGTTGCCTTCCCTTTACCCTTGTCATTCCGAGGTTCCGGCTTCGGGGGAGACGGTCTGTGACCCATCTGGTCCATCTGGGCCAACTTGTCGATCAAAGCCAGGAACATGGTTGGCTTAAAGAACATCATGAACTATGAGATAGTTGCATGAGGATCTAGGGTACCCACGAACATGCCCACCGCGGGCTCCTCCTCGATGCGTTGTTCGCATTTCGACCACAAGTTTCGCCAGCGTATAGCGTACTGGACCCACGTCTCACCTGGTTTCACTCTGGCATTAATCAATGCCGTTATCGGAGTACGTTCGCTGGCACTCGCGAAACGCTGAGTGAATAGCAACTCCATTTCAGCGAACGTCTTGACGGAATCATTCGGGAGTTCAGAATACCACTCGAAAGCCGTTTCTGACAAGTTACCGACGAACTGGCGAAGCAAGAGCTTATCGTCACCGCCGGTGTTGCCACCAAGCGCCCTGAACTGGGCAACATGCTGATGGGGATTGCCGGTCCCCTTATAGATGTTGGAGATAGTGCCCTCAGAGTCAATTATTGGATCACAGGCACGTGTTTGCAATGATTGAGGGAGGACCTATTCCGGTAGGACAGTCTTACTCAAGATGATAGTATGCTATCTGGTTTATCTTTATCATCGTGTACTGCTTCAGGTGACCTTACAGGTCACTATTACACGTTGATAGAGCCCTTAGGATTCTTGCTTGACGACCAGCAGTATGAGGGCGATCATATATGTGGGAGCTGGGGTCTATAAGCACATCCTTAAAAGGTCCCTAGTCGTGGGAATTTCGAGACAGGGCATCGATACTCCAGAGTAGACTAGTGTATACAGTCGAGACCCCGACGAGGGGCGGTGGCCGGTCTCACAAGCCACTGGTGTCAGATGGTTCACCTAAGATGTATACATGTGCTCATTGGGTTATGAGTACACCGGACAGGACTCGCCGGGAACATGCTAGTTGGTCTTATACCTGACATCAGATAGCAGTTCCCTGGTGACATGTGTACAGGTTAGTTCATCGACCTGAGATCGTCATTTGTCTCGTGTGAGTTCCCACTGTACTTTGATTACTACCCTACGACGCTCAAAGGAGACGTGCAAACAGGTTTTAGTTGGGCACATTCCCGAGCCACATGGAGGCAGTGAGCGGATCTGCAGGGGTTCGTCTCTCCCGGTATTGGGGGTGAGGTCGCGCTATGTCTAGGAGAGCCATTACACGAAGTCCTTGGCCAAGGCAGGAGATTTACTGGTAGGTATTCCAGTAGTATCTCAGGGTGTTCTGGGCTACACTCCGACACGACTTGTACCTCTTTTGGGGGTCTGACTTTTACCAACCCTCTAGGCCCGCCATCGATGCTCATAGACGAACGGACCGGACTGTACGGATATTGTCACTGACAGGCTCAGTAGGGTGTCAAGACGAGTTCTCTCATCGACGTCCCTTTTGGTCAATACCTGATAGCCCGTCACGTATAGCTAATACCTCTGACGTGCTAATGGTTAAATCCACAGCCAAAGTGTTGACGAGTCTTTAGAGTCCCCCACAGACTAGTTACTCAAGTTTCGGGCGAAACGCTGTAGAGGCCGTATGGAGATATGGCAGGGTTCGATCAGATACGTGCGGTATTGCACGGATCATGATCGGACGGATAATACTAGCGGGCTTTGGTTTAAGCCGGATCCTAGTATAGTGCAGTGTAGATTTTGTCTCATTGCATTTGTATTCGGTCGGAATACAAATGCGGGTATGTATATACAGTAGCGGGGTTTTCCTGTAATTTATTACGGGATCAGTTTTCCGAAGTTGCCAGTTTACTTTCCGGTTTCGGCCATTTTCCTTTGTATCTTTCTTTGGCCGAAAAATGGTGGAGGAGGGCTTATTTGCATTTGTGCAAATAAGCATTTTGGATGGTTGTTTTTGCAAGTAGTTGCATCATGATGGTTTCATGATGGTGCACTTTCATTTGACTTCTTTTCCTCACATTGCTTGACTTTGGGTGTGATGATTGGTTGATGGAGTGTTGGACTTTGATTGTGATCATTGCTTATTATCATGACCCTTTCTCACTCTTGTATTATGAGCACTCTCTCATTTTTGATATACACTCTCCTCTCATTTCCTTCCTTGTGACATGGCCGGCCAAGCTAAAGGGGGGGGGGGGCTGTCCAAAATTCTAGTGGGGAATTTTGATCTCTTTTGGCTTGCAAAATTCCCATTGCTCCATCTCCAAAAAGCTTAGTTCATTTCCTCCACCATATGGCAACTTCCACAACCCCAAATGAGACAAAGCATTCTACAGATAACCTACAGCATCCTTGGACACGTCGGCTCGCCAACTTCGTGCCCGAGTTGCCTCGGTCCAGAGGTGGGAGCCCGTAAAAGAAGCCGGCGACATGGTGCCCTTCCGGCGAGGAGGTGAAGACCGGAGATTCCGCTGGGAGATCGGGACGATGACGAGAATACCGAAGGACACGGATCACTCGGTATATCTCTTTACCCCGTTCTTTACTTAGCTAGGATTAGATTAATGGCCCGATCCGGGATTTTAGTGTGCGGTGGTGTCGGTTCAAAAGTTAAAGTAAATTATCGTTTCCGCATTTTGGCCTCAGATTGACGGCCGGGGCGCCGCCGTGCACTTACATGGTATCAAAGCCACGCCATTAACCTAGTCTAGCTTGGTCTAATGTGTTTACACTTTCGATCGAACAAAATTCCAAAACCCGCGTTTTCAAAAGCATCAGTTTCTGTCGATTTTGTTTTGGCTCGAAAATTTTTTCAGGTTGTTGCAGAAACATGTGCAGGCAAGTAGGAGAACTCTGGTAAAATTTGGTCGCATGAACCCATTATACCACCGCGGAACCTCGGCCAAACCCCTGTCTGGGCCGCGGTTCCGCCGCCACCTTTAATGTTCAGTGCATCAAATTTTTACAGAGAGTCTCTGTGTTGAAAATAGGGGCTTTGGAATATTCTTTTTGGGTCCAGAATTTCTTTAAGTGCTACAGTAGTGTTTGGGGGCCCACTTAGGTAAATTTGATCGATTGAAAATTTTAAACACATTAGTTCACAGTATTTACATTATATCTGCGATCGTGAATGTCACTTGATCGGTAAATCCTGTCTAACTGCTATAGCCCGGTTAGACGGATTTGCGAACGTGACATTCACGTTGATGTTCTGTGTTGTGCTGTGATGTTGCGGATTGGTCATGGGGGATAGCCTGGATGCAATGTTAGTACAGTTTGGTTGTATTATGTACATTTGATATTGCGGGGCGAGCGTCCGACATGTGGACTGCCGTCACTGCCTGTTTGTATATTATTCTTTTGGGGCACGACCGGGGTGAGGTCGATGTACCCGTTGTATGTATATTTTACTTTCAGTACTAGGATTACCCTAAGGTGGGGTGCACGGATAGCCGGGTTCTAGAGGGAAACGGGCCCGCATCTCATGGCTTTGAGACGGAGGGGGCTTTACTCTAGAATTGGCGGGCTATTCGCCGCACTCGTAGGGGGTACAGGTTGACCCAGGAGGGGTGTCCAAGTTACCGGATTCCGTGAAGTGCTGGGTGGTCCATTCACGTTGCTGAAGGGGGCTGCCTCGCTTCAGGTTTTGGCGGGTAACTTGCCGCGCCCGTAGGGGTCTAGGATTTCATTGCACAGGCTATCCACACGACCAGGAGAACGTCGGGTTTCAGTAGCGGCTCTATGAAACCCGGGGATCCCAGATATCTGTATTGTTCTGTGATGCTTATTACATTTCTGTGATGTTGCATTTTATCACGCCTTGAGCGAATATTATATATTGATATATATACTAGTAGATGTTGTATATGTTTTGCATCCGCGCTAGTCCAGTCCCCGCTCTGTCGTTAGTTAAGTAACCTAACGGGTAATGACGGGACCCAGTAGCGAATGCGGATGGCATATACGTACATCATTATTTTCGTTCTTTATTGGTGTGATCAATTGATGGGACTGCATTGATTCGGATCAATGCAAGCTAAACAAACCTATTCTGATGTTGTTGGAACACTTTTCAAAAAGCTGTTATTGCAAGGACGTTCACTTTTGTTTTGCATAGTGGTATTCAGTTGGAATATCCTGCACCTCAGTCGACGAGGCAAGGGCCGAGATCCCTTCACCGGGAGTGACCCCTTGGACAGAAGTTTGCGTCAGGTTAATAACTTCACTATAGTCGTTTACTTTTGCTTTGCATCGTGGTATTCAGTTGGAATATCCTGCACCTCATTCTACGGGGAAAGAGCCGAGATCCCTTCACCGGGAGTGACCTCTTTAGCAAAGGTTTTCGTCATTATATTTTTAAAGCTATCCAGTTCCTTCAACGATATCAAGTTCATTACGTTAAAAGTTTTTCGCCAGAAACCATTCGTAGCCCTCCGCCGTTTCAGAAGGGTAGCACGTAGTATTCATGCTATGTTTGTTGGCTTTCGTCAAAGCATAGTGTATGGTAGCTGCTTGTTGCATTTCTGCAGCATAGATAGATGCGTTGGTTTGGGACAGTCGTATAGCCTTGTTGGCCAAAGTCAAGGGCTTATACGGGTGGGTTCAAATTAACCTGGAGAATGACGGGTAGAACTTGACATGTGACTTATGATTTGTTGGCCTTCGTCAAGGTCATAAGAGCATAGGGAAAAAATCACATCGGGAGTTTCTAAAGAAACTGAAACTTGCCAGATATGCGCATACTTTCTGGAGTGTGATAACGTGAGCGAAGTTCATCACGTTATCATGCGATGATAGTTGGATCCCGATTCCCACTGATGAGTTGGTTTACTCCTCGGGTGATCCCGACTAATTCTTCTTTCAGGTTTGGAGGAGAATTTGACGGTACAGTGGGAGGTTTCCAGATTAGATAAATTGGTAACTATTCTGATCTAGGATAGAGTGCACGCTGAGTGTTTCTTTTCTCTCTCTCTTTGGCAGCGACCATTGACCCGACCCTAGACTATGACTCAAAGACCAAAATTAACCAAACCTTCTTAAACACTGGCTTTTGGATTGTCAGAGTTACAAACCTCATTGCCACTCCTAATTTTACCCTTTTCTCCAGGACACCCCGTATTACTACGAACGTCCACTTCCATTGGATAAAACCATCGTATGGTTATATACGAACTCGAAAGAATTTATTCGAGGATGGTTTCCGGTTCTGGAGAAAACGGATAGGACTATTCAGTTATCTTTTCCTTTTACCTTCTCTCAGGTTGCGAGTACTCCTTAGTTTAGGAGATAGTACACCTATTACGCAAATTGGATAGTCTTCTTCCAAACCATAGGCATGTGCCGACCGGTAGGGAATGAAGAAAACCAATTAGCATAATGATGGTGTACAGAAGGTATTAAGTAAAGACATATCAAGGGATTAGTAAGAGGGAAAAGTAAATTGCGACTGCTATTCCGGACCAAACCAAGTATTTCTTCGCCAATCCTAAATCACCTTTGTATTTCTCCAGGACACTCCGTATCACTACGAAGATCCACAGTTTTTTGGATACTCTATCGCATGGTTATATACGAACTCGAAAGGAACTTGTTCCAGTTCGGGGATGGATTCTGGTTCAGGAGAAATAGGAATAAGGTTTATTCGGTTGTCTTTTATCTTCACCTTCTCTCGCATTGCGAGTGCTCCTAGGATTAGGACAGTACACCCATTATGCTTATTGGATAGTCTTTTTCCAAACCATAGGCTAGTGCCGAACGGTAAGGAAGGAAGAAAACCATTTAGCCTAAGAGGGTGTGCAGAAGGTAATGACTAAAGACATATAAAGGGATTTGGAAAGATGGCAAAGAATTATACGGTTACAGTTGTGAATCTGGATAATGGAAGAGGCATTACTAGGAATACCGGGATACCCCATCGAAACATTTCAATGTTTCAATTTCACTGTGTGCTGTTAAAAGAAAACTGATTTCCCAATTAATCCTTACTCCAGGGTATGTATTTACCAGGTATGATTCTCACATCTGTATGGTTTTAAGATGATGAGTGGGAGTAAGTTATTGGGAATAAGGTGATCATCCTCATTATATCGGGATTCGTTGTAATTGGTGATATTTTAGTAAGTCACCTGGGTTGTTTGCCGGACGACAAATATTTGGTTTTGAATATCCGCTGTCATGCACCAATTTCAAATTGATATATCTGTATGTCTATTTTTATAGAGTGAGATATACCTTTTTGAAATTATGTCGATGACATTTACCTATATCAGTGGATGGTTAGGTAAGGAGCATTAAACAGCGGTGTAATTCTTCTTAACCATAAGTACAGTTTTCAACCTACGACACACAGGGTTTGAGTTATTAGACTCAAAGGACTTATACAGAGTATTGTATGTTGTCCAGTGTCCATTAGGACAGAGGGGTTGGTCCTCGTACTATATTCGGTTTACTTATGACTTCTCTAGTTCTTAGACAAGTGTTTCGTAGAAACACAAGATCTGAGTTTTGAGAAGTTATAGGTATATGAATAAAGTAGAGAACCAGGTGTTGCAAGTATAAGGATTCTTCAAGGTGATCGAAGATGTAGATACTTGTGTAGGGTATTCAGTTGATAGTAATGATTAAGAGAACTTGCTTCTCTTTCAGATTACTCATAATTGGAAGCACTCCTAAGTTGAGTAATGCTGATCGGCCTCTCTCCATTTAGTTGACATGCACTGGAGACAGCTGCATGATTTGAATCTGGTTCAATTAAATCAGTGCCTCTGGTTCTATATTGGATATAGAACAGTTCATATCTTAACGATGTTAAGGTACGGGGAGTTGTCCGGCTTATGCTAAAAACCAGACTCTGGATAAATCAAGGCACGTTTCTATAATGGATGTTTGTGGGTTGACCCAGGCTATGACGAGGGTTGACTTTCTACCATCTGGAAGATCAATAGTGATAGTGTTCTTGACTCGCCACAATTTTAACAAAAATGGATTTTTTTCAGAAAACAGTAGTGGGAGTATGGTAGAACTAGAAGTGATTCCAAAACCACAAACGATTACTGAAGATTTGATAAGAACCTAAAGATTCAATCTGGTTTGACATTCCATTGGCCACTCCACAGATAAAGTGGGTAACCTCAGGCACCCGAGAGGTACTTCGGTATGCTCAAGGACGGTGGCAGGGAGGTTCTTGTTACCCAGACTTGCCATTGCTGTTGTTCCAGGCTGCGAGACCCGGCAGGAGGATGAGTATAGTGTCATTCTAAACTAGCTTTAGAAGTGTACGTGTATATGACTCTGCCAGAGGGTTGTCATGGTCAGTGGGAGCAGCGGAAGCATAGTGGACAGGTGGCTTATGTCTATTTATAGACTAGAGCAGATACAGCGTAGATAGATCATCTATTTCTGATGTGACAGTCATAGGTTTGACTTCATCAGAATAGGGGATGGATCTGTTAAGAAGGTAGTAGGGTGTGATGTCCTGGTATTAGGATGACATACACAGAGTAGGAAGTGATATTCCTATACTACGATCGGTTATACTTTGGTTGTCACACATTGGTTTCTCCACAAAGGACTTGGATATAATATCAAGACATTCTGGTTACTAGATCTATAGATCTAAATTTGGGTGGTTTCCCAATCAGGGTACTTAGACAGCATTCTAAGAGTTTTTAGAATGGACGACTCCTGGCACGGTAGTATACCTGCAGGTGATGGAGTCACCCTCTCTAAAGGTGTCTTACAGACTAAACTGGAGAGGGATGTGCATGATTGGCAGATCACTTGCTTAGGCAATTGAGTCAATCATGAGATGTCAAGTACCACACCAGATGTTGTTTTTGCAGTAGATGTAAAATGATGATATTGATCCAATCCTGGAGAAACAATCGGAAGCAGTTTTAGAACATAAGTGGATGTTCTAGGGATATGATAACAACAGTCTCTTTTAGGAGACAGTTATCACTCCAGGCTTCCAAGGTGACATGGATGACAGAGAGGTTGTCAGAGTTATAGTTTTCCCTCTGACGAGGGGCGGTATTATGGACAGGTGGTCCAGGAGGATACTGAGGGAGGCATGGCGCAGGATACTGATTAAGTTTAGTTGACGATACAGTCTAAGAAGTTTGGATTTGGAGTTCACTTATGAGCTAGGTCCCATCAGACATCCAGACACATTCTAAGACAGGTATTGCTCATTTCGGGAGATGGCTTTCTCCGCGAACTTGAGATAAAGAGAGACATAGAAAGAAACATCAAGGTGGATCCACTCACTGAGGCTATTCCTCGAACGCAATAGTTTCGCAAACGAGTTTTGTGAGACTGATTAGTAGAGAAGTTGGGTGTTCGGTATCACACGGGCTGTGAGTATGCGACATCGCAATAATTAGCCTTGAGTGCAAGTGGGAGATTGTTCGAGATAGTGCCCTCAGAGTCAATTATTGGATCACAGGCACGTGATTGCAATGATTGAGGGAGGACCTATTCCGGTAGGACAGTCTTACTCAAGATGATAGTATGCTATCTAGTTTATCTTTATCATCGTGTACTGCTTCAGGTGACCTTACAGATCACTATTACACGTTGATAGAGCCCTTAGGATTCTTGCTTGACGACCAGCAGTATGAGGGCGATCATATACGTGGGAGCTAGGGTCTATAAGCACATCCTTAAAAGGTCCCTAGTCGTGGGAGTTTCGAGACAGGGCATCGATACTCCAGAGTAGACTAGTGTATACAGTCGAGACCCCGACGAGGGGCGGTGGCCGGTCTCACAAGCCACTGGTGTCAGATGGTTCACCTAAGATGTATACAGGTGCTCATTGGGTTATGAGTACACCGGACAGGACTCGCCGGGAACATGCTAGTTGGTCTTATACCTGACGTCAGATAGCAGTTCCCTGGTGACATGTGTACATGTTAGTTCATCGACCTGAGATCTTCATTTGTCTCGTGTGAGTTCCCACTATACTTTGATTACTACCCTATGACGCTCAAAGGAGACGTGCAAACAGGTTTTAGTTGGGCACATTCCCGAGCCACATGGAGGCAGTGAGCGGATCTGCAGGGGTTCGTCTCTCCCGGTATTGGGGGTGAGGTCGCGCTGTGTCTAGGAGAGCCATTACATGAAGTCCTTGGCCAAGGCAGGAGATTTACTGGTAGGTATTCCAGTAGTATCTCAGGGTGTTCTGGGCTACACTCCGACACGACTTGTACCGCTTTTGGGGGTCTGACTTTTACCAACCCCCTAGGCCCGCCATGCGATGCTCATAGACGAACGGACCGGACTGTACGGATATTGTCACTGATTGGCTCAGTAGGGTGTCAGGATGAGTTCTCTCATCGATGTCCCTTTTGGTCAATACCTGGTAGCCCGTCACGTATGGCTAATACCTCTGACGTGCTAGTGGTTAAATCCACAGTCAAAGTGTTGACGAGTCTTTAGAGTCCCCCACAGACTAGTTACTCAAGTTTCGGGCGAAACGCTGTAGAGGCCGTATGGAGATATGGTAGGGTTCGATCAGATACGTGCGGTATTGCACGGATCATGATCGGACGGATAATACTAGCGGGCTTTGGTTTAAGCCGGATCCTAGTATAGTGCAGTGTAGATTTTGCCTCATTGCATTTGTATTCGGTCGGAATACAAATGCGGGTATGTATATACAGTAGCGGAGTTTTCCTGTAATTTATTACGGGATCAGTTTTCCGAAGTTGCCAGTTTGCTTTCCGGTTTCGGCCATTTTCCTTTGTATCTTTCTTTGGCCGAAAAATGGTGGAGGAGGGCTTATTTACATTTGTGCAAATAAGTATTTTGGAGGGTTGTTTTTGCAAGTAGTTGCATCATGATGGTTTCATGATGGTACACTTTCATTTGACTTCTTTTCCTCATCATTGCTTGACTTTGGGTGTGATGATTGGTTGATGGAGTGTTGGACTTTGATTGTGATCATTGCTTATTATCATGACCCTTTCTCACTCTTGTATTATGGGCACTCTCTCATTTTTGATATACACTCTCCTCTCATTTCCTTCCTTGTGACATGGCCGGCCAAGCTAAAGGGGGGGCTGTCTAAAATTCTAGTGGGGAATTTTGATCTCTTTTGGCTTGCAAAATTCACATTGCTCCATCTCTAAAAAGCTTAGTTCATTTCCTCCACCATATGGAAACTTCCACAACCCCAAATAAGACAAAGCATTCTATAGATAACCTACAGCATCCTTGGGCACGTCGGCTGTAATACCCAGCCCCTTTTATACCAAATTTGTATTCTGTTACTTTAGAATTCTATTTATTCTTAGTTATAAATTATTTATTTTATTTATAATTTTATTTATTTTATTTATAAATTTATTTCTTCTAAACCCCATTTTCTTCTATCAATAAAACCCAAACCCTCATTCCCTTCCTCTTTTATTATCCCCTTTCTTGTTCATTTTTAGCCCAGCCGTTACTTTTCCCAAGCCCAAAGCCAGCCCACTCCTCTAATCCTTTTCTCATTCATTTAAAATCCCAAGCCCGGCCCCTTTCTTTTCCCTACTATCTTATCCCTTGGCTCGAGCCCATTTTCCCTCCCCAGCCCATTAAAATAACAATTATCCCACCTCATTTCTTTTAAATCCCTTCAAATCCAAACCCAAATCTCCTCTATAAATTCCTATTAAACCACCAAGTTAATGGCTCTTTAATCCCAATTAATTTCCCCCATTAATCCCTTTTAAAATCCTATTAATCACCACTTAATTCTCATTCATTCTATTCCCTCTCTCTCATCTCACCCATGTTCTTTCTCTCTAATTCCTCTCTCTCTCTCAATTTCTCTAATTCTCTCTCTCTCTCTTTCTAATTCCCCCCTCTCTCTATCTAATTCTCTCTTCCTCTCTCTCTAAATTTCTCTCCCTTTATCAGCATCTCACCCTCCCTCACATCAAATCAAGGAATAGCGTGAAGCAGTGAAGAAAAGGAGGGCACGAAGAGCAGCTAGATCGAGTGAAATTGTCGGATTCCAAAGGACTGAGCCGGTGCTGCGTTCGTGGCGCGATCGTGCTGATACCACTGCAGTATTATTGTCGACACATTTCCTGGCAAGTTCTCTACTTGCTACATGCTACTTTATGATAATTACAAATTACAATCGTGTATACCCCATGTTTTACTTTTCTGTTAAATATTACGTCGCAACTGTTCGATGCATGTTCTCAATGGAAATCATCATTTAAATTGGCGGAATTCAATTGTATAATCTGGCCCGTATGGCTATGAATCTAGTGTGTGAATTTCGTTTGAAAATATGACCGTTAATGACTAAAACGACTACCCCCAAGTTTACTCGTGAAACTGGAATATTATTGTACCTGAAAACCGTTAAAATCGCCATAAATTGTATACACACTGGAATGATGCGTTCGAGGGCTTAAATCGAAGCCGACTCGACGAAATTTAACCCTATGCTAGTTTCCAAATATTTCTGTACTCAAAATGTGTCAATAATTGGATCGGAGTGCGACTCTGGACTGAGGTCCAGAGCTACTCCGGTTGTTGTTTACTGTCCCGTAATGAACACCACCCTGTTTCCTTCACTCGTAGATTACGGAACTCCACTGTTTATTATAGGTGAAGCTGTTAGCTAGACAACGCAAGTGGTTTCATCCTATTTCGTTATCATTTGTTAATTAATCTGTAATTTAATAGATATGGACGTATAACAGTCCAGAACAGATTCTGAGATGACATATTAATGTTAAACAGTGTATAACTCCTGACGTCCAGATGCGATTGAAGATCCATCTATTGCGTTAAAAACCTTACTGAAAACCGTAGATTTCATCTAACTGTAGCGTCGCTAAAATCTGATCCCAATTGGGATTAAAATGCGTTGCGAAACGGACTTCTGATTCTGAAACCGGATTTCCAGCCGTGAACGCTTAAAATGAAAGGGCTATAATTAGTGATCCTGGAACCTGATTGGCATGAAAATAAATTCGATGGATAGATAACTGAACATACTAATTATTACCTGTTCACTGTTTCACTAAATTGTAACCGTACGATTCATGATAAATCGTGCAACTGATAGAATACTATTTTATGACACCTTAATCATGCTTTACATACTGTTCACGCATCATATCATATGCATGTCACTGCATTTGATAACATAGTGATAACGTGCATTTACCCAGTGTTAGGTTTTAGTGATGATTGTGGCAAGTACGTTAGTGTTCGTGTATCAGTGAATAAGTGAAAGTGATACGTACTTGTACACAATCAGTGAACCTTATTATTATATTGCATTGTCGACGTCTGTGGGACACGTGTACGTGTGACTATAAGTGGTATGGGACACTTATGGAAGCTCTTGCACGGGTATCACAGATAAGGCACCAGACACTGCCATTTATCTTAGGTATTAGTCGGGATGTGCTTGATGGAGGTCCTGCTTCCAGTTCTTGCGCAGACTTGTCACAGACCGATTGGTATTTAGGGTTATGGTTAGCGTTTGATGTAGACCACGGGGTGTGGGGTAGTTTAAGTGTGAGTTCAACAGAATCTCGGGAGTCCCATGCCGGCTTATATATTTAGGGGATATATGGAGATTTACAGGGTATGTGATTATTACCGTGATATACATGTTGGGCCCGTGGTCCCTTGCCCTTAGGTTCTACCCTTGGGTGGAGGACACTCGCGAGTGGTTGACTCTCACACTTGGACTGACGATAGGTTTAGTGACCTGTACAGTGAGACTTAGAGACTGATAGGGATGATAGCATCGATATACATACTTACTGTGTTGACATACGTGGCATATCATTCTACTACTTTTACTGTTCCGCTGCATTGATTACTGCATGTTCATACCCATACTGCCATTGATCTACTGTTATCTATTATCACTGTTAGAATTGTCACATGAATTTATATATTATATTGCTATTGTGTCGCTCTGACGACCTGAGTATGCATGCTCAGTGTGAAGAGAAGATTTAGCCTGGACCAGGACTAGACTTACATCACGGACATCTTGATTAGCTATCCAGAGTTATATTCATTTGTTTCCCCTCAGGTCAGTTCTTTACATTGTTTCTTTCAGTTACTGCATTTCTCATTACCTGCGCATCATTTACTGTTTACCATGAAAAACTAGAAGCCAAAGTGTGACTACGGCAGGACATTTCCTTGACCGTAGGAGCATGGCTGGACTTGTCTACCCCTCGTATTCCGTATTTTGGGAAGCGGGGCGTGACATCGGCTCACCAACTTCATGCCCGAGTTGCCTCGGTCCAGAGGTGGGAGCCCGTAAAAGAAGCCCGATCAAATGGCGACGTTACCGGGGAGACGGTAACGTTTTTATTTTTGTTATTTCGGGTTAATCTTGTTAATATCCATCTAACCCTATTTTTTCAAAACAAACTAAAAATTCAAACTAAAATTCAAAACCAAAACAAAAATTAACACAAGCTAACCATTTTGTTCTCTGGATTTTATACCTGCTTGCACTCTGTAACTAAAATAAAAAGATAAACAATACCAGTGTAGCATTAGTGGAACACTGAGACTACTGTTGAAATTTGGAGCCCTACCTCATCAAGTTGGCCGGCGAGATCATCACCAAATCCGGCGACGCCGGCCCTTTCACCACCTCTTGCCTCCAATTTCTCCTCTGAGCTCCAGTGTTCTATTTTTGTCTTATTTGTATTGTTTGTTTTTTATAATTTTTAATGTGCAGGTATTTAGGCATTCGTATCGTTTTTCCGCACTAATATCCATTTTTTTCGACATTTCAGATTTTGCGGATTTGCGAACAGCGAGCGTGCGGAGCAAATTGCACATTCAAAGTTAAGGTGGTTATGAAGTACAGTGCCAAAGATCCGGGTAGTTTGACCCGTGCAAGCGAACTTTTCAAGCTTACCGGATTTGATTCAACGGGGGTTTCTTAACCCAAAAACATAACGGTACGTATTTCACAAACACCTTCTTCTCAAATCCGACGCTTCCAATATAATATCTTTGCAGGATTCTTTGCAAGTTCGCTAGCAAATGCAAAAAAAAAAATTGACTAACCCGTATTTGTTGCAGTGCCGTGCTTAAACTAAAAAAAAGATTGTTTGAAATTTTGAACAAATTTTTTGTATTGATTTGCGCAGCATACATTAATACGGATTTAAGGGCAAGCGAACCCCACAACATACGGTAAAGGATTTCATCACCTTTTCCGTGGCCCACAAATCACGAAACTGTGCATAAACGTTTACCCGCACAAATTTTAAAAGAAACTAGATTTTAAGCCTTAAGGACTTCGCGCTCACTAGGAGAGGTTAATTGTGTTTAGAACACCGCTTAACGGTATATTATTTACGGGGTGTCTAGGAAAGTGTTAACGGCGAAACCGCCAAAAGAGAAAGGGTTATTTAATTAAGGACCTTCGCGAAAGCGTCGGAAAACCTCCCCTTATCTCTGCACTTACCTGACCTCGTGATCAGTATATCTTGAGCCTGTTTCTCGACACAGTTTTACTTCGACAATCAAGTTCTTGAGCAGGTCTAGTTGACCTAGGTGAACCCTAGAACGATTAGGTGTGTGGTATTTTTGTGTCGTGATTGTTTTTGGTCCAGATTCTTTTTGTGTGTGTATTTCATTCTTTTGTTAATAACTGACAAAAAAATCACATTCTTTTTCCCCTCCTTTTCTCTTCCTTTCTTTCTTTCTCTCTTCATAACATGGGTACCCCACCTCGAAAAACTCTTACCGAACTTTGGTACCCACAACTAGACATAACTTCCTACGGTTCTTGCTTTGGCCGAACGTCGAACGACCCCTCCATGCCTAAAATTTCATTGAAAGATCGCATAGACGCGTCTAGGACAAACACTTGCACTCCACAATCCACTTTGTATCAACCGTATCAACCTTCACCACCCTCTTATGTTGATACCCCTTTTGCGAGTCGTCCATTGTCCATCGCTGAACGTATTGAACAATCTCGTAGCCGATCTTTCACTCTTTTCACCACTTCCAATTCTTTTGATCAACAATTCCATTCACCTTCGTATCCAAATGTTGATCATCACCATGTCTAACCATTCAATTCCTACGAGTCCTACCTAACTTTTGCACCTGCCCTAGACATTGCTTCTGAACAGCCTTTTGGGAGTTTCCAGTATCAAAACAACTTCGAATCTTTTACTGAAACCCCTTCACAACCTATGTCTAGTCTAGAACAGTCGTTGGAAGACTTTAGGGTAGCGTCATGCCAACAGATGATGGATTTGAATGCTTCCATGGCTTCCCTCATACAACCTAGTGACCCGGTAGCTAGTTTCCAACTAGCTCCAAATTTTCAAATATATGAAGAGGCGGTTGGACAGGTTGAGAATTTGAGTGGAGAGAGTGAGTTGTATACCCTTCCAAATCGAACCTACCCGTTTCAACTTGAATCACACGACTCCGGTTTTGAATGTCTATCTAATGTTCCAAACGATTCACCAATTAAAGATAGAAGGGTGAATGAGTTGTGCGACTTTGTAGTATTTGATTTACCTGATTGTGAAGGGTCCGTTCCAAGTGAAACCAGTCCTAAACCTTTTGACCTCTACACCTCCATCTTAGAACCAGAGTCGATTGAAGTCCATGCTTTTGATGAGGTGTCTGAGAATATTGATTTTCACTTGATTGAGGATATTGACGCTGGGAATATTTTGGATGATGAATCTGTAGATTTGGATGAGTTTTTCTCTCCAATTCATCATCCCGAGTCATTAACTGTTTTTCCCGAACTTCATATGCGTCTTGATTTTGATGAAATATGCATGGATAGGGTTAACTTTGAGGAGAATTTTGAGGATATTTTTGAGGATGAAACAGTTCTAGATGATGAGTCGGATTTTCCAATTCATCCTATCCCTTTCATTTACTGTGTACAACCTCCTGAACCTGTAACCGATAACCTTCCTCAAGCACTCCCCTCCATCCTTTCCATCGCTCCGATCGCGCAAGAAACCGTATCACTTTCATTTCTTGTGTCTGGTTTACCAAGTTCGGCGTACCCATTTCTCACGAATCTTGAGGGATTTGACCCCATTTCTCGACGGGTTAATACATTAGCACAAACGCTTCTTACACATCGATCATTACAAATTGTGCTAATTTATTCACTCCATTTTCACCCTCAAGTTCGTATTCCATTTCTTTCTCCCTTCAGCCAATCTCCTCCTCCACCGAGACCGTATACCACTTCTACCTCCATACGGTCTCGCGTATTCTCCATTTCTTTCCTCACCGTATTCTTTCACCAACCTTCACATAATAGCGATAAGATTTTTGAATGGTTGGTGCTCACTTTTGGCCTGTGTAAGGCTTTGTATAGATTGATACTGTTCTCTTCCCCCCCTAATCCTGAACTTCAACGCTTAACAGTGGAAACACTGTTTTACTTGATTTTGGGGGGGAACCTTTTGGTGTACATATTTTTTGGTTTTTATTTTTGTATAGAATTTCTTTTTGGGGAGGCACCGACAATTTTGACCCTCTTAGTGTAGCCTGACAGTGAGGGCACTGTCAAGTTTAAGTTTGGGGGTGTGCTCGGTAAGCTTTCTACCTTCGCATTCATTTGTATATTCTGCATTTGCATACTTACTTAAAAACCCATAAAAATCAGAAAATTTTCTAAAAAATATAAAAACTTTGTCGTCAAGTTAGCTAGTGGGAGAACTTAGATTCAATATTTCGACGGTTTTGTTTAATAAGATAGGAACAACTAAATCCTATTTTTAGATTTTGAAAACCTGAAAAATAACTCTCCTTTGAAGTTAACTAATGCTGATATATGTCTTTATATCACACTACACGTGTCGTGAGTTTTGAGAATTAGATGACAAGTCTATTATGTCTGAAATTTTTTTTGGATAAACTATTTTCTGAGGATCAAATAGGTTTGTTCTGAAATAAGTAATATCAAGAATAGTTTATGAAGTGAAGCGGATATGAAGGGATGCTATTGATGCCTTAATTGGAACTAATTCTGAAAAAAAAACCATCTGGAACTTGATTGGAATGATTACACACCTAACCCACTAAACACGTTTTTTATCCAAAAAAAATAATTGAACAACCAATTATATCTCCGTTCGCATAAAATCATCATGATTTTCACGCTAAAAGCGGTCTTTTGTTTAAGGGCCTAGGTAACTTGAGTAATTAAGTCCGCTGGGGTGTCTCTACACCTAATGCCCTAAAATCAACTGGTTTGGGAGCATTGGCCCAAAGCTCGCTAAGAAGCCTAGAAAGTCCAGATTAAAACAAAGTCAAGCAAGTGTTCTCTCCGAGTTAAAATTCCTAGCGGTTCTTTGTGTGAGAATAATCTTGACAAAAGGCAGGTTTTTATAAAAAAGTATTTCTAGCGGAGATATGGAGATTTTATTCTATGATAAAGACTATTGCACGTTCACAAAGGTGTGTATGAAATGAAAACAAGAAAAAGGTGGAGTGAAAAATAAGACCTAGTTTTCTGTTCAGGAAGATAGAAATTCTGAATTTGAAACCTTACTGGAAAACGAAACTTGAGAAATACTTAACTCTTTATAAAACTTATGTGATCCTTTTTAAATCTTTATCTGGGCTTTATTTTGTGACATAATGATTTTTCGATCCTTTTGAAACTTAACGACACTATTTGCACTACACGTAAAGACATATAAAATCTTTAGTTAAAAGAGAAGCGAGGTGTGAAAAATAAAGGTTCGATAGTTCTAAATTTAGGATAATAGAATTGTTATCTTTTAATCAAAACCTTAGGGTTTGAATCATAGTCATTTCGAAAAACTAGATTGACGGGATTTTGTGGGTAGTATCCGCTGAAAACCCTCAGGAGACAACACTCCTCCTACTAGGGACACCTAGAGGTTTAACGACTTGTTGCACACGCTCAGTGCAATCGCGTTCCCTGCGAAAGTGCGGTTAGGATTTTCTTTTGTGAATAAATGGTTTTGCTCGGGACGAGCAAAAGATAAGTTTGGGGGTATTTGTTCATATCAGAAAACTGCATTCTAATACCGCTCATTCATTATCTATTTGTTGTATTTATCGGTATTATTAACCAGTGTCTACTCAGTATTACAGATTACATGTATCCATGACAAAATACTGAAACTGCATCCAAAAGCACGGATATATCACTTGAGGGAAGACACTGCGACCAGAAACGCAAACCGACCAATACTTCAGGAGTTCCTTTACGCAACAAGTTGTGTACACATTTTTGTTTTATCTAAATGGTCCAACACAACAAGTGTGTACACAAGACTTTTAAGCACATGTGGATATGATTTTATATGCATTCAAGGAGATGATTTTATATGCATTCAAGACTAAAAAGCATGTGTTCAAATCAAAAGGAATCAAACAAATCAGCATGAGCCATAATGGGGCAGCCATAAATCAAGCCACATGTGGGAATGGAGTAATGAGCATTTAATGGTGAAGATTATGTGTGTGATTTAAAGATTCAAATTTCCTTCCAAAACTGAGTGCAAATCAAATTCAAATAGACAAATCAGAATGGACCATAATGGGGAAGACAAGAATCAAGGCACAAATGGACATGAAGTAATGTGCATTCAATGTTAAAGATTTTGTGTTGATTTAAAAATTCGAATTTCCTTCCATTCTTTGGAGCCTATAAAAGCAGGCAGTGGGCAAAGGTTCAAGGATCATTCTTTAGTCTTGGATTGTCATTCTTTGTCCAAGTTTTCTTTTCTCTTTTCTTGTAAATAGATTAGTCCCCTTGAAGTCTTAACCTTCTCTTGATCCTTCAACCTCTTCATTGAGCTTGAAAGTTTAAGGGTTGGTTATTGATCTCAAGGGGTTGTATCATTCTTGAAGTTTAATAAAGTGTTCTTTTGTGCTTCCTTCACCATGAGTTCTTTGCCCTCTCTTGATCTTGCAAGCTCTTTATTGAGCTTGCAAGTTTAAGTTTGGGTTATTGAACCCATGTCTTGCAATATGTTCTTTGGTTCCTAATCTTTTACTTACTTGCATTTTATTCTTGCTCTTTTAATTCTCGCACTTAAATTCCATGCATTTTAATTACTTGCTTGTAATCTTTTCTTTTCTTTGTTCTTCTCTTTTGTTATCTCTTTTTGGTTTGTTTTGTGAATGGTGTGAATATTGTTGTTAGGAAAAGAGAAAGATTTTGTAAGTTAACGTTTCGTTTATCATTTCCTTTTCCCGTCTTTTCCATTTGAAACTCCGCCCAAACCTTACGCACGCGTTCCGTTAGGCACCCTACCCTACCAAGGAAAAGGTGATTCCTAACCGTGACCGGTTGCATTCGGTTTGGCCGGAGGCGAAAGCAAGAGACAAGAACGGACGGACAAGGGTCAATAAGCCGGATTCCACGAATACCGTGCTTAAGTCCCCTAATCCACGTTGTTGCCGATTGTTCTAGATTCATTGGTTGAGTTCGGCTCAAAGTACTTGAATACGGAATCCATTAACTTACACTATCCTATCGTTTCCTAACAAGCCTTATACTTGAATATAAAACATTGGTTAGATAATGAACAAATCCGCCACGCGCATTAACTCGTTAAAACAAGAACTTAAAACGCTCCGTCTCCCTGTGGATCGACCCGTGCTCATCGCGGCTAGCTGCAAAGCGACACCGTCCTGATCGCGGTTAAACTTTAGAACTCTTAAATATCCGACACGCTTTTGGCGTGCGATCACGACGTGGTGCCCTTCCAGCGAGGAGGTGAAGACCGGAGATTCCGCGGGGAGATCGGGACGATGACGAGAAGACCGAAGGACACGGATCACTCGGTATATCTCTCTACCCCGTTCTTTACTTAGCTAGGATTAGATTAATGGCCCGATCCGGGATTTTAGTGTGCGGTGATGCCGGTTCAAAAGTTAAAGTAAATTATCATTTCCGCATTTTGGCCTCGGATTGACGGCCGGGGCGCCGCCGTGCACTTACAATAGACATGAAATTTCGGTATTGTATAGCCCGGCGGGTACTTGATCTGATCATACCAGCTCGGATATGGTCGCCATGTTCTGACAACTTGACCGGCTATCTCAGTCGCCTGGTGAACTCGTATCTGTTGGGCTATGTATTCGTCCAGGTCAGCCTTGGAGATTGTCTCCTCCTTGGCTGTTGACAGAGCGGGTGGAGGATTTGACATTTCTCCCCTGTCATCTTCAAGGACGATCGGAGGATCTTCAGTAGGAGGCTCTTGTTGGATCATCATAACCACCATGTCCTGGAACAGAAGGGCCATTTGTTTTATGTTGGCAGCTTGTTCTGCTGCTTCTCTATCCTTCTTTCCGAGGACTTTGCGTAAGAAGTCAGCGTCGGTTTCCTGTTCGTGCCGCCGTTCTGATGATGCATCCGAGCTTTCTTTTGGCCCGGTAAGTGCGGCCATCGCAGTCATCATCTCTTGGAGCTTCTGTTGCTGCTCCTGAGCTTTAGTCACCGATCGCGTAAGCGGTCTATGACCTGTGGATATATGGCTGTCCTCTTTCCCGGACGCCATGTAGACGGTGTGTACCACAATACCCCCGGACTTAGGGCATTTGGGTTCACTGCCTTTGACATTTGCCGCAAGCGTGGAGACTTTCTCTGGCCTTCTTCTCTTACGGGCCGTCGAAGTTGAGGGGGCCGTTGCCTTGGGCACCCAGGTGGTCGTCGTCTTCCGTTGCTTAACAGGAGGATTTTCCTCCCGTCGACCCTTCGACTTCTTATGCTGGTGAGAGAAATTCGGATCAATCACCGATTCTCGGACTCGTCGCCAAGTCTTGTAGATCCTGGAAGACAGTCGTTGAGGAGACTGCTCTGGCTCTTCTGGTTTTGCTTCCATGACGGTATCTACTGGTGGCGGAGATCTTTTCAGTACGGCAGTGGGCGAATTCCTGCGTATTCTGTTCAGCAGCTCAAAACTGTTCCCGGTTGGGACAGCAGCATTAACTTCCACCGTTGGAGCTGGTGGCGTTAGCCCAGAGGGAGAGTTTCCCCCGGCCTTCCTTACTCGGCGCCAGTGGCGACGTCGAGCGTTTCGAGCTGATGGAGTTGCTTCGGTGATGGGGATGGCTTTGTCTTGCCCCCTGTCCGGGTGAGGGGCTACTGCTGGCGTCAGCCTGTTGAATACTGATGTCCTTTAAGAAGCAGTATCCAATCGGTTGAAAACAGTCTTCTGAGCAAGGACAAGAACCGTAGCGGGAGCCGGAACAGTCAATCTTGTAAAGACCGACCCTTTGGTAGGAGAAGCCGCCTTGACGACTTCAGGAGCAGGGATGGCTATCCTCTTCGGAATAACCTTCTCTGGGATTGCAAGCTTCATTGTGGACCCACAGGAATTTTGGCCCAGTCTAGCGAAGACCGAGGAGCTGGAGTTGGACGACCCGTTGAAAGGGGCCGTGGGAGCAGCAAGTCGATCGAAGACTGACTTCTTTGAAGCTTCCGGTATGGGCACTGGGATGTTAATGTTCACCGGCGGGAGCATGGTCCCGAAGAACAGACCGGGGGTAGCCTGAGTTACTTGTTCCACAGGCATAGTGAACAGGGAAGCAACCTGCGGTCCATAGGCTACACCTCCAGATGAGGCGGAGCGTCGATTGCACTTGCAGTTGGAGCAGTTTGAGCCATTGAACTCCATTGCTGTTTGATTTCTGCGCCAAGCAAGAGACCAAATCTTAGTAACTTAAAACCCGAGGGCAACCATAAACAAACCGCGATTCGTTCGCGAAGATGACACACGAAGTGTGGAGTGGAAAGAGGAAAAGGTCCCACCGGGCGTGCCAGAATCTGTTCCCCTCCGAAAGACGGCGCGACTGGCGTCTTGCATGAAATTCGAGGCAGATGCTAATTGGTGCTATCCGTATACCTCTCCGAAGATGCCAAGTTGATTTATGACACCATGTATCGAAGGTTTAAACGGATGCGTCCGATGTAGCAGACTTCGTCAGATTCCCCCTCGCTTGAGGGTTTTTTTGATTGTGGGGACGCTCTTCCCTGCAGGCGTAAGCCCCTGCAGTTAATTACACTACCGCATTGCGGTAGCAACTTTCTCCTTCTCCAGATGATCACTTCGTGTCGTGTGTGTTTGTTTTGTGTTTGGTTGCCCGTGGATTGTATACGGAGACTGAGTTATGTCATCGTCCGTAGGGCGTGGACTAGTCAAAATCTGTATCTTTCTTAGATTTGGGTTTCGGGGTTGTTTTTAAGGATACGTTAGCCTCGTTTGAGACTAAGATCGACTTAAACGTTTTTTAAGGATGCGTTAGTCTAGTTTTAGACTAAGATCAACTTAACGGGATCATTTAGATCCGACAAGAGAGCGATTAGGGGAGCCCTGTTGTTTAGTTTAGTGACATTGCGGTCAATAGGTAGTTTAAGGACATTGCGGTCCAATATTAGTTTTAAGACGTTGCGGTCAAGGTTAAGGACGTCGTAGTCCGTGGATTTAAGGATTCCACAATCCGATGTTAGTTTTAAGACATCACGGTCAAGGTTAAGGACGTCATAGTCCGTTGTTAGTTTTAAGACATTCCGGTCAAGGTTAAGGACGTCGTAGTCCGTGGATTTAAGGACTCCACAGTCCGATGTTAGTTTTAAGACATTACGGTCAAGGTTAAGGACCTCATAGTCCATGAGTTTAAGGACCTCACAGTCCGTATCAATGTGTGGTCATTGGGACCCGTCACCTCTTTGAAGACGTTGAGGAATTAGAACGCCAAGTATCAAAGGAGTGAAGAGATGTACCCTTGAACCAAGGTAGATTAAGTGATCCGTAGTCCAATTTGGAAACTAAGATCAATTATTATATTATGAGCCCATTGGCCCAGTTAAGTTTGAATTGAGGACTTATGGCCAGCTTGGGCTAAGTCCAATCATGTTTGGGGTATTGGCCCTCTCTTGGTTCATTGAAGGAGGGGCTTTGCCTCTGGAAACTTAGCTAATTGGGCTAAAGTTAGTGTTAAACACTAGAGACCAAAAGTGTTGAACACTGGGAATAAGATTGACAAGTTAGTGTCAAACACTAAAAGATAATCAGTGTTGAACACTGGGAACAGAGTTTTCAAATTAGTGTTTAACACTAAGCAAATCAGTGTTAAACACCGGGGACAAAATCTCCAGACTAGTGTTAAACACTAGGGTAAGAGGGGTCACGTGTAAACACGTGAGAGCGCCCTGATTCCCCTTATTTTATTCAGTCAAAAGTCTTGAATACTTTGAAGTATCACGTGCTGTCACGTGATGAGAATTTTGGTGCTTGTCTGTTAAAGCTTCAGCCAAGGGGTCACGTGATAGCGCCCTGCTTCCTTTTATTTTGTTCTACAGATAAATGTTTAACACTTTTAGTTCTGAAAGCCATCACGTGTGGGCACGTGATGGGGGCTTGCGCTTTGATCTGTTAGAATGTTCATTAGGGGTCACGTGTCGACATGTGATGGCGCCCTAGAGCTCTTTTCTGTTTCTTTTTCTTTTGTGTGCTTTAGAGATCACGTGGGGCACTTGAGGCATTACCTCAAAGTTCTCTTTTATAGATCTTCGCAGGAGTCACATGGTAACACGTGAGGTGTTTACTTCAGAGTTCTTTTCTGTGGATCTTTGCGGGGGTCATGTGGTAGCACGTGACTCTGCATGTTTTAAAGATCTATTCATCTTTTAAGAATTAATTTCAGAGGAATTAAATTCCTGTTTTCTTCTGAAGAATTATATTCTTAATAGGGTTGAACCCTAATTTCTTTTCTTAAGGGAATTAGATTCCTATGAGTTTGAGAGAATTATGTACTCAATCAGGGTTAAACCCTAGTTCTGTTCATTTTGAAGGAATTGAATTCCTATAACATAAGGTTAAACCCTAATTTTATCTCAAAGGAATTGAATTCCTATCATTTTGTGAGAATTAAATTCTCAAAACTCAGTTCCTCCTCTTTGTTTTAGATCTGCATGGCAGGATCTCAACCCAATGAGAATTAAATTCTCCATTCATGGGGAGATGTGCACTTTACAAATCCTCCACCAGAGAAAGAACTAAGTTCTTTTCTTTATATAAGAGTTAAACTCTTTTGAGAATTAAATTCTCTTTTTTAAGCCTCCATTTTCTTACCTAAGGTTTTCCTTTTGCAGAGAATTAAAGGCGCTATATCTCTCTCTCTGTGTGTATCAAAAGAAAAGGTCCAAAGATCCCCTCTCTTCTTTTCTTGGCTCCTATTTATAGGAGAATGAAAAGAATCAATCTGTTTGATAAATATCTCATTGAAAGATTTGATTTGTTCATTAAGAGATTTGATTTTTCTTCATCATTAATCTGGGCCTTTAGATTATTAGGTGAATTTTATTCACCATTGGACTTTAAATCCAAAGATATCTCTTTATTATTTCGGTTAGATTTAGCGGGAAATCTTTCCAAGTCCAAGATTTTTCCATAAATTGGTGATATTTAATCACCTTTAGATTTTCAATCCAACGGTTCTAGATAATTCTTCTCCATTTTGGAAAGATCTGGATGATCTCTCCTCAGAATTTAATTCTGTTAAAAAATAAGGCTCTTAAAGCCGGTCACGTGTGGCCACGTGACCCCTGGTCACGTGCAGGCACGTGACCCCTGAAATGGGCTTCTCTTCTTCTGCGCTCTGTTCTCTGGCCGCTGCTCAGCCGTCACGTGCCAACACGTGACCACTGGTCACGTGTGAGCACGTGATGCCTCTTCTGGAGCTTTTTCTTGAATGTGCTTTTTGCCGTTGCTTTAAGCGTCACGTGCCAACACGTGACAACTGGTCACGTGTGAGCACGTGATGCCTCTTCTGATTCTTTTCCTGATTTTTAGTCAGGGAACAGTAACACTCCCGTACAGTCCGGTCTCTTCGTCTGATATATCGCATATCTCGCCTAGGGGTGGTAAACGTCAGACCACAGTAGCTTGATAAGTCATGTCGATATGAGGTCCATAACAGTTCGAGAAACTACTGATAACACTTACCAGTAAATCTCAACAACCCTGGCCAGGGATTTCCAGTTATAGCCAATCGAACACAACGCAACATCAACTCCTTATACCGGGAGAGACGAAACCCCTCCTATCGCTCATTGCCTCCATGTGATTCGGGACTGTACCCAAAAGCCACTGTTTTGCACGCCCTCTTAGACGTGGTATGATGGAAATCAAAGCACAGTGGGAATCACACAAGACTCTATGATGATCTCGGTCTACAAACTAACCTGTACCAGTGTCACCAGAGAACTGCCATCTAACGTGAGGTATAATACCATCTGGGAGTTCTCGGCGAGTCCGTCCAGTGTACCTAATCTCCACTGAGCACCCGTATACTATCTCTGATGTCAAACACCAATGGATATGGGATCATCCATCGCCCATCTACATGGGTTGAGAAGCATATGCTAGTCTACTCTGGTATATCGATGCCCTGTCTCGATACACCCTCGACTAGGAACATTTGAAGGATGTACTTAGCGACTACATTGTCCCCACTAGTATGATCTGCATCATAGTCCTGGTAGTCAAGTACTCATCCTAAGGGCTTTATCAACATGTAAGATAGAGACAATCAGAGTACATGATAAGATAAAGAGCAACCAGATAGCATACTATCATGTCGAGCAAGAAAGTCCTCACTATATATTTCCAAGCATCCACTACAATATACATCGTATGTACAGTAATGGCCTCTAGGGCATACATATCACTAACATATGCAGCCTGCCGAGTATGACGACAAGCGCACAAACAAACAAAAGTATATCGACGCGTTGGAAGAGTACAACCAGAAGGCGCGGACACTGGTCACCCTCGAAGAGTTCCTTAAGCATATTCTTGAGAACGAAGATAGTGACAACGATGAGGAAAATGACTCATCAGAAGAAACCGAAGACTATGTAGCAAGTTGCCACATGGTCTCCCATTCATCGTTAAATGGCGAAGAAGCTCCCTCAGCGTTAGAGGACAACGCAGAAGAACTAAGGGTAGAATCGGCGCTAAAATCCCCGGAACTGCCAGAAAACCCGATCGATAGGCTGTTGAACGAAGCCTTTCGAAAAAGCAAAGCTGACCGAGAACGCAAAACAGCCATATACGAAAAGGCTAAGCGTCAGCGTCAGGATGAAGAAGCCACGGCAAGGTTGAGTCGTAAAGTACCCCAACCAAACTGAAGCACCCCTGCCATAAATAAGAGCAGGATCAAGGCAGAGAAGCGGTTCGCCAAAGCCCTATCAATGGGAATGAAGCTGCCACCTCTCGTATGAGAATTCACATCCGAACTACTGCCTATATCATCAGAGGGTCACCCACCCCACCAAGGAATGCAGTACCTTTAAGAAGTGGTGGCAAGGATGCGTTGCCCATCAAAAACACTTCAAGAGAATGAAGCGCGAAGCTCGTCAACAGCAAAAGAATACGACATATGTGCGTAAAAAAATGACTGGCAACTGTCATATGGTTGATACCAATTCGGAAAAAGAAAAACCCCAAGTTCTTACTTTCGGGAGCGATTCTGAGGATGAAATAACCCTCAGCTCTCTCGTCAAGGACTCCACCTCCGAAAAAGAAGAGGAGGAGAAGAACTGCGAGAACATTCAGCTGCGTAAGCGCACGCTGCCTGAGAAGAATCTCGGACCTACAAACAAAAGTTCGTGCAAAAAAGATAAAGGGAAAGAAAAAATCCCTGAGGAAATTGCCCTTGATGATGGAGTTGTCAAAGAGCTCGCAATGAGGGACCCACTTAAGAAAAATACAGTGGATTACAATGTCCTGGCATATCTGAGGAAAATGCCCTCACAACTGAGCATATTGGATGCTTTCCTCTTATCCAAAGAAGCACGAAAGTCTCGGATCAAGGCATTACAAGAGCCCGATCGGTTCCAAACTTTCCTCGCAGAAGAAAAGATGAAGGATGAGCTGGCGGAGATTCACACAGCTGACATTACATTTAGCGATGAAGACCTCCTCCTTAGTACGTGCGAGCATAACCGCCCGTTATACGTCACCGGGTACTGCCATGACATCAAAATAGGGAAAATCCTTGTCGACAACGGATCCTCCGTCAACCTTCTCAACGTGAAAGTGCTGAAGGAGATTTGCATGAACATTCAGCACTTAGCCCGAGACAAAATTACCATCTCCGGGTTTGACTCACAGTCGTCACGGACATTGGGGTTCGTAATACTGACGTTACGCTTCGGGTTGCTCTTCACTGACATAAAATTTCACGTCATTGACACCAAGACTTGATGTAACGCTTTGCTCGGTAGGCCCGGCTGCATGAGTACAACGTCATCCCTTCTACACAACATCAATGTATGAAGTATTTCAAAGAAGGATCGGAATACACCGTTACGGGGGAGCTAAACCCGTTCTCCGTAAATGAGATCCAAAAATATGAAGACGCAAACTACTTCTTACCAGACTTCGAAGATACGGAAAGGTGTCATAAGCCGGAGGATAAACGGAAGCTCGTTGCCACAATCCCAATCTTTGGGAGCGACGCTGAGGAAGATGAAGAAATAGTCTACTCGGGGCAACCCCAAGACAACAGGCCCGGACTATCTACTCGTATTCCGGTCTTTGGCAGCGACTCTGAAGACGAAGCTAACGTCGTTTTCTCCATCCGCCCGTCGGTGCAAATCCTCGCCAGAGCGGATCAGAGCCTGCAAATCACAATGGCTCCCCCTCGGCATTATAAAGAACTTGATGCTCTCGATACATATAGCGTACAGGAACTACAGACTTTCTACGTGCCTCTTAGACGAAGAGGTGAAAAGGCGATCCTCTTCTACCAATCTACGGAGACCAGAGTAGAGAAAGAAGTCTGGCACGGTGCCAATTTTACACTCGATAGGTTTCAACCAATCCGTCTGCCAAGATACTACGCGGATGGATTGAAAAGGCTATTAAGATGCCAAGGTGTACCCTTCGAACAAACTGTTCGACAAGCCCACTTCTACTAAAAGATTTAGGATATCCCTTAGACCCAGCTAAAGATGCCCAATGGGAAGTTGGAAATAACCGGGCTCGGATACGTTCGGTCCAAGAAACGGGAACG
The DNA here is from genome assembly GCA_030015575.1 of Agapanthus africanus. Taxonomy (NCBI): domain Eukaryota; kingdom Viridiplantae; phylum Streptophyta; class Magnoliopsida; order Asparagales; family Amaryllidaceae; genus Agapanthus; species Agapanthus africanus. The sequence goes on from JASDDO010000024.1 coordinate 205,047,462, forward strand.
ATTCTACAGCTGCCGCGTCATAAACAGCTCTGGTGAATAAGAGAACGCTCTTCCAAATAGCTGTGACGTTGAAACAGAATGAGATCCTGCTCTAAGAACGTTAAGCCCGTCGTTCGAAGAAAAAGTTGACAAGCTAATAAAAGAAGCCTGTCAAAAGATTCGGGATAACCATAGTCGCGAAATGGCTATTTATGAAAAGGCAAGGACGCAACACCTCAACCAGCAGTACGCGGAGAAAGAAGACTACAATGACCTTCATCCTCAGCCAGCTGTACGTTCTCTCCTAGAAGGAAAATCCTGAAATAGAGGAAAAAACAAGGCGAAGAAAGCAAACAACGCTCGAAAACAACAAAATGGATCCAAGAAGCGTACAATCGAAGAAAAGCCAGCTGGAACCCGTCCTTTATGAACAAGATAAGCCGGGAATACTCTTTCCCTCAAGACAAGACAAGGAAAATATTCATCCTTGTCATAAAGTATCAAATGATGACGCTCCCGGAGTCTCGGCATCCCGAACAAATAAACGGGGTCTATCACCCGGATTACTGCTCCTACCATCGAGCAATTGGGCATCCCCTTGAAGACTGCTTCACCTTCAAGGACTGGATAGAAGATCAGTATCAATGAGGAAGGTTTGCTTTATCCGACAGCTGGAGGGTAACTCCACCGCAAAAGCATGAGCCAAAGAGGACCTATACCGCGATGATAGGACCAGCTCAACACCAAGAATGGAAGCGAACTCGTACCTACCACGTGATAACACTCTCAAAGGAGGTAGGGCACGAGACTGTGGATGACCTCTTCAGGTGCTTCGCAAATGAAGATGAGGACGAGGTGATCTCGGAGTTTCCACCAGCACCAAAGGAGCTGGAAGACGGGATACACACTATGGCGGACAACCTAAGGAAAATTGACTTAGGGATGGAAAACGATCCGAGGCCAATGTTCATCTGTGAACTTCTATCTAAAAAACAGGTAGCCAGTTAAATGACGTGCTCATGCAGTATAAAGATTGCTTCACATGGAACTATTCCGAAATGCCGGGTCTAGATCCTAAGGTAGCAGTACATAAACTAGCTATATCATCGGACATAAAGCCAGTCAAACAGGCGCCAAGAAGAATGTGGCTCGAACTTGAAATGAGTATAAATACTGAGGTTAAGAAACAAATCGACTCCGTTTTCATCCAAGAAGTTCAATATCCTGACTGGATCGCTAACATCGTTCCAGTGATGAAGAAAAATGGGACGGTGCGCATCTGCGTGGACTTTCGGGACCTCAACAAAGCTTGCCCGAAGGATAACTTCCCAGTACATGTTACCAAGCTGATGATCGATAACACGTCTACCCATGAGGTCTTCTCCTTCATGGATGAATCTTCAGGATACAACCAAATAAAAATGCATCCTGAAGACCAAAAACATACCGCCTTCCAGACTCTGCTGGGCATATTCTACTATAAGGTGATGCCTTTCGGTTCAAACAATACTGGCGCTACCTACCAGAGGGCCATGATGAAGATCTTCGACGACCTCATCCATGAGATTGTCGAATGTTATATCAACGACCTGGTGGTTAAGAGCAAGTCTTACGAGGAACATTGGGAACATCTAAAGGTAGTGTTCCAACGTCCTCGGAAGTACAATCTGAAGATGAACCCTCTGAAATGCGCGTTTGGAGTCTCCTCAGGAAAATTCCTAGGATTCATCATACGGCACCGAGGTATCGAAATTGATCCCTCAAAGATCAAGGCGATCACGGAAATGCCCACGCCAAGGACCCTTAAACAGTTGCGATCCCTTCAAGGAAAGCTCGTCTATATCCGGCAGTTCATAACCAACCTCTCCGAAAAATGCCGTCCCTACAGTTATCTGATTAAAAAAGGAACCCCATTTATCTGGGATCAAAAGTGCCAAAATGCACTAGACAAAATCAAGCAATACCTGCAAAATCCGCCGGTATTGACCGCTCCAGTTAAGGGAAAACCCCTTATCCTATATACGATAGCCCTTGAGGGTTCCTTAGGCGCGCTATGGGCACAAGAGAACGATCAGGGAAAGGAGAGAGTTTTGTACTATTTGAGTCGAGTTCTCCTAGGGGCAGAAAACAATTACTCCCCCATCGAAAAGTATTGCCTGGCACTGATCTTCGCGATAACGAAGCTCAAACATTACGCCTTGGCACATGAGGTCCATCTCATATCAAAGGTGGATCCTCTCAAATATCTGATGTCAAGGGCCATATTAACAGGAAGGCTTGCCAAATAGTCCCTCCTCCTGATAGAGTTCTCGATAACGTATCGACCTCTCAAAGCAGTGAAAGGCCAGGCCATCACCGACTTTCTCGCCGAGCATCCGATACCAGCTGACTCCCCCTTAAATTGCGAGTTGCCGGATGAACATGCGTTCGACACCATCAAAGGAGAGAAGGAAGAAAATGATTCCCAATGGGAACTCAACTTCGATGGAGGATCTTCCATGAAGAGGCGAAAGCAAAACACCCCCATAATCAAAGCCAGGGTGGGCCTTATATTCGTGACTCCACAAGGAGGGATAATGCGTTACGCCCTTTCCTTAACGGAGCCGAAGACTAATAACGAAGCTGAATATGAAGCTTTAATAGAAGGTCTCGAGATCGCTGTCGACATGGGAATCAAAGACCTCCTCATACATAGAGACTCCCAGCTGATCGTTAGCCAAGTAAATGGCGAGTATCAGACATGCAAGCCGGAGCTGATAAAGTATGGCGAAAAAGTGCAACAACCGTTGACACAAATCCCCTCCTACATCCTGGAGAGTATACCGCGTGCAGAAAACAGCAAGGCACATGCGTTGGCCAAATTGGCTAAGGAATTAGCCGACGAAGACCTCGATGACGTAAAGATCATTGTGCAAAGTCGCAGGATCCTCGCGCCAACAAATATATCCTCGAAAGACTTAACAGAGCTATCCGAAGGAAAAGAAACAAGCGAACAAGTAGCCCTTCAAATAGGGGATGAAGAAAAGGTCATCAACTGGAGAGAAGTCTTCATAGACTACTTCAAATCTCGACAAACTCCCGAAAATGCGTCGTCTCGACATCAGCTCACGAAATGAGCTATATCGTTCGCCTTCGTCAATGATATTCTATATAAGAGATCGTTTGACTGTCTGTGGCTAAGATTCCTGGGACCAGAAGAAGCGAAGAGAGTCATCCAAGAAACTCATGATGGACTCTGCAGTTCTCACCAAGCTGGGCCAAAGATGAAGCTGAAGATCAAAAGAATGGGTTATTATTGGCCCAAAATGATTCAGGACTTCCTCGAATATGTGAAGCAGTGTCACTCGTGCCAAATTCACGGGGACTTCATCCACCAGCATCCAAATCCGCTACACCCAACGGTAGCTAGCTGGCCATTCGAAATGTGGGGAACCGATATAATCGGCCCCATTGAACCAGCATCATCCAAAGGACATCGGTTCATACTGGCAACGAATGATTACTTTTCTAAGTGGGCAGAAGCAGTACCACTAAGGGAGGTGAAGAAGGAGAATATCCTCCATTTCTTTAGAACCCATGTCATCTACCGGTTCGGCACTCCGCGATGAATTATCTCGGATAATGGGCCATCCTGCAGAAGCCATAAAATCAGCCGCTTCGCAGAACATCATAAAATATATTAAACATAATTTTCAGTCTATAATTCTCATGCCAACGGTCTAGATGAAGCTTTCAACAAGACCTTGACGAAGATTATAAAGAAAATGGTGTTCAGAAACAAAAGAGATTGGCATGAAAGGCTGCATGAAGCTCTCTGGGCATAACACACAATGTTCAAAACAGCTACGAATACAACACCATACATGTTGGTATTCAGCACGGAAGCAGTGCTTCCCCTGGAGATAGAACTCCCTTCTCTATGAGTAGCGGTTCGATATGAGCTGACAGATGAAGAAAATGCTCATCTTCGGCTCAAGGAGCTCGAGGCCCTCGACGAAACCCGCCTTATAGCACAGTAAAACCTGGAGGCTTATAAGGCAAGGATGACACGGTCATATGAAAAACTGACCAGGCCGAGAACATTCCGCCAAGGCGAACTCGTACTAGTCGTCAAAAGACCAATGATCCCTAATCGTGCAAAACAGGGGAAATTCAAGCCGAACTATGAAGGCCCGTATATCATAGACAAAGTCTACCATGGTGGAGCCTACCTGCTAATGAATATGCATAGCGAAAGACCCTTCCGGCCAATAAACGGCCGGTTCCTCAAAAAATACTACGCTTGATGAGTTATGACCTAGGTCAATGATAGATGACGATGCTCATGTTCGCTCGCTATCTTCCTGAGTCAAAAAATCTGAGAGTAGTATGCAAAGAAGCTCCGTCGCCTCAAAAATGGCGATAATGGACCGAGATGTCCTTAAACTAAAAATTTGCCTCAAATATGGCGATAACGGACCGTGATGTCCTTAAACTAAAATTTTGCCTCAACATGGCGATAACGGACCGAGATGTCCTTAAACTAAAAATTCACCTCAAACATGGCGATTACGGACCGAGATGTCCTTAAACTAGAACCTCACCTCAAATATGGCGACATCGGACCAAGATGTCCTTAAACTAAAACTTCGTCTCCAAAACAGCGATACCGGACCGAGAAGTCCTTAAACTAATTATTCACCTCAAACAAGACGACAACGGACCGAGAAGTCCTTAAACTAATTTTTCGCCTGAAACATGGCGGCAATGGACCGAAAAATCCTTTAACTAAAAATTCGCCTCAAACACGGTGATAATGGACCGGAACGTCCCTGAACTAGCATGTCGCCTCAAATACGGCGATATGCTCTCTTGAGATCTATATTACAATCGAAGCCCCAACGGCGAAGGCTGCAACTCAAGTCTCACTAGCTACATAGCTACTCCAGCGGTGAAGTCATCCCCAAGTCTCACTGGCAAACAGATGGGTCATTAAAAAAATGGTATGTCCACAAGCAAAATGGACATGGATGAAAACCCGAAAGAGCGCCATGAATAAAAACAGCAGGATTACCGGCGAGCTTGTGAAAACCTGGAAGGGCGCAATCTCGTAAAAAACGTTATGCCCACAAGCAAAATGGGCACGGATGAAAACCCGAAAGGGCGCCGTGAGTAAAAACAGCAGGATTACCGGCGAGCTTGTGAAAACCCGGAAGGGCGCAATCTCGTAATTTTTTTTATACTTACGAGATCCTCTCGACTCGTAAGGAGAACTCCCCCTATGAGACTTGCACGTCTCATAGGATTCAAAAGCCTTAAGCTACAGGGATCCAAACCTGTTCTTAAGCAGTCGTATCCCCAAGTTGCCCTACAGATGGTCCAATATTGGCCCTTATATACAATCCACGGGCATAAATAAACAATTTCCCTGCCAGGTTCCACCAATGATGAGAAATGTCCTCATATGGTGAACGACACTTGTAGGTCCTCTCGACTTATAAGGAGAAAATACTCTTATAAGATCCTTATGACTTATAAGAGAACACACACTTAGAAATCCCCACGATTTCTAAGGAGAAAATATGCCTACGAGATCCTCACGACTCATAGGGAGAAATAACTTTATGAGACCCTTACGACTCATAAAGTCAAAAAGTCTTGGTTGACAGGATCTTAACCCTGTTTACTAAGCCATCTTTATTCAAATCGATAAAGGAAAATGATGATTCGCTCCTGGCAACATTCCAGTTGTAGCAATGCTGATGCCTAAACAAGTGTTAAACTCTAAGTCGGCAAATGATGATTCGCTCCTGGCAACATTCCAGTTGTAGCGATGCTGATGCCTAAACAGGTGTCAAACTCCAAGTCCTTTCACGGTAAATAATGATTCGCTCCTGGCAATATTTTAGTCGTAGCAATGCCGATGCCAAGGCCGGTACCAGATTCTAAACTCGCAATAAAAACAGCAGCGAGTAAAAAATTATGAATATAAAAAAATAGCTGAATTGTTTGGACAGCTCGTAATAAAAAGCATCGAGTAAAAATTTAAAAAATAGCCAAAATGATTGGGCACCGCGGATAAAAAAGTCGAAATGATTGGGCAATCGCGACTTTCGCGATAAGAAAAGCTGAAAAGATAGAGCATCGCGGAAATCAAAAATAAAATAAAATAAAAGGAAAATTTGTTTACCCTGCAGGTGAGTCTACACTGACCCCTGTATGCAATCCATAGGTATAAATGAAAAAGGGAACCATATTTTCCCACCAGGCTCCGTCAAAAAGAGAGCCAGACCTCGACGGCAACATTTACAGCCTAGAGATCATCCCGACGTACCTTCTCATTCCGACAGGATGCAGACACGACGTCAACAAAGACCCAAGGGTCAAATAAAAAGTGGAGTCACGGCAAAACCCTAGCTCCAAGTCTTGACGGTCCATACACAACCTAAAGACTACCCCGACGTACCTTCTCATTCCTACAGGATGCAGACACGGCGTCAACAAAGACCCAAGGGTTAAATCAAAAGTGCAGTCATGACAAAACCCTAGCTCCAAGTCTTGACGGTCCATACACAACCTAAAGGCTACCCCAACGTTCCTTCTCATTCCGACAGGATGCAGACACGACGTCAACAAAGATCCAAGGGTCAAATCAAAAATGGAGTCATGGAAAAATCCTAACTCCAAGTCTCGATAGCGTATATACAAACTAGAGGCTATCTCGGCGTTCCCCTCCTCATTTCAGCAGGATGCAGACGCAACTATCAAATAAAACGGGAGCAATGGTATATTCCTAGCTCTGGGCTTCAACTGCGATATATACAGCATAGAGGTCCTACAGATGTCTACCCGACTTCAACAAAGAAATAGCATGACATCGTCGAAACAAAAATGAAGCAACAGCATATTCCTAGCTTCGAGTCTCGACGACAACTCATATAAAGCCTAAAAGACTATCGGGGATCATCCCACACCAGTGCGGAGTGGTTATGACTCATCGGGGCTCCAAACTGAGCCTAACCTCAAGTAAAAGGCGACATGGAAAATTCCTAACGCTTGCTCTTCCGACGGTAATATAACCTAAAGGGATTACTTGAAGACGTCTTGTCCAGCCCGCGAAGGGATCAGAGACACGACAGTCGCGGGGTTACTCGAACACCAGCTTAAAGACTGTATATCGAGAAATGCATCAGCCAACGCGACGGTACCACGGACTTAAAACCCTAGTACCGCAAACCTAATGGACCTCTGTCATAAAGAATGGAGGTTATCTATATACAACATTAGGACAAGTTTGCATGTAAACCTAAGGAAGGTAAACTAAATCAACTCCGAAATGAGTACATAAACTAGAGAATCCGAAACGAGTGAATAAACTACAAACTCCGAAATGCGTACATAAACTAGAGACTCTGAAATGAATGAATAAACTACAAACTCTAAAATGAGTACATAAACTAGAGACTCCTAAACGAGTGAATAAACTACAAACTCCGAAATGAGTACATAAACTACTTTACGCCAAGTCAAAACATCAAGAAATAGAAAGGCGCAACCCATGGGTCTCGGGGTTCAGAACTACATTTCTTAAGGATCGAGATCTGAGAAGAAGCTTGAATCCGCTCGCTATATTCTCAGATCAAAATTCTAATAAAAGTCGTGTGTGCCAGCTAGAAACCGGCCAAATGCTATACATCACTTCATTCCATTGTTCACCTATGTCTAGATGCATGCATCAGAAACTTCTAAAGATTAAAATACAAAATATGTGTACAGAGGCAGGATGCCCATATGAATATGCGATGGGGATGAAACGTTCAGTGGTCGACATTATTTTTATTTATGGGATCAGAGATACAAGGATTAACAAAAAAATATACAAGATTCTCTAATTCCCTCTATGCCTTCTCTACCATGTCGAAGCGGCGTCTTCGTGAGGAGTCGCTCCCCAGCACCATGCTCATCAGCGAAGGCAGACATGATGGCCCGCTGAGCCCGTATCTGGCTTAGCAGACGAACCGAACAATCCCTCAGAGACTGGGTAATCAAACAAGCCTCATGAAAGCACTCGATCTTGTTCTCTGCTGTGTCGAGCATCGCTAAAGTCATCTCCGCTGGATGAGGAGGGATGTCAGCAAGTACAGACGAGAGGATCGTCCGAAGCCAAATGGAGACGATAGGAAGAGGAGAGCCCCTACGAGCCAGAAGCTCGTACATCACCATGTCACATTGGTCATCAGTGAGAACGGGATCCTCTAAACGTGCAGCAAAACGATGGACGATTTCCTCGATGTTTACCTTCCACGGTTTCCGACGAGCAAGCGGACGATTGCAAGCCATAACTCTTGGTTTGTTAAAAAGTGCTTCTTTCCTTGTGAAAGAAGGGGGAAGCAGAGCTTCGGATTATAAAGAGGAGCATTCAAGTCTACGCACAAAAAGTGTGGTCCATGGTGAAACTATTCCCAAGGCCCAGCAAAAAGGGCATGGGAAAAGAAAGAGTTGACTCATGGAAATCAGAGCAAGGAGGTGAAACGACTCCATCCGCAGCGCCTCATGTGCACGATACGTGAACGCCCGCATTGATTCTTTCCGAGACTAGAGCGGCGCCTCACGTGCATAACATGTGAGCGCCGGCGCTAGTTCAGGTTAAAATCCTCAGCAGCGCCTCACGCGCATGACACATGGGCGCTAGCAACGGTTTTATATATGTATAACAACACTTCATGTGAGACACATATGAGCATTGGCATAAAGAGAAAAGGGAATTTTGTCATTCATACTTCGAAGAAATTTATACATTGGTGATAAAAGAAAAAAAAGAACAACAACAATAAAAAAAACATCATCAAAGTGTTTACAACGGCAAAACACTGAATCCCGGACATGGATTCAGGAACTTGGAAGCAGGTCTGAGTAAAGTCCTTCCGGCTTCTTTGGCCATTTTCTTATGCATTTTATCGCGAATGCAAGCGTTAGGATCCCCACTAATGTCGTCCGTTCTCAGGTATGCGAATATTATCGCCTTCTGTTGGAAGACACGATGCAAAATATCGACAAGATCATCTCTTCGTTTCTCTAAGATCAGGCTCATCAGATATACTGAATGCACCTTGTCTTCGGAATCATCAAGCGCCTCGAGTGGCATAGCCTCGTCAAGCCCAAGAATTGCTGCCCAGATCGACCCAACGATAATGTTCAAAAGAGCAGAATGGCGGGGGAGTAACCGATCGTTGTAGTCGTCAAAACGACGCATCACCTCAGCATATTGGGCGTTGGTAAATTCTTGGCCTTGACAACGGTCCTGGATGCGAATGTCCTCGTAAGAGATAATCTCTTCGAGATCGTAAAGGCGAAAGCCATAATATCTGGAAAGAAAAATCATTAAGGGGTTAGCAATCAAAATGATGAGGAAAACACTCATTGTAAGAATCCAAAAAGATTCTCATTTAATGAAGAATCTCATTAAATTATAGAGTTAAACTCCCAATACCCTCGGAAAATGTGTTCCACAACAGATTCAAATCTGTGAAAAGGGTATTAAAACCCTAAAAAAATTACCCAAGAACAGAGGGGGAATAAAATTCCCAAAAGCCTCTGGGTCTCTCAGAGCTAAGCTCTGTAAGATGGAATCAAATTCCTTTAATAATGGGATTAAATCCCAGAAACCCCCATGGTGGGGAAACAAAGAAAATGGAATTAAATTCCAAGAATCCTCAAAGATCGGTGATAGGGAAAACCCTAAGAAGAGAACTAACAATCTTCAAGACCCCAGAGTCTACTTAAAAGAAAATGTTTTTAGATCTCTAAGAGATCAGTTCAAGAAAAGAGCAGAGCTCCGTTGATGGATTTAAAATCCAAGGCAAGAACGAAAAGGGTTTCCTAAGAGGTGAATGGCGTTCATGATTCTTGCCCAAAAGAAGTGTTTGCAGAGTTTAACTCTAAAATGCTAGGACAGAGAACTAAGCTCTGGAAGGAGAATTAAATTCTCAAGGAAAGAATTAGAGAGGAAGATGAAGAAACAGTGGTCATCTCAGGGGCCAAAGGCCCTATTTATAAGACGTGATGGGGAGCGGTTCATCTTCCCATTCCCCTAGTCAATCCAACGGTTGTAAGGATGGACAGCGTTGCACTCACGTGCAAGCCACGTGAGAGCAACGCTGGGGGTCATTTGTTCCCTCATAAAAAGAGAGAAAATGGGAGAAAATTCTCCACTGCTCAAGTCTCACGTGTTAAACACGTGAGCGCCTATATGCAAAGCATATAGGCGCTGCAGTTAAAACGACTCATGGGCTAAATAAGCCTCACATGTTAAATACGTGAGCACCTATATGCAAAGCATATAGGCGCTGCAATCAAAACACCTAATGGACTAAATAAGTCTCACGTGTTTAACACGTAAGCGCTAAAGAATATAGGCGCTACAATCAAACAAATGATAAGCTAAATAAGCCTCACGTGTTAAACACGTGAGCGCCTATATGTAAAGCATATGGACGCTGAATAAAATAAACTAAAGGCCAAACAGGCCTCACATGTTAAACACGTGAGCGCTCATATGCAAACCATATGAGTGTTGAAAATAAACTGGCCAAAACCCACGCTAAGGGTCGCGTGTTAAACACGTGAGTTCTTCTGCCACATTCTTTGGCAGCGCTCGCATGCAAAGCATGTGAGCACCCCGATCTTAAAATACTCACATCTGACTCTGTGTGATAGAATTAAATTCTATTTGGGAAATATTTTCCCTGATCTTTCTAATATGGAAAGATTTTTCTCTGACAGAGAATCTTGGATTTAAAATCCAATTATGATAAAATATCACCAAATAAACCATCTGATAGAATAAAATTCTATGTGGGAAATATTTTCATGATCTTTCTCAAACTAGAAAGATCTCTGTTAAACAGAGGACCCTTGGATCAAGGATCCAACGGTGATTATAAAATCACCTACCGATCATCTGATAGAATAAAATTCTACTTTAGGAAAAATATTTCCTAATCATGTTAAATAAACAAGAAAACTTCTCTATTAAACAGAGAGCCTTTGGATTAAAAATCCAATGGTGAATAAAATTCACCAAGTGATCTAAGAGATCATTTTGGATTGATTATGAAATCAATCATGATCTCTCAATCAGAGATTTTCTTAACAAGTTGATCTTTTCTCTTCTCCTATAAATAGATAGAGAAGAAAGAAGGGGGACGGACGGAGAAAAAAGAGATAGAATATAGAGAGAGAACTTCCCACAAGCTTGTAAAAAATACAGTGAGCCATTGATAGAAAAGAGAATTTAATTCTCAAAGAAGACTTGCCTTGTTGAAACCCTAGGTAAAGAAACACAGAGATCATATTATCTCTCCTTTACCTCTCAAAGGATTTAACCCTTCATATAAAAACTCAGTTTTTTCTATGGTTGAGATTTGCAGAAGCAGATCTCCCTACAAGTTGAGAATTTAATTCTCTTCGGGGTGATTCTGTTCTGCAAATTCAAAATTTAGGAGAAAAGAACTAAGTTAAAAAGAAAGAACAGGAACATATGAGAATTTAATTCCTCCAAATTAGGGTTTAACCCTACATAAAGAACTTGGTTCTTAGAAAAGTGAAAAAAGAACTTAGTTTTTCAATACAAACGATAATGATGGTCCAAGATCTTCAAAACTAAAATCTTGATGATCATCAATGACTAAAAATGTCATTAACAGAGATCAATATCTCTAAGAAAACACAAGAACAACTTGGTGACTCGATTAGTGCTTAGCACTATTTTGAAGCCTCACTTGTTTCCTACGAGAAGCGCTTAATAAACAAACAAAAAGAACAGCCAAAGCTGCCTCACGTGTTTCTCACGTGGGCGCCTAAAGAGTAAAGAAAAACTTCTTTGTCAATTAGGCATCCGCCCCAAAAGAAAGCAGTCACGTGAAATGCACGTGAGCTATATCCAACTATTTAGCACTTCTGTAAAAAGAGGGAAACGAACAAATAAAGCCTAAAGCCCAACACTCTCGTGCTTCCCACGTGAGTATCATGCAGAGTGCTCAGCACTCCATGATTAGTCAAAAAATGACTAAAACGCTCACATCTGAACACCTCATGTGTTTCACACGTGAGTATCACAGGATTCTAATGCTTAGCACTAATCCAACACCCCACGTGTTTCATACGTGAGCGCCGTACGTCCCAGAGCTCTGCATTGTTAGGTAATTATAGAAACTCAATCTCAACCCAAAAATTGGCTAAGTTTCCTGAGGTCAAACCTCTTTGTTTTTAAATCAATCGAGCCCATATGCTCTTGATTTCCAAGGTCTCAAATATGACCAAAAATTCTTAAGTCCACAACAACCCCTTTTCCCTCAAATATAGGATTTGGTTCAAGGGTATATCTTTCGCACCCCAAGTTGGGCGTATTCTATGTCACCATTGTTCACTTCGCCACGTAACAAATACACGTGCGCGCAAGATGGACATTGGACCAAAATGTCCTTAAACTAACTTTCATCCCCAAACACGGCGATAATAGACCGAAACGTCCTTAAACTAACATTCGCCCCCAAACACGGCGATAATAGACCGAAACGTCCTTAAACTAACACCTCGCCTCAAATATGGCGATAATGGACCGCGATGTCCTTAAACTAAAATAATCGAGCCCAAACGCTCATACGTTTTGAGTCGATCTTAATCTCAAACCAGATTAATGATCCTTAAATCAACCCAAACCCAAATCTAAAAATATACGGATTTGGACTAATCCATGCCCTACGGGCGACGACATAAACTAGTCTTCGTATACAATCCACGGGCAACCAAAACAAACAAAAACACACACACACGACACGAAGTGAACTTCCGGAGCAGGAGAAAGTGGTTATCGCGATGCGGTAATATAATTAACTGCAGGGGCTTGCGCCTGCAGGAAAGAGCTTCCCCACAATCAAAATCCCCTCACAAACGAGGGGGAACCTGATGAAGTCACGCTACAACGGCTGCATCCGTCCAAACCTCCGATATATGGTGCAATAAATCAACTTGGCATCTTCGGAGAGGTGGACGGATAAATCCAAATAGCATCTGCCCCCAGAATTCAAGCCAGATGTCCCAACGTCCCGGTCCGTCTTCCGGCAGTGAACAGAAGTATTTATTTCGAGAATGTCATTTTCCCGGAATAAATACGCTAAGCGTAATTGAGCAATATAAAATGTCAAGAAATTAACATAAGATTTAAACTTCAAAAACTTTATTTACATTCAAACTTGATACATTTACAATATTCGAGTTCAACTGAAAAGGAAATTACAAGAACATAATTGCCTAAATAGGTGGCATACATAAACTAAAAGAAAATGATAACTAGTCTAGGCCTGAGTCGCGATCTGATCGTGCTCCTCCTCTTGTTGTCCACCTCTTCAGTCTCCACAGTATATGATGAACATTCCAAGAAACAAAGGTGGGTGGAATACCCATCGACGAACTTTCGCTTGTAAGTCCCCAAGAAAAGGGTGTGAAGTATAAAATTATAATGACAAAGAAAAATGGATATCATGAAGCAATAGACTATGAGATATGGTGTTTAAACATGTCATTTAATGTAAGCATGGCAATTCTATTTAACATGCAGTTCTATATAATATGGCAAAGTAACATGAGCATAGTATAGCATGGCCGTGTAGTGTAGATATAGTGAGCATAACGGTCTCTACATGGGTAAAATAATTTAACATAAGTTCAAGAGTGAATGTCAACCAATCTCAAGAGTGTTCTCGAACCCAACATGCTGTAATCCAAGGGTAAGGAATCACGGGCCCGAATCAAGTGTTAGTAACAGGACTTCAACCTAGAGTTGAAGTATTCCAAACTCAACAGGCTATAATTCAGGAGTAAAAAAACACGGGCCCTCATGATAGCTTGTTTGTGTTAGTAGGCATGGATTCATGATCTAGGGGACTCCTGAGATTTCGTTGGATTCGCAATTGAACTACCCAACACTCTGTGTATTCTAGATTACAGTTAAAATTACCAGCCTTACACGAATCCATGAATACATCAAGTGCAAAATTGAGTTCATGTCAATGTCAAGTATCCATGTCAAGTGTTCATGTATGCATGGTTCGAGTCAAGTCAGTCTCAATAGTATCTATTATGTTCTGATATTCATGTTAAGTTCATGTCAAGTCATAGTATTCTAGTATTCAAGTTTTGGGATATTCAAGTTCAAGTGTTCTGGTTCATGATCAAGAGTTCAAGTTTATGTTAAAGTTTGGATCCTGATTGAGTTTGTATTCAGGTTAGAGTAAATATCTTATGAAAGGATTTAGCTCTTGAATTTCTTAAGTTCGGGAATAATTGGGTAACTGATGCACAAGTACGGCAGGATTTGTGTTTTTTTTCAAGACAATTGCTATTGATAACTACGTTAAACTTGTCTAACCTGAATAGGCAAACACTCACTTTCTCCGGCTTCCTGGGGCTCAAAAGAAATGATACCGCTTAAACCTATATTAATCTAGAGTCCTTAAATATTTATTATTGCTGTTTATTTTGTATTTATATTATTTGCATTTCTCGAGGGGGTTTTGTGAAAAAAACTTTAATATGGTTTAAAAATAAACCTTGAGGGTGATTTATAATATTTAGGGTTTTCATGAACATGTAATTTAATTGTTGTGGTCTTTTAGTGATAAAACCTAAGTTTTAAAAGTTTATGATATTTTATGAAAACCACTCCTTTTGTAAACTTGATGGTATTTTATTACAATTTCAATCTTTCATTTTAAAATATAATTTTACAATTTGTTATTATTGAAAATACGGTTTCATAATTATATATATTTTTTTTCAAAGTTTAGTTTTGTTTAGAAAAGTTGTATTTCTTAAAAAACCGTATTTTTATTTTCTTTTGAGACTGAATTCTCCGTGAGAAGCTCTGCATCTCGCTCTACTATCCCAAGGATGTGCGATAATCTGCACCATCTATTAGCGGGTCCCCTAACGAGGGTTGTAGAGGCGCAATTACCAAGGAGTCAAAAAAATATCAATTTTAAGAAACCCTTTTGTAAAACTATGATATTTTAATGAAAAACTTACTCTCTGAATTAACCATATACTTAGAATATCGTGCTATGAATCAAAAGTGTGCGTGTGGGGTAGGTCATTACCCCGTGAATTTTCCTGAAGGTATATATGCTAATTATCGAATAAGGGGTACTCTTTAAGTTCATGATATTTTGGCGTTACATGCATTCTAGGGTAGTTTTAACAATAACAAACTTTCATTTTAAATTCATATGATATGTAGGTGAAACGTGACATGTAATTAGTGGTATGATGGTAAGTGATAATTTCTTGTTTATACTAATATGAAACTATAATGGATATGTCAAAAACTTTACAACAATTAAATTAAAAGTGATGTTAACCCCTAAAAGTCGTATTTTGATGGTGATGTAAGAAGAGGCAAAAAGAGAAGTCAAGAGGGTTAAGACTTACAAATTTGAATGTAGGATAGAAAGAAAAAGGGAGATAGGGATGGAGACTTACGGTTTCCTCTTGTACTCGTACAAGTGAGAAAAATAAGAGAAGAAGCATTGGTTGAGAAATCGAAACCTACGGTGCGTGGAGACTTGAGCTTGGATCCGATTACGCGCACAAGAACGGACTCCAGGTAGCTAACGCACGGAGGAACGAACTTGAGCGACGGAGTTGGTTTAGACTTGTGCGCTAAACTTCCTTTGCTAGAGTGAGACTTGAGAGAGAGAATTTTGAGTGGTATTTTCAGAATAATCTAGGAGATGAACTAAGGGGAAAGACTAGATATTTATAGGGGAAATTATAAGTGTAGAGAAAATTAAAGAGGTAATAAAAATGTACTAAAAGTGAGAGTAAAGGGGTAGATGAAGAGTCTGAGGTTCTCTAGTTAATTGCGGGAAAATCAAATAGGAAAAAGGAGGAGTGGGGAGCTAAAGGGATGCACAGGCAAAAATGGGTGGATTTGGGGTCATATCAACTGCCGGTGGCGGTCAAAATAAGAAAACCGGTGGTCTGAAAGGAGAGTGGGGTCTTGGGGTTCGTGTAGTGCTTTCATTTGGTTATTTATGTCTCGTTTTTATTGTTTGATTTATTTGCAACTCTTCGTTTCTCCGTGTAATGCACGCGCAACTCTTGGGCTTCCGAAAAATAAAAAAGAAAAATATTAAAAATAATTGGAACTGATGGGATTCGAACTTGCAGGCTATAGGACAGCAATGTAGAGGTTTAACCAGTGAGCTATAAGTAGTTTCTTGTACATAAGTTATCAAAAATAATTTATAACTCGAAACCAGGACAGAAATACTCTTTTATTAATATTGGATCAATAAAAGTGTATAAGACTTTTAAGGTCGTTACAGTAAGCATACAGCTTATCCTAATTACTCAATTATCATTGAGTAATTATCAAATATAACAATATTTTAGACTAAAGTGTCTAAAGTTTCTACGCTATTAATTTAGCACCATCATTGTCGCGGTTAATGGTAATGAGTGACTTATACTTAGGCCACAAAGGATATAAGGAAGATTCATTGACCACTCTGCTTTCTTTCCGTAATTGAATGGAGCAATAAATTTTTTCTAGGCTCTGAAAGCCTAACAAGAGCATAATATCGCTATACATAAAAATGGATAGAGTATATTTTCTTTCCTTTTCTAAAGTTTATACGATGTCATAATTTTTTACTTAATCTTAATATACGTGACATACAGTGAATAACACTTTGTCCCATAAATTATTCTGCAATAAAGTTATATAATACCCATTCAACGTATCAAAAAATATCATGTATATGTTGCACATGTAATTATGCAAGTGGAAGTGCATATAAAAAGATGCTTGAAAAGTTAAATAATCAAGAAATAAAATGTATCTCATGCAAAATTTTAAAGGCCTAGTTTTTAAAATCATAGGAAATCAATACTCGCATGCAAATCCTTCTCATGTATGCATGCAACATATGTATGATTAGCACATAAATAATTCCATGTCTAAAAGCATAAGAAACCGTGTATATATAGTCTAAACAAGCATGGTATTGTTTATTTTATGTTGATTGGTTCTACAAATAAAAAATGAAAGGTTATGTAAAGAAATTCATCAAACCTGAGATGATAGCACGAAACATTGCATCTATACGTATTAATACGAAAGAATATACATATTCATATTTATCATGCAAAAAAGGAATAGAAATCAACATATAAATAGAAATGACATCTTTATTTGTCACGCCCCGCTTCCCAAAAGTACGGAAACGGTGACGTGCCAAGGTCCGCAGCCTAACTGTGTCGAGGGTGGTCTTTTCTCAATACAGTTACGTTAAGCGTATAAATCATGCAGCCAATGTACCAAAACTGATAATAAAAGCAGAAGCATTTATTTCCATTAACTAAAATTAATACATCCCAAAGTACTGAAAGCAAACTAAATAGCTCGATTACATTGATTAAAAGAATGCAAGCCCTAAACTGGTGGGCAATAGAAGAGCTATCATAATACTCTTACGCCAACTCCGCGTAGTCTTCATTAATGGGCTCCATTCCATCGCCTCCTTCTTCATTAAGCTTGTCATCATCTAACGGACATTCTAAGGATAGAGAAAAAGAAAGGAAGTCCGTCAGCGAGTTACACTCGGGTAGGATTTTCTCAACAGAAAGTAATGGTAAAGAGAACAAGTGTGTGTAATATATGATGTCATATGTATGTAGAGGTATGATGGATGTATTGTAGGTCTTTGGTAAATCAAGATATACTGCGTGCGGCAACTACATGTAATATATTCATTTAGTTTGTTAAACAAGAGTAGCGGGTCTCGAGATTATTCCGTTCTAACCACGGAATACGGTTGGGGAAGGTGAAATATACTGTTCCACTTTCCCGGATCTGATCGAGTAATAATGGAATCCGAGTCCGTATACTACATTGTCAAATCAAACTAACCAGCCCCGTTTTATTCAGTGTGATGGTTTTGCGAATTAGAGTTAGTGCGTATATTATCTAGGCATGGAATGTCATTTGTCTATGTTGGGACAGTTCAATTCATTTGTAGTAGTCGTCCATATCAGGACTGTTCAATTCATTTGTAGTAGTCGTCCATATTGGGACTGATCACCCTGCCTGCAGGGATCTTCATTTATAATAGTATTCCATACATAGGTTCGCGCATTCTAACCCTAACCGCATCGTAGGTCATGTCGTGTGATGTGTCAAAAATTGGATATAAGTAGATGATATCTCAATCGATATGGACTTCCACAGTCGTGGGTTATATCTCGTTCCATTATAGTTATAAGGTAAATATGGTATTTTATAGAAACCTTAGTTTATAATGGACTATGGTATTTTATAGTAATTATTGTTTATATAAAAAAAACAATGGTATATTAACGTAAATTATCTTTTATTATAAAGGTTGTAGTATTTTAATAAAAGAACTTCTTTATAAAATGGTAAGAGTATTTTAGTGAAATTCTAAAAGCTTAACTTTCGAAATTAGGGGTATTTTTGGTAAGGTTTCACTTCTTAAAGGTGTTTAGTAAAAATCTAGTTTAGAATTATTATTGGTATTTTTACAAGAAAACCCTAGCTTTTAAAAGTTCAGGATATTTTAATAAAACTAATTACTTTACCAAGTTCATTGTATTTTCGTAAAAATTATGACTCAGAAAAGATCATGGTATTTCAATAAAAATATCACTTGTAAAGGTTTAGGGTATTTTAAAGAAAATACTATTTTTTCCAAAGTTCGTGGTATTTAAATGAAAATATAAATTCCTAGGAGTTGATGGTATTTTTGTGAAATACCCAAATTAGAGAAAATATGGTTTTACAGGTTTACCATTATTTTTTTTTTAAACCAATATATAAAAATTTACTATAATTTTTCCATATTTTAATAATTAAGCAACTAATTATCGATAACCTTTATTTAACACCGTAGAATAATTACATTTATTCCTGCAAAAGTTGTCCCGGTCATGATAGTCACTTTACGACTTAGTTCCATATGTCCAAGAATGAATCTGGGGTTGTCCGTTACCCCGTGATTTTATCGTGAAGAATAACTGCTAAAAGTTCGTTATATTATTAGGGTTTAATATCGTTTTTAATCGTCAAAACCCGTAAAATAGATAATGCAGTTAAAACATCATAATTAGGTCCTGGAATTTTTTTCACAGATAAATATTTTCATAATGAAGATACCAGGGGGTCAATTGTTGAGAGATCCTATCTGAAATGAGCTAGGAAAATGAAAGTCGGCGAGGGTCTAGTTGTACGAGAAAAGGTATATCTTGAATCAGAGATTTTTTTTGCCTCTAGGATTTGGTCCAGAGTGTAGAAAACTCAAAGAAAAAGCTTTGGAATTTTTTTTAGATTTTTTTGTAAAACAAATATTTTTTGGTGGATTTTTTAAGCTCAGGGCTATTTATAGGGATTTTCTAGGATTAAACTCCCTATTTCCCCCTTAGCCGCTACAGGAGCCGACCCCACGAGCCGACCAGATCTGTTCGTTGATCGACCAGATCCAAAGACCCATGTCCCATCGCGTGTAAGCTGGCATGGGCCCCAGCTCGGGTTGGCGCTGGAGATCCTTGACCGTTAGATCGTTGATCCAACAGTCCAGGTCAAAGGCGTCTATAAATATATTTTTTTCTTTTTTTCTTTTAAAAAACTATCGGCAGAATCTGG
Source organism: Agapanthus africanus (assembly GCA_030015575.1). Classification (NCBI taxonomy): domain Eukaryota; kingdom Viridiplantae; phylum Streptophyta; class Magnoliopsida; order Asparagales; family Amaryllidaceae; genus Agapanthus; species Agapanthus africanus. Next base: position 205,067,140 of record JASDDO010000024.1, read on the forward strand.
ACCGTTGGTTTCCAGATTCGACGGTCCAGATTCATTCCCGCTTTAAAAAAATAATAAAATTTGTTTTTAATATTTAAAAATGTTTTAAAAATTGTTTTTGGCTTTTAAAAATAGTTAAAAATATTATAAAAATCTGGAAATTTTTTTATAGAAAATGTATTTTGATGTTTTCTATCCTTTGCAACCAAATTTGGTCCCAAAATAGGTCCCAAGATAGCTCCCCTTGTTGGTTTTAAATTTTTTTCCCTTTGATAAAAAAATCCATTTAAATTCTTAAAAATTCCCAAAAATTCCTAAAAATCATATTAATTCATTTTAATCATGGAAAAATATTTTTAAAGTGTTTTCTACCAATAGAAGCAGTAAAATGATTTTTTCACCTTAAGAAAAATTATAAAACGTTTTTATTACGTATCTAGGGTACATGGTCGTTACAATCTACCATCCTTGAAATAATTTCATCGTCGAAATTCTGGAGGTAAAAAAAGAGTAGTTATATAGATGAAGTTGCAAATAGATGGGGATAACGTTCCCTCATCTCATTCTCTCTCTCCCACATGGATTCGCCCGGAGAGTCCTTCCTCCATATAACTCTAACTAGCTGGATTGTCTTGTCCATCAATGTCTTCTCCTTCCAATCTAGGATCTCGACTAGTTGTTGTTCATAGGTTAGGTCAGCCCCTACTGTGATTTTGGAATGATCCAAAACATGACTGGAATCACCAACATACCTCCTTAACTGCGAGATATGAAAAACGTCGTGCACGCTCTCCAAAGAAGGTGATAAGGCTAGGCGATACGCAACCTCCCCAACTCGTTCAAGGATGTCAAATGGGCCAATGAATCGCGGACTGAGCTTTCCCCTCCTCCCGAAACGTATCACTCCGCGATTCGGTGAGATCTTCAGGAACATATGTTCACCTGGTTGAAATTCTAGGTGTCTTCTTTTTGCATCTGCCCAGTGTTTATGTCGATCCTGAGCTATACTTAGTTGTTCCCTTATAGTTTTCACCACTCCCACGGTCTCGACAATCAACTCTGGTCCTAGAAGTTCTCGATCTCCAACGTCATCCCAGCTCAATGGAGACCTGCACATCCTTCCATATAATACCGTGAAAGGTGCCATACCGATACTTGCTTGGTATATATTGTTATACGCGAACTGTACTAAGTGCAAGTGGTCCTCTCAAGATCCCTCAAAATCCAACATACAGGCTCGGAGTATATCTTCGAGAATCTGAATAACTCTCTCGGATTGGCCATCGGTTTGGGGGTGATAGGCTGTACTGAAACTCAGGTTCGTGCCAACACACTCCTGTAGACTTTGCCAGAAATGATATTGGAAACGTGTGTCTCGATCAGAAACGATGCATACAGGTACTCCGTATAATCGGACGATCTCCTCCATATACTTCTTCGCTAGGCTTTCGGTTGACTGGCCAACGCGAAAAGGAATGAAATGCGCGGACTTGGTAAGCTGGTCCACGATTACCCATATGGCATCGTTGCCCTTGGTACTGTGAGGGAGTGCAATCAAAAAATCCATGGTGACGTTATGCCACTTCCATTCGGGTATCGGTAAGAGCTGTAATAGACCGGCAATTCGGTGGTGTTTAGCCTTCACATGTTGACAAATCAGGCACTTGGATACACTCTTTTCTACCTCTCGCTTCATAACATACCACCAATAGTTTTGACGGAGGTCCTTGTACATCTTCGTCCCTCCAGGATGAACGGAGCATGGAGAACTGTACGCCTCTTTCATCAATTTCTCTCTTATTTCTCCGGTAGGCACACAAATCCTGCTTCCATATCTTACTGACCCATCTTCATGAATGATGAAGTCAGTTCGCAATTTTATTTTTACCTACTCTCGAATCTTTTGCAATCTTGTATCTCCAGCTTGAGCTTCCTTGATCTGATCCACTAATGTAGACTGAATTTGCATATTCATAAGTGAAGAGAATACCCCGGGCATGATTACCTCCGTCTCTAACTCGTTTAGGTCCTGTAGATTCCTCCAGTGAGTAGCAAGACTCAACGCCATCGGCTGGCGACTCAGAGCGTCAGGGACCACATTTACCTTCCCTGGATGATATTGCAGGTTTATATCAAAATCTGCCATTAGTTATAGCCACCTCCTTTGCCTCATATTGAGCTCCTTCTGAGTAAAGATATACTTCGAACTCTTGTGATCGGTATAAATCTCCACCTTCTCCCCTAATAAATAAGCCTCCAGATTTTGAGTGCGAAGATAACCGCAGCGAGCTCCAAATCATAGGTCGGGTAGTTGCGTTCCTGAATCTTCAGCTGTCTCGATGCATATGCCACTACCTTGCCGTGTTGGTATAACACACATCCCAATCCCTTTCGCGAGGCGTCGCAATGAACGTCGAAACCTCCAGTTCTATCGGGAATAGTAAGAATGGGTGCTGTGGTTAGACGAGTCTTCAACTCCGAGAACGCTTTCTCACAAGCCTCAGTCCACACATACGGCACATCCTTCCGAGTGAAACAAGTCATTGGTTCTGCAATCCTGGAGATTTTTTTAATAAACCGGCGGTAATATCCAGCAAGCCCCAAGAAGCTCCTGATCTCCATAACTGTTCCTGGTGTCGGCCATTTTTTTATAGCGGTAATTTTGGCCGGATCTACCGAAATTCCATCGCCCGACACAATGTGTCACAGGAAATCTATTCGCTCTAACCAAAACTCGCATTTGCTAAGCTTTGCGTACAGTTGATGTTGATGCAAAGTTTCAAGCATAATGCGTAGATGCTCCGCATGTTCCTCTCGATCCTTTGAATACACAAGGATATCGTCGATGAAAACGACGACAAACTTGTCCAAGTATTCATAAAACACTTCGTTCATCAGATTCATGAATACCGCAGGGGCATTGGTCACTCCAAAAGGCATCACTAGAAATTCTTAGTGCCCATACTTAGTCCGAAAAGCCGTCTTAGGAATGTCAGATGTCTTGACTTTGAGTTGATGATAACTCGTCCGCAGATCTAGCTTCGAGATCACTCGAGACCCTTCCAACTGATCGAACAGATCGTATATCCTCGGCAGAGGATAAATGTTCTTGATAGTGATCTTATTTAGCTCCCAATAATCTATACACATCCGCTTGGTTCCATCCTTCTTAGGTACCTGTTCAGTCGAAAATATTGCACTTTTGATATAACATTTTCCTTACTTTTCTTAAATATTTAAAGGTGTTTATTATAAATAGAGAACATATGTGGGTTTATCTGAAAAAAACTCTTAACCATATGTTTATACATTATATTTAACATTATGAAGGAAAATATATACATATAATATTTATATAATATTTTGGTAATTAAAATATGCATATGCATATCAAATATTTTAATCAAGATTCTTAAAAGATATAATATCATACAAATGATTAGAATAATATTTCAAAATATATGCATAATATTTTAGTAATTAAAAGATGCATAGCATATCAAATATTCTTAATCAAGTTTCTTAAAAATTTATTACCATATAAATATTCTTAAAGATACATAGCATATCAAATATTCTTAATCAAGTTTCTTAAAGATTTATTACCATATAAAGTAATTAAGATACTCTCTCTAATTTAATAAATATTACTAAAATTATTCATGGAGATTTTTTGCAGACTTAACTCAAGTCAAGAGATCAAGATATTCAAGATGTCAGGATCAAAAATATGACAATAAAATCGTAGGATATGAAAACTTGGAAAGTGGATCTTTATGGCAAGTCTAAACCTATGAGATATAGGATTTCTGATTTGAGGGCTATATAAAGGACCGAGGGCTAAAGTTAAAACTCATCACCTTTACACTAAGCAAATCACCGTCAAAGAACAAGAGATCCACGATAGGTCCATGATTCGACGTGATAGGACGACGTGAAAATCGACAGAGCATCTACTTCCTACGAGGAAGAGATCGAGAGAAACTTCTTCCTCTTGTAATCTAAATTCATAGGATTTGTACTTGTGAAGTTGATTAATAAAGCTAGATCATTTTGTTTAATTATTTATTTTTTGTATTTTTACTTTCTACATTTTAATTATGATCTCATTCTCTATCCTTTCTTCTTCTTCTCACAACATGCGTGAGTAATTCCTAGCTTGCTAGGGTTCATAGGATTAGGGTAAAACAATGGATGAGAAAATATTTTAACTTCTTTTAAGTCTTATGAAGTTTATAAACTTTAGCAAAAAAAATAGTTAACATCCTAATCGGGCGCGCTACCAATTTATTGCTAGTCTCGACCGCGATTTGAGATCAGATTAACAATTGTTTTGTTAAGGGCTGGATATGAATAGAGATCAATGAAAGGACAAGGGTCAATAGTGTGGAAACCCTAGTTTCTTCCAAGAAACTTAATTCTCATTCATCACTATCAATCTAGTTTTAAATCTATCAATAGATAAAAGGAGTAATATTTATTCGTCATCCATGACTACTAAATCCTAACAAACCCTACAAGCCTTCTTCTTATATATTATATATTCTTATTTAAACTAGATCTGAAAAATAAATATTCTACATCCGTATTTACCATAGATCTAGAATCTATCCTTCACTATTCTCTATTCTCCTTCCTCTTTTCTAATCAACACGTCTAAAGCAAGATTAAAAGTTCCACGAATCCCTGAGGACGACCCGTACTCATCTCGGCTAGCTACACGCGACACTTTTATTGATTGCGGTTATTTTACAAACACTTTTTCAAGATCAATCAGTACCAAAAGAACCGGAGCACCCCAAAATGACGTGCTCGGTCTAATAAATCCCTTGTTAAGGTGGTCCTCAATTTGCATTCGAAGCTCGGTCAATTCTGCCGGCCCAATTCGATACGGTGCTCGTAAGATTGGTTGTGTACCTGGCATCAAGTCTATTGCGAATTCTTTCGCTCGATCTGGTGGTAACACAGACACCTCAGCGAATACATCTTCGAACTTTCGAACCACCATCGGCATATTTTCCTCCTCATATAAAGTATATAGCCTCTCCTCCTTCCTCGGTACAGCTTTATAAGTTGCTGGAACCAAGGATCGACTCCCGCTCTTGAATACGAACATTGGATGGTCAGGAATCTCGATCACTACCCTCCTTTGATTGCAGTTGATGGTAGCGTAAAAAGTACTTAACCAGTCCATGCCCAAGACTATGTCGAAATTAGGCATATCTATCACCATGAAGTTGGCGTAGAAACCCCGACCGCAGATCACCACGGGACATAGGTCATACCCCATAGTGGACTTGATCATACTATTTCCTGTGTTGACATTCTATTCAGTGACGAGGGGTGCCACTGGAATGGAGTTGGTCGTTGCAAACTTTTGTGCCATAAAGCAGTGTGACGTGCCGGAATCAAAAAGTGTAAGTGCAGGTGTAAAGGATACTAGAAGGACACCTACGTTTTAAAAGTAAGGGTATGAGTGAGCCTAACTATACATGGATAACGAAAATAACAGTGCTACTGGAAGCAAAAAAAGACGGGAAAGGAATGGATACCTGTAATGACTTCCCCCGTGGCCTCAGCCTCCTCGGCTGTCATAGTAGAGGCCTGGCACTTAGGACCATTTCGCTGAGCTTGCTAAAAAACATGCTTTTGTGAAGTCAAGGGTGGTCCTCTAGCTGGCGCACCTTGTCCGATCGGCTTTGCAGCAGGAAGTGGTTGGTTCCCCTGTTGTGGTGCCCTATTATTGACTGGCTTGTTGACAGGGCCTAGCGGTCCTCTTCTCTGAGGACAGTTCCCTATAGCATGATCTGGAGACCCACAGATTGTACAGAGTTTGTTCAAAATATGACAGTCCCTCATGAAATGTCCGACTCTGCCACAGTAGTTGCATGTGACGGTTGGTTTTCTTGGGACAATTGGCCCTACTGGGCTCTTGAATTGTTGGCTTCCATTGAATTTGGAAGACGATCCTCCTGAAATTTGATTTGCCAGTCGTTTCATTCTGGAAGAACGATCGCTCTTCTTGATACTTTTCTCCAGATCCTCATAATTATGAGCTGCCTCCAGAATCGCATCATAAGTGGGGAGAGCGTTACAGGACAAGGCAACCCATGTCGGAATCTTTTAGCATACAGTTCAGGGGTGGCCATAAGATGGAGAGCGAAACGGCTAAGCATAGCATATTCCGCCGCATATTGGTCTACAGTCATCTCCCACATAGACCCCTGTTGGAACTGAATGAACTTCCGCTCCATATCCATATGTGCTACTACTGGAAAGTACCGAGTATTGAAACGCACCTTGAAGGTTTCTCAAGTGATAGGCTCCATCAGTCTACTTTCCTCAGCTTCCCACCATATTCTGGCATTGTCCCTGAGTTGCAGCTTGGCATGTTGACCCACGCATCCTTTAGGACCTGAGCAGCACCAAGGTCGTTGACAGTTCCCCCGAAGCCATTCCTCAGCTTCTAATGGAGTCCCTTTCCCAGCAAAAGTCTTCAGATGCAGTGATCGGAATTGTTTAACTCCCGCGGATCCTTGGGGAGTTGGGGCTAATGCCTTCTCCAATACCTCAGCCTGGTGCTGCCTACTTTCTCACAGCTCTTGGTGAAGGGCGACGGTCTGTTGCTGTTGTTGGTCTAACAGCCCTTGCATAATATTCATCATGACTGCTTGCTGAGCCACGACCTTATGGATCCTATTTCCTCTCCTGTTGCGGTTGTGGTGACGACCAGCCATCGTTAACTGAATACGAAGGTGGATTAGGTTACTACAGATTCGAGGATGAGACCAGATAGTAACTTGCACGAAAGAATAACAATTAATGCAAGAACTAAACTAAGAAAGGAAAAGGCATGAGACACAAGAGAGTTTTGCTCGAAACTAAGATTTCATTAATAAAAGTTAAAAGGAGATACAACTAAAGATAAACGTGGACCTACTGCTATAAATAGGTTTATTTAGCCAACTAGTACAAACTAAAACTAATACTGATCGTCTCGATCACTTTCCGTCAAACAAACGGGTGGTAACGCTCAGCTCTAGTGCGTCGGTTGTTGACCTTCCTCGCAAAGCTATAGTAGAAGGGTGAGCCTGGTATGTCACGGCGATAGAGGCATGGAGGAGTGCGGTGCACGTATCGATAAGCATGTCCCTGAATTTAGAGCGTCTCCCCAATAAACCACATATGAGGACCGTATTCTTCCGGTTCCTCCGCTCCAACAGGAGCCTCCCCTTCAACTGGGGCCTCTTCTTCAGCTGGGGCCTATTCAATTGGTTTCTCTTCTGCCGGTTCTTCCTCGATGGGTTACTCTTCCTCCGGCTCTTCCTCGGTAGGTTCCTCTGAGTCATTGTCGAAGATAACCGTCGGTGGTCCTACGACCTCGTCGTCTGAATAACCAAGTGTAGCCTCGAAGGTAATATGTGACATGTTGTCCTCGTCGGGAAGGGGTACAGCTTCTAGATTGGCCATGACCTGAAAGAAAATGGCCATAGTCAGAATACAGAATGTGAAGGAAGATTGAAAGAACAATGGAAGATGTATGAAGACAGTGTAAATGGATAAGATTCACAAACATAATAACGTCAGTTAATGGTTTCATTTTAGTACATTGAGGACCCGCTTGGGCCACCACTAAACCTGTCACGCCCCGCTTCCTAAAAGTACAGAAACAGTGACGTGCCAAGGTCTGCAACCTAACTGTGTCGAGGGTGGTCTTTTATCGATACAGTTAAGTTAAGCGTATAAATCATGTAGGCAATTTACCAAAACTGATAATAAAAGCAGAAGCATTTATTTCCATTAACTAAAATTATTACATCCCAAAGTACTGAAAGCAAACTAAATAGTTTGATTACATTGATTAAAAGAAAGCAAGCCCTAAACAGGTTGGCAATAGAAGAGCTATCATAATACTCTTGCGTCAACTCCGCGTAGTCTTCATTAGTGGTCTCCATTCCATCGCCTCCTTCTTCTCATCTAACAGACGTTCTAAGGATAGAGAAAAGAAAAGGAAGTCCGTCAGCGAGTTACACTCGGGTAGGATTTTCTCAACAGAAAGTAAAGGTAAAGAGAACAAGTGTGTGTAATATATGATGTCATATGTATGTAGAGGTATGATGGATGTATTGTAGGTATTTGGTAAATCAAGGTATACTGCGTGCGGCAACTACAGGTAATATGTTCATTTAGTTTGTTAGACAAGAGTAGCGAGTCTCGAGATTATTCCGTTCTAACCACGGAACACGGTTGGGGAAGGTGAAATGTACTATTCCACTTTTCCGGATCTGATCGAGTAATAGGGGAATCCGAGTTCATATACTACCTTATCAAATCAAACTACCCAGCCTCGTTTTATTCAGTGTGAAGGTTTTGCGAATTAGAGTTAGTGCGTATATCATCTAGGCATGGAATGTCATTTTTCCATGTTGGGATCGTTCAATTCATTTGTAGTAGTTGTCCATATTGGGACTGTTCAATTCATTTGTAGGAGTCGTCCATGTTGGGACTGTTCAATTCATTTGTAGCGGTCGTCCATATTAGGACTGTTCACCCTACCTGTAGGGATCTTTATTTATAATAGTATTCTATACCTAGGTTCGCGCATTCTAACCCAAACCGCATCGTAGGTCATGTCGTGTGATGTGTCAAAAATTTGATATAAGTAGATGATATCTCAATCGATATGGACTTCCACAGTCATGGTTTATATCTCGTTCCTTTATAGTTATGAGGTAAACATGGTATTTTATAAAAACCTTAGTTTATAATGAACTATGGTATTTTATCGTAATTATTATTTATATAAAAAAAACAATGGTATATTAACGTAAATTATCTTTTATTATAAAGGTTGTGGTATTTTAATAAAAGAACTCCTTCATAAAAAGGTAAGAGTATTTTAGTGAAATTCTAAAAACTTAACTTTCGAAATTAGGGGTATTTTTAATAAGGTTTCATTTCTTAAAGGTGTTTAGTAAAAATCTAGTTTTAGAATTATTATTGGTATTTTTACAAGAAAACCCTAGTTTTTAAAAGTTCAGAATATTTTAATAAAACTAATTACTCTACCAAGTTCATGGTATTTTCGTAAAAATTATGACTCAGAAAAGATCATGGTATTTCAATAAAAATATCACTTGGAAAGGTTTAGGGTATTTTAAGGAAAATACTATTTTTTCCAAAGTTCGTGGTATTTAAATGAAAATATAAATTCTTAGGAGTTGTTGGCATTTTTGTGAAATACCCAAATTAGCGAAAATATGGTTTTACAGGTTTACCATTAATTTGATTTTTAAAAAACCAATATATAAAAATTCACTATAATTTTTCCATGTTTTATTAATTAAGGAACTAATTATCGATAATCTTTATTTAACACCGTAGAATAATTACATTTATTCCTGCAAAAGTTGTCCCGGTCATGATAGTCGCTTTAAGACTTAGTTCTATATATCCAAGCATGAATCTGGGGTTGTCCGTTACCCCGTGATTTTATCGTGAAGGATAGCTGCTAAAAGTTCGTTATATTATTAGGGTTTAATATCGTTTTTAATTTTCAAAACCCGTAAAATAGATAATGCAGTTAAAATATCATAATTAGGTCCTGGAATTTTTTTCACAGATAGATATTTTCATAATGAAGATAACAGGTGGTCAAGTGTTGAGAGATCCTACCTAAAATGAGCTAGGAAAATGAAAGTCGACGAACGTCGGGTTGTACGAGAAAATGTATATCTTGAATCCGAGATTTGTTTTGCCATTGGGACTTGGTCCATAGTGTAGAAGACTCAAATTCAAAGCTATAGAAATATTTGGAAATTTTTGTGTCGAACGGATATTTTTTGGGGAATTTAGAAGCTCAATGCTATTTATAGGGATTTTCAGGGATTAAAATCCCTAATTTTTCCCCTGGCCGCTACAGGAGCCGACCCCACGAGCCGACCAGATCTGACCGTTGATCGACCAGATCCAACGACTCACGTTCTATTGGCGTGAGCTGGAGTGAGCCCCAGCTCGTGTTGGCGCTGGAGATCCTTGACCGTTGGATCGTTGATCGAACGGTCCAGATCAAAGGCTCATATATATATATATACATATACATATTTATTTATTTCTTTCTTTTAAAAAAACTGTTGGCAGAATCTGGACCGTTGGTTTCCAGATCCGACGGTCCAGATTCATTCCTGCTTTAAAAAAATTAATAATTTTTTTAATATTTAAAAATGTTTTATAATTTTTTTTGGCTTTTAAAATTATTTAAAATAGTTAAAAATATTATAAAAATCTGGAAAATTACAGAAAATGTATTTTGATGTTTTCTATCCTTTGCAACCAAATTTGGTCCAAAATATCTCCCCTTGTTCGTTTTTTAAAAAATACCTTAGATAAAAAAATCCATTTAAATTCCCAAAAAATTCCTAAAAATCATATTAATTCATTTTAATCATGGAAAATATTTTTAAAGTGTTTTCTACCAATAGAATCATTAAATAATTGTTTCATCTCGAGAAAAATTATAAAACGTTTTTATTACGTATCTAGGGTACACGGTCGTTATATTATTTATTAAAACAACTTGAATATCATATTACATACACAATATTTCCTCACAAATATTCCACTTATAGATTACAAATTTATGCACTGAACCCATCATCGACTACATTTGCTTCTGATTTCTTCTCCTTTTTAAGGAATCGACAATCTTTCTTGAAGTGACCGGCCTTTTTACAATGTGAAGAATAGTAAAGCATTTAAAACGGGTAAACGGAAGTAGTTAATAACACGCAATTTTGTAAACACAAGGTAGTGGAAGCTAAATTTGGAATACGTTGTCACTGAACGTAATTATGGTAATAGGAGATAGCACAAAATGTATAGGGGCTGGCCAGGGTAGGGATTACAATGGAGTATGGCCCACTCAAATGTCGGACTGTGGTACTTCAAATTGAATGTCGAAGAGACTGGGGTCGGGTCAGCACAGGGGTGTAAGGGTGAACAGTAATGAATCTCAGGAGGGAAAGAAATATATTGGGGAGGGAGAACAGTCAATGCATCATGCGAATCAAAAATCAAAAGATAGCGAACTCAGAATTTTATTGATTATTCCAGAAGATCTTAATAAGGCACTCTCGAAAGATAAAAGGTGGCCCTAAACTATACATAGAATTATTTGGCCAGAGGAAACAAAAAAAATCGCGTCAGTCGCGATTGTGGAAGTTCAGCAGGTTACGGTAAGCTCGCGCGATAAGATAGGAGCGTCCATTTCCATGACGCCTCACAGAGTTTGCCACTGGAGGTTCTTCTGCCATGGGGTCTCCTTCTTCTGGTCCTTCTTCCTCGGCTGGAACTTCTTCATCGAGATCTGCTTCCACGTGATCCCCTTCTTCTAGACCTTCTTCCATGGGATTTTCTTCCACTGGATTCTCCCCAAGGTCTTCCTCCCCTGGATTTTCTTCTATCGGGTCCTCCTCGGGATCTTCCTCTATCGGGTCCTCTTCGGGGTCTTCTTCCTCCTTGTCGGAATCATTGATCATGTCGACTTCTGGGGCTGCGAATCCCTTTTCCTCGGAATCGCTGTTTCCGAAAATAACCTGTGGGCCGTTGATCTCGTCATCTGAACTCACCAGCATACAGTCCAAGGAAACGCTACGACCGTGTGTCCTCATCTAGAGGCGGTGCTGCTCCAGGATGGCCATGGCCTGAAAAGAAAGAGTCGTGATTAGACAGTGGAATACACCAAGAAAATAGCCAAGGATACGGAGCACAAGGAAAATATGCGGTAGGTAAGGACTGAAAAATCAAAATTAAGAATACTGATGCAATAAGTAGTATAAAGAAAATGAGTGGCAAGGAGGCGATATATACATCACAACTCAGAATTTTATTGCATTCAACTAAAAGTTCACGGATACAAGATTTAACGAAAAGAAATATTTACAAAGGAGCGACAATATTTTATTGAAAGCAGAAAGGTGATAATTCTTCTTTGATATCTAGACCGCTGCATTCTCGCCAAGCGAGTGGAAATCCTGGACTGGGCCCGTACTATTCTCGAAGCTCGAACTATGAAATAACCAAGTCATTTAGCAGGAGTGGAGAGTGTGGAAGAATATCCTCCATGTAGCTCCTTCCTTCAGGGAAACTATTGACAAGATGTTCATTGGATCTGTAAATCAGGCACTGCCCTTTGGCGCTGCGACAGTCTCTCTGAAAGTGTCCTGGCTTCTTGCAGTATCCACAACATTGAGTCTTCCGCTGCTTCCGTTGCTGGGGAACAAGTGAGCGCTTCATCTTCACCACTTTTCCTTGTTTAATAGGGATTCCCTTACGATTGGAGGCTTCCGCTGGTGCCTGGGTCATCTTCCTTCCTAATCCTTCAGCTAACAGGTCGTTCGTTCGCTCCTGGGCTTCCTTCAAACCTTGCAGTACATTCAGAATCGCGACGGTCTGATTTTGGGGGGTGGAGATAGAAGAAGAGTCGTTGGAAGACATAGTCCTGAAACAACAATTTTAGGACGGCATAAGGTACAAGGAGTAAAAATCAGAACAAGATATAGAATAGACAACGAAACAAGAATATCGGGTGAGGTGAAACTCAAGCGAGCAAAAATCAAATATAGAACTCCAAGTCACTCAAACAGAGTACGGTATTGTAACTATGCTGCAGTTCACAATTACAATCACGTAACTCCACTGAGTCACCCAAAACTCTAGTGGATGGATCAAAATGTATAGCAGAACACATTATGTGAATCAAGATCAAGAATAACAAGTTTATAATCTAGACCGAAAGATGTCTTAGATTGCCAAGCCCTACACGGAAACTGCAATCCCAATCGAAGCAAAACCTGGCTTTGATACCAACAAAACCATGTCACGCCCCGCTTCCTAAAATACAGAATACGAGGGGTTGACAAGGCCAGCCATGCTCCTACGGTCGAGGAAACGTCCTGCCGTAGTCACACTTCGGCTTCTAGCTTTACGTGGTAATCAGTAAACAATGCACAGGTAGTGTGAAATGCAGTCACTAAATCAAATCAAATACAAAGAACTAACCAGATAGAGATCAAGGATGTATAGCTCTGGGTCGCTGATCAAGATGTCCACAGTGTCCTCGAGGTACGTCAGGCCCCGGTCCAAGCTAGATCCACTTCTCACTGTGAGCATGCATACTCAGGTCGTCAGAGCGACACAATAGCAATATATAAATACGAATGTGAACACGTACAATAATGATGAATATGGAATAGTAAGCATGGAATAATGACGTGGGCGTGAAGTAGTCAATACAGGTAGCTAATAGAGCAGGTAAACAGTAAAGCAGTAAACAGTATGGCAAGTTTGTTGAATCAGTAAGCAATGCATGTCAATGTCACTAACCCTATCAGTCTCTAAGTCTCACTGTACAGATCGCTAAACCTACCGTCAGTCCAAGTGTGAGAGTCAACCACACGTGAGTATCCCCCACCCAAGGATAGGACCCAAGGACAAGGGAACACGGGCCCGAGTCGCTCGCTAATAATCAGTAATATCCCCATATATCTCCAGAGTCGCTGTATGTGCCGGCAATGGGACTCCCGAGATTCTGTTGAACTCACACTCAAACTACCCCACACCCCGTGGTCTACATCAAACGCTACCAGTCGGTCCATGACGAGTCTACGCGAGAACTGGAGACAGGATCTCCATAAAGCATGTCTCGGCTGATACCCAAGATAAATGGACAGTGTTTGGTGCCTTACCTATGACACCCATATAAGTGCTTCCATAATCGTCCCATACCAATTATAGTTACACTTATACATGTCCCATAGACGTCGACAATGCAATATATCGATAGGGTCCGCTGATTGTGTACAAGTACGTGTCACTTCCACTTATTCATTCATGATTAACACTTAACGTACTTGCCACAATCAAACACTAATACCTAACACTGGGTAATGCACATGATCACTAGGTTACCAATGCAATGACATCTATATGATGTGATGAGAATACAATAATTAAGGCATGATTAAGACATCATTAGTCAGTGTCCTACCGCTTTCATAATTTATTATAAATCATACATGCTTAATTAATTGAAACGATGTAAAGGGGGTAGGGTATGTTTAATTATCTATCCATCAAAATTGGTTTCACGCTAATCGGGTTTCTGGATCGCTAGATATGGCCATTTCAATTTAAGTGTCCACTGCTGGAAATACAGATTCAGAACTGAAAGTCCGTTTCGTAACACATTTTAATCCCAGTTGGGATCGTAATTAGACGAAGCTATAGTTGAACAATGTTTAGGGTTATCAGTTAGTCTTCAACTGCAATTGGAGGATCAGTAATATACTATCTCAACATGGAGTTATGATCAGGTTACGATTGATGTGTAAAATCTGTCACTGCAGAATTCAGCTAGACACGCCGACATTATAAAATGTGTTAAAAAATACCAAACGGAACAGGAATCAAGTTAAACCAGTGGATTAAGAAATCTAACTCAATTTTCTACGTAACGATATAGGGTTCCGCAGATTCTCATATTTGAACAGGAATGTACAGGGATCTAAAACAGGGGTTAACTGGGATTTCCGTTCTGGACTGCAGTCCAGAATCGTAATCCTCCACAATTATCTCTATCATAATTTATTAAAATTCAGTGATAGACTATATAATACTTCAGGTTAAACAGTTAGCTTCGATACGAGATATGGAACGCTAAAATCCGATTTATACATAATTTATTATAAATTTTACGGTTTAACATGTATGAAAGTTTTCAGGTTTTACGACAGAAATTGGGACACCATTTTACGTGAGCAAACGACATCGTTTTGTAACCAAAGTCTTAAGGGATCTTCATTATAACTCAGGCCATCACATGTTATTTGTTGCCGTCAATTTAACGGGGTTTTCCATTCAGGTTTCGCATCGAATACTTGAATTATAACGATTTACATGGAAAGTATATGCGGAATTTATTGGTAAATTGAATTGTAATAGATAAAATTAGCATGAAACAAGTATTAAACTTGCCTGAAGACGTGTCGAAGATGGTACGGCAGCGGCAAAGGCACGATCGCGTCACGAACACGGCACAGGTTTAGCCTTGTCGGATCTTGATTCTTGGACTCGATGGCTCGGCGGGTGCGACGGGCGTGCACTGGCATTGTGATGAATAGCGTGTTGATGACGATGATAGCTTAAGGGATCGAGGCCACAGATTTGATGGCGACGACGGTGATCAGAATAGCGGAAATAGTGGTTGATGTAAGTGTTCGACGAAATGCCGGGGGCTCGACTGTGAACAAGGGTCGAGAGCGGGTTGTGAAGGCTCGGGTGTCGTGCAGGGGCTCGGCCGCGGCGTAGGGGTCGCCGTGATGCTTACAAAGGGGAGGCCGGCGGTTGGTGGTGGTGGTCGTGGACGGTAGCGCCGGTGAGACGGAGAGAGAACGGGAGGTTGAAGGAGGCGCTCGGGGGAGGCGATGGTGAGGGGTGGAGCTCCGACGAGCTGATCGAGGTGGGTCGTCAGGGAGATGAAGAGGGTGACGACAACGAGGTCACAGGAGATCGACGGTGAAGGTGCAGGCGTTGGCGATGGGCAGGAGCTCGGGAAGGCGATGGGTTCCGGTGTGCAGGTGAGGGGGTGCGCTCGGGGCCTGTAGCTTGTAGGGGGTGCGGACGAGGGCTCGGTGTCGGGGGTGGGCGAGGAATTGATAGGTGCTTGGGAAAAGTGGTCGGGGGAGTATCGACGACGCAGCGGTGAGGTGAAGGTTGAAGACGAGGCCGGGGGTGGTCTCGAGGAGGAATGCTCGAGCTCGGGGAAGGAAGTGGAGGCGAGGGTTAGAGGAGAAGGTAGAGAAGACTGCTTGTAGGAAGGAGAGGGGGAGACGAGGTGATCGCCGGCGGTGATGGTGCTAGGGCTGCTCATGAAGAAGTGGGTGTGTGAAGGAGTTGGAGGAGATGGGGAGGGAACGTTGTGAGGAGAGAGCGAGTCGTGGGGGAGGACGTTGGGGCGAAGGTGAGATCGCGGGTCGTGGGCGCGAGGGAGGCGGGAGCGTGGGAACAACCGTGTCGTGTAGGAGAGAAATGAGCGGGTTAGGAGCGAGGAAGGAGACGTGGAGGTATGGGTAGCGGGTCGGGTCGGGTGCGGGTGAGGAGAGGGGAGCGATTTTGGGTCGGGTGGGCTTGTGTTAGTTTAGGAAAGGAATTAAAAAAAGGAATAAGGAGAATGGGCTGGGCTGGAAATAGGAAATAGGGAAAAAGAAATAAGTAATAGGATTTTAGTTTTAGGTTAGGAGTTTAATAAATTAGTTTAAATAAAAATTACACACACACACACACACACACACACACACACACACACATATATATATATATATATATTTAAATCGGAATAAATCTGGATTAAATTCTAAAAAAATACAGAAAATTTGTAGGAAATTTGGGAAAATATCTGGAGACTTATTTATTAAAATACGCTAATTATTTATAGGGACTGGGTATTACATCATACCACCCTTACAAAAATTTCGTCCTCGAAATTTAAAATCAACGATAAGCTATATAAAATAATATGCGAAAAGCTACAATATCGAACACTAACATATAGTGATTTACTTAAAAATGGCTAGATAAAAATCGAAGGTCTTTATATGTTTAAGAATAGCGCGATTAAAAGGATAGGTCTGAGTAAGTACAAGGCAGAACCATCTATAAGGATAAACTATATGTACAAGAGGATAAAATAGTGATAACAATCGACAGTGAAGGGTTTGCCGATAGGCCTACGTATTTTAGACTAATGTATCGATCAAACAATTTTAAAATAACTTAGAAAACCCTCATGGTGAAAATAAGAGACATAGAACAAAATAATATGCGCGATATATGTTTGCGCTATTGAAAATGTGAAGAATAGTAAAGCATTTAAAATGGGTAAAACGGAAGTAGTTAATAACACGCAATTTTGAAAACACAAGGTAGTGGAAGCTAAATTTTGAATACGATGTCACTGAATGTAATTATGGTAATAGGAGATAGCACAAAAATGTATAGTGGCTAGCCAGGGTAAGGATTACAATGGAGTATGGCCCACTCAAAAGGTCGGACTGTGGTACTTCAAATTGAATGTCGAAGAGACTGGGGTCGGGTCAGCACAGGGTGTAAGGGTGACCAATAATGAATCTCAGGAGGGAAAGAAATTTATTGGGGAGGGAGAACGGTCAATGCATCATGTGAATCAAAAATCAAAAGATTAGCGAACTCAGAAATTTTATTATTATTCCAGAAGATCTTAAATAAGGCACTCTCGAAAGATAAAAGGTGGCCCTAAACTATACATAGAATTATTTGGCCAGAGGAAACAAAAAAAATAAATCGCGTCAGTCGCGGTTGTGGAAGTTCAGCAGGTTACGGTAAGCTCGCGCGCTAAGATAGGGGCGTCCATTTCCATGGCGCCTCGCAGGGTTTACCACTGGAGGTTCTTCTGCCACAGGGTCTCCTTCTTCTGGTCCTTCTTCCTCGGCTGGAACTTCTTCATCGAGGTCTGCTTCCACGTGATCCCCTTCTTCTGGACCTTCTTCCATGGGATTTTCTTCCACTGGATTCTCCCCAAGGTCTTCCTCCCCTGGATTTTCTTCTATCGGGTCCTCCTCGGGATCTTCCTCTATCGGGTCCTCTTCGGGGTCTTCTTCCTCCTTGTCGGAATCACTGATCATGTCGACTTCTGGGGCAGCGAATCCCTCGTCCTCGGAATCGCTGTTTCTGAAAATAACCCGTGGGCCGTTGATCTCGTCATCTGAACTCACCAGCATACAGTCTAAGGAAACGCATGACCGTGTGTTCTCATCTAGAGGCGGTGCTGCTCTAGGGTAGGCCATGGCCTGAAAAGGAAGAGTCATGATTAGACAATGGAATACACCAAGAAAATAGCCAAGGATACGGAGCACAAGGAAAATATGCGGTAGGTAAGGACTGAAAAATCAAAATTTAGAATACTGATGCAATAAGTAGTATAAGGAAAATGAGTGGCAAGGAGGCGATATATATATCACAACTCAGAATTTTATTGCATTCAACTAAAAGTTCACGGATACAAGATTTTAATGAAAGGAAATATTTACAAAGGAGCGACAATATTTTTATTGAAAGCAGAAAGGTGATAATTCTTCTTTGATATCTAGACCGCTGCATTCTCGCCAAGCGAGTGGAATCCTGCGCTGGGCCCGTACTATCCTCGAAGCTCGAACTACGAAATAACCAAGTCATTTAGCAGGAGTGGAGAGTGTGGACGAATATCCTCCTTGTAGCTCCTTCCTTCGAGGGCAACCATTGACAAGATGTTCATTGGATTCGCAAATCAGGAACTGCTCTTTGGCGCTGCGACAGTCTCTCTGAAAGTGTCCTGGCTTCTTGCAGTATCCACAACATTGAGTCTTCCGCTGCTTCCGTTGCTGGGGAACAAGTGGGCGCTTCATCTTCACCTCTTTTCCTTGTTTAACACGGATTCCCTTACTATTGGAGGCTTCCGCCGGTGCCTGAGTCATCTGCCTTCCTAATCCTTCAGCTAACAGGTCGTTCGTTCGCTCCTGGGCTTCCTTCAAACCTTACAGTACATTCAGAATCGCGACGGTCTGATTTTGGGGGGTGGAGATAGAAGAAGAGTCGTTGGAAGACATAGTCCTGAAACAACAATTTTAAGACGACATAAGGTACAAGGAGTAAAAATCAGAACAAGATATAGAATAGACAACGAAACAAGAATATCGGGTGAGGTGAAACTCAAGCAAGCGGAAATCAAATGTAGAACTCCAAGTCACTCAAACAGAGTACAGTATTGTAACTTTGCTGCAGTTCACAATTACAATCACGTAACTTCATTAAGTCACCCAAAACTCTAGCGGATGGATCAAAATGTATAGCAGAACACACTATGTGAATCAAGATCAAGAATAACAAGTTTATAATCTAGACCGAAGGATGTCTTAGATTGTCAAGCCCTACACAGAAACTGCAATCCCAATCGAAGCAAAACCTAGCTTTGATACCAACAAAACCATGTCATGCCCAGCTTCCCAAAATACGGAATACGAGGGGTTGACAAGGTCAGCCATGCTCCTACGGTCGAGAAAACGTCCTGCCGTAGTCACACTTCGGCTTCTAGCTTTACGTGGTAATCAGTAAACAATGCACAGGTAGTGAGAAATGCAGTCACTAAATCAAATCAAATACAAAGAACTAACCAGATAGAGATCAAGGAAGTATTGCTCTGGGTCGCTGATCAAGATGTCCACAGTGTCCTCGAGGTACGTCAGGTCCCGGTCCAAGCTAGATCCACTTCTTACTCTGAGCATGCATACTCAGGTCGTCAGAGCGACACAATAGCAATATATAAATACGAATGTGAACACGTACAATAATGATGAATATGGAATAGTAAGCATGGAATAATGACGTGAGCGTGAAGTAGTCAATACAGGTAGCTAATAGAGCAGGTAAACAGTAAAGTAGTAAACAGTATGGCAGGTTTGTTGAATCAGTAAGCAATGCATGTCAATGTCACTAACCCTATCAGTCTCTAAGTCTCACTGTACAGATCGCTAAACCTACCGTCAGTCCAAGTGAGAGAATCAACCACTCGTGAGTATCCCCCACCCAAGGGTAGGACCCAAGGACAAGGGAATACGGGCCCGAGTCGCTCGCTAATAATCAGTAATATCCCCATATATCTCCAGAGTCGCTGTATGTACCGACAATGGGACTCCCGAGATTCTGTTGAACTCATACTCAAACTACCCCACACCCCGTGGTCTACATCAAACGCCAACCATAAACTCAAATACCAGTCGGTCCATGACGAGTCTACGCGAGAACTGGAGACAGGATCTCCATCAAACATGTCTCGACTGATACCCAAGATAAATGGACAATGTTTGGTACCTTACCTATGACACCCATATAAGTTCTTCCATAATCGTCCCATACCAATTATAGTTACACTTATACATGTCCCATAAACGTCGACAATGCAATATATCGATAGGGTCCGTTTATTGTGTACAAGTACGTGTCAGTTCCACTTATTCATTCATGCTTAACACTAACGTACTTGCCATAATCAAACACTAATACCTAACACTGGGTAATGCATATGATCACTAGGTTACCAATGCAATGACATCTATATGATGTGATGAGAATACAATAATTAAGGCATGATTAAGACATCATTAGTCAGTGTCCTACCACTTGCATAATTTATTATAAATCATACATGCAGAATTAAGCAAAACGATGTAAAGTGGGTAAGCAGTATGATTAATTATCTATCCAAAAAAATTGGTTTCACGCTAATCGGGTTTCTGGATCGCTAGATATGGCCATTTCAATTTAAGTGTCCACTGCTGGAAATCCAGTTTCAGAACTGGAAGTCCATTTCGTAACACATTTTAATCCAAGTTGGGATCGTAATTAGGCGATGCTATAGTTGAACAATGTTTAGGGTTATCAGTTAGGCTCCTACCTCAATTAGAGGATCAGTAATATACTATCTCAACAGGGAGTTATGATCATGTTACGGTTGATGTGTAAAATCTGTCACAGCAGAATTCAGCTAGACACGCCGACATTATAAAATGTGTTAAAAATACCAAACGGAACAGGAATCCAGTGAAACTAGTGGAGTAAGAAAGATAACTCAATTTTCTACGTAACTATATAGGGTTCCGCACATTCTCATATTTTAACAGGAATGTACAGGGATCTAAAACAGGGGTTAACTGGGATTTCCGTTCTGGACTACAGTCCAGAATCGTAATCCTCCGCAATTATCTCTATCATAATTTGTTAAAATTCAGTGATAGACTATATAATACTACAGGTTAAACAGTTAGCTTCGATACGAGCCATGGAACGCTAAAATCCTATTTATACATAATTTATTATAAATTTTACGGTTTAGCATGTACGAAAGTTTTCAGGTTTTACGACAGAAATCGGGACACCATTTTACGTGAGCAAACGACATCGTTTTGTAACCAAAGTCTTAAGGGATCTTCATTATAACTCAGGACATCACATGTTATTTGTTGCTGTCAATTTAACGGGGTTTTCCATTCAGGTTTCGCATCGAATACTTGAATTATAACGATTTACATGGAAAGTATATGCGGAATTTATTGGTAAATTGAATTGTAATAGATAAAATTAGCATGAAGCAAGTATTAAAATTGCCTGAAGACGCGTCGACGACGGTACGGCAGCGGCAAAGGCACGATCACGTCACGAACACGGCACAGGTTTAGCCTTGTCGGGTCTTGATTCTTGGACTCGATGGCTCGGCGGGTGCGACGGGCGTGCGCTGGCATTGCGATGAATAGCGTGTTGATGACGATGACAGCTTAAGGGATCGAGGCCACAGATTTGATGGCGACAACGGTGACCAGAATAGCGGCAATAGCGGTTGATGTAAGTGTTCAACGAAATGTCGGGGGCTCGACTGTGAACTAGGGCTTGAGAGTGGGTTGTGAAGGCTCGGGTGTCGTGCAGGGGCTCGGCCGCGGCGTAGGGGTCGCCGTGATGCTTGCAAAGTGGAAGCCGGCGGTTGGTGGTGGTGGTCGTGGACGGTAGCGCCGGTGAGACGGAGAGGGAATGGGAGGTTGAAGGAGGCGCTCGGGGGAGGCGATGGTGAGGGGTGGAGCTCTGACGAGGTGATCGAGGTGGGTCGTCAGGGAGATGAAGAGGGTGACGACAACGAGGTCATAGGCGATCGACGGTGAGGGTGCAGGCGTTGGCAATGGGCAGGAGCTCGGGGAGGCGATGGGTTCCGATGTGCAGGTGAGGGGCTGCGCTCAGGGCCTGTAGCTTGTAGGGGGCGCGGACGAGGGCTCAGTGTCGGGGGTGGGTGAGGAAGTGATGGGTGCTTTGGAAAAGTGGTCGGGGGAGGATCGACGACGCAGCGGTAAGGTGAAGGTTGAAAACGAGGTCGGGGGTGGTCTCGGGGAGGAATGCTCGAGCTCGGGGAAGGAAGTGGAGGCGAGGGTTAGAGGAGAAGGTAGAGAAGACTGCTTGTAGGAGGGAGAGGAGGAGACGAGGTGATCGCCGGCGGTGATGGTGCTAGGGCTGCTCGTGACGAAGTGGGTGCGTGAAGGAGTTGGAGGAGATGGAGGAGGGAACGTTGTGAGGAGAGAGCGAGTCGTGGGGGAGGACGTTGGGGCGAAGGTGAGGTCGCGGGTCATGGGCGCGAGGGAGGCAGGAGCATGGGAACAACCGCGTCGTGGGGGAGAGAAATGAGCGGGAAAAGAGCGAGGAAGGTGACGTGAGGGTGTGGGTAGCGGGTCGGGTCGGGTGCGGGTGAGGAGAGGGGAGCGATTTTGGGCCGGGGTGGGCTTGGGTTAGTTTAGGAAAGGATTTAAAAAAAGGAATAGGGAGAGTGGGCTGGGCTGGGAATAGGAAATGGGGAAAAAGAAATAAGTAATAGCATTTTAGTTTTAGGTTAGGAGTTTAATAAATTAGTTTAAATAAAAATTATACATACATACACACACACACACACTGATATATATATATATATATATATATATATATATATATATATATATTTAAATTGGAATAAATCTGGATTAAATTCTGGAAAAATACGGAAAAATTTTAGGAAATTTGGGAAAATATCTGGATACTTATTTATTAAAATACGCTAATTATTTATAGGGACTGGGTATTACATTCTCCATATTGAAAAACTAGATTTTTGAAGGGACACGGGTAATATTCGGAGTAATATGGTATTAACTGTAAAATCCCAATATATATATATATATATATATATATATATATATATATATATATATATATATATATATATATATTTAAAATTAAACTAAAATATATCTCTTTCTCAGTCTCTCTCTCACTCCCCCTAATAACCCGATCCCCACACTCTCTCTCTATATCTCTATATATACATATATAATATATAATAATTTATATAAAACCTAACACCTCTCACTCTCTTCTCCCCGTTCTCATTCTTCTTCTTCCCCGCGAGAAAACCCTAACCCACGCTCGCCACCCCTCGCCGCCATTCACCTCGTTCTCGCCCCCGTCCTCACCATCACCCCACCTCTCAACCTTGCCTCCTCCTCCTCTCCTTCCCGAGCACTACCCTGCACCTTCCCCGACCCATGAAAACCCACACCCCGCCGGCAACCCTCTTCGCCGGTAGACCCAACCACCATCACCGTCTCCCTCTCAACCTCACTCTCTTCACCTCCTCTCCCTACACCCTCAGACCACCACCACCATCGACTCTACACCTTTCCCCGATCACCTTCAAACCTCACAACACCTCGCCAACGGCATCCCCTCATCTCCGTCACCTCGTCGTCGCCACCATCCCCTCTGTACATCCCCTGAACTCCAGAAACCCCATAGCAACTTCCTCTCCTCTTTTCTTCTTCTTATTCTTCTTCTCACTTGTTCTTTCTTTTCTTTTCTTGATTTTCCGGCCGTCTCGCCGGAGTTGCGCATGTCGCCGACGATCCGGACGACCCAACCACTGTCACCGTATAGCTCTGTCACCACGTCACGCTGCTGCTCAGCCAGGTCCAGTCTTGCGCACGCAAGTTTAGCATCGCAACGTCATTCCGACATCGGAACGTGGCATCTGTATCTCGACGTGAGATCAGATCAGGTAAGTTCGAAATTTGTAACATGCTATGTTACTATATCAATATTTATTTAATAAATGATAGTGCATGTGTTTAATATTCAGCAGAAATTACGGATTTACCGTTTTTAGTATCTGTACTGATAATAGCTTATCTAGTTGCATGCCGGAACGTCACAACGTTATTATACTACTATATTAGTTCAATATGCTATCTAGATTGTATCATACATGATAATGGACGTATAATGGTTATTACAGATAGATACATATGCATCCTGGCATTAGTTGTATCACGATATTGATTATAGTTTTACATTGGTATCTATTTTGGTTAATATACAGTACATGGCATGTTCACGACACATTGCCAGACTTGTTACTTTGATCTTATTGATAATGCCAACAATCCTAATTGTTGTCCTGATGGACGTGACTTGTTGTCTGTATAGACATGACCTGTACCTGCTTGATCTTGTGTTGGTATTGGATTTATGTCATCAATACCAGACTTGAACACAAACCTGAGGAAAAGGGGAAATCAAGAATGTAACCAAAACGTAACTCAAGAGGATAGTATTATTGTTTGCCATGATTCCGGGCATTACGGAGTAATCATTATTATTGTTTGCCATGTTTCCGGGTGTTACAGAATAAATCATTGTTTGCCGTGATTCCGAGCGTTACGGAATAGATCATTGTTTGCCGTGATTCCGGGCGTTACGGAATAAATCATTGTGCCGTGGTCCCTGTTCCCCTCCGAACGGCGGCCGAGACGTTAGGACGTCCGTGCCTGAGGTTCGGGGCAGATGCTATATGGTTTTATCCGTCTACCTCTCCGAAGATGCCAAGTTGATTTATGGCACCGTGTATCGGAGGTTTAGACGGATGCGGCCGATGTAGCAGACTTCGTCAGATTCCCCCTCAGGGTAAGGGGTTTTTGATTGTGGGGACGCTCTTCCCTGCAGGCGCAAGCCCCTGCAGTTAATTACGCTACCGCATAGCGGTAACAACTTTCTCCTACTCCAGAATTTCACTTCGTGTCGTGTGTGTTTGTTTTGTTTGTGGTTGCCCGTGGATTGTATACGGAGACTGAGTAATGCCGTCGCCCGTAGGACGTGGATTAGTCCAAATCCGTATTTACTTAGATTTGGGTTTGGTATTTTTTTTTTTTTAGTTTAAGGATGCATTAGTCGCGTTGCGGCTAAGATCAACTTAAACGTTCGTTAAGGATACATTAGTCCTGTTTTAGACTAAGATCAACTTAACATAGTGATTGATTTAATTATCTGGCCGTCGGGACTCGTCACCTCACTGACGTCGTTGAGGGATTACAACGACAGGCGTCAGAGGAGTTCAAAGATGTACCCTTGAACCAAGGTTGATCTGAGGTTTTATCATTTATTTAAATGTCTAAGGATGCGGGACCGTTTAGATCCGGCAAAAGAGCATTTGGAGGCTCTATTATTCCAGTTTAGGGACGTAGTGGTCCACTTTCCAGTTTAGGGACGTGGTGGTCCATCGCCAGTTTAGGGACGTGGTGGTCCGATATTAGTTTAAGGACGTTTCGGTCCAATATTAGTTTAGGGACGTTTCGGTCCGTCGCCAGTTTAAAGACGTAGTGGTCCATGTTCCAGTTTAGGGACGTGGTGGTCCGATATTAGTTTAAGGACGTTTCGGTCCAATATTAGTTTAGGGACGTTTCGGTCCGATATTAGTTTGAATGGTCGTTGGGACCCGTCACCTCTTTGACGTCGTTGAGGAATTACAACGACAGGTATCAAAGGAGTTCGGAGATGTACCCTCGAACCGGTCATGACTTGTTTTATGAGAGGCATTTAATTTAAGGACTTACAGCCAGGATTGGGTTAAGTCCAATTTTTATTTTTAGGCTCTGCCCGATTAGAAGAATCGATCTAAACAGGGCTCTGCCCCTTTCATTATTTTGCAAGTCTGGTTTGGGCCAGGCCCTTTTAATGAGTTACAAGAATTCAGGAATTCTCCAAACAGGGCCTTGCCCTTTTAAATAATGAGTTTCAGAAACTCAATAATTTCCTTGGGTTGGGCCAGGCCCTTTTAAATGATGAGTTGCAGGCACTCAAGAAATTTTTACAAATAGGGCTTTGCCCTTTTATTGTTCTGCAGTTTAGTTTGGGCCAGGCCCTTTTAAATAATGAGTTTGCAGAAACTCAGGAATTTTTCCAAACAGGGCCTTGCCCTTTTATTATTTCAACTTAATTTGGGCCTGGCCCAAAACAAGGGGTTGCAGAACCCTAGAAATCTTCAGATTGAAGAACACAAGTGCATGGCACTTTTGATTTGAATTTGGATCAAAGGAAAAACAAGTTCTTGTTTTTTCCTGATCATACAGAACCAAGGGTTCATATTAAGTGCAAGGCACTATTTATTATTCTTTTATTTATTTTTTTTTAGAACCAGGGGTTCATATCAAGTGCAAGGCACTATTTATTTTTCTATTATTCACTTTTTTTTTTTTAATCTTCTGTTCTTCAGAAATTTTACCTTCTTTTTTGTTCTTGATTAATCTTCAAGAGCCTTTTCTTTCAGAAGTTTTTCCTTCTCTTGATGATTGACTCTCCCTCTGATTATCTCCTTCCTTCTTGCCTTTTGAATGAGGCTTGGGGTCTTATTTATAGTGCCCACAAATTTGTTGGATTTGTTAACAAAATCTTTCCTGAATAATTTAGGGAATTTTCCCACCATTGGATCTTTGATCCAAGGGTTCCTGTTTTACAGGAGAACAGAAAAGATTTATCTAAATCTTCAATCAGTTGCTGCGCAACTCACCAGCAAATGACACGTGTCGCGCATCTGTGCGTTTGCGCAGCTGCGACTGCGCAACTGCGCAGACACGTGTCGCGCATCCGAGCGCTTGCGCAGTTGCGATTGCGCAACTGCGCAGACACGTGTCGCGCATCCATGCGTTTGCGCACCTGCGACTGCGCAACTGCGCAGACACGTGTCGCGCATCCGAGCGCTTGCGCACCTGCGACTGCGCAACTGCGCAGACACGTGTCGCGCATCCGTGCGTTTGCGCACCTGCGACTGCGCAACTGCGCAGACACGTGTCGCGCATCCGTGCGTTTGCGCAGACACGTGTCGCGCATCGGTGCGTTTGCGCAGCTGCGACTGCGCAACTGCGTAGACACGTGTCGGGCATCCATGCGCTTGCGCAGACACGTGTCGCGCATCCGTGCGTTTGCGCAGTTGCGACTGCGCAACTGCGCAGACACGTGTCGTGCATCCACGCGCTTGCGCAGACACGTGTCGCGCATCCGTGCGTTTTCGCAGTTGCGACTGCGCAACTGCGCAGACACGTGTCGTGCATCCACGCGCTTGCGCAGACATGTGTCGCGCATCCGTGCGTTTGCGCAGTTAAGTCTTTAATTACGTTTTCTGAAGAGCCTTGCTCTGATGGGACGCACTGTTTCGAGCGTTACGCTGCCCATTCAGCTTCTGCCACGTGGCAAATTGCGCGCTGCGCACGGAAACCGAAGCGTTGCTTCGAATTTTTGAATTTTCAAAATTCAACAGAGCCTTGCTCTGATTGGGGGAAACAGATGCCCCCCCACCGTTGCGCTCACGTGGCGCGCGCGTGGGTGCAACGGTGGCAAGATCCTGACCGTCGGATCGACGAGTCAGGTGAACAGGCGCAGGCGCCTATAAATAGGACCTTTGGTCCTTGGTAATTTTTTACCATTCTCAAGAAATTGAATTTCAGAGCCTTGCTCTTACTTGAGAACTTCCAGAGCCTTGCTCTTGTGATTTCCTTAAGAACTTCCAAGTTCTAACTTCAGAACCATTATAGGTAAAATTAAATTAATTTAATTTAAATTAAATTTAACTAATCAGAGCCTTGCTCTTATAGATCTTTGATCTAAAGGAAACCAGTTTGGGGTTTCTTCAACAGTGCCTTGCTCTTATAGATCTTTGATCTAAAGGAAACCCCTTTGGGGTTTCTTCAACAGAGCCTTGCTCTTATAGATCTTTGATCTAAAGGAAACCCCTTTGGGGTTTCTTTTTTTATTCACAGAGCCTTGCTCTCCAAATTTACAGAGACTCTGTTCTTAGGTCTTAACCCATGAACAGAGCCCTGCTTCATAGATCAACTAGAAAACTTTTTTTTAAAAGTTTCCATGGATCTTTAAGATCCCAAAATTTTAATTCTTAGGAGTTATAAATTTTTATCACTACTGCAGAGCTAGGCTCTTTTTAAGAAGTTTTATTCCTTTGAAACAGGAGTTTGACAAATGTCACTCTGTGGCAGAGCTTTGCTCTGAAAAGAGGAGATCTTCTCCTTGTCTCTAGGGGTCCCCCCAATGGGGATATTCTCCTGGGGGTCTTTTAATTGACTGACAGTCTCATCCAATGGTGGGATTGTCTTATCAAATGATGCGCCGTCATCTTGATTTTGTGGGTCCCCCTTTGGTCCACTACCCACTGCCTCACCGCGTGGAGCCAGATTTTTATTTATTATTATTATTTTTATTATTAGATTATTTTTTTATTTTTATTTTTTTTATATTATTTTTATTGAACGTTCAGTGTCAAGCCACTAATGATATATATATCTTTTATGCAGGAAGGATGTCTGACGACTTGTCTTTTCCCTTCGTTCGCTCAGAAGGAGGGTTCCCACACGCACCAGTGGACCGGGTCGTGTTTGCCTTGATCAAAGATCGTGATCCTGAGTGCAAACATCTCCACCTATGGGGAAGGTGGTATAGCCAGATCATCCAGGGTCGTCGCAGTTTTAGTTCTGCCTCGCCCTCCGAACCTATAGTCACGATCCCCTACGCAGATAAACCCCCGGTGGAGTATGCCGTGGAGGTTAAAAATTGGAATTCGGACGATCTTCTCCAGCCTGCGATCGGCGCTATTCCGGTACAGCCGCCGCCGGCCATAGACATCTTAGGAAGGCGAATCTGTCAGGGTGAAGCACGCCCTTGGGGACAGGCCTATAATATTGGATTGAATCCGCGACCGCTTGCCGGATACCTGCCGTGGGCCCGGTACATCTTAGCGGCGAAAAGAGCTCATCTGACGAAGATCGGTTTATACTCCGCCGTCTATGTCTCGCTTTTCGAATATCCTACTCCTCCAACGTGGTGGACAAGGGCTTTCATTGAACAATGGAATATCCCCACGCATACTTTCCTGACGGCGGATAGGGAAGTTTCTATTTCTCTAGAGGAGTTCGTTGAGCTTTCGGGTTTACCGGCGAGGGGGGAGCATTATGAGGAGCTGCTTCCTCCTGATGAGTACGTCTTTGCCACCAAGCAGGTGGTACTCGACTTAACTCCGGAAAATGCCATCCAGCATCAGCATCCGGGCCTGGTGAGGGTGTTGGAGATTTACGAGGAGCTTCATTTGGAATTGGGCGACCGAGGCGTTAGTTTCGCGGACTTCATTGCTCGCTTTATTCGCCCGGAATTTTTATCAGAGCGAGGTGATAAGTTCGCCCAACTTGCTGACCCTTTTGGTCTCGGCTTGGACCACCGGCCTTCATCAGAAATCGATCAGCGGAATTTCTACCTTCCCGGCACTGCTATCGTCCCTTTCTCAGAGATCGCCGTCCCTGGCATGGATGAGGAGACCTTCTTCATAGGGTTCTTAGGTCTGTGGCTGTGCAGCTTCGCGCTTCCCATGCACGCACGCCTCATGCGGTCTTCTGTATTTTACCCGGCGCATCGAATGGTGGCCGGTCTGCAGTTATCAGTAGGGATCGCCGGGTTGGCTTACCTTTACAACGGACTTAGCATAGCGGCGGACGCTAATGAACCTGGGGTACAGCCTGCTAACTTCCCGATGCACTACTTCACTTCTTGGATGGAGCTGCATGTTCGGGGAGTGTTTGGTGCCCATAAAACTCCTCAGTTCTTTGAGAGATTCAAACTTCCAAGAATCATGCGATTGGTCGGGGCTTCCATCGTGTTTGCACCTCCGCGGGAGTCCAGGGGACTGCTTCTGCGTTCGCATTTAGTCAGGGCGAAGACCTCTTTTGTGGATAAGGTCATCACCATGGGTTCCGAGACCACTAAGTCAGTGGTGCCGCTGCGTGATGACTTTAAAGGCGGTGTTTCCGTGTTGAAGGCTCGGGAAATTCTTCACCTTTATTCCATTCGGCCGGGCTACTTGGTATTTAGGCAGAATGAAACGGCCCTCTTCATGAGGTATAACCCGCATCGATTTGCCCGGCAATCGAGTTATAACCAAGGGGTCCCGTTAGAAGCCTTCTTGGGAACACCTGCAGTCGGTCCAGAGGGAGTACGGAATGCAATGCATCACTTCATCCGGCTCAATACAGGCTCCTACTTTTTTATCAGTGAGCCCAGCTGTACCCCTAAGATACTCAATTCGTATGTGGCCTGGTACGCGCACGCGATGGGCCCGATCATCTTGATGGAGAAACGCCTACTGGTTGATCGTAGGGCTGCACCTCCCGGCGGCGATCGCAAGGCTCCGTTGCAGCCCAGGGTTCAAGTTATCCCTCCGACGAAAGAGGCCGGAGCTGATCGACCACGCGTGTTGGCCCCTCCGCGTGGACTGCCACTGCCTACCACGGTGGATGCCCCAACAGCACCCCGTGCTCCGACAAAGACGGTTAAAGCGGCATCGCCGGAGTCGGGTGTAGGAGCGGACATCGGGACTCGCCGCCCGAAAGTGACTGCCAAAACTGGCAAGCGCAAAGATGCTCCGAGTGGATCCAAGGCTGGTGAAAAGAAGAAGAAGAAGTCCACCTTGTCCCTAGACGCAATTCTTAACTTAGAGCCCGCGGCTCATCCTGTCGAGACTATATGTGAGTACGGCAGCAACGAGGGTTTCGTGGTGGACCCTGAGGACACCAATCTGGCCGCTGCCATCGCAGCTTCGGAGCGATCAGCGAGGCTCGAAGCAATGTTAAGCAGGCTCGCCGAGTCAGGTAATCATCAGCCTCCTTATTTGTCATTTTATCCCACTTTTTATTACTGTCTTTAGCTAATATTTGCCTCATTTTCTGCAGGTGAATCTACTGAAAAGGCCATCGATGCCTCTCTGAAGACCTTCCAGGCGGAGGAGAAGAAGCGTGCCCTAGAAAGCGTCGGTATGTTTTACCCCGTTCTCTTTTATAAGGAAAGTTTGTTGTCTTTTTATGATAGTCGACCTGACCTTCTCTTGTTTCTTTACAGGGGTTGTATTAATCGGTGCAAGAACCCTTCCTAAGCCTGTCATCGAAGTCCCAGCTCCGTCGAAGTTGCCGCAAGAGCCTCGGCTCGATGCAACGACGAGGGATGCTCTGAAAAATCTGGAGGCATCCCTCTACACGGATGAGGAGGCTTCACTCAAGGAAGCTCAGATGGCATCTGTCTCATCGGCTCAAGAGGAGCGGAAGCGGTCTAGACGCGAAGCTAAAGCGCGCAGGGCCGCTCTGGCCGCAGGAGCGGGCCCTAGCACTGTTCCTCACGCTAGTACTCCTTCTGGAGAGCCCCCTGTGGCCCTGTCTACTGCTCTTCGGCAAGTGGCGCGCGCGGTTCGGAGCGCCAATGATAAATCTGCTTCAGGTAGTACTTCTTTCAGAGCCTTGTTGTATGATTTGTAAAACTATTGGCTTATACATATCTCATCTCGTAGGGTCAAGTCCGACTGAGGGGGAGGGAGAAACGACCGTCGAACCCAAGGGAGCGGAGGACGCGGTACTCGTCGAACCCGAACCGACGGTGGACAACTTTGTCGGGGTCATGGGGCCTGGAACCGAGATTGAGGAACCTACCGCGGAGCAGGTCATTGATGCCGTACCCGAAGTGGCGGCAGATGAGATGATTGTCTCAACCGAGCCGAAGGCGGTAGAGGGCGAGGTACTTGAGGCTGGGGACCTCGTGGTGCCGATGGACGGGACGGCTGTAATTGCTGATCCTGAGGGAACGGCGGGTGAGGCGGCCACGATTCCTGAAGACGAGCTAGGCGCTCGTTCTCAGGAATCGGGCAATGTTCCTATCTTGGCCCTCCCTGCCTATGGTTCCCCGCCGCCTGCAGAGCTTGAGAGCGTAACAACGGTTCCCCTTGAGTCAGGTGACGAAGCTACAGGCGGTGGTCCTCCGTCAGTGGAGGAAGGGACTACCTCAGTTTCTGCTGGCAGCTCGTCAGGTAAATTTTCGAGTTACCAGCGTTTCCATTTTTTTTTGTATATATCTTGTGATCTCTTCTAACAAGCTTGTTCTTGCAGGTGTGGCCAGTGCCGAGGCTCCATTGCTCGAGGGAGCACCATCAACTACTGCTTTGGCCGTAGTTACCTCCCCGTCTTCCCTTGTACCGTCATGGATGTTGGAAGGTATGGATTCATGACTCATGCATTAATCTTTCAAAATTACGGCTTTTGTACTAATATTACACTATTGTGCCTTTGTAGGAGTGCTTTTTGACCACTTATATCAAGTGTTGCTCCCGCACTTCTCTTTCCCATCCGACCTCACTTCTCCCTCCAGTGGCGCCGGTGAGTATACTTTCACCATAATGTCTTTACTTACCCCCCCTTTTTTTAGCAGTGGGATAATTTTTGATCTTTCCTTTTCTTTATTGCAGTGCCACAAATCGAAGGAGGGGATGCAAGACCTGCCGCGCTACCAGCCCTACCGGCTCCGCCGTCCGTTGCTGCTGGTATAGTAGATTCCCTTTTTGGTAACCCTTTAACATCTTTTGAACCATCGTTTAACCTGTTTTGTTTCGCAGCTATTGTTCCGGCTCCAATTCCCTTCGAGGCTCGCGTCTCTTCACCGGCAGGCCCCTTTTTGAGACGTCCGTCTTCAAAGGGTGCCGTGATGAGTCTAGGCATGCTGAGCGGGTACATCGAAGAACTCAGCATGGACGCTCTCCCTTCCGCTGCAGATTTCGCTGTGGATGTTAACCCTATGTTAGCGGCGCTCGTAAATTTTCACAGCGCGGGCGTCGTTGAATCTTGGGTTAATCACTGCAGGGAGATCGAGGCCTGCTTGTACCAGCTGGAGTTGACGCGCCCTGCTCCCGAAGTTTTAGCTCTGAGCGCCCAACGCACAACTTGGCTCGAGCAAAGCACTTCGCACTCTCACCACTTGGAGCAAGAAGCAGCTCAAAGACTAAGGGAATGCCAAAAGACCTCAAACGAAACGGCCCATCTGCGCGCTGAGGTTGAGGCAAACGCTGCCGAAGTGAAGACTATCTTTGAGGGTCTCCTGGAGCGCATCTCTCATGGGCTAGACTTAAAGAGGAAGCTTGACGTGGTTGAGCGCCATATCCCAAGTCGGGAGGCCGCTTATCAAGGCGTGAGGGAGCAGCTCGCCTTGGTCTTGCGGCAACAAGCCCAAGTGGAGTCAGAGCTGACGGCGGCAGCCGAGCAGGAGAAGGCGTGGAAGGAGATATGCGAGCGGTTGCTACATCTGTGCAAGACGCTTCCTTCCCCATAATTCCCCTTGTATCATTTGTCTTTGTAAATTATATGTATATGTTTTTTTTTCTTTAGCACAATGTATCCTGTACTCAACCAATTTTTATGAATAACAGATACACATTTTGTAATGCCTTGTGTCATTTCTCTGTCTTTCTTTTCTTTTATAATCAGTACGCTACTTTAATAACCATAATTGACGGACGATTGGGACGAGTATCCCGACCTTCTTAAGAAATAACGATGGCTTAGGCCGCAGGTTCAGATCTGCTGCCTAAGACTTTTCAACTCTATAAGCCGTGAGGGTCTCATAGAGACTTTTCTCCCTGCGGATCGAGAGGATCTCGCAGGTGAATTTTCTCCTTAGGAATCGTGAGGATTCCCAAGTGTGGTTTCCTCTCATAAGTCGGAAGGATCCTATAAGAGAATTTCTCCCTCTTACGAGTCGAGAGGGCTCGTAAGCGGTTGCTTCCCTCTTTGTCGAGAATCGACTTCAGAGAGTGAGACCCGTGGATAGTGTGCAAGAGACCATTTAGGATTGACTTGCAGGATCCCATTGCCCCTCTTACGAGTCGAAAGGGCTCGTAAGCGGTTGTTTCCCTCTTTGTCGAGAATCGACTTCAGAGGGTGAGACCCGTGGATAGTGTGCAAGAGACCATTTAGGATTGACTTGCAGGATCCCATTGTTCAGGAAGCAAGTTTCGAATACTTACTGCCCAAGATGTGAGTTAAAGAAGCTCTGGTCACGGAGTGTTTGTATCCGTGAGTTGAGAAGTTTGCCGGGATTATTTGTTTCCCAAGCGCCAAGGATTATTTGTGTCCTTGGGGTTTGAAACGAGTCGAGGGTTCCTACGGAGGCACTGGTGGCTCTGCGGGTCGACGCGAGAAGGCTCTCGTCAAGGAGTGTTTGTATCCGTGAGTCGAGGGATTTGCCGGGATTATTTGTTTCCCGAGCGCCAAGGATTATTTGTGTCCTTGGGGTTTGAAATGAGTCGAGGGTTCCTACGGAGGCACTGGTGGCTCTGCGGGTCGACGCGGATCATAAGGCTCTCGTCAAGGAGTGTTTGTATCCGTGAGTCGAGGGATTTGCCGGGATTATTTGTTTCCCGAGCGCCAAGGATTATTTGTGTCCTTGGGGTTTGAAACGAGTCGAGGGTTCCTACGGAGGCACTGGTGGCTCTGCGGGTCGACGCGGATCAGAAGGCTCTCGTCAAGGAGTGTTTGTATCCGTGAGTCGAGGGATTTGCCGGGATTATTTGTTTCCCGAGCGCCAAGGATTATTTGTGTCCTTGGGGTTTGAAACGAGTCGAGGGTTCCTACGGAGGCACTGGTGGCTCTGGGGTCGACGCGGATCAGAAGGCTCTCGTCAAGGAGTGTTTGTATCCGTGAGTCGAGGGATTTGCCGGGATTATTTGTTTCCCGAGCGCCAGGGATTATTTGTTTCCCGAGCGCCAAGGATTATTTGTGTCCTTGGGGTTTGAAACGAGTCGAGGGTTCCTACGGAGGCACTGGTGGCTCTGCGGGTCGACGCGGATCAGAAGGCTCTCGTCAAGGAGTGTTTGTATCCGTGAGTCGAGGGATTTTTGTTGAAGTCACTGGCTTCTTCGGTTGAAATGAACCGTTGAGGCTTGGTTTCGTCATTTAACGGAATCCGCTGGGGAGGTATGGTCTCTTCTTTGTTTACGCCCTTGGATTGTATACAGGGATCGGTGTGATCTTAACTGTAGGGCCGAAGTTTTATCATTTCTTATTATTTTTTTTTGTTTTATTTTATTTCCGCGATGCTCTATCATTTCAGCTTTTATATCGCGAAGGTCGCGATTGCCCAAACATTTCGGCTATTTTTCGCGGTGCCCAATCATTTCGGCTTTTCATTATTTTGTTTCTTTTACTCGTTGCTCTTTATTACGAGTTGCCCGATCATTTCGGCTATTTTGCATGCATGCATTTTACTTGCTACTTTTTATTGCAAGTTGCCCTATCATTTCGGCTATTTCGTATGCATGAGCGGCCTACCGGCTTTCACCGTCAACCTGAAATTGGACACCGATTTCGGCATCAGCACCGCTGCGACTGGGATATTACTAGGAGCGAATCATCATTTGCCTCTATCGTTGTTGAACAAAGGAGGCTTAGCGACCAGGGTTAGGATCCCGTCGGCTAAGGCTTTTGACTTCATGAGCCGTAAGGGTCTCGTGAAGGTATTTCTCCCTACAAGTCGTGGGGATCTTGTAGGTGTATTTTCTCCTTAGGAACCGTGAGGGTTCCTAAGTGTTTTGTTCTTCTGTAAGTCGTAAGGATCCTACAGGAAGGTTTTCTCCTCATAAATCGAGGGGATTTATAAGGGTTGTTTACCATACGAATGTATTCCCAGTCATGGATGGACCTTGGTTAGGGAAACGTTTATTTGCGCCCGTGGATTGTATACAAGGGTCAGTATTGGACCACTTGTAGGGCAATATTGGAAGTTTGTGGGGGTTTGCTTAAGCACAGGTTTAGGTCTCTGTGACCTAAGACTTTCAAATCTTACGAGCCGTGAGGGTCCCATAAGAGAGTTCTCCTTACGAGTCGTAAGGATCTCGCAAGTGTATTTTCTCCTTAGGAATCGTGGGGATCCCTAAGTGTGTTGCTCCTTTGTGAGTCGTAAGGATCTCACGCAGGTGGTTTCTCCTTACAAGGTCGAGAGGACTCCATAAGGGTTCTTTAATGAAGTTGCGCCCTTTCGGGTTTTCACAAACATTCGCCGGTAGTCCTGCTGTTTTTACTCACGGAGCCCTTTCGGGTTTTCATCCGTGCCCATTTTGCTTATGGACTTACCGTTTTATATATATATATATATATATATATATATATATATATATATATATATATATATATATATATATATATATTTTAATCATTTCGTCAGCCTAAGGACGCTGTGGTAGCAGTTTAAAGACGTTTTCAGTCTGCTATTAGTTTAAGGACATTCCGGTCCACCGTTGAGAGGGTTGGCTACTACTTATAAAGCTTGAGCTTAGGAAGATAGTGAACGGACATAGTCGTCGTCATCTACCCTTGACCTAGGCTGTGGCTCATTAAGCGTAGTATTTCTTTAGGAAGCGTCCGTTTATTGGCCTGAAAGGCCTTTCACCGTGCATGTCCATGAGTAGATAGGCCCCACCTTGGTAGACCTTATCAATGATATAAGGACCTTCATAGTTTGGCTCGAATTTTCCTCGCTTGGCGCGATTGGGGATCATGGGCCTTTTGACCACTAGCACGAGTTCGCCTTGGTGGAATGTTCTCGGGCGGCTCAATCTTTCATATGAGCGCGTCATCTTTGCTTTATAGGCTTCCAGATTTTGTTGTGCTAGAAGCCGGATTTCATCAAGGGCGTCAAGCTCTTCCAACCGAAGGTGAGCATTTTCTTCGTCTGTCAGCTCGTAATGGACTGCCACTCGTAGAGAGGGTAATTCTATCTCGAGAGGGAGTACTGCTTCCGTCCCAAACACCAATGCGTATGGCGTTGTGTTTGTGGCCGTTTTAAACGTAGTCCGATACGCCCAAAGAGCCTCTTGCAATCTTTCGTGCCAATCTTTCTTATTTCGTGACACTGTTTTCTTTATGATCTTCGTCAAGGTCTTGTTGAAGGCTTCAGATAGACCGTTAGCTCGCGAGTTATAAACTGAGGAATATCTCCAGTCTATATTGTGCTGTTGTGCAAAACGGCTAATTTTATGACTTCGATAGGCTGGCCCATTATCAGAGATGATTCTTCTCGGGGTTCCAAACCGGTATATGACATGCGTTTTGAAGAAATGGAGGATGTTCTCCGTCTTCACTTCCCTCAATGGTACTGCCTCTGCCCATTTGGAGAAGTAATCAGTCGTCGCCAAGATGAAACGATGTCCCTTTGACGATGCTGGTTCGATGGGACCGACTATGTCAGTTCCCCACATTTCGAATGGCCAACTAGCCATTGTTGGATGCAGTGGATTGGGATGCTGATGGATGAAGTCCCCATGAATTTGGCATGAGTGGCATTGCTTCGCATATTCGATGCAGTCCTGAATCATTGTGGGCCAATAGTAGCCCATCCGCTTTATCTTCAATTTCATCTTAGGGCCTGCTTGGTGGGAACCGCAGAGTCCGTCGTGAACTTCTTGGACGACCCTTCTCGCTTCGTCAGGTCCTAAGCATCTCAACCACAGAGAGTCGAATGACCTCTTGTATAGAGTATCATTGACGAAGGCGAAAGACAGAGCTCGTTTCGTGAGCTGATGTCTTATGGACGCCTCTTCAAGTATTCGGTGGAATTTGAAGTAATCTATGAAGACTTCTCTCCAGTCCTCGGTATTTTCCCTGTCTTTTATTTGCAGGGTTATCTCCTCAGTTGCTCCATTTTCTTCAGACGATTTCGGAGATATTTCTGTTGGGGCGAGCACTCGACGGCTTTGTATCACGATTCTAACGTCATCGAGGTTCTCGTCAGCCAATTCTTTAGCAAGTTTGGCCAGTGCGTCCGCTTTGCTGTTTTCCGCACGCGGTATACTTTCCAACGTGTAAGAGGGAATTTGGGTTAGCAGTTGCTGCACTTTTTCACCGTATTTTACCAATTCCGGTTTGCACGTTTGGTAGTCGCCGTTTATTTGACTAACGACCAGTTGGGAATCGCCGTATATGAGGAGATTTTCAATTCCCATGTCAATGGCGATCTCGAGGCCTGATATCAGAGCTTCGTATTCGGCTTCATTGTTTGTTCTCGGCTCCGTTAGGGAGAAGGCGTAGCGCATTATCCCTCCTTGTGGAGTTACAAAGATGAGTCCTACCCCTGATTTAATTATAGGGGTACTTTGTTTACGTTTCTTCACGGAAGATGCTCCATCGAAATAAAGCTCCCATCGGATATTATCACCGTCGATCGCATCGAACGCATGTTCGTCTGGAAGATCGCAATTCAGAGGAGAATCGGCGGGTATCGGATGCTCAGCGAGGAAGTCGGCGATGGCCTGGCCTTTCACTGCCTTGAGAGGTTGATACGTTATCGAGAATTCCATCAAGAGCAGGGCCCATTTGGCTAGTCTTCCCGTCAATATGGCTTTTGACATTAGGTATTTAAGAGGGTCCACTTTTGAAATCAGACGGACCTCGTGCGCCAACGCATAGTGCCTAAGCTTTGTTATAGCGAAGATCAACGCCAGGCAGTGTTTTTCAATGGGAGAGTAATTGCTTTCTGCCCCCAGCAGGACTCGACTTAAGTAGTAAAGTGCTCTTTCTTTCCCTTGATCGTTCTCTTGTGCCCATAATGCGCCTAAAGAACCTTCGAGGGCGGTTGTATAAAGGATAAGAGGCTTTCCCTTAACCGGAGCAGCCAACACCGGCGGGTTCTGCAGGTATTGCTTGATCTCATCCAGTGCGCCTTGGCATTTTTGGTCCCAAACGAATGGGGTTCCCTTCTTCATCAGGTGGCTGTAAGGACGGCACTTTCCTGAAAGGTTGGCTATAAATCGCCGTATATACGCGAGTTTCCCTTGGAGAGACCGCAGCTGTTTGAGAGTCCTCGGCGGAGGCATTTCCATGATCGCTTTGATCTTTGACGGATCTATTTCAATACCTCGGTGTCGAACGACGAATCCCAGGAATTTGCCTGAGGAAACCCCGAACGCACATTTAAGAGGATTCATCTTCAAGTTGTATTGCCGAAGGCGTTGAAATACAGTCTTCAGATGCTCGAGATGTTCCTCGTATGATTTGCTTTTGACCACGAGATCGTCGATATAGCATTCGACGATTTCGTTTATAAGGTCGTCGAAGATCTTCGTCATGGCCCTCTGATAAGTGGCGCCGGCATTCTTCAAACCGAAGGGCATCACTTTATAACAAAAGATACCAAGCGGAGTCCTGAAGGCCGTGTGCTTCTGATCCTCAGGGTGCATTTTTATTTGATTATATCCCGATGAGCCATCCATGAAGGAGAAAACCTCATGAGTGGATGTATTGTCTATCATCAGTTCAGTGACTGGCACTGGGAAATCATCCTTCGGGCAAGCTTTATTAAGATCCCGGAAGTCTACGCATATGCGCACTGTCCCATTTTTCTTCATCACCGGGACGATGTTGGCGATCCATTCAGGGTATTGGACTTCTTGGATGAAGCCTGAATCTATCAGCTTTTTGACTTCGGCGTTGATGCTCATCTCAAGCTCGAGTCGCATTCTTCTCGGCGCTTGTTTGACTGGCTTAATGTCTGGGGATATCGCCAACTTGTGTACAGCAATTTCTGGATCTAGTCCCGGCATTTCGGAATAATTCCACGCGAAGCAATCTTTGTGCTGCAGAAGCACGTCCTTTAATGCAGCCACCCTTTCTTCAGATAGCAGCTCGCTGATGAATGTCGGTCGCGGGTCATTTTCCGTCCCCAACTCAATTTTCTTGAGATTATCTGCAGTGGTATGTATTCCGTCCTCCAGTTCTTTCGGAGCTGGGGGAAATTCTAAGATTACCTCATCACTGCCGCTTTCAAAGCACCAAGGGAGATTGTTCATGTCTTCGGACCCTTCTTTTAATATTGTTATCACATGGCAGGTGCAAATTTTCTGCCAATCCCAATGCGGAGTTGGTTTTATTTTTGTGTTTTCGGGTTCGTGCTTTTGCGGCGGCGCTACCCTCCAACTGTCAGACAATGCGAATTTGCCAATCTGATATTGGTCCTCAACCCAATTCTTAAAGGTGAAGCAATCTTCAAGCGGATGCCCTACTATTCGATGGTAAAAGCAATACTTTGGGTTGGAGACTTCGCCTGCTTGTTCAGGGTGTTTAGACTCTGGCAACGTAAGCATTTGATGTCTTAGAGCGAGATCGAATATTTTCCTTGTTTTGTTCCGAGGAAAAGAGTATGCTCGACCCATTTTCTTCCCGAGGGCTAAGTCAATAACGCTCGATTCTCGGATGCGCGGCTTCTTAGCTCTGCTTTGTAGTTGTCGAGCGCCTCTCTTGCATTTCGACTTGTTTTTGTTCTCGCGTCGAACCTTTTCCGTAGCAGGTTGACAAAGAGCGGCATCCTCATCCCTTGCTGCCTGTTGAAGGAGACGCTGTGTTTTGGCTTTCTCATAGATTGCCATTTCACGATCGTGATCATCTCGGGCTTTTTGACTGGCATCCCTTGTAAGTTTGCTCATTTGGTCTTCAGATGATGGGTTGGGAGGTCTTGCATCAGGAATTTTTGCTGGTTCAGGATTAGCGTCCTCCCATTGAGCGTCCGCCTCTTCATCGAAG
This sequence comes from Agapanthus africanus, assembly GCA_030015575.1. Taxonomy (NCBI): domain Eukaryota; kingdom Viridiplantae; phylum Streptophyta; class Magnoliopsida; order Asparagales; family Amaryllidaceae; genus Agapanthus; species Agapanthus africanus. Next base: position 205,107,459 of record JASDDO010000024.1, read on the forward strand.
TCATACATGACATAACAGCTGTTTATTAGCTCTCGTTTCTTTGAGCGAACATACCCGAGCCCTTTTGTTTCCGTTCTCCCGTTAGGCAATTTGCATTGAGTCCCGGGAACGTTCCAGACCTTGTCATAGAATTTGGCTTTTCTAGCGGTCTGCGTGAAGGACATCCCTTGGCGTTTCAGCAGTTTCTTCAAACCTTTGGTATAATATCGGGGAAGACGGATAGGCTGAAGCCTGTCGAGCGTGGGATCCGCGCCATGCCAAACTTCTTTTTCTACTTTGTTTTCTTCAGAACGGTAGAATAAGATTGCCTTCCTGCCTCTTCGTCCGGGAGGGATATAGAATGTCTGCAATTCTTCTACGCTGTTGGTGTCGAGTGCATCCAGTTCTTTGTAATGCTCAAGTGGCACCATGGTTATCTGTAGACTTCGCTCTTCATCAGCGGAAATCCGTATCGAAGGCCGCGCAGGGAATATAGCATGAACTTCATCCTCTGAATCACTACCGAAGATCAACGAAGGAACGATTGGTCCTGGCCTGGTAGATTGGGATGGACCTGAATAAATTATATCCTCCTCCTCGGTGTCACTGCCGAAGACAGGGATGGTGGCATTAGTTTTGTTCTCCGGTTTGTGACACCTTTCCGTGTCTTCGAAACTCGGCAAGAAGTATTTGGCATCTTCATACTTGCGAACTTCGTTCACGGAAAACGGATTCAACTCTCCGGCCACAGTGTACTCGAGGCCATCCCTGGAATACTTCATGCACTGATGCTGTGTAGAAGGGATGATGTTGTACTCGTGTAGCCATGGTCGGCCGAGCAGAGCATTATAGCACGTCTTGGCATCTATAACATGGAATTTGATGTCTGTGACGAGCAACCCGAAGCGTAACGTCAATATCACAGATCCAAGAGTCTTTGAAGATTGAGAGTCGAAACCGGAGATAGTGATCTTGTCCCGGGCAAAGTGTTGGACACTCATGCAAATCTCCTTTAACACTCGTACGTTGAGTAAATTGACGGACGATCCGTTATCGACCAAGATTTTGCCTATCTTTATGTCATGGCAGTATCCTGAGACATAAAGAGGGCGATTGTGTTCACACGTCCCGAGAAGAAGGTCTTCATCACCGAAAGCAACGTCGGCTGTGTGCACTTCTTCCAATTCGTCTTTCATCTTTTCTTCTGCCAAGAAGGATTGGAACTGGTCCGGATCTTGTAGCGCCTTAATCAGAGAGTCCCTCGCCTCCTTTGATAGTAACAAGGCATCGAGGATGCTGAGTTGTGAGGGTAGCTTCCTCAGATGCGCTAAAACATTGTAATCCACCTTACTCCTCTTTGGCGGATTTTTGGCGGTTAACTCTTCCGCGACTTGGTCATCCAAAGTGATGTCTTCAGAGACCTTCTCTTTCCCTTTATCTTTTCTATTCGAAGGTCCGAGGTTCTTTTCAGGCAGTGTCCGATTCCGCAGCTGTATATTTTCGCAAGACTTCGGTTTTTTTTCTTTTCCCGAAGTTGACTCTTTAAAGAGAGGGGCAATCTCTAATTCCTCATCAGAGTCGCTCCCAAATGTGGGCACCTGTGATCCGGTAGTGTTAACCATGTGACAGTTGCCGGCAGTTCTTTCAAGCACTTTGGTCTTGTTTCTTTGCTCCCGACGAACCTTGCGCTTCTCCCGTTTAAAGCGTTGTTGATTAGCGACGTATCCTTGCCACCATTTATCGAACGCTTTGCACTCTTGGGTAGAATGTGAGACCTTCTGATGATATAAGCAATAAGAGGGATGCATTTCTACCACGCTAGTAACTCTTTCTTCTGAGGGTGGTAGCTTCATGCCCATCGATATGGCCTTGGCGAACTTCTTTTTTATCTTAAATTGGCTTTTGTCAGCGGTGGAGGTATTTTGCTCCAGTGGGATCATCTCAGCTCCTCCCTCAAGTCGCTGGCGCTTGGCCGTTTCGAATATCGCCATCTCGCGTTCTTGATCAGCTTTACTTTTCAATCGAGCTTCACTAAGAAACGCGTCAATCATTTCTATTGATAATTCCGGAACCCTTGACTCAGTGTCTGCCCCCGGCGTTTTGGTGCCAGAAGTCCCTTCTTCGTTCAAGGTCGAGTGAGAGATCATATGACAGCTTGCCACATATCCGTCGGATTCATCCGATGAAGCTTCTTCCTCCTCTTCTTTTTGAAAGACGTGATCAAGGAAATCTTGGAGCGTAATGGGAGTTCGCGCCCTTTGGTTGTACTCATCCAATGCGTCGATCTGCTTCTGTAGGTCCGTGCGCTTGTCGCCAGGCTTCACGGGCTTCTTAGATTTCTTCTTCTTCTTTTTCGAAGATTTTGACGGCTGGTTATGAAAGCTTGAACTACCACCATCGGTCTTCAGAGTCGGACGTGGCTTCAACATCCCCTCTATAACTTGCGGCTCCAAGGGGTTCTTCCACTTGACCGCTGGGCAGGTCTGCAGATCATTTAGCATTCTCCTCGTTTTGGCTAATAATACAACCTCCCAGGGAGCTTCTTCAATGACGGAGCATGTTGCCCCCGGCGTACTCGTCCCCTTATAGGTGTGGGGTTGCGGAGGATTCACCTTCCATTTGTCAGATAGCGCAAACTTGCCCTGACGGTACTGGTTTTCGAGCCAATTTTTGAACACGTAACAGTCTTCGATTGGATGTCCTAGCACTCGATGGTAAGGGCAATAATTAGGCTCGTTAACGTCACTTGGTTGTGACGGACGCTTTGGATCCGGCAGATTTATGAGCCTATTGCGCAATGCCAGCTCAAATAACCTCCTTGTTTTATCACGGGGGAAGGAGTAAGCACGTCCCATCCTGTCCTCAAGGGGTACGTATGGGCGCGTGTTATTTGGACGAGCAACCGGCTTCGAGTCGTTCGGTTGCTGTTGGGCATTAGCGACGATGATAGCTTTTCCCTTTCCTTTATCGTTTCGAGAGTCCGGCTTCGGGAGAGGGGGTTTATGGCCCATTTGGTCCATCTGCGCCAATTTGTCGATCAAAGCCTGGAAAGAAGTCGGCTTGAAGAACATCATAAACTGCGAAATGGTTGTTTGTGGATCAAGGGTTCCAACAAACATTCCCACCGCAGGGGCTTCTTCTATGCGTTGTTCACATTTAGACCATAAATTACGCCACCGTATAGCGTACTGGACCCACGTCTCGCCGGGCTTTACCCTGGCGTTAATCAGCGCCGTCATTGGAGTACGTTCGCTGGCACTTGCGAAGCGTTGGGTGAAGAGCAGCTCCATCTCTGCGAAGGTTTTAATGGAGTCGTTGGGGAGCTCGGAATACCACTCGAAAGCCGTATCTGATAAGCTTCCAACAAACTGGCACAGCAAGAGCTTGTCGTCGCCTCCAGTGTTACCACAAAGCGCCCTGAATTGGGCAACATGTTGATGGGGATTGCCGGTCCCCTTGTAGACATGAAACTTTGGAATTGTGTAACCTGGCGGGTACTTGATTTGGTCATACCAGCCCGGATATGGCCGCCCCGTCTTTACAACGTGGCCGGCTGCTTCGGCCGCGTGATGAACTTTTATCTGCTGGGCTATATATTCGTCCAGATCTGTTTTAGAGATTGTGTCTTCTTTAGCCGTCGATAGAACGGGCTGAGGGTTTGATGTTTCTCCCCTATCATCCCCAAGGACGATCGGGGGTTCTTCGGTCGGGGATTCTGGTTGTATCATCATCCCTATCATATCCTGGAAGAGAAGGCCCATGCGCTGTATATTGGCTGCTTGTTCAGCAGCCTCTTGGTCTCTCTTTTCGAGCATTCGGCGAAGGAACTCGGCGTCGGTCTCTTCTTCTTGACGTTCATCTAAGGACGTCTCAGGATTCTCTTTTGGCCCCGTGAGTGCAGCCATGGTAGTCATCATCTCCTGGAGCTTTTGTTGCTGCTCCTGAGACTTGGTCACTGACCGGGTAAGCGGTCGGTGACCCATAGAAGTACGACTTTCTTCTTTCCCCGAAGCCATATAGACTGTATGAACTGTGATGCCCCCTGACTTGGGGCGTTTAGGTTCACCGTTCTTAGACTTTGTCAGCGTCATGGGAGCTTTTTCTGGCCTCTTCCTTTTATGGGCCTTTGAGGTTGAAGGAGCCGCTGAATTGGGCATCCTAGCATTTGTTGCCCTCTGTTGTTTGGCGGGGCGATTTTTGTCTTTTTCCACCCTTGCCCTGTTCCGGTGACGGAAGTGATCTGAGTCAATCACGGAGTCTTGAACCCTCCGCCAAACTTTATAAACTTTCGCTGACAGCCGTTGAGGGGGCTGTTCCTGTTTCATCTCAGGAGCTTTTTCCATGGGTAGAGGAGACCTTTTTAACGTGGCCACCGGGGAGTTCTTTCTCACTTTCCTCAGCATTTCAAAGCTGTTCCCAGTTGGAACAGCAGCATCGACTTCCACCACTGGAGCAGGTGGGGTTAGCCCTGAGGGGGAGTTGCCCCCTGCTTTCCTTACTCTCTGCCAATGGCGACGTCGCGCGCGACGAGCCGCCGGGATTGGCCCGGAGATTGAGGTGGTTTCTTGTTGCCCCCTGTTTGAGCGTGGGGTAACTGTTGATGTCAGCCTATCGAAGACTGATGCCTTCTGACCAGCTGGAGGAGGAGTAGGAGCCGTCAATCTCGTGAAGACTGACTCTCTGATAGGAGAAGCCGCTTTAACGACTTCCAAAGCAGCGGCCGTTGCCCTCTTTGGGACAGCCACCTTATAGTTCTGACCCAGCCTGGTGAAAACGGGGGCTGTTGGTCCAGTAGTAGGCGACCCGCTGACAGGGGTCGGAGTAGCAGTGAGCCGGTCGAACACCGACTTCTTGTTCGCTCCCAGTGTGGGTATCGGTGCCGAGAAGCTTGTAGGTGGGACCATGGTCCCGAAGAACAAGCCGGTGGTGGCCTGAGTCAACTGGCCTACCGGCAGTGTCAGGAAGGAAGCCGCCTGGGGCCCATATGCTACACCTCTAGGTGAGGTGGAGCGTCCGTTGCAGTTGCACTTCGAGCAGTTGGTGCAGTTGGTGGCCATTGAATGCTTGAGTTCTGCACCAATCAAAAGACCAAATCTTAGCAACTTGAAATCCGAAGGCAATCATTTAACAAACCGCGATTGGTTCGCGAAGACGACACACGAAGTGTGGAGTGGAAAGAGGAAGAGGTCCCACCGGGCGTGCCAGAATCTGTTCCCCTCCGAACGGCGGCCGAGACGTTAGGACGTCCGTGCCTGAGGTTCGGGGCAGATGCTATATGGTTTTATCCGTCTACCTCTCCGAAGATGCCAAGTTGATTTATGGCACCGTGTATCGGAGGTTTAGACGGATGCGGCCGATGTAGCAGACTTCGTCAGATTCCCCCTCAGGGTAAGGGGTTTTGATTGTGGGGACGCTCTTCCCTGCAGGCGCAAGCCCCTGCAGTTAATTACGCTACCGCATAGCGGTAACAACTTTCTCCTACTCCAGAATTTCACTTCGTGTCGTGTGTGTTTGTTTTGTTTGTGGTTGCCTGTGGATTGTATACGGAGACTGAGTAATGCCGTCGCCCGTAGGACGTGGATTAGTCCAAATCCGTATTTACTTAGATTTGGGTTTGGTATTTTTTTTTTAGTTTAAGGATGCATTAGTCGCGTTGCGGCTAAGATCAACTTAAACGTTCGTTAAGGATACATTAGTCCTGTTTTAGACTAAGATCAACTTAACGTAGTGATTGATTTAATTATCTGGCCGTCGGGACTCGTCACCTCACTGACGTCGTTGAGGGATTACAATGACAGGCGTCAGAGGAGTTCAAAGATGTACCCTTGAACCAAGGTTGATCTGAGGTTTTATCATTTATTTAAATGTCTAAGGATGCGGGACCGTTTAGATCCGGCAAAAGAGCATTTGGAGGCTCTATTATTCCAGTTTAGGGACGTAGTGGTCCACTTTCCAGTTTAGGGACGTGGTGGTCCATCGCCAGTTTTAGGGACGTGGTGGTCCGATATTAGTTTAAGGACGTTTCGGTCCAATATTAGTTTAGGGACGTTTCGGTCCGTCGCCAGTTTAAAGACGTAGTGGTCCATGTTCCAGTTTAGGGACGTGGTGGTCCGATATTAGTTTAAGGACGTTTCGGTCCAATATTAGTTTAGGGACGTTTCGGTCCGATATTAGTTTGAATGGTCGTTGGGACCCGTCACCTCTTTGACGTCGTTGAGGAATTACAACGACAGGTATCAAAGGAGTTCGGAGATGTACCCTCGAACCGGTCATGACTTGTTTTATGAGAGGCATTTAATTTAAGGACTTACAGCCAGGATTGGGTTAAGTCCAATTTTTATTTTTAGGCTCTGCCCGATTAGAAGAATCGATCTAAACAGGGCTCTGCCCCTTTCATTATTTTGCAAGTCTGGTTTGGGCCAGGCCCTTTTAATGAGTTACAAGAATTCAGGAATTCTCCAAACAGGGCCTTGCCCTTTTAAATAATGAGTTTCAGAAACTCAATAATTTTCTTGGGTTGGGCCAGGCCCTTTTAAATGATGAGTTGCAGGCACTCAAGAAATTTTTACAAATAGGGCTTTGCCCTTTTATTGTTCTGCAGTTTAGTTTGGGCCAGGCCCTTTTAAATAATGAGTTTGCAGAAACTCAGGAATTTTTCCAAACAGGGCCTTGCCCTTTTATTATTTCAACTTAATTTGGGCCTGGCCCAAAACAAGGGGTTGCAGAACCCTAGAAATCTTCAGATTGAAGAACACAAGTGCATGGCACTTTTGATTTGAATTTGGATCAAAGGAAAAACAAGTTCTTGTTTTTTCCTGATCATACAGAACCAAGGGTTCATACTAAGTGCAAGGCACTATTTATTATTCTTTTATTTATTTTTTTTTTAGAACCAGGGGTTCATATCAAGTGCAAGGCACTATTTATTTTTCTATTATTCACTTTTTTTTTTTAATCTTCTGTTCTTCAGAAATTTTACCTTCTTTTTTGTTCTTGATTAATCTTCAAGAGCCTTTTCTTTCAGAAGTTTTTCCTTCTCTTGATGATTGACTCTCCCTCTGATTATCTCCTTCCTTCTTACCTTTTGAATGAGGCTTGGGGTCTTATTTATAGTGCCCACAAATTTGTTGGATTTGTTAACAAAATCTTTCCTGAATAATTTAGGAAATTTTCCCACCATTGGATCTTTGATCCAAGGGTTCCTGTTTTACAGGAGAACAGAAAAGATTTATCTAAATCTTCAATCAGTTGCTGCGCAACTCACCAGCAAATGACACGTGTCGCGCATCTGTGCGTTTGCGCAGCTGCGACTGCGCAACTGCGCAGACACGTGTCGCGCATCCGAGCGCTTGCGCAGTTGCGATTGCGCAACTGCGCAGACACGTGTCGCGCATCCATGCGTTTGCGCAGCTGCGACTGCGCAACTGCGCAGACACGTGTCGCGCATCCGAGCGCTTGCGCAGTTGCGATTGCGCAACTGCGCAGACACGTGTCGCGCATCCATGCGTTTGCGCAGCTGCGACTGCGCAACTGCGCAGACACGTGTCACGCATCCATGCGTTTGCGCAGACACGTGTCGCGCATCGGTGCGTTTGCGCAGCTGCGACTGCGCAACTGCGTAGACACGTGTCGGGCATCCATGCGCTTGCGCAGACACGTGTCGCGCATCCGTGCGTTTGCGCAGTTGCGACTGCGCAACTGCGCAGACACGTGTCTTGCATCCACGCGCTTGCGCAGACACGTGTCGCGCATCCGTGCGTTTTCGCAGTTGCGACTGCGCAACTGCGCAGACACGTGTCGTGCATCCACGCGCTTGCGCAGACACGTGTCGCGCATCCGTGCGTTTGCGCAGTTAAGTCTTTAATTACGTTTTCTGAAGAGCCTTGCTCTGATGGGACGCACTGTTTCGGGCGTTACGCTGCCCATTCAGCTTCTGCCACGTGGCAAATTGCGCGCTGCGCACGGAAACCGAAGCGTTGCTTCGAATTTTTGAATTTTCAAAATTCAACAGAGCCTTGCTCTGATTGGGGGAAACAGTCCCGTGGGGGTTTGAACGAGATATATACTGTTGAGTTACGATGAGTATTATATTAATTGATTTCAAAGACTTTTAGAATAGATAAGCTAGAAGCACAGACTTTAGGATACACATCAAATACATGCAGCTCACTTTTTATACCTGTGTTTATTATTTATATTCATGTTTAATCATAGCATCGTATCCTGCTTATCGCTGTTATTTTGATATTATGACGTACTAACGTCTGGGTTTTGCATTGCCCAGTTTCTCTACCTTTATCGCAGGCAGATCAAGAGTACTTTAGCAATCAAGCCGAGCAATAAGGAGCTAGCTATTTAGTTTAAAGACTCTTAGTTTATTTATTTCAACAGTTTCATTTTTATTAATGTGAGCCCATATTGGGACGTGATTCAGATATTGTTTATTGGATCTTTATTCGTTTCCACTATATGCATTTCTTGATTTTATTTATTGTGGCAGATGGACATGTGTTAACTAGATTATATATTTTATTGTTCTTGATATCCGATAGACAGCCGTAATGTTACTGTGAAGGGATGATTCCTAGACACAGGTAGCATGATTGGCTCTATCACGTGCCGTAGTTACGTATCTTGGGAAGCGGGGCATGACAGGATTTGTTTGGTATCAGAGCCATAGGATTTAGGGTTAATCGGGTTTGGTTCTTTTGTAGTTAGGTATTGAACCCAATACACTAACTAGAAAACCCGGAATTTGGAACATGTCCTGCCACAATACTATCTTGCCAATCTTGAATCTATAGCTATCTTGTTTATTGAATCATGTTTACCGTCACTAATCCTCTTCAGTGTCTTGGCTTCAGAATCATGGCGGATAGAGACTTGCGATCATACCAAAGGCATGTTAATAACGCCGCATTGCTTGGAGTTGTACGTGGTATGCTTGAAAACCATAAGCGTCAAACTGAGCTGAATCAACGGCAGGCCGAGACTTTCCAGGAGGGTCTGCGGACGGTCCAACAATCCGTAGTTGCAGTAGCACCTAAGCCAACACAGCATGAGGGCACCGTGGTGGACTTTAGAAAGCTCGGTCCGTCTACATTTACAGGATTGGAGAAGCCATTGCCAGCGGAGTAGTGGCTAGTTGATACAGAGAACCTGCTCATCGCCGCGCAGATTCCAGATGAGAAAAGGGTGGATATAGTACGCATCCAATTAGTAGATTACGCTCGTGAGTGGTGGCTCATAGAGGAGACCCGTTTGACCAAGTCGATCAGTTGAGCAACGTTTTCATAAAGTTTCTTGGAGAAGTTCTTTCCGCAGTCTTCTTGGGAGGAAATGGAAGAGAATTTCATTAGCTTGAAGCAGAATAGCGGATCCGTTGATGCACATGCGGTTAAGTGGACTCGACTCAGTCGATTTGCGGGACCCTTGGTTGCCATTGAGGAAAATAGGGCATGGAGGTTTATGCGTAGCGTGTATGTGGAGATTCAGAGACACATCATATCTCTGGGATTGACCCCCTTCTCCCAAGTTCTCAAGGCAGCCAGAGAACAACAGAGTTTATCGGTGAAAGCAAAGGGTATGCAACAACAAGAAGTTGTAGTGCGGAAGCCGGCGTTTACGCCAAATAGAGCTCCTGTACGTAGAGGCATTCCAATAAATAAACAGAGGAAAATACCTATGAAAAGGACCTCTGTTTCAACACAGAAGAAGGATGTGATCTATGATTATTGCCAACGACCGGGTCATTTCCGTAGGGAGTGCCGAATGAGGCCGGGGCATTGTCTGGTTTGCGGAGCTGCTGATCATCGAATGCATGCTTGCCCATTGAGAGTTCAGTTGAAGGGTGATGCTCCGAGAGCACAGCAGAAGCAGATTACTCAGGGGCCTAACCAAGAACGGGCCTTCACTTTGACGGCCGAGGAGGCCAAAGTTTCAGACGAAGTTGTTTCAGGTATCCTATTTGTTTATAATTTTCCCGCATTGGCAATATTCGATTCAGGTGTATCTCATTGCTTCATGTCGTCCAAGTTTATTAGTGCACACTCTATTCCACACACGGCCATGTCTAGTTGCTGGAGCATACACACTGGGAATGGGAAAATTATATCTAGTAGTGAGTGCAAGGGTTGCTCGATTGTTATTTGCGGACGAGAGTTATTCACGGATTTCTTGATGGTTGATACTGGCTGCTATGATGTTGTCTTGGGAATGGATTTTCTTGGCATTTTCTACGCTCACATTGATTGTAAGGCAAAGAAAGTGATTTCCAGATTTTCGGGCATCCGGAGTTCATATTTTTGGGAGGTAGCAGATCTGTCGGTCCAGTCGAATTTAGGGCTAGGCCGACTAATTCCGTTCTTTCGTCGATGGAAGTAAATAAGGAGGAAGCGCCAGAAGTAGTTCGGGAGTTTATGGATGTGTTCGAGGACATCTCAGGTTTACCGCAAAAACGAGATATCGAGTTTGTGATTGATCTTATTTCTGGAGCAGCGCCGATTTCAAAGGCTTATTATCCAATGGCACCAGTGGAACTGGAAGAGGTAAAGAAACAAGTTGCCGAATTGCTAGAGAAGGGTTGGATTCGCAGCAGCAATTCACCATGGGAGCTCTAGTTCTTCTAGTCAAGAAGAAGGATGGCACACGACGGATGTGCATTGATTATCGAGAATTAAACTGGGTGACTATTAAGAACAAGTACCCAATCCCTCGCATCGGCAAATTATTCGATCAACTCAGTGGCACGAGGGTATTCTCAATGTTGGATTTGCGATCCTGATATCATCAAGTTCGGGTGAAATCAGAAGATATTTTCAAGATAGCGTTCTGAACTCGATATGCGCATTACGAGTACTTAGTGATGCCATTCGGAGTTACGAACGCACCGTCAATATTCATGGACTCGATGAACCGAATCTTTTCACCGTACCTAGACCAGTTCGTAGTGGTGTTTATTAATGACATTCTGGTCTATTCGAGGAGCAAAGAAGAGCATGCAGAACACTTGAGAATCGCACTACACACGTTGAGATAAGAAAAGTTATATGCGAAGATGAGAAAGTGCAAGTTTTGGCTCGAACAAGTGAAGTTCATGGGTCATGCTGTATCCGGAGATGGATCTGCCATTGACCCTGAAAAGATTGCAGCGGTTCATGATTGGTCAATTCCAAAGAATGTAGGGGAGATTAAAAGTTTTCTTAGGCTTGCCGGATATTATAGAAGGTTTATGGAGAACTTCGCTCGAATAGCAGAACCATTGACCAAGCTAACACGAAAGGAGGTACCGTTCATATGGACGGAGAAATATGCGTCAGCTTTTGAAGTGTTGAAGCAAAGATTGACCACCGCTCCTATCTTGACGGTACCAGATGGTTCCTGAGGGCTAGTTATTCACAGCGACGCGTCTGGGAAAGGCTTGGGATGTGTTCTAATGAAGCATGGGAAGGTCATAGCTTATGCGTCAAGACAATTGAAGTCTCATAAGAAGAACTACCCAACTCATGATCTAGAGTTAGCAGCAGTGATTTTTGCTCTGAAAATTTGGAGACACTACTTATTGGGCGAAAGGGTTGCAGTGTTTACCGATCATGTATGTGTTTACCCAGAAAGAGCTCAACATGAGGCAGCGTAGATGGCTAGAGATGATGGCTGACTATGATCTTGATCTCAAATACCATCCGGGAAAAGTTAATGTAGTGCCGGATGCTCTAAGTCGGTTGTCAGAGATACGGATGTTGACTGCACGGAAGGAGATTATAGCTGATCTTTAGAGATTCGAATTGGAGATTGTACTCCCAAATTCTTCGGGACAGTTGATGCAGTTGCAAGTACAATTATCCTTGATCGATAACATTAAAGCATCACAGTCGCAAGATCCAAGATTATAAAAGTTTCGAGAACAAGTAGAAGCGGGACTTCGAACGGACTTGTTAATTCATAAAGATGGTTCGTTACTTTATGGTAGTCTTCTATGTGTGCCTAAAGGAGATGTTCGTGAAGAAGTCATAAAGGAGGCTCACAGTTCCATATATTCCGTACATCCGGGAGGCACGAAAATGTATAGATATTTGCGACAACATTTCTGGTGGGAAGGCATGAAAAGAGAGATTGCTCGCTACGTATCGAAGTACTTGGTGTATCAGCAAGTCAAGGCTGAACATCAAAGGATAGCTGGTTTGTTGCAACAACTTCCGATTACTCAATGGAAGTGGGAACATATAACCATAGATTTCATGACAGCATTATCACGGAGTCCAAAGGGCAATAATGCAGTTTGGGTCATTGTCGATCGATTGACCAAGGTAGCTCATTTCATACCATTTAGAGTTGGTCAGTCGACGGAGGCTTTGGCAGAATGGTACATGCAGGAGATCGTGAGATTGCATGGAGTACCTGTGAGCATCGTTTCGGATCGTGATACTCGATTTCTATCCCACTTTTGGAGGAGTTTACAGGAATGTTTGGGGACTCGTTTGAAGTTTATCATAGCCTATCACCCTCAGACAGATGGTCAGTCTGAAAGAACGATCCAAACTCTTGAAGATATGTTGAGAGCATGCATGTTGGACCTCAAGGGTTCATGGAAGGATAATTTGCACTTGGTGGAGTTTTCTTATAATAACAGTTTTCAGACAACTATACAGATGGCTCCATTCGAAGCATTATACGGTCGTAAGTATCGCTCGCCTATTTGTTAGGACGATGTCGGAGAAAGAAGATTATTGGGAACGGATCTTATTGTGCAAATGGTAGAGAAGGTTAACATGATCTGAAATCATATGAAGGTGTCATAGGATTGACAGAAAAGTTGGGCTGATACTGGACGAATACCTCTGAAGTTCGCAGTTGGTGATCTTGTATTCTTGAAGATATCACTGACCAGAGGAGTAATCCGATTTAGTAGTCGAGGCAAGCTTTGTCCTCGATTCGTGGGGCCCTTCGGTATTATCGAGCGTGTTGGAGAGGTAGCTTATCGATTTCCACCATCCTTGGCAGGTATTCATGACGTGTTTCATGTATCTCAACTCCGCAAGTATGTTTGAAATGAGACGCACATCCTAGATCCCTCGGAACTGACAGTAAGGAAAGATTTAACATATGAAGAGCGACCAATGGTGATTGTGGATCGACGAGAAAAGGTCCTCAAGAATAAAGTTATCCCACTAGTACTCGTTTCATGGGGGAATCATTCGCACAGAGAATCTACTTGGGAACGTGAAGACGAGATCCGACAGAAGTTTCCACACCTCTTTTCTTAGATCCGTGTTTTCTTGCCTTTTCTTGTTCCGGGAATTTCGAGAACGAAATTCTTTTGTAATTGGGTATAATATAACACCCTAGTGCACTTATACTATTTATTTGGGGTATTTCAGATCTTGCGGTAAATTTCTTTATTATTGTTGCTTTTGGGTTCCGAATGGTACAATTAGCAGTTGCGGTTATTATCCAACCCGACCCGCATGTTTGAAACCCATCATGGTTCAAGATTACATCAAATATTTATTAGTACAGAGGATCCATGCAAATCTAGATATTATACACATATATAATATATTTTAGTATCCGCATATCTTTTATAATACAAAATAAAAACCAAATAATATATTTTGATATCTATCCTTGCATGTCATCATACCCCATAGCAAGTGGTTGCGCCCATATATCGTGTTCATACCCTAATTGCTAAAACAGACTCGTTATTGATCTCTACGTATATTTACGTAGATCCGTACTTGGGGTATACATTTTTATTTACTGGATATCGCATTATGGTTTAAGCTTTTACGTATATTCTCTATATTTAAAAACTAGATTTTTGAAGGGACACGGGTAATATTCGGAGTAATATGGTATTAGCTGTAAAATCTCAATATATATATAATATTCATATAACTAATAATATATGATACTGTTAGCTATATTATATATATATATATATATATATATATAAATTTAAAATTAAACTAAATCTCTCTCTCTCTCTCTCACTCAGTCTCTCTCTCTCCCCTAATAACCTCGTCCCCACACACACTCTCTATATCTCTATATATACATATATAATAATTTATATAAGACCTAACACCTCTCTCTCTCCTCCCCATTCTCATTCTTCTTCTTCCCCGTGAGAAAACCCTAACCCACGCTCGCCACCCCTCACCGCCGTTCACCTCGTTCTCTCCCCCGTCCTCACCATCACCGCCCCCTCTCGACCTCGCCTCCTCCTCCCCCTCTCCTTCCCGAGCACCACCCTGCACCTTCCCCGACCCAAGAAAACCTACACCCCACCGGCAACCCTTGTTGTCGGTAGACCCAACCACCATCACCGACTCCTTCTCAACCTCACCCTCTTCACCTCCTCTCCCTGCACCCTCAGACCACCACCATCACCAACTCTACACCTTTCCCCGATCACCTTCAAACCTCACAACACCTCGTCGACGGCAGCCTTTCATCCCCGTCACCTCGCCGTCGCCACCATCCCCTCTGTACATCCCCTGAACTCCAGAAACCCCATAGCAACCTCCTCTCCTCTTTTTTTCTTCTTATTCTTTTTCTCTCTTGTTCTTTCTTTTCTTTTTTTGATTTTCCGGCCGTCTCGCTGGAGTTGCGCACGTCGCCGACGATCCGGACGACCCAGCCACTGTCATCGTCTAGCCCTGTCACCACGTCACGCAGTTACTCAGCCGGGTCCAGTCTTGCGCACACAAGTTTAGCATCGCAATGTTATTCCGATGTTGGAACGTGGCATCCGTATCTCGACGTGAGATCAAACCAGGCAAGTTCGAAACTTGTAACATGCTATGTTACTATATCAATATTTATTTAATAAATGATAGTGCATGTGTTTAATATTCAGCAGAAATTACCGCTTTACCGTTTTCCAGTATCCGTCTGTATCCGTATTGATAATAGCTTATCTAGTTGCATGCCGGAACGTCACAACGTTATCATACTACTATATTAGTTCAATACGCTATCTAGATTGCATCATACATAGCAATGGATGTATAATGGTTATTACAGATAGATACATATGCATCCTGGCATTAGTTGTTTCATGATATTGATTACAATTTTACATTGGTATCTACTTTGATTAATATACAGTACATGGCATGTTCACGACACATTACCAGACTTGTTACATAGATCTTATTTCTAATGCCAACAATCCTGATTGTTGTCCTGACGGACGTGACTTTTTTGTCTGTATAGACATGACCTGTACCTGCTTGATCCTGTGTTGGTATTAGATTTATATCATCAATACCTGACTTGAACACAAACCTAAGGGAAAAGGGGAAATCAAGAATGTAACCAAACGTAACTCAAGAGGATATTATTATTGTTTGTCGTGATTCCGGACGTTACGGAATAATCATTATTATTGTTTGTCGTGTTTTTGGGCGTTACGGAATAATCATTGTTTGTCGTGATTCCGGGCATTACGGAATAAATCATTATTTGCCGTGATTCCGGGCGTTACGGAATAAATCATTGTGCTGTGGTCCCGTAGGGGTTTGAACAGGATATATACTGTTGAGTTACGATGAGAATTACATTAATTGATTTCAAAGACTTTTAGAATAGATAAGCTAGAAGCACAGACTTTAGGATACACATCACATACATACATCTCACTATTTATACCTGTGTTTATTATTTATATTCATGTTTAATAATAATATCGTATCCTAGTTATCGCTGTTATTTTGATATTATGACGCACTGACGTCTAGGTTTTGCATGGCCCAGTTTCTCTACCTTTATCGCAGGCAGATCAAGAGTACTTTAGCAATTAAGCCGAGCAATGAGGAGCTAGCTATTTAGTTTAGAGACTCTTAGTTTATTTATTTCAACAGTTTCATTTTTATTGATGTGAGCCCATATTGGGACGCGATTCAGATATTGTTTATTGGATCTTGATTCGTTTCTGCTATATGCATTTCTTAATTTTATTTATTGTGCAGATGGACATGTGTTAACTAAATTATATATTTTACTGTTCTTGATATCCGATAGACAGACGTAATGTGACTGTGGAGGGATGATTCCTAACCACAGGTAACATGGTTGGCCCGGTCACGTACCGTAGTTACGTATCTTGGGAAGTGGGGCGTGACAAATACCTCAGATACCTTCACCGACCCCACAACTCTCTCTCTCTCTCCCCCCTCTCTCTCTCTTCTCTCTCTGTCACGCCCCACTTCCCAAAATACCAAAATTTTGGGACGTAACTCAGCCAGCCATGCTACCTACGGTAAGGAAGCATCCTTCCATAGTCACATCACAGCTGTCAATCAGTAATCAAGAACTATAACTACTAAATCTATCTATCACATGTCCAATAGCCACAAACGATAACAGGAAATAGTAACGGAAGCAATAAATAACTAAGGGATAACTAACCATCAAAAGAGTTATATCAGTGAAATGGTCCTCAATGATCGGTAGTCCTGTTAAAGTACTCACGTGCCAAATCAAGTATCTAGGCCATGCAAAACCCCGACGTCGGAGCGTCATAAATATCATGATAATAATAATAATAAACTAAATAGTGTGCTATACAGGATGTCACATGCAAAATAAGGCATGCGTATAAACAAACAATCACAGGCATTATAACAGCAGGCTATGGGTATGTCACGTGTATCCTAAAGTCTGTGTTTCTAGGTTAACTATCCTACAGATATTTGAAACCAATGAATGTACTCTTCCATGTAACTCAAAAGTATATATCCCGTTATCCCCGGGGACCACGGATCAAGATGTACGAATCAATAATGATTCTGTTCCGTTATCCCCTGGAACCACAGATCATGTAATAAGAATCACGAATGATTCTGTTCTGTTACCCCCCGGAACCATGGATCAAGTAATAAGAATAACGAATGATTCTGTTCCATTACCCCGCGCAACCATGAATCAAGTAATATCCTTTTAAGTTACACTTCAGTTACACTTTTGGTTTCCCCATTTCCCAGGTTTCGTTTTTCAAGTCAGATATGAATAATATCTACCTAATACCAACACAAGAATATGCAGGTACATGTTATGTCTATCTAGATAACAGGCCACGTCTATCAGGACAACAAGTCAAGATTGTTGGCATCGGTAAATATTACAGGTAACAGGTATAAGCAATAGCAGTAGCAAGATGGCAGGTCGCAAGGATGTCAAGTATTGTATACTAAACATGTGAAGTATTTAATCGCACAAACAATCATAATAAATAACATGATTATAGTTGTCACAGTTATCTAGCAGTGATGCCGATGGTGGCGAAAATGATGTATCCATTATTACTTGTTAAAATATATATCTCACCGTATTTACAATAGCGTTTCAAGATTAATAAGTATTATAAATTAAACTGTATTAATTTGTACTCTTCGATTAATCAACTATAATAGTTCATATAAGTTCTGGTTATAGATGTGATTTTGCATAACTTTACAACTGTAATTATACACGTGTTATTGTTAACTAAGTAATGAAATATGGATTATCTATATAAAACTGTATATTGAAAATAAATTACGACAATATAAGTATATATAGATATAAGTAAACTAGCATGTAGCGAGTTATAACTGTATTTATTTATCCACATGAAAATACTAATACTCCATAAGTGCCGTATAACAATGATATATTTAATTCACCTGATAATTGCAAACGTTAAGTACCCAGTAATTATATGATCGACACTACGGTCAACTATATTATTTAAATAATATGATAATATATAGCAAGACCAAATTTCGCCATACTAGCATGTTAGAGTAAGTAACGGATACTTGCCTCGAGACGAACACGGAAACGGCGATACACGAAGACATGAACACACCACGATGCAAAATCAAAGCTTGGTCTCGGCAAGGGGTCTCGGCCTGAGGGAAAACTGCAGAGGCTTGGCTAGGGGTTGCAGCAAGGGGTCCTCAAGTCGCTTTATGGGTCTCGATTGAGAGAGTTCTCAATGATTGCAATGAAGAGAAGAAGACGGAGATGGCAAGGGTTGATCTCCGGCGAGGGTGAAGGAGGTGCAATGGAGATGAAGATAGGGTACTGGGCTCGGCTTAAAGAGAAAGAGGATGCAGGCGATGGTTTGGGTGCTCAGGTGAGGGTGCAATGAAGCTACTTAGGAAAAGAGAGATCGTCGATGATGAGAAACGAGACGACGAAGACGAGGTTGCTAGTGCCAGGGGATTCTCGGTTGAGAGTTTGGAGTTTGAAGTTGGCGGGAGTTTAAAGAAGAAGGAGAAGGCAAGGGGTTGATAAAGGAAGATGACGAGGAGGATGAGGAGGAGGTGATGAAGTCGATGTCGAGGGTGGTCGAGTAGGTGCGGTGGTCGTGGGGAGGAAGATGGAGATGGGTTCGGCCGTTGATAGGGTTTGGGTTCGGTGGAGTCGTCGAGGTCGGGTTCCCGACGAGGTGAGGGTGATGATCGTGAGAAGGGTGGCGACGTGGGTGTCGGGAGAGGGAATCAACGACTCGGTGATGGTGGAGAAGGTTGCTCCGTTAGAGAAGATGACGGAGTTGGGAGCTCGGCGACGAGGACGGTGATGACGATGGGATCAAGGGTGTCGGGTTCGGAGGTGGTTCCAGGAGATAGCGGAGGTGATGATGGGCTGTGGTGATAGGTTTCGACGGTGCTATGAGGAGTCGGGGATGTGGGCGGAGGCGACGAGGAAGATGAGAAGAAAGAGAGCGGGAGAGAGGAAGAGATGATGAAGGGGGAAAGAGATTATTTATTAAAAAGAGAAAGAGAGTTTATTTTATAAAGAAGAAAATATAAATTATATATATTTATAGTATATAGTAAGTTATATATATATATATATATATTATAGTTTATTATAACTAAGAGTATAAAAAGATAATATTTACCTCCTCTCTGTCTCTAGCAAAATCTCACCGAAATATATATTGGAAAATTACACACACACACACACATACACACACACATAGCCTATTTAACCATAATGCAATGGTTAGAAAAGAACATACTTTAAATATCTTATACTCTTAACTTAATATTTAAAAGGATTTTAAATATATTTACATCTAATAAATATCCGGTATCTAGATTATTTGAGATTTAGGCGTAATAGATAAAAGTCAAAATAAAACATGAGATGCTTAACAGCATGATAACAGATAATACACACACACACACACACACACACTAGATTCTCATGGATTTAGTTTACTGATAAATATTAATAAAAATATATAATTTAGCACCATAATGGGTTTCACACATTCGGGTCGGGTCGGATAATCACTTCTACTATTCAAACCAACCATAACCCAAAAGATAAATAAAACAAGTCTAAAGATACTAATTAATATCGTACGATCGTGTTAGGTTGTTACATTATACCCAACTACAAAAGAATTTCGTCCTCGAAATTCACAAAACAGGAAAAGACAAGAACAATGAAGACACGGATCTAAAGAAAGAGGTGTGGAAACTTTTGTCGAATTTTGTCTTCATGTTCCCAAGTAGATTCTCCATACGATCGATTTCCCTATGAAACATGTACTAGAGGGATCACTTTATTCTTGAGAATCTTTTCTCGTCGATCCACAATAGCCATCGGTTTCTCTTTATAAGTCAAATCTTCCCTAACTGTCAATTCTGAGTGGTCTAGGACGTGTGTCTTATTTCGAACCTACTTATGAAGTTAAGATGTATGAAATACGTCATAAACACCCAATAAGGATGGTGATAAATACAAATGATACGCCGCCTCTCCAACACGCTCAAAGATATTGAAATGCCCCATGAATGGAGGACTAAGTTTGCCTCGACTACTAAATCGGATCACCTTTCTAGTCGGTGATATTTTCAAGAACACAAGATCACCAATAACAAACTCTAAAGGTCTTTTTCCAGTATCAACCCAACTTTTCTGTCGATTTTGTGCCACCTTCATATTATCACGAATCAAGTTAACTTTCTCCACGGTTTGCACAATCAATTGCGGTGCCAACAGTCTTCTTTCTCCTATATCATCCCAACATACTGGCGAGCGACTCTTACGATCGTGCAATACTTCAAAGGGAGCCATCTGTATAGTCTCCTGAAAACTGTTATTGTACGAGAACTCTACTAGATGTAAATGATCCTCCCACGAACTCTTGAAGTCTAACATGCAAGCTCTCAACATATCTTCAAGAGTATGGATCGTCCTCTCGGACTGTCCATCTGTCTGAGGATGATAGGCCGTACTAAATTTCAAACGAGTTCCCAAACTATCCTGTAAAATCCTCCAAAAATGTGATAGGAACCGGGTGTCCCGATCAGAAACAATACTCACTGGTACTCCATGCAATCTCATAATCTCCTATATGTACCTCTCTGCTAAAACCTCTGTCGACTGACCAACTTGAAATGGTATAAAACGTGCTGCCTTGGTCAGTCGATCGACAATCACCCATACCGTGTTATTGCCCTTTGGACTCCGTGATAATACTGTCACGAAACCCATGGTTATATATTTCCACTTCCATTGAGGAATCAGAAGTGGTTGTAACAAACCAGCTATCCTTTGATTTTCAGTCTTGACTTGCTGACACACCAAGCATCTCGACACGTAACGAGCGATCTCTCTTTTCATGCCTTCCCACCAAAACTGTTGTCGCAAATCTCTAAACATCTTTGTGCCCCCTAGATGTACCAAATATGCGGAACTATGAGCCTTCTTCCTGTCTTATTCATGAAATTCTCCTTACGACACACACATACGACTTCCATACCTCAAATAACCATCTTCATGAACCAATAAATCCACTCGAAGTCTCGCTTCCACTTGTCCTCGAAATTTCTGAAACCTTAGATCGTGCAACCCTGCCTTAATGCTGTCAATCAAAGATGACTGTACTTGCAACTGTATCAACTGTTCCGAAAAATTTGGTAGTACATGCTCTAACTCGAATCTCTGAAAATCTGCTATAATCTTCTTCTGCAAAGTCAACATCCGTATCGCTAGCAGCCGACTTAAAGTATCCGGCACTACATTAACTTTCCCCGGATGGTATTTTAGATCAAGATCATAATCGGCCATCAGCTCCAACCATCTACGCTGCCTCATATTGAGCTCTTTCAATGTGAACACATACTTTAGGCTCTTGTGATCAGTAAACACTTCGACCTTTTCGCCCAATAAGTAGTATCTCCAAATCTTCAGCGCAAAGATATCCGCTACGAATTCCAAGTCATGAGTTGGGTAATTTTCTCATGACTCTTCAACTGCTTCGACACATAAGCTACAACCTTTCCATGCTGCAATCTTTTCAAGGTCAACTGTGATTCCATCTCCGGATATAACATGACCCAAGAACTTTACTTCATCAAGCGAAAACTCGCACTTGCTCATCTTAGCATATAACTTTTTTTGTCTCAACGTCTGCAGTGCGATTCTTAAGCGTTCTTCATGCTCTCCTTTTCTCCTTGAATAGACCGGCATATCATCAATGAATACCACCACGAACTGACGTAGAAACGGTGAAAAGATCTGGTTCATCAAGTCCATAAATATCGCTGGTGCGTTAGAAACTCCAAATGGCATAACTAGATACTTGTAATGCCCATATCGAGTTCGGAACACCGTCTTGCAAATGTCTTATGCTTTCACCCAAACTTGGTGATAACTTGATCGCGAATCCAACTTCAAGAATACTCTCGCGCCATTGAGTTGATCGAATAATTCGCCAATGCAAGGAATTGGGTACTTATTCTTGATGATCACCCGATTTACTCTCGATAGTCGATATACATTCTCCGCGTGCCATCTTTCTTCTTGACCCAAAGAACTGGAGCTCCTCACGGTGAACCACTTCTGCGAATCAAACTCTTCTCTAATAACTCAGAAACTTGTCTATTTACCTCTTTCAGTTCCACCGGTGATATCGGATAAAAGCCTTCAAATTGGCACTGCTACAGGAATAAGATCAATCGCGAACTCCACTTCTCATTTAGACGATACGCCTGAGATTTCATTGAATACCTCCATGTATTCCCGAACAACTATTGGTGCTTCATCTGCAACTTGTTCACGAATCTCACCTTTTGGAATACACACAAAATGTTCCCTTCATCATGAATTTACAAGTCTGTTCTAAGACTTATGGATTATCAGCCAACCACACTTCCGCTGTGCTACTCTGATAAACGGAGGCGGGTTTTTCAGAACTTCTTTACTGAAACATTTACATCTGATCGGCCTTGAAGCGGTCTATACCAGCTCCCGCTAGGGTCAATCTTGAACTACTTCCATCATCATATGCTCTCTTGTGGTTCACCCTGTTCTTCGAAACGCAGGCGGATTGTTCACTACAGGATAAGGGGAAAGATAAAACACGGTTGTTGTATTCAAGTTTGCGATAAGACATAAACTCGTAAGTAATGACACCGAGAGAAAACAAAGTAATACGACGACCATAAGTCAAGAAAATAAGTTGAAACAGGGCTACAAGTTACCTAAATAGAGTATCGCATTGTAACCATACTGCGGTATATAGTTACATAACTCTATACAAGTCGCCCAAATCCTATTATCAGAATCAAATGAATAAGAGGTGAGAAACAATAAGGAATCAGGAGGATTCGAAGCTGAGATGCAAAGTCATTTCCATATCGTCGAGATAGAAGAGTTTAAGGGAAGGATAAGATTCAAGAATTTTAATGACAAGACAATAATGTGGCAGGACATGTTCCTAAAATTCTGGGTCTCAGGGATAATGTATTGGGTACTATACCCAACTACAAATTGAACCAAGCCCGGCTAACCTAAAACCTGTGCTATGATACCAACAAAACCTTATCACGCCCCACTTTCCAAAATACCAAAATTTCGGGACGTAACTTGGCCAGCTATGCTACCTACGGTAAGAAAGTATCCTTCCATAGTCACATTACAGCTGTCAATCAGTAATCAAGAACTATAACTACTAAATCTATTTATCACATGTCCAATAGCCACAAATGATAACAGGAAATAGTAACGGAAGAAATAAATATCCAAGGGATAACTAACCATCAAAAGAGCTATATCAGTGAAATGGTCCTCACTGATCGGTAGTCCTGTCGAAATACTCACGTGCTAAATCAAGTATCTGGGCTATGCAAAACCCAGGCATCAGTGCGTCATAAATATCATGATAATAATAATAAACTAAACAGTGTGCTATACAGGATGTCACATGCAAAATAAGGCATGAGTATAAACAAACAATCACAAGCATTATAATAGCAGGCTATGGGTATGTCACGTGTATCCTAAAGTCTGTGTTTCTACGTTAACTATCCTACAGGTATTTGAAACCAATGAATGTACTTCTCTATGTAACCCAAAAGTATATATCCCGTTACCCTCCCGGGACCACGGATTAAGATGTATGAATCAATAATGATTCTATTCCATTATCCCCCGGAACCGCGGATTAAGTAATAAGAATTACGAATGATTCTGTTCCGTTACCGCCCCCCGGAACCATGGATCAAGTAATCTCCTTTTAAGTTACACTTCAGTTACACTTTTGGTTTCCTCATTTCCCAGGTTTCGTTTTCCAGGTCAGGTATGAATAATATCTACCTAATACCAACATAGGAACAGGCAGGTACAGGTTATATCTATCTAGACAACAGGCCACGTCCATCAGGACAACAAGTCAGGATTGTTTGCATCGGTAAATATTACAGGTAACAGGTATAAGCAATATAGCAGTAGCAATAGCAAAATGGCAGGTCGCAAGCATGTCAGGTATTGCGTACTAAACAGGTGAAGTATTTAATCGCACAAACAATCATAATAAATTGCAGGATTATAGTTGTCACAGTTATCTAGCTGTGATACCGAAGGTGATGAAAATGATGTATCCATTATTACTTGTTAAAATATAGATCTCACCGCATTGACAATAGCGTTTCACGATTAATAAGTATTAAAAATTAAACTGTATTAATTTTTACTCTTTGATTAATCAACTAGAATAGTTCGTATAAGTTCTAATTATAGATGTGATTTTGCATAACTTTACAACTGTAATTATACACGTGATATTGTAAACTAAGTAATGAAATATGGATTATCTATATAAAACTGTATATTGAAAATAAATTACGACAATATAAGTATATATAGATTTAAGTAAACTAGCATGTAGAAAGTTATAATTGTATTTATTTATCCACATGAAAATACTAATACTCCATAAGTGCAGTATAACAATGATATATTTAATTAACCTGATAATTGCAAACGTTAAGTACCCAGTAATTATATGATCGACACTACGGTCAACTATATTATTTAAATAATATGATAATGTATAGCAAGACCAAATCTCTCCATACTAGCATGTTGTTAGTTATATGTATGCCCTAGAGGCAATTACTGTACATACGATATATATTGTAGTGGATGCTTGGACATATATAGGTAGGACTTTCTTGCTCGACATGATAGTATGCTATCTAGTTGATCTTTATCTTAACATGTACTCTGATTGTCTCTATGTTATATGTTGATAAAGCTCTTAGAATGAGTACTTGACTACCAGGACTATGATGCAGATCATACTAGTGGGGACAGTGTAGTCGTTAAGTACATCCTTCAAATGTTCCTAGTCGTAGGTGTATCGAGACATGGCATCGATATACCAGAGTAGACTAGCGTATGCGCTTCTTGACCCATATGATGGGCGATGGATGATCCCATATCCATTGGTGTTTGACATCAGAGAAGGTATACGGGTGCTCAGTGGAGACTGGGTACACTGGACGAACTCGCCGAGAACTCCCAGATGGTATTATACCTCACGTCAGATGGTGGTTCTCTAGTGACACTGGTACAGGTTAGTCTATAGACCCGAGATCTTCATAGAGTCTTGTGTG
The DNA here is from genome assembly GCA_030015575.1 of Agapanthus africanus. NCBI lineage: Eukaryota > Viridiplantae > Streptophyta > Magnoliopsida > Asparagales > Amaryllidaceae > Agapanthus > Agapanthus africanus. The sequence continues at coordinate 205,132,346 of JASDDO010000024.1, forward strand.
ATTCCCACTGTGCTTTGATTTCCATCATACCACGTCCAGAGGGCGTGAAAAACGGTGGCTTTTGGGTACAGTCCCGAATCACATGGAGGCAATGAGCGATAGGAGGGGTTTCGTCTCTCCCGGTATAGGGAGTTGATGTTGCGCTGTGTTCGATTGGCTATAACTGGAAATCCCTGGCCAGGGTTGCTGAGATTTACTGGTAAGTGTTATCAGTAGTTTCTCGAACTGTTATGGACCTCATATCGACACGACTTATCAAGTTATTGGGGTCTGACGTTTACCACCCCTAGGCGAGATATGCGACATATCAGACGAAGAGACCAGACTGTACGAGAGTGTTACCGATTGGATTCGCAGGAGAATGTACAGGCTTGATTGTTGATCTTCTGATCGCTCAATACCTGGGTGGCTGTTACGTTTAGCTGACCGCTTGCAGCTTGTAGGTGTTTGATATGATCATCACCTACTGCCGGCGTATTGACGATTCTTTAGAGTCCTACACAGAGGTTTCCTGGCTCAGGTAAAACGGAGTAGGAGCACATATGTGATATGTGCGGGACCGAGAACAATACGTGTATGTGATACCGTATTAGATTCTCACAATATGTGATATCGGCCGGGTATATATGATATAGCCGGGTCATCGGATCAGGTGTTGATTCGATGAACTGATACAGATTATATTAGTCGGTTATTTGTGAAATAGCCGGATTATTGGATCAAGTGTTGATTCGATAATTTAATGTATAATTATATATTTGATATATTAAATTGCATTAACTAATATAATCTCACTTAAAGATTCTTTTTCTCACTCGGGTAATACATTGATATATATGTGATATATGTTAATTGTATTATTTTATTTTGTTACAATAAATAGTGTATATGTGATATATAATATTGTAACGTGTTATGGTTACAAATGCAACATGTTTTGTAGAGTTTAATTGTGGTTAGGGTTTGGATTAGGGTTAAGCTTGCATGAAGCTTTCAAGAAGCTTCTTGAACCTTTGACTTTGACTTGTGATATTTTGCATAGATATTTCTTAACCCAACCTAAACCCTTTACCCGAGTTAAATCTATACAAGGGTTAGGTTTTCTTTCTTAACCCATGGTTGCATTTCTAACCTCACACTTGATTTGATTATTCATCACAAAAGGATTTGATCATCTTCTTCTTCTTCTTGATGATGAAAAAGCTTCACTAGCTTTTTCATTAGTGATGTTTAAAAGTGAGAAATTGAAAACAAAAGAGAGCTAAATTCCTACTTCATCATCCTCATCTATTCTAGCCAGTTAGATTATGGTGTTTGCTTTGCTAATACTTGATTAGCAAAGCAAGAGCTTGGGTTTGAGTTTCTTCAAGGTAGATCATCTTAGTTATTGAAGATCGGAAGCAAGATTGCATCATTCTCTTCATGGAGCCTCTCTAGAGTCCGGGTACTTGATGATCGCAGCGAAGGGACCTCAACACGGAGCTTATGAAGTGAAGGACCGGACTACAAAGGTTGTAATCCCAAACTCTTAGAAGTAAAGTTGTTTACTTGCTCATTGTTTCGCCTAGTCTCTACTTTAAGATCTTGGTTAGGGTTGTTCGGCACTTGAAAATTTTGATTTTGGCATGGTTGATGTCTTGTAGAACCTTATACTAGTACCCAGTAACCCTACAGTGGTATCAGAGCCAAGCTAGAGCTTTAGGCGTCGTGTAGACGAAGTCAAAAGTCCGATCGAACCCCGAAACATCGTGTTTTACCCCCTCTCTGAAATTTTTTTAAAATGTTGATTTTTTCTGTATTAAAAATACTCAGAAAATTAAGCAGGGAATTGTAAGAATTACTGTGAAGTACTATGCCCTAATTCCCTCAAGGGACCGCGGAATCGCGGCCAAACCATGCGTTTGGCGGCGGTTCCGCGGGCAATCTTGGGAATTATGGGCTAATACTTCAGGGTATGATTCTTAGGTACTTTTTCATGCTTCTGGGAATTTTTAAATTTACTCAAGTATTGAGTTTTCTGGAGATCTTTTGTGTTAGTTGATTCGATCGGAAAGTTTAACTTCGTTTAAGTTTTTTTTTTCCGAGTAATTTAGAACGTGTTAAAAAGTTCGAACGGATATCAATAACTCACTTTTTCCCCTGTCGGAAAATTTTCAAATGTTGGATTTTTCCTCGAGTTTGAAACTTTCGGAAAATCATGCAAGCATATCTGTGGACCCTCTAGAAGAACATAACCTTAACTCGATTATGTGACCGTCAAAACTGCCACTTGAACCCTAGGGTTTATAGTAGTTTAGTGTTGCCACATGTGAGGCGTTGGTTTGACCCTTCTACAGCTGGTTCATTGGGGCTGTGACATGTTCTGGAATTTTTAAATTCCGCTCAAGTGTTGAGCTATTTGGGAAATCTTGGGTGTTTGTTTATTCGATCGGAAAGTTTAACATTGTCTATTTATCTGGAATCTGATACAATATTTGGAATCCACAAGTAGTTATGAGATAACTAATTTGAATGTTATAAATCTAGCAGTTTAGTCTCAGTTGATCGGTTGCCACGGGATTTTGATGCGATCAAAAGTCCGTCGCAATCACGTAGCGTACGCGGATACTCGCCGGGTAAACTTAACAGACAGCCACGCCCCATAGCCCCGACCAAGTGACTGTAGGAGAACCCCGTCGCCAAAAGCATCCGTTCGGGTGCTCGCGGCAGCGGTGTTCCGCCTTAGTGCACTTCGTCGACGGCATCGGGGGTGCGGCCGTCTACTAAAGTTTTCGACGAGCATTCGATCAGGATTTCGGGAATCTTGTTGAATTGCCCGACTAGATATTGAAAAGTGTTTTCGATAATGAGACTAAAATGCAGAGTTTATAATTGTTAGACATGCGATGTCTAAGGAATTCATTTGGTTAGGCATGCGATGTCTAAGGAGGTTGCGGATTCCAACTGTTGTAGTTTTACACTTTCTTTTCTGCGACCGTAAGTGTAATATGTGGTGTATCGCCGGTTTCGTTGCTATACATCAACGACAACTGGGATACGCATATTTACTTACGTTGATGATATATGATATTATGTGTTGCTGTGATATGTTATATTGGATCTTCGTGTTTTGAATAGCCGGGGGTTTTATGTGAGATGAGAGTTTTTTTCTTTTTCATTCATGTAAAATTCATTGTATGTAATATTCTTTTATTGGGGCACTTCCGGGCTGAGGATGCTGTCACCATTGTATATTATTTACTTTTCCGCATTAGGATAGACCCAAGGCGGGGAGCACAAGTAACCGGGTTCTAGGGTCCAGTGGGAGACCATCTCGAGGAGTCGAGAAAGGGTGTCCTAACTCTAGAATTGGCAGTGTTACTTACCGCTCTCGTAGGGGTTTAGGGATGTGGGTTTGGCTATTCATCGCGACCGTGGAATCCGTGTTTTATACAGGCTCGTATTAAAACACGGACCTCCTAGTATATCCAATATTTCATATATGTTCTTCTGCTGCAATGTTTTGTGATGAGATCATATTACTACCTGAGACGAATGTTTATATTATATATATGAGATATATATTATATATATTATATTGCAGATTTCGTTTCAAATGTGATGCTTGTGAAGCATAATAAAATGGGACATCATTAATGAGATTAATGAAATAAAAGAAACCTAAAGATATTGTAGAAACTTGTTTAAAAACTAGTAGCTCTAGTTCTTGCTTTGCATAGCGGTATTCCTTGTAGAATATCCAGCACCTTATTTGATAAGGAAAGAGCCGAGATCCCTTCACCAGGAGTGACCTCTTTAGCGAAACTAGCAGATGCTACAAACTCGGTTTGTCTTTTGATTGCTTCTATAGCTTTTGCTTTGTATAGTGGTATTTTCGAAATATCCTACACCTTATTCGATAAGGAAAGAGCCGAGATCCCTTCACTGGGAGTGACCTCTTTAGCAAAACTAGAAAAGCCTCAAAAACACTCCATTTAAAATCACTCGATTCTACAACGATATTAAGTTCATTACGCAAAGGGTTTTCATAAAAACCTGTCGTAGCCCTCCGTCATTTCAGATAAGTACTTCATAGTATTCGTGCTGCGTTTGTTGACCATGTCAAGGCGTAGTGTGCGGTAGCTATTTATGCTTATCTGCAAAAGCATATGATGCGATTGAGTTAGGGTAGTCGTGTGACTTTGTTGACCTTGTCAAGGGTCATGCGGGTGGGTTTAATTCAATCGGGAAATGACGGGTTGAACTTGACTTGCGGTCTATGGTTTGTTGACCTTGTCAAGGTCATAGATCGTTCGGGGTAAAATATTATTGGGAATTTCAAGTGTTGAAATTTGCAATGAGATTGCATACCTTCTATGAGATAGTTGGATCCTGATACCCGCTGCGAGTAATAGTTACTCCTGGGAGAGTTTTACACATTACAATTAGCCGATCAAGTAGTTGTCTAGAAAGGTGTTAACGGGGTCACGCCCCTGGGAAAACGAGGTTTATTTTAATTAGGTCCGTGCGAAAGCACGGGGAACCTCCCTCAATGTACCGGCACTGGCCTGGCTGAAAGATTGGCGAACTTGTAGCATGTAATTAATCCCGGCTAGTCTTTCCTTTTAGGGTTTGAAGGAAGATTTGACAAAAACAGTGGGAGACGTCCTGATTAGATATATTGATAACCAATCTAATCTTGCAAGAGCATACGTTGAGTGTTTTCTTCTCTCTCTCTAGGAAGCGACCATGTCATGCCTTAATCAAGATAATAATATGGATGTATTGACCGAACCTGCTTGTTATACTGCGCTAGAGAACGTTGGTCCCGCTCCAACTTATAATTGTTATAAGACCGAGCAGGAAATTGGGGATTACCAGAATTCCCGTGCCGTCCAAACGAAGAAAGTGCATGCTGATGCATCTTCTTCGGGTGTGTTCATTACAGAGAATTGTTTCTCAGTATCCTTTACGTCCTGGGTATGAGATACCGGATCAGGATCCCGCATATGTAATCAGTTACATGGGTGATAAGTTTGAAGAGTTGGAAACAGTGCAATTGTTGCAAGCCAAGTCTGTTGGCAGTTATCACCCTGTATTACTAGAATACATTGATTCTGAACGAATGTTGTTAGATATCGAACCTGATATACAACATCATATCAGTCTCTTTATTTAATAAAGAAGGATATAATTTTGTATTGTTGGATAATGTTTTGAACATTTCTTATATCAAGAGTTGATCGGTTCAGGCACGTTATCTAAAAGCATAGACGTTCTAAATCAAACTACAGTTCTTAACGTAAAGAACACACACAAGAGGAATAGTTCAGAAATGAACGAATCCTCTTGAGGTATTGTAGACTAGGTCATATCAATATGACCCGACTAGCTGAAGTTACATTTAGATGTATATTTAAATTAGTTTGAATTTACATCTTGTGAAACTTGCCGGTCATGTCACAAAGATAAGATGAGCATAGCTCTGTTTATTGGAAACAGAGAAAGAGTTAGTGAACTTTTGGGATTGATACATGATGATGTATGTAAGGTCCCATGTCTACACATGCCAGGACCGGTTCTTTATACTTCATTACATTCACTGATGATCTCTCAAGATTCAGACTTATGTTCCTGTTGAAACACAAGTCCGAAGCTTTTGAGATATTCACAGAATATAAGTTAGAAGTAGAGAACCAAAACGGGTATAAGTATTATGTCCTTTGATGTGATCAAGGAGGAGAATACTTGAGCACGGAATTCCTGGACTATTCTAAAGAAGAATGAGATTCTCTCTCAGCATTACTCCTCCGTATACACCACAGCACGTAGGTGTATCGGGACGGAGCAAACTCACCCTATTAGATATGGTGCGCTCTATGATGAGTACTACTAAGTTTCCTATTTCCTTTTGGAAGTTATGCACTTGTGAAGCTGCATACCTATTGAATAGGGTTCCAATCAAATCAGTAGCCTACCACTCCATATGTGATATGGAATGGGAAGAGCCCATATCTTAAGTATGTTAAGATTTGGGGTTGTCCGACCTATGTCTAAAAGCATAATCCGGACAAGCTCGAGGACAAGTCAGTTCTGTGGAAGTTTGTTGGATATCCCAAGCATCAGCAAGGGAATATCTTCTACCACATCGAGGAACAAAAGATGTTTTGTTTCTCAGCATGCCATCTTTGTGAAAGGGAATTTCTTATGAAGAAATTAGTGGTCATGAGGTAGAACTGGAAAGAGTTCCAGCTATACAAACTGCAGCTGATGATTTGGTAAACCCGAAGGATTCAATAGTATCTAACGAACCTCAGCCTCTCCGCCGATCTAGTAGGGTTCCTCACCCACCTGAGAAATCCTTCGGTTTCTCTATGACAGTGGGAGCGAGGATTGCATCATGAGATGATGACCCAACTAGTTTCAAGCAGGCCATCAGGAGTGGGACTCTGTAAGAATGCTGGATGCTTAGCGATCTGAGATGGAATCCATATACACCAACAAAGTATGGACTTTGGTTGCTTTATCTGAAGGGTTAAATCCCCATCAGGAGCAAGTATATCTTGAGAAGATTACTTGGTGTACATGGAAAAGTTAAGATTTTCAAAGCTATGCTTAAGTCCATCCAGATCCTACTTGCCATTGCTACATACCATAACTACGATATCTGGCGGTTGGGTGCCATGACTGCTTTTCTAAATAGTAATTTAGAAGAGAATGTCTATAAGTACACAGCCATAGGGCTTCGTAGACAGTGGGAGCAGCGGAAACATGTGCAAGATTGTTTTATGAGATAAAGCAGGCATCGCGGAGTTAGAACGTCTGTTTTGATGTGGTAGTCAAAGAGTTTGACTTCATCAAAATGGTAGATGGACCTTGTATATAAAAAAAGGTAGTAGAGAGTATGGAGATGATCCTCGTATTGTACGTGGATGACATACTCTTGATAGGGAAGCAGTTTCCTATGCTACGCTCGGTCAATCTCCTCTTATCACATAGATTCTCTATATAGGATCAAGGTGATATCTCCTAAATCCTGGGTTTTGGATCTATGAGACAGATCTAATTGGATGTTAGGATTCTCACTAGTTGTAGTAAGATGGTATCAATCGATCCTGGGGAGAATCACTGGAAAGGTTCCAGGGTGATAAGAACGACTGAATGTCAGTCACAGGCATTGTCTTTACCCTCAGTGGAGGGATGGTATGTTGGAAGAGTTCCAAGCTAGATACCGTGACATACTAGACGATTAAAGGCAAGATAAATCACTACCAAGGATGCTACCAAAGAGGCAGTCTGGATATAAATATAAGTTCATGAGATGAACTTCGTTCCTACCATTGTATGACAATGGAGTTTTGGCTTATGCCAAGGAACCCCCGTCCCATCTGAGATCCAGACATATTCTAAGGCAGTATCACCTGATCATGGAGATGGTTGATCTCCAGGGAGATCGAGATTAGGAGAGTAGACACAGAGGACAACAGCACGGATCAACTCACAAAAGGCCTATTTCCCAGTAGAAACTTATGGGATGGTTGAGTATGAGATACTTCAACCACAACTGATTGTTGGGTATGCGATACCACAACAGATGGCCCTAGTGCAGGTGGGAGATTGTTAGTTATATGTATGCCCTAGAGGCCATTACTGTACATACGATGTATATTGCAGTGGATGCTTGGACATATATATGTAGGACTTTCTTGCTTGACATGATAGTATGCTATCTGGTTGATCTTTATCTTAACATGTACTCTGATTGTCTCTATGTTACATGTTGATAAAGCCCTTAGGATGAGTACTTGACTACCAGGACTATGATGCAGATCATACTAGTGGGGACAGTGTAGTCATTAAGTACATCCTTCAAATGTTCCTAGTCGTAGGTGTATCGAGACATGGCATCAATATACCAGAGTAGACTAGCGTATACGCTTCTTGACCCATATGATGGGTGATGGATGATCCCATATCCATTGGTGTTTGACATCAGAGAAGGTATACGGGTGCTTAGTGGAGACTGGGTACACTGGACGGACTCGCCGAGAACTCCCAGATGGTATTATACCTCACGTCAGATGGCAGTTCTCTAGTGACACTGGTACAGGTTAGTCTGTAGACCCGAGATCGTCATAGAGTCTTGTGTGATTCCTACTGTGCTTTTATTTCCATCATACCACGTCCAAGAGGGCGTGCAAAACGGTGGATTTTGGGTACAGTCCCGAATTACATGGAGGCAATGAGCAATGGGAGGGGTTTCGTCTCTCCCGGTATAAGGAGTTGATGTTGCGCTGTGTTCGATTGGCTATAACTGGAAATCCCTGGCCAGGGTTGCTGAGATTTACTGGTAAGTGTTATCAGTAGTTTCTCGAACTGTTATGGACCTCATATCGACACGACTTATCAAGCTATTGGGGTCTGACGTTTACCACCCCTAGGCGAGATATGCGACATATCAGACGAAGAGACCGGACTGTACGGGAGTGTTACCGATTGGATTCGCAGGAGAATGTACAGGCTTGCTTGTTGATCTTCTGATCGCTCAATACCTGGGTGACTGTTACGTTTAGCTGACCGCTTGCAGCTTGTAGGTGTTTGATATGATCATCACCTACTGCCGGCGTATTGACGATTCTTTAGAGTCCTACACAGAGGTTTCCTGGCTCAGGCAAAACGGAGTAGGAGCACATATGTGATATGTGCGGGACCGAGAACAATACATGTATGTGATACCGTATTAGATTCTCGCGATATGTGATATCGGCCGGGTATATATGATATAGCCGGGTCATCGGATCAAGTGTTGATTCGATGAACTGATACAGATTATATTAGTCGGTTATTTATGAAATAGCCAGATTATCGGATCAAGTGTTGATTCGATAATTTAATGTATAATTATATATTTGATATATTAAATTGCATTAACTAATATAAGCTCACTTAAAGATTCTTTTTCTCACTCGGGTAATACATTGATATATATGTGATATATGTTAATTGTATTATTTTATTTTGTTACAATAAATATTGTATATGTGATATATAATATTGTAACATATTATGGTTACAAATGCAACATGTTTTGTAGAGTTTAATTGTGGTTAGGGTTTGGATTAGGGTTAAGCTTGCATGAAACTTTCAAGAAGCTTCTTGAAGCTTTGACTTTGACTTGTGATATTTTGCATAGATATTTCTTAACCCAACCCAAACCCTTTACCCGAGTTAAATCTCTATAAGGGTTAGGTTTGCTTTCTTAACCCATGGTTGCATTTCTAACCTCACACTTGATTTGATTATTCATCACAAAAGGATTTGATCATCTTCTTCTTCTTCTTGATGAAAAAGCTTCACTAGCTTTTTCATTAGTGATGTTTAAAAGTGAGAAATTAAAAAAAAAAGAGCTAAATTCCTAGTTCATCATCCTCATCTATTCTAGCCGCTTAGATTAGGGTGTTTGCTTTGCTAATACTTGATTAGCAAAGCAAGAGCTTGGGTTTGAGTTTCTTCAAGGTAGATCATCTTAGTTATTGAAGATCGGAAGCAAGATTGCATCTTTCTCTTCATGGAGCCTCTCTAGAGTCTGGGTACTTGATGATCGCAGCGAAGGAACCTCAACACGGAGCTTATGAAGTGAAGGACCGGACTACAAAGGTTGTAATCCCAAACTCTTAGAAGTAAAGTTGTTTACTTGCTCATTGTTTCGCCTAATCTCTAGTTTAAGATCTTGGTTAGGGTTGTTCGGCACTTGAAAATTTTGATTTTGGCATGGTTGATGCCTTATAGAACCTTGTATTAGTGCCCAGTAACCCTAACATGTTAGAGCACGTAACGGATACTTTCCTCGAGACAAACATGGAAACGACGATACACGAAGACATGAACACACCACGACACAAAATCAAAGCTTGGTCTCGGCAAGGGGTCTCGTCCTGAGGGAAAATTGTAGAGGCTCGGCTAGGGGTTGCAGCAAAGGGTCCTCAAGTCGCTTTATGGGTCTCGGTTGAGAAAGTTCTCGATGATTGCACTGAAGAGAAGAAGACGGAGATAGCAAGGGTTGATCTCCGGTGAGGGTGAAGGAGGTGCAATGGAGATGAAGATGGGGTACTGGGCTCGGCTTAAAGAGAGAGAGAGGATGCATGCGATGGTATGGGTGCTCAGGTAAAGGTGCGGTGAAGCTACTTGGGAAGAGAGATCGGCGATGATGAGAATCGAGACGACGAAGACGAGGCTGCAAGTGCGAGGGGATTCTCGGTTGAGGGTTTGGAGTTTGAGGTTGGCGGGAGTTTAAAGAAGAAGGAGAAGGCAAGGGGTTGATGGAGGAAGATGACGACGAGGACGAGAAGGAGGTGATGAAGTCGATGTCGAGGGTGGTCGAGTAGGTGCGGTGGTCGTGGGGAGGAAGATGGAGATGGGTTCGGCTGGTGATAGGGTTTGGGTTCGGCGGAGTCGTCGAGGTCGGGTTCCCGACGAGGTGAGGGTGACGATCGTGAGAAGGGTGGCGATGTGGGTGTCAGGAGAGGGAGTCGACGACTCGGTGATGGTGGAGGAGGTTGCTCGGTTTGAGAAGACAACGGAATTGGGAGCTCGGCGATGAGGATGGTGATGACGATGGGATCAAGGGTGTCGGGTTCGAAGGTGGTGCCAGGAGATAGCGGAGGTGATGATGGGCTGTGGTTATAGGTTTCAACGGTGCTATGAGGAGTCGGGGATGGGGGAAGAGGCGACGAGGAAGATGAGAAGAAAGAGAGCGGGAGAGGGAAGAGGAGATGAGGAAGGGGGGGAGAGATTATTTACGAGAGAGAGAAAGAGAGTTTATTTTAGAAAGAAGAAAATATAAATTATATATATTTATAGTATATAGTAATTTATATATATATATATATATATATATATATATATCATAGTTTATTATAACTAAGAGTATAAAAAGATAATATTTACCTCCAATCCGTCTCTAGCAAAATCTCACCGAAATATATATTGGAAAATTATATATATATATATATATATATATATATATATATATATATATATATATATAGAGAGAGAGAGAGAGAGACGTAGTCTATTTAACCATAATGCAATAGTTAGAAAAGAACATACTTTAAATATCTTATACCCTTAACTTAAGATTTAAAAGGATTTTAAATATATTTACATCTAATAAATATCTGGTATCTAGATTATTTGAGATTTAGACGTAATAGATAAAATTCAAAATAAAACATGAGATGCTTAACAGCATAATGACAGTTAATATATATATATACACACATATATATACATATATATATACATATATATATATATATATATAATCCCTAACGTGTGGCTACCAGAAGATATATGCATATGATTTAGATATTATATATATCTGTTATACTAGATTCTCATTGATTTAGTTTACTGATAAATATTAATAAAAAAATAATCTAGCACCATAAAATAAATAAAACAATCACAACCCAAAAGATAAATAAAACAAGTCTAAAGATACTAATTAATATCGTACTATCGTGCTAGGGTGTTACACTCTCTCTGAAGATCGCCTGCCACCATTGCTTCATTGTTATCTCCTGTCTCTCTTCCCTCTCTCACTTCGAAGCCTTGAATCGAAGATTGCTTGAAGCCCTCCCTTGAAGCCCTCGATTTCCCTTTCTTTCACCATTTGAAGATCAGCTGCCACCATTTGTTGAGGTATGTATTCGTTTGTAAAATTTAGGTGTAATGTAGATTTATTCTGTGTAATTTGGGGGGACTTGAGTAAGGCACTGAATGCTGATTTTGGGGAAATTAATTTAGGACTTTCAGGAACGATTTAAGGCTTGATCTGTGTTTCTCCTAAATTTTTCTCTTTTAATTTAGTGCTTGATGAAGCCCCAAATCATCCCTAAAATACACAGCATAAAAAATTAACTTTTAAAAGGATGATTTAGGTCTTGTTTAGTGTTATTTGGTTAAAAAAAATTGGGGATATTTTAGGGTTTATTCTCTTTTATCCCTTTAAAGCAGATGGCTTTATATTTCTGAATTGCTCATCAAAGAACAAGCACCATATATACAGTTAAGAGCTACAAAACAAAATGTTGTTCAAATGTGGTTTAATTTGATAGATAGTCTGTGAGATCAGCGTTATTTTGTTAGCAATTTGTTCAAAATTCTAAATTTTAACAACAAGGGTAGGTTAATTAGACAGTGAGAGCATGTGATAAATGATGGAACAAGCACCATGTACTCACTTTAGGAACAAGCAAAGAAAGCAGATGGCTTTATATTTCTGACTTGCTCTTCACTTTAGAACAAGCAAAGAAAGTAGATGGTTTTATATACACTTTAGAACTACAGAACAAAATGCTCTTTAAATGTGGTTTAATTTGATATAGATAATAGATAAAATCAGTGTTATTATGTTAGCAATTTGTTTAAAATTCTAAATTTTAACAGCAAATGTTGGTTAATTAGATACTGAGAGTCTGTGATAAATTATGGAACAAACACCATATATTCATTTAAGAATAAGCAAAGAAAGAAGATGATTGTTATTTCTGAATTGCTCTTCAAAGAAAAAGCACCATTTATACACTTTAGAATTACACAACTAATGTGGAGATCGCTATTTATGTCTTTAAATATGGGTTAATTGGATGTGGATATACTTCATGAGCATATGTAGATGATTGCTATATTCACTTTAGAACTACACAGTTTGATATTGAGAGTTTGTGAAATATTAGTGTGGGTTAATATGATATTGAGTATGTTAAAATTACTTGCATGCAGTGTTTTTAACACACTTTAGAACTACATAGTGTTTATAACAACAAATATGGGTTAATTTGATATTGATTATGTGAAAATTCCTTGCATGCGGGTTAGACATGAATTTTGATATGCAGATATTGCCAAGAAATAGAGGTTACTGGAAGAATATTCCAAAACTAAAAGGGTAAAATATGAGGGTGGGTTAGAGAAAATCATTTTAGTGGAGAATGAAAGGACAAATCTAAAAGATATAATTGCTGAAATCAATAAGGGGATGCCTTGGACATGGAGATTTATACTTAGATTTTCCTACGCTCTGCCAAATATTGATCCTCCACAATATAAAACTGTTAAGAGTGATAAATATTTCATGGATATGCTTCATGCTTATATGCATTTAGGGATTTGATCAGCATATTTATTGCACATTTTTTACTAGTATTTCCCTATCTTTTGTTAATTAATAAATTCCATCAATTATAATTTAAGAACATTTATGGATTTATCTGTTAAAAACACATTTATATGTATCTTAAATAATAAATAGATAATTGTGAGTTAAAATGTCTAAATATTTTCCTAAATAAATAGATGCTACTAAATGTTTGTTTGAAATATTTTGCAGATATATATACAGCCAAATCAAGAAGCAAAATCAAATTAAGAGACAAAAATCAAATAAATATTAGCAATCATATCACCCTAATTTGATAACATATTGAGGATCCATGCAACTGCAGAGAGACGAAAAGATACTCAAGATTTTACGTGATCAAAACTACCCGAATCAAATCAGAAGATTTCATAAAAAATTGAAGGAAAACAGAGAAAATTTCACCGCGGTTTAGCGGCCGTAACAGAATAACCGAGATTTAGCGGCAAAAAATCAAGATCTACCGTCGAAATTTAATGTGTGGCTTCTATTTGTTTAGATTTGGGATTTTTTGATATAACTCTATAAATATATGGTCTCTGAAAATAACAGAGCCATTTTCTACCTTAGGTTTAGTTTTTAGCCACCAAAAGAAATGTAATTCTTTTCTTTTCATGCATGGTGGAGTAGAAGATCGGGTCCTCAAGTTTGTATTTTTATTTTAATGCTTTTTACAATTTATTCTTTCTTGTTTTTCTTTTACTTGTTTTTATTTTTAATCATGTTTCTTCCTTTTAATTTATGCAATTCTTGTGTCGTTAATTTTAGTATGGGTAGCTAAATATTAGCATGCCTAGGGTAGAATGCACCTATACTAGTAGAAAGGTTAATCGTATAAATTATTATTCTAAAAAGATGCACTTAAAAGATAAATGTAGGATGAACATAAATTGATTTTTCTAGATCATTTTGATAGGTTATTTAGCAATGCTCATAGCCTATACTTATGATGGGTAAGATCATATTTAGGTTTAACTTGCATTAGAATATTAAAAATCTTGTTTTTATAAACTTACGAACAAAATAGCTTGATAGGTTATATAGGATCAAAGTCCATATAGTATATACTTTAAAACTAGATCATAGGTTGTAAACATACGAACTTTAAAATTATGATTTATGCAGATTTCTTTTATAACTAGTCTAAGGGATTCAACACCTTAGGTATGCTCTTTTATCATTAAATTTAATTAATCTTATTTGCTATTTTAATTTTAAGTGGTAAAAATTATCTTTTTAATTTTTAAGTATAAAAACTAGATTTTTTTTAATCCAATTGAGCAAATAATTAACTAACAGTCTTTCCCGTGGGATCGACTTGTACTTGCGTGCTTGCTACGAACGAGCCGTGTGTTTGCGGTATTATAATTTTATCAACAAGTTTTTGGCGTCGTTGCCGGGGAAGACGCTTTTAGTTTTATTTGTTCTTCGGATTAACAGTTATTTATAGTTTTAGTTTTTTTTTAAAATTTTAGGTTTTTAAGAAACAACAAGGAACCATGGAGCTCTACGCAAAAATTTGGAACAAGACGCCTCAATCCGAGCGCGAAAACGCGGTCAATAACACGGTTTGGACCTCGAAACCATGGTCCAATTAAGGTTTCTTACGCTCATTTTTTTTGTGAGTGTTCTATGCCTATTTGCTCTTCTCAATCTTTATATTTTCCTTCTCTGTTTCTTGCAAGATTTCTTTACGCCATTTTTTTTAAAAAGAAGAATTTTTATAAAAAAAATTTAATATTTTTTTGATTAGATTTGATTGGATTTGATTGTTTCACTCATATTTAAAATATCTTAAGGGCAAATCATAAAACCTAAAAGATAAAGTGGGGATTTCATCACCCTTTCTTGGCCCTCAAATGTTCTTCCATATTGCATGAACCCAAGCCTTTAATTTAAATCGATTAGACGTCAAACCCTAAGGGCTCACATAGCTCACTAAGAAAAGTTGACTTTTAGGCTAACTAATATTTCGAGGGGTCTAGTCAATTGGTGTCTAGGAAGGTGTGACTAAGGCAAGTGGTTACTTAATTAGGTCCGCTATTTCGGTGATTCGTATAGCGGATACTTCTCACTTACCTGGCTGACTGGTTAGTTTACTTTGAATTTAGCTAGCCTAACATTTACCTTAGGGGATGTTTAGATCTAGGTTCATCCTAATTGATTAGGATTTGATTGCTTGGTGTGCTTAGTTAGGATTTAATAAATAAATATACATATAAAAACAAACAAAAAAATAAAATTTTAACCCTCCTTCCAATATAAATTTCCCATCTAATAACGACAATTATTGTAATATCAATCCTAATTACATGAATATGACCCCCGATTTTACTGGTCCCCTAGGTTGGGATCAAGAAAATGCAACATATTATTGGCCTAGTAATGATTATTATGCTCCAACTTGCGATCCAGATTATCCAAATTTTTCTTTGAACCAAAACGTTCCTAACCTTAGCTATAACAATCAATCTAAACTGTATCAAAACCATACAGCAAGTCCATATTCTCATCTTAATCAACCAAATCCAATGTGCAATCCACTAGATTTTGCTGATGTGAGTAATAGGCAGTTATCCAGTTTAGAATGAGCGTTGGAAGAGTTTGTTAGGGTAACCAATCAAAATACTTTAAACCTAACCAATTTCATGAAACCCATTGGTCATCTTAATCAACTGAACCCTACTTTCACCCTACCATATTTTTATTATGAGAATGATAAGCAGTGTTACACTTCAAAAGATAAGTTAGATACTTTTGTTCAGTCCTCCATTCAAGTTGATCCCAACACGGCTAATGTAGATGAGGGAGTGACCAATTTAAAGAAAAAAATTGGAAAAGTTTACGGAAACTTGTGCACATAACGTTCAAACTTTTGCTAGGTTAGAAATTCAAATGGATCAGTTAATTTCACAAATTAGCGAAAAGGAAGAGAGAATTTTCCTAATCAACCTAGTCAAAACCCTATGGATCAATAGGCTAGTTCGAGTCAAACCAACATGTTTCAAGTTGTCCAAATTAATTTTGCTAATTCCCTAACAATTTTAAGGTCCGTCTTGAAAGTGGATACACAAATTGACAGATCTAATGATTCGATCGAGCCACATTATCAAACACATTCTTCTGAGTTTAGCTATCACGTTGATTTTGATCCTATGGATAATTGGAGTGAAACAAATGAACAAAATTGTTTTGAAGAAATATCTGAGGAGAAAATTAATTTTGAGGAGCATAGTATTGAGGAACCACCAAGATTAGAGCCTAAAATTCTTGATCACAACATTGCCAATCTAGGAAGCCAATGTACCGACTCTTTTGACCATATTCCTAATGTTAATGCTTTTAATGATAAGTCGAAAGAGGAAACGATTGATTTTGATGAGTATTCTTTAAAGGAACCCAAATTTATAAATGAGTTAGATGACTTTGATTCTCAAGTTTCAAATATTCCATGGGAACCTTATTTTGAACCCTTGATCATACAAGTTAATAAAATTGATGAAGAGTCTACACAAGAAACATTTTCCTTTGATGATTCGTTTGAATAAATTTATAATGAAAAATTTGTGCTTCTAGAAGAATTCGAGGATAACGAAATTTGTTAGTGTAATATGCCCTAGAGGCCATTATTGTATAGTACTAGTTTTTATATTACATTTTGGAAGCTTGGGATATATACACGGATTTATGACAGTCTTGCTCGATATAGTAGTATGCCACTTGGTTTGTATCTATCTTAATATGTGTATATGTTTCTTTTAACGTATCACTAATACATATTGATAGAGCCCTTAGGATCTTTGCTTGACTACCAGTGTTGTGATGGCAGTCACACTAGTGAGGGCTGGGTAGTCTACAAGCACATCCTTACACAGGTCCCTAGTCACAGGATTATCGAGATAGGGTATCGATACTCCAGAGTAGACTAGTGTATACGCTTCTCTTCCCAGCAGGGGAGATGGTCTGTCCCACAGCCATCAGTATGTCGTACTGGAGATAATATGCAGGTGCTTATTGGGTTATGAGTTACACTGGACGGACTCGTAGGGAACTGCTCGTTGGTAATATACATATCGTCAGGTATCAGTTCCCAGGTGACATGAGTACAACTTAGTCTGTCGACTTGACACTGCTACTTCGCCTCAAGTGTGTTCCCACTGTTCTTAGATTACTACCCTACCACGGCTCTGCTGAGTCGTGAAAACAGGTAGTAGTTGGGTGCAGTCCAGAAGCACTTGGAGGCAGTGGCGGTTAGAAAGGATTCGTCTCTCCCGGTATTGGGGGTTGATATCGCGCTGTGTTCGGAAAGCCATTACACAAAGTCCCTGGTCAGGGCAAGTGAGATTTACTGGTAGGTGTTCCAGTAGTTTCTCAGGGTGTTCTGGGCTACACTCCGACACGACTTATACCGCTATTAGGGGTCTGACGTTTACCATCCCCCTAGGCCCGATATGCGATACTCTTAGACGAAAAGACCGGACTGTACGGAGATTACCACAGACAGACTCAGTAGGGGTACGGATGAGTTCCCTCGTCGACCTTCTTGTCGACAGATACCTGGGTAGCCGTCACGTACAGCTAGTGCCACTGACGCGCTTGTGCTTAAACCCACTGCCAGAGTACTGTCGTGTCTTTAGAGTCCCACATAGAGGGTTTCCTGGCATCGGGCGAAACGTGTAGAGGTAGTATAGTTTTACGACAGGGTTCGATCACATACGTGCACTTGTGCGCATATGATGTTCGGACGGATATTACTAGTAGGCTTTGGTTTAATCCGGATCCTAGTATGTGATTATTGGATTAGTTTCGTCTCATTGTATTCGTGTTTCTCGGAATACGGATACGGATATGTATATACAGACGGGAAGGGCATTCTTGTGTTTTGATCAAGATTGCTTTTGGAGAGTGACACCTTAATTAGGGTTTTTCTTTATTAGTGAAATCTTTAATGAGGTGGAGGAATTGAGAATGGAAACCTTATGGTATTTTAGTGAAATAGAATTAGGGTTTTTGCTTTGACCTTTTTGGATTTGTTGACTTGGATATTTGTGTGATATTTGTGAGATATTTTCTTGAGGTTTAAAAGCAAAAAATCTTGACTTTTTCACCACAATAATTCATTCACTAAAAAACATCATATACTTTCCTCTCTTCACTTTCCTCAAGCATTCTCCTTCTCCATTCAAACCCTAACCTTTTCATGAGTTAAAAATCATAGGGTTTGTGAGACTAGTAGACTCCCTCATCACTCTCTACACATCCTAGGCTACTTAGTCTAGCACACCAAGTGACCTAGTTGCCTCAAGTTAGAGGTAAAGCTTGAAGTCGGAACTATCGGGTGGATCGTCTATGATTCGGAGAAGATGGCGAGGAAGTGAATTCCGTTCTTAGTTCAAGAAGCTCACGACTTGGAGGAGGACAGCGAGGAGGTGAAGGACGGCGAGAACTTGAGGTATAACATGCACACATAGTAGTTAAACCTCTATGATATATTGTTAGCTAGGGTTTAGTGTCGATCCTGGAGTTTAGTCGATGTTACGAAGCTAATAAAAATCGTTTTTGCAAATTCCGCCTCACCGCGAACACGTAGGGTGCGTGGCATCGAGTTACACATTTGACTTTGATTTGGAAGAATTTTTCAAAGAAGAATCTATACTTTTGAAAGAATTATATCAAACAATTTCTCAAAATTTACAAAACGAGTTTGAGAATTATTATTTAGAGGAACTTTTTAAAGAGGAATTCATTCTCTTAAATAAATTAGATTATTCAACCCCTCTGACTTCGCAATCAGAACCCCATCTTGAACTCATTATTAAAGAAGATCATGTGATTCCACCGTTTATTGATACACCTTCTAATGAGTCACTACATGATTATTCTTCTCTTGTCGACAACTCCTCATCATTCTAAAACCCGATTGAATCTCCTTGTATCCATATTCATTATTTTCTACGGAATCCATCGGAATTTGATTCTATAAGTTGACATCGAGATGCTTTAGTGCGGAAAAGAGCTGAAAAGGCAGATCTTCATCTTCTTGTTTTTGCACTATATTATCCACAACACTTAATTATTGTATATCACATTAGTTGTGGATAACCATCCATACTTACAGGAGAATAAAATTTTTGAATGGTTAATACTTATAACAAATATTGATAAATATGATCAGTTATTTTTTTATAATGATGTAATTTTTGAATGGTTGATTCTGACGTTTGAGCAAGTCCGGTCCGATTATGATTCGCTTATGATTTTGGATACAATAGATCACCCCAATTCTCAACCATTTTCCTTATGAAAACTTGTGATTTAGAGAACGACTCTTTTGAGCAAATTTTTAAAGAACTTATTCTTATAGAAGAGTTAGATCACCACAATTCTCAAATTTCACACATTCAAATGGAACCTCATATTGCATCTTTCATTACTCAAAGTCAATTACTTTTATACATTGAGAAGCAATTCAGATCGGTGCTTAAACCATTGATGAATTCATAGAAGGAGAGGTTCTTGAGGCATCTTTAGGGTAAGTTTTCCATTTTTAATAATTTAAATTTACCCCTCCTTAAATACATACTTATATTAAATAATAAAAATTATTTGATACTGAATTGGAAAAACGAAAAAATGGTTAGGACACGATGACACTCTTGGACAGTGTCTAACTGAGGTGTGGGGGTGGGTCTGTATATTATTTGATTTATTAGATTTTCTTTTCTATGTTTTACTGCTAAATTTTTATTTTTATTTTTTTGGAAAAAAAAGTAATTTAGAGGTGAAGAAAAGAAAAGTTGAAAGAAGAATTTTCTTAAGATTAAGTTAGTCTGTTTAAAAATGAGCAATTTTGAATCTAGTTCTTTAGTGAAGTTAATATGAAGGAAACTTATTGAATCTGAGTATAGAACTAAACTCTGAAAAATAATTCCTTATCTTTAAATCAAACTTAGTGATTATACACCCTACAAATTGCACGAACACAAATCTTGAAGCTTAAGATAGTAGAGCATACCTAGAAATATCTTTGCCTCAATATTTGAGTAAAAAAATGAAAGAAAAAAGTATAAATATAATAAGTTTGGCTTTGTCATTACTTAGAGCGAGTAAATCTTCGGTCTTAGGGATGCTTCATCACCTAGTGTCTTAGATCATCTGGTTTAGGAGTCACTGCTGAAGGTCCGAGATGGTTGCAAGACTAGACATAATTAAACTCACATATTAAGTAATCGGTTGGTTGGTGCCTCATGAAGTATTAACGGTCGCATTGAATGATGTGTGAGCATATCTATATATAATTATATTAAATAAAATACAAGGATATGAGGCATCGATACTATAGCTTGATTTGAATTCTCAAGTCTAAGGATATTTTACACACATGCCGGGGGTATATGATCAATATTTGAAGGAAAGATGGGAGTAAAGACTAGGATTAAGTTCTATTGAGGGAGAATAGAATTTCTAGATTAGAGACTAAACTTTAGAATGAAAACTCAAGAAACCTTAGGAATTTACAAGTTTACGAGATACTTTTGAAGCTTTTCCTAATCTTTATTTTCTTGTTTCTTTTCTTCTCTTTACGAATTTAGTGGGTGTAATTCACTGAAAACCCTCAGGAGACAACACTTCTCCTATTAAGGACACCTAGAGATTTAATGGCTTGTTGCACATGCTAAGTGTGATCGCAGTACCTGCCAAAGCGAGCTAGGATTTATCTAGATTTTCTTTTTCTTTTTAGGATTTTATTATTTTTAGTTTTACTCGTGAACGAGCAAAAGATAGGTGTGGGAGTATTTGATCAGCATATTTATTGCATATTTTTTACTAGCCTTTCCCTATCTTTTGTTAATTAATAAATTCCATCAATTATAATTTAAAAACATTTATGGATTATCTGTTAAAAATATATTTATATGTAGCTTAAATAATAAATGGATAATTGTGAGTTAAAATGTCTAAATATTTTCCTAAATAAATAGATACTACTAAATATTTGTTTGAGATATTTTGCAGATATATATACAGCCAAATCAAGAAGCAAAATCAAATTAAGAGACCAAAATCAAATAAAGATTAGCAATCATATCACCATAATTTGATAACAAATTAAGGATCCACGTAACTGCAGAGAGACGGAAAGATACTCGAGATTTTATGTGATCAAAACTACCCAATCAAACCAGAAGATCTCATAAAAAATTGAAGGAAAATAGAGGAAATTTCACGGCGGTTTAGCGGCCGTAACAGAATAACCGAGATTTAGCGGCAAAAAATCAAGATCTGCCGTCGAAATTTAATGTGTAGCTTCTATTTGTTTAGATTTAGGGTTTTTTTGATGTAACTCTATAAATATAAGGTCTTTGAAAATAACAGAGCCATCTTCTATCTTAAGTTTAGTTTTTAGCCACCAAAAGAAATGCAATTCTTTTCTTTTCATGTATGGTGGAGTAGAAGATCGGGTCCTCAATTTTGTATTTTTATTTTAATTCTTTTTGCAATTTATTCTTTCATGTTTTTCTTTTACTTGCTTTTATTTTTAATCATGTTTCCTCCTTTTAATTTATGCAATTCTTATGTCGTTAATTTTAGTATGAGCAGCTAAATATTAATATGCCTAGGGTAGGATGAACCTAGACTAATAGAAACGTTAATCGTATAAATTATTATTCTAAAAAGATGAATTTAAAAGATAAATGTAAGATGAACATAAATTGATTTTTCTAGATCACTTTGATAGGTTATTTGGCAATGCTCATAGCCTATACTTAGGATGTGTAAGATCATATTTAGGTTTAACTTGCATTACAATATTAAAAATCGTGTTTTTATAAACTTACAGACTAGATTGCTTGATAGGTTATATAGGATCAAAGTCCATATAGTATATACTTTCAAACAATATCATAGGTTGTAAAAATACAAACTTTAAGATTATGATTTATGCAGATTTCCTTTATAACTAGTTTAAAGGATTCAACACCCTAGGTATGCCCTTTTATCATTAACTTTAATTAATCTTATTTGCTATTTTAATTTTAAAGTGGTAAAAATTATCTTTTTAATTTTTAAGTATAAAAACTAGATTTTTATTTTTAATCCGATTGAACCAATAATTAACTAACAGTCTTTCCTGTGGGATCGACCTGTACTTGTACGCTTGCTACAAACGAGCCGTGCATTTGCAGTATTATAATTTTATCAACAGGATTTTTCATCTATTCATGTCACATGAGGTAAAATTTTCTGAATACTCTCCATCAAAGCAATTGTCTCCACAAATTCTTTCTCCTAGAAGAAGTTCAAGATCCTGCAAAAGCCCTTCACAACAATCTTCTCTTCAAGCTGCAGTGAATACCCCTCAAAACCATCAAGCTTCAGCTCAAAGCCTTGATACTGCAATGCTAAACACTCAAACTTCAGTGCAAGCCCCTAAAAGTTCAATTCTAGACACTCAAATTTCAGTGGAAAACCTTCAGAGTACAATGCAAGCCCCTCAAACTGTAGGGTAAGCCATTGAAGACCCTCAAGCTTCGGTACAGCAGGATACTGGTAAGAGAAGAAAAAGAAGATCAAGTACAAGAGCTAATGATGGTTTAACTAGAGCTGATAAGAAGAAATATAGAGCAATTTTGAACGAGGAATTGCATTATGTGGATATAGAAGATAAAGAACGTAAGGATAAAGAGTTTGTTGAAGAGGATGCAGATGATTGCTATTCTGAGGATAACTGCCTTGACCTTCCCGACAGTGATGATGATTGGATTGATGATGATGAAGCTAAGAATATAGATAATTGTCAGAGTTATGAAGGGGTAATATGGGATGTTAATGATGATGATCCTATAATAGAAGTAGGGAGGAGATTTAAGAACAAGAAAAAGTTCAGAATTAGTATAAAACAATATGCAATTAAACACAGTTTTCAAGCAAAGTATGAGATAAATGATGGAACAAGATGGGTTGTGATTTGTGCTGCAAAGAAGTGTCCATGGAGGGTAAGAGCATATCAGTGGAGACAGGATAAAGAGACAGTGAAGATCACTAAAATGAATCCTAAGCATTCCTGTTCTGGTGTCAACAGGGGAGGAAATTCTCAAGCAAGTGCTGATTGGATATAACTAATCAGATTTTACAAAAAATCAAGCAAAACACGGATTTTCTACCTAAGCATATTGGGGAGTTTATTAGGGAAAAATATCGGCTTGGTGGGATCCCCTATAATAGGTTGTGGAGAGCAAGAGAAAAGGCGAGGGAGATTGTTTTTGGGAATGTAGATGAGAATTACAAACATGTACCAAGCCTCCAAGCAGAGCTTATCAGCAGAAATGAGGGAAGTCGTGTTGTGTATAGTATTTATGATGATGTTGCATTCTCTAGAATGTTTGTATCTTTTAGACAGTGTGTATTGGGCTTCAAAAGAGCTTGTAGGCCTTTTATTGGATCAGATGGCTGCCATCTTAGGGGTAAGTATCTAGGTATTTTGCTTTCATCCAATGCCCTAGATGCAAATATTGGACGTATACTTCAGCTTTTGCAGTTGTTGAAGGGTTATGCAGTGAATCATGGACATGGTTTGTTTCAAACCTGAAAGAAGTATTAGATGGAGATGTTGATAATTTAACAATAATGAGTGATATGGAGAAAGGGTTAGAAAATGCTCTACAGACTGTCATGCCAAAGGCTGAGCATAGGGTGTGCATGACATCTTTGGAAGTCTTTCAAAAAATCATATGCTGGAGATTTCTATGAGAATAGTTTGGGCTGCAGCTAGGAGCTTCTCAGAGATAGAACATGCACAAGCTATGATGGAACTGAAGGAGAAGTCAGATGTTGGATTTGTAGAGCTTACCAGGAAACGGAAAGATAAAAATGGACCTCACAATTGGAGTGGAGCAGATCAAAATTCAGGGTAACATCAAAGAATTATTATATCACTAACAACTTGAGTGAGAGCTTTAATGCATGGGTTCTGGATGCAAGAAACCTACCAATATGTGATTTGGTAGATAATATAAGGTCTAAAATTATGAGGAAGATGGTGTTCAGAAAAGCTCAAGAAAAATGGAAACATGATTTGGTTCCAAATGCAGATAGATGGATTAAAAAATAGAGCAGAACACCCACAAATCATCAAGTCCACAGAGCAGGTGAGCATAAGTATGATGTGAATGATGGCAATCTGAGAAAACTTGTAAACATATAGCTTAATGAATGCTCATGTAGAAGATGGCAAATGACTGATTTCCATGTTTGCATGCTATATCTGTGTTATGTGAGATCAGAAATATTCATTGGCCAGATTATGTGGATAAATATTATCATACATCAAGATAATTTCTTTTGAGAAAGTAACTAATTAAACTATATTCACTTATATTATATTGTAGCATTTTATTCACTTAGCTTTGCAGGTGCTTTACCTTAGGTTATCTTCAAATTGCTTCACAGCTACATGGAGGCATACACTAACCCTGTGAAGATGCTGCCTTCTAAGGAGGAATGGATGAAAGTGAACTTGCCAAAGGAAGTAGGTCCTTCCCATACTAAGAGGACTAGTGGAAGACCAAAGAATCAGAGAATAAGGGATGAAGATGAGACTGTAATGAAGAAGTCTAGAAAAGCATATCAGTGCAGAAGATGTATGGGTTGAGGTTATAACAAAAGAGCTTGCTAAAACCCTATCAATACGCAAGAGCATACTAACTCTTCACAAATTCAAGCAGCAGAAAGCAATCCAATAGTGTCACAAACAAGGTTATCTTTTTATTATATCCATCCACTTCCACCAATTTTGAATTTTCATAAAGTAAATTGGTTCATCTGATACTTCTCATTCTTATTTTTTTAGGTCCACTGCATCAAACAGAGGTAGAAAAAAAGGGAAGAGGGAACCATCACAAACTTCCAAGTAAGCTCACTTGTACCACAGCCTATTTATTAATGCAGTAAAGGACTAGCATGCATAGCATGCCTAGAATATTTTAATCAAGGGTTTGTATATACATATTGTGTTAAACAATAAACTAAGTACATCCTTTTACATAATCCAATACAACAAAGATTACAATTTGCAATAGTCATATTAGCAATGGACTGAAGTGAGCTCTTGGATGTTGCGTTTCCACTTTGATGGGTTGTGAAAATGCACATACAACCCAACCTTCAGTGCATATCTTCTAGAAGATGAAAAGCTCCTAGAAGCCTTGGAGACTCGAGTTGGTCTAGAATTATGGACCACGTTAGTAGTCCCCTATATTGTTTACCTGCAATCTCCCATGAGTTGGTCAAGATTTTTTCTCGGCCGGTCCTTATTTAGGAGTCCCTTATATCCCTTTTAATATGCACACATAGAATTTATCCATGTAATAACTAGAAGGAACTTAACTGAACTTGCCGCACTCATCCTTCACTTATGGAAAACAACTTGGAAGAGAAGACTTGGCCTGAAACTCTTTAGATGGAGGGTCACAAACAAGGTTGCTGGCATGATGCTCTTGCTCACCTTGGTTCAGTATTTATAGGGAATTTATTCAATAATCTAAGTCTAACACTAGAAACAAAACACCACGAGTGTCCATAGAAGGTTCACATGCACATGTAGGGTTCACATGCATATGGTTCAAATGACATAGGGTTCACATGCATATGTAGGTTTCACAGGGAATATCAAACAAGAAAGTCTTCATTGATAGGGTTCACATTCACACATAAGCTTCAATGTGATGTTTGGTTCACATGCACATATCACTATTATCTGACATGCAAAAGATGTCAAAATGTTCATTGATAGTGTGCACATGGAAATATAATGTTCAATGTGATGTTTGGTTCACATACACATATCGGTATTATATGCTGTATTATCAATTCTCAGTGCCACATTAAATATCAACACTCAGTGTTATCCGCCATTCATAATCAACATTCAGTGTTATTCATAAACAACACTCAGAATTACTCGGTGTTAAATGAGATTCATAATCAACTTAACTCTATATTTTATACTTCTTTTGTTATAGGGCAACCAAGACATCAGGAAGAGGTATAAAGAAACAACATACTCAAGTAGATAGAGTGCATTCACAGCAACTGCATCATGGACAGGGATCAAAAGCAAGTGCTGGGAACTTACAACACCAAGTTCATCAGGGAGGAAATAGTGCACATGCAATGAATTCAGAGCAGCTTACACATCAGGGTGTGGGAGCAACTTCAAATGCAGAGTACTCACAACAGTTTGAGAATTTGGGATGGACGGATCAAAATGAAGATACAGGAACTCAACAATCCATGGCACAACCAAAAGAAATTTACTTCTAAGAATCTATTGTTGCTTCAGGACCTTCTAATGATCAACCTATTGATGGTTGGAACATAGAAAACTTTCAAATCAGCTTAAGTCCAGAAAAAACTATTTCAACTGCAAGAGCCAAGGGTAAATTAGCAACAACTAGAGAAAAAAGGCTTGTCATTGTCTAAGAAGCCTTGGAGATAGAGATGGAGATTGTACCGCATTGTGAAGTTTGAGCAGATTTTGTAACTGAGAATGAACTGAAATGTTTCATTCTGTAATTCAGTTTCTCAGTTTGTGTTATCTGTTGTAACTTAACTAAATACTTATATTTGTTACTTATGTTTTATACGGTATGTGTTATCTTTTGGCCATTATTGGCAAGTTGTTAATTACATTATCAAGTCATGGTGCTGCAAAAACTGGCAGTTGTGAAATCTAACTGTTGTTACTTCATTAAATTACAAAATCTGAGTTTATATGCCAAATCTGTGTGATATAGGAAGCTGAGTGTTGCCAAATTTTCTATCTTTTTGTTATCTTAAATGTATATCAAATTTGGGTGTTGCCAAATCCATAAGCTATGATATCATCTTTTTGTACATTCTTTGCATAATGTATAATGCTACAAAATCAAGGTAATTAAGTGCTGGATATTGTATTAAATCATTCTTTACCAAAACAGTTCATTCAAGATACACATTGACGATATTCTTATACTTCATCTCCTTCATGATTTAAAAATTATAGTGACTAACTGCAGAATTCCAACACCAAGAATTACTTTAAGGACATATATTTGTTTCTGCAATTTTAGATTTATCTTCTTCTCCGGTTCGATTTTAGCTTCAATCTTCTCTTCTGCATTATTAAGTCGAGCATCCATTAAAATACTCTCACTTTTTTCGACTTTAGAACCTAATTCTTCATAATCTTTCTTTTGCACTAGATAACGGCATCCATAAGGATATTTGTGACATCCATAAAACGATTTGCCTTTATATTGACACTCTTTTTTGCAAAGATTTAGTTTCGCAGAAACACCACAATAGCATAACACTTGCTGGCTTGAAACTGAACTTGTTCATCTTGCAGCAATTCCAAACAACAAGATAGAAAACAGAAATTAGTAACCAAAATTAAAGAAAAGGATAGAGAGGAATGGAAGAGAGCAGGAAGAATCGAGAAATTACAGAGGAAAGAGAAAAGATGAACGAAAGATCTGAAGAGAGAAAAGAGAGAAGAGAACGTCGAAGGGGAGAGAGAGAGCAGAGAATCGACAGGGAGAGAGAGACAAGAGAGAGGAGAGATTTCGATGGAGAGAAGAGAGAATCGAATGAGATAAAGGAGGAGATGTTATAAGATGAGTTATAGCTGTTAGAGGGGTATTTTAGACATTTTACCCTACTAACAGCAGATACAGACGGTCAAAAAACGTTGACCAATTCAAAGTGAACCGGAGTGGGTTTTCTAGCTGAGTTAAAATTTTCGAGTGGGTTTAAGGCAAATAGCCATATATGGGTGGGGTATTTGAAAATAGTTAATTTTCGAGGGGACAATATCAAAAAAAACCTTTAATTTATTGAAATTACTTATATTATACAAATAGTATAACATAATGAGCCTAAATTCATTGTTCTCTGGCAATGAATGCTCATGACACTCTTTTAAATTCATGTCACCATATCTTTTATATCCTTTTTAGTGTATATTTTTTAACAACCTACTATCGATTCGCTGCATTTATTACGAGGAATTCTTATCTGGGCAATTCTCATTAAACTAATCTCAATATCTTCTTTCGCTTCTTTCTCTGCCGCCTCTAAGTTCTAATAATTTCCCTTGGAGAGTTGCTCCTAAACATGAATTCCTCCATCTATTTTCCAATGGGCAATGCATTCATGTGTTTTCCAGTAAAGGTCTTGAATTCGAGAGGCGGTTTCAGATCGTCGAGCCTTAGCTTGCAAAAGTCTCTGAAGATGACGGCAACAAACGAGTCAACATCGGAGATCGACCGAGAATGACCTGAATCATTTTCTAATGTAGAGAAGGCCAATTCTAAAAAAATTTCTTGTACTACTCTTTCACTGTTGATTGTAAAACAGCATGCTTTTGAGGTTTTTCTCGTTAGTTTTGTGCTCCATAAACTGTTAAATTCCCAATACATCGGGGTAAACAGGATCATTTACTCAAAATTGATATACACGTGATCTTATAGCCGTTGTTTTAGCTTTGCAGTCAATTCTCTCAGTCCGCTGATACTTCATTTAAAAACTACACAAAGCATCATGGATATATCTGTGATAATATTCTGAAAATATATCTTAGAGATTTAAATGATTTGTTTTCTGATTGGTAATGTTCATGATAAGTGAAGATCTTCATTTAATAGTTCATGGTATTTATTTGCAATTTACTAAGTTCATGATATTAATTTAAAGCAAAAAAGCTTTAGGTTATTGTCTGGAAAAATGCTGATTCGGGTATTTATCTGATGTAGAGTTTAATTTCTAATTTGCAATTTACGACATTGTTGTTTTTATGTGTATCAAAAGATATACGACATTGTTTTATTGCGCATCGAAGACTAGCCCAATATTTTCGCCATCGAATTTTATTGTTCAGGACTCATTAGACATTCAAGAAAATGTCGAAACAAAGAAAATTGTGCTAGTACATGGAGAAGGCTTTGGAGCCTGGTGTTGGTATAAAACAATCTCTTTACTCGAAGGATCAGGAATGCATCCTACTACTCTCAATCTATCCGGATTGGGTATAAATATGGAAGATCCAAATACCATAACAACCATGGCACAGTATGCAAAGCCTCTAGCAAATTTCTTACAAAATCTTCCTGAAAATGAGAAGGTGAAGAACTTTGTACCTCGACCTTTGCATTTTTACAGGGTAAATTTGTACCAAAAATACAATAAATTTTGCTTTTTTTCATAAAAACTTTGAAGTTTATAAATCAATAACATGATGTTAACATAGCCTTATTTTATTATCCGGTCTTCTCTTTCTAAATAAAAATGATTGCTTTAAGGCATATAGGCATGAAAAGAAAGAAAAGAATTAGAGAAGGAAAGAGGGAGAATTGGTTCTTAAAAGAATCTGCATGAATAAAATAGTGATATATGTTCGATTATTTTGATTTAATCTACAAATGATTTTGATTTATTTATTTTGGAATTCGGTGATTAATTTATACATTAATCAGAAAGGGAAAAGATTCAAAATTATAGTTTGAATTATGCTGGTTCTAAAAAAATCAAACGGTTGTGAACGAACGGTTGTGAACGAGCGGTTGCGAACCATTTGGGAGGCTATATAAAGCTATCCCTGAAGGCAAATAAAGAGACACCAAAAAAAGATTAAGAGAACAATTTCTATTTTCTGTTAAAATTTCCAAAGAAGTATGATATCTGTCTTATTTCAACACCGATTTTGGTAATTATTTTTGCATTGCTTTTGTTTTCACGAACTCTACAAGACTACGAGATCAAAATCAAAGCATCCCTTGTGATTTGTACTCAACGGGAGATTCGGAATGGCCGATGCGTGTTGTATCTTGGGAATGTCTTTGCGGGTGCAATCCGTACGAGAAGTGACAATACGTTCTTAGGACAGCGCAGCTATCTGCGTCCCTCCCTTCGTCAGACTCGATTTTCTAACTTTTATTTTATTTCCTATATTGTTTATGTGATCATATTTTTCAAACAAATATTTTATAAAATTATATTCTATTTTAAATTATTATACAGCAATAATTTCCTATTTTATCCAACATCTAAGAACGTAATAGGAATAATTGCTTATTGATTAGGCTGGATAATCTTTGTTGCTATATAGTTGTTCATTATATTGAATAGTTATCATATTATAATATTGCCATTCTATTTTATTTATGGTTTCAAGTAAAGAATTATTAGTTGTTTCTAATCGCATAGTTAACATTACTACTTCTTCTCTTGATTGATGGCTTGATTCCGACGCCAATGTTCATGTGTGTTTTGATTTATCTTGATTCACAACTTTGAACGATCAACTTTTAGGAAATGAAATGAGAATATCTATTAAGGGGATTGGAAATATTTTATTAAAACTCTCTTCGGGAAAAACCATTACTTTAAAAGATATATTTTTTGTTCCGGAAATTAAGAAAAACTTAATTAGTATTTCTTTACTTGTTAGAATAGGCTATAAACTATTTTTTTTATAGTAACTGATTGAAGCAGAAATCCGCGTTCCGCTTATTCTATTTGTTCTACTTACCGCAATCAAGACGGTTTC
Source organism: Agapanthus africanus (assembly GCA_030015575.1). Lineage (NCBI taxonomy): Eukaryota > Viridiplantae > Streptophyta > Magnoliopsida > Asparagales > Amaryllidaceae > Agapanthus > Agapanthus africanus. The sequence continues at coordinate 205,163,113 of JASDDO010000024.1, forward strand.
GCTTGTAACTAACCGGTTGAGTACGGGTCGATCCACAGGGAGATGATTGTATGTCCGTTCTTATCTTAGACGGGTCAATTCAAGAATGTATATGTGTATGTTCAAATCTATCCTAAATGTTCGTATTTATGTTCAAGTAAACTTGTTAGGGTTAAGGTTGGTTGGTAGAGTTAGGATTAGTCTTGTGTTATTCTTTTACCATTCTTAAAATGGTGTTGGGATAATAGAAAGTAGCGGGGATTAGGAGGACATAGGAATGGGATTTGCGAGTTTAAGCAAACTTTCCAACGTTAAATCCATTCCTAGTGCCCCTTGTCCTTCTGTTACGTACGCTTATTTCCAACCCTAGGCCAAACACCCACAACCATGTATCCAATTAAGTCACAACTACATGTCACGTTGTAGTGCGTCCAAAGGACTTCTCGACTTAGGTCGCGGCTATATGTCACGTATAGCGCGCCTAAGTGAAGGGTTGTGTTTGTTTGGTTTAGGTTCGTTTTAGGATGTTTGGCGAAGAGAAGCACAAGAGATTTTTCCGTCCCTCATACTAACCTTCCTTAGCCCCTAAGAAGTGTGGAAATTGTTCACACATTTAAATGAAAATAAAAACAAAACAAGAAGGAAGTAAATAAAGAAAGGAAAATACGGTTTTACAAATGGTAGCAAGCTAACTACTTGGGCCCTCACCTAAGCAAGGAACTCCATAGAGTATCATGGCTTGAGAAAAATACGGATAAGAAGAAAAGAAAAAGACAACAAGAAATAACAACAATAAATAAAATTACACTAGAAATTAAAATTACAAGACAAGAAAATAAAGATACAGGTTAAATAAAAACCCTCATCTTCATTGATTTTCCACTCAAGAGCTCTCACTAAACTTTCATGGAGAATAGATGATGAAGAAGAAGAAATACAAACTAATCTACACTAAGTCCTAACAAAGGAGAAGACATCCATTACTTGGCTCAAAACTGGGCTATTTATAGGCAGAGAGCTGATATCCTAAGGCCAAATTCTGAGCTCATACACAATTACAAAACTACCCCCAAAACACGATTTGGCACTGAGTTGACTCGGCCGTGGAACCGCCGCGAAAAGGCCATATTGGCCGCGGTTCCGCGGCCGTTTGGAGGGTTTGATGTCTCGTTTTTCTGGGGCTCTCTCGTGTTGCATTGTTCTTCTGTTTTACAGGTACCAATTTGCAAAATGGTTACAAGATTTCTTCAGATTTTCAACAGTCCAAATTGGCTTCACTTTTAATTCATTTGACTTTAATCTCCCTCGAGCTCCGTGCACCCATTGAATCTTGTGCTGCCCCTCTCGTGCTCTGTGCTTGATCAAAACACGAATGACTACTGTTTTTCATCTTGTCTCTTGAACTGGTAAGCAGCACTGGACGGATGCAGATGACCGGAACTCGGCTTTTATCTGTCTATGGCAGATGTTCTGGATTTTGGCGTAACTGTGGAGATTTTGTATGATTTGCGTTATTTTGGACTAGAAACCTATAACCTGTAAATATGTAGCAAACACGGATCAAAAGCACCTGCTTATAAACAAACGAGCAAAAGAATGGACGGTATTAAATGCAATATTCTGGTGTAAACAAATACCCTCAAACTTATCCTTTACTCGTCCCGAGCAAAACCATTTATTCACAAAAAGTCCTAAGCTCACTTTCATAGGCATCACGGTTGCACTTAGCGTGTGCAACAAGCCTTTAAATCTCTAGGTGTCCCTAGTAGGAGAAGTGTTGTCTTCTGAAGGTTTTTAGCGGATATTACCCACAAAATCCAGTCAAGCTAGTTTCATAAGTTAACGTAGATTCTACTCTTACCGTCTAAGTTAGAAACTCTATTATTCTAAGTTAGAAATATCCATCCCTTATTTTTCACACCTCCTATTTATTCAACCCAAGATCCTATATGTTTTGACAGTTTAGAAAGATCCCGGTTTCTCCTGAGTTTTTCTTCTAAAGCGCAGTTTCCAATCCGGAATTTTTATCAACTTTACGGAAAACATAAGCCTTATTCCTTATCCCTGTCTTCCTTCCAAACATCGATCGTATACCCCCACGTGTGTGTAAATTTTCACCCCTGCAATTAAGAATTCAATTCAAGCTATAGTACCCTTGCCCTAATACCTAATACTACTTCTTTTCATTAATGATGGACGGTTTGCTCACACATCTTTCATGCGACTATTAATGCTTCTTGAGCCACTAATCAGCCGATTACTGAATGAGTGAGTTTAAAGCGTAAATAGCAGTTTCCGGGTCTTGTAATTTATATATATATATATATATATATATATATATATATATTCTTTTCTTTTCAAGACCGGCAATATTTTCAATGATGCTCTTTTGGTGGTTAGTTTTAAATACCGTTTTTTCTTTCATACTAGGCTTTCAGGCAAGAGTATTTCTAGATATTCTCTACTATCCCAAGTTTTAAGATGCGTGTAAGTGCAGTTTGTAGGGTATATACTTTCTGAATTTGGACTCAAGAATAGGAACTATTTTTCATACTTATCCTTCAATAAAGCTTTCAATACTTTCCCTTCATTTCAACTTAACTCAAGAACTGAACCCAAGATTACCTAAAAAAAACTGAAAGGACGTATATTTACCAAGGTTAAACCGAAGGAGGGTTATTTTTAGGGTTTTCAATTACCAAGCCTAAAATTTAGTTATTTTTAACCTATCAAGCTAACTTTTCGGAATAAAAATCTAAGTTACCCTACTAGCTAACTTAATGACAAAGTTTTTATATTTTTGTAAAATTTTGCGATTTTTGTGGGTTTTTAATAAGTATGCAAATGCAAAATATACACATGAATGCAAAGGTAGAAAGTTTACCGAGCACACCCCCAAACATAAACTTGACAATGTATTTACTGTCATGCTATACCAAGGGGGTCAAAATCGTCGGTGCTCCCATATTTTTTTTATAAAAGAAAAAGCAAACAAAATATATATATATACAAAAAGGGCCCTCCAAACTTAAGAGAAACAGTGTTTCCACTGTTTAAGCGTTAAAGTTGAGAGTTAGGGGGGGAGAACAGTTTCGATCTATACAAGGCATTACACAGGCCGAAAGTTAACACCAACCATTCAAATTTTTTATCGTGATAACGCAATGGTTGGAGAAAGAATACGTAAAGGAAGAAATGAAGAATACACGAGACTGTGTGTGGATGAAAGTGGGATACGGTCTCGGTAGAGGAGATGAATGGCGGGGGGGAAGAAATGGAACACGATCTTGAGGGTGGAAATGGAGTGAATAAATTAGTACAATATGTAATGATCGAAGTGAAAAAATGGATTGTACTAATCTATCCACATGTCGAGAAATGGGGTCAAATCTCTCAAGATTCGCAAGAAAATATGGGCCGACCGAACTTGGTAAACCAGACATAGGAATTGAAGGTGATACGGTGGCTTGCAAAATGGGAACGATGGAAAGGATGGAAGGAAATGATTGAGGAATGGTATCGGTTAAATATTCAGGAGGGTGTGCACAGTCAGTGGAAGGGACAGGATGAATAGGAAAATTCGACTCATCAGGTAAAACTGTTTCATCCTTAATCCTATCCTGAAAATTCTCTTCAAAATTCAGCCCATCCATACATTCATCATCAATAATTTCCAGACGCATATAGGGTTCAGGAAAAACAGTTAATGGTTCGAGATGATGTCCACACGGAAGTGAAAGGGCATGATGAATTGGTGAGAAAAACTCATCCAAAATTGTGGGTTCATCATTCAAAATATTCCCAGTATCGATATCCTCATTCAAGTGAAAGTTAAATTTCTCAGGCACCTCATCAAAAACATGGATTTCAATCAATTGTGGTTCTAGAGTAGAGGTGTAGATATCAACGGGATTAGCATTGGTTTCACTTGAAATGGACCCTTCACAATCGGGTAAATTAAACACTACAAAGTCGCACAACTCATCTAACGTTCTATCATCACTTGATGAATCATTTGGGATACTTGATAGACTTTCGAAAACGGAGTTGTGGAATTCAATTTGGAACAGGTAGGTTTAATTTGGAAGGGTGTACTGCTCACTCTCACCACGCAAATTCTCAAATTGTCCTAACGCCTCATCATACATTGAAAAATTCGGAGCTAATTGGAAAGTAGCTGCTGGTTCGTTAGGTTGTATGAGGACGGCCATGGACACATTCAAATCCATCATCTGATGGCACGACGCTACCCGAAATTCTTCTAATGATTGTTCAAGACTAGACATGAGTTGTGAAGGGGTTTCAGTTAAAAATTTAAACTCGTTTGGATACGTGAAACTCCCAAAAGGCTGTTAAGAAGCAATAACTAGGGAAGGTGTAAAAGTTGGATAGGATTGATAGGAATCGAATGGTTGGACGGGATTAAGATCAACATTATGATAAAAAGACAATTGGGATTGTTGATCAAAAGAATTCAAAGTGGTGAAAGGAGTAAAAGATCGGTTACGGGATTGTTCAATTCGGTCAACAATGGACATGGGTTTCGGAGTCGCAACATGACTCTCAGAAAGGGTATCAACGTAAGAGGGTGGGGGAGGTTGAAACGGTTGATATGAAGTGGATTGCGGAGTCCAATTGTTTGTCCTAGACGCGTCTATCTAATCTCTCAATGAAATTTTGGGCATGGATGGATCGTTCGAAGTTCGGCCAAAGAAAGAACCGTATGAAGAAATGTCTGGTTGTGGGTACCAAAGTTCAGCAAGGGTTGGTCGTTTTGGAGTGCCCATGTTATGAAAAGGTAAGGAGGGAGGAAAGTGGGTGAATTTTTATAAAAAATTTTTTTTTTTTGTTTTTGGAGTTTTTGAAATTGTTTGTTTATGAACCTTCTTTCTTCTTCACAAGCAAAACTGGAGATTCCCAACTTGAAGTACTGGGACGAATCCAACATTTCTTCAGAAGTTCGTCCAACTGAGTTCGGATCTCCTTCAATCCTTCAGGACTTAACCGGTACGGAGCTTTGATCACCGGTTGCGCACCAGGTAGTAAATCAATGCTGAATTCAAGAGCTCGATTGGGAGGCAAACCTGTTATATCTTTAGGAAACACATTCTCGAACTCTCGAACTACCTCTGACTTTCTTCTTCTGCCGGTAGGGTAAATATTTCTGCGTTCTTCGGCTTAGCACGGAAAATTCCTGACTCCAAAGTTCTGTCTCCACTCTTGAAGTAAAAGACTGGGTGATCTGGTATCTCAAATACTTCCCTCCTTTGACGGCAGTCAATCGTAGCATAGAAAACTCCCAGCCAGTCCATTCCTAACACAACATCGAAGTTTGGGATGTCTAGTACTTTTAAATTCGTGTAGAATTCTCATCCGCAAACTACAACTGGACACTGATCCAACCCCACAGTTGCCTTCAATACTCCATTCCCGGAACTGACATTCCGGCTTGAAATGAGTGGCTTCACGGGAATCGCATGTGTTCTCACAAAACGTTAGGACATGAAGCAGTGACGCTCCAGTGTCGAACAGTGTTAGTGCAGGTATTGGGGTAAAAATTTACACCCCGGTTGACCAAATCAAAATCAAAGTCAACCCCAAGCCAAGTGGGCCCATGCCCTGGTCGAGCCGAACATGAAGCGGCCGGCCTCCCCCCATGCCAAGATAAAAATTTTGTAATAAATAATTTTGTTGTATTTCTTTTATTTTATTTTATGGATAAATGTAAGAAAAATAGGCATAAAGCCAAATTTTTGTAAAGCTCATGGCTTATGTGCAAAAAGAAATGGCACATGAGCCATGGGATAGACAAAATGCCATTTTGTGAAGCCCAAGGGGCTATGTGTAAAGTGTATAGCCTATAAAGGCAAAGATAATGAAATATCTCATAACTTTTTTTCTCTCTCCAAAAAAATTTAGATCTGAGAACTTTTCTCCTTCCTCAAGGTTCCAAAACCTTCTTCTTTCTTTTGAATTAAATCAAGAGTTTTACTCTTTATTTTATAAAACTAAATAGTTTTTCACCACAAAACCCATAAAGGGGAACTCAGATCTTCCATTAGATCTCAAAAATAAGAGATTTTTAAAATCTCATATCTCTTGATCTTCAAGATCCAGCATCCAGAGGAGAAAGCAGAAGAACCCATTTCATCAACCCCAAAACATCTTAGGAGTTTAACTCCACTCTGATTTCTCTTTCGAGAATTTCTGTGGCTAAAAGCCTCTTTTTCTCGCCGGCGCCCAAGCGCTCAAGCGCCAAGCGCCCACTTGCCGACGCGTGGCGCGCTAGCGCTCGAGCGCAAAGCGCCCACGTGCCGACACGTGGCGCGCTGGCGTTCCAGCGCTCAAGCGCAAAGCGCCCACGTGCCGACACGTGGCGCGCTTGCGCTTAAGCGCCCAGCTCAAGCGCAAAGCGCCCACGTGGCGCGCTTGCGCTTAAGCACCCAGCTCAAGCGCAAAGCGCCCACGTGCCGACACGTGGCACGCTTGCGCTCCAGTGCCCTACGCTCAAGCGCAAAGCGCCCACGTGACGACACGTGGCGCGCTTGCGCTCAAGCGCCCAGCGCAAGCGCAAAGCGCCCACATGCCGACACGTGGCGCGCTTGCGCTTCAGCGCCCTGCGCTCAAGCGCAAAGCGCCCACGTGCCGACACGTGGCGTGCTTGCGCTCAAGCGCCCAGCGCTCAAGCGCAAACCGCCCATGTGCCGACACGTGGCGCGCTAGCGCCTAAGCGCACAGCGCTCAAGGCGCTGACCCCACGCGTCCTTTGGGCGCTTTTTCCTTTTTTTATATATATACATGTATATATATATACAGATACACACACACTCCACAACACTGTCCCCCCCCCCAAAAAAATTTTGGGCCGGGGCGCTGCCCCGCACCCCGCAAGGGGGCTGCTAGCCCCCTTGACCCCCAGCCCGCTATCCGGGTAGCGGGACCCCCGTAAAAACTCTGCGTGGCTCCCGATATATCCAAACCCCTCCCTCCAAAACAAAACACACGTACACTGCACATTGAGTTCGCATGACCAGTTTAACCCGTTAATCGGAGGTTCCCTCGCCCCAAAGGCGAGGGGTAATTAACGGCAGCTTAGTCCGCGGCTGCCGGAGATTCGGATCCCCACAATCATTAAACCCCGGCCTACCCTAGGCAGAGGGAATCTGTAGTATGCCTGGTAAGCGCGCGCGTATTCCCATCTCAATGGGATGACGAAAAACACCCTACAGGTTCTGGCACGCCCGGTGGGACCTTTCTCTCCTTCCATATTTCGGGTTAAACGTTCATGCGAACTCAATCAATATACATATCGATTGCCTATACTGAAATGATGTTTTCTTTTCGTGCAGCAATCAACTTTCAATGACAATGTCTCCCAAGACGAATTCAGCTTCCAAAGCGACCCCGATTCCGTACGTGGTCAAGATCAACGCTTGTGTGGTTCTCCCCGCAAGCCTCAGTCGACAGTGGGAGGAACTGCCCCGCCAGTTTGGCTCCGTCATCATCTACCCTGCCGGAAGCGCTCATCTGGCGGAAATCCCGGCGAAACAGGCGGCCAATCCGGTCTCAAGGGGCAAGAGGCCAAATGTCGTGATCGCCAAGGCACCACAACCGAAACTTAAGACGGTGTCTGAACGATTCTCTGGTGCTCCAGCGGGGGGCAAGAACTCCGGTACAAAGGGCAACATCAAATGTTGCAGACAAGCTCAGGTGATGACTCCAACAAATGCACAATCGAGCGTATCTCCAAAATCCTCCATCGCCTGGTCTACGGCGTCTTCCCAAAGAGCCGAAGTCTGCCAGGTGCTTAGAACAGAAAAGTTAAGGCAGAAGCGGCTCAGGTATCGAGCCAACAAGAGGGCCAGGGCTTCGGCCAAATGGAATCTTGTGAAGTTCCAAGTGCAGGGTCGCCCCGCGACGATGGCTGAGTCGGCCGTAAAGATCAGCAATTCCTTCGAACCTCTGAAGTGGGTTCAGAAAAATTCCATGACCGCCCGAATCAAGAAGACAGCGGTCCGAACGTCGCTACAAAGAGACGTGTCCCGGCCCCAACAGAAAAAGTATGGCACTGTCTCTTCAAGGGTCTATCAGGCGCTCTGTGCCGCACGAAAGCAGCGGGGCAAACCCAGAAAAGAAGCGCCAGCACCATTCAAGAATCTGGTCAGGCCAGCCGCCTTCAATCGACTGCCCGCTACCGAAACAGGAGGGCCAACACAGCGATCCGTGAAATCAGCCGCCGATAATAAAAAGACGGCTGGATATGTTGTCCATACGGTCTATATGGCGGGCGGGCGTCCCAGCGACAACCTTCGCAGCAAAAGCAAGGATGGGGCCACCACATCCCAAGTCCAATCTGGCTTGAATGTGGTTGCCGCTTCCCAAGAACAGCCACCTCCGCTGGATGATGAAAACCCTCTTGATGAGGACGATAGGCAGAAGGACCCTTCGGTCCAGGCAGAGTCAAGCTCAGAGAGCGAGGAAGAGCCGACTTTCCGCCCCAGGACCGCAGAGCAAGAGCTGCTCCAAGAGCTTCGGAAACAGCTCAGGAGCAAAGATAAAGAGATGGCCAAACTCTATTCGAAGATTGACGACTTAACGAACGTTGTGATGCAGCTTACGGCTCAAATTGCTCGAGCGCCTCCCAATCAAGCACAAGTCGCTACTAATCAGCCGGGTGAGGACAATCCGAAGCAGCCATTGCCTGCTTCTTTTGGGTCCAAGAATGGTTGAGCCGCACGAAAACCGGCCACATTCCGCTTCTGGGGATGCCTTGGCCCCAGATAGCACTATCCCGCTAACACAAGATCAGATAATGGATTTGGTCACCAGCAAAGTTAAAACATTGGTGGCCGAAGCTGAAGCTCAGAGAGAAATTGGCAGTAGTGGGCGGCCGTATCCCGCACACTACGATCTGATCGAGTTCCCGAGCGGCTACATCATTCCTAAATTCGGAAGATTCGACGGAACGGGGAATGCAAATCAGCACGTCGTCCACTTCAAAGCCTCGTGTGGAAATACAGGGGGCAATGATGCGCTCCTTCTTCGTCAGTTTGCAACAGCCTGACCGGTGTCGCCTTCGACTGGTACGCGAGTATACCAGACGGGTCCGTCATTACCTTTGCCCAAATGGAGTCTCTGTTTCGGCAAAGGTTCATGAGCGTCAGTGATAAAATCTCCATTGCCGACCTTGTGAGGACCAAGCCGGGGAAGAATGAAAGCAACACCGACTTTATCGCCCGATGGCATAATCTCACAGTCAAGTGCGAACCGCCGCTGGAGCAGGACCAGTCCGTCAGCCTTCTCATTGGGAACCTCAGCAATTGGATGGTCCCATTCTTGTGTACAGCGGGCCTCAAGACATTTCAGGAGCTAACCAAGAAAGTCCAAATGCTGGAACGCTCGAAGCAAGAGTCCCCGCCGGACTCTCAGAGAGACAAAACTTGGAAAAGCAAGCGGGACGACAGCCGTAGAAGCGGGAGTTCCAGCAGTACCAATGTCTTCAATGCGTCCGACAATGAAGAAAAGCGAAGGGCGGGCGAATCCAAAACCAACCGGCCTCGAAAGCCATTGCTGGGAGGAGATGTACCTTCCCTTGAGGAGAAGAAGAACAAGGTGTACTCTTTCAGAAGGGACAAGGTCCGCAAGATATTTAAAGATGCCTTGAACAACGGTCTACAATTGCCGGAATCAAAAAGACCCCAAGAAGCAAAAATGACCAACAATCCTCTGTATTGCCCGTACCACCAAGTAGTGAGCCATGCGATCGAGGATTGCTATATCTTCAAGAACTGGGTCGAGAAGCAGTACAAGGCTGGAGAGATCGAGCTGTGCAAAAGTGTGTTGGTGAACAATCAAGTTGCAACCACCAATTTTATACAGACGGAAGCTGACGCCTTCTGGGAGCAGACAGCCGAACCCGCTGCCCTGAGAAATGAAACGGACTCACCGCAGCCTCCGTGGAGTACGCATATATCTAATAAGACGAAGAAGATGATAAAGCTACTTTGGAAAGAGCCCAGGACGAAATGGGAAGGACAGAAGAAGCCTACCAGCCCAGCTGCCAATGCGGCTCCATCAGGCTCAAAATCCAAGAAGCTCAAGAAGAAGAAAGGTGCAGCTCGGCGCGAAAAAGAGTCTGCAGCGAGATCGACCATTCAAAAATATATCGATTCCCTCGAAGAATATGAACAGAAGGAAAGAACTCTGATTCAATTGAAGGAGTTCCTCCCTGTACGAGCGGTTGAAATTCTGGAGGAGTTAGAGGAAGACTCCAATGAAGAGATCCCTATAGTGACCTGCTACGCCATCCATCTAGGCAGCGACTCTGAGGGGGAGCTCTGTTTTCCCGAAGAGGACGAGGAGCTTGCCATAAAGGCCAATCAAATCCAGCTCAGAAGCGGCAGGGCTCTACCGCCAAATCAGGGTAACGCCCCAAAAGGGAAGGAAAAACAGGTGGCTAATGAGGAAGATGGCAGAGAGCCGGCTGATGAAAACTCAAGTCCTTCCTCGGTGGACTATAATGTCTTGGCTCATCTCCGGAAGCTTCCGTTTCTCCTGAGCATCTACGATGCCTTGGTCCTATCTAAGGAGCTTAGAGATGTCCTCATTCACGCTCTACAAAACCCTGAGCGGTATCAGGCTCGCTTTGCGGAAATTAATATGAAAGAAGCTCAGTACACTTTGCAAGCCGCCGCAGTCACGTTTAAGGATGAAGACTTGCTACTGGGAACAGCTGAGCATAATCGGCCACTTTACGTGACCGGGTACAGCGACGGAGATCGAATCAATCGCATATTGATTGATCCGGGGTCCTTAGTGAACATCATAAACTTGCGAACTCTGAAGAGTTTGTCAATGGACGTCCGACACCTGTCAAGGGAAAGGATTGTCATTCAAGGCTTCAACCAAAATTGCCAGCAAGTTCTGGGGTCCATAGCTCTGCCAATCAAATTCGGGGATCTGCAAACTGAAGCTAAGATATACGTGATCGACGCCGACACGTCTTATAAGATTCTCTTGGGATGGACGTGGCTCCACGATTACGGTATCGTCCCGTCAACTCTCCATCAATGCATGAAGTATACTAAAAATGGCGAAGAAAGACGCATTGACGGAGACATCCAGCCGTTCGGTGTGCATGAATTCCGATATGAAGATTCTCGGTACTTTATGAACCACCAAAATGCTAAGCCACAACTGACTGAGGATAGAGCGGCCCCAAGACTCAAAGGCAAATCTGAGCCGGCTGTCACTTTCAAAAGCAAAAACGCCCAAGTGCACCCGCATTTCGGTAGCGACACTGATGAGTCCGACGCTGGAAGTCCGTCCTTCCGTAAAACTCGCCCTCGTTTCGGTAGCGATACGGATGAATATGTTACTGAAGCCCCATCTAGCAACAAAGTCCGTCCTCATCTTGGCAGCGACACTGAAGAGTCGGAGGAAGAGGACCTGCCGCGCAACAGCGGTGTAGATTGGACACCCATGCAACAAGCGAAACTACGAGAGACCTTCGAAATTGCAGAAGGGTCCCTAGCCGTCACAAGGGTACCAGAGCAGATGTGCAAAGAGCTCGATGCGTTGTCAGTCTCCACCGTGGACCAGCTGAAAACTTTCTACGTTCCCGGGAGGAAAAGTGGACAGAAGGGCATCCTGTTTTATGGGTCAAACCCCGTTGTGCACCCGGACGATTTGTCTGTCGCATGCCTTCCATATGAGAGAGGCATAAAAGCCGTCCTCAATCCCAGATACTATGCGCCCGAGATGCAAGGATTTTTCAAAAAGTGCGGATGTCGGTTATATCAAACGGAGTCCGAAGCAAAGTTTTATGAAGGACTATGGTATCCGCCCCAGGTCCGAGCACTCATCGATGGACGAATTCCAGATAAACGAGGCATAGGCTACGTTCAGCCTGATTCTAAGGCAAGCTATATGACCCATATTGGTGAAGCCAGCGAAGAGTCAAATGATGAAGACGAGCTAACCGAGCCAGAAGAAGCTCCTCAAGAGCTCGAAGATGGCGGACAAGCAACCTTTGACGAGCTAACTGAGATTGACTTAGGAACGCCCGATGATCCAAGGCCGACCTACATCAGCTCACTCTTGTCGGAGGAAATGAAAGAGCAGATAATTGCCCTGTTGCATGAATTCGTCGACTGCTTCGTGTGGACATACAAAGAAATGCCTGGCCTTTCCCCTGAAGTGGCCGTGCATAAGCTGGCCATATCTCCTGATGCTAAGCCAGTCAAACAAGCTCCTCGACGAATGAGAAGGAAACTAGAAGAAAAGGTCATCGAGGAAACCAAGAAGCTCATCGATGCCGGCTTCATCAGGGAAGAGAAATATGCGGACTGGATCGCATGCATAGTCCCAGTGAAGAAGAAAAATGGGCAGATCCGAGTTTGTGTCGATTTCAGGGACCTCAACAAGACATGTCCTAAAGATGACTTTCCGCTACCGGTCATGGAAATGATGGTCGATGACACCTTAAATTACGAACTGTTCACCTTTATGGATGGCTCGTCTGGGTATAATCAGATCAAAATGTCGCCTGAGGATGAGAAGCACACAGCATTCCGAAACCCGATCGGAATATACTGCTACAAGGTGATGCCATTCGGACTAAAGAACGCAGGTGCTACGTACCAAAGGGAAATGACCAATATCTTTGATGACCTAATTCATAAAGTCGTCGAATGTTATGTTGATGATCTGGTCGTCAAGATTAAAACCAAAGCCGATCATATCCAAGATCTTAGGACCGTTCTCACCAGACTGAAGGAATACGATCTAAAGATGAATCCTCTGAAATGCGCTTTTGGCGTGTCATCGGGAAAATTCTTGGGTTTTATAGTCCGGCATCGAGGGATCGAAGTTGACCCATCAAAAATAAAGGCCATCATGGAGATGCCCCCTCCGAAGAGTCTGACGCAGCTAAGATCTTTTCAAGGCAATCTTGCTTATATACGGAGATTTATCTCAAATTTATCGGGAAGATGTAGGCCCTTCTCAAAGCTCATGAAGAAATGGGCTCCTTTTGTTTGGGATGCCGAATGTCAAGAGGCGTTCGAAAGCATCAAACGGTACTTGTTGCACCCTCCAGTGTTGGTCGCTCCCATTCCAAATAAACCGCTGACTCTCTACACTGCCGCGCTAGATGAGTCACTCGGTGCGCTCCTTGCCCAGAACAACGAGAAGGGAAAAGAGAATGCCCTCTACTACCTCAGTCGAACTTTAGTCGGGGCGGAACACAACTACTCCCCGATCGAAAAGCAATGCTTGGCTCTGATGTTTGCTGTGAAGAAGCTGAGGCACTATCTGCTCGCTCACCGGGTTATGCTGATCTCCAAGGTCGACCCACTCAAACACTTGATGACCAAAGCAAGCCTAGCCGGCAGAATGGCAAGATGGGCTGTCATGCTACTTGAGTTTGACATAGTTTATACTCCTCAGAAAGCAGTAAAAGGGCAAGCTCTTGCAGACTTTCTCGCTACTCATCCCATACCAGAAGGGTCACCACTCAATTGCGAGTTACCCGATGAACAAGTGCTACACCTAGAGAATGACGAGCCATGTTGGGAGCTCTACTTCGATGGGGCCTCATCGATAAGGACCTCCAGTAAATCAAGTGTCCCGGAGATAAAAGCAGGGATAGGATTGGTGTTCATCACGCCATCAATGGGAACCCTACGGCGTTCTTTTTCTCTCACCGAGCCTCGCACAAACAATGAGGCCGAGTATGAAGCTCTGATAGCTGGTTTGGAGCTCGCTATAGAAATGGAAATCCTTCGGCTACGGGTTTACGGTGACTCCCAGCTTGTCGTCAACCAAGTAAGTGGCGATTATAAGATATACAAACCCGAATTAGCTCGGTACAGAGGCCGAGTGGTGGAACTCATGAAACGGTTCACTCATATTGAACTAACGAGAGTCCTTAGAGCGTTGAACGGAAAGGCTGACGTACTCGCTCGCTTAGCCAAGAAGCTGGCTGATCCTGACATGGACGGAATTCTGATCACAGTCAGGAGCCGGCAAATTCTACCCCCTGGTCTCTCTACAAGAAGAGGAAAGCGCGGAACAGAAGAGCAGTCCTGCTGAAGAAGCTTCGATCGTTCAAGACGAGCCCGATTGGAGAGAACCCTTCATAGAGTACCTCCGATACGACAAGCTGCCCGAAGAAAAATCTGCGAGGATTCAGCTGAAGAAAAGAGCTCTCTGATACGTGTTTGTAAATGACACGTTATACCGTAGGTCATATGACCAACTCTGGCTCAGGTGTCTGTCATTGGCCGAAGCCCAAAAGGTCATTAAAGATGTTCACTCGGGCATTTGCGGTGCTCACCAATCTGGCCCCAAGATGCGACTTCAAATCAAACGTCTTGGGTATTACTGGCCCACCATGATACGGGATTGCGGAGAGCATGCAAAGAAATGTCAGATCTGCCAAATCCATGGTGATTTCATTCACAAGCATCCCAATCCGTTGCATCCTACGGTGGCATCATGGCCCTTCGAAGTCTGGGGCACCGACATTGTTGGCCCAATTAATCCTCCGTCATCCTAAGGCCACCGGTTCATACTGGCCGCGACAGACTACTTCTCCAGATGGGATGAAGCTGTCCCGCTAAAAGAAGTCAAGACAAAAGATATTCTAACATTCTTCCAGCATAATATTCTATACCGTTTCGGTACACCAAGAAGAATCATTTCTGACAACGGGCCTTCTTTCAAGAGCTTCAATGTCTCAACGTTCGCTACTCAGCACAAGATAGACTGGAGATATTCCTTCATCTATAATCCAAGAGCCAATGGGCTAGCCGAAGCCTTCAATAAGACTCTATGCAAGCTCCTGAGGAAAAATGCTTCAGCCAACAAGAGAGACTGGAATCTCAAACTTCACGAGGCGTTGTGGGCATATCGTATCACGCACCGTACTCCAACTCAGTCCACTCCATGCTCATTGCTCTTCGGAGTAGAGGCGGTCCTCCCCCTCGAAGTCGAAGTTCCAAGCTTAAGAATGGCCGTTCAGCACGAGTTGACGGAGGAGGAAAACGTGCTCCTTCGGCTTGAAGAGCTCGACGCCCTCGAAGAAAAGAGGCTCGCGGTGCAGCAAAATCTGGAGCTATACCGATCCCAAATATCACGGGCCTATGACAAGATAACCCGTCTCCGCGCTTTCAAGAAAGGTGAATTGGTGTTGGTGCTCAAAAGACCGATCATCCCCAATCGACATGCCAAGGGAAAATTCGAGCCAAACTGGGAAGGACCATACGTCATCGGGAAAGTGTTCGACGGAGGATCCTACCAACTAATAAGTGCCGAGGGAAAAAGGCCAATGCCATCCATCAATGGCCGATATCTCAAGAAATACTACGTGTGAATGCTCCAAGTCGCAGGCGAATTGATCACACCAGCCCTACGGTCTGGATCATACATCCTGCAAAACCGTATACAATCCACGAGCGTAAATGACCCCTATCTCTCCCAAATCCTGCCGGTGAGACTACTTTTAAAGTCCCACCAGCGGCAAAAAAAAAAAAGAAGAAGAAGAAAAAAGAAAAAAAGAGAAAAAAAGAGGTATGTCCACAAGCAAAACGGGCACGGATGAAAACCCGAAAGGGCTCCGTGAGTAAAAACAGCAGGACTACCGGCGAGTTTGTGAAAACCCGAAAGGGCGCAAACTCGTGAAAAGAGATGAATACACTCGCAAAGTCCTCTCGTCCTTATGAGGAGAAAACCCCTGCGTGAGATCCTTACGACTCACAAAGGAGCAACACACTTAGGAATCCTCGCGATTCCTAAGGAGAACATACACCTGCGAGATCCTCTCTACTTGTAGGGAGAAAATGCTTTTATGAGACCCTCACGGCTCATAAAATTGAAAAGCCTTAGGTGATAGGGACCCAAACCCGTCTCCTAAGCCATCGTTCCCCAACGGGCAATGGCAAATGATGAGTCGCTCCTGGCATTTTGCTTCAGTGTTAGCGGTGCTGATGCCGACCAAAAACCCGAATCCTAAGTCCTCCCAAGGCAAATGATGAGTTGCTTCTGGCATTATTCCAGTGCAGCAATGCTGATGCCAAACAAGATCCAAATTCCAGATCCCCAAACGGCGAATGATGAGTCGCTCCTGGTACCATATTCCAGTGTAGCGATGCAGACGCCAACCAAAACCCAATTTCTCAAAATTCTCCAGCCCTACGGCCAGTCCCCAAATTGACTGCCGTATACAATCCACGGGCTCAAATAATTCTCGTCATACCCATGCCCCACCACAATCACCAGTTATGCGGCTAGTCTCCGCCTTTGGAATTATGCTCCATTGAGAAGACCCACTCATGTGTCCTCACGATACATAAAGAGAACAAACCTTTGTGGGATCCTTACGACTCATAAAGGAAAAACACACTTAGGAGTCCTCACGACTCCTAAGGAGAAAATACACCTGCGGGATCCTTACGACTCGTAGGGAGAAAATGCTTTTATGGGACCCTCATGGCCCATAAAATTGAAAAGCCTTAGGTGATAGGGACCTAAACCTGTCTCCTAAGCCATCGCTCCCCCAACAGGAATAGGCAAATGATGAATTGCTCCTGGCACGTGTGCTTCAGTGTTAGCAACGCTGATGCCTACCCTAACCCCAAAATTCCAAACTCCAATCCGATAGACCCCTAAGTCTTTAAACTGGGAACAGATGACCTCTAAGTCGTTAAACTGGGAACAGATGACCCCTAAGTCATTAAACTGGGAACGGGGGAAATTCCCTCATGGCAAATGATGATTCGCTCCTGGTACAATATTCCAGTGTAGCGATGCTGATGCCAAACCAAAACTAAAATCCCCAAATCCTATCATAACAAATGATGATTCGCTCCTGGCCCCATATTCCAGCGTAGCAATGCTGATGTCAACCCAAATCACATCAAGTCAGCAAAAGAACCAATGACCTCCATGGCAGAATCAAATTCCACCTCGGAAACAAGTCAACTTCATCCCTGACGCCGCAAGAAGCGGAGCAAGTCAAATCCATCACCGACCGTCCAAGTCGCAAAAAGGGCAGCATCGACCGTCCACGTCGCTAAAATGGCAGCACCGACCGTCCAAGTCGCAAAAAGGGTAGCATCGACCGTCCAAGTCGCAAAAAGGGCAGCATCGACCGTCCACATCGCTAAAATGGCAGCACCGACCGTCCACGTCGCTAAAATGGCAGCACCGACCGTCCACGTCGCAAAAAGGGCAGAACCGACCGTCCAAGTCGCAAAAAGGGAAGCACCGACCGTCCACGTCGCTAAAATGGCAGCACTGACCGTCCACGTCGCAAAAAGGGCAGAACCGACCGTCCAAGTCCCAAAAAGGGCAGCATCGACCGTCCAAGTCGCAAAAAGGGCAGAACCGACCGTCCACGTCACTAAAATGGCAGCATTTCCCGTCCACGTCGCAAAAAGGGCAGCACCGACCGTCCAAGTCGCAAAAAGGGCAGCATCGACCGTCCACGTCGCTAAAATGGCAGCATCGACCGTCCAAGTCGCAAAAAGGGCAGCATCGACCGTCCAAGTCGCTAAAAGGGCATCATCGACCGTCCAAGTCGCAAAAAGGGCAGCATTGACTGTCCATGTCGTAAAAAGGGCAGCGCAGGATTCCTACAAAGCGGGAACCAGATCACTCCGGGCTAGGGAAATGTCTATCGCAGACACTCCGTCTCGGAGACATGTCAAGCAACGACCGTCCATGTTGTAAAAAGGGCAGTGCCAGCTTCCTAAAAAGCGGGAACCAAATCAGGTCGCCTCCAAGTAAAAGAAGATCTATCAATTTCATGCACACGACCCACATATGTGGTGTGCATTTATTTATGGGGGGCAATTTGTTGGGGTAAAATTTACACCCCGGTTGACCAAATCAAAATCAAAGTCAACCCCAAGCCAAGTGGGCCCATGCCCGGGTCGAGCCGAACATGAAGCGGCCGGCCTCCCCCCATGCCAAGATAAAAAATTTGTAATAAATAATTTTGTTGTATTTCTTTTATTTTATTTTATGGATAAATGTAAGAAAAATAGGCATAAAGCCAAATTTTTGTAAACCCCATGGCTTATGTGCAAAAAGAAATGGCACATGAGCCATGGGATAGGCAAAATGCCATTTTGTGAAGCCCGAGGGGCTATGTGTAAAGTGTATAGCCTATAAAGGCAAAGATAATGAAATATCTCAGAACTTTTTTTCTCTCTCTAAAAAAAAAATTAGATCTGAGAACTTTTCTCCTTCCTCAAGGTTCCAAAACCTTCTTCTTTCTTTTGAATTAAATCAAGAGTTTTACTCTTCATTTTATAAAACTAAATAGTTTTTCACCACAAAACCCATAAAGGGGAACTCAGATCTTCCATTAGATCTCAAAAATAAGAGATTTTTAAAATCTCATATCTCTTGATCTTCAAGATCCAGCAACCAGAGGAGAAAGCAGAAGAACCCCTTTCATCAACCCCAAAACATCTTAGGAGTTTAACTCCACTCTGATTTCTCTTTCGAGAATTTCTGTGGCTAAAAGCCTCTTTTTCTCGCCGGCGCCCAAGCGCTCAAGCGCCAAGCACCCACTTGCCGACGCGTGGCGCGCTAGCGCTCGAGCGCAAAGAGCACACGTACCGACACGTGGCGCGCTGGCTCTCCAGCCCCCTGCGCTCAAGCGCAAAGCGCTCACGTGCCGACACGCGGCGCACTTGCGCTCCAGCGCCCTACGCTCCAGCGCAAAGTGCCCACGTGCCGACACGTGGCGCGCTTGCGCTCAAGCGCCCAGCACAAGCGCAAAGCGCCCACGTGCCGACACGTGGCGCGCCAGCGCTCAAGCGCAAAGCGCCCACGTATCGACACATGGCGCGCTTGCGCTCAAGCGCAAAGCGTCCACATGCCGACACGTGGCGCGCTAGCGCCTAAGCGCACAGCGCTCAAGGCGCTGACCCCACGCGTCCTTTGGGCGCTTTTTCCTTTTTTTTTTATATATATACATGTATATATATGTACAGATACACACACACTCCACAACAGTGTCCCCCTCCCCCCAAAAAAATTTTTGGGCCGGGGCGCTGTCCCGCACCCCGCAAGGGGGCTGCTAGCCCCCTTGACCCGCAGCCCGCTATCCGGGTAGCAGGAGCCCCGTAAAAACTCTGCGTGGCTCCCGATATATCCAAACCCCTCCCTCCAAAACAAAACACACGTACACTGCACATTGAGTTCGCATGACCAGTTTAACCCGTTAATCGGAGGTTCCCTCGCCCCAAAGGCGAGGGGTAATTAACGGCAGCTTAGTCCGCAGCTGCCGGAGATTCGGATCCCCACAATCATTAAACCCCGGCCTACCCTAGGTAGGGAGAATCTGTAGTACGCCTGGCAAGCGCGCGCGTATTCCCATCTCAATGGGGTGACGAAAAACACCCTACAGCGGGAAGGGTGGCTACTAGTATAGTATTTAAGTTGTGTGAAGTTGGTTTAGATACAGGAAAAATATAGAGAAATACAAGGATTTGAAAAGATGAAAAGATTGGAAATTACCAGTGATAACTTGGCCAGTGGCTTTGGCTTCCTCAACGGTCATGGTGAAAGCCTGACGCCGGGGCATATTCCTCCTTGCTGGAGGCATGTTCCTCTGACCTTGGGGCATGTTCCTCTGACCTTGAGGCATGTTCCTCTGTGCCTGGTGGAACTAACGAGGAGGCTGTGCAGGAGGTCCACGTGGAAGTGGAGCAGGTAGGGCTAAATGAGGTGCAGGAGCCTGAATAGCTGGCCGCTGCGGAACGGTGATCGCTGGTCGGGGTGCGGGAGCTGGGTTGAGATGATATGGACAACCTCCAATGGCATGAGTGGACGCGCCACAAACTAAGCACATGCCATTTGCACGCCTGCAGACTTTCACTAAGTGTCCATTCCTCTTGCAGTAGAAGCAAAAGTCTGGACTGGGCTGGTTAAAAGTTACTCCCGGTCTCCTAGGTGAAAAAGGTGGCCTGGAAGAGGCTCCTCCTGCCATCTGAGTGGAAGGGCGTTTCACACCGGCAGTCTGAGATCTGCCCTTCTTCTTCGCCACTGCTTCATAGCGTTGGACAGCCTTCAGAGCGAGATCATGGATTAGGAAATCCCCTGTAGCGAGTGCAGCTTGGATTTCCGGGTCCAACCCTTGCTGAAATCTTCATGCCCGGATCTCAGCAGTCGGGATCAGGTGTGCCGCGAACCTGTTACGACCTTGTGTTAGCAGTGTAGTATGTGATATCAGGAAATTGAATATTGAGACATATCTTACCTGCTAAGCATGGTAAACTCAGTATCGTATTCATCCACAGATTTGTTCCACATTGGACCTTGTTGTAAGTGGAAGAACTGCTATTCCATGTCGAAACGGGCAGTCTCAGGGAAGTATTTCACGTCGAACATATCGCGAAATGTCCTCCATTCAATCGGTTAGGCGAGTCGGCTTTCTTTAGCCTTCCACCAGACTCTGGCGTTATCTGTTAGTTGCAGCTTTGCAACTCTCACTCAAGCAATTTCTGGTACTTGTGATGCTGACAGATCATCCTCGATAGACTGAGCCCATTTCTCTGCCTCTAATGGGCTCTCTTTCCCAGAAAAATGTTTCGGGTGCAGTGCCCAGAATTGTTTGACTCCGGGTGCCTCGACCTCTGTGCGGTGCATGAGGATAGCAGTGTTCTGCTGCTGACCCACCAGGAGGCTCTTGATTGCCTCAAGCAATATTGTTTGCTCATTGAGGGGAGCTGCAACGATAAGTGGTGGTGGTAGGGTAGGAGGTGGAGTTTTTCCATTGACGTTGGTACTCGTGTTGTTCGGTGAATCCATGACCTTGATAGAAAAAGAAAGGTTAGGATAGATTCAAGGAATTTGAAATGTAAAGAATGTACAGTTGCTGATTCTTGTACTTCTTCTGATATATTGCTTAGGATTCCATGCAGAACTGACCTGCATAGGCCGCCAACAAAACCTGTCACGCCCCACTTCCAAGTGTACGGGGAAGGAGACGTAGCAGGCACGCGGCGTATTTACTCAGAAGTAAACACGTTAAGCGTAAATAAGAAATATATATAAAATGCACAAGAAATGACAAGAGATATAAAATGAACAGCAACTTTTATTTACATTCATCTTTACAATACATTGCTTTGAAAAGGAAAGTACAATGATAAAAGTAATGCCTAAACAGTGGAATACAAACTGGAAGGTAAGTACAATAAAGCTAGTAGTCTGGCTGTGCCTCAATCTGATCCAAGTACTCCTAGCTGGGCTCGGTCTCCTGAGAGTCATGTCCTCCTGACGAACATTCCAAGAAAGAAATAGACAGGAATGTCGTCAGCGAACTAGCGCTCGGTAAGTCCCAAAAGAAAGGAAGGAAAACAACAAGTAATGTGGAAGGAAATTGTTAAGTTATACAGGTATCAGATTATTATTCTAACGTAGTTGTTTGTAGCTTGGTACAGAAGGTATCAGTGTATACGAGAGGAGTCCAACTGTCCCGTGGACTATCGTAACATGTAAGTATAAGGCCCCATCAAAACCCACGGGACAACGGCACGAGAGTTCATGTAGGTGTCTTTTAGTGACCATCATCGTGCCACTTTTAATACATTCCGTACCAATCTACCCATTTAACCCCGTGTAATGTATTGTAATTATCAGACTTGCCGAGACCATGGATACAAGTTGTTCATGTAATCAGGTTCAAGATGTAAACAAGTAGTCATGTAATCAAGTCAAGTTATAGCCATGGTTCGGTCAATTCAAGTCATGTTTGCATGTTGATATTGTTCTGGTATTCAGGTTTAGGTTCAAGTATACATGTTAGGGTTTGGGATTCATGTTTGAATTGGATTCATGTTTGAGTTGAATTCAAGTTTGATTTAGACTCAGACTTGAGTCAGACACTTAGAACTGATTTGGATCCTGAATTATGTTCGGGAGTTATCGGTAACTACTGCACATGGACGGTATGATTTGTGTCTCTTTCCAAGACAATTACCATTGATAACACCGTTAAGTTTTTCTGGCTTAAATAGGCAAGCACTCACTTTCTCCGGCTCCATGAGACTCAAGAGAATTGATCCCGCTTAAATCTATATTTACTAAAGTCCTTAACAGTGTTTTATATAGCTCGAGGGGGTTTTATGAAAAATATTTTTAATATATAGTTCAAAATAACATCGAGAAATTATTTATATTATTTAGGGTTTCCATGGATGTGTAATTTAAGAATTAAGGTATTTAAGTGATAATTATCTTAACTTGAATAGTTCATGGTATTTTACTGTAAAACTTGACTTTCATTGGTCTCTTGATGGTATTTTGATGAAAATTGTAATTCTTTTATTTGAAAAAAATATAAATTATTATATTTTTAAAATATATGGATTTTATAATATTTATATAATTATTAAAAATTAATTTTGATTATTAAGTAGAAAATTGCGTTTTTCTTAAAAATCGTATTAAAAACCTTTCGAGACCGAATGCTCCGTGAGGAGGTCTGCATCTCGCTCTACTAGCCTAAGGATGTGCGATAATCCGCACCATCCAATAGCGGGTCCCCTAAAGAGGGTTGTAGATGCTTATTTGCAAAGGGTTTTGGAATACAATTCAAAGAACACCGTTTTTTTATAGTTGATGGTATTTTAATGAAATATGGTAACAAAAATATGTTTAAGAGACATCGTGATGTGGAAACATGTGTGTATGTGAGGGGTAAGTCATTACCCCGTAAAGTTTTCTAAAGGTAAAGTATTAACAACATACTAAAAGGTGATATGTAAAGTTCATGGTATTTTAATGAAAAGGTTAAATTGCGGTTGTTTTACAAAAGATTCTTGGATAAAATTTATTCTAGACATGAGTATTAAACTTATAAGTGAAGGGTTGCAATTTGTATGATCAAAAGTTAAAATAGGATGGAGTTATAAGCTTTAGAGAGAAAAAACATCGATAGTAACTCCACTTTATACCGATTTTGATTAACAAAAATTCAAGAGATAGAAAGAAAGATTTGGAGGGACTTATAAGTGATTTAGGGTAAAGAAAGATTGAAGAAACTAGATTGGTGGTCGTGGCGTCGCGGGGTCGCCGGAATAGCCTCGATTCCTTGCCGGAAGTTGGTCGTTGGCTAACTACTCTTCTACTCCACTTGTACTTGAGAAAATTTGAGGGTTTTGGCTAGAATTTTCAGAATCAGGAAGGGCTTGGACATGAGATAGTATTTATAGTGTGGAATTAGGGTCTTGGGATTAAAATAGTGAATTAAAATGTATTAAAATGTGATAAATTGGGGAAATTAGGGGCCTCTGTTTGATTGCAGAGTAATCAAACAGTGCAGGGGTAATGGGGGTAGGGGAAACGACAAGTGTACAAAGCCCGGGCATCATTTGCCACGGGGGGCCCGTCGGCACAGGCCCTATAGCCCATCTCGCCGGTCGTTCTGTGGAGTTAGGCCGGTGGATTCATGCCATGCGTCCTCCTCTGTATTTACAATATTTTGCACATGCTTGTTTTCTCAGACTTTTTTTTATGTGCATTGCACGTGTAAACTCTTGGGTGTCCAAAAAGTTTTAAAAGAAAAATCAGAAAAAAATATAATGTGTCTGATGGGATTCGAACACAGGGGCTACGTCTTTACCAATGAGCTACAAGTTGTTTCTTACTGTTCTTAAACAAAAATTAACTTTTAAATTGTACTCAAGCTTGCAAACTCCATTTTGTACATTAACTTAAAAAATTTCGTACAGTAAAATCAGAGTCGTTATAGGATGCATGCAAGCTTGAAATCAGAAGATCACCTATGTATCACCAAACAGAAAAACCAAATGTTATGTTACATACAAGGTAAAGAAACATTTTAGTGATATAATATGCTATTTTTTTGATAAGTTTACACAATTAAGTATGTGTTTGCCTATAAACTATTTCATAGGGAGTCAATAATGTTGCAACCCAGAAGATCACCTAGGAACCACAAACCACCCCTATCACCAATGAAAACTGAATTTCCAATCAAAAATACTAAGCAAGTTAAAGATGTAGAATTTTCTGACAGTGAAAAGAGTTCAAGTGGCAGTGAAAAGAGTTCCAATGACAATTCAAGAGCGGTGAAAGAAAATCAAGTGGCTGTGACAAGAGTTTTAAAGTAGATTCCAAGGGCAGTGAAAAGAATTCAAGTGGATGTGACAAGAGACTTGAAGGAGCAGATATTGGATTGTTTACTCAGGAGAATGACAACAGAGAGGAATATTATGATAGCGATGAACTGAGATCTGTACATGAAGATGAAAAATGTGTTAAGTCTAACTTCAGGGAGTTTGATATGGATCAACACACATGGAAAATAGTGCTTGCTGTAGGAGATAAATTCCCCAATGCTAAGCATTTCAGAAAGGCTTTACACAGGGACGTGTAGATATGAGTTACACAGTGAAGTATGCGAAGAATGAAAACTATAGAGTAACAGCAGTTTGCAGCAAGAAGGAATCTGAGAATTGTTTATAGAGGATACATGCATCATGGGCCGCAGAAAAAAGTTCATTTCAATTAAAGACCCTAAAGAACAAGCATATTTGCCAAAGGTCATGGCAGAACAAGTATGCAAGTACTGAATGGATTGCTAAAGAATATGAAAAGCAAATAACGGAAAATCCAAATTGGGATGTGAAAGCAATGCAGAGCACTATAAAAAGAGACTACTATTTAGAAGCGAAAGCTGGCCGGCTCTATAAAGCGAAAAGAGCTGTGAAAAGGAAATATGAAGGTAGCCAGAAAGACCAGTATGCAAGAATTAAAGACTATGCCAACATGATTCTATTGAAGAACTCGGGAAGTTATGTGAGAATGGAATTGGATCACTCTTTGCCTGAATCTCTACCTATCTTTAAAATGATATATATTTCATTTGCTGCCCAAATCAAAGGTTTCAAAGCATGATGCAGGCCATTCATTGGCCTAGATGGATACCATCTCAATATCCAACGTAGTGTCTTGTTAAATACTATAGGAAGGTAAAAATTTAATTTCATTGCAAACAGAAACATGTTCTTTAAACACATGGAAATACCTAAAGAGATATGCTTAATTTTGACAGGGATGCAAACAATGAGTTGTTTCCTATTGCATGGACAGTAGTGGAGGCAGAGACTAAAAATGCTTGGAAGTTTTTCTTGGAATGTATATCTGATTCTTTGGAATCACAAGAAGAGATTGTCTTCATGTCAGACAGATAGAAGGTATGTATTTATTACACATGTAATATAGATAATAAACTAAATTTTCATGACATTTGATCTTCCTACTACTAACTGTATGTTCAAATATCATGAAACTATTTAATAGCAAATCATCAATTCATGTTTTAAATGTCATGCACAAATTTGTTAAGTAAAGGAGTTGTTTCCTTCTTATTTCTTCCATTGATATTATGCTTATCAAATGTTATGTGATACATATCTAATCTTTGTTCAAAATCTTTTTCCCATCAAATTTGAGCATTGACTTGCTAAATGGATCCTAACTAGCATGAGAGACTTGACAGTATTGTAAAGCACAGACAAATGAACATGATTCCACATTGACTTGTTACATTTTCGAGGTATTTGTTACATTTACAGCCTGAATTGATGAGTTGCATATTACATAGCTATGTATACTTTTTTCATATATATATATATTGGCAACTAATTAGATTAGTCAATTAGTAATGACTGTGAAGTTTCATCTTGTTTGAGCTAAGCTATACATTCTGTTGCAGTTCTAGTCAACTGTCTAAGTATATTTTTTTTCAAATAATAAGGATTGATTGCTGTCCTTGATGAGGTTTTCCGTAGGGCTGAGTATAGATTTTTCATCAGACATTTATATGCAAATCTGTTTAAAAAAGGTAGAGGGTCGGGAGCTATCAAATCACAATTTCACAGTTGTACCAAGGCTTACACTGTTGAGGGTTTCAAAGAGCAGATGGAATTCCTCAAAAATAAAGACCTAAAAGCTTACAACTGGTTGAAGAAACAACATGATTCTTCTTATTGTTGCAAAACTTACTTCACTGCATTTGTCAAATATGATTTAGTTCTCGACAATTTATCAGAATCTTGGAATGGCTCTATTACAGAGGCTAGGGATCAGCCAATACTAAGTATGTTAGAAACACTTAGGAGGAAAGTTATGACAAGAATTTTTGAGAAAAGAGAATGGATACAAACTCAAGTTAGGACCATTTGTCCTATGATTGTAAAGAAACTTGGTAAAAAGTCCGAGGAGGTTGGAGATTGCTATGTGCTGCAAGGCAGAAGGCAAGAATTTAAAGTGATAAAGGAACGCAAGCAGTGTATTATCAATCTGGATAAGAGGACATGTTGTCGTAGAAATTTTGATTTGACAGGGATTCTTTGTTGTCATGCCATTGCAGTATGTGTGAAGACAAGAAGAAATCCAGAAGATTTTGTGCATCCCTGTTATTCCAAGGAATCATATATGAGAGCTTATCAATTTTCAATTAACCCGCTTCCACATTGTTCCAAATAGGAAAAGACTAGCTTACCAGCTCCATCAGCACCATACTATAAAAGCAAACCTGGAAGGCCGTCCAAAAAGAGAAGAAGAGGGATTGATGAGCCTGCTCGAAGTGTGTCGGTTAGGGCATCCGCTAGATCACTTATATGTTCAAAATGTAAAGATGATGTTAAACTAAAATTATTATCTGTTAGATTAATATCTGATTTTATATGTTTGATTTTATAAATTTCTTCAATAAGTTCATATAAATTTCTTCATATAACTTGTTAGGCTGGGGACACAATATCAAAACTTGTAAGAATGAAGCATCCACATTAACTTGGAAGGGGGCAATAGGCAATATGCGAGGGAGACCAAAGAAAACAGCCTCAAGTCTGGCTGACTATGGTGAATTTCCCACCACAAGCTCCCAAGTTCCATCAAGCTCAAAGGAACTTACCTCAAGGACAACGGAACGGATAGAGGAATGCTCCTCCAGCAAGGAGGAATATACCGAGGCGACAGGATTTCATGACTGTGGAAGAAGCTGAAGCCACTAGCCAAGTCATTACCGGTAACCTTTCAATCTTTCAAAGTTGTTCAATACTTGTTATATCCATATATTTTTCCTATACCTAAAACCCATCCCACATAACTTAGGTACCATCTTAGTAGCTTCACTTCCTGCACTAGCACTCTTCGATACTGGAGCATCTCATTGCTTTATGTCGCAACCGTTCGTCCGAACTCATGCGATTCCAGTCAAACCTCTCGTATCCAGCTGGAATGTCAGTTCAAGGAACGGCGTTCTAAAGACAATAATGGGATACGACCTGTGTCCAGTGGTCATCTGCAGCAGAGAATTCTATACTGACTTCAAGGTGCTGGACATACCGAATTTCGATGTCGTTTTGGGTATAGATTGGTTCGGGACATTCTATGCTACCATTGACTATCATGAAAGGAGGGTAGTGTTCGAAATTCGAGACCATCCGGTCTTTTATTTCAAAAGTGGAGACCGTACCCTGGAGCCAAGCACATACAAAGCAAAAATGAAGAAGGCAGTGATTACAACACTTCAAGCAGAGGAAGGATCGAAGCCAGAGGTAGTTCGAGAGTTCGACGATGTATTTCCTGAAGACATTTCAGGTTTGCCTCCCGATCGAGCTCTTGAATTCAGTATTGATTTAGTACCTGGAGCACAACCGGTGATCAAAGCACCGTATCAATTAAGCCCTGAAGGTTTGAAGGAGGTTCGTACTCGATTGGACGAATTATTGAAGAAAGGATGTATTCGTCCCAACACTTCAAGTTGGGGATCACCAGTTCTGCTTGTGAAGAAGAAGGAAGGTTCATACAAAATGTGCATTGATTATAGAGCTCTGAACGAAGTAACTATAAAAAACAAGTATCCACTTCCGCACATTGAGGATTTGTTCGATCAGCTAAGTGGGTCTTGTGTTTTCTCTAAGTTAGATTTTCGTTCGGGTTATCATTAGGTGAAGGTCAAAAAGTCTGATATTCCGAAGACGGAATTCAGAACTCGCTATGGTCATTTATGAGTTTCTTGTGATGCCATTTGGAGTGACCAACGCACCAGCTATATTCATGAACCTAATGAATCAAGTTTTCCGAGAGTACCTAGACAGGTTTGTTGTCATCTTCATCGATGACATTCTGGTGTATTCTAAGAGTCGGAAAGAACACGCCGAACACTTAAGGATTGTCCTGGAGACTTTGCGGCAGCATCAACTCTATGCCAAGTACAGCAAGTGCGAGTTTTGGCTAGATCAAGTTGGTTTTCTCGGACATATTGTATCAGGCGAAGGAATCTCTGTAGATCTAGCTAAAGTATCAGTAGTAAGAGAATGGCAGACATCGAAATCAGTGAAGGACATTCGAAGTTTCTTGGGATTAGCAGGATATTACAGAAGGTTTATTGAAGGATTTTCAAAGATTGCAACACCCGTGACCAAGCTCACGCGTAAAGATGAGGAATTCGTGTGGTCAGAAGCATGCGAACGAGTTTTCGTAGAACTCAAGTCAAGATTGACATCAGCATCTATCCTTGTCATACCGGACCAATCTGGAGGTTTTGAAGTGTACTGCGATGCATCCGGTAAGGGATTATGATGTGTTCTACATCAGCATGGTAAAGTTGTAGCTTATGCATCAAGACAGCTGAAGATTCATGAGCGCAACTATCCGACGCATGATTTGGAGTTGGCGGCCATTACTTTGCTCTCAAGATTTGGCGCCATTATCTTCTTGGAGAACGAGTGGACATATACATAGACCACAAGAGTCTGAAATATGTGTTTACTCAGAAAGAGTTGAATATGCGGCAGAGAAGATGGTTAGAACTTATGGCAGATGTTCAGTTGATAAAACTGCACATTTGTATTACATTTTCCCTACCATTTTCATATTAAAGAAGGACTTTATTATAATATATCATACATATGAGGGTTTATGTGTAAAAATACTATTTTCCATGT
The DNA here is from genome assembly GCA_030015575.1 of Agapanthus africanus. Lineage (NCBI taxonomy): Eukaryota > Viridiplantae > Streptophyta > Magnoliopsida > Asparagales > Amaryllidaceae > Agapanthus > Agapanthus africanus. The sequence continues at coordinate 205,192,095 of JASDDO010000024.1, forward strand.
GTTGATATATTATAATTAGCATTTGGTAGAAAAATGTATGCAAATAAATTCATTGACCAAATCCTAGTAGAACAAAGTCTACTAAAGATTATTTGAGTTGTTGTGCAAAAGATTTCCAAGTGTGCAGAATTTTTCAAAGACTAAAATCAAGCAAATCAAGTTGTTGAAGAAGACTTGCCTAATTAAAGAAGCAAAACTTGGAGACTAAGTCTGGAAGCAACCGCGAAAAGATTTCCAAATTCTAAAGGTGCCACGGATCGCCAAATGTCACATAGAGACAGCTCCTGAAAAATGATGGACGGCCATGATCATCAAGCCGCGGATCCGCGGCAATAGCCCCTTTATGCCGCGGATCCGCCGCAGATATAGTGAGTTGGGAGTTGAGGACTTTTGGGGAAAATCTTTTCTACATTTTACCTAATATGGAAGCAAATGATTCTGGTTTTACACTATAAAAAGGCACCGAGAGTCTCTTGGAAAATTCATCAAGCCAACGAGATCACGAAGTCCAAGACGGCTCACGCATCCAGGCTGATCATCAACTGTTCGTCTACCTCCTTGGAAGAGATCGAGAAGCAAACTAGTCTTTGTAATCATTTTCTAAGGAATCAAAGTGTAATGAATATTGTTGATTAATAAAGGTAGCTTTCTTTTTCTTATTCTATTTCTTCGTAGTTTAATTATGCATTTTCTCTCCATCTCTTTTTCTCCCAACATGCGCGAGTAATTCTCCGCTTGTTAGGGTTCGTAGGATTAGGGTAGGCTAATGGATGATGAACATCCTTAAACCCTTTTTAAGTCCTATAAAGTTTATGAACTTTATCAAAAGAATCATTAACATCCTAATCGGGCGCGCTAACAATTCATTGTTAGTCCCGACCGCGATTAGAGATTAGATTAATGATTGTTTTGGTAAAGGCTAGATATGAACGGAGTTCCGTGTCGAGATAAGGGTTAAGAGTGGGATTCCTTTTCCTTCCAGAAACCCTAATCTACACGCATCACCGTCGTTCTAGTTTTAAATCTATTAAAGGATAAAAAGAGTAATTTTTAATTAATCATCCATAACTACTAAATCCTGACGAACCCTACAAGCCCCCTTTTATATTAAACTTACATCCATAATTAATCTAGATCTATATTTTGCATTCTTGTTTAACGTAGATCTAGAAACTATTTCCACCAATCTTTATTCTTTCCCCTCTCTTTTTCAACACATCTAAAGTAAGAGTAAAAGGTTCCATGTTTCCCAGAGGACGGCCCGTACTCACCTCGGTCTAGCTACACGCGACACCGTTCTTATTGCGGTTACACTACAAACACTCTTTCGAACCAATCAAATGGCGCCGTTGCCGGGGATACGTGCGTAATTTTTTTATTTTACTATTTGTGTTGAATTCTTAGACGATTTATATCATTATTAACACAAAACTGCAAATTGCATATTTAACGATTTGTGCGTGAATTTTTGCAAGGAGATCTGGAGTCACAGAATTGAGGAAAACAGAAGACAGAGGCATTCATCGAGATCCAGAGGAGCACAGAGGGCTTGAGAAAAAATTTCATCAACTGTTCCTTCCACCTTGCGGCGGAACCGCGGCACAAAGGTGCTTCCTGCGGCGGAAACGCGGCGGTTTAGAGGGATTAGGGCTACAGAATTCTCTGGTAAGATTCTCAACTCCTTCTCTCTCCTCTCAAATCCAATAAAATCTATCTTCTGCAGGATTCTTTGCAAAATCGCGCCGCTCAAAAATCTTTTTGCAAAAGTTTTGTGATTGGTTTTGGTTTGCATATTTTAATACGGACTCTAAGGGGCAAAGACCAAATCAAGATTAGGTGAGGATTTCATCACCCTTCCTAAGCCCCACAAATCACAAACCGAGCATCTGCATCAACCCTACAACAATTTAAAAAATATCTAGACCGGACTCTAAGGACTGCCGCGCTCATTAAGGACAGAGGAAGGTCGTGGGTAATCTATCGTTTATCCGCATTACTTTTGTAGTGCCTAGGAAGTGTGTCAAAGGCGAGTGGTTTTTAATTAGGCCCGCTACTGTGGTTCCTTCCCATTTACCTGGCACTTACCTGGCTACAAGGGTAGTACGGAGGCGGTAGAGGATTGATCCTGCGGCTTGTCCTTTGGAAGTCTAGGAGCGGTCTAGAGACTGGACCTAGGTGACCTTAGTTCAAGGGTTGCTTGTGCATCTTAGGGTGATTTGTCTTGAGTCCCACTTTTTCAAAACAAGCCAATTTTAAATCACACACACGCTGCCACTTGCACTAAACCCGCTTAGTGCATGCTCGGCTGGACACGGGATCCCAGTGCCCGTCTTGTCCGCGTTCCTGCTATCGACGCCGAAGTCGGTACTTCTTCATCTTCTTTTCCCCCACCACACACCACATCAACCAAGATGGACGGCACTCCATCAAATTATAACACCACGCTGCCACCGCCCGAAGGTGCGCAGAATCCACCGCGCATTTCTCTTCAAGAGAGATGCTATCCTATCCGTGGTCCTCTTCCCACTTGTCTATCTCTTCCACCACCGAACGGGGATAATTTCGAAATTAAACCCCACTACATCAATCTGCTGCCCAAATTTCACGGGCTTGAGTCAGAAGACGCGTACGTTTTCATCACCAAATTCGAAAACGTATGCGCAATGATGGGTACTTCACAATTGACTTTAGATGCTATGCGCTTACGTCTTCTCCCATTCACACTGTGCGACTTGGCAGAAAAATGGCTTTACAATACTGCCGCACACTCTATCACTAATTGGGATGAATTCGTCATAGCATTTCTTAAGAAGTTTTACCCAAACCATAAGACTGCACGTGTTAGGAGCGAGATCAACCAGTTCACCCAGCTTCCCAATGAACCATTTTGGAAGTGCTTTGAACGTTTCAAAGATCTGCTTGTCCAATGTCCTCATCACGGAGTACAAAGATGGGATTTATGTCGGATTATATATGAGGGCATTAATCCAGCGACAAAGCAGATGCTTGAAACAATGTGTCAATGCAATTTCATGTCTAAAGATGACGGTGAAGCGTGGAAATATCTGGAAGACCTTGCTGAACACACGTTGCAGTGGGAAAGCGTAAGACCACCTTCAACTAAGGGAGGTATTCACCAGCTCGATGTTTCTATCGCAGTGAAAGCCGAAATGGCAGCGATACAGAAGAAACTCGACGCTATTGAGAACAAATTCTCATCATTCTCCCTAAATCAGGTCACGCTTCCTAAGACCGTCTGTGGTTGTTGTTCGGATCCTTCACACTTAACGGAAGAATGTCCTATGAATGCTTCGTTTCAAGCTAATGCTGCTTTTCAGCAGCGACCTAGAAACGACCCTTATTCTTCCACGTACAATCAAGGATGGAGGAATCATCCTAACTTTGCTTGGAATCAAAACCAACAAAGCAATTATCAAAGACCTCCTCCACAGCAACCACAACCACAGAATCAGCCCCCCTTTCAGTCACAGAATTTCCAAAATCCGGCCAACATTTCTACACCACAAGTGGCCGGTACTGACAACTCACTTGCACAAACTTTGGATATGTTCATGAAACAATCCATGCAAATTTCGGCTGAGATGAGGTCTTCTATTGATACCATAACGAAAAACTCCGCCTCCCATGGTGAGAGTATTAAATCATTAGAAAACCAAATCGCACAGTTAAACGCCGCAATAAGTGCGAGAGAGAAAGGGAAACTCCCATCTCAACCCCTACCGAATCCTGGCCATTCACAAAATCATAATGTGAATGTCGTTACTACGTTGAGATCGGGGAGAGAGCTGAATAACCGAGTGGGTGAGCAGTTTGATGTTAGTGACACATTTGATACCCCAGCTTCTTCTTCCTCTTCCCCTAATTCGTCTAGTCCCCCACCTTCATCCGAGCCTATTCTCCGTTTTCCCCAAGGCTCGAACATTTCGCCGAATCTATCTAAGTCGATTCCCACTCCAATTTTGGGATCGAATCCATCCCCACAGTCTTCTCCACAAACGTTGGACCCAAAACTTATTGATCAAGCACCTTATCCAAACAGGTTAAGGGGCAACAGACCAAGTCCACAAATGGAGAAAATTGTGGAAATTTTTAAGCAAGTTTACATAAACATTCCTTTCTTAGATGCTATTCAACAAGTTCCGTCATATGCGAAAATCCTAAAGGACTTGTGCACTAGGAAGAGAAAAGTTCAAGTACCTAAAAAAGTTTTCCTTGCGAGTAATGTGAGCACAGCTTTTACACAACAACTTCCCAAGAAACGAAAGGACCCCGGAAGTCCTACAATTTCAATTTCTATTGGGGGTAAAAATATCAATCGTGCTCTACTCAATTTAGGTGCTAGTGTTAACTTGCTTCCGTATTCTATTTATTAGCAATTAGGGATCGGAGAGTTAAAACCTGCGCATTGCACTCTTCAGATGGCCGATCGATCTATCAACCAACCTAGGGGTGAGCTAGAGGATGTGTTAATTAAAGTCGGGGAATTCATATTTCCTGTGGACTTTATCGTTATTGATACACAACCTGTGGCAAACCCACGCAATCAAATCCCGGTGATACTCGGTCGACCCTTTTTGGCCACTTCCAAAGCAGTAATCAATTGTAGAAATGGCTCTATGACCCTATCCTTTGGAAAGAAGTCAATTGAGCTTAACATTTACAAGTTGGGAAGTGAACCCTCCGAACCCTATGCTCATGTGTGTTCTGTCGAATTAATGGATGTCGACAGCAGCGATTATGATCAACCTCATAATTCTGACTCTTTTCATATGTTGTTGCTTGACACGGACTCTTCCACCGAGTTGTCCGGGTCAACATCTAACGCCGATAAGGAACTTTTTATAGAGTCTGACGATCACCCCATTTTTTCTGATGACGTTATTTTTCGGGGTATCGATGAAAGCTTTGAGAAAATTTTCGCTGATGAACTCTCATTTTTACAAGACACGGGTGTTGAGATGAATCAACTCCAAGATGAAGAAATTGGACCTCCACCCCTTCTTTTGGACAATCATGATAATGCGAGTAATCCATCATTACTATCACTGTGTCGTCTCTCCAAATTGAGACGCAATCCTTCTCCATTACACCTCTTATCACCTCCCCACTTCTTCACGTCGAAAGGTGACATGTTCTTCCACCAACCTTGGTGCTTCATCGATAAAATTTTTGAATGGTTGGTGTTGACTTTTGGTCTTTGTAAGGCTTTACTTTGACCAATAACTTTACCCCCCCCAATGATTTTAATTGCTTAACATTATTTAACTCAAGTTTGGGGTGGGGTATATTTTGGCTCTTGAAAGAAAAATAATTTTTATAAAATTGTGAGCCAAAAATAAGTTTGAGGGAGGATTTCACTTGCATATATTTTTGCCCCCATTAATAATTTCCCCCCAAGCTTACAGGTTTTTGTGATCCAGCAGATAGCAACAGTGAGGACACTGTTGAAAACAAGTTTGGGGGAGGTTTGTGCTTATTTACACATCAATTTGCATCATATTTTGCATAAGCACAACATTTTCAAAAAAAAAATTTAAAATTTTTTCTTTTATAACAAAAGAGTAGAAAGTGAAAAATTACATCCAAAAGATAGGAATAGTTTAAGAAAACCAAGAAAATTAGAAGTTTTCTTAAACGAACTAGTAATAAGTAGTTATGAGCTGTTGTCCCAAGGGTTAGTAAGATGAAGGAAGTCACTAATCTGAGGATAAAAATAAGTCTGAAAAATAATTTCTATTCTGGAAGCCAAACATTTGAATGTTAATACCCTACTATATGCACATACACACGTCTTGAAACTCGGGATAGTAGAGGATACCTTGAAATGCTCTTGTCTAAAAGCCAAAGTATGAAGGAAATGAAAAAAAAAATGAAGAAAATATAAAAATGGTGAAAAGAAAAAAATGAACACTGGTTTTGTATCGCCAAGACAGCAATAAAAAAAATATAGCGAGGGTGCTTCATCACCTAGTGCCTTAGACCAACTGGTCTGGGAGTCACTGCTAAGCCTTAGGTGGTGCAAGACGAGGAAAATATTATCACCTAATCAGCAAGCACATGAGTAATCGGTCGGTTAATACCTCAAGAAGTATTAACGGTCGCATGAAAATATGCGAGCAAATCCATAAATATTCATCAAGTTAAAAAGTACTGAGGTAGATGGACAAGAGTTGATAGCTTGAATTGAATTCTCCGAGTGTAGGGATATCCATTACACACACGTAGGGGTATATGATCGATGTTTGGACGAAAGGTAGGAATGAAGAATAAAGACGATGTTTTATTGAGGGATAATGTGATTTCTAATATCTTTTCATGACTATTAAGATAGGGCTCGTGACAACTGAAAAGCTAGTGTAGTTGGAAACTCTTATTTTCAAAGTCTTTCTTTTATGGTTCTTATCTTTATATGTAAATTTCACCATCTCTCTTTTGTTATAGGATTTTGTGGGTGTAATCCGCTGAAAACCCTCAGGAGACAACACTCCTCCTACTAGGGATACCTAGAGGTTTAACGGCTTGTTGCACGTGCTCAGTGCAATCGTGTTTGCCTACGAAAGTGTGCTTAGTTTTCTCCTTTCTTTCTTCTTCTCTTGAATAAACTAGTTTGCTCGGGACGATCAAAGATAAGTTTGGGGATATTTGTTCAGTTGATAAAACTGCACATTTGTATTATATTTTCCCTACCATTTTCATATTAAAGAAGGATTTTATTATAATATATCATACATATGAGGGTTTATGTGTAAAAATACTATTTTCCATGTGTTGATATATTATAATTAGCATTTGGTAGAAAAATGTATGCAAATAAATTCATTGACCAAATCCTAGTAGAACAAAGTCTACTAAAGATTATTTGAGTTGTTGTGCAAAAGATTTCCAAGTGTGCAGAATTTTTCAAAGACTAGAATCAAGCAAATCAAGTTGTTGAAGAAGACTTGCCTAATTAAAAAAGCAAAACTTGGAGACCAAGTCTGGAAGCAACCGCGAAAAGATTTCCAAATTCTAAAGGTGCCACGGATCGCCAAATGTCACATAGAGACAGCTCCTGAAAAATGATGGACGGCCATGATCATCAAGCCGCGGATCCACGGCAATAGCCCCTTTATGCAGCGGATCCGCCGCAGATATAGTGAGTTGGGAGTTGAGGACTTTTGGGGAAAATCTTTTCTACATTTTACCTAATATGGAAGCAAATGATTCTGGCTTTACACTATAAAAAGGCACAGAGAGCCTCTTGGAAAATTCATCAAGCCGACGAGATCACGAAGTCCAAGACGGCTCACGCATCCAGGCTGATCATCAACTGTTCGTCTACCTCCTTGGAAGAGATCGAGAAGCAAACTAGTCTTTGTAATCATTTTCTAAGGAATCAAAGTGTAATGAATATTGTTGATTAATAAAGGTAGCTTTCTTTTTCTTATTCTATTTCTTCGTAGTTTAATTATGCATTTTCTCTCCATCTTTTTTTCTCCCAACACTATAAACTGCTCGGTAAGCTTTCTTCCTTCGCATTCATTTGTATATTTTGCATTTGCATACCTTATTAAAAACCCACAAAAATCAAAAAATTTCCAAAAATATAAAAAACTTTGTCGTCAAGTTAGCTAATAGGGTAACTTAGATCTTTATTCCGAAAGTTTAGTTGATATGATAGAAATAACTAAATTCTAGGCTTAGGAATTGAAAACCCTAAAAATAACCCTCATTCTGTCTAACTTTGGTAAGTATACGTCCTTACAGTTTTTTGAGAAATAGGTAATCTTGAGTTCAGTTTTTTGAGTTAAGTCAAGAAGAAGGGAAAGTATTGAAGTTTTACCGGAGGATAAGTCTGAAAAATAGTTTTTTTTTCTTGAGTTCAAATTTAGAGAGTATATACCCTACAAACTGCACATACACGCACCTTGGGATAGTAGAGGATACCTAGAAGTACTCTTGCCCGAAAGCCTAGTATGAAAGAAAAAACGGTATTTAAAGCTAAACACCAAAAGAGCATATAGAAAAATATATCCGGTCTTGAAAAAGAAAAAAAAAAGAAGAAAAAGAAAAAGAAAAAATAGAATAAAGTCAAGACCTGGAAACTGCTATTTACGCTTTAAAGTTCACGCATTCAGTAATCGGCCGTTAGTGCCTCAAGAAGCATTAATAGTCGCATGAAAGGTGTGTGAGCAAATCCGTCCATCCTTAATGAAAAGAAGTAGTGTTAGGTATTAGGGCAAGGGTATTATAGCTTGAATTGAATTCTTGAGTGTAGGGGTGCAAATATACACACACGTAGGGGTATACAATCGATGTTTGAATAAAAGATTGAAATGAAGAATAAGACTTGTGTTTTCTGTAAAGTTGATAAAAATCCCTGATTTGAGGCCGCGCTTTAGAAGGAAAACTCAGGAGAACCAACATCTTTCTAAACTTTTTTTGGAACGTATATAATCTAAGGTTAAAACAGATAGGAGGTGTGAAAAATAAGGGTTAGATATTTCTAACTTAGGATGATAGAGTTTCTAACGTAAATACTAAACTATAGGAGTAGAATCGATGTTAACTTATGACACTAATTTGACGGGATTTTGTGGGTGTAATCCGCTGAAAACCCTCAGGAGACAACACTCCTCCTAATAGGGACACCTAGAGGTTTAACGGCTTGTTGCACATGCTCGGTGCAATCGCGTTCCCTGCGAAAGTGCGGTTAGGATTTTCTTTTTTGCGAATAATTGGTTTTGCTCGGGACGAGCAAAAGTTAAGTTTGGGGATATTTGTTCATACCAGAATATTACATTTTATACCGTCCATTCTTACGCTCGTGTGTTTATAGGTAGGTGCTTTTGATCTGTGTTTGTTACATATTTACAGAGTACAGGTTTTCAGTCCAAATATTGCAAATCAAGACAAAATCTCCACAGTTACACCAAATACAGAACATCTGTCACAGCAGATAAAAGCCGGGTTCCGGTCATCCATATCCGTCCAGTGCCGAGTACCAGTTCCAGAGACAAGACATATGACAGTGGCCATTCGTGTCTCGGACAAGCACAGAGCACGAGGGGGCAGCACAAGAATCAATGGGTGCGCGGAGCTCGAGAGAGATAAAGTCAAAAGTAAATAAAAGAGTGCAATCTTGGACTAAGAATTCTGAAGATATTCTGGAAAGATTATCAGAAAATACATGTACCAGACAAGAGGGGACAGCAGAACAGGGTAGCACACAAAAACTGACATCCCAACTCCCCTATAGGGCGGCGGATCCGCGGCCAATAGGGGGTATTGGCGACGGATCCGCGGCCAAGTGGGCCCCTCTCACTGTCATTTTTCATGGGTAGTTGGGTCTTTTCACAAGGGTCCAGTTTGTTGCCCTAGATTTCATTTTCCCTGCCTATAAATACAGCAGTTCTGAGCCCAACCAAGGGTCATTCTTTGTTCTCCATTCTTTTGTAGTTTTAGTTCTTTTTCTTCTTCTTCTTCATTCTTTTTCCATGAAAATTGTAGTGAGAGCTTTTGAGTGGGAGATTAATGAAGATGAGATTTTTGTATCATTCTCTTGTGTTTCTTCTTCCCCTTGAGATTCTTGCTTTCTCTTGCTCATTCAACCTCTTCATTGAGCTTGAATGGTTAAGGGTTAGTTATCGATCTCAAGGGTCGTATTTTCTCACGAGACTAGCACTTCATTTCACATGCGTTCTCTACCCTTCCCTTGATCTTGCAACCTCTTGATTGAGCTTGCAAGTTTAAGGGTTGGCTATTGATCACATGCTTGTCTTGAGTCCTAGTTTCTTGTTCTCTTTATTACTACCTGCAATTTATTTCCTTGCACTTTAATTACTTGCAATTTATATTCATGCACTTAATTACTTGTATTCTTTTCTTTTCTTTGTTCTTTTCTTTTTGTTCTCTTTTGTTCATTTTGTGAATGTTGTATTTATTGTTGTTGTTAAGAATCATATGATATTGTAAGTTAACAATTCTTTGCCTCATTCCTTTTCCCGTTATTTTCCATTGAACTCCGCCCAAACCATACGCAAGCGCTCCGTTAGGCACCGTACCCTGACAAGGTAACGGTGATTCCTAACCGCGACCGGTTGCGTTCGGTTTGGCCGGAGGCGAAAGCAAGAGACAAGAACGGAAGGACAAGGGTAAATAAGCCGGATTCCACGAATACCGCGCTTAAATCCCCTAATCCACGTTGTTGCCGATTGTCTAGCTTCAATTGGTCAAGACTCGGCTCAAAGGTTTTGAGTACGGATTTCTTAGCTTACAATCTCGTATTTTTTCTTAACAACTTTATACTTGCAAATAAACACATAGGTTAGAATCAAACTCATACAAATTCTTTAATTGACTCGTCTAAGACAAGAAGGTAAACTACCACCATCTCCCTGTGGACCGACCCGTGCTCAACCGGCTAGCTGCAAAGCGACACCGTCCTGATCGCGGTTACACTTTAATTCTTTGAACATCCGACACGCCAAAAGCGTGCGATCAAATGGCGCCGTTGCCGGGGAGACGGTAGCGTATTTTCTTTCTTGTTATTCGGGTTAATATTCTTTTTGTATATATTCATAAAAAAAAAAATCTTTTTGTTTTTTTTTTGATAATTTTTGTGGGCAAGAGTGCAGATTTTTGCGTATTTGCAAACTGCGATTGTGGGGAGCAAAGTGCACATTCAAAGTTAAGGTGATTGCAAAGTACAGTGCCAAAGATCCGGGTAGTTTGACCCGCGCAAGCGAACTTTTCAAGCTTACCGAATTTGATTCAACGGGGGTTTCCTAACCCAAAACTTAAACGGTACGTACTTTACTAACACCTTCTTCTCAAATCCGACGCTTCCAATATACTATTCTTTGCAGGATTCTTTGCAAGTTCGCTAGCAAACGCCAAAATTGACTAACCCGTATTTGTTGCAGTGCTGTGCTAAAATAAAAAAAAACAATTTTTTGATTCTTTATAGAATTTTTGAATTGCGCATTGCATACATTAATACGGACTTAAGGGCAAGCGAACCTCACAACATACGGTAAAGGATTTCATCACCTTTTCCGTGGCCCATAAATCACGAACTTGAGCATAACGTTTACCCACACAAATTTTAAAAGAAACTAGACTTTAAGCCTTAAGGACTTCGCGCTCACTAGGAGAAGTTAACTGTGTTTAGAACCTTGCTTAACGGTATATTGTTTACGGGGTGTCTAGGAAAGTGTTAACGGCGAAACCGCCAAAAGAGAAAGGGTTATTTAATTAAGGAACTTCGCGAAAGCGTTGGAAAACCTCCCCTTATCTCTGCACTTACCTGGCCTCGTGATCAGTGTATCTTGAGCCTGTTTCTCGACACAGTTTTACTTCGACAATTAAGTTCTGGAGCAGGTCTAGTTGACCTAGGTGAACCCTAGAACGATTAGGTGTGTGGTATTTTTGTGTCGTGATTGTTTTTTGTCCATATTCCTTTTTGTGTATACTTCATTCTTTTGTTAAAAAAAAAATTACAAAAAAAAATATCACATTCTTTTTCCCCTCCTTTTCTCTACCTTTCTTTCTCTCTCTTCATATCATGGGTACTCCACCTCGCAAAACTCTTGCCAAACTTTGGTACCCACAACCAGACATTACCTCATACGGTTCTTGTTTTGGTCGAACTTCGAACGATCCATCCATGCCAAAAATTTCTTTGAAAGATCGGATAGACGCGTCTAGGACGAACAACTGGACCCCGCAATCCACTTCGTATCAACCGTTTCAAACATTCACACCTTCTTGCGTTGATACCCCTTTTGAAAATCCAGTTGTAACCCCGAGACCTATGTCTATTGCTGAACGTATTGAACAATCTCGTAGCCGATCTTTCACTCCTTTCACCACTACAAATTCTTGGGATCAACAATTCCATTCACCTTCTTATCCCAATGTTGATCCCACTCCTGTCCAGCCATTCAATTCCTCCCAGTCCTACCCAACTTTTACACCTTCCCTAGACATTGCTTCTACACAGCCTTTTGGGAGTTTTCAGTATCCAAACAACTTTGAATCTTTTACTGAAACCCCTTCACAACCAATGTCTAGTCTAGAACAGTCGTTGGAAGACTTTAGGGTAGCGTCAAGCCAACAGATGATGGATTTGAATGCGTCCATGGCCGCCCTCATGCAACCTAGTGACCCGGTAGCTAGTTTTCAACTAGCTCCAACTTTTTCAATGTATGATGAGGCGGCAGGACAGGCTGTGAATTTGAGTGGAGAGAGTGAGATGTACCCCCTTCCAAATCAAACCTACCCGTCCCAAATTGAATCCCACAACTCCTGTTTTGAAAGTCTATCGAGTATCCCACATGATTTATCAATTGAAGATAGAATGAAGAATGAGTTGTGCGACTTTGTGGTGTTTGATTTGCCCGATTGTGAAGGGTCCCTTCCAAGTGAAACCGTACCCAATCCTTTTGACCTCTACACCTCCACTCTAGAACCTGAATTGATTACTATCCATGCTTTGGTTGAGGTGTCTGAGAAAATTGACTTTCACTTGATTAAGGATATTGACGCTGGGAATATTTTGGATGATGAACCTATAGATTTGGCTGAGTTTTTCTCTTCAAATCATCATCCCGAGTCATTAAATGTTTTTCCCGAACCCTATATGCGTCTGGATTTTGAAGAAAAGTGCATGGATGTGCTAAATTTTGAGGAGAATATTGAAGTTAGTTTTGAGGATGAACCAGTTTTAATTGATGAGTCGGATTTTCCAATTCATCCTGTTCCTTTCACTGACTGTGTACACCCTCCAGAACCTTTAACCGATACCCTTCCTCAACCACTTCCCTCCATCCTTTCCATCGTTCCGATCTTGCAAGAAACCGTCTCACTTTCATTTCAGATGTCTGGTTTACCAAGTTCGGCGTACCCATGGTTTCTTACGAATCTTGAGGGATTTAACCCTATTTCTCGACGGGTAAATATATTAGCACAATCACTTTTCACAAATCGGTCATCACAAACTGTGCTAATCTATTTACTCCATTTGCACCCTCAAGTTCGTACTCCACTTCTTTTCCGTCATTCTTCTTCTCATCTACCGAGACCGCATTCCACTTCTCTCCACATACGGTCTCGCGTATTCTCCATTTCTTACCTCTTCACCTTCTTTCACCAGCCACTGCTTTATCACGATAAAAATTTTGAATGGTTGGTGTTAACTTTTGGCCTGTGTAAGGCCTTGTATAGATGGATACTGTTCTCTTTCCCCCCTAATCCTGAATTTCAATGCTTAACAGTGGAAACACTGTTTTACTTAAGTTTGGGGGGGACACCTTTTTTGTATATATTTTTTGTTTTCTTTGTTGTATATAATTTGTTTTTAGGGAGCGCCGGCAATTTTGACCCTCTTGGTATAGCCTGACAGTGAGGGCACTGTCAAGTTTAAGTTTGGGGGTGTGCTCGGTAAGCTTTCTTCCTTCGCATTCATTTGTATATTTTGCATTTGCATACCTTATTAAAAACCCACAAAAATCAAAAAATTTCCAAAAATATAAAAAACTTTGTCGTCAAGTTAGCTAATAGGGTAACTTAGATCTTTATTCCGAAAGTTTAGTTGATATGATAGAAATAACTAAATTCTAGGCTTAGGAATTGAAAACCCTAAAAATAACCCTCATTCTGTCTAACTTTGGTAAGTATACGTCCTTACAGTTTTTTGAGAAATAGGTAATCTTGAGTTCAGTTTTTTGAGTTAAGTCAAGAAGAAGGGAAAGTATTGAAGTTTTACCGGAGGATAAGTCTGAAAAATAGTTTTTTTTTCTTGAGTTCAAATTTAGAGAGTATATACCCTACAAACTGCACATACACGCACCTTGGGATAGTAGAGGATACCTAGAAGTACTCTTGCCCGAAAGCCTAGTATGAAAGAAAAAACGGTATTTAAAGCTAAACACCAAAAGAGCATATAGAAAAATATATCCGGTCTTGAAAAAGAAAAAAAAAAGAAGAAAAAGAAAAAGAAAAAATAGAATAAAGTCAAGACCTGGAAACTGCTATTTACGCTTTAAAGTTCACGCATTCAGTAATCGGCCGTTAGTGCCTCAAGAAGCATTAATAGTCGCATGAAAGGTGCGTGAGCAAATCCGTCCATCCTTAATGAAAAGAAGTAGTGTTAGGTATTAGGGCAAGGGTATTATAGCTTGAATTGAATTTTTGAGTGTAGGGGTGCAAATATACACACACGTAGGGGTATACAATCGATGTTTGAATAAAAGATTGAAATGAAGAATAAGACTTGTGTTTTCTGTAAAGTTGATAAAAATCCCTGATTTGAGGCCGCGCTTTAGAAGGAAAACTCAGGAGAACCAACATCTTTCTAAACTTTTTTTGGAACGTATATAATCTAAGGTTAAAACAGATAGGAGGTGTGAAAAATAAGGGTTAGATATTTCTAACTTAGGATGATAGAGTTTCTAACGTAAATACTAAACTATAGGAGTAGAATCGATGTTAACTTATGACACTAATTTGACGGGATTTTGTGGGTGTAATCCGCTGAAAACCCTCAGGAGACAACACTCCTCCTAATAGGGACACCTAGAGGTTTAACGGCTTGTTGCACATGCTCGGTGCAATCGCGTTCCCTGCGAAAGTGCGGTTAGGATTTTCTTTTTTGCGAATAATTGGTTTTGCTCGGGACGAGCAAAAGTTAAGTTTGGGGATATTTGTTCATACCAGAATATTACATTTTATACCGTCCATTCTTACGCTCGTGTGTTTATAGGTAGGTGCTTTTGATCTGTGTTTGTTACATATTTACAGAGTACAGGTTTTCAGTCCAAATATTGCAAATCAAGACAAAATCTCCACAGTTACACCAAATACAGAACATCTGTCACAGCAGATAAAAGCCGGGTTCCGGTCATCCATATCCGTCCAGTGCCGAGTACCAGTTCCAGAGACAAGACATATGACAGTGGCCATTCGTGTCTCGGACAAGCACAGAGCACGAGGGGGCAGCACAAGAATCAATGGGTGCGCGGAGCTCGAGAGAGATAAAGTCAAAAGTAAATAAAAGAGTGCAATCTTGGACTAAGAATTCTGAAGATATTCTGGAAAGATTATCAGAAAATACATGTACCAGACAAGAGGGGACAGCAGAACAGGGTAGCACACAAAAACTGACATCCCAACTCCCCTATAGGGCGGCGGATCCGCGGCCAATAGGGGGTATTGGCGACGGATCCGCGGCCAAGTGGGCCCCTCTCACTGTCATTTTTCATGGGTAGTTGGGTCTTTTCACAAGGGTCCAGTTTGTTGCCCTAGATTTCATTTTCCCTGCCTATAAATACAGCAGTTCTGAGCCCAACCAAGGGTCATTCTTTGTTCTCCATTCTTTTGTAGTTTTAGTTCTTTTTCTTCTTCTTCTTCATTCTTTTTCCATGAAAATTGTAGTGAGAGCTTTTGAGTGGGAGATTAATGAAGATGAGATTTTTGTATCATTCTCTTGTGTTTCTTCTTCCCCTTGAGATTCTTGCTTTCTCTTGCTCATTCAACCTCTTCATTGAGCTTGAATGGTTAAGGGTTAGTTATCGATCTCAAGGGTCGTATTTTCTCACGAGACTAGCACTTCATTTCACATGCGTTCTCTACCCTTCCCTTGATCTTGCAACCTCTTGATTGAGCTTGCAAGTTTAAGGGTTGGCTATTGATCACATGCTTGTCTTGAGTCCTAGTTTCTTGTTCTCTTTATTACTACCTGCAATTTATTTCCTTGCACTTTAATTACTTGCAATTTATATTCATGCACTTAATTACTTGTATTCTTTTCTTTTCTTTGTTCTTTTCTTTTTGTTCTCTTTTGTTCATTTTGTGAATGTTGTATTTATTGTTGTTGTTAAGAATCATATGATATTGTAAGTTAACAATTCTTTGCCTCATTCCTTTTCCCGTTATTTTCCATTGAACTCCGCCCAAACCATACGCAAGCGCTCCGTTAGGCACCGTACCCTGACAAGGTAACGGTGATTCCTAACCGCGACCGGTTGCGTTCGGTTTGGCCGGAGGCGAAAGCAAGAGACAAGAACGGAAGGACAAGGGTAAATAAGCCGGATTCCACGAATACCGCGCTTAAATCCCCTAATCCACGTTGTTGCCGATTGTCTAGCTTCAATTGGTCAAGACTCGGCTCAAAGGTTTTGAGTACGGATTTCTTAGCTTACAATCTCGTATTTTTTCTTAACAACTTTATACTTGCAAATAAACACATAGGTTAGAATCAAACTCATACAAATTCTTTAATTGACTCGTCTAAGACAAGAAGGTAAACTACCACCATCTCCCTGTGGACCGACCCGTGCTCAACCGGCTAGCTGCAAAGCGACACCGTCCTGATCGCGGTTACACTTTAATTCTTTGAACATCCGACACGCCAAAAGCGTGCGATCAAATGGCGCCGTTGCCGGGGAGACGGTAGCGTATTTTCTTTCTTGTTATTCGGGTTAATATTCTTTTTGTATATATTCATAAAAAAAAAAATCTTTTTGTTTTTTTTTTGATAATTTTTGTGGGCAAGAGTGCAGATTTTTGCGTATTTGCAAACTGCGATTGTGGGGAGCAAAGTGCACATTCAAAGTTAAGGTGATTGCAAAGTACAGTGCCAAAGATCCGGGTAGTTTGACCCGCGCAAGCGAACTTTTCAAGCTTACCGAATTTGATTCAACGGGGGTTTCCTAACCCAAAACTTAAACGGTACGTACTTTACTAACACCTTCTTCTCAAATCCGACGCTTCCAATATACTATTCTTTGCAGGATTCTTTGCAAGTTCGCTAGCAAACGCCAAAATTGACTAACCCGTATTTGTTGCAGTGCTGTGCTAAAATAAAAAAAAACAATTTTTTGATTCTTTATAGAATTTTTGAATTGCGCATTGCATACATTAATACGGACTTAAGGGCAAGCGAACCTCACAACATACGGTAAAGGATTTCATCACCTTTTCCGTGGCCCATAAATCACGAACTTGAGCATAACGTTTACCCACACAAATTTTAAAAGAAACTAGACTTTAAGCCTTAAGGACTTCGCGCTCACTAGGAGAAGTTAACTGTGTTTAGAACCTTGCTTAACGGTATATTGTTTACGGGGTGTCTAGGAAAGTGTTAACGGCGAAACCGCCAAAAGAGAAAGGGTTATTTAATTAAGGAACTTCGCGAAAGCGTTGGAAAACCTCCCCTTATCTCTGCACTTACCTGGCCTCGTGATCAGTGTATCTTGAGCCTGTTTCTCGACACAGTTTTACTTCGACAATTAAGTTCTGGAGCAGGTCTAGTTGACCTAGGTGAACCCTAGAACGATTAGGTGTGTGGTATTTTTGTGTCGTGATTGTTTTTTGTCCATATTCCTTTTTGTGTATACTTCATTCTTTTGTTAAAAAAAAAATTACAAAAAAAAATATCACATTCTTTTTCCCCTCCTTTTCTCTACCTTTCTTTCTCTCTCTTCATATCATGGGTACTCCACCTCGCAAAACTCTTGCCAAACTTTGGTACCCACAACCAGACATTACCTCATACGGTTCTTGTTTTGGTCGAACTTCGAACGATCCATCCATGCCAAAAATTTCTTTGAAAGATCGGATAGACGCGTCTAGGACGAACAACTGGACCCCGCAATCCACTTCGTATCAACCGTTTCAAACATTCACACCTTCTTGCGTTGATACCCCTTTTGAAAATCCAGTTGTAACCCCGAGACCTATGTCTATTGCTGAACGTATTGAACAATCTCGTAGCCGATCTTTCACTCCTTTCACCACTACAAATTCTTGGGATCAACAATTCCATTCACCTTCTTATCCCAATGTTGATCCCACTCCTGTCCAGCCATTCAATTCCTCCCAGTCCTACCCAACTTTTACACCTTCCCTAGACATTGCTTCTACACAGCCTTTTGGGAGTTTTCAGTATCCAAACAACTTTGAATCTTTTACTGAAACCCCTTCACAACCAATGTCTAGTCTAGAACAGTCGTTGGAAGACTTTAGGGTAGCGTCAAGCCAACAGATGATGGATTTGAATGCGTCCATGGCCGCCCTCATGCAACCTAGTGACCCGGTAGCTAGTTTTCAACTAGCTCCAACTTTTTCAATGTATGATGAGGCGGCAGGACAGGCTGTGAATTTGAGTGGAGAGAGTGAGATGTACCCCCTTCCAAATCAAACCTACCCGTCCCAAATTGAATCCCACAACTCCTGTTTTGAAAGTCTATCGAGTATCCCACATGATTTATCAATTGAAGATAGAATGAAGAATGAGTTGTGCGACTTTGTGGTGTTTGATTTGCCCGATTGTGAAGGGTCCCTTCCAAGTGAAACCGTACCCAATCCTTTTGACCTCTACACCTCCACTCTAGAACCTGAATTGATTACTATCCATGCTTTGGTTGAGGTGTCTGAGAAAATTGACTTTCACTTGATTAAGGATATTGACGCTGGGAATATTTTGGATGATGAACCTATAGATTTGGCTGAGTTTTTCTCTTCAAATCATCATCCCGAGTCATTAAATGTTTTTCCCGAACCCTATATGCGTCTGGATTTTGAAGAAAAGTGCATGGATGTGCTAAATTTTGAGGAGAATATTGAAGTTAGTTTTGAGGATGAACCAGTTTTAATTGATGAGTCGGATTTTCCAATTCATCCTGTTCCTTTCACTGACTGTGTACACCCTCCAGAACCTTTAACCGATACCCTTCCTCAACCACTTCCCTCCATCCTTTCCATCGTTCCGATCTTGCAAGAAACCGTCTCACTTTCATTTCAGATGTCTGGTTTACCAAGTTCGGCGTACCCATGGTTTCTTACGAATCTTGAGGGATTTAACCCTATTTCTCGACGGGTAAATATATTAGCACAATCACTTTTCACAAATCGGTCATCACAAACTGTGCTAATCTATTTACTCCATTTGCACCCTCAAGTTCGTACTCCACTTCTTTTCCGTCATTCTTCTTCTCATCTACCGAGACCGCATTCCACTTCTCTCCACATACGGTCTCGCGTATTCTCCATTTCTTACCTCTTCACCTTCTTTCACCAGCCACTGCTTTATCACGATAAAATTTTTGAATGGTTGGTGTTAACTTTTGGCCTGTGTAAGGCCTTGTATAGATGGATACTGTTCTCTTTCCCCCCTAATCCTGAATTTCAATGCTTAACAGTGGAAACACTGTTTTACTTAAGTTTGGGGGGGACACCTTTTTTGTATATATTTTTTGTTTTCTTTGTTGTATATAATTTGTTTTTAGGGAGCGCCGGCAATTTTGACCCTCTTGGTATAGCCTGACAGTGAGGGCACTGTCAAGTTTAAGTTTGGGGGTGTGCTCGGTAAGCTTTCTTCCTTCGCATTCATTTGTATATTTTGCATTTGCATACCTTATTAAAAACCCACAAAAATCAAAAAATTTCCAAAAATATAAAAAACTTTGTCGTCAAGTTAGCTAATAGGGTAACTTAGATCTTTATTCCGAAAGTTTAGTTGATATGATAGAAATAACTAAATTCTAGGCTTAGGAATTGAAAACCCTAAAAATAACCCTCATTCTGTCTAACTTTGGTAAGTATACGTCCTTACAGTTTTTTGAGAAATAGGTAATCTTGAGTTCAGTTTTTTGAGTTAAGTCAAGAAGAAGGGAAAGTATTGAAGTTTTACCGGAGGATAAGTCTGAAAAATAGTTTTTTTTTCTTGAGTTCAAATTTAGAGAGTATATACCCTACAAACTGCACATACACGCACCTTGGGATAGTAGAGGATACCTAGAAGTACTCTTGCCCGAAAGCCTAGTATGAAAGAAAAAACGGTATTTAAAGCTAAACACCAAAAGAGCATATAGAAAAATATATCCGGTCTTGAAAAAGAAAAAAAAAAGAAGAAAAAGAAAAAGAAAAAATAGAATAAAGTCAAGACCTGGAAACTGCTATTTACGCTTTAAAGTTCACGCATTCAGTAATCGGCCGTTAGTGCCTCAAGAAGCATTAATAGTCGCATGAAAGGTGTGTGAGCAAATCCGTCCATCCTTAATGAAAAGAAGTAGTGTTAGGTATTAGGGCAAGGGTATTATAGCTTGAATTGAATTCTTGAGTGTAGGGGTGCAAATATACACACACGTAGGGGTATACAATCGATGTTTGAATAAAAGATTGAAATGAAGAATAAGACTTGTGTTTTCTGTAAAGTTGATAAAAATCCCTGATTTGAGGCCGCGCTTTAGAAGGAAAACTCAGGAGAACCAACATCTTTCTAAACTTTTTTTGGAACGTATATAATCTAAGGTTAAAACAGATAGGAGGTGTGAAAAATAAGGGTTAGATATTTCTAACTTAGGATGATAGAGTTTCTAACGTAAATACTAAACTATAGGAGTAGAATCGATGTTAACTTATGACACTAATTTGACGGGATTTTGTGGGTGTAATCCGCTGAAAACCCTCAGGAGACAACACTCCTCCTAATAGGGACACCTAGAGGTTTAACGGCTTGTTGCACATGCTCGGTGCAATCGCGTTCCCTGCGAAAGTGCGGTTAGGATTTTCTTTTTTGCGAATAATTGGTTTTGCTCGGGACGAGCAAAAGTTAAGTTTGGGGATATTTGTTCATACCAGAATATTACATTTTATACCGTCCATTCTTACGCTCGTGTGTTTATAGGTAGGTGCTTTTGATCTGTGTTTGTTACATATTTACAGAGTACAGGTTTTCAGTCCAAATATTGCAAATCAAGACAAAATCTCCACAGTTACACCAAATACAGAACATCTGTCACAGCAGATAAAAGCCGGGTTCCGGTCATCCATATCCGTCCAGTGCCGAGTACCAGTTCCAGAGACAAGACATATGACAGTGGCCATTCGTGTCTCGGACAAGCACAGAGCACGAGGGGGCAGCACAAGAATCAATGGGTGCGCGGAGCTCGAGAGAGATAAAGTCAAAAGTAAATAAAAGAGTGCAATCTTGGACTAAGAATTCTGAAGATATTCTGGAAAGATTATCAGAAAATACATGTACCAGACAAGAGGGGACAGCAGAACAGGGTAGCACACAAAAACTGACATCCCAACTCCCCTATAGGGCGGCGGATCCGCGGCCAATAGGGGGTATTGGCGACGGATCCGCGGCCAAGTGGGCCCCTCTCACTGTCATTTTTCATGGGTAGTTGGGTCTTTTCACAAGGGTCCAGTTTGTTGCCCTAGATTTCATTTTCCCTGCCTATAAATACAGCAGTTCTGAGCCCAACCAAGGGTCATTCTTTGTTCTCCATTCTTTTGTAGTTTTAGTTCTTTTTCTTCTTCTTCTTCATTCTTTTTCCATGAAAATTGTAGTGAGAGCTTTTGAGTGGGAGATTAATGAAGATGAGATTTTTGTATCATTCTCTTGTGTTTCTTCTTCCCCTTGAGATTCTTGCTTTCTCTTGCTCATTCAACCTCTTCATTGAGCTTGAATGGTTAAGGGTTAGTTATCGATCTCAAGGGTCGTATTTTCTCACGAGACTAGCACTTCATTTCACATGCGTTCTCTACCCTTCCCTTGATCTTGCAACCTCTTGATTGAGCTTGCAAGTTTAAGGGTTGGCTATTGATCACATGCTTGTCTTGAGTCCTAGTTTCTTGTTCTCTTTATTACTACCTGCAATTTATTTCCTTGCACTTTAATTACTTGCAATTTATATTCATGCACTTAATTACTTGTATTCTTTTCTTTTCTTTGTTCTTTTCTTTTTGTTCTCTTTTGTTCATTTTGTGAATGTTGTATTTATTGTTGTTGTTAAGAATCATATGATATTGTAAGTTAACAATTCTTTGCCTCATTCCTTTTCCCGTTATTTTCCATTGAACTCCGCCCAAACCATACGCAAGCGCTCCGTTAGGCACCGTACCCTGACAAGGTAACGGTGATTCCTAACCGCGACCGGTTGCGTTCGGTTTGGCCGGAGGCGAAAGCAAGAGACAAGAACGGAAGGACAAGGGTAAATAAGCCGGATTCCACGAATACCGCGCTTAAATCCCCTAATCCACGTTGTTGCCGATTGTCTAGCTTCAATTGGTCAAGACTCGGCTCAAAGGTTTTGAGTACGGATTTCTTAGCTTACAATCTCGTATTTTTTCTTAACAACTTTATACTTGCAAATAAACACATAGGTTAGAATCAAACTCATACAAATTCTTTAATTGACTCGTCTAAGACAAGAAGGTAAACTACCACCATCTCCCTGTGGACCGACCCGTGCTCAACCGGCTAGCTGCAAAGCGACACCGTCCTGATCGCGGTTACACTTTAATTCTTTGAACATCCGACACGCCAAAAGCGTGCGATCAAATGGCGCCGTTGCCGGGGAGACGGTAGCGTATTTTCTTTCTTGTTATTCGGGTTAATATTCTTTTTGTATATATTCATAAAAAAAAAAATCTTTTTGTTTTTTTTTTGATAATTTTTGTGGGCAAGAGTGCAGATTTTTGCGTATTTGCAAACTGCGATTGTGGGGAGCAAAGTGCACATTCAAAGTTAAGGTGATTGCAAAGTACAGTGCCAAAGATCCGGGTAGTTTGACCCGCGCAAGCGAACTTTTCAAGCTTACCGAATTTGATTCAACGGGGGTTTCCTAACCCAAAACTTAAACGGTACGTACTTTACTAACACCTTCTTCTCAAATCCGACGCTTCCAATATACTATTCTTTGCAGGATTCTTTGCAAGTTCGCTAGCAAACGCCAAAATTGACTAACCCGTATTTGTTGCAGTGCTGTGCTAAAATAAAAAAAAACAATTTTTTGATTCTTTATAGAATTTTTGAATTGCGCATTGCATACATTAATACGGACTTAAGGGCAAGCGAACCTCACAACATACGGTAAAGGATTTCATCACCTTTTCCGTGGCCCATAAATCACGAACTTGAGCATAACGTTTACCCACACAAATTTTAAAAGAAACTAGACTTTAAGCCTTAAGGACTTCGCGCTCACTAGGAGAAGTTAACTGTGTTTAGAACCTTGCTTAACGGTATATTGTTTACGGGGTGTCTAGGAAAGTGTTAACGGCGAAACCGCCAAAAGAGAAAGGGTTATTTAATTAAGGAACTTCGCGAAAGCGTTGGAAAACCTCCCCTTATCTCTGCACTTACCTGGCCTCGTGATCAGTGTATCTTGAGCCTGTTTCTCGACACAGTTTTACTTCGACAATTAAGTTCTGGAGCAGGTCTAGTTGACCTAGGTGAACCCTAGAACGATTAGGTGTGTGGTATTTTTGTGTCGTGATTGTTTTTTGTCCATATTCCTTTTTGTGTATACTTCATTCTTTTGTTAAAAAAAAAATTACAAAAAAAAATATCACATTCTTTTTCCCCTCCTTTTCTCTACCTTTCTTTCTCTCTCTTCATATCATGGGTACTCCACCTCGCAAAACTCTTGCCAAACTTTGGTACCCACAACCAGACATTACCTCATACGGTTCTTGTTTTGGTCGAACTTCGAACGATCCATCCATGCCAAAAATTTCTTTGAAAGATCGGATAGACGCGTCTAGGACGAACAACTGGACCCCGCAATCCACTTCGTATCAACCGTTTCAAACATTCACACCTTCTTGCGTTGATACCCCTTTTGAAAATCCAGTTGTAACCCCGAGACCTATGTCTATTGCTGAACGTATTGAACAATCTCGTAGCCGATCTTTCACTCCTTTCACCACTACAAATTCTTGGGATCAACAATTCCATTCACCTTCTTATCCCAATGTTGATCCCACTCCTGTCCAGCCATTCAATTCCTCCCAGTCCTACCCAACTTTTACACCTTCCCTAGACATTGCTTCTACACAGCCTTTTGGGAGTTTTCAGTATCCAAACAACTTTGAATCTTTTACTGAAACCCCTTCACAACCAATGTCTAGTCTAGAACAGTCGTTGGAAGACTTTAGGGTAGCGTCAAGCCAACAGATGATGGATTTGAATGCGTCCATGGCCGCCCTCATGCAACCTAGTGACCCGGTAGCTAGTTTTCAACTAGCTCCAACTTTTTCAATGTATGATGAGGCGGCAGGACAGGCTGTGAATTTGAGTGGAGAGAGTGAGATGTACCCCCTTCCAAATCAAACCTACCCGTCCCAAATTGAATCCCACAACTCCTGTTTTGAAAGTCTATCGAGTATCCCACATGATTTATCAATTGAAGATAGAATGAAGAATGAGTTGTGCGACTTTGTGGTGTTTGATTTGCCCGATTGTGAAGGGTCCCTTCCAAGTGAAACCGTACCCAATCCTTTTGACCTCTACACCTCCACTCTAGAACCTGAATTGATTACTATCCATGCTTTGGTTGAGGTGTCTGAGAAAATTGACTTTCACTTGATTAAGGATATTGACGCTGGGAATATTTTGGATGATGAACCTATAGATTTGGCTGAGTTTTTCTCTTCAAATCATCATCCCGAGTCATTAAATGTTTTTCCCGAACCCTATATGCGTCTGGATTTTGAAGAAAAGTGCATGGATGTGCTAAATTTTGAGGAGAATATTGAAGTTAGTTTTGAGGATGAACCAGTTTTAATTGATGAGTCGGATTTTCCAATTCATCCTGTTCCTTTCACTGACTGTGTACACCCTCCAGAACCTTTAACCGATACCCTTCCTCAACCACTTCCCTCCATCCTTTCCATCGTTCCGATCTTGCAAGAAACCGTCTCACTTTCATTTCAGATGTCTGGTTTACCAAGTTCGGCGTACCCATGGTTTCTTACGAATCTTGAGGGATTTAACCCTATTTCTCGACGGGTAAATATATTAGCACAATCACTTTTCACAAATCGGTCATCACAAACTGTGCTAATCTATTTACTCCATTTGCACCCTCAAGTTCGTACTCCACTTCTTTTCCGTCATTCTTCTTCTCATCTACCGAGACCGCATTCCACTTCTCTCCACATACGGTCTCGCGTATTCTCCATTTCTTACCTCTTCACCTTCTTTCACCAGCCACTGCTTTATCACGATAAAATTTTTGAATGGTTGGTGTTAACTTTTGGCCTGTGTAAGGCCTTGTATAGATGGATACTGTTCTCTTTCCCCCCTAATCCTGAATTTCAATGCTTAACAGTGGAAACACTGTTTTACTTAAGTTTGGGGGGGACACCTTTTTTGTATATATTTTTTGTTTTCTTTGTTGTATATAATTTGTTTTTAGGGAGCGCCGGCAATTTTGACCCTCTTGGTATAGCCTGACAGTGAGGGCACTGTCAAGTTTAAGTTTGGGGGTGTGCTCGGTAAGCTTTCTTCCTTCGCATTCATTTGTATATTTTGCATTTGCATACCTTATTAAAAACCCACAAAAATCAAAAAATTTCCAAAAATATAAAAAACTTTGTCGTCAAGTTAGCTAATAGGGTAACTTAGATCTTTATTCCGAAAGTTTAGTTGATATGATAGAAATAACTAAATTCTAGGCTTAGGAATTGAAAACCCTAAAAATAACCCTCATTCTGTCTAACTTTGGTAAGTATACGTCCTTACAGTTTTTTGAGAAATAGGTAATCTTGAGTTCAGTTTTTTGAGTTAAGTCAAGAAGAAGGGAAAGTATTGAAGTTTTACCGGAGGATAAGTCTGAAAAATAGTTTTTTTTTCTTGAGTTCAAATTTAGAGAGTATATACCCTACAAACTGCACATACACGCACCTTGGGATAGTAGAGGATACCTAGAAGTACTCTTGCCCGAAAGCCTAGTATGAAAGAAAAAACGGTATTTAAAGCTAAACACCAAAAGAGCATATAGAAAAATATATCCGGTCTTGAAAAAGAAAAAAAAAAGAAGAAAAAGAAAAAGAAAAAATAGAATAAAGTCAAGACCTGGAAACTGCTATTTACGCTTTAAAGTTCACGCATTCAGTAATCGGCCGTTAGTGCCTCAAGAAGCATTAATAGTCGCATGAAAGGTGTGTGAGCAAATCCGTCCATCCTTAATGAAAAGAAGTAGTGTTAGGTATTAGGGCAAGGGTATTATAGCTTGAATTGAATTCTTGAGTGTAGGGGTGCAAATATACACACACGTAGGGGTATACAATCGATGTTTGAATAAAAGATTGAAATGAAGAATAAGACTTGTGTTTTCTGTAAAGTTGATAAAAATCCCTGATTTGAGGCCGCGCTTTAGAAGGAAAACTCAGGAGAACCAACATCTTTCTAAACTTTTTTTGGAACGTATATAATCTAAGGTTAAAACAGATAGGAGGTGTGAAAAATAAGGGTTAGATATTTCTAACTTAGGATGATAGAGTTTCTAACGTAAATACTAAACTATAGGAGTAGAATCGATGTTAACTTATGACACTAATTTGACGGGATTTTGTGGGTGTAATCCGCTGAAAACCCTCAGGAGACAACACTCCTCCTAATAGGGACACCTAGAGGTTTAACGGCTTGTTGCACATGCTCGGTGCAATCGCGTTCCCTGCGAAAGTGCGGTTAGGATTTTCTTTTTTGCGAATAATTGGTTTTGCTCGGGACGAGCAAAAGTTAAGTTTGGGGATATTTGTTCATACCAGAATATTACATTTTATACCGTCCATTCTTACGCTCGTGTGTTTATAGGTAGGTGCTTTTGATCTGTGTTTGTTACATATTTACAGAGTACAGGTTTTCAGTCCAAATATTGCAAATCAAGACAAAATCTCCACAGTTACACCAAATACAGAACATCTGTCACAGCAGATAAAAGCCGGGTTCCGGTCATCCATATCCGTCCAGTGCCGAGTACCAGTTCCAGAGACAAGACATATGACAGTGGCCATTCGTGTCTCGGACAAGCACAGAGCACGAGGGGGCAGCACAAGAATCAATGGGTGCGCGGAGCTCGAGAGAGATAAAGTCAAAAGTAAATAAAAGAGTGCAATCTTGGACTAAGAATTCTGAAGATATTCTGGAAAGATTATCAGAAAATACATGTACCAGACAAGAGGGGACAGCAGAACAGGGTAGCACACAAAAACTGACATCCCAACTCCCCTATAGGGCGGCGGATCCGCGGCCAATAGGGGGTATTGGCGACGGATCCGCGGCCAAGTGGGCCCCTCTCACTGTCATTTTTCATGGGTAGTTGGGTCTTTTCACAAGGGTCCAGTTTGTTGCCCTAGATTTCATTTTCCCTGCCTATAAATACAGCAGTTCTGAGCCCAACCAAGGGTCATTCTTTGTTCTCCATTCTTTTGTAGTTTTAGTTCTTTTTCTTCTTCTTCTTCATTCTTTTTCCATGAAAATTGTAGTGAGAGCTTTTGAGTGGGAGATTAATGAAGATGAGATTTTTGTATCATTCTCTTGTGTTTCTTCTTCCCCTTGAGATTCTTGCTTTCTCTTGCTCATTCAACCTCTTCATTGAGCTTGAATGGTTAAGGGTTAGTTATCGATCTCAAGGGTCGTATTTTCTCACGAGACTAGCACTTCATTTCACATGCGTTCTCTACCCTTCCCTTGATCTTGCAACCTCTTGATTGAGCTTGCAAGTTTAAGGGTTGGCTATTGATCACATGCTTGTCTTGAGTCCTAGTTTCTTGTTCTCTTTATTACTACCTGCAATTTATTTCCTTGCACTTTAATTACTTGCAATTTATATTCATGCACTTAATTACTTGTATTCTTTTCTTTTCTTTGTTCTTTTCTTTTTGTTCTCTTTTGTTCATTTTGTGAATGTTGTATTTATTGTTGTTGTTAAGAATCATATGATATTGTAAGTTAACAATTCTTTGCCTCATTCCTTTTCCCGTTATTTTCCATTGAACTCCGCCCAAACCATACGCAAGCGCTCCGTTAGGCACCGTACCCTGACAAGGTAACGGTGATTCCTAACCGCGACCGGTTGCGTTCGGTTTGGCCGGAGGCGAAAGCAAGAGACAAGAACGGAAGGACAAGGGTAAATAAGCCGGATTCCACGAATACCGCGCTTAAATCCCCTAATCCACGTTGTTGCCGATTGTCTAGCTTCAATTGGTCAAGACTCGGCTCAAAGGTTTTGAGTACGGATTTCTTAGCTTACAATCTCGTATTTTTTCTTAACAACTTTATACTTGCAAATAAACACATAGGTTAGAATCAAACTCATACAAATTCTTTAATTGACTCGTCTAAGACAAGAAGGTAAACTACCACCATCTCCCTGTGGACCGACCCGTGCTCAACCGGCTAGCTGCAAAGCGACACCGTCCTGATCGCGGTTACACTTTAATTCTTTGAACATCCGACACGCCAAAAGCGTGCGATCAAATGGCGCCGTTGCCGGGAGACGGTAGCGTATTTTCTTTCTTGTTATTCGGGTTAATATTCTTTTTGTATATATTCATAAAAAAAAAAATCTTTTTGTTTTTTTTTGATAATTTTTGTGGGCAAGAGTGCAGATTTTTGCGTATTTGCAAACTGCGATTGTGGGGAGCAAAGTGCACATTCAAAGTTAAGGTGATTGCAAAGTACAGTGCCAAAGATCCGGGTAGTTTGACCCGCGCAAGCGAACTTTCAAGCTTACCGAATTTGATTCAACGGGGGTTTCCTAACCCAAAACTTAAACGGTACGTACTTTACTAACACCTTCTTCTCAAATCCGACGCTTCCAATATACTATTCTTTGCAGGATTCTTTGCAAGTTCGCTAGCAAACGCCAAAATTGACTAACCCGTATTTGTTGCAGTGCTGTGCTAAAATAAAAAAAAACAATTTTTTGATTCTTTATAGAATTTTTGAATTGCGCATTGCATACATTAATACGGACTTAAGGGCAAGCGAACCTCACAACATACGGTAAAGGATTTCATCACCTTTTCCGTGGCCCATAAATCACGAACTTGAGCATAACGTTTACCCACACAAATTTTAAAAGAAACTAGACTTTAAGCCTTAAGGACTTCGCGCTCACTAGGAGAAGTTAACTGTGTTTAGAACCTTGCTTAACGGTATATTGTTTACGGGGTGTCTAGGAAAGTGTTAACGGCGAAACCGCCAAAAGAGAAAGGGTTATTTAATTAAGGAACTTCGCGAAAGCGTTGGAAAACCTCCCCTTATCTCTGCACTTACCTGGCCTCGTGATCAGTGTATCTTGAGCCTGTTTCTCGACACAGTTTTACTTCGACAATTAAGTTCTGGAGCAGGTCTAGTTGACCTAGGTGAACCCTAGAACGATTAGGTGTGTGGTATTTTTGTGTCGTGATTGTTTTTTGTCCATATTCCTTTTTGTGTATACTTCATTCTTTTGTTAAAAAAAAAATTACAAAAAAAAATATCACATTCTTTTTCCCCTCCTTTTCTCTACCTTTCTTTCTCTCTCTTCATATCATGGGTACTCCACCTCGCAAAACTCTTGCCAAACTTTGGTACCCACAACCAGACATTACCTCATACGGTTCTTGTTTTGGTCGAACTTCGAACGATCCATCCATGCCAAAAATTTCTTTGAAAGATCGGATAGACGCGTCTAGGACGAACAACTGGACCCCGCAATCCACTTCGTATCAACCGTTTCAAACATTCACACCTTCTTGCGTTGATACCCCTTTTGAAAATCCAGTTGTAACCCCGAGACCTATGTCTATTGCTGAACGTATTGAACAATCTCGTAGCCGATCTTTCACTCCTTTCACCACTACAAATTCTTGGGATCAACAATTCCATTCACCTTCTTATCCCAATGTTGATCCCACTCCTGTCCAGCCATTCAATTCCTCCCAGTCCTACCCAACTTTTACACCTTCCCTAGACATTGCTTCTACACAGCCTTTTGGGAGTTTTCAGTATCCAAACAACTTTGAATCTTTTACTGAAACCCCTTCACAACCAATGTCTAGTCTAGAACAGTCGTTGGAAGACTTTAGGGTAGCGTCAAGCCAACAGATGATGGATTTGAATGCGTCCATGGCCGCCCTCATGCAACCTAGTGACCCGGTAGCTAGTTTTCAACTAGCTCCAACTTTTTCAATGTATGATGAGGCGGCAGGACAGGCTGTGAATTTGAGTGGAGAGAGTGAGATGTACCCCCTTCCAAATCAAACCTACCCGTCCCAAATTGAATCCCACAACTCCTGTTTGAAAGTCTATCGAGTATCCCACATGATTTATCAATTGAAGATAGAATGAAGAATGAGTTGTGCGACTTTGTGGTGTTTGATTTGCCCGATTGTGAAGGGTCCCTTCCAAGTGAAACCGTACCCAATCCTTTTGACCTCTACACCTCCACTCTAGAACCTGAATTGATTACTATCCATGCTTTGGTTGAGGTGTCTGAGAAAATTGACTTTCACTTGATTAAGGATATTGACGCTGGGAATATTTTGGATGATGAACCTATAGATTTGGCTGAGTTTTTCTCTTCAAATCATCATCCCGAGTCATTAAATGTTTTTCCCGAACCCTATATGCGTCTGGATTTTGAAGAAAAGTGCATGGATGTGCTAAATTTTGAGGAGAATATTGAAGTTAGTTTTGAGGATGAACCAGTTTTAATTGATGAGTCGGATTTTCCAATTCATCCTGTTCCTTTCACTGACTGTGTACACCCTCCAGAACCTTTAACCGATACCCTTCCTCAACCACTTCCCTCCATCCTTTCCATCGTTCCGATCTTGCAAGAAACCGTCTCACTTTCATTTCAGATGTCTGGTTTACCAAGTTCGGCGTACCCATGGTTTCTTACGAATCTTGAGGGATTTAACCCTATTTCTCGACGGGTAAATATATTAGCACAATCACTTTTCACAAATCGGTCATCACAAACTGTGCTAATCTATTTACTCCATTTGCACCCTCAAGTTCGTACTCCACTTCTTTTCCGTCATTCTTCTTCTCATCTACCGAGACCGCATTCCACTTCTCTCCACATACGGTCTCGCGTATTCTCCATTTCTTACCTCTTCACCTTCTTTCACCAGCCACTTGCTTTATCACGATAAAATTTTTGAATGGTTGGTGTTAACTTTTGGCCTGTGTAAGGCCTTGTATAGATGGATACTGTTCTCTTTCCCCCCTAATCCTGAATTTCAATGCTTAACAGTGGAAACACTGTTTTACTTAAGTTTGGGGGGGACACCTTTTTTGTATATATTTTTTGTTTTCTTTGTTGTATATAATTTGTTTTTAGGGAGCGCCGGCAATTTTGACCCTCTTGGTATAGCCTGACAGTGAGGGCACTGTCAAGTTTAAGTTTGGGGGTGTGCTCGGTAAGCTTTCTTCCTTCGCATTCA
This sequence comes from Agapanthus africanus, assembly GCA_030015575.1. NCBI lineage: Eukaryota > Viridiplantae > Streptophyta > Magnoliopsida > Asparagales > Amaryllidaceae > Agapanthus > Agapanthus africanus. Next base: position 205,223,334 of record JASDDO010000024.1, read on the forward strand.
TTTGTATATTTTGCATTTGCATACCTTATTAAAAACCCACAAAAATCAAAAAATTTCCAAAAATATAAAAAACTTTGTCGTCAAGTTAGCTAATAGGGTAACTTAGATCTTTATTCCGAAAGTTTAGTTGATATGATAGAAATAACTAAATTCTAGGCTTAGGAATTGAAAACCCTAAAAATAACCCTCATTCTGTCTAACTTTGGTAAGTATACGTCCTTACAGTTTTTTGAGAAATAGGTAATCTTGAGTTCAGTTTTTTGAGTTAAGTCAAGAAGAAGGGAAAGTATTGAAGTTTTACCGGAGGATAAGTCTGAAAAATAGTTTTTTTTCTTGAGTTCAAATTTAGAGAGTATATACCCTACAAACTGCACATACACGCACCTTGGGATAGTAGAGGATACCTAGAAGTACTCTTGCCCGAAAGCCTAGTATGAAAGAAAAAACGGTATTTAAAGCTAAACACCAAAAGAGCATATAGAAAAATATATCCGGTCTTGAAAAAGAAAAAAAAAAGAAGAAAAAGAAAAAGAAAAAATAGAATAAAGTCAAGACCTGGAAACTGCTATTTACGCTTTAAAGTTCACGCATTCAGTAATCGGCCGTTAGTGCCTCAAGAAGCATTAATAGTCGCATGAAAGGTGTGTGAGCAAATCCGTCCATCCTTAATGAAAAGAAGTAGTGTTAGGTATTAGGGCAAGGGTATTATAGCTTGAATTGAATTCTTGAGTGTAGGGGTGCAAATATACACACACGTAGGGGTATACAATCGATGTTTGAATAAAAGATTGAAATGAAGAATAAGACTTGTGTTTTCTGTAAAGTTGATAAAAATCCCTGATTTGAGGCCGCGCTTTAGAAGGAAAACTCAGGAGAACCAACATCTTTCTAAACTTTTTTTGGAACGTATATAATCTAAGGTTAAAACAGATAGGAGGTGTGAAAAATAAGGGTTAGATATTTCTAACTTAGGATGATAGAGTTTCTAACGTAAATACTAAACTATAGGAGTAGAATCGATGTTAACTTATGACACTAATTTGACGGGATTTTGTGGGTGTAATCCGCTGAAAACCCTCAGGAGACAACACTCCTCCTAATAGGGACACCTAGAGGTTTAACGGCTTGTTGCACATGCTCGGTGCAATCGCGTTCCCTGCGAAAGTGCGGTTAGGATTTTCTTTTTTGCGAATAATTGGTTTTGCTCGGGACGAGCAAAAGTTAAGTTTGGGGATATTTGTTCATACCAGAATATTACATTTTATACCGTCCATTCTTACGCTCGTGTGTTTATAGGTAGGTGCTTTTGATCTGTGTTTGTTACATATTTACAGAGTACAGGTTTTCAGTCCAAATATTGCAAATCAAGACAAAATCTCCACAGTTACACCAAATACAGAACATCTGTCACAGCAGATAAAAGCCGGGTTCCGGTCATCCATATCCGTCCAGTGCCGAGTACCAGTTCCAGAGACAAGACATATGACAGTGGCCATTCGTGTCTCGGACAAGCACAGAGCACGAGGGGGCAGCACAAGAATCAATGGGTGCGCGGAGCTCGAGAGAGATAAAGTCAAAAGTAAATAAAAGAGTGCAATCTTGGACTAAGAATTCTGAAGATATTCTGGAAAGATTATCAGAAAATACATGTACCAGACAAGAGGGGACAGCAGAACAGGGTAGCACACAAAAACTGACATCCCAACTCCCCTATAGGGCGGCGGATCCGCGGCCAATAGGGGGTATTGGCGACGGATCCGCGGCCAAGTGGGCCCCTCTCACTGTCATTTTTCATGGGTAGTTGGGTCTTTTCACAAGGGTCCAGTTTGTTGCCCTAGATTTCATTTTCCCTGCCTATAAATACAGCAGTTCTGAGCCCAACCAAGGGTCATTCTTTGTTCTCCATTCTTTTGTAGTTTTAGTTCTTTTTTCTTCTTCTTCTTCATTCTTTTTCCATGAAAATTGTAGTGAGAGCTTTTGAGTGGGAGATTAATGAAGATGAGATTTTTGTATCATTCTCTTGTGTTTCTTCTTCCCCTTGAGATTCTTGCTTTCTCTTGCTCATTCAACCTCTTCATTGAGCTTGAATGGTTAAGGGTTAGTTATCGATCTCAAGGGTCGTATTTTCTCACGAGACTAGCACTTCATTTCACATGCGTTCTCTACCCTTCCCTTGATCTTGCAACCTCTTGATTGAGCTTGCAAGTTTAAGGGTTGGCTATTGATCACATGCTTGTCTTGAGTCCT